>OY998243.1:1692105-3004110 GCA_963922005.1 Cornus suecica
AAATTTTAAATATTTTTTTTAATTTTAGGGGGTGAAACTGTAATTTACCCATTATGGTGGGGGGCAATGTGAAATTCAATAGTTTAAGGGGTGAAACTGTAATATGAATTTGAGGGGTATTTAGGGTACTTTACCCCTTTGACCGCATTGACTTTGGATGGAGGGGGTGAAAATGATAGACAGAGATAACCTGGAGAGAGTTAACTGATACATTTGAAAACTAACGGGTACCACGTACAATATGTTCAAACCTCAAGGGAGGTAAGTGATATTTTCCCTATATTATATTAGATATATATATAAATTAAACATAATTATAAGAAAACACTAGAATATTAAATTATTTTTTTATATTTTATTCCATTCTTTTATTATAATTTAATAATTTTAATTGGAATATAAAATTAAGTATAAATCAAATTGTACTTTAATTATGACTACAAAATTTAATTCTACTTGAATTTTATAACTATTAAATTCATTTCATGAACTTGCGTTCGTATATCAATTGATCATTTCGGTGAACTAGTGTCTTTTCAGTGAGTTGTATTATAAGTATTTTTCATTTTTGTTCCCTACTACTGGATTTGGACCTGCGTATTTATTTTTCGGTGTTGTGAGAATATCTGCATTATTTTTTTTTGTTAAATTGCAAATTTTTGATGTAGAAGCATATATATATATACGTGAGATAAATTGTTTCTGGTACTTGTGTATGAGTTTCGGTGTTTTTGGTAATTAAGGTGGAATACAATTTGTTAAGTATATATTCATCGCATTGAATGATAAAACCTATTATTCGATCAAGATCACACACATGTTTTTGTTCCTCAAAATTGTTACTATGCACTCTCTGCATATGTATATTGTTAGGAATTAATCTGCTTTTCACTTTTAAAGATTAATCCGTTTAAGATCACACACCTATTTTTGTTCACATATACACACAACCACACACATATACATATAAATATTTATCATGGTTCGATCCCAACTCGATCTACCTCCACGGAGAAAAAATATTCATTAAGAGAACATCTTGCTCACTCTCTTTCGGTGCCCTTCTTCTCTTCCTCTTCCTCACTCTTCTCTATTTTCTCTGCTCTTCATACATATATATATATAAGATCCTTGGCTGGCTCATCTTTGCAGCCTCTGTTGACTCCTTAGGGCCTGTTTGGTTGAAGGGTTTATGTTTCTGTTTGTGTGTTTTAGTTTAAAACACATGTTTGGTTGGATTTTTATGTTTGTGTTTTCAAACCATATTAAACAAACACTTGTCTCTTTTAGTACAAAATGAAAAAACCAAAATTTGGTGTTTTTTCACTCCACTATTTATAAACATGAATTTGGTCTTACTATTTATTTATTATTTATTATAATATTTATTTATGTATTATTATTTTTCTTTCTTTATTATTTCTTCATTTTATAATATATTTTATTATTTATATTATTAAATTATTATTTATATTATTATTTATTAATTTATATATTAATTTATAAATATATTCTATTTATTTATTATTATTATTTCATTATTTAATTCATTTTATTTATAAATTATTTATTCATTTTTAATTATTTAAAAATATATTTTTATTAATTTAATATTAATTTATTATTATTATTATACTCATTTTTTATTATTATTATGAAGTATTTATTTGTTATTATATTTACTTATTATTTATTATTATATTTATTTATTATTTATTATTATATTTATTTATTATTATTATTTATTTCATTTTGTTTATTATTTATTATTTTTATTATATTTTTAAATATGTTTTATGTAATTTATTATTTATTTTATTAATTTATTATTATTATTTATTATTTAGTTCATTTTTTATTATTATATTTATTTATTTATTATTGTATTTATTTATTTTTTATTATTATTTATTTCATTTATTTCATTTTGTTTATTATTTATTATTTTTATTATATTTTTAAATATATTTTATGTAATTTATTATTTATTTTATTAATTTATTATTATTATTTATTGTTTAGTCCATTTTTTATTATTATATTTTTTTATTATTATTGTATTCATTTATTATTATTATTATATTTTATTTTATTTATTATTTATATTATTAATTATTGATTTTTAATTTTTCAATTTCAACCCAAAAAATATCCCTACCAAACATACTTATGTTTTTGGATGAATAAACAAAAAAACTAAAAACCTGTTTTTTTTTATTTCAACACAAACACAAACACAAACACAAACACAAACACAACTCTACCAAACAGACCCTTAACGTCCTTAACCATTACGTTTTCTCTCCGGCCACCGTTGGAAGTTTGGAACAGTGTAACCACCATTATTGACCGTATGAATTTTAGCCAACCTATATATATATATATATGTATATAAGGAATTAAATAATCTTGAATAACTTGACTTTTTGAAACAAACAGAATTTTTACAGTTACATATCACAAATACAGAAGAAAGAAAAACAATGTATAATACCATGAGATGCAAATGGGATTTCATAAAAGCACTGGGTTGGGCATATTCATTTTTCCCATTTAATTTGATCACCAACCTTAATTTAAGTGATAAAGCTGATTCAGAATACGTTTGGATCTTCTAATTAACATATGCAATGCATCTAAAAAAACAAAAATTACCGGAAAAAAAAATGAAATAGATGAAATTACTACATTCTAATCTTTTCATTAAAATTCTTTGTAAATCATCGTGGTTTGAACCACCAAAGCAAACCTAGTTTCTACTACAAGACCCTCTATATCTAATATCTTATAACTAGATACAAGCTCCATAAATATACTACTAGCAAAAGTATGCAAATATCTAAACTCTATAAAAATACCATTCGGCTAGTTCCTTCATTTCATGACCACGTCTCTTCACTCAGAGAGGCATGCATGTTATGATTGATTACTATCAAATACGTCAATACGTATTTTTCAGTATGAAAAGACAGTGAAAAATTGATTCAGCATCTATATAATGTGTTAGTAAAATGCATTTGGAATTATTATTAATTTATAAAAATATGTATTGCATACACAGCAAAAAGATTTCGTAATCAAGGGAAATCAACTGAGGATGAAATGTTTCCATTTTCAACTGCTAATTAAGTGGAAATTAAATAGAACTAGAAAAGACATAGTAATTGTTTTACGAGAAACTAATTCCTGATATTTAATTTCTAGATGATATTACCTGTGATTCCCATGCCATGAGGAGGGATACAAGGCTCTCCATATAGACTGCTGGCACATATATAGAACCATCATCCGGAATGCCTCGGACTACAACATTTTTATATGTTCCCTCTCTTGTGTTGTATAAAATTAACTTCTCATAATCTGTAAGTAACAAAGCTTCATCGTTCTCAAACAAAACTAATGGCTCCATTTCCGCATAGTAGGGGACTTCCTCAATCTCAATTTTAGTCCAAGAATTCACTCCGTATTCCTTCATCACGAAAAATTCATTAGTTCTTACTGGTGGCACAGAGGGCAAAGGAATCAGGCACCGGAATCTCCCGGAATTTTTCATCCACCAAATCAAAAGCAACAATAACTAACGGCTTCAAATCCATGTCCAACCAAAGCTAATGGATGGCACCATTGAGTAGTGCTCCAGAACGTATACCAGTTTTATGGCAAGGCAAGTCCTGATCAGCAACCGTTTTCCAACAATCATTTCTCCATGAATACACATGAAATCCACGGTCATCTTCTTTCACAACTTTGTAATCGTCATTAACGTGATCATAGCCGAACCCATGTTTATATCTGCCCTCATGGTAATTGAAACCAATTTTATCATCAGAATTAAACCAGTCTTGATATACACCCTCACGACCATAAAACAATATTTCTTTGTGAACTCTTGTGGTGGGATTGTATATCCATAAGGAACCTGGCTTATAGGTGAAGCATACCAACCCATTCGAAGAACCAATGAACTTGATCACCGCTCGCGACTGGATCTCCGAAAGGTGATCAATCTTTTCAGCATCAACAATTCCATTAACAGCTGCTCCGAACTTTGCAATGTAGAGCCCAAAGCCTTCTGCACTGTTACTCAATATGATTATGTTGAGGTGAGATCTAATGAATTGGGGTTTGGAGAGTAAAGAGAGCCATGCCTTGCATACACACTTGAATCGCAACAGAGACTTTGTAGGCAGCTTTGAAAGTATACAAATGACCACATCATAGGGAAGGTAAGGTAAGATCCTCTCTTTGCATGACTCATTATTTCTTCCCTCTGCTTTCATGGCTTTGGTCTTCCCGTCTGCGTGTTGTTTGATATCACTATTTTAGTACTTAAATCTGAAAAGATTCAATACTTATTTAATTAAGTGCGTTTGATAGGAAATTTAAACATCACGAAAAATATGAAGCGTCACTTAAAAATGAGGTAAAATTTTAAGGGACAAGATCATCATTGAAGTCTGAAGAATGAAAATTTACAAAATTAAAGAAAATATATATTTTTTAATGTACGACTCAAAACCTTTAATACTTAAAATTCATATTTTAAAATTTCCAATACTTAGTTTTCATTTTTATCAAAAAACACCTACAACTACTCTCTATCATTGAATATATACTGGTAAAATTGCACGTGCATGCACCTGTATTCATACAAATCAAGCTAAAGTTACATAATATATTAATAAATGTATTGTTTTTAAAAAAATCAAAATGATAATTTTGACCTAATTCAATTGAATAATAACATATACAGTAGTAACGAAACTTCTATTTCTTTTTGTTTTCATTTTTTACATTCATAGAATAACTGTAAAATAAAATTCGAGTAAAATCTATTTTTAATTCATAAAAACAACAGATAGTACAAATTCTTCATAGAATTATATATATATATATATAAGTAAATTAAAACAAATTTTATAAAAAACCAAAATTCACTTAAAAGTTGAAACACTTATGGCACGTTTGGTACGGTTGAATAGAATGAAATAAAAGTGGGAATGGAATGAGAATGAGAATGGAATGGAATAACCATTCACATTCTATTATTTGGTTGTAAATATGAAGCACATTGGGAATGGAATGAACTTGAATTTTTTTTCTCAAAAATACCCTTCTTAATATTAAATATAAAATTAAATAAAATAATACTATTTTTTAATTTTTTTACAAAAAAGATGGTAAAACATAACGGGAATAGTAATGATGGACAAAAAAGGTGGCGGCGAAATGGCAGTGGTGGTGGCGGTGGCTTATTTTTATAAACTGTGAGAGAGTTATTTAAGTAATTTTATATTTTAAAAGCATTCATAAAGGAATGGAATGACCATTCCATAGCTTTAGTAATGGAATGAAAATTCATTCCCAAGAATGAAATTTCATTCATTGGGAATGGTCATTCTCATTCATTATGTTGTACCAAACCAAGGAATGGAATGAATGGGCATTCCATTCCATTCCATTCCATTCCAACGTACCAAACACCGCCTTATGTTGTGAGATTCTTATACTACTGGTGATGAAACTTCCCATATTATTGAAAAACCAAATTATTAATTCAGTGTTTATTTATAATAGAGTATATAACATGTATATATATATATAATAAGCCAAGATCAAATAGATAATTAGGTATGCCGGCTAAATTCTAATATAAACAAGGTAGACCTATCTAGATGGGTTTAACTAAATATATTCTAGCAAAAACTATTGCAATAGGTAGGTACTAATTCCATGAAATTAAAGTACTCAAAGATTGTATTAAAAATAAACAAAGATGTTTTTTATGACATTGAAATTAGAATATGCATCAAAAGCACACACATGAAGGTAAGCGCAGATAAAAATCTAGGTGATTAATCCATAACAGATAGATTTGACACACTACAATATCACAAATCCGGTTAAAACAGCACACATCTACACATATATATGTAAATATATATACAGAGATATACATATACAAATGGTTGTATAAACTAAAACTTCGTCTATAGAAAACTATGAGAGAGAGAGAGCGCGCGCTGACCTGCCAACAGAGGCTTTGTAGAACGAGAGAGGGGTTCGTGACAGTTCCAAACTGAATTCAAAGAAGTTATATAAGGGCATGTTTGGAAAGGGGTTTGTCTGGTCTTGTCTTGTCTGGTTTTGTCTGGTCTGGTTTTGTCTGGTCTTGTCTGGTCTTGTCTTGAATCTAAAACTCTGTTTGGTAAGCGGTCTGGTCTTTCTGGTCTGGTTTGAGAAAACAAAAACTTTATATATATATTAGTTTATATATTATTTTATGTATATAACTTTATATATTATTAAATATATATATTTATAATATATTATTAAATATATATAATATATTACTAAATATATATTTAAAAATATTATAAATATATATTTAATATATATATTTAATAAAATTATTTTATATATATTATTATAAAATAATAATATATATTATTCTATATATTATTTTTTAATTTTATATATATTTATATATATATTATTTTTGAATTTATATATTATTATATATATATATAATATTATTTTATAGATATATTATAAAATAATAATATATATTATTCGATATATTATTTATATATAGATTATTTTTTAATTTATATAATTTTAATAATATTATTTTATATATATATTTAATAATATTATTTTATATATATTATTAAAAAATAAAAAATATATATTATTCTATATATATATATATTAATATATATTATTTTTTAATTTTATATATTATTTTTTATATATTTATATATATATTATTTTTATATATATTTAATATGTATATTTAATAATATTATTTTATATATATTATTATAAAATAAAATATATATATTATTCTATATATATTAATATATATCATTTTTTAATTATATATATATATATTATTTTTATATATATTTAATATGTATATTTAATAATATTATTTTATATATATTATTATAAAATAAAAAATATATATTATTCTATATATATGAATATATATTATTTTTTAATTTTATATATATTGATATATATATATTTAATATATATATTTAATAATATTATTTTATATATATTATTACAAAATAAAAAATATATATTATTCTATATATATTAATATATATTATTTTTTAATTTTATATATATTTATATATATTATTTAATATATATATTTAATAATATTATTTTATATATATTATTACAAAATAAAAAATATATATTATTCTATATATATTAATTTTTAATTTTATATATTATTTTTTATATATTTATATATATAAATTATTTTTATATATATTTAATAATATTATTTTATATATATTATTACAAAATAAAAAATATATATTATTCTATATATTATTTTTTAATTTTATATATTATTTTATATATATTTATATATATATTATTTTTATATATATTTAATAATATTATTTTATATATATTATTATAAAATAAAATATATATATTATTCTATATATATTAATATATATTATTTTTTAATTTTAGTACATGAATTATATATATATATATATATATATATATAGGAGAGAGAGAGAAAAAAAAAAAAGTCAAAAATTGTGGGCTAAGACCAAGAAAGACCAACTTTATTTTGGTCTTGATTTTACTTTATTTTGAACAAAATTCAAGACCAAAGTTTTAAGTGGTTTTGGTTTTGAATTTAAAAACTAAACCCACCAAACAAGTTTGGTATTTAAAAACAAAAACAAATCAAGACAAAACCAGCAAAAACTGGTTACCAAACAGGGCCTAAATAAGGAGCCACGGATTTGATGTTTAAATAATAAAAGGAATTTAAAAATATAATTAATTATTTTTCATAGTATACAAATAAGTGTACATGTATAATAATATATCTATATCTATGTCTCAATACTACTATTAAAAGTATGAAGAATTTTAATATTTTAATATTTTATATTTTAAATTTTATATGTGATTTTCTAAGTTGTAAATACTATTTTACTTGAATTATAATTTTATATGTGATTTTCTAAGTTTTAAATACTATTTTACTTTAATTATAATTAGAATACTTAATTCTATTTGAACTTCATAATTCCAAATCTAATTAATTAAATTAGAACTCAAAGAGGAGTCCTACAAATTTTTATGTAAGGTAGAACAAGGAAACTTAAAATCTATTTTAATTTAAATCATATGAGATATATAAATTAAATATATAATTATAATAAAAGACTGGAATTGTAAATTATTTTTTATATTTTTGTTCTATTCTCATATTATAATTTAAGAATACTAATTGAAATATAAGATTAGGAATAAATTTAATTGTACTTTAATTATGATTAAAAAAATATGTTTTTGCTTGAATTTTATAACTCTAGTTCAAGTGAGATAAGGAAACTTAATTCAATGAATGAAATTATTTTCGTTATGTGTAGGATCGACAATTCGTGTCGGTGGGACGTCTTTGTATCGGATTGAGATTGTGTTGTGTTGTGTTGAAAAAGACCTGGCTAATATACGTGTCAAATATGCTCAACTCTGACCAAATCCACAAGTTATCCTTATCGGCCAATGTAATTCATTTAGCCTATTTATTATAATATATTAAATTAAATTTGACACAATTCAACACGAAATGAATTATTTAACTTATTATCAGCAAAATTAAATTAAATTTGACACGATTCATTAATGGTTATTTATATATTTCAATCCAAAAATAAAATATAAATATAAATATAATCGTGTCAAACGTGTCGTGTTCGAGTTACTCGGGTCGTGTTCGGATTGACCATAATACAACTTCAACCCTTTTATGATCAACATTAACCCTTTTAATTCATGATGTGACTCTAACCATTTTAATTCATGACGTATTCGTGTTGTGTCTCATTTTTCCTACATGACATGGCTTAATATCGAAGCTAAGGCTTCGTTTGGATGGACATGAGAGAAAATAAAAGAAATGATAGTATAAGTTATGAGAGAAAAGAAAGAATAACAATATTTTAAATTTATGTTTTGATAGATTATGAAAGAAATGATATCATTCTTATTTGGATAAGTCAAATGTGAGAAAATAAAGGAAAGAATAATAATTAAATGACTAGTATATCCTTTAGTTAATAAAATTATTCTTTTAATTATAAATGATAGTTTTGTCATTTTAATACTTAGATTTATTATTCTTTTTTTTTTCTCATAACACCCAAACGCTTTGTAATTATAACCATATCCCTTCAAAAAAATTCATTTTTTTTGTAAATGGTAACCCAAACACACAACTCTTTATCTTTTTTTCTTTTTTTCTTTTCTCCTCTCCCCAAATCACTCAAAATCCTTCCTACCAAACGAAGGCAGGACCGCTTAATTCTCACGCTGACATTTTGACTTCTCCCTCTCAACAAACACAAACAAGAGCAACCTCTTGTTTCTGATAATTTTGGTATAACTCAAGTCAATTGGGAATTCCCAATCTCTTGAGTTCATGTTCAAGCAAAGCTGTACTCTTTATAGCTTAATGTGTTGTTTTCATTGATCTATTGTAATTGTTCTTGTGCATTTATATGGAATTTAAAGAATTGGTGATCTGCATGTCTCAATTTGTCACTTTCTACCGATGGGTGATTCTTGTTTTGGTTAGTTATTATAAATTAATCCCAAGTTCATTGATATTAGTCATATATGTTATTTAGGACCTCTGGATGAAGAGGGCATTGTTTATGCCATTGATAATGTGTTAGAGAGACAAAATAGGAAGAGGAGCAAGAAGCATCCTAAGGAATGGAGGTGTACCAAGTATCGTTGTGGGACAACTGGGTATCTTTGTAGTTGTTATACATTTCGTGTTGTCTTGGAAGAAAGTTACAACAGACCCTGGTCCAAAGGCGGGCTGGGGCATCGACCCGATATTTTTGGTATTTTACCATACATATGAATTAGGTGTATATATATATATATCATTGTAACCTGATAAACAAAATAGAAAGGCGGTTAGTGGACGTAGGTCAAATTGGCAGAACAACGATAAATCATGAGTATTCTTGATTCTTTACTGTTTTATTATTTGCGATTGATCTTTTGTTTTCATCATTTTGGAATAGACTGAGATACTACTACAATTTCCTATACTTATTTTTCATTTATATTTTGCTCTACATGTTCTAATGAAGTCCAAAAGATGAATTAGCGGCTATTTCGTAAACATAATGGCATTTATCATCTCAGTACTTTTCCATTTTTGTTTTGCTTTTGAAACTCTTACATTGTGGATGCTTTTGCACAGGACATATGGACATGACCGGACTATGATGTAGAAAATTACCGCAGAGAATCACCGGGGGTTGTTTCTATACAACATAGTGTTTGTTAGCATATTCTTACCATGTATGTATATATCATAAGTATATACTTAGTAAGGATATTGAATCACAAACCTAGCAATTCCAAAACCTAGAGTAGCTAGAATGTTTTGAGACCTACTTTGTTGTCCTTTTTAAATTTATTTTCTTCTATTGAGATCTGTGATGTAATGTTGAACGTTTTCATGTGTCGACTCTTTTTTAATTGCATACTTTGCATAGGTTTCTTCTAGTAAGACCCCGTAAGATGCAAGAAATCAGTGCTTGAATCTTCCCTGCTGTTTGGAAGTTGATATACTTCATCTTGTTCAAGCCAGCCTTAATTTGACATGTACAATCATTCTCTCATGCTAGGTACTTTCCCTCCAATCTGTCCAACACAGTCAAAGTTTTTACTTCTATTTATTCATTCTTTATCCTCACATCTCTTGCTCTGTCAACACCAGTGGTTTTGCATTTGTTGAGCACTTGAAACATTGAAGCCAAATCACATTAATTTATTCCCCGATGATTTCTAAACGTCGTCAAAATAATTTCAGTAAGGTACGCGCATCCACATTTGGTATATGCAATCTCAGTCAGTACATCCCTCCACATTTGGTAGATTGAAATCTTAATTAATGACAATAATTTCTACAAGTTTTTAATCAGCGACATAGGATATTGGGTTTAGTAGGATAGAAAAAAAAACCCAGAAGTAAAACATTGTCAATAGGTGAAATTTTGATTTCTCCTTACATGGTCCCAAAATATCCCTATTTAAGTCAAATAGATTTATAAATACTTTTCTGCTAAGTGAAAAGTCAAATATAACAAAATGATATATTAACTTCTCCTTGATGATTTCTGTAAAGAAGTGCTAACCCTTTTATTTTGTTGCAACTTGTACAGTAATTAGAGAAAATCACATTGTCAATTAAACAACTGATCGGACACATGCTTTTTCAGTTTCTCCAATATGAGCCACTCATGCACTGTCGAGTTCGAGTTGCATGAAATGTTAATAACTTAAATTTGTTTTTCTTGTATATATTATGGAAGGTTTTTATAGATTTGGTTTGAGGGAAAAAAAGGAAAAAGAAAAAGAAAACTCTCCTAAACAAAACTGGAAACCTGCTGGGCTCTTTGAGCTCAAGTTATTTTTTTCTAAAACCTATTTTTCAGGATCTTCGAAGGATGGTAAGGTCGGGATACAGGGTTAATGTTGGTGTTAGGCAGACTTTTGGAGACATGGCATCCGGTGAAGGTTGCAGTTCCCTTTGTGATAGATGTTTATTTTTTCTTTTAAGTTTTTGAGTTGTGCAAGTATTTGAGCCTTTTGATGTGTAGGTAATGTGTATTGTTTTACTTTTTGTTTTAGCATGTGCAGTTATAATATATAAAAATTTTAAGGACTGTGTGTTCGAGAATGAGGGAAGTAACTTTCGCTTGTAGATAATGGCAGCCAGTATGTTGTATTAGTGTTGTTAAATGGGGCAGCATAGTTTCTCAACTTCTGTTTCGATTCCAAAGACTAACAATTATGTGTTGATTCAAGTATATAAGGGACTGAAAAATCTGTTCCAAATGTGCAAGTGCGAACTAAAGTTTATGATTCGTTTGTGGGTATTGATTTTCACAATATTTCTCTTTTGCCGTGGAGTAACCAGAGTAGGTTTGAGTTTTATATGATGTGCCTAATATATTTCTTTTCCTGAATGAAGTGGCTAGAATTCTCTCTATTTATTTCAGTGAACAGTAGCCTATTCTGGTAAAAAGAGGATGGGTGCCACGCCGTTGGAGGAAGAAGTCTTCAGAAGCTCCTCAAGGTGATGAACAATCTTTAAATACATCGGCCACCTTGGTTGAAGACGATGAAAGAAGTTATTTGTGGAGGTTTTTGTCTTCAGAAAGCCTAACTTATTGAGATTCTATTTATTACAGATTTACTTGTTAATGTAGATATTTCCGTCTTAGTATGGGATTTCATTTTTATATTCTGTAATCTTCAAGATGAAACTCCTGCTATTATGCATATGGAAGTTGTAGTAGTAGTTCGTGGAAGTGAGAAGCCTAGCATATTTGTTGCAACAAATGATCCGAGCTCCTCCTAGTTCTATGCCGATGTTTCATCAGTTCTTCGCACTTGTTGACTTCTATATCTACATTGAAGCAATCAGTGACAATCTCTGTCCCAGCAATCAATACCTTGATTCTCAGTTCTGTCATCCTGAGAACAATCTCATCCATAGATTGACATGGTATGCATCTTGCTTCATCTGTTTTTAAACGTTTGTGCACCAAGTCCTTAGATATAACTTTGTATTCATCAGTTGGTAATGGTTGCTTCTTTGTCTACAGATCCCACCAGGCATATATAGCTATGATACTACTAGGGGATTTATAGGACTTTTTTCGTGCATTTTTAGCCTTAAAGGTTGCAAATTCAGAGGGAAAAGGAATAATGAGTGGTTTGGTTTTTATTTTATTTATTTTATTATTCTTTCTTCCATTTATATGGTTTGCTCCTTTTGTGGAGTATAGTTATTCTTCTGTATCTTTCTTTCCCTTTTCTGTTCACGGCCAAGTCATCTGACTCAAAGTTTCCAGTTTCCAATCATAGATTTCGATGGCATCCATACAGATCCAATCCGCAAAAGGAGATAATTGAGCAAGTGAGAGATGCATCAGAAACATGGGGTTGCTTCCAAGTGATTAATCATGGCATTTCAGCAAGCATTTTGCAGGAGATATGATGATCCAGAAATTCCATTTACTATGAGAGAATTTAGTAAATCTTCGGTGTTTTAAGGTATGATCTCTCTTCCTTTGATAATTCATGTGAATATGTTTCCATAAACATCTGCTAATGTAGTTTCTGATCTTTTAATTATTTGAATTTTGTTTTTCTTATAAACTAATGACTTAATGTATGATATAGTAATCCCATCTTCTATGAGAAAGTTCTGTAAATGAAGATAAAATGATAGAAATCAAAGCACAATTTTTGTGTTAGTTACTTGTGTTAGCTTGTCAAGGGAGTTGGGCTTCTCTGCAAAAGAAGTTCAAACTTGTGCATGAAATTTATTCTGGAGGCCAAAGAAAGAATAACTTTTTCCCTTGGTTCTGTTATTTGTGTGGAGGTTTGTTCTGCAGGCTCTGGTTATAGCAAAATACATCTTTTATTGACTAGTGTACCTTTTGTCCCAATTCTCAAGCAGAGAAGGAAGGACATTTAATGTGATTAACATCCATTTTAGGTTCTCAATTCTTGGGGAGCTTGCAGAATTAGAAAATAGTCCTTAGACGACTGATGTTCTCGTCTGTCTCATATAATGTGTCTTATCTTTCTGTTAGAAGTAGGTCTTTCAGCAAGAAAGCTTATTCTTTGACTAGCTTACTCGTAGCCCTCTATATCGTTGACCTGCTTGTTAGTCTTTTGCTACTAATGAGGACTTCGAGATCAAATATAATATGTTTCTTTCCATTACTCGTGAGCCACTTATTCCTCCGAAAGAAGAGATCAAACTGATTCTTGGATGGTCATTCTCGGTCATCCCATTGAATATGTTGTCATGGTGGTTGTAACAACTGATCATTGTTTGTGTTTGGCAACTTGGGTGGTAAATTATCTTGGGGACTTTGTCCTTTAGGAGATTGTTCATTCCAGTCCTCCCACTGTAGTTTGTTCTCTCTGCAATCATCTTTTACTTGAGCTTGATGTGATCTGTGTTGCTTCAGTATGTTAATGATTGATATTAGTTTTTAACTTTTTACAAGGGCTTGTATGTTTGTGCAGCAGCCCTAGCAATCCAAGGCGGTGCCTGAACCGAGGCCTCAAACATTGGATTAGTTGTTTGTGACCATGAAGGACAGAACCCTAAATTCTTCTTTCATGTGATCTTTTCATACAGTGTTTCAACTTTATTAAGCAGCATTCCTCTTTTAAATTACAGTTGCTTTGGACTAGCAGTGCATGGCTTTTTTTGTTGGCACATTATGCTTATTATGTCTCAATTGCTGCCTCAAAGGATATTTGGAAGTTCAGAATGGGTCTTCAAGCTTCTAAAAGGAATCTGCTCGCTGGTCTTTGACCTTGTTTGGATTGGCTTTTCAAAAGCTGTTTTTGACTTTTTAGAAGGAAAAGCTGTTTTGAACGGTATTTGACAAAATGATTTTTGCTTCTCTTTTTATTCTGTGTAAAAGGAAGAGTAGAAGTCCTGCCAAACAGGGCCTTAGTAGTGAGGAGTTTAACATTGTTGCTTCTGATTTCATGTGTTCCTCTATACCAATTCTGATATGCATTGCAGAGGCATTTTATTTCTTATTTTTGCTCCTGGGGTTCATTATTTTTTGTTTCTTTTTGTGTGGTGGGTTTGGGGATTCCATGTAATCCTTGGGGTTATGCCCCCTTGTGCTTTTGTATGGCTTAAGAGGCACTTTTGAAATATATTTGCTTTCCAAAAAAAAAATCACTTTTTCACTTCTTTTTTGTAATTAGAGTTATTATTTTTCAATTTTGAGTTCCTTTGGTGACAGTTTTTAATCATATAAGTCAAAAAGATTCCAAATGGTCTTGGCTTCAGATTCAAGGTTAAAAGACCAAATAAGAATATAGGATGTTAAATTTGCATTGAGAGAGGGACACTACTTGCCCCATCATCAACCTCCTAATAAGGTATATTTAAATTTACAAATATATATATGAAAATCATTTTAGAATTCAGGTCTAGATTGGGTTGGGCTTTGAGTACCACAAGTTTAACTCAATCCTAATTAAATTTTGTTGAGACTGTTCAACTTCAACCCAAGTCCAGTCGAAATTGAAATAATAATTGTTCAAATCGTAAAAAACAAAATTTGGACTTTTAAAATTGAGTTTACTAAAACAAGAGCTACAAAAATTGATATCTGAAAAACAAGTACATTCCTGTTAATTGCAAATTCTAAAGCCTTAACAGCCTTACAAGTTTTTGTTAATTTTCAGAATAAATTATTATATATTTCATTAGCACAATTTCAGAATAAATTATTATATACTTTATTACAACAATATTTGTCTCAGTGTAAGAAGGTACTTCCTTAAACGATTTTTGTTTTCTAAATCTCGTGTATTAGCATTAAAATGTACTAATCGTATTAGTATTATTTATTGCATAATTCAGGAAAAAATGTAGTAGTAAATTTTAGTGATTTGTGTGAAATTTCTGAAAACAATTTAAGACCCCTTTAAAAAAATTGGTACTATTAAAAATTTCATACCAAAATACTAGAATTGAAACAAATGAAAAAATACAGTAAGGATCCGTTTGAGTTCGCGGATTTGGAATTGAATTGGAATTGGAATGCCATAGTATTTCAATTCCACAAATACAATTTCAAATATATTATTTGGATGTGCCTTGAAATTCAATCTCAAAGCCAACCCAATTCATATATATATGCATACGTATATATAAATGTGTATATATGTTTCTAAATATAAGCGTGTTTCTATATATTTGTATATATATAGGCGTGTGTATATATATATAGGCTTATGTATATATATAGATATTTATGTATATGTAATGGATGTATGTTGGTGGTTGTGAAAAATTTGTTGTTAGAAAAAGAGTATTTAGTATGTCAAGGTTTGGAGAAGATGTGGAATTGGAAATCACAATTTTTCCTTATGAAATTCAGGTTATGGAATTGGTGTACTTGGAATTGCATTTAAATTTCAATTCCAATTTCAAAGTATTTTGTTAATCCAAATAATAAAATTAAAATAAAACCCCCAATTCCAAAATATTTTATTATATCCAAATAATAAAATTAAAATTAGAAACCCAATTCCAAGCCCTCCAATTCCATGATCCCAAATGTACCTGAGTCAAAAATAACTTTGTTTGTTTTATAGAAATTTTTAGAGAAAAATGTACTAACTTATACCAAGTATATAAAACACAATTGTGGCTTTGAAGCCTAAATAAAGCGCGAAGAGTGAAAAAGAGAAGAGGGAGAGGAATACAGATATACATGTACATATATATATACACACACAGCGAGAGAGAGAGAGAGAGAAAGAGGTGTTTTCAAGAAGAGTGTAAGCAAAATGGCGATTACGTGCCCTATGAGTGGAGAGATCATTCGGAGGTCGGTTTTGTCGGATCAATCGGGAAAAGAGTCATTCTTGCTCACCGAATTTGAAGAAGTAGGCATTATAGGTATATACGTTTTCTTTCAATTCCCATATATATAAACACACATATATGTATATATACATATATATATATATATATAAGTTCCTTTATGGAAATTCAGGGAGAGGTGCTTTCGGCATAGTGAAGTTATGCCGAAATCGCCTTGACGATGGTTTCTACGCGGTCAAGATCGTCTCAGCCAGCTCTAAAACTCTCAAATACTCCTCCATTGGCCGGTAACTATTCTAATTTTAAAGTTTTCATATTCTCTGTTTCTGTGTATGATTATATGTGTATATATATATATATATGTATGTGTGTGTGTTTACTTATGTTTAATCTTGAGGGTTATGGGTTACCCATGATTTTGTATATCTGGGTAATTTTTTCTGCCTCCCTTTAATAATATTCCTTTATTCATTCTACATAAATTCTTATTTGCTACAACAAAGAAAGAAGACCAATTAATTGTTGGGTTATTCTTAACTTTCTGTATATATATATATTTGCTACAAGAAAGAAAGAAGACCACATAATTGTTGATGGATTAATTGTGCACTTTAGTATATTCTGCTTGTAATACATATAAGTATGTACAGTCTATTATGTTGAGAGTTCAAATAAATGTTAATGGGCTAATGGTTTAATATTGTTTGCTGTGGTTAATTGCTTAGGGAGGTAAAGGCTTTGGCTCGGTTGCAACACCCACACATTGTGCGTTACCACCAGGTTTATTATCACTCTTTGCTCAAATGCATTTTGTTAGATTTATGATGTTTGTAGCCCGAATTTGGCTGTGTTCATAACCCAAAAAGTGAGTTTTGTTGGAAAAAGTGGCATTGTTAGATTCACCTTGATGTATTTATTATAAGATTACTTATTTGGCCTCTAATCATTGTTGTTGTTGGACAATGTGATTTTCGACTATTATTGTTGTTGTTGTTGCACGGCTTGAAAGGTGTTGCAGGGTTGTACTTGTGACTGGATGTGGGGTGTTAGGGTTTTATATCAATAATGAGTGGGCTATGAATTTGCTTTATTCATAGGATAACTAAATTGAAAAATATGATGGGCCTTAGCCATGAATAATGTTAGTTGTGCTAAACTAATTCATAAGAAATTGAAATACAAAATATAATTATGTGAAGCGGTGATGTTCATAAACAGCTTGATTCTTTTGCAACGCTAGTTGAGGCTGGTGAGTTGCAGGGCATATAAATTCTGGTTTCCTAGTAAAAAAAAAAAAAAAGGTTGAGCTTTGAAATTTTTAAAGCTTGGCGTGGTGTGTGATCCAAACTTCAAAGTAATCTTAAGAGATAATCATAAGGAAGTTTTTTCTAACTTTTCAATTCCTTGTACCAGGATTCAATGGTTTAAATTTCAACCATTGCCTTCTTTAGTTTTCATTTCAACCCAAGTTCTGTAACATTGCCATTCTCTATCCCTTTAAAGCTCATAATTTGGAGCTGTGCAGAATTTACATGAAAAGGAAATTTGGAATTCTGTTTATTATATTCAAATGGTATCCTACTCATGTTTTTACCCATGTTCTAGTCTAATTGGATGCTTGAAATATTCTTTGTGCTGATTAGATAGGACTTTTAATCTGCAGATGATCTTTTTCTACAAATCTGGTTTATTTGCAGAACCATATGCATTACAACAAGTGAAAGCTTTTGCACTTACTGATTTTTTGGTGCTTATGTGCATATATTCTGTATGGGGCTCCGGCATTTAGTGATTTTATTCCCAGATAGCCGAAAACATGAGATGATTTTCTTTTGTTCTACGTTTTATTTGTTTTTTGGTGGATGTTATTTAAAGAATAAACATGTTCCAATATTTCTCTACCCCTTCTGCTTGAGTGTATGTACACTACAGTAATGAAGGATTGACTAACTGGACTACAATACACCTGAATATCCTTTTGTTGTTTAGGATCACTAGTGATGAGAAGAAATGAACTGAACTGAACTGAACTGAACAGGCCTTATCACCATTAGTGTGTCGCCATTCCTCACTTGACATCGAATCAACTTTATTTTTGACATGCTTTCTGGATTCAGTTGTTGCTTTCAGCTAGGGTGATGGTCCTCTTCACATAGGCATCTATTTTCCCATGCAGTTACTTTGATGGTTTTTGTACACAATGGTTGGAATGCATACAGAGTTAAGTTTCTTTCATGTATTATTTTTCCTATTTCATTTTCCTTTTACTACATGCAGAAAACGAAAACATGGACGGGGGAAAAATATTATTAAAAGATGAAGATGAAAACTAAATTGAGTGAAATAAATTGCATTGAGTTTTTTAATTTTTGTTTTGTTTTATTTTATTTTATTAAAGGCCTTTTGTTTCCTCAAGGATGATACAAGTTCAAATAAAAGTAAGAGTGATTAAGGAGAATAAACTGACACATGCACACCTAGAAGAGAAAAAATGGTGATGTTTCATTTATCTATACTGGTTGATTTTGTTTGTTTAATTTCATTCATATGGCCCGCATTATAAGAGAAAATATGGTGATGTTTGATTTAAAAATACTGGTCGTCTTACTTTTTAATTTAATTCTTGGAAGGGTAAAACATATGACCTGCATAACATGGCTTACACAAGCGCATGTATCTGCATACTCTTTTCAGACAAGAATTTATTTAAACTAATTTATAGTATGTAGTTATAATATTCTGACTGTCATAGTTTATGAACTGTTTCAGGCTTGGCTTGAGGAGAATTTTGCTGGTGCTTCTGGCTGTTCAACTGATGAGAGGTTAACCTTTGACAGTATCGATGTCAATTCCCCATGCATGTACATACAAATGGAGTACTGTCCCAGGTATATGTTCCTAGCAACTGATGCATTCGTTAGAAATTCAAATTATGAGTTTTAATCTAAGAATTAGTACATAACCTAATTCATTTCAGCAGAATAAACTGTATGGACATTCCAATACAACATTAGTAAACTCATTCCGATTAGGGAGGATAATATGCAAGATCAAGACTTATGAGGGTGAAACAAGAAAAGTATATAGTAAGAGTTGAAGAGTTGAGATTAAGATTGTGAACAAGAAAGGGAAATATTAATAGAACTTTCCACAACATAGAGCATAGAGTGTATCTCCAAGTTAATTGAGCATAAGATATGTTTAAAAACAGGTGTAAAGTATCAAGCTAATGTACTCCACTGGAGCTTCTGATGAAGGATGATGGTAAGTAAGGAAACCAAAGAAGGGTAGGAAGAAAGCAAGGAAAAGAGAGGTTGAAATCTATGTGCTTTAGAAACATTGTCAAAGCTTTCCTCAATTTGGTGTCTAGGCAAGTTTTGTTTTTTTTTTTTGATTTTTTTTTTTTTTTGGTTTTGTTTTAGCAGTTTGATTTCATCTTAACTCTAGTGTTAGAAGGCTTGTACTCAAGTAGTCATGTCCAGAACAGTGATTACTTGAGTGATGACGTGGACTTCCTGTTGACCATAAGGTAAAGCTAACCATTAGACAAATGCGCCAAACAAGTCATAGTATGCAACATGTAAAGATCATGGAAACTACAAGGAAAATTAAATAAGAATTCCCTGTAGGTATATTTGCCATGTAAACTACATAGCGAGGATGAAGCTATTCTCAAGTCAAGAGCCAAAAGAAGAGAGAGAGAGAGAGAGAGCATGTGGTTACGGCGAAATTTGAGTAAAGGGCATATAACAATGCAGGGAAATTTGAGTAAACGGTTTAGGAGACAATGAAACTCAAGTCCAGTGGTTAGGAAGTAATTTTTTATTTTTTTTGGGATTTGGTGAAAGTTTGCTAGGTAGGTAGATGAGGTCTTGGAGAGATGAAGGGTGGCTATGTTAGCCAGAGCATGAGACAATTGGGCAGGCTACTATTTCGTGCCTTCAGTACTCGGTAGTGCAGTTAGTGAGGAACGCAATATCTCTTTTGAAGGAGCAGACCCGCCTATGTTGAATTTAAAGCATTTGCAGCCGAGTCTTGGCTAAAATTGTACTTTTTCTGTAATTATTTTCGGGAGATGAGGGTATGGTTTCACAGTTGCTTCCCTTACACAGAGCAGATTTCTTGGAGCTTTAGTGTATTGATTTATCTATGAAATTGGAGACACCAAATTTCTAGAAACATCTTTATCAAATGGAAGTCACCATAAATTAGGCAATATTGAATGCACATGGTAACAAGCATTTTCTTTTTATCTTCTTCCTTTATACAAAGCAGATCCTTAAAGAATTTTCTGGAAACTTCACACAATTTGAATGAAGAAATGGCATGGAAGCTTTTTCGCCAAATCATGGAGGGTCTAGCTAAAGTCCATATGTCTGGTGTTTCACACCATGACCTATCTTCAGCTAATATTTTATTAGATGAAGAGGATAATATCCGCATATCAGATTTTGGCTTGGGTACGTGTCAAATCAACTCAACTCAACAAAGCCTTTTCCCAATTAGTTTTAATCATTCATGCATTTTGTGATCAATTTGAACAATGCAGCTGAACTGTATGGCCACGGGAAGAAAGTTGACACCACAGCTGATATACTGAGCCTTGCTTTCATTTTTACTGAAATTTATAAATATTTACCCACGCATGAGAAGTCTCGGCTTTTCCAAAATCTGAGGGAGAAGAAAGATTTTCCAGAAAGCTGGACGTATGCAGAACATGAGAAGTTACTGAAAAAAGTAAAATCTATTCTTGCTCATGTGAGGTCGTCCCCAACTGATTACTTCCAGTTAAGTAAGTGCAATGCTCCTCTATGATTTAGTTGAATTCATAAGTTGGCTGCTTTGGGGTTTTCTAAATGATTTTTATCATTAATCTTTGAGCAAGAAGTAGAGCAAGATTCTCTGAAGCTTGTAAGATCGTATCCTTGCTCATCTTCTCAAAATACATTTTGCTCCCCTCATTTAACCTATTAGCCATTTGACAGGAAAAAGATTTTTGTGACATTGTATAGAGCTTGGTGGAACGAAAATGAGGTAATATACATTTACTGTTCTAAAGTTCAATAAGTTGATTTATACATGGTTTTAGTTGATGACTCGTATTTGCTGATTGAAATGTAAACTCGCGCAAAAGTTGTTGATCAAGTTTAAGAGAGTCCATACAATCCTGAATCGCTTTCTAGTTATTTTAATTTTGTTGTGAGAAATAGCATTGTATGGGCAGCTTGGGTGGTCTTTTCAGTTCTTTTAAGGCTTTTCCTTAGCTACCATTACCATGCTGAAATAAGTTCCAAAGGAGGTATTAATGTCTTTTAGTAAGATATTAGGAACACCCAGCTTGACTTATAGAAAATATACATGGTCGCAACATGCTTTAATTATCATCTGGCTTTATTGATGGTAGTTATTGTTCAGACCTAGTTCGTGATTTCATCCTATTGAGTATATAGCCTGGGGCATAACGGTTTAGTTAAACGACTTTTTAAGCACTTTGCATCTGAGGTATTCTTTTAATGTTCTTAATTCTATTGTTAGGGGTTTATTTGCAGCATTATTTTTGGTAGAATCTTCATCCTAGGCTCCAATGCGTCTTGCTAACAACCTACTAAAGCTGAAGGAGGTGAATAGATCTTGTAAAGACTAACAGTACATGATTATGTAACTAAATAGTATATAGCAGAAAATAGATAGAGATCATTCACACCTAATACCAAAACTATAACAAACAAACCGTGCCCCAATCTAGGCAGATTAAGGTGTATTATGGAAAAATCCATTTCAATCTTAGATATCAGTCTTCAAGCCCCATGGAATCACCCAAGTGACCTCAGATTTACACTTAGATTGAATGTTGTACCCATATTCCATTTCGCTCGGTCTATGGATTTTACACCGAAGCAATTTGCTTTTCTCAAGTATCTTGTTCCTTGGTTGGTGTTTGTATAGGATTCCCTGATATTCGTCACAAAAATAGATTTGTCTGGATATGCATTTTCGTCCACATGTACTTTCTGTTTAAAGATTGCATAGGTCAATCAACCAAACTCTATAGAGATGAACATGTACCAAACCACAAAAAAAGTCTTTGTCCCATTCCCTATGATAGGTGTAATGTGGTAGTTTGGACAGTTGCTATGCAGGCATGCTGATAGTGGTTAAATCTGGTATCAACCAGAGCTATACGAGAGGTGACAGGGAGACCTTTTTTGTCATCAACTACCAACCCTTAAACCACTTCCTCCAAGATATCAAATTCCCTCTTCCCAGAAGAGCTGTCCTGTTCTCAAATTTACCCAAAGCCCAGATCTTTTCCAAGTTTGATCTTAAAGTTGGTTTTTGGCAACTTGGTATCCACCCTGATGACCGTCCCAAAACTGGTTTTTGTATCCCAGATCACCATTTCCATTGGACGGTGATGCCCTTTGGCTTAAAAACTGCACCCTCTCTATTTCAGCAAGCCATGGTTCGTATCTTTGCTCCTATCCTACCTTCGGCCTTAGTTTATATTGATGACATCTTGCTCTTCTCTCCTGACCTTGAAACACATGTCACCCTTCTCCAAACCTTCCATAGTATTGTTCAAAAATTTGGAATCATGCTTTTTGAAAAGAAATTGATTTTAGCTCAACCTGAAATCGAGTTTCTAGGCATGAAGATTTCTCTGGGCCAGTATGCTCTCCAACCTCACATTGCTACCCAACTCCATCAATTCCCTGATACTCACCTCTCTGCTAAGCAAGTTCAACAGTTTCTTGGTATTGTAAACTACATGTCGCTGATGGACTCTGTAGATCGGATGGTCTTCATCAAGGAGGTCCCATGAATACTGGGCTTCATGTTCAGAAAGGAGAGTGATGATTTTCTGTTTCCAAAGAGGTGAGCTTTCGGTGGAAAGTGTTTTCCAAAGACTGTTGGGAGTGTGAAATCCTTTGTGTGGTTCTTGCCAGTGTCTCCCAATCTCAAAATCTTTCTCCAGCATGAAGACAATTCACAATTGAGTTTAAATTTCCTTATGCGCCTTCCTTTCAAATATAGGTATGCACTTGTTGTCTCCATAAAGAAGGGTTCTTACTATCAGTTTAAGCATTTTGATAATTTAGTTCCATTTGCCAGATTCTTAATTTCATTTTTCAGTGGCACAAATTTCTGACTCTAGTTAATATTTGGTTTTCGTCATGCAGGTTATAGCAACACAATACCACATGTAAATAGCAGGGGAGACAATTCTTGGTCTTAATATCCTCCTATGGCCTCATGTTGCTGAGAACATTGTAGTATGCTTTACGTAATTCTAGACGATGGAATTGGTATGATGGGTTTTGTTTGAAGTTGTATATGATTAGTGTCCATGAAAGATAATTCTACTGTGTATAGATTAGGATGTTGTCTTCTTAGGTGGGAAGAGTTGAATTAGTGATGTTCTTAGTTACCATTGAATTGCTATATTTCAGCAGTGCGTCCATATATACACCATGAATCTCGATTGGGTATTTGTCCGCTGTCTTTCTGAAAAATACTGCTAAGTATTGATCGAATCTCCTATTACCGTTGTAACGAATTGTGAACTGTAGATTGTAAATTCTGTAGTTTTGAGAATTCCTTATGCTGAAGTTCATATTGGATTGGTCTCACCTCTTATGGTTTTCTAATAATGTGTTTAGATTTTTAGTCTGATTTTGTAGCTGGGCTAGCTTTTCTATTCCAAGCACAATACTCAAGATAAGCTTCTATCTTCTGCTGTACATTATATTTGGAGTGGAAGGACTTCACTCGTGTCAATTATATGTCAACTCCATTATTAGGAACTTGGGACATAAATTGAACAGGGCATATATGTATCACATTTAAAATTTGTATGTTCATTGAAATCAGAATTAAATAAATTTCAGAAATAATAAAACTTGTGTGAGATGAAAATTCCAAAAACAAAAAAGTTACGATATTCTACAAACTGATCTAATGGCCCAATGATATTTCCTCTCCTTTTTTCTTTTTCTTTTTCTCTCTTTTGTTAATCCTTAGTTTCCTCTTGCTTCCACCAGTTTGATATCCAAATTTATAAGCAAAATTGAAATACCTCACAAATAAGGAAATAATAAAGTTGAACAAAGTAATTAATTTTGTTAAAATGAACACTGAATAATATCTAAACTTCTTTGGGCCAATAAATTTTTTTGATAATTTTTTTTTCTTTTTTTGTTATCTCATTTTGAATGCTTGGAGTTTATTTTGAAATTTTCCTTTCTTTAATGATTTCAGAAATTACGTTGATTTTTTTCTTTGAATCTTCAAGTTTACCATGTTGAAAACAAAATCTTTAGTTGTTTGATTATTAAATCATAAAAACAAAAATTTGTTTAAATAACAAAAAAAAAAAAATGATTACCGTTAAGAGTATGAACAAGAACTATTCTAAATTTAGAGGGAAATTTACAAATTACAACTTTAGAGTCTCTCTAATGATGTTTGTTCTTCTTATTAACTTTTGTTTGCTTGGAATAGTATTCTTAGTTTCAGACGTAATAAAAGTTTAATTAAAGGGTGTAAATGAAGTTAACTTTACAGTTTACATACACATATATGTGTACATACATATTATAATACTATAAAATATAAATATATATATATATGTATGTATATACATGTATAGAGAGAGAGAGAGAGTTGTGTTTGAGGCTTTGAGCATATATGGATATGTATGTGTGTTCTGTGTGTATATATGCGTTTGAAGTCTCGGGTACGTCTCTCATGTCATTGCATATGAAATTTTTTAGGGTTTATGTTTTGCGTTTTCTTGTGTTTCATCTCTGAGAAACTGTTTTAAATTCTCAGCAATCAAGCAAAAGTTAGGGTTTTGGGAGATGAATTTTCGAGCTCTACATTATTTTTTTTCCCTATATATTCTCTGGATTTCTCAACTGCAGTCTTGAACATCATTCTCTTATTGAATCTGTTCACTTGTTTATATATCCTACATATACATACATACATATATATATTATTCAGTTTTCCCAATGGTGTCTTGTGCTTTGTCACTAATCTAGTGACTCTCATGTAGTAATCGAACTCAGACCTGATGCTTATGATCATTTCTTACATTTTAATACAATTTTATTGTGGTTTATTGTGGTGAACTAATTCTGTTGTTATAGGTTTATTTATTTCTTGTTTTTTTTTTTTTCGTATTTACAAAACTTTTACTGAACAATTCCTCCCCCCCACCCCCAGTTATTGGTTTTTTATTTTTTTTTGTTCATTTGGCTCTCCCATTTTGTAGCTAACTTTGATGTCTTTCTCTGTTATTTTGGGAAAATTGAAAGATAAATGAATATATTTGTTGTTTACCTTCTGGTCTGATGGAGGATAAGCTCATCTAAAACTTCCATTTTGTAGGATTGAAATGTATAGAATGCGCGAATAGAGTGAAGTTGCAGAGCAAGGCACGACGGAATAGAAAGTGAATTACCATGTTTGACAATTGTAATGCTAATTACATGAACTCGTCGTGCTTTCCTTTTCTGGTATGATATTGAGCACACTCTTTAACTAATTTCTCGTTTGGTTCTAATTTCATGCAAGCTGAAATTAATCATTTTAATGCTATATCTGTCTAGGAAGTATCCCAATTTATGCTAAGGAATAGAAAGGAATTCCTCGTAATGGCCGAGGAGCATGGTGAAGTTCAGAAAGGTAGTGTGTCTATGTTTCTGTTGTTTGATAAATATTTATTAATGTTTGCTATATGTGGAAATATAACTACTTCGCATAAGGTATTATTGAATAGGAGATTGGACAATCATTAGTCTGTAGTCAAATCTGTTCTTGCTCTGCTTTATAGTGAATACATGTTTGAGCTATTATTTCGAAGCGATTTGAAACGGAGGAATGGTTTGTGTGCTCCAAGAATGCAATATTTTTATTTGTACTTCCTCCATCTCAGTGCTCTTATGGCGCCACAAAGTGACTAAAAACACACTTTACTTGCTACAAAACTCAATTTTCAATGTACTTTTTTTACATAAATAATAAATAAATTTTGTCTTATTTTTCAATAAAGTTTTTCTTGTCTTTGTAGCAACTCCATTTGGTAACTAATGGTTGAGGTCATTATTGTATAATGTCATGAAAAGTTAGCTTCAACCAAAAGTATTTTTAGTTCAAGCCCTCTGAACAACAGTTAATGATAAAGTACAGCAATAGCATCAACTAGTGAGCATGTTGCAAGAGAGCTTATGCGATTATTTCTAGACTCAAGTTATTTTTTTCGTATGAAAAAAACAGCAGTAATTTTTGGATATTAGAGTATCAAGGCCAACATGAATCTTGAAGATGGTATGACTAGTCCTCGAACCCATTTCATGGGTTCTACTGATACAAAGCTCACAACTACAAGTTCAATAATTGGGATGGAGAGATTGGGCATTGCTAGTATTTAGATTGATATTCATGCATATAGAAATCTTATGAATATCGAGGGAGGTTCTAATGGTTATAAATCTACTAATGTATTAGAAATTTTGACGGCGAGTTCTACTCCACTTTTTTTGTTTCAGTTTAGTCCATGTACAATTAGTTAGTATTACTGTCGAGGGTTAAAAGAAACTGTTATATTAACTTCAGAACCCTTTATTTGCATGTTCCTGCAACAAGTATAATGCTGGTTTGATTTAATTTCGTAGGGTTCTAGTGTTGAAGATGAAGCCAACATTTATTGCTTGATATCACTTACATTTATAAGCAAAACGTTTACATAATGGATGAGGATCATATGCCAATATTATTATAATAGACTTGTCACTTTAGAGCGTTTAGCCATCAATTCATTTGCATCCAGGTTGATTGCAACTAGATTAGATGAAGTCTTGATATTTTCTTTGGTGTAGTAGGATTTTAGTAAGTTTGCTTTCCTTACTAAGACTTTTGTTGAGCTTACTTTGCTCATGAATGTTTTCTAAATATGATTACATCAAGTGGCATAAAATCGGTCTTGGAACCTGGAGTGTCCAGGCTAAGGCCTTGATGGCCAATATAATAAGTGGATGGGCCGGGTCATTTTCTAATTTGAATTGGGTGAATGGACTCAACTATGGGCCCTAATAAAAAATACAATTGGACTCATGCTGAGCTTGGTTTTAATCCTTAGGGGTCCAGCCCGAATCTCAGATTTTCCTCTCTAATGTACGTACTAGGTGGTCTATATTACTGAGCGTAATTCTTGAATAATTAAATTATGGACTCACGTCAACTTGAACGAACTTAATTAAGTTGTTTCTTAAAGACATGTTTCTTATTTGTTTAAATTGAAGATTTATTAAAATTTAGTCTAGATGGTATTAATGAACTTCATTAAGGAGTTTTTTTTAAATAAAAAAAACACGTTCCTTCTTTATTTAGAGTCGAAGATTAATTAATATTTTTTTGTAGACGATATTAGGGCTTCTAGATACTTGATATAATTAAACATTTTTGAGGTGCAATACATGTATACTTTAGTATGAATTTGTAATGAGATTGGGATATCTTGTGTCGATGTGATTTATAGCTCTGGTAATTATGCGTATGAAAGCAGGATCATGAACTTTTTGTGTGCATTTTTTGTGGCCTACTAATAAAAACTTGTTGGAAACATAGAAGGTTCTAGGCTCCTTTATGAGGGCTGACGTCACAAGATGTAAAAGGGCTACTCCTATAAAACCTAAACCTACATTGAAAGCAGCGGCATAGCAATCTTCAACAAGAGATCTTCAACCAGAGCGCCTAAATCATTCAGATGGGAAGAAACAAAAGGTAAGATTATCTCTTCTTTTTGCTAATTCTGTTTCCACTTCTTTCCTAATTCATCTAATTTACTCTTTCTCCTTTTCCAGTTATTATTTGTTACTTATTCGCCTGCTACTGAAAAGTTCCCTTTCTTCTTTCGAAATGATCCATTCTCATCTTCAATTTCTTTATTGCTTTCTTGTACTCATCTCATGTATTTTGGAACTCCGAGAAACAATTTTGTCAAGTTTATGTTGCCTCGGTGGTAATTTGAGACTGCATTAAACGGTAGGAGATATCAAATCTAGTGAGTATTTACCTAGATTATGTTTAGATAGGTAAGAAGCATGTGTTGCATTTAGATTTTTAATCACATTTTCTATTGCTAGGAATTCTGAATTACCTAGTGCCTTGAACCCCCCATATTTTGAGTAGTCAATCTCTCTTCTTCTTTTTTTTGAAAGTTAAGCGTTACTCACACACCCTGCCTCCACCGAGGCTTGAACCCTAGACCTCCCATTTGAGAGTTAGGATCCGATACCGCTTGGTCATTAGGCCTTTGGTAGTTCTCAATCTCTTTGCAGACATCAGTAGTGATAAACATGATGCCCCCCTTGTTTAGTGTTGCAGAAAATTTAGAGAAGGTTAAAAAGAATATTTTCAACTTTTAGATGCAAAAATAAAGGTTGTTGAGTATGAATGCCTACAATCTATAAATGCTTTAAATAAAAGAATGAATGAGAGAAGATGAATAAAAGCCAATTAAAATTGTTCACTGAATCATAGGCTAATAGCTACACCAATGAGAAAGAGTAATGTGGTCCACGTTGAGAATAATGCTTCTTTGGAGAAGTGGAAAACCAACACTTTACATCAATTGAGATAATTGAAAAGAACAGATCATTACAAGCCTCAATATGGGACTATCACCCCATAAAAAGGGAAATATAGTGAACAATGTTGACAAATTGTATCTTCTCATCATTGGATGCCAGACTATTGCTGTGTGTGTAGGGAGGGAGGGAGGGAGGGGAGGGACTATCAATTTAATGTTGGCTGATTATTCCTACAAGTTGGTATTCAATTTCAGGTTCGTTACTGTGTTGAAAGAATTATGTTGGAAACTGATTCATCATGTCCTGTTCAAGATCAAATTTCTTGAAATCCTGAATTAGCCTCTTCTGTCTCTTTGTGTGTGCTTTTCTTTTTTCCCTTTGTTTTTGTGAACTGAATTTGTACTAAAAAGAGCATTCAAAAGGGGAAAGCATCCTGAGAACTAATATTCTGTTCGTGTGTTTAGAATCTATGACCTGTTCAAATTACTGTTCGGTGGTTCAAACGCATTACGTCCAAGTAATATATATGAATCATAACCTTTAAGATGTAAGGATGACCATGGAGGTTTTAGAAGTAATAGTTACATGGCTTATGATATTCAGAAAGTCAATCCCAAGATATCACCATCTCCATACATATTTGGTGAAAATTGGACCCAAAGATCACCCACATTTACATATTGGCCTACCGTAGCTGTTTTCTTCTTTTAATTATCATCTATAGCTACTATGAGCGTCGTCGAAGCCTTTGGTTATTGATCAGGATGGATCAACATATCCACACTGGCTAGGTGAATCCATGGTGGCTGGGGCGGGCCTCCCAGTCTGCTGCAAGGATTGACATTTTCATTCGATAAGTTTATATTGCATCTTAATATGATCAGAAAGTGGTAGTTAGTTTACAGCTCAGAAGTATGTTATGCACCCCCTCCCCGCCACGGGGGTGAGGGTTGGGGGGATGGGTGACCCAATCATTGAGATCAACAAGTCAGCTAAGTGGCAAGGCAAGAATGGGTTGGTCGATGAATATCATAATGAACTTTTAAGGTTGAAAAAGCCTGAAGACAATATATTAGTTATAGTGAAGACTGGTGACTCCCATGATACAGAGTGATATAGTTTAAGATCAAAGTTTAACAAGAAACTTGGGGGCGTTGTATAAAAAAGAGATTTTCCCTTTATCACAACTTGTTGAGAAAGGGGCGAAACGACTTAAGGAGCTGACCATGACAGTCCTTTGTATTGTATGTGGACATGTCCTATATTTTGTCTAATTCATAATTCAGATGTGTAGTTCTTTGTTTTCTACTTATGCAGCTTCTAATATTATCTAAATCGGTGTAAAATATATAGTTTTAAGTTACCGTCTTTTGATTTTATTTATTAAGTTGTTCTCTACACTTGCAATGCAAGCTATCCAGAAAATCTACAAATTCTTCCTCCACATATTTTCGTTCTATAGCCCAAATATGTATATATATATATGATAAAGAGTGATATAGTTTAAGATCAAAGTTTAACAAGAAACTTGGGTGTCTTATATAAAAAAGTGATTTTCCCTTTATCACAACTTGTTGAGAAAGGGGTGAAACGACTTAAGGAGCTGACCATGACAGTCCTTTGTATTGTATGTGGACATGTCCTATATTTTGTCTAATTCATAATTCAGATATGTAGTTCTTTGTTTTCTACTTATGCAGCTTCTAATATTATCTAAATCGGTGTAAAATATATAGTTTTAAGTTACCTTCTTTTGATTTTATTTATTAAGTTGTTCTCTACACTTGCAATGCAAGCTATCCAGAAAATCTACAAATTCTTCCTCCACATATTTTCGTTCTTTAGCCCAAATATGTATATATATATATATATATATATATATATATATATATGCATATATATGCTCTTGTTCCTCCTGCACAAGCTATCCAGGAAATCTACAAATTCCTCCTCAGATTTAGATGTTCGCTCTTTAACTCATAAAAAACAGATACATATATACATGAATATGTATGTGCTCTTATTCCTCCTGCACCACGCCCCATTTACAAAGAGGAGCTGCCCCTCCTAGCATCTCTACCTTCTCTTCCCACTTTAATTCCCCTCCAAGGCTCAAGCATGTTGATTGAGTTCTTGTTATTAGTTGTGTGTACTCACCATCATAGAGTACCAGCACTAGATTATTATTTATCTGTACGTACTCATTTAGCATTATAACATAGGATGGGAACAAGCAAGCCCTCAAGTTCTAGGCGTGCAAGGAGTGCAAGCTTCTCAGAGAAGTTGGAAAGGAAAGTACAAGTCCTGCAGGCGATAGCAGACGATATGGAGGAAAAATTAGCTACTTATATGGTAAATTGCCAACCACTGTTATCTTGTTTCTATTCTTCTAGTTTTATTGTGGTGAAAAAAGGAAAACATTTCAAGCAAGCGTGTGGCCATCTTTTTTCTTATTCGTATCTCTATTGCAGACTGAGAACAATGAACTAACTGCCCACAACAATGAGCTTAAACGTATCTGGCAAATGCTGGAGGAGGAGTTTGAGGAGAATACTGGTGAGTGCATTACGATTGTTAGATTCACATGTATTAGTTATCATGAGATGATTCAGATTACCAAGCTAGTTGATGGATCTACGCTTTTTAAAACACCAAATTAATGAGATGATTTGCTTTTGTTTGTGGATTTGAGATTTTTTGCCCTGTTAAACATGTTAATATATTTAGTTTAAATGCCAGCTATTAATGAGGAATTGGAAGAGGAAATCGAGCGGCTTAAACTGTCGATTGCAGAGACTGAAATCCGCAATGGCATATATTTTATACCTTCTCCAACCAGCGAGGATGAGCAGGAAGCCAAATCATCCCCATAAAAGTGAGTTAAGACTTGAGCAGTTGTGATGTCTGCTATGACATGTAATAAGATATGTATTCGACTTATTAGCATAAATAAAATATCTATGGCTCTAATACCTTATTAAAATGTTAAAACTTTATATTTTAGACTTTATAAATAAAATATATTTGGTTTGAGTTTTTTTAACTTCCCAAAGGGCAATGTCCATTGATAAATGGACCTCCCTTCTTCTCAACCTCTTGGAGGTATACTCAAGCTTGATGGGTTGGTTTTGTTATCGTCTCTGGGACGGAGGAAATGGAAAGGAAGGAAAGAAAAGGTCAACTTTTCATGAAACTGTATTATATTTGTTGCAAATGTTATTATTTCTTCTCTTTAACGCAGCGCCAAACAATGCCTTTCTGTTAACATACCTCAACTACTACTGGCTTTTTAGATACTTGTATTGGCCTCTTTGAAGGAAATCTGGGAAGCTGAAAAATATAACTAAACATTGCAAATGTTATGCTTCTGCAGGGTCCAGTTTTAGCTGGTTTCTGTAGTCATATATATGATTATGAAGTTTCTTTACGTATGTGTAATATATGTAGTTACAGGAAACACAGCAATTATATTCAGCAGTCATAATCTATGGTGTTTGATAGATTTCTCTTGCTATTATATATAAGTTGGGGGTATAGTAGCAATCTTGCGGGCTGGGGGGTCAAGCCCTAACCATACAGTAAATTGTTGGGCTGGACTTCCACGGACTCGGGCTACCCATTGGGCTCGGATCAGTACTTCCGCCCCTGCGTTGTGTTTGGTATTCTAGAATAGAATGGAATGTCCATTCTAATTTCTAAGGGCCCGTTTGGTAGGCGGTCCGGTCTGGTCTGGTCTTATCTGGATGATGTTCTGAAAGTCTGTTTGTTAAACTGTCTGGTCTTATGGTCTTATTCAAGTTGTTTGGTCTTATGTTTGGAAAATAATACAAAAAATAATATATAAAATTCAAAAAATATATTAAGTATGAATAATATAAGAAATTCAAAAATAATATATTTTTCAAATTTTATAAATTATTTTGAATTTTTATATTATTTTTTGAATTTTATATATTATTTTCAATTTTTTTATATTTTCTCAAATATATATATATATATATCTAATTTTGTATATTATTTTTGAATTTTATATTTTTTTCAAATTTTATACATTATTTCAAAAAAATTATATTATTTTTCAAAACTTATATATTATTTTTTAAATTATATATATATATATTTAAAATTTTATATATTATTTTTGATTTTTTATATTATTTTCAAATTTTTTATATTTTCTCAAATATATATATATATATATATATCTAATTTTGTATATTATTTTTGAATTTTATATTTTTTTCAAATTTTATACATTATTTCAAAAAAATTATATTATTTTTCAAAACTTATATATTATTTTTTAAATTTTATATATATATATATATATAAAATTTTATATATTAATTTTGATTTTTATATATTTTTTTCGAATTTAATACATTATTTTAAAATATATATATTATTTTTCAAATTTTATACATTATTTCAAAAAATATATATTATTTTTTTAATTTTATATATTATTTTCAAATTATATATATTTTTTAATTTTATATATATATTTTAAATTTTATGGTTCCATGTGTTAAAACAATTGTATATAAGGCCACTTGAGACCATCATTTTTTGTTGTCTCAAATTACCCCTTTTGGTCCCAAGTGGTCCTTGTTTTTTTGGAACCGTGTTGCCAAACAGTATCCGGTCCCAAAAAAATTATTATGAGACCGGACCACATGGGACCGGACTGCGAACCAAACAGGGCCTAACTATTCTTTGGAGCATCTGGAGTGCCAGACCATGGATGGCTCTCCACTTTTAAATAAAGTGTAGTATCACATCAGCAATTTAAAGAGTGTGTGCTAACGTGACTCTACACTTTATTTAGAGTGTGTCCTACGGTGTGGTGTTCAATCTTTCACTCCACTTTATTATTATTTTATTATTGAAGATAATTTAGTTACTTAAATTTTTTAATATGAAATATATATATTAAATGTCACAAATTAAAATATATTATCAAATTTTCTACAAATAAAAAAAGTACATTAATAATTTCTTCACATACAAGAAAATAATAAATATGCAAAAAAAATTACATAATTTAACACACGTAGAAGTATACTGATATTTATAGAAGTACAATGATATTTATAAAAATTGAAAATTATATTTTTTATTTTAAGTTAATTGAATTATAACTATTTTAATTAATTAATTGAATGTTATAAAAAAATGTTGTATTGTACATTAAAGAACATAGTCAAAATAATATACCTATATTCAAGTAAATTTGAAGTCAAAATGTAAGATTTTTTTAAAAATTAAATTAAATTAAAGTATGATCCAAAATATATTCTATATTAAAATTAATTATATTATTCTTTCAATTAATTGAATTGACATGTGAAGAATAAAAGAAAGTAAACTTTAGCTAACCCCATCACAAAGTAATAAAGAATAAAAAAAAGGACAAAGGTCATGCCCCATGAGGACCAAGTTCATCCTCCCACATGTGGTTCAATACAATTTGAACACGTGGCCAAAATCTTTTTCAAAAGGAATTGACATTGATTTGTATATTTATAGATTTTATGTCCAACTTCCTTCTTAAAATTTTTTTGCCACGTGTCCAAATTATATTGGACCACAACATGGGGGAGGACAAACAAACATGGTCCTCATGGAGCAGGATCTAAGTATTGTCCTACAAAAAAACACAAAATGACACAACACACACGCTACTTGACTCGTCAAATGTGACGATGCAAGTGTAAGATGTAGCGTGGGCCCCACCACAAATTTGTTCCCACTCCAAACACTCCCACATGCCACACACACGTCACAACCCTTAACACACGCCACTTTTGCTCCCACTCCAAATGCTCTTAGAATGAAAATCTATTCCATTGCGATGCTAATGGAATGGGTACTCCATCCCCTACTAGAACTTAAAAAATAATAATAATTTAATATTTGATAATGTTGTAACCAAACAAAATGAGTATAAATATAGCATTAGACTAATCGTGCTCAACTTTTTTCAAGTTTTTGCAATCATTCTTACAATCAAGTACGCAAAATGGCTAATCTTAAACTTGAATAAAAAATATTAAGAATAAATATCATCCTGATTGAGTTATTTTTTTCCGGTATAGTGTCATTCGTCACGAAATTAGAATATATTTTGTGAGGCCCCCAACTCTTTACTAGAAGGGACACCAAAGGTTGGTCATTCCATCCTTCGATAGATATATAACAAGGAGGAAGGCTATATGCATATAAGAAAACATCATGAAGTATGGATCGAGATCAATAAAAGAAAATCGATTACAAAGCATGGATTGAGATCACTAGTAGCGACAATGAAAATATCAAGATAGACACTAATAATTAATCAACTTAATAAAAAATATCTATTTAATCTTCGGAATACACCCTATCATAACAAAGATTGTGATTTTCATAGATCTTTTGATTCATCGAGATCAAGAGAGCAATACACCCAAACAAGACAAATATTGCTTTTTAAAAATAATTTCTGTTTAAACTCAAATATTTTGAAATTTTTTTGTGGAGGATATTCAAAACTCTACATTTGGGATTTCTTTAATATCCATCAAATTCCAAACATCATCTTCCCAAACAATCTCTTCATTATCAGCATAGCATCCACCACTCCAATGCTCTCCAACAAAGTAGGGATACCAAATTATTTGTTGCTCATTGAAACTCCAAGAACAAAGCCACAACCACTCCTCCCAACTCAGACTACCACCACTCTCTTGCCACTTCTTGTACAATATACAAACATAATCATTTGTATTATCAATTATTTCAGTCACCTCATTTTCTTCGACCTTTGTCACTTCGACTTCTGTCACTTCTCTGTTATTATCCTCTATCGGGTTCATTTTTGGTGGTGGTGTCGGTGTCGTTGTCGGTGTCATTGTCATTGTCATCACCACAATCACTACACGAAAAATGACTTAACGGTGAAATTTTCTCGGGATATTCTCCTCTAATAATAATTTTCTACATATATATAGGCACAAATATGAGAGAGAAAAGAATTTGTGAAATGAAAAGTCAATGAGGAATACAGGTGCCTGGCTAGGAGTGGAGAAATTTTATTTTGGATTTAATATATATACATAAATAAATATATATATATATAGAGAGAGGGAGAGAGAGAGAGGGAGAGAGAGAGAGATTGTAGCTATGTAATCTTTATTGAGGTACTTTTTTTTTTAAATAGGTTTTGGAAGTTACCCTATTTTTGGGATGTTATTTATGTTTTAGAGTTTAATTGCATGCATGCTCAATTACCATTTACATGGATTGTCATGTTAATGAGAGACTTTTTTCTATGTCAGAAATATATTTTCTGATCTGTTTTAAAACCTAAGATATGGACAATAAATTTGATAACAAACCAATAAAGTAAAGACACCTGTCACCAACATTTGGAAAGCTGTATATATTATTTATTACCATTTCATAACTTTTAAAAGTCAACAAATATGTAGTTGGACTTGTATTGGAAAATGTCAATTTTTGTAGTGTGGGTGAATTCACAGAATTTGACTTTAATACTCAATTAAATATCAAGCAAATCTATATCTCTCAACCCAATTTTTGGTAAGTGATTTAATTCAATTAGGTATAGTTTATTGTATTTATATTCCCCAGTAATTTAATATAGGCTATTTTTGGTATGTATCATTTAATGAAATAGTCATGGAATACGATTTTGTTGTCACTGTTGACAATTCATCAATAATTAATATAAGTTTTTCATTTCAGTTTACAAAGTAATATATCCATTTGTTTAGTACGATTGGTTGAATGTGAATGACCATTTTCAAGGATTGAAATTATTTTTTAGAATGAAATTTTATCCCATTACATTTTATTATTCTTTAAATAATATTTTTATGACATAAAATTACTAAAACAACCCTCTCACATTTCAAGTAAACAAAACACTCACACCGTCATCTCTCCACCGCCACCTCCATTGCCCATTACTATTATTCCCGTTATCTTTCACTATTTTTCTTGTAAAATAAATTTAAAAAAATGATATTTATTTGTTAAAATTATATATTATTCACTACGAGGGGTATTTTTGAAAAAAAATCTTCCAAGTTCATTCCATTCATAATGTGTTTCATATTTACAACCAAACAATAGAATGAGAATGATGATTGTTATTTCATTTCATTCTCATTCCATTCCGTTCATGCGTTCCACACGTAACCTAAGAACTATGACGGATTATAAATTTATGAAAATTATTTGTAAAGTTATTGTCTTAAGTGGATGAATTTCGTCATTCCAGATGGTCTACTACAACTTGAACATGTGGTTAAATTTTTTTTCTTTTAAAAATGAATAATACTTGGGACCTATATGGTAGGATGAAGTTCATTTGATCCACTTATGTGGTCCAATAATAATTTAGACACATTATAAAAAGTATTTAAAAATTGTTAAGGTTAATTCCACCTTTTTTTATGAATTTTATGTATATCTTCTTTTATAAAAAAAATTATCGTGTGTCCAAATTGTATTGGATCACATTAATAAACGAATTATATCCTCCGAAAATAAGATTCAAGTATTATTATAAAGAATTGATGTCCATTCCTCTTTTTATGAATTTTATGTCCAATTTTTTTTTTTTTTTTTTTTTTAACTATGTGTACAATTATTATTAGAGTACATCACCAAGGGCGGACCAACTTCGGAGGATCCGAGTATTGTATTTATATCTCAATTCTCAACCTAATTTAAGTAATTTAAAACAATTTTCTTTTGGTTTAATTCCAATATGCAAATGTTTGGTTGGTATAATTGAACATTTTTTTATGACTTTTCTGTTCATTTAAAAAAAAAAAAAAAAAAAAAAAATTAACCACGCACTTCATTGAATTGGACCACACGAACTTCATCCTCCTTGATAACCCAAAATGTATTATTCTTTTTGAAATATTTATTTTTTACCAAAATTTATTGACCACATAATTAACAATAATATTGTAGGAGTCACTCCAGCTGATTTATGTATATGGGGATTGATGAACTCCTCACTACTTTATAACAATTAATTATTCACTTAAATTGAGTCAGACATTTTCGTTTGAGTTTAGTAGTACAATGTCTGATAGTAATGAAAAATAACATGTCTTACACAAAAGTTTCATTGCCTAAATAATTTTATTAGAACCAAAAACAGCTTGTATGGAACTCTAATAATGCGACCTTATATATCTGATTAGTAGGAAGAAGACAAACTTGTTTATTGATTTTTTATTAATTCAATAATGTAACTATTATTAATAAGAATATCTTATTACTACAAGCAAAGTTCGAGTTCCAATTTCCCTTTTTCAAAATTTATAATAAGAAATTAAGGGTGTGTTTGATAACACTTATTTGCAATTTAAGTCTGAAAAAATTCAGCACTTATTCAGTTAAGTATATTTGATAAGAAATTTAAAATCACTTAAAACATTAAGTGTCACTTAAAATAAGGTCAACACTTAACACTGAAGTTTGAAGACTGAAAATTTACAAAAATATCAAAAAATATAATTTTTTTAAATACCGCTTAAAATATTCAGTACTTAAAATTCAGATCTTAAAATTTTTAATACTTAATTTTCAGTTTTATCAAACAGCCCCTTACATACTCATCGCGAATAAATTTGTTAAATTAAGTATAAATGAATATGTATAATTCATATCTTGATAATTAATTGATTATATATTACTACTAAAAAAATAAAAACAAGTGAAAATAAGAAATATATATAGATATAGATATATAGAAACACGTGTCTAATAAATCAACCGTACCCAACTTTCTAGGAAGAATCAAGAAACCAAAGAGGGCAATTGAAAATCACATCCACAGCATCCTCAATGGTTCCATTTTATGGTGATTTCATACAGACAACTGAAATGGACATATATACACGAGAACTAACATGGTTGGATCATATATTTTCTGTGGGGAAGTGCCATGAATAGAACTGACCCTTTTATAAATTGCTTGAAATTTTCTCCTGAAATTAAATGTGGCAAAGGATAATATTCATAAACAATTAATGCAGCTCGGAAAGCCAATAAAATTCTGTGTTAGGATAAATATTTTCGACCCCAAGAATCAATACGATCAAAAGCGTGTGAACCATATTAGGGCGAAGAATTACATGCTTCGAAATTAAACTTCTATACGCTACAAAAAGCCGCCTTTTCAGAAGTGATGAGCGCTTTCCGGTTTCCATGAAAAGACCACATAGAAGCTTGTTGCCATTTCATCGTTTTCCCAGCACTGTCTGCTGTGTGCAGGTACAGTTCTGTATGCAGAAACCTGGCACGGTGAAGAAACATGCAGTAGTCAATTCATCACCATTTTGGACCGTTGGTTAGTTTAGAACATCTTAAGTACTTCATCAGACATTTAACTCGGTAATTAGCGTATTTAAATAGCAGCCACTGCATAAGAGTTGTAAATAATGGACCACATCTTCAAACAAAACATAATCCTCAATATCTAGAGATTAAAAAATCCAAACAGCGCAACAAAAAGTTTAATTTAGAATGTCACACAGTTATTATCCATTGAAAGTAATTCATTGACAATTGTGCGAGTTTAGTTAATTTTGGGTCTTTTGGCAGTTGATGTGGTGAATAATAACAATATCTTCAGGTGATGAACCTTTTTTTTTTCCCGGAAATTTCAGGTGATGAACTTTAATGAAAAAGATACATAAACAACATGTATCAATCTATGTAGATTAACCCCAAACTGCCCAAGTTGTATTGTCAGGAATTCCAACAAAAAGGCGAACTAACCAGTCATCTTCTTCGCACGGTAGAGCTTTGCCCACGTATTGCTGCCGCCGGCTGTTGTGTTTGGGATGCTGATTGGCCAGTAGCCTGTTCCTCTGGCATGTTCATGGCTTGTGTGACAGCATTCATGACAATTAGTCCAAGAGGGATTAAATACATCCACTGGGCCAAAAACAGAAAGGCAGTTTTAGAAACTTCTACTCTTTTAAAAAACTAAAGGAAAGGAATTTCATAAAACAATAAGTACTCACATATTTAGCCCAAAAGGACCTTTCTAGTGGTTGTACACCTTCACCTTCTCCATCCTCACCAATAAGGAGTTCTTCAGCAAATGCTGGAGTCCTATAAAAAAGGATTTCAAAGTAGTAACCAAAAAAGTATAAAAAAAATTATTTATTTTTTATAAGTAAAAATATGACTATAAAAAAACACTCAAAAGAGGGGTTCGTCCTGAATACAATAGGGAAAAAGAAGGGCCTGCGGCCCAATAGAACCCAAAAACTCTACCGTTTCATCAATCGAATTACAATCTCTACCCTCCACCCAACAAAACAAAGTAGCAATAAACAAATCCTTGATGGCGCCAATTGAAGACTCATGCCCCTCAAAACAACACCTATTGCACTCAAGCCATAAACACCACCAAAGACAGAAGGGAGCCGCCCTCCAAAAAGTGCGGGCTTGGGCCCCACGACACAACCAAAGGTAATAAATATAGTAAAATAAACAACAGATAGGCCTCTCAGTCAATGGAAGTTTATTTACAGAATGACAAGCAAAGGAAGATCTGTATCATATATTTAACATTTCTTCTAGTCTTGGTATGAAAGAGGTTAACTGCTATAAATTCAACCAAGGAAGTCGAGTGTCATCAGTATTGGCGAGCTTCAGATGTATCAAACCATTAGCAAGCACAAACATAGCAATTATGGGGTAAGTGGGCACGCCTAACATCTACAATTCCAATTTTAGAGAGAACCAACAAAGTTTGAAATTTTCAAAATTTAGCTGCATCTTGTCAAAGTTGATAGTTGATATAATCTACATAAACAAAGTTACAGGACAACCGCAAACAAAAGAATGATAAGTTTGTACCTTGGTGCCACCTCGCTGTTCTTTAGGACTGTGTGTGAGTTAAAGATCCACTTTGCCGGCTGAAAGAAATGACAACAAATTGCATATCAGGGGTAAAATTGAACTGACTAACCATCTACTTCAGTTGCATGTCTTTTCTCCACCACTTTCCTGACTTTTAGTTCCCTTATCTTCTTTTTTTTTCCTTGTGATATAGAAATGCCAGTGACATCAAGTATGACCATAGAGTCTGCTCCTGTTGGAGGTCTAATATTTAACCACACGAATCCCCTTTCCCTCTCTTTACTCAGGGTAGCTAGTGACAGGAATATCAATGATTATGAATGAGAGAAGGCTTTTTAAAAAATCTTCTCTTAGATTTGTTGAACAACAAAAAGGATATGCATTATAAACTACCCATGTTATTAAAACTTAATGGTCCAGAAGAATAGACATTAGTTTAGCCTCTTCACGTTGCATTGTTAAATCTTCAGCATATTAGAAAGAGATAAGAGGATAAGAATAAGGAACTGGCTAAGACTTACAAGTTTCAATTGCCGAGGATACGGGCATGCTCCAGGAGAGCCATAATTGACGGCCAAAATATTAACACCTTCCTGAATAAGAACACATCAGAAAAGTATATGCGTAAGAGAGATGGAGTCTTCTGCATTAACCTTCATAGAAAGCTGTAGTTTGTTCAATAAACCACGATAAGAAGATGGATTTTTTGCATAAAACCCATACACAGACCACTGACCGGTACATGATGATGAACCGTAAAAGAATAGGATATACTTAAACAAAATATATGTATATCACTTATAAAAGTAAAACAGTAATAAAATATATATTATATCAACGTAGCCCACTGCACCAGGCTCCCTCCACTGCGGATCTGGGGAGGAATAGTACATATGAGAACTTAAGTGTCCTGCAAGTCATAGTTTGTTATGCTCGTGAGGAAAGTAAAGGCAGCCAGCAGCCCTAAGTGTTGCAGCTACCCCTACCCAACTGACTGGTGGTTTACCCAATTCAAGTAAAGTTGCAGACTATAAAACAAATATAGCCACTATAGTGCAAGAGGCGATTCTTACCATGTGTATAACGAAATGCTCATCCAAACCATCCCGTGGAAGACATCTCTGGAGGTAAACAAAAATGGCAGTCAACACATAATAAACAATAACAAAAAAAAATAAAAAAATAAACCTAAATACAGGTAAAAAAGAAAGAAACTTTTTTCCTGCAGGCTGCAGCTAGGATCCACATAGCCATTAGTAAGTTAAAATGTAACATAAACCAATTTCTAACTAATTAATCTGGTAAAAAGTATACATAGGAAAAAAGACACAACATACAAGTACATAAATTGGTGGTAAAGAGATTTTTTACACTCCTGAGACGAAATCAATAAAAACTGTTAACAAAAATTTTAATGGAAGACCAGAGAAATGGGGACTCAATAGTTATAGAACTTCAAATCTATGTATGTATATATATATATAGGTGGCCTTTTAGGAAGTCCAGACAACTTTGTGGCATAAAAACAAAAGTACTGAAATAGGTCTTGAAACTACCATTTAGGCACACCAAAATTCTACTCGTACCCTTCGTGGTGGACATTTGTCACCTCAGCAGTTAATAACGATTTCAAAGTTCCATATAATTACAATAATATTTTTTAGGCAATTAAAAATGAGTCCTTAAAAGATACATTGCCACGATTCTAACATACAGAAAAAGTAAGAAGCAGGCCAGATAATACTGTGTCACTGTGATATCATTTCAATCCATGTCCCGTGATAAAGTTTTTTTTTTTTTTTATAACCGTGATGTCCGGGCCAACTTACGCGCACCTCGGCTAATTCACGGAACCCATGCAAGGTAACCCCCCACACGAATCGGGTAAGGCTGGACTATGTCCGCGATCGTGACCCTAACGAATTATTTGCACATAGTAGGAATCGAACATGAAACCTCATACTTCTTGAGGCACCAAGTCCCAAGTCTTTTCCAACTAGGCCAACCCGCTCGGGTTTAAAGTTTTAAAGATCAATTAATGGTAATTCCTATAGTAATATTTCTTTGGTAATTTCATTAGCTAAAAAGCATAAACTCTGTGTGTGCTTGTCTGAATAGCAAGCAAAAGTGTGAGTTTGTGCGCAGAATTACAGATATGTGTGCTTATTTTTTCCAAGATATCTTTTTGTGTCAAAATTTAATATAATAAAAAAAAAAAAAAGGTTAATTGTCAACTTACTGCTTTCACTGACGAAATAATGTACTCCGTCCCAGGAGGGCTCACCACGTTGGATGCTACTCTTATTCTATAGAAGTCATCATCTTCCAATAGCGTCTGCAGGATTATTGCATTAATATTACACAATTATGAGCTGGGTTCTAAAACAAAATCAAAATAAAAGAAGATAGGAATGGCGTGACTGAGTGATGATAAATTACCTTGAACTTTGCCTTCTCTGTTTCAGTAAGACCGTTCCTCGAAAACCTAAGTTTCGTGAGAGTCTGTTACAATTAAATCAAATATCACTGAATATAACACAACACCCACAAGCAAAACCTAGAATAATAAGGAATAAATTGCAATAAGATCAAGAAATTTTCTTTAAGCTATGAAATTTACATTCTTTCTTATCTCAGCCAACTGTAATAGGTAAACAACTTATTACAAGTTGCAAAAAACATTACTGCACCAAATAATCCAATATTTCAAAATATCACAACAATTCTAACACATGAGACCATGAGACATTCTCACTATTATAAGACATTACTAGTCATTCAAAATACTAAACAGCATCCAAAACTCATTTATATCCACCCATCTACTGATCTACATACATACATATATATATATATATATATATATATATATAACATATATAACATGTAAATGCATATATATAACATATATATTTGTAAATGCATCTAATCCAGGTTTTTTTCCCATTTTTAGATGCATAAATATTCACGACTTGATCTCTCTTACTATCCAAATTAAAAATAGTAACACTAAATATGCATATATTATGAGGAAAAAAAAAAAACCCAAAGCAACCAAATACTAATTAAGAAAAATTGAACTTCTATTTACCGGAAAAATAGAATAATTCAATAGTTAATTTTCCATTCAACCAAACAAAAGAGAAAGAGAGCAAACCTGGCCGCCATGAGACCAGGTCTTGAGGCGAGCGGAGAAAGTGCCGGCGGGGGAGAACTCGGAGTCTCCGAAGGCGTGTTCGAGCGAGAACTGGATCTTGGAATCGGAGTCCGGATCCGAGGACCTCTTCCGGGTCGGTTGGGTCCGAATTGGGGGCTGTGGAGGGTCGGGAGATGATCGGGTGGGGAGAGTGAGATCGAGATGGGGACGGGATCGGCCGCCCTCGAGGCCGAACTCTTCGTCGTCGACGAGAAGTTCGTCGGACTGAAACGCCGCCGTCGACGGCGGAGAAACCAGGAGGACGAAGAAGCATAAGCAGAGGATTTTAGAGAGAGAAAGTAGTGGGGTTCGAGGTGTCATCGTCGCAGTGTAGAGAGAGAAAGTTCCGAGTTGAAACCGGCTTCAGCTGGTTGGGTTAAATTCACATATATTACAACAAAATTGAATTAAATTAAAAAATATTAGTAATTAGTATTTTGTTGGTTGTTTAACTTGTTTGTTGTAGTATTGGACATAATTATTGATTAGCTTATTTGGATTTAATCATACTTTTGTTTTACTTATTGAAATAGTTATATTAGCTTATTATTTTAAATTACAAATAAATTTATTTTTTTCATAATATTCATGAGTATTAATTTTTTATTGAAATAACATAAATATTTAATCAGTTAATTGTCCAAGCATGTTGTTCTTTTCTATTTTTTTTAATATTAAAACATTAAAGAAGTCTTGAAATCAGAGTGCGACGTCTTTGATCTAGTGTCATGCCATATGCTCAATTATGAGTTACCATCTCCAGTTCACATTGGCGAGTAAAATGGATGATTCAATTGCAACTGGATTGAGTATTAGTTTCACATGATAATTTAAGCTTTTGAAAAAATCACTAAAAATACAAATTTTATATTAAAATGTCTAAAATTAACAATAATTATATTAAAAAATTACTGTATATACGCACATAAGAAGCGGTAAATATTTATAAAAGTGTAATGAAAAGATGTTTGTAACAAAAAATTAACATTTCATATAAAAATAAACGGAATCAGTTCATAGAATTCAACATTAATATTTAGGAGATTTGGATTAAGTAAATTCACCATTCAATATACTAAATAGTTGCAAGATTAGATACATTGTAATATAAGGAGTAAGATGGGTTAAAAAATTGCATATAGTGAAATACATATTAACTAAAATTACACCTTTTCATATATTATTATGGTATGAAGCTACGTAAATCACAGCTCATAATTCAAAATAAACACATGCACGTGCACTAAACAATATATTACTTTCATAAAAGAACACAGTTCAAAAAAAAAAAAAAAGTTAATTCCCACTGACACCCTCTCGCAATAAGCGTATTGCAAGAGGGTATGTGTGAAAATATTAAAAGTTGAGGGTCCGTATAAATGTCTATTGCAAGGGGATGTTAATAGAAATTACCCAAAAAAAAAATGCATTAGATAACTCTATAATATCGCTATAACTTTTACACGCTTTCTTGTTTTTGTAGAGATTTGAACACTCCGCGTATATTTTAATATATTTGTGAATTAAGTACTAATGATTTTATTACTTTATTAATAAACATGAAATGAACAACCTTGTGCAAATTCTTTTTCGAAAAAGGGAACTGCAGTGGTACGCATGTTAGGATTGTGGCTCCTTTTATTGGGAGAAAATGAAATTTGGTCATCAAGCAATCTTTATTTAAATATGATACTATCATCTTGAAGACTCCTGATTGGAATTGATTTTAAATACCAATTGTCTTGTTCACCATTCTACATCTTCTATAAATATAGGTGTAACCTATTGTATTTTGTGTGGCATAGAAGGCCAGAATAGGTCGGTACCAGAGAGTCAGAGTAGGGCGGTACAAGAGTGAAAGTCAGAATAAGCCGATACCAGAATGAAAGTTATAATAGGCCGGTACCAAAGAATACACAAAATTAATAGAGAAAAAAAGATATACAAAGTGGTATTTCTTGGTGTAAGTGAAACACCAGTGAGGGTGAGCGATACATGTGTGAGTTGTTGATCTATTGATCATCATATTGTAATTCTCTCATTGATCGATAGTGAAACGATGCTCTCGGTGGACGTAGGTTGATTTGGTTGAACCACGTATATATCTTTGTGTCAATTATGTTAGTTTGTGATTTTTGATTTGCATGTGTGCACGGCTTCAAACAGAGGGTTTGGATTACCTAATAAGTGTTATTGGACGAGTGTAAAAACACTTAATATTAGTATTAGAGTCCAAGTTACCAACAAGTCTCGCCCCAAGTTCTGGGATAAACGAGTTGTCGTTGCTCCGATCCAAGGGCTGATGTGTGAGGGGGAGATTGTTGGGGTTGTCCCACATCGATTGTGGAAGGGGCTAGTGGTCAGTATATAAGTGTGAGGGAAAACCTCACCCTTTGAGCTAGCTTTTGGGATGAGAGAGGCCCAAGAGCACCCAACAGGTTGAAGCAAATCCAGAAGTTGCACAATCTGGTCCAGATCTGATTTTTTAAATTGGTTGAAATCAAAATCCGAACACACGGTCAGATTCATCTCATCGAGATGAAGTCGGCGCTGCAAACCGCGTCGAAATTGGAGTCCATACGCGTTTTCAATCGTCGTTCAAAGTTTCGTCGGAAAACTCGCTATAATGTCGAATTGCTACAGTACCTAGTCCCTACAGTGTCGAGTTGCTACATTACGCGTCGCTATACTACCCACGTTGTTATAGTGCCGAGTCGCTACAGTACCACATCAGCGGTGACATCAACACTATTTTGTCCTTTAGTGTTGATTTATTTTTGGCCCATTTAGAGTTATTTTTTACCTGTTTTTTATGCGGTCGGAACCATTCTTAAGGTTTTGGACTGTTCCGGAAGCAATCATTTGATCAGTTTTACGTAATTAGACTTTGAACACCACAAAAGGCTCAATGGGATCTAAGATAGAAGAAAATGCATAAAGGTTAGGTGCAACAGAGCTTGCAAGGTAGAAGCCATACGTAATAGTAATTGCAAGGCAGAAGCTAGACGCGACAGTCCTAAGGCAGAGAGGCCAGGAGAAACAAAAGTCATAGGGTAAAGGCCAAACGTGACAATCGCAAGACAAAGAGGTTAGGAGCAACAAATGGTTACAAGGTAGAAGCCAAACGCAAGATAGAAACAAGCTAGACGCGATAGTGTAGCAAGGCAGATGCCGACAAAGGTTGCAAGGCAGAAAAGTCAGACGCGACAGTGGTCACAAGATAGAGAGGCCATACGCAATAGAGATCGTGGGGTCTGCACAAGACCAGATATTACTTATGCAATGAGAGCTATGAGCAGGCTCATGCCAAATTCCACTAAGAAACACTGGGAGATAGTGATTTGGTTATAGGGTTTGTTAGCAGAGTTGAGATTCAAGCAAGAAAGCAAAAAGAATCCAGCCAACATGTTGACAAAAGTGGTGACAACAAAGAAATTGAAATTGTGCTCAACTTCAGTGGGTCTTTAGGCGTGAAGACATAAATGAGCACAACGTAATGCACTAATCATTGATGGAGTTGATTGTTGGATGAAAAGTCGTCAAGTGGGAGATTGTTAGGATTGTGACTCATTTTCTTGTGAGGAAAGGTAACTTGGTCACCAAGCAATCCTTATTTGAATATGATACTACCATATTGAAGACTCCTGATTGAAATTGGTTTTAAATACCAATTGTCTTGTTCAGCACTCTACCTCTCCTATAAATATAGGTGTAACCTATTGTATTTTGTGTGCCAAATAGGGTCGGTATCAGCGGTACCAGAGAGCCATAATAGGTTGGTACCAGAGTGAAAGTCAGAATAAGTCGGTACTAGAATAAAAGCCAGAATAGGTCGGTACCAGAGAATACACATAAATAGAGATAATAAGAGATACATAGTGGTATTTCTTGGTGTGAGTGAAACACCGGTAAGGGTGAGCGATACATGTGAGAGTGAAATACTGTGTAAGTTGTTGATCTGTTGATCATCATATTGTAATTCTCTCATTGATCGATAGTAAAATAGTGTTCTTTGTGGACGTATGCTGATTTGGCCGAACCACGTATATATCTTTGTGTCAATTGTGTTGGTGTGTGATTGTGTGTGATTTCTGATTTGCAAGTGTGCACGACTTCAAACGGAGGGTTTGGATTACCTAATAAGTGTTATTGGGGGAGTGTAAAAACCCAAACAGTGCATATGAATGATAATACAAAATTTTAATGTTTAAATAAACCAATATCTAATTTGTGACATATATTTTTTATCTGTCAAGAGACTAGTTCGGTTCAAGGATCTTTCATTTAGAAAATCTTATAAAAAATATTGTTTATTTAAACCTTCAATGAATTTTGACCAAAAAAATTTAGGTCTGTTTGGTTCATGTTTGTGTTTTTGTGCTGTGAAATTTAAAAAACAGAAGTACATGTTTGTGTTTGTAGAGTGTTGTGAGTCTAAAAATTATAAACATGTTTGGTACCGATGCTTTTGCTGGATATATATATATATATATTGTGTTTTGGGATAAAAGGAAGTGGTGATGGTGGTTGGAGGCGGCGATGGTGGTGGTGGTAGTTTTGGAGCTGTAGATATTTACATATATATATATATTGAGTGAACAGTGCCAAAAACATGTACCATATATATATATACGGTGCTTGTAAATTTTGCAGAGTATATTTATTTAAAATATTTGTTACCATTCAAAATAAAGTAGAGATTGCCAAACGTGTTTTTGTTTCATAAACCCCGTTTGGAAATGGGTGCTTTCATTTATATTCTTATTTTTTGGCATTGTTCATGAAAATAAAACATGTTTGGGAAACCTATTTACTGTCACCTTGTTTTCAGTTTGGATTTTTTTTGGATGAAGAGTACCAAGAACATGAGAACACCAAATTGGTGTTTTCTTGTTCTTAGTTTGGGATTTAAAAAATAAAAATAAAAAAATTGCAAAAAATCCAAATCTACAGAGAACCCCACCATCGATCCACCTTATCCACCACCAATTTTTGCACACACACACACACATATATAGAAACCCCCAATCGAACACCCTTCGACCAGCCCCAAACCACCAATCGAAACCCTAACCACTACCCACCACCACACCCTTCAAAACCACCACCACCAACCTAATCGCCACCACCACCAGCAATTGAAACCCCCAATTTACCGTGAGAGAGAGAGCTGACTGTGTGAGAACAAAAAAGTTATATTTTGATTCCAAACACAACTTTGTGTTTTTGTTTTTAAGGTGAGAAAATAAAGACAATAATAAGAATTGATTTTAGTTTTTTGGTTCCCAAAACAAAAACAAGAATTCCACACAGGCCCGTAATGTACTATAGTACCAAACAAAAACACATACCAAACAAAGAAAGATGTAAAACCTTATTTATCTCTCTCACGCACAAATAAAAATGTGAATAAATAAATAAAAATATATATGTATATATATATATATATATATATATATATATAATGCAATATTCAACTGAAAATGCTTCAAACAAGAGGGGCATACATGGAAAACTCCTTCCCATCTCGTATTAATATACGGAGTAACTGTGTTAGTGCCAAAGCTTTCAAGTCTTTCACCCAATTTCCCAAAACCTAAATCGAGTTCACTACACAAAACCCTAGAGAGAGAAAGAGAAAGGGGGGTTTTAGAGAGAGAAACAATGGATGCCCTGAGGAAGCAACTGGACGTTCTGATGGGAGCGAATCGGAACGGAGATGTGAGAGAAGTGAATCGGAAGTACTACGATCGCGACGTTTGTCGTCTCTTCTTGGTTGGTCTCTGCCCTCACGAACTCTTCCAATTAACTGTACGTACCCTCTTCCCAATCTCTCTCTCTCTCTATATATATATATATGTATTTGTGTGGATATACATGTAATAGTATTAAATTGTTATTGTTTAGACCTAGAGCGGAATGCGAAGGTTTCAGCACTGTGAACTTTCTTTTGGACCCTAAATGTTGGATTGGTTTTGGGAGATATTTGAAGAAACCCAAATTAAAATTGATGCCGTATCCTTATGTTCCAGAAAACATAATTTTTAAAAATTACATTTTGGAGATATATTTTGCTTTGCTTTGTTTTGTTTTTTGATTTTTAAAAGGGAGTGGGATGAACAACCCCTAGCAATAATCTTTACATGAAGAAAAAAGGCACCATACACATTAATGTCGAATTAAGAATGACAATCTTGTATAAAAATGTTCTGTACAGGTCTTATCCTCCCTAGAGTTCGTTCTAACTGTTGTTCGTTCGATTCATTATTTCCTTCTTCCACTCTTTCTGGCATTTCTCCATATATCATATCCTCCCAATCCTCCCAGACCCCCCTACATGAGTAGGTTAATGTAGTATTGGGAATTCTTCTCTACAATGCCAACCATAATTGGACATCTGGATAACACTAATTAATGGTTGTAAACTGACCTCTTTGTTTTGGGTACTTTACTTCTTGGTTCTTATGCTATACTTATCCTGATGTTTTATTTGTTCTGCGTACATTTCTACTTCAGAAAATGGATATGGGGCCGTGCCCAAAGGTGCACTCATTGCAGCTGAGGAAAGAGTATCCTTTTTTTAACCATCATGTGAAGTCATTCAGTTTTGTCTTTCTCTCTTTATACATGTTACATTATATGGAAGTAAGAGGTGATTCAAATATGGGACAATCACTCATCATGTGTTTGCATTATTTCACGGCTCAATTAAACTAGGTTATTGACGACTAATTGTGGTACAGATAGCGAAGGCAGTTTGCAGCATTGATGTGATTTCATTTCAGTGCAAATACACTACAATGTTATCACCACATTAGAAGAAGTTGCTATATTAGTTTATTGAGGATATCATTCACTAGTCATCTGACTTCTTCTAATGTGGCAAACCAATTTTGGGTACTTGGAGTGGAGGAATGGAACCAGAACACTGTTCTGCTATTGTAAAGGCATTCTTCATTTGCCCCGGGAACTTGTCCTTGACATCATTAAGGAAGTTTTTAGGCTAAATACATACATACATATATATATATATATATATATTTGTGTGTGTGTGTATCAACTTATCGTCCATCAAGAAACAAATTTTTTGGAACAAAATATCCTCATGGAACTTGTTGAATGACTGAGTAAGTTGGATGCCAAAGTTTTCTTCCTGGATGCTTTATAGTGAGGTAACTGAAATTGACGTGTTATATGTACTTTTGATGTTGGTGTAATTATTGTTAGAAAAAAATAGTGGAATACCTTTGTACATTTTTCTGTTAATTGGTATATTCAGTAATTGAGAATAGTTGCTTATTTAGCTGTATTTTCTTCTTTTCTTCACAGTTAGATAACAATTTTTTATTCTTTCCCGGTTGGGATATAATACTTGGAAGTGTTCAGTTTCTCGCCATGTTACTTTTTAACTCTTTCTAGATATGAAGAAGCCAGAGGCAAAAGTGTCGACAATTATGACAATGAATTGGAGGATGTCATAGATAGACTTATTGTTGAGTGTGATAGAAAAATTGCAAGAGCTCTTAAGCGTCTTGATGAAGAGGATGCTAAAGCTGCCATTGCAATTTCTGTGTCTGAGGTTACCCAGGTTTGGCTAAGCGTCCAAAGACACATTCTTTAGCCAATTGTGGCCTTCCCTCATCCTCTTTTTATTTTTGACAATTATTGAGTCATGTAAATTGCAGACACCTGAGGTTCTTGAGTTGTCAAAGCAGATCACAGCAAAGTTAAAAGAAGCTGATCAATATGGTAAACATCTTTATGTTGTATATTTTAAGCTGATAAATGCCCTTTTTGTTGGCTTTGTATTTTCTAAGTTCTCTGCTAGAAAGTTTTTGGACTGCAACTTCGTATGCTTTTGCTTCTTTGCTTCATATTGGTTCAAATTGCCATTAGAATATTGAGAATGGCGTTTATCCTTTTGTGTAGATGTGTGGTGTTAGAGCTTACTTGAGGGTGGAAATTGTTGTTTGGTCCTACTGCTTAGTGAAAATTCTAATTTTTGTTTTCCGTAGGGTTTTCTTAATATACTTTTTGTGCTTGGTTGCTTCCGGTTTATAATGGAAAGGAACTTGTTGCATACCAAGTATATGTTTGCTCCGGTAACTTCTCAGGTAAATTCAATAAGACATGACTTTTTAAATTAGAAAAGCAGGTCAGACTATAAGCCCATGTAAGTTCTCTTTACGTGATATATATATGTGGTGTATGCATTGTCTCCTTGTAAGTTCGATTATACTTATTACATTTGTGTCCGGTTACTGTGAGAAAAAATCTCAGTGCCGGTAGGAATTGAGAGGAGAAGGTGGATTTGGGTTCTTGTGCAAAAGTCCCCTATTGGGCGTGGGCAAGTGAGAGATTGTGGGCCACCACATGTCCACTTCAGCTCTGAATTTAGGATGCAAGTCGAGACTATGAGCCCAAGTTGGGCCCACTATCAGGAGTCATCTGAATTTGAATAATATAAACTATGATCTTTATTTAGTTTTTAATTTTATTAGAATAGGAAAAATGCTTTTTATTTCTTGAAAATTTTCAGTATATTGTACTTTTGCATAATAAACTTATTTGTGCTTGATATTCGTTTGCTAAGATTAATTTTAGGTAGTCAAATCTAGGGTGGATATGGTATTAGAAACAAGAACCCGCATGGGGACTGTGGGGGGGGGGGGGGGGGGAGTTTGTGTTGAACCTGCTCCCCTCCCGTTTTCATCCCTAGTTAAATTAAATTGAACCCCAAAATAGTATTACTTTTGAGTACTTAATGGGAGAATACGAAGATTCTAGAATGATTTAGGATCTCATACAAGGACTTGTCTTTTATACTAGAGACTGTCTAAAATTTTTGTACTCTCTGGTCTCTATTCATGTCTTGAATACAATTTAATGTGTGAAGAATTTTTTATGGGTTTTACTAATAAATGTTAAGGCTTCTCATTTGGGAGGGCATGGTTCTTACCTGCTTATTTGGGGGTGCACTACCTTCTAGTTGTGGCCATTGGGCTGAATATGCCCTTATTACGTGGACGTGGTCTAGGCCCATCTTAGCAAATGGACATACTAACTCAGCCGCATGTCTGTTTTGGTAGTATATGGAACTATTTGAAGCACATAACATTTTTGAAGTATAGAAGTGATTGATGCTATATTCGTGGCTTTTTATAGTGAGGTACCTGTTGGAGGGAGCATGGGTTCATGTGAGACGGCTCATGCGAGGCATGTGAGAGTTATAAACATTAAATAAAACATTTGACTAATTCATGATTAGCATCTGAAAACATATTATATACTTTTTTTTGAGTTACATATTAGAATACAAGGTGAGGTTTCCAGCTTGCTCCCAAGCTCCGTGAGGAGCATGTGCTTTTTGTTTAGCATTCCTTGCTGAGCTTGTGAGCTAAACCCCATTAGGCACTCGTTGATTAGCCTTGTGAAGAGGGCACTTGGTGGATGTGGACATTTAGCTTGTGTTGCTTTTGTTTATGTTTAGTTCATTATTTCTTTTTCATTGAGAATGACTTCTTTGGTGATATTATTTAGTAGCTTATGAAGGGATGGGTTTCTGTCGGACAATGTTGGTCATTATTGCGGACTATTTCGTTTAATGGCATTGTTAGATGGAGATTCAATTTTATTAAATGAAAGCTACTCGCTGGATTTGAGTATAGGATAAAATTTTCTTATATTAAGATTTATACGTTGTTTTAATATAAGGTTATTTTAATACAAGTGTAACAAAATGAGATTGGAGCAGTGCTAAAACAACTGTTTCGGTTGGGACTAACTCTCTCATAGGGTGTGTGGGCTGCACGAACAATTGATTCATTTGAAAAAGAATTATCCATGAGTGTATTTTATATAGGTTTCTTCCTGGCTGACGAATGGTTACAGTATATTATTTGCCATTTCTGAAGGCAGCTCAAATTTTGACATTCTCCACTGGGAGCAGAAGAAACTACCTGATAGATTTAGCGAAGAGTCTTATCTGAAAATTTCAATTTTGCAGATCTTGAAGGAAATACAGATATGAAGATTCGATCTATGGAAGTGGTCGAAGAACTCAGAACAAGAAGAGCTGACAAACAGGTATATAAGAGCATCACGAGTTATTTGACCTGCCTGTCACTTTTGGATTCAGAGTAATTTGCCGCCTCAGTATGTGGGTACTTGATTCTATGTTGTAATATGTGAGAAATGGTTTTCATTTTCATATGGCAGTCGACGCTTCTTTTGGATGCCTTCAATAAAGACCGTGCTTCATTACCTCAACCCCTTCCAAACCCTCCACCACTGGCACCCTTACCTGAATTTGCTCCTGATCTTCGCACACAGGAAATGATAAATGAGAAGCTGAAGAAAGCAGAAGATCTTGGTATACATTCCAAAGTTTTTTTCTTTTTTCTTTTATGTTCTATATGAAACCTTGCATTAAACCCCCTCTTGACTTGGTACTTCTTGCACTAAACTCCTCTCTAATTTAATTTTCTCTCACTATATTTTTGGCAATTAACGAGGGGGATAAATATGAAGGGACAATTAGTAAAATATCACCAGGTCAAGGGGCTTTTATGAAATAGTAAAACAGAAACTAATGATCTCCCTTATGTACTGCATCAGATATTAATTCAGTTGTTATAGATATCTTTTCAGTAAAAACTGATACCGGCGTTATTAAGTCTATTGATGGTATATGTTGTCTTAACTCTTATATAATACCACATCACAAAGATTCATTTGCTTAATTTTTTATTTTGTTTAATTTTCAACTTTCATGACTTCGACTAGGAAGCATAATGTTTTTTTCCAAGTGAATTGGCGTAGACACATCATGTAGCTGGTTCAAAGCATCCGTTTGTAGGTTTTACTTGTAAGAGCAAATGTGACTTAAAGGCTTCTTGAAATTATTTTAATTGTGCGGACGCAAATCAATTAGCAAGTAGAAATATATTTCAGTGTCGTGATTCTGAAGTTTCCTATACATTATTCAGGGGAACAAGGAATGGTTGACGAAGCACAGAGAGCACTGGAAGAGGCTGAAGCACTTAAGAGGGTTTGTTTCCTATTATTTGAAAATTTTAATAGTGTATTGTTTAAAGCTTTCGACATCTTAGGTTCAAAGAAAAATTCGAACATCTGAGGTGCCTTTTCTTTGGCTGTTTTTTTTTTACCTTAACTGATGCTCATGAAGTTTAATTTTTCTTCTTGCCTCTTCTTAGAAGGTAAGAAATGTTGGTACCTCTGGCTCATGCTTAATATACTTCCTTTTCATTCAGCTGGCTCCTCGGCAGGAACCTGTTACGGATTCCTCGAAATACACTGCTGTTGACGTGAGAATTGTGAGTCTATTCTCTCATGCCCTTGTTATTCTGTTTGCCATTCTCTTTAGACAGGGAGTGTCCCATTCTCTAACGATTTTGGATGTGATAATCCTTGATACCTTCATGCGAAATAGCATATGCTTATAGTCAGTTTTACTTTTAGAGTGACATTGTTAGACATGACATGTGAAGTATTCTATTATTTTTAATTATTTTAAACAAAAAAAAGACATTGCGAAGTGGTCACAGTGAAAGTTTCTTTTCACTACATTCAGTTTTCTGAAAGTTAGAAAAAGTCTCTGCTGCAGAACAATGTATTTGTTGTTTCCATGAGTATATGCATGTTCACTATACTGATTTATAACATATGAAGTTAGTCTTAAATGAGAGTGGTACCTGGGAGTCTTTCAAATTTGATTTTTTTAAGATTGGCTATGGGTGGGGTCACGAACAATTTTTTCTTCCTACTTTCACTTTCTCTTAAAATAAAATCACGATTTTGATTTCTTAGTTCAAAGTAGAATTAAAATCGTATTTAGTAATTACAAGTTGTTTGTAAAAAAATTGAAAAGCAACACGCATAAGGTGTCTTCAATAACATAGGTGTCTTTATTTTGTTTTCTGGAGCAATAACTATAACACCTACACCCTTGTAACAAACCCTACACCCTTGTAACTGTACTACCCAGTAACGTCCGAGCTATACTCTCAAGAGAATCGCGAAAATTTCCAATCGGATGATTTATTCAGCTCCAAATTTATTGCATTTCGTTTGTGTTAGTATAATAAAAATGGAATTTTATTGGAATCCTCCATTAAATGTGGTGAGTAATTACACCGAGGAATCGGTAGGTGCAAGGAATGACACTCGTAACTTCGTCTTGCAGCAAGCTGTGATTTGGATATATATATATATATATTAATTGCTAAATGGTTGAAGTTGTATTACAGTATAGGAATGGAAGTTGCTTATTTTAGAAAGTAGACGAAACACCTTTTCTATGCTTTCTCTTCTCTTCATTAATGGTGAATGTACTTCCTAAAAGATTGAAATTAAAATTATTTTTCTAAACATACTATAAATCTTACTTTCACTTTCTTAGAGTTGACAGAAGAAAATAGAAATTATTTTCTGTTAGCAAACAGATCCTATGTATACATTTCTTCTCATGTTGTATCTGGTGTTTTCACAGACTGATCAGAAGCTACGCGTGTGTGACATTTGTGGAGCATTTTTGAGTGTTTATGACAGGTAATTATTGTATGCTTGTAATCAGATATTTATATTATAGTTTTTTGAGGATGGCAAAAGAATTAGTATTTGGGGTTTCAAGTGCTTCAGCTTTTGACCTGGCGATTATACCTCCTTGTCACCAGCAGGCTTTTGGGCCCAGTTTTACGCGGATAAACTTTTGGAGCTAAAGCATGTGCGTCTTTTTCTGTTTAATGCTTGTAGATCATGCTATAATTAGCTCACTGTTATGGGGCAACTGTATTATATTATATTATTTGGAAAAGCCACAGAAGATTATTATTTTTAGTTGAGTAAAATATCTTTATTTTTTTGTTTTTTCAGTGATCGACGTTTAGCAGATCATTTTGGAGGAAAGCTGCACTTGGGTTATATACAAATCCGTGAAAAGTTAGCTGAGCTTCAGGTAAGATGGTTCATTTTCTTATCTAGTTTATATTTTTTCATAATCACGTCAGTATAAGCTAAGAGGGGAAGACTAGCCAGGTTTATAACAAATTAGGTCTTCTGATCCTTGAATATGTATGTACTTTTTTGGAAGTAGTGCTGTTGATCTGAAGTAGGTTTTATATGTTTGAGTTGCCCATCATAAATCTTGTATTTGATTGTTTGAGTTGCGTATCTTAAATCTTGTATTTGATTGTTTACTTAAGTTGGTACTCTGAATATGTTGATTCAGGTGCTGGTATAATGTTTCACTTTCTTCTATAGAGATTCTCAGTTAATACTCCATCTGTGAGTTTTTCTACCCTCGGAGAGAGTGTCTGTTGTATATTTTAATATTTTTCTTTGGATATGGCTCTAATTGAGGTATTGAGGTATCCCTGAAAAGAGAAGGGTAAAGTCAGCTTGCTTTATGAATATACTAATCAACTTAAACTGCTCAACCGACCTGTAACATGGTCGAAAGAACCAGTATATCATAGTGGGGCAGAGAAAATACAAAATCTGTGTAACCTGTGCTCAAGTCTAAGGAAAGCAGGTTGGATGGACTCTAGCCATTTCGATTGTTTGGTAGATACCAATTCTTGAGTAGAACTGGAAAATTAGTCAAAGCATCTTGTAACCGGCTTGGTAAAAACTTACATGCTTGTCTGGTGGACTTCATGAGCCAAACTCAAGCTTGATTTAGGGTTTCTTTGGCAAACTTTTTGGCTCTTTGGACTGCGCTTGTCTGGCTACTGCTAGGCTTTGAAGTAGTTTTGCTGGACGCTGTCGATTAGGAGAAATTATTCAGTACCCAGGGGTATATGCCAGGTGATATCTCTGGCCAATTAGTGAGGGCGCTGCAGAACATGCGTGGTCCCACCACCCGTTTATTTAATGGAAAACCTCTGCCTGAGGGTACCAAATGGCTTATACCCCCCGGGTACTGAATACCTATCTGTCAACTAGCACGAGTCGACTCTCCAAGTCTTTTCTCAATTTTCCAGAGGTAAAAGTCAAAATGTAGAGAACTACCAACTTTTACGTGATGTTAATCATAATCAGATTGCATTATAAAATGTTTTTCCAATGCTATAAAAGTTGCATGATGCTATAGTGTTGTCTTGTTTTACTCACAGGAATGAAAATGTTGGATTCTTAACACAAAGAAGCTGGATTGGCATGCCAATTTGTCTGTTAATCTAGCTTATATAAGAAGTTGTTTTTAACAGTATAAAAGCTGCATGATGCTGTAGTGTCTTTACTCACTTGGGCAGATGAATATTGAGAAATGTAGAATATAAGTTGAAGAGCAGAAGAAAAATTATTAATAAGTACAGGCATGCAAGATTTTTGGTTTTAGTTGCTTAGTACTATCCGTTGGTACTTTCAGTCATAGCATCTGACTCTCGCTTGTTATTGGCTCTGCTCGATTAAGAAGAGAACGATGAGAAATATGGGTGTCTGAAGATGATGTTTCACTTTTTTTATCTTGTTCAATTTGATAGTTTGGAACTTCAAATATGGCGATATGCTTTGATGCAGATTTCTTACCCCTTCCCTTGATGTGAAGAAAATTGAGGGTCTGAATGGTATCTGTCATGATACATGGTGTTTGATAAATTTTAATCTAGGGCTGGATAGATGTTCAACCTGTATCAGTTACTTTTGTGGTTTGGTATCGGTCATGATACATGGTGTTTGATAAAATTTAATCTAGGGCTGGATAATTCTTCAACCTGTATCAGTCACTGTTGTGGTTTATTTTATTTTATTTTTATTTTATTTTTATCAAACTATATACTAGATAAACTAGTGACTTCAGGTGACCAAGCCAACCTGTTTTTTTTTTTTGGTCCTCTTAGAACCAGTATAAGTGATATATTATTTTTTTTCCAAAATTACAAATTAAATATGCATGTTATAGCTACATAGCTATTGTTGTTTTTATATCAAGTCTTATGGTAACATGACACAAACATTACTTTAGACAAATTTCGAACACCAATGGGCTAATTGAAGAATAAATTGTTTATGATCTTTAATATGTATCAAGGGCATATCGATTCTTTAAATTGTGGGAAGAAAAATCTATATTTCAACTCTTTAACTATTTTCCTTTGTAATTCAAGTGATTAAACTTTAATATTATGTTTTTTTTATCAGACCATTTCAACCACTTTTCTGTCCAAAAATTATTGATTCAGTGTTTATAACATGGTTTTTATCATCAGTCGATGACACTAGCTTGAACCTATGTTAAAGTTTTCATCATTAGTTGATTACACTATGATGAACTTGTGTTGAAATGTTTGCTGAATCAAATTTCGAGAACCGAGTAATAATCATATTGATTGTTCCAGTGTCTCTCTACTGGTTAAGTTGCATATAAATAGAATTTGGTATATTATATATTTGTTGATTATTGTATTCAGCTCCTTGCTTCTGTCAGGTGGTCACTTGCTCCTCAATTAATTGGGCTGAGTGCTTTTGACGGCATCTCTTGCCTTCAAGTATGCTACTTTTAGATATTACTTTTATTGTGCCACTACCAGTGGAGATAACATGTTTCACGTATTTCTGCCTTCTTAAATAAAACTGAGGTTCTTGTTCAGATTGCTTCTAACTACTTTTAGTGGCAGACAGCACACATACACCTCTTATGCTATTGCAGTGAACTGGTATGAGAGTCGTGGCTTATGCTGTTTTTTCTTTTCTTGGACCATAGGAGAAAGTTTTATCTGATGTGCTCCTTTGTTCCTTTGATACTCCCCTCTCTGGTTTTATTAGGTGCTTAGGATCTAAAGCATATTGTTCTGGGACTTCTGCTTTATGTTTTCGTGCCACCATTTTGTTCATTCTACTTAATGAATTCAAAGACTTTGGTCATTGTGGCCTTCCTGAAGGGGTAATTAGCCAACTTGTTTGAGAGGGAGTGAAGAAAAGGAATGTTGCTGTTCAATAAAATGGAAATTGAAGTACAGAAAATTTTAAAGAACTGAATATCAACTGCTGAAGAATATGAAGTGCAAAAAAAAAAAAAGACTAATATTTTTTCAATATCTTTGTGAAGAGTGGTCAGACTCTAGTCAAAAGTGATGTCCCTGGCCTTTAAAATTTCCCCCCGTTTTACTGTGGCACTTACCGTTTTCAGTGATGGTTGAATACATGTTTAATTTGCTCAGATTAGTGTTGAATTGAGTTTCAAACAGCCCACAATGGGCAAAATAATTACTGTGGTCTCAAGACTGTCCCTTTTGTGAAGAGTTTTTGCTCTTTATCATGGCAAAGTCTGCAAAGGATAAAGTCAAATATTGGCTCTTGGTGCTTGAATATCAATGCTGCCTTTCCCATTGGTTCTTAGTTCTTCCTGATTGCATATTTTATTTATTTATTGTTTTTTCTATTCATTTCCTTCTTTAAGGAAATTCTACTTTGCTAATAGTTGTAATTATAGTCTTGTGGGATTTCGGCAATCGGAGTTTTAGTAGTACTTTCTTGGTAATTAATTTGTACAGGAAGAGAGAAACAAGAAAAGGAAGATCCTTGAAGACGATACAAGGTGCCTTTCCTTTGCATTTTCTATTCCTCCCCCCCCCCCCCCCCCCCCCTTTTTCTTGAGAGCAGGGGCTCGGGGAAGGGAATTGTTGTTGTTACTTCTATTCATTTATTTCTTTTGAATTTATCTCGGTGCCCGTTTGCTTTCCAAATTTTCGGTGTAAAGAGCAAAAGATCGTAGCAGAGAACATGACAAAGAAGCCAGCAGAGATCAGCATCGAGGAGATAGCCGTGATCGGGCAAGGGATCACGATCGCAGGAACAGAGATAGTGACAGGTATCCTGATCGTGATCGTGGGCATGATCGGGAGCGTGATAGAGAGAGAGATCGGTCCCGCAGCTATAACTCAAGTCGTCGCCGGAGATCTCGCTCACGGTCAAAGGAACGTTCCAGGGATTATGATCGCCACAGGTATTTGTTACACATGCACCGCTTCCATCCAATTTTTTCCTAGTGCTTCTTTCTTTTGTTTGCTAATTTTTCACTCTTGGATTTCACTCACTGGTTTGGTTTGGCTCTCTGTAGTATCTTTTTAGAACAAGTTCTCTTTATCAAAAGAAATTTGAGTTCAATGGCTTCAAATCATCTAATTGATTTTTTTTTCTTTGGTAAATAGACTGATTTCCTTTTACTCTCGGTAGGAAGTCTATAATTTGAGATCCTTATTTTCTAGTTTTGATTGTGACACATTTGTAATTCTCCAAGCATAAGGTGAGGTGTCTTATGACCTCCTTGCAACTCTCTCTTGTTGACTCTAACCTATAATTAGTGTTCAAGATATATTGACCAATTTAGTTTTTTTCAGTTTATTATATAATATTGGTGGAAAGATGGAAAAAATGTATAAACATCTTGTAGACATTGTGATCATCTCTATGATCTGCAACTTTGTTGTTGTGTTAATAACTTAATATATATGAAAACAATCAAACATGTCAAATCATTGAACTTTTAGCTCTATAGAGCTCGTGTTTTGGCTCTGAAAACATCTCAAAATATCCCTCATACTTCTCTTTTCTTTGTTTCGAATCTCCTATTGCGATGGTAGAGGTTGAAAATTCCTGCTTTATGTGACAATATATTCTTAGAAATTAGTCGACTACGATTTGCATATGCTAAAAATAACTTCTTTTTCAAATAATAGAATAGAGAGGCATATATTATATGCACACGAGAAAAGAAGGCTCTTTAGAGAGAGAGAGCATATCAAGACCCCATATATCTTTCTGTAATTTCTCCACTTCTCTTTGTTAGCATAGATGCAAAATGAACTTATTTGCCTTTTAGAATTCAGATTACCAGTATTGATGGGTGTTAGAAGTTGCTTCTAATAATGAGTTTACAACCATGTGACCTATGTCGGTTTTGCCCGGCAGAACTGGTATTGACTCAAATATTCTGGGTACAGAGACGATTGATAATCCTATCTGTTGGGGATATTTTCTAGGTTCTGTCTTGCATGGTCTTTTTATTTTTAACCATGTTTCATGTGTGACTATGGAACGACAGCTTATATTTGTAATCTGACTTGGATTCCTTCTTCGTTTGCCTCTCAATTATCAGGCGTCACGACAGATACTAGCCTATCAAGTGCAGTTGAGTGGATGAATTCGGACTGTACACTCATGTTTCTCTAGTGCTACGAATTCTACATAGGAAGAAGATTGCTCGCCTCATTTTATGGACTTTCTTCTGAATTATTGATCTTGTGATGGTCGAGCTCTTTAAAAGATTGGATTTTTGTGCCATCTGAAATCGGTGTTATCTGGATTTTACCGTTATTGGCTATGCTTTGTATTTGGGCAGAACTCCTTAAGATTGAACTTCCAAGAGAGTAGATTGACTTTCCACCTGAACTCGATTTATAAATTATTTTCTATGTGACTGTTCACGATGAAACTGGTTTCACACTGAATTTTTCTTTGTCTTGTCGATTTAATGCTTGCTGTCTATATATATTCCATTGAAGTCAGCGAAATTGTAGTCTTTATAACTCCATCTGGGAGGGCATTTCCAGAATTTAGAAAATATCATTTGCATAGTGAGAGTTATATAACAGTGATGTAAATCAGGTCTCTACTCTACATTTACATGAAAATGAAGTGCCTTTTTCAGGGGCACTTGCTCCGGTAAGAGCCCAATTAACATAAGCAGACAGCTTTTGATGAGATGGAAGTTGCAGAGGAGGGAAATATATAATCTGAAATAATGTAGGGTTTGATAAAGGCAATAAAGAATGTGTATCCACATGCAACACATAGATATTGTTGCAGGCATTTGCATGCTAATTTCAAGAAGAAGTTTCCAGGCTTGTTGCTAAGGGGGTTATTCTGGAGGGCAGCTAGAGCATATAGTGCAAATCAATTCAATGAAACAATGAAGGAAATGAAGGCAGTTTCAAAAGATGATTACAACTGGCTACTTAAGATTAATGTGTGCAAATGGTCTAGGCATGCTTTCAGTGACTTAGTGAAGAGTGACCATTTCACAAACGACTTTAATGAGTCTTTCAACAACTGAGTGGGCAAGTTTAGATTGAAGCATATTATTGGACTGCTTGATGGAATCAGAAACAAGCTCATGAAAAGAATCCATATGAGGAGTGAAAAAAGGGAAAACTTGGACTGGTTTAGTGACTCCAAACACAAGAAAGAGACTAAACAAGCTTATTGAAGAATCAAGAGGATGCAATGTTATACCTGCAGGGCAAGATGAGTTTGAAGTGGCCAGTGTAGGAGGTAAACATGTTGTCAAGCTTAGATCAAAGACTTGTGATTGTAATGCATGACAAATATTTGGAATACCATGCAAGCATGCCACTGCTGCAATAACATACAAGAGAGCCGGCATTGAGTTGTACTGTGAGCCATGTTTCTACATCCAAGATTATATGGGAAACTATACTTACATTATACATCCTCTTAGTGACCAAAAGATGTGGACTCCTGTGGATTGTAATCCAGTTGATCCACCAGACCTAAGAAGAGGTGTAGGCAGAACAAGAGGGGCTAGAGTTAGAGCACCAGACGAACCAGTATCAGGAATCAGTGATGCAAGGAAGACTAACACTCTTCACTGTTCTAAATGCAAGGACATGTAAAGCTGGAAGATGTATAAACATCACTTGTTTTTTTTATTCTGGTTTTAGGTTATGACCTTTGAAGTATTGAAATTGGTGTACTTAAATTAATATGTGAAGTATTTTAATGATTAATTTGTTCAAAATATGTAGGGAAATAATAACACAAATAGAGAAAATGAAGGAGGCAACATTCCAAATGCAAATCAGGTACATTAATGCATGTTTGAATGGTAATGAAATAGGTTATTAACATTGATTGTAATTCCTTTGAACTTTGGTCATAGGGAAATGGAGGCAACATTGGAGAGCCAATTAGAAGCTCAAGCCCAATTTTGTATTTGGTGTATTACTGGAGTTTCAACTTTGTATTTTGGCCATTTTGAATCTGGTGTATTACTTGCTTTTGAGTGATGTGTATGGAGCCAAATGGGCATCTTGAACAGGTTATTTTGGGCAACTTCATCATGGTGTATTACTGATCTTGAACTTTATATTGTGAGCCAATTGGGCATGTTTTGAATGATATAAAATTGGGAGTCTTTTTTGACATTTTGTAATTGATTCTGATTTTGAACATGTTGTTTTGAACTTGGTGTTAGTCAAGTGTACAGAACATACAACAAGTGAAGTGTACAGAGCCAACAAATGTTCAATCATAATTTGTTAACATGTTCAAAATCATCAATTTCACCATCACAAATACAACAAGAATCATAACCAGATTCATGGCTCCTCTTTCTTTCTCAATTTTCAGCACTTTTGACTTCAAATCATCAATTTCACCACATAACTCTGCAATGTGACTCATCTCAGCAACTTCATCAGCTTCTTTCATTGCAGAATCAACTTCATAATCTCCTTCATTTACTGGATTGCACCATTCCTAGAATCCACATTGTCTAAGAGCACAAACATAATACAATTTACCCTTGTTATACATTGGCAATTTGACCCTGTAACTTTGATGTCAGCTTTCTTCTTCCCTCTGCAATTACAACACAAATCCTTGTACCTCAGCCCACATGAACCAAAACCACCAGATCTTGACCTTGAAGCCATTTTAGAACCTTATTTATGTAGAGGAGGGAACAAATATGGAAGAAAATAAAGAAATTGGGCACAAATAGCAAGCTTTACAGAGGAAGATGAAGTGGAAATGGCTGCACCTGCTCTCTCTCTCTCTCTCTACATGACCTATACGTATATATATATATGCAGCCAAACATCCCTCAACGGCTAGTATGGGAGGGAGGGGCAATTTCGACCTTTCACAACCAGGACACAAGGATATATAGGTCATTACATGTACGGAGGGGTATTTTAGGATATTTTTTAAAAATTTCAAGTAACATCATCAAAATCCGTTATTTTGACTGACGTTGGCTGGGGTATCTGTGATGAAACCTTTCATTGGTATGTGATAAATTTGAAACTTCAGTAGAGATCCATGATATAAGGCCTAAAATGAGGGTAGGTAATTGTAAAAAATCCTATAAGTTATTACCCATTAACTTGGGATGAAATAAATAATACTTAATATTTAGAAAGGGTAATTTACACAAAATTCTCTGAAATTTCAGGATTTAATCATCAAATTTCATATTATTAGCCAAACTCCCTAACATTTTAGATTTTAATCAAATACCCACTCCAGCCAATTTTAATATCAAAATGACTTAAATACCCCTCAGAAAATTACAATTTCACCCTCTTGTTTGGACATATTACACTTTCCCCCATCTATAAAAAAAAATATATATATATAAAGTTCGAAATATACATTTAAATTTGAATACATATATATATAATTCGAAACAAATATATAAATTTTGAAATATATATTAGCATCATAATTTATATTTAACTTATATGGTGGGCTAATTGCTTGTCTCTTTTTGGATACTAGCATCATAATTTTCTTTTTCTTTTCTTTCTATTTTTTATGGGGGTAAATTTATATATGTTTTTCAAAATTTATATATATTTTTCGAATTTTATATATATTTCAAATTTTATATATTTTTTTGAATTTTATATATATATTTCAAATTTTAATATATATTTTTCGAGATTTAATATATTATTTATGAATTATATATATATATTTTGAATTTTATATATTTGTTTCGAATTATATATATATATTCCAAATTTTATATAGTTTTTATAATTATATATATATATTTTCGAATTTTATATATTTGTTTTGAATTATATATATATTTCAAAATTTATATATTTTTTTGAATTTTATATTTTTTTTTGAAATTTAATATATAGTTTACGAATTATATATATATATATTTCAAAATTTATATATTTGTATCGAATTATATATATATATTTCAAAATTTATATATTTGTTTCAAATTATATATATATATATATTTGAATTATATATATATATATATTTTCAAATTTTAAATATTTTTTTCTAATTTATATATATATTTTTTTATAGAGGGGGAAAGTGTAATTATCCAAACAAGAGAAGGGAAAGTAAAATATATTAAAAAAAAAAAGGTGAAACTGTAATTTATACAAGGGGCATTTAAATTATTTTGACATGAAAATTGGCTGGAGGGATGTATTTAATTAAAATCTGAAATGTCTGGGAGTTTGACGATCGACGTGAGTTTGGTTATTAAATTCTAAAATTTCAGGGGGCTTTTGTATAAATTACCCGATTTAGAAATAATAGTAATAATAATAAGAAAATAATGATTTAGAAGAAAAGGAAAAAATAAAAATAAAATCTGAAGATCTTATATTCATCGTCCCAAACGAACCCAAAATTGTTTCACACTCTAGGATTTGATACCCCCTTGAATAATTCTTGTTTGTTGGTTGAAAATCAGAAGGAAATGGCATTGAAAGCACCGATTACAGGGTTAGGCATGGCTTCAACACCATCTGCTTCATTACAGATACCCTCTTCTAAGAGTATCGTCACCGTCAGAGCACCTCCTCTCAGAACACGTTTCTTCGGCGATGGAGGTACTGAGTCACAGTTTGTGTATATCTGCACATACCCTTTTCAATTCTCAATGTATATCTATCTGGGTCACTCTCAATTTCCATTTTTTGATAGTCAGTAAGCGGTGAGTTTGTGTATATCTCTCTGTTCATGCCCTTTTCAATTCTCAATATATATCTTTCTGGGTCACTCTCAATATTCGGGTTGAGCTTGTGTATATCTGTTCATACCCTTTTCAATTCTCAATGTATTTCTTTCTGGGTCACTCTCAATTTCAATTTGTTTATTTTGGTTTTTTTATTTTTATTTTATTTTGGTACAGATTGTAAATTTGATTGAATACAAACGGGTATTTTTTATTTTTTTTTTGGTTTAGTTTCTGTTGGATGCAAACCATTGTATGATCAGGGAAAGCTGGTTCTTATTTTTCTTGCTTTGTCCTGTAGATTATACCCTTATTGTGTACGACCTTTGGTTTATCCTCAGTGTGTTAATTATGAAGTTATTAGAATCACAATGTTGTAAGATAAGGAAATAGCTTGAAAATCTGTCTCCTTCAAGGGAAGAAAAAAAGAATTTGAAAATCTCTACCTTTGTTGCTGCTTTCATTTTATGCTTTGTTGAAATGACATTTAAATCCATAATCAGAGACTTTCCTCTCTTGTGACTTTTTAGAATTGGTTCATGTTTCTTGCAGTGGTGGTTAAAAAATTTACAGGAATTCGATTAGCTTATTCCAATGGATCCAAAGGCAATAATCAAGGTGGGGGTGCTCTTGGTGCTCGGATGAACCTGTTCGATCGATTTGCTAGAGTTATCAAGGTTATTGAATGTTATCATGTTTTTATCTTTAATGTGGCACTTTGGATTCAATTCTCTGAGTTTTACTTTGACAGTACTAAAATGTGTCTCTCTCTTTTTTTTTCTCTCATAAGCTAGTCATATGCAAATGCAATTATGAGCTCATTTGAAGATCCAGAGAAGATCTTAGAACAGGCTGTGCTGGAAATGAATGATGATTTAATCAAGATGCGTCAAGCTACAGCAAGAGTATGCCGCTTTTTCTTTCATCTATTTATTTCATTGTCTAAATTCAAATAAGTCTCTCTTTGTTTGTTTACCTATACATTACGTGTTATTGCTTTTATGTCCCAAATAAAATTTGAAAACTAAAATCTTGAGGATGTTACTGTGAGAGTAGTTAAAAGAGATGGAGGAGAGGCAAATAATTATTTCTATATATAATTCTTTGCTTATTTATTTATTTTTATATCTCTCCATTTTTGTGAAGGTTCTGGCATCACAAAAGCAGTTGGAAAACAAATATAAAGCGGCGCAGCAAGCTTCTGAAGACTGGTAATAATAAGGAACATCTTCTTATTGCATTAAAGAAATTGCTCCTAGGAGCTGTTGGGCCAATTGTCTAATTAATGGCAGGTATCGAAAAGCACAACTTGCTCTTGGGAAGGGAGCTGAGGATCTTGCTCGTGAAGCACTTAAACGTCGTAAATCTTTTGTGGTAAGTAAAGGTTTTAAGAAATTGTTTAGGAGTTATTATAATGGTTCATCAAGCTTGCAAGAGAACTCATATGAAGTTGTTGATATATATAATGTAAAACCTAATACTGGTTCATCTGATACTCCATTATATTTCCCTGTACATTCTCTTTTTCTAATTCTCCTTCAGACGGCTAAATTGATGGAACTGACAAAACAATGAAATAGCATGTTTTTACTGTGGCCCATATTGACTCATTAGTATGTTTTGAGTGTGATATGTAATTTGGCAGTTTTTGTCTTCTTGTGAAGAAGTCTGCCGAGTGCTTAGGCACAATTATAGAAGTTTCTTGTTAGGGGGATTAAGATGTAGTAAAAAGATTTTTTATTGTTTTTCCTCTTAAGTTTCATTATTTCAGTTCTAAAATTGATAATTGTTACGTCCCACATAGACTGGGGAGGAACAGTTGTTGCTCTGTATCTGTGGACACCTCCTAGCTGTTTAGATCTCCCCCCTCCCAACAATGCACATGAGAGTCGGGCTAGTAAGGATCTTGTTCCCAAAGGGGGGTTGATTGTGACATCTCACCTCGCCGAGGTGCGCTTGGTGTATAGATTGTTAGTATTTATATGTGCGTACACCTCTTAACTGCTTAGATGCGTTTTAAGAACTGTGAACACGAAGTGTGTGCAAAGCAGACAACTACATAGGGGTTAGGTTGTGGCAATGATTGTTTGTTTTTTATACTGGGATTTCCATGGTTAGGTAAACTTGATTATTATTTGAAATTACTAGGGTAGAAAAGCGTAGAGAGAAAATCAAGAACAGTTTTTAAATGTGCTTGTGCTGGAGATTTATATATTTTATCACCTAATGGCAACATAACAGAACTCGATGTATACGAAACAGAAATAACATGGTGGTGAATTGGCACCAAAAAAAAAAAAGACAGTGTAGCTCATTGAATGGAGAAGCTTCTAACACTGTCCTTGGATATTTGATATAGCAATAATACACAACAAAAATGGAACCTGCTCTGTAAGCACAGAAAAAGATAGAAAAAAGGGTACAGTAATTGTGGTGGTAAATAGTTCAGTGTTATTGGAGAAAGCTTAATGGACTAGTTTAATATCACTTAGAGTTGATTATATCCTGGAATAGGAAGGGTTTATGCTTGTGGTACACCATCGTACTTGACTCTTTTCACACATGTACACATATTATTTGACACTCATACAGCACGAACACAAACACCTGCACACATGGACTGTGGATGACAGAACTTCTTGACTTTCTTTTGTTATGGATGGAGAAACTAATATTTTTCAGAAAAAAGAAAGAGAGAGGAAAACAAAGAGCGAAGGGAATATATATCTTTAAACTAGACAAGGAGAAAACCCAAGCTCACCACTACTAAAAGAGTAGTTAATAAAATTGACAGCCACATAGGACATGTTATACCATTCCCACAGCCTGCCATTTTTTAAGCTCTTGGGCGTTTGTTCTATTTCTTTGGAGTGTGGGTCTCTTAAAGAGATTGAGATGGAGAATGTGGGACACCACCTTTCATAGAATTAGTAAGAAAGGGGTAGTCTTACATAGATCATATAGTTGACTGTGTTAGACTAACTTTTGATGTGAAACTGGTTTTCTTCTACTGTAGCTTGTTAGAAACAAATAGTATCAAAAGTAGTGGTCTATTTACATTTAGAAATTTGTTATTGTGGGATTAATTGGAACATATAAGTTAGTCCTTCTAATTGATAGGCAGTTATACTCTCCTTAATTCTTTAATGCTTTCTTATAAAGAGGAAAAACAGAGGGAGAAAGAAATTGTTTGTCTTTTTCTTCTTCCTTGTTTTTGGTTTTGTTTTTTGGTGTCCCCCCGAGGTCACATGTGCTTCATTTTGGACCAATATTTACAATGTTGTGAAACGTGTGTTCCTAAACAGAATTTGTTGACGAAAACTGACCATTTAGGGTTTCAAGTTTTAGTTTTACCACTTGTAGACGATTAATGGAAGGAATTTTGTTGTTCTATATGTATCATTGTATTTTACTTCTTAGGTGTTTTACTGTGTTTCCATTCTAATGCATATTAGGTTAACGAAAACTGTAGGGATTCTCAAAAACAAGACCTGCTAATACAAATTGATCTCATTACTAGGATTCTGACATCCAATTCAGGGCCCTCTGATCTACCATTTGAATTGAATTTTGGTTAGCGTTTTTAGGTTCCCTTGTGTATACATTTATATTTCTATCTTTTGAAGTGGTTCTGAACTTGCTGGTTTCCATGCAACTTTGATGCTTTTGTTTATTGTTATGTTGATTAGTATCGTACTAGATTATTTTTGATGGGATGAGGAAATGAAATGGAAAAGTACAGAGGCATTGGTATCAGCCTGACTTCTCTTAAAACTACAAAATTTGTACTATTTTACAGGATAATGCAAATGCTTTGAAGGCTCAGCTTGATCAACAGAGGGGTATTGTTGATAATCTTGTCTCCAAAACACGGGTGGGTTTCTATTTCCTGTAACCCTAATGATTCTTTCATGTCCATAATGGTTAATTTTTTCTGGATGGTTAGTATTTCCTTTTGATTACTTTAAGTCTCCATTAGTACAATCAGTGGATGAAATTGTATGTATAATTCTTAATACTAATGATGGACGACCAACCAAAGCCTAGTAATAGGCTCGGTGTTTGACTGTACTAGTTTTCTTTTGACAGCTTTTGGAAAGTAAGATACAGGAGGCAAGGTCAAAGAAAGATACCTTGAAAGCACGTGCACAGTCTGCAAAGTTTGTATTCAGTCTTCAATTCTTCACTTTCTGTAATCCTGCTTGAATAGCAGTTTATTCATCATAATCATTTACTTGATGCTATTATTCTTTAGGACTGCAACCAAAGTGAGCGAGATGTTGGTGAATGTAGATACAAGCAGTGCTCTTTCTGCTTTTGAAAAGATGGAGGAAAAAGGTTATATCTCTGTTTTCCCTCTTTCCTGTCCGCACTTAAAGTTACATGCCTTGCTTTTATCAGACTAGCTGTGTGTACTTTGGTCGAAGTATGTTTCAGAGTAAATGGTAATTTTTTTTTGAAGAGTTCATCACATGCTAGGAAGACCAGATGTCGCCCGTTGGCTAGCACCTTTAATGACCGGTTTTAATGGCATGTATACACTCATGTTGCTTAAACTCATAATTATGCTATTAGAACTACAACTAAATAAATGAGTTTAGCACTATTATTGGATTTTGAAAATGTTTGTACTTTTAAGGATAGACATGATCATACAATTGAATGGAAATATTCGATTTAGTGTCTGCACCAATTATTAACTTCTACTTGAGACAGGATCTGCCTATTTAGTTAATATGGCAATCTTTAACTAGATATACGTAAGTGGTGCACAATTTTGTTATATACCCTAGAGTATCTTGTAAGGTCCATTGACCTTTTCTGTTTATTAATATATTAAAAGCTGATCTTTTCAAAAAAGAAAGAAAAAAAAAAAACTATGTTTGACTCACCATCTAGCCTCCCTTGCTAACTCCTATAGGCCCATTCTTGATAATAATTCACCTCATATTTTGCTGTATTATTGATGTGGGTAGTAAAGGCTTACACATGTTTAACTTTTCTGTCCTTACAGTTTTGGCAATGGAGTCTGAAGCCGAGGCACTTAATCAGCTAACAACGGATGATCTTGAAGGAAAGGTAGCATTTTTCATTTCAGCATATCCATATTTCGAGTTTCCTCACTTCTGTTCTTATTTGTTTTCCGTTAATGTTCAATTCGATGGTTGTTTTGAGGGAGAGATTGAAGAGGGACGGATGAGAGGGGAGATGGAAGAACTTTGTTGTGTTTGGTTGGATGGAAGGGAAGAGAGGGAGGAAGCAAGGAGGCATGAAGCATCCCTCCTTTTATGTTTCTGTATCTGCCCAAAATTGGGCAGAAGATTAGGAGAGAAAGAAAGGATAACTAACTACAAACATCTAATATACAATTGAAACTTCCCAAAACATTTGAGATGGACATCTACCTTTTATAAGTAAAATAATGAGGGTATGTTGTAAAAGATAATGAATACTCTCTTTCCTTTCCAACCAAACAAAAGGAAAGTTTCAGTTTTCTACTATCCACTACATTCAACCAGTCGAAGTCGAAAAGTGGGGAAAGACACCTTCCCTTACTACAGGATGCCTCATCCATCCCTCTGCCTCTCCCTTCTAGCCTCTTCCTTCTATCCATTTCCCAATCCCTCCAACCAAATGCAGGAGACGAATCAGCATGCAAACCGACTTATAGAAAGGGTCGGGTTCCTTTTGAAATTACATCAACAAGTGTAATTAAACTGTGCTTCTTGTTATGGGGACATCTGTTGCTCAATTTTACTCCAAGATTGTCTACTTTGCAACATTAGGACTGCTATATATTGGTTGAGGGTCTGGTTGTATGTCCAATTCTGAAAACTATATTAGTTTAGAAAAGAAAGGAAAGTAATTAAAAAAATACTTCTGTTTATTATTGTGGAACATTGTTGCCTTATTAATTGGATAAAGTCGTTTAGGAGACGTGTAAGTGAATGTGAAAAGAAGCCGTCAATGCAAATTCCATAGTTTTATCACCTCATCACACTTTGATAATGAAGCTATTACCTCTGTTCGGTTGCTTATAAATGTAGCCAAAAGAGGAATAATATTGGAATTTGGGATTCCTCATCTTTTCTTTTATTGCTATCCAGAATTTTAGATCTTGACTTCATAATTTGAAGGCCTTGTTAAGAAAACATTTGCTTGCGGAATTATACTTCATATATACAATATTTACAGTTTTAATTGCTTTCTATCTTTTGCAGTTTGCGCTGCTAGAGAGCTCTTCAGTTGATGATGATCTTGCAATTTTGAAAAAAGAACTATCCGGGAGCAAAAAGGTAGTTTTTAGTTATTTTGTATCGGTTGAGTGCTGCTGTGGAGAGCTAGATATAGCTCGTTATAGTATGAACTTTTAATCACTTGTCTATCTGTTCTGTTATATTTTTATACAATCTGGGAGTGTAGTGCTACGTCATGCAAGTTAAACATTAGTACGTTTGAACACCAATCTAAAACTGCTTTTTTCAAAGCTCTCCTTGAAATGGAGGATAAGTGGGTTTCCCCCCCTTTTTGGCAGGAAAACAAGCCATAATTCTGCTTTTCTCATCTACTTGAGAATTTTATTTTTTTTAAAAAAACCATTTCCCCGCTTTTTATTAGCTCATACCAAGGACTTAACTCACCAATACTCTCAGGCAGCATATCTAGGTTCCTCCAAATTCCTACTATAAATCTTTTCTTATTAAGTGTTTTTTTTTTTTCCTTTTTGTTTTGGTAATTACGAAGTGCTTTATTTAACCTTCGCTGAACATGTTTTTAGTGAGGAAATAATGCTTTCTTTTTATGTTCTGAGTTTTTCTAACAAAATGGAAAGGTACATCTTTGTGTTTGTTTATCTTCAAGCAGTACTATGAAAATATGTCCCAGTTCTTGCATTGTTACATAGAGCCTAGAGGAGCAATTGTTTGGTTATATCATCATCATTGTCGCCTTAAACTCCATATCAATGGAATCGGCCACAAGAATTTTCTTTTTCTGTTCTTTTTTTGAACTGGGACATGGGGTTCAAAGTATAAGAGAAAACAGTATGCAAACAAACCTACAGTCATGTCTCTACACAATTTACTCTGCCACTGTCCCAAAATTGCTAGGATCACGATAGAGTAAATTCGTGAATTTCATTAGGTCATCTGTTTGTATTACCTGAATTATAGATCCTCATTACTTATTAGCTTAAGAAGAAGAGGGGACTAGGGTGAGGGGAACCCACCTTTTGTTAGCTTGAGTAATATTTTTCACCACCTATATAAGGGTAGGTAGGTTCAGGTCATGGTTGTGACATGAGTGCGTGTACTCGATTAAAGAGAAAAATGGAAAGATGTGGCGAAAAAAATAGTAAAAGAGAAGAAAGGCAGCTACATGCTCTATGTAAATGACAAATATTATGACAAGTGCATTGCTGGTGTAATCGGTGCCAATAGAGGGAGATTGAAAAACATATCTAGGTTAAGGACTTAGTGTTCCGAACTTTTGGAAACAATGTGTGACCAATCTAATGTTTGGAAATGTTTAGCGATCTGAATTTTGCGACCTTATGCTTTCTGTGAGATTTGACCATTTTATTCAGCAATGGCGCCACATTACAAATAATATGGCCACTATCATTTTTATCATTACTTAAAATTTCAAATTTGTTACTTAATCATGTCAACTGACCTGTTTTACTGATGCATATTGACTGAACAGAAAGGAGAGCTTCCTCCTGGGAGGTCCACTTTTTCCAGCACGAACTCGGCATTTACATTTCGAGACACCGAGATTGAGAATGATTTGAATGAATTAAGGAGAAAAGCAAGAGAATTCTAGGATCCATCTTCTTGGTGCGCCTTTGATTCCCTAAGTACGCCTTTTTAGACTCCAACAAACTGGTTTTTCTGCAACGGAAAAGTCCATTGCAAAGAGGCATGTTTGAATTTAGGAAATGACAGTGAAATTCATAGAGGATGGTAATGAAAGTTGTTTAAATCCGGAAACTAGCTGTTGACTGATGTATATGTTTGTCAATGCTGATAGTTCTGAAAGCAATCTTGTGTTACATTTTGTACTACATATAGTTTGCTACTAAAAGATTTCTTCTTTGATTTCCATCGTATTTTGCGAACTTGATACATACCAGTTTCACCATATTATTTAGCAGAGTTTGGCCATGTGTTCTCCAGAAATTCTTTTAGTGCGCATGTGTTTGTTTTGCCCTGGAGTCTTTTTTTTTTCTTTTTTTTTTTCATAAATAGAAATATTGCATAATCTGATAATTATTTTTATCATAATTAAATTTTTTATATATATATATTTTTCGAGTTTTCACATACTATAAAGTTTATAGGCAAAAAATTGATCACATTGTCAACTTTTTGTCTTGGTGGGTGTGGGATATTAGAGTCATGTGCTGGTAATCATCTTTTTAAGTCATTAGAACGATTTCTGGTAGTAGCCATAAAGCAATGTTGAATTTTGAAACTTAACTGTTGACATTATTTGAACACCACCTCTCATAATTGACAAAAAAGGTCTACCATATTAAGCGAAAAAAATACCACTGATCTATACTTGAGAATATAATAGTTTTGGTAATTCTATAAAACTTCACCTATATCAAGATTAATTTTGGACCGATGAGTTGTACTCCGGGGAAGGTAGTAGTGTCTATGGTGTCAGGCATCGTAGAGCACCTCGTGAACTGGGAAATTACGGGAATAATCCCGTTGGAGTGTATATAGAAACAGGTATTAAGTGACATCTTAATCTAACGTCAACGACAAGGTAGTAATACAACTGCCATGGCATTCACATTTCACAAGTTACGCACCAAACTAAATGGAAACAAGCATAAAACTGCAAATATATAAGCATATGAGCATATTAGTATTAAAAACACAGAATATGAAACAAAATTTCAATAGAGAACAAACTGTATTGACTTTCTTTTTCAGAATGAAGTCCTTATCAAAATGTGTTGCCTATTATCAGTACTTGCAGTATATATTGATAATCTACCATACCATCACTTTCAAATATAACATACTTAGCAATTAAATTATTGGGCTATTATAAATATTCCAAAATTCTTAATAAGAGGTTCCATAAAGTCATTGATTTAACACAGGCTCCTTCATTTCTGTCTCTGACTGTCATCTCATTCCAAGAAAGCTACTTAATTGGTACAAAACAGCGCCGCATCTCAAAGCATTACCAAGACAAACACCCTCCTCCTAAAGTACACTAATAAAGTTTACTTGCTTACCCACAGCAGTCTCTAGGGTTCAATCCCAAACAGAGGCTGTAAACACATAAAAACTCAAATCAGCATAACCCCAAGAAAATTTCAAGAAAATGAATAAAAGTAATGTCATCATTTGACAGTGATGTTATCAAGAAAACTTACAGTGTCCATACTGACAGGCTTGCCATCTTCTACAAGGATCTCAACTAAAGTGCCTGATTGATCAGCCTGAAAAAAATAAAAAATTAATTATAGTTTGTCAGACATCTACTCAGGATCGCGGGCAGGAAATGGCAACGTTAGCAATAAAATTCAACCTGGCAGATTATATGAACACTAATTTTTTCCAAACCTTGTATCTTGCAAAACCATATACTATATCTTTTGTAACGCAAACTTGAAGAAAAGATAGACCATACAAGAAGGTTAAAGAGAGAGGGAATAAACTGCCAAGAAGTTTGCAAATTTCGGACAGCTCCAGGTTGTAGGCAGTGCTTGTTATCTATTTATTTCTTTTCCCAGTAAGTGGTTCTTGGGAAAGTTGGGTATATTTGTACTTTTACCCAGGTATTTGGCACACATGAACATCACTTCACGAGTAAAAAACATTTTTAACCATAACTTCTAGCAACAGGACCATATTCCCACCCACACTTGGTGTTTGCCGGGAAAGACTATATAGATCATACTGTTAACTACCAATTACTCCAAAAGTTTAAGCTGTTAGAGAGGGTGTAACTTAAATATTTAATCCCTCAACACGCCCCTCACGTGTGGCCTACTTTTTGGTCCAACGCGTGAAACAACTTTTTTCAATTTGGGTGACGGTGAGGTTCTGATAAGTGCATAATTCATACACAATTAACCTCCAAAAATATATTTGTTAGTAATTTATTTTAACATATTTTAATTAATATTTGTGTTTTTATGGTTTTGTAGATTATTGGTGATTTATGGTATTTTTTTTTACAAGTATTGGTGATTTTTAGTATAAAATGGGTTAAATCCATCCAAACAAGCCTAAAATCTGTCTAAACCACGTCTTAGTATTTGGGCCATATATTTCAGCTCGTTTATTGGATTTATGTAAGCCCAATGTTTCTGGAAAGCTGATTCAATTTAAAGAATATTGGTATTTCACACGAAAATTCAAATTCTGAAGTTTAGAGGGTGAAAATTGCATTCCAAAATTTGCCCCCTTTTCTTGCGCGAAAATCAGGACCAATTTTGGTAATTAAATCATAAGTTGTGAAGGAAATATCAGAATGAGGTGAAATCAGCGGCTGTAGAAAGAAAACTTGATTTCCAAGAAAAGTGTATCTCACAAAAATATTCCAAATCACTCTTCAAATTGGTCAAAAGTGGGCTGCAAGATATCACTAATTAGGAAAAGAAATATGGGAATTTTTATTCTCTTATTTACTTTCCTAGCAGAAAAGCTAGAGGACCTCTATAAATAAGACATATGTGGATGCACAAAAGGATCATCGACGGCCAAGGAACAGAAGGGGAAGACTTGTGCGATCAACGAAGAAATCCAAGACGTCTTCCACTTATGATTTCGGGTTTGGTCGTTCTTATTTTATTTTTCATGTAAAGTTAATTCGCTCGGCCAAGGTCGAGAGGAAACCTTAGTCATGTTCAACTTTATAGTTTTCAATTGTAGACATTATTGAATATTTTGGTTAATGAGTTCTTCCTCTTATTATTACATGTATGTTAATACTTTCGATTTTATGTGCTTTAACCGAGACTAAAATTGAACGTATTTCATTCCTAACATATAGGTTACTTGTGTCTGACCATGAACATGTAATCTACTTGACAATTTAAGAAGAAGACAATAAATTATAATTGTTTATGCCTGACCATGGATAAATAGTTGTGAATATTTTCCTTCAATAATTTATTTATTATTTCTGGCTAAGATAATAAAATATTGAATTGAACCTATACCCTAACAAGGATAGACCATCTATGAACTTTATAATAATTATTATTTAGATGTGTGGAACTTAGTTGGATATTTAATGAGTCTACAATTGAAAATCGGATTTGTGATGATTAGTGGTGGAATCAAAGCCTTGGTATTCTTTTTGTATTATTGTATTTATATTAATGTTACTAAAATCATCAATCTTTTGTTGAATTAGTTAAATAATAATTTTTGGAACTAAGTTGTCCTAATCAATCCTCGTGGGAACAATCTCGCAAATACAAACCACAACTACATTCGATTCGTATACTTGCGAGTTAAATTTGATTTGGGTTGATCTATTTATTAGGAATATGTCTAAATTTCACAGGACTTTCTGCTCTGATACCATGTTAACTACCAACTACTCCAAAAGCTTAAGCTGTTAGAGAGGGTGTAACTTAAATATCTAATCCCTCAACACATACTACCTTGTGATAGAAAGTTACGTACTTTTTTCATGCCTTTGGAACAGCCTACTGTAAGCATAAAATTGAAATATTTAGACATATTCCTAGGCAGGACTTTCCTCCCCTAGTAAGAGAGAACTTAAAATTGACCAAACTGCAGAAGTTGATTACAATTACTAAAACAGCAAAGAAAAAGAGAGCCCCATTTCATAAAGGTCATTTCTTTTTGTTAGGGAAAAAAGTCAATAGAGAAAAGAAAAATTATTCCTTACTTCTATTTCATTCATCAACTTCATGGCCTCAATGATGCACACAACCTGTCCTTTCTGTACTTTATCTCCAACCTGAAGAAAAAGGCCCCATTGTAAGACCAAAGGCAAATATATGCATATATGTGTGAGTTTATCTGTGGGTATGGAGTACGTATAGCAAAGATAAAGTCTCACAAAGGTAACCAACTGATTTCATATGAATCACAGGACATAGAAGCATCACCTTTACAAATGGTGGCTCACCAGGTGCTGGACATCGGTAGAATGTTCCTGCCATGGGACATTTAAGAGGCGGAATGGATGAGTTAGCACTAGGGGCAGATGGGGCTGGGGCAGGGGCAGGGGCAGGGGCAGAAGAAGGTGCTGGCACAGCCGCAGGTGGGGCCGCTTGGAAAGCTGGTGGAGGGGGTGAATGCATGATAAAGGATGGAGCAGATAATGGTGGTTGAGGCAAAGCCTCCGTTTTACGGATTAACAGTTCACAGTCGAGCTGTTTTAGTTGCAGCTCCACAATATCACAAGAATCAACTAGCCTGAAAGACAAGGCAAACTGAATAATTTAACACAAGAAGTAACTAGACAAAAGTTATTTACCCTTTTTATGTTGCCCAAAATATATATATAGGCAAGACAAATAACAAAAAAACTGAGCTTGCATACTTGATGAGATTTCCAACTTGAGCAATAAACTCGGACACTGATTCCTCTGAAGCCAAAGCTGCAGGAGAAGACTCACTTGATGGCTTAACATCCTTGACTTCCGATGCTGGAATTTCTGATTTGGTTGTAACAGCTGCAGCATTTGCAGATCCATCCACAGAAACCTTGTACACGATAGAAGGTTTCAAATGAGAGATACCGGTAAAAAATTTGAAAATCTACAATGGAAACCACTGAAAGACACTTACCTGGTTCAACTTGGCTTTCACCACACTGGAACGGTTCCAACTGGACTGTAAAACCTGTCATACAGTCAACAACATATTCGTATAAGAGATTCTATGACCTACACATAAAATAAATATAATGATGGATACAAAAGCAATATGCCAACTTCTGTAGAAAATCACAACCACCCAAGTCAAGGTGGGAAAATGATGAACCCCATGTGGAAGACCCTCTTAGACATTGCACTAAATTGCAAAAAGTATCAACTCCTGAATGTATAAGGAGAATAAACCAACAAGGTATAGTTTCAAAAGACTGAAAAATCATGCACTTTATATGCCTTCCAACATGGACTGGATTAGTTACTACTCCCACCAACAGAGAAAACTACAGAACTGTATGAATTTCCGTGATTCTAACTTCTGTTGGTGTCAGCTTAAGTTCAGTGGATAACTGTTGTACTAGAAGATGAGCTCTACACTCTATGAACTGAGATGAAATTTCAAATCTAAATTATCACTGTAATTGAAACGTTCCGCTTAAGTTTGTTCAGTCTATACAAGTAAAGGGTTTTATGAAAAGAAATAGTCGACTTTAAGTTAAAGATATATATATGTAACCCACGAGACTAGTATGCTTTTTTCTGTTGGCACAATGATAGAAAATACTTCAAGAACTGAAGTATCTTAATTAAATTGCAATATTTAAGATATTCGTAAAGGCTGACTTAACTAGGAAATTTTGAAAAAAATGCATTAAGGCTGACTTAACTAAGAAGTGCTGATAACTTAAATTAGTGCCCTTGGATGACTGAAATAGAAACATTATACTCGAGAAAAAGAGAAAAAGGTTAAAGTTTTACTTATTATTCACATATCCAGCGCATTTGTACAGTAATTTGGTGTGTCAATATATATGATTGAAAAAATTGCTAAACCTTTATGGAAACAATTCATTGAAATGTCTACTGACTGGATATAATTCAGTAACTTGCAACAACTTTTTGCATCATTTCAATAACCAAATAAGATTTCAGGCACCGAATCTTAAATGAAGTAAGTTCATGCAATACATTCAACAAAATTGTATACAGATTTAAATCAAACCATGTAAATGAAAATAGACACAACAATAAATTCCAAAAATCCTCTGTTCGTTGCTCAGAAAACGCAGGACAAAATTCATAATAGAAAAATGAAAACTTCAAATATTTAAACTAGTTCAAACAAAAGAGAAGCAACCCTTCGCTTAACAGACCCACCAGTTTTTGTATGCCCAATTTTTATTTTATATAGTTTTCTTTTACCAAAACCAAAGTTAGATAAATCAAAAGATGCGCAATGCATTTTTTCCCCTTTTGCTCAGTTTTCTCAGCATCCAAACTGAGACAAAAAGAACAGAGAGAGAGAGAGAAGAAAAACCACCTTGTATGACAAATCGCTATAAATATCTTTAACACAACCAAAGAGAGAAACAGAGGTTGATCTTATAAATATAAAGAATCCAAACAGAATTAAGAAAAAACCCAATGGCTTTACAGTAAGAGAGTGAAATTTTAGAGAGAGATTGCAATTGCATATATATATATATATATGTATACGAATACACATCCACACATACATATATACCTTGGGGAGGATTTGGAACATGGGCTTGGGAGAGGAACGGAATGAGACCCTAGAGTGAGATTGAGAGCGAAGACAAAAGGGTAGATAGGAGTGCGAACCGAGGTCAGTTCTGGTACCAGAGGTAGTTGAGACCAAAGCAGTTGTAAGAAATGACACCATTGCTCAGAGCTTAGAGAGAGAGGGAGGCAAGTGCTTCAGTTTGTGGATTTTCTCTGTGTTGTTTGGAGAGAGAAAGAGAGTTTTTAGAGACTGGGAGTTTAGGAGAATCCGCCCAGAGAGGTGACAGGTGTGAGAGCGGTCGATGAAGGGAGGGTCCAAGTGCCGGAGAGAGAAAATGGCCTTTCAGGTTGATGATGCCAACGTGTACGAGAGAGATGGTAGATGAGAGTACAGTCGTGCCAGTTCACTCTTTGGGCCCACATTTCACTCTCATGAGTCCGGATCCTCTACCTAGTGTAACGGCAGGATGGTCGAATCACTTGCCCATATGATTTATCCGACCCGTCCACCCAACACTATCATAGCATTCAAAGGGGAAATGTCGATACTTTCTAGCTTGCAGTACAACTGTACAACACACGGTAGTACAGTTATTCTGGATTCATCTCTTTAAACCCTGCTTCATACTTTTTAACAAAACTTGGTTCTATACATCAATTGGCATTAATTCTGTCTGTATGATTTTTCTTTCTCAAAACAAAAGGTTGGGTAAGATTTTGTGTATGTTTGCATTTATCAAAATCCTGTCCAATGATTCCCTTATGCGATTTTGTGCGGTTAGGCTTAATTTGGATTGACAGTTTGGAGAAAAGAAAAGAACACCGGGGATAATGCTATTGATGTTTGCGTTGTAATTGAGGACAGAAAAGAAAAGATCCAAAGATAATTGAAAAAATAGCTAATCTCAAAATCTATCATTTGTTGTTCTTCCAAAAGTGGAAGATTCGGAGAGAAAAGATGGTAAGGTATGCTTAGTTCGTGAAGACTGATGCAATTTGATGGAAGGGAGAGAAGAAGGGATGTATGAGACATCCCTAAAGAAAAGATTTCATTCATTCCTCCATTGTTCAGTTGGATGGAAGAGAAGAAGAGAAGTTGATAACTTATCTGAACTTTAGAATAGAAGAGGAAAGAAAGTTTTTAACTGTTCGTCATTAAACTCATCACTATCTACTTGTAAATATAAAGGAAGTATATTATAATTTAATTTCTTATTGTAGCTTCATTTGTCTTCCCTCCTCCCTTTTGTCTATATTTGGAGGGGTGAAAATTTGTAAAGGAGGAAGGCCTACTCATCTACCTTATTATATTTTTTTCTCCTTGTCTTCTGTCTACCAAGCGATCGAAGTTTGCTCCCTCCTTCCTATCTTCCCTTCATTCATCTTTCTTTTCTTCCTATCTTTCCTCCACTGTTAATTTTTTTTTTCTACCGAATGAAGCATTAGTGATACTTTTGACATACCAAAGATGACCTTAACATTTTAATGAAGGGAATTTGAAAGAATTTTGGGTCCTACCTTAAAATGGGAGTAGAATAGTAAATGGGTTAAACTAGTCTCTTTTCTTTTTTCTCTCTTATTCTTTCCAAACAAGAATGTCATGCTCTCTTTTCTTTTCCCTCATAGTTTATCCGAACATGAATATAATTATTGCTATCTTTTCTCTCAGAATAAATATTATATGTTCTTTAATTTCTCTCATGTTTATCCCACGGAAGCCCTAATGAAGTTCATCATAGTTAGTGAAATTTAATTTTGGTTACTATAAAGGTGTGAATGGACCAGTAAGCAAATAGTAGAAAAATTCAAACAAGTGACATATCACCCATTTCAATTAGTAACAAATTGGAAAACTGATAGTAATGAACTTCACCCACCAGACTATTCCATGAAAAAGGCTAACTGAAAAGAACTTTGATCCATTCGAACTTCTTGAAATACATATACATACATCTATATTTGGTTCTATACAGTTTTAAGGTTAAAACTTCAATAATCATTCAAATCTCACGCTCTTTCCCAGTAATCCGAGAGCAGCATGAAATCATGCAGTAATATAGTGTCAGTAAAACTGAATTGGAAAAAGCCCAACCCTTAAAGAAACTCTCAATTGACATCTTTATCATAACAACTTTTTACATCATTAAATTAACCAAATCAGATTTGAACCACCAAATTTTAAATGAAGTAAACTCATGCAATACATCCAACAACAGCACCCATCTCCCTGCAGATCCAAATCATATCATGATATATACAACAAGAACACTAAATAATAATAATAAAAAACTCTAATTGCTGAGAAAATGCAAAGAAATTTTCGAAAAAAAAGGAAAAATGAAAACTTCAAGCCTTCTACTAGTTCAACCCAAATAGAGCATAACCCTCCAATCAACACACCCACCACTTCTTGTATTCTCTATTTATACTTAAATTTAGTTTCCTTCTTCCAGAAACAAAAAATCCTCAAATCAAATCAAAAGATTCACAATGCATTTTCTTTTCTTTCCCTCAGTTTTCTCAGCAGCCAAACTGACACAAAAAGAACAATACACATACATACATGTATATATATATAGATACAGAAGGAAAGCAGCAGAGATTGATCGATTAGCACACAGAATTTAAAGCAGAATTGAAAGAATACAATGATATTAGAGTAAGAAAGAAGACGAATATCTAGAGACGGATTGCAATTGCATATACATATACATATATATGAGTGTATAAAAACATACCTTGGTGAATAATCGGAGCTTGGGCTTGGGAGAGAAACGAAACGTGACCCTAGAGTGAGAATGAGAGCGATTGGGTAAATAGGAGTGGGAAATAGGGGCATTTGTGGCAGCAGAAGCAGCTGAGGCCGAAGCTGTTGTTGCAAGAGACGACGACGCCATTGCTCCCAAATTAGATGCACACACACAAGTGCTTCACTGCGTGTTTAGTGTGTGTATTTCTCTGTGTGTGTGTTTTTCAGAGAGAGAGAAAGAGAGAGGAAGTAGGGGGGGTTTTAGAGAGAGAAAGTGAGAGAGTGTTTGGAGAATCCGCCAGAAGGTGACTGGTGTGTGTAATCGATGGGATTGATAGAGAGAGAGAGAGAGAGTCCAAGTCCAAGGGAGCGAGAACAACAAGAAGGTCTTTTCAGGTCGATGATACCAATGTTTTAATTGTGAGAGAGAGAGAGAGTACAATTGTGCCAGTTCATTCTATGGGCCCACCTAGGTGGACTTAGCTGACGTGGCAATTTATAATAATCTTGAAATTATTATGAATCGCTTCCCTTAATAGAAGATAGGGAATGTTTAAAATTGTCAATTTTTTTAGGGTATATATTACAAATACGATTATTTTTATATATAAAAAATATATTCAATAAAAAAAAAGTAAGTCAATAACATTTTATCATTGTCAATTTAGAATGTACATGAGGTGAGGTGAATAGCTGTTCGAGGCACTTTAGAATATATATCATCGTTTAAATAGCTCTTAATAGTATGAGATAATACTATATCTGTCTTATATTAGGGGTCTACTATTACAATTTATAATTTTAGTTGTCCCAAAATACTTGTTGTAATTTTACTTTTCACTTTTCTTAACTATCATTCTTCCACTAATTTTAAACAAATACCAAACTCCACCATAGTACTATATCATTAAGGGCAAAATTGAAATTTGCACACTAGTCAATCCAAATCAATAAAATGTTAAAAAATTCAAATTGGACAACTATTGTGAGACGGATGAAGTGTATCTGAAAAGATGAATTTTTAAAAATTATTTTAAATGGAGATTAACGAGACTTCTCACAATATCGAGGGTGGTCCTTAAATCTATCAAAGTTAAAAGAAAAACTTAAAACTCATATCATTGAATATAAAGAAAATAAAAAAAATTACAAATCAAATACATTGACGATTTGCTTCAAGGCGACAACCCCATAATGATTTCAAATCCAATATAGTTTTGTCTTGAGAGAGTGATGAAAAATCACAAGGTAAGTAATTACACTAAAGATTGTTATCCAAATTGTTAGATTATTTATGTAAATATTTACAAAAATCACGAAGGCAATAAATGGATTATTTTAATATTAAACTAACCGAATAAAAATAAAACAAAACAAAACTCTATGGACTATGCATTCTCTCTTGATTCTTAACTATACTATTTTCATTAATTATTGGCATACCTAAAATAATCTATCCCACTAAATTGAAATCGAGTCATGAATCTAAGATATCTATTTAACCATATTTAACTTTTTCATTAAACATGTGTACATATCTCTGTCTATTTATTAATTGCTTCCTTAATTACACGTTTTGATTTTTGAAGTCATAAGAATCTTTTGGAACTCTTAAAATCAAAATACTTATGTTATTACAAAGAAATTGTACCCAAACTATTACTAATTGTAAATATAATAGTAGTTTAGATGAATGAAATAACGTTTTTCTATGTCTATATCATCATGGTTCTTTTCTTTAGAATTGATACAGAGATTAACCATGACACAAAAAAAAAATATAAGCTTTTCAAAATAATGACAAGTTATCTATGAATTCAACATTTTTTACTAGTGATACTTATAAATTAAACATACATACAAATAACAGTTCTCAAACAAAATTAAACTCCGTTCAACTAATTAAAAATCTCAAACAGCTCAATTAATTAAAAATCTAACAAAATAAGCTCATTTCAAATTTGCAATTGCACCTCCAGTCAGGCACGGAGCCAGGCTCTAATGGGGGGCAATTGTCCGTTCAAATTTTTTTTTTTGATTTTTTTAAAATGATAATTTAAGTATTTTAAAAAAAATATAGACAAAAATTAATATTTGCCCCATATAATTTTTAAAAAATTAAATTTATTATTCCTAATATCATGAATTGCCTCCAATAAAAATAAATTCTGACTCGATACTCCGGTTACCTTCTCATTTGTGACAAGTCAATTTCTCGACAAAGTTTTATTTTCCGTTTCTGTCAAATGAAGTTGACTTTATTTTAGTTTCCGTCACTTTCCGTCCAACCAAACGCAACTCAGGTGGATCTATATATACATATACATATATATATATATGTATATCAGATAGTCCTTCACATCCTTCTGAACACCGCACAGACTTTAAACCAACTACACATAAATCCTCATTCTTCAGATCTCACACTTCCATTAAATCCTATCAGTAACGGTCTATATACATATACATATATATATATATATATATATATATATATATAGATATATATTCATTCTTTGTTTGTAATTGGAAACGCGTAGACGTCAACCTTTGTCAAGTTCTCCCAACTCCCTCTCTTGTTTTCATCTCCGATTTCTCTCTCTCCTCGAATTTTCCCTTCGAAACCTAAACCTAAGAATTACATACACCGAGATTTGATTCCGATACAATTACTCAGATTTTCTTGTGAATTACACATCTATACATCGATATAGAAATCTATCTGTAGATATATATAGATATATTGTGTGTAATAATGATGGATCTCAAAATAGGAAGATTGAGTGTGCTGACTGTGTTTGTGCTTTTTCAACTGGGTTTGGCTTCAATTTTTGCGTCGGCCAACATTGTGTTCAACGTGCAGCACAAATTCGCGGGGCGTGAGCGTTCGTTGGGGGCATTGAAGGCCCACGATGCCCACCGTCACCGGAGAATTCTCGCCGCCGTCGATCTGCCCTTGGGCGGCAATGGACATCCCACTGATACAGCGTTAGCTCTCTCTACTGTTATATACTCATTTATTGGGGTTTTATTTTTGTTATTTTTGGGTAGTCTAATAATGTTGCATAGTGCTATTATGGTGTTATATATGTATTAATTTCATTTAGATGTCTAGATCTAATGACCCTTTTAATTGCTACTTAAATTTATACACCCAGTGGTTCTGTCTGTCTATATTTAGAAATTTATATAGGTTATTAAAAATTTTTTAATAAAAAAACTTATATGAGATGGAATGTAATAGAAATGTATTGAGAATTCAGATGACCGACCTCATTCATATTTGCATTGGATTAAAAGGGAAGGATGATGACAACGGACAGAACCCGGAAATTATTGGTTTTGGGGGGTTTTAACCACCACCATAGAAAATATAATAAAAAATTTGTTCTGGGGTGGATTTTTTTTTCGGTAAATAGGTATAAAATACTTAAGTAAGAAGAATCAGTTGTCCTCACTGATTCAAACATAGGTCTGAACCTAATGATGATGGTGATTTCTACGTATTCTTCTTTCATTCCTTTTGGTTGATGCAGGCTAAGAGGAAAAGCGAATACATATGTTATTTTACAATTGAAATATTTGTTGTTTACCAGATTTTCGAAAAAGAAAAGGCAAATGGAAGTCTTGGTCTATAGGTATATAGATTATTAATGTATATTATTAAAAAAAGGAAAAAGTTGGTATATAATACTAAAAAAATTTCAGTTTCCCCCACTGACTGATGCATAGGTCTGGGCCTGATGATGATGTCTATGGGTTCTTTTTTTATTCCTTTTGGTTGCTGCAGCCTCAGAGGAAAAGTAAAATCACTGTTATTATTGAATTTAAATGTTTGCTATTATTCCAGTATTTTTTTTTTTATTATTATTTTTCCTCAAAAAGGAAAATGTAAGTCTTGGTTTCTAGTACATGTATTGTTTTGAATTATGGCTAAGCGGTCTGTTGACAAATGCAAGTGGACCTGTAATTTATGTGTCTTTATTTGGTGTATATGGTTGATTGAATTTAGGCTATATTTCTCTAAGATTGGCATTGGGACTCCACCGAAAGACTATTACGTGCAGGTGGATACGGGAAGTGATATACTATGGGTTAATTGTGCTGGCTGCGACAAGTGTCCTACCAAAAGCGACCTTGGTGTATGAGTTCTTTTTATTTCGTGTCTTGAGTTTTAGTCATTTATTTACCAGTATCTCTTATACCTTTCGTCCTTGTTCCGGATAATACGTAAAAGAGGAACTTGTTATTATGAGCTTATTGTATTGCAGATACAACTGAGACTCTACGACCCAAAGGGCTCTTCAACAGGAAATTTGGTTACCTGTGATGAAGACTTTTGCAGCACTGCATTTGAAGCTCCAGTCTCTGGTTGCAAGGTTGGAACACTCTGTCAGTATAGTGTTACTTATGGAGATGGGAGCTCAACTGCAGGATACTTTGTCAAAGATCAGATACAATTACTTAGAGTGACTGGAAACCTTCAAACTACGTCGATGAATGGAACAGTTGCCTTTGGGTGAGTTCACAATTCTATTTTAAGATTATAGTTTAACATCACAGAGCAAATTTCCATATGTAGGTACTTTTTAGATTCATTAAATAGCTGAACTAAACTCCTAGGAACTAGATTAATTGTACTGCTCATGACCTGTCTGCCTGCTTATTATTAACTCGTACAAGCCTTACGATTTATTGGAGGTAATTTTCTAATATTAAGGAACAGATAATCTACTTTCATTAAGTGATTTATTAGATAATAAAAAACAGAGGATCTTGAATACTAAAAGAAATTCAGAAGAACTACGCGGAGCGGCCATTGAACAGCTGGAAAAAGCCCGGACTCGCTTGCGGAAAGTGGAAATGGAAGCAGAGTGGCAAAGATCTGTATATAAACCTTGTTCTGGGAATCCAATTAATTTATCCTTATAATTATTATTTTTTATCATTTTCATTATTATAAGCGTTTATTGTTGTTGTTATTATTATTATTGTTATTCGTATAATGTTTTTTGTAGCTTTGTGTATACTAGCATGTTCAAGGTCTTTATAAATTAGGAATTAAAACTATCCTTCACCTGATGTTGTTACAACAAGAATCTTCCTTTCTGGGTGTAAGACTGTTGATATCCCACAATGACTTCCTCCTTCTCCTGAGAAAATTATGAAAGGCTTGCTTTATTGATTTATCACAACTAGCCTTATCAGTTAAGTAGCCAGGATCATATGGTACCATTGACGCAAATGTTGCATACGCCATGTATGTGGAATTATCTCCTACGTGCTAACATATCCATACTTTTTTGCTAAATGGTCAGTACTTGGATTTGGAGAAATCTTGATCTCATATACTCTGACTAGGACACAAATGAGGATCTTGGTCTCAAGATTTGTTTTGAAAGAAGATTAGAATTCCCATAAATAGGTTTATATGCAATTTTTTCACCGTCTTCATCAAACTTAGTGATTGCTTACCTTGTTTTTCCTCCTGTAATTACATTGTGGCAGTTGGCCTAGTTATATGTGGCATGCGTTGATCGTGGCACCATAATTTATTTGTGGTACTTTTTTTTTTTCCTTTAGAACAACATAAACTCTTATATCCCACTTTTACAGAAAAATACTACCTTCCTTCAAGTTAGTTTTTGTGTAGACTTCCACTGCTTTATACTGGAAGCAATGCACTGGATGAGTTTAGTTTGCCGGTGCTGGATGAGGTCTATATTGCAGTTGATCTATTCTTTTTGTTTCCTTATTTTGTGTCTATTTTCTCGTGATTTGATCCTGAACCTCTGTTAAGATCCTCTTTTCAAGTTCTTGATCTGCGATTCTTCCTCAGGTTTACTCTGTGCTAAATCATTTGACTTAGTTAAACAATTACTTCTGTTATGCTGCTTCTGTGATTTATATGTTTTTGTGTGGTCAAGATAGGTGCGGAGCTAAACAATCTGGGGAGCTAGGTTCATCTTCTGAAGCACTGGATGGAATACTTGGTTTTGGTCAAGCAAATTCGTCAATGATTTCACAGCTAGCTTCAGCCGGAAAGGTGAAAAAAATGTTTGCACATTGCTTGGACGGTACTAATGGAGGTGGAATCTTTGCTATTGGAGAAGTAGTGCAGCCAAAACTTAATTCAACTCCATTGGTCGCAGATCAGTAAGTGATGCATATTTTGATTTCCTATTTATTGGTGAGAATATGAGTTTTTCTTCAAATTGGATAGTGTTTGTTTAAATTCAATTATAATGTCCCTGAATATTACTGGTATCTTTTTTCATGATACTGGTCTCGTTCATCATTGATGGCTCGAGTTGTAATCATATATAATTTTTTACACTCGTGCTTCTCTTATAAGTTGGACCACTAAACGTTGGATTATGAATCCCAGTCTTGGGACAATAACTTTGTGGTAGTAATGTCAAAGGTTAGATGTATACCCAATCATTTCCTCCCTGCAACCTTGATCAATGGTGGCATGTTGAAAAAGGGCCTCTTTTATGTGTGCACCACGATCAGAGTGCAATGAATTCAGTGGCTGTTTTTTTGTGCATATTACATACATTGGAAAAAGTAGAGGTATTGGTCTGGTCTATCCATTCCTTTTACAAGAAAGAAAAAGAAGGAAGAGAGGGGGAGAGAAAATTTAATGGTCCATCTACCCTACTACTTCATGTTTGTCGTCTCATCTGGAGAAAGTTGCAATCTGCAACTTTTGTGAGCAGATATGCTTCATGTTAATATTTGTTGTAGATGTCGTTTAAATATCATTGGAGCCTTTTCAATCACTAAATTGATCATCTACTCTGAGATGTGAGTTATCAATATTAATAGCTATTTAATTGGCATTTTTTTTCCGTTTTTGTTTGGTAAATTCATGAATACTACAATTGTTTTGCTATTGAGTGGCATTCTTTTCTTACGTGATTTTTTTATTTTCTTTATTAATATAGTTTGATATACATCTCAGACTCGTTTTGATCTTAGTTTTATTACATTCTAGGGCGCATTACAATGTTATAATGAAGGCAATTGATGTGGGCGGTGATATTCTAGACCTTCCCACGGATGTATTTGACACTACATCAGGGAAAGGGACAATAATCGACAGTGGCACAACCTTGGCTTATCTTCCAAAGGAGGTGTTTGACCCACTAATGACAAAGGTATTTGGGGTATTTTAAATCTCATTCATTTGAAGTTTGTCTGCAAAATACTTGCATGTTATAATTTCATTATCCCTTTATTTAGGTTTTGGCTCCAGAACTCAATTTGAAACTTCATACTGTTGAGGAACAGTTCACATGCTTTCAGTATGGTGGCAAGTAAGGACCCTTTCCACATGCTAGTTTGAAGATGTGTTCTTTATGTTGTCTCTTAAGGTTTCTGCGTTTATGATATTGAAAATGATAAGCAAAAAGAATTTTGATATTGGTTTTCCATTTGCATGATTATAGTACATGTCCAAATTCCATTGACCTAAACTCTTGCTTACCTTTAGAACAAAACTTCCCCTTGGTGTTATTCTGGTTCAGGAGAATAATTTCATTTTACTAATATTTTTGCATATTTGCTAGCTTTTGTTAGATGAAGAATTCTATTTGCCATAGTTGCGACTAAAATTATCGCCTAGTGAAAGTAGAGAATAGTCAAAAGTTAAGTAGGAGAAATGTGGCAAGGACATAAATAACAAACTCTAATAAGTTGTTGATGCAAATTTCTACATGGTTCAGAGCTGATCACCTTTCCTCCAAGAAAAGAGAATGGAAAAACGATAAGTGATGACCGGCATGGTGTATCAAGTCCTTATAAGTCAAAGAAAGACTTTATATTTAATTAGGGTCGTACATTAGTAGGTTGACTGACCTCCCCATTTATGTGGTAGTCTAGATAGTAGTGTCCACTGGTGATATGTAATACCCCTTGGTGATATGTAATGATGCCCTGTCATGTGCCTAAATAACTCTTATGTGGCATGAGCTGAGTCCCTTGCAACTAACTTATTCTGTTGATTGCCGTCAAATAAAATGCGCACTGCAATTTATCCCTCGAAGATATAACACAACTAGTTTAGATGTTATGCAGATATAGTTGTGGACTTTTAGTAGATGGTGCAACATTAACTTTTGGTCACACGATTCCAATTCTTACCATACCGTTCATGGTCATCTATGTTTTCCGGACCCAGGTAAGTGCATTGGGTGCGGGTGTGTGTTGGATCTCTTTGAACATTAAATCTTAGAGTATTGGGTATTGAAATTACCTAGACGATTAATGAAACTAGCCTAGAGGGAGGGTGAATAGGCTTTCAGTCGATTTAACGGTTTATTAAAATTATATAGCGGAAATTCAATTTTAATCAATCACAAACTTTAATTCTCAATTCAGATAAATCAAACAATTATGAATATAAGTGCAGAAAATAAATCATGAGAAGATACAGAGATTTTTTACGTGGAAAACCTTGGAAATACTCCAAGTAAAAACCACGGATACACTCGGATATTGATGCACTATGAATCAGAGAATTTGTAAAGACTTTATGAAAACAGAACTTACAACCATTGTAATTTGTTGTTCTTCACTCGACGTCTGAAAGTCCAGATTCACTCGCGCTCCACAAAGCTTTTGCTTCGATTTCCGTACTAAGACGGCTCCATTTATCAACGGATCAAATAACCACGAAGCCTCCTGCTTCGATCTCCACTTCTCAAAATGGATCAAAGCAACTAAGTTGCAATAAGTGGTGTGTAGATTTTTCAGAATCTAGATCATTCAATCGTGCATAAGATCGTCGATGTAGAAGCACGATAGAATCAACTCCAAAAACAAGAGAGAACTAAAAGAATCACTCAATGGTATTTTCTCTCACTATCTCTATCTCTGTAGAAGAATATGAACAATAGAATCCTGCAGAGATCTCTCAATGGCTCAAAGGTTGTTACAAATCTGTAGAATACCTTGATATTTACAGACCATAGTTGAAGGAAACCCTAAGTTTGCCTTTTCTCGTAATTTCACATCTAACTCAGCAAAACTCTAATCTCTGATGTATATTATATGTATAACACGTATACCAAGGTGAAAAATTGCAGCTACAAACAAATCAGGGCAACAAAATAAATTTATGATTTTAAAAACACCCTGCCGCATCTATGTCTTAGGCGTAGGTGCGTAGGGTTCAGGCATAACTCAGGCGTAGATTTTCACTTTCTAGGCACTTTTTGCTTTCATAGGCGTAGGTCAAGCGTAGGTATTTTCATGGAAACTACTTTTCTTCGCAATTGTGCCAAAATGACCCTCTTGACTCCCCGATACTTTTTGCTTGAATTGACGGCTTTGGGAAATACCGTTTTTGCCATCCGGGAGACATTTTTCCTCAATACACTCTCTTTTGTGCTTCACATGTATTCTTCACTACTTCAATGCTTCTTCACTCATTCAATGCTTGATTTTTCATTTGTCGAAGCTTGTAGATATCATTAAAACCAAAATGACCTATCTAACACTCAACATGGTTATTGTCTAGAACATGTCATAAATAAACAATACTAAAAAATGTTTTTACAATCTCCCCCTTGGCATTTCTGAGACAATATCTTGTTTTACAATATAATCTCACAAATAACAACATAACATCTATACCTATGAACACACACCGACAAACATAGATAGAAACTGTCACCTTGCTTTCATGACGGTCTATCAATCTTGTAACTATAACACTGAACAAACCATTAAACGCAAGTGTGGAAAACAGATCAAACATACACTTCTTCTCCCCCTGAGAATATACTCCCCCTTACTAAAACCTTCTTAATCAAATAATCTCTCTCCCTCTTAATAAATGCATCTTTCCCTTTTTGTCACTGAAATGACAAGCAAAGACATATCAGTCAAAACATAAGGAAAATATGATAAAAGAGACACTGGATAATCTATGACCAAACACTAAATATGAAGATAAAGTATTCTATAAGATTATATCCAGATTCTCGAGTAATACATAATTCTACTATGCATGACCCTACTACTAAATGCATGAATGCAAAATGTCATGAATAAAAACAACAAAACTATTTTTGTATTTTGAAATATGTGAGCAAGACAATAGAGACATAAAGCTAATCATAACCACATCATATTCTCAAATCTAACTCAGCCATTATACAAACTGTAGTGAAGAAAATCAGCACACCTTGTAGACTCAAGAATGCACAAGTCAAGTTTTGCAAATATATATATATGAAAATTCTCATGTGCAAGTACTAAGGTAAGATGAAAACAATACACACTAATTCTGATAATCTCTTCACCAACCGTGATGATAATTCAGTCCAAAAACCAAACAAGAAATCAAATCATTAACTTGAACCTTATTGCTTAAAAACAAACACCATTTTCAAATAAGTTAATCTTTTACACATTTTCACCTTATCCCTTTTTGTCTTTCTAAGTTCTGGACTTTTCAGTGAGGATTTTTAGTCCCAACCAACTAGGCCCGAGCTTCTTCCATGAGATTTATGCTTATTAGTCTTCTCCCCTTTTTACGCGAACACTTAATGCTTACTGAGGCAATAGACCCGTTTACTCAGATTGAAGAACTACTTTTTGCATTTCTATATTTTAAACAACTCATTCTTTCTTCCTTTCAACATTATCACAACATTCATAAGCATGCAAAAGGTATTCCAAAGCATAGATCAATCTAGCATAACTCATGAACCTACATATCACTTCCGGTTAAACGAAAAGATTAACAGTTTCAGCAGACATTAAAATCATCTCCAAAGTAAACATGCACCTAAGATTAAGATTTTTATTATAAAATAATCATGTCAAGTAAACATTCAAAAATCTTAGATCAGGCTAATACATTTACTTCCCATATGCATAATTAGTCAAGTAAATATGAGAATAAAGTAAAATATAACAACTGTTTGTACTCTAGCCAAACTCATTATAAAAATAATTTTTAAAAAAAAAAAAAAATTCCTTTATATATTTATTTATTATTATTTTTTAAAAATGTATGCATGAATAAATATAATACAAATGCATGATTATCTATCAATTCTAGGAAAATAATGCAATTTGTTCATAGGATGATAAATAATAAAATATCTATTTTAAAGAAAGCATACCAATAGATTTCCTAAGACTAACATGCTTTTGAAAATCTAATGGTTTTGTAAAGATATCTGTCAACTGAGAATCTGTGGATATAAACTCTAGAGACACTATACCATCTTCAACAAGATCTCGAATGAAATGATGTCGAATATCTATATGCTTAGTCCTAAAGTATTGAACATAATTTTTAGAAATGTTTATTACACTCGTGTTATTACAAAACACAGTCATCGTGCTTTGGGAAAAACTATAATCCTGCAACACCTGTCTCATCCACAACACCTGAGTACAACAACTACCAACTGCTATATACTCAACCTCAGCAGTGGAAAGAGAAACACAATTTTGCTTCTTGTTATGCCAAACAACTAAACAATTACCAACATAGAAACACCATCCACTGGTACTCTTTCTATCATCAACATTACCGGCCCAATCAACATCAGAAAAAGATGCGATTTCAGTGTTAGTCCCTGATGGATACCACAATCCATAATTCACCGTCCCTTTCACATACTTGATGATTCTTTTTACCGCAATAATATGAGACTCTTTAGGACTTGTCTGGTAACGTGCACACAAACCAACACTAAAAGCAATGTCAGGTCGACTGGTAGTCAAGTACAACAAACTCCCAATCATACTACTATAAAGTGTTGGATTGACATCTTTGCCTTTAGTATCTAAGCTAAGCTTGACACTAGTACTTATGGGAGTGCGAGCATCCTTAACTTTTTCCAAACCAAACTTCTTCACTAATTCCAAAGCATACCGAGTTTGGGAAACGAAAATCCCATCACTCAACTGTCTAATTTGAAGTCCAAGAAAGAAGTTCAATTCACCAATCATGCTCATCTCAAATTCACGTGTCATTTGATCTCCAAAATAATGAGCAAGTCTATCAGAAGTGGAACCAAACACAATATCATCCACATAGATTTGAGCAACAACTGTATCACTTTCAAATTTCTGAATAAACAGTGTTTTGTTCACTCCCCCTTGAGTAAAACCTGTTCCCAACAGGTAGTCGGTCAACCTTTCATGCCAAGCTCTAGGAGTTTGCATTAGCCCGTACAAAGCCTTTTTCAGCTTAAACACATGACCAGGACAATGAGGATCTTCAAATCCTTTTGGTTGCTCCACATACACCTCCTCATGAAGAATGTCATTCAAGAATACACTCTTTACATCCATCTGATACAACTTAAATCCTAGATGACATGCTATAACAAATAAAATCCGAATAGATTCAAGTCTAGCCACTGGAGCAAACGTCTCATCAAAAGTCTATACCCTCCAACTGAGTATAACCTTGAGCAACAAGCCTGGCCTTATTTTTCAAAACCCTAATCTCTGATGTATATTATATGTATAACATGTATACCAAGGTGTAAAATTGTAGTTACAAACAAATCAGGGCAACAAAAGAAATTTACGATTTTAAAAACACCCTGCCGTATCTATGCCTTTGGCGTAGCCTACGCCTTAGGCGTAGGGGTCATGCATAGATTTTCACTTTCTAGACACTTTTTGCTTCTGTAGGCGTAGGTCAAGCGTAAGTATTTTCATGGAAACCACTTTTTTCTCCGCAACTGCGCCAAAACGACCCTCTTGACTCCCCGAGACTTTTTGCTTGAATTAGCGGCTTTGAGAAATGCCGTTTTTGCCATAAGGGAGACATTTTTCCTCAATACACTCTCTTTTGCGCTTCACGTGTATTCTTCACTACTTCAATACTTCTTCACTCATTCAATGCTTGATTTCGCATTTGTCGAAGCTTGTAGATATCATTAAAACCAAAACGACCTATCTAACACTCAACATGGTTATTGTCTAGAACATGTCATAAATAAATAATACTAAAAAATGTTCTTATAGGTAAGATTCGTGTACTTTGACATGTACTACGCATGTCATATATAGATATTTTGTAATGTGATGTTATTTCTTGTTACTTATAAGAAAATTAAATGGGACTGGGTATACGAAAAGGGGTTCCATCTATCTCTTAGACAGGAAACTCATATCTGCTAAGAATTTAGTTATTTCTTCTTCTTCAATCAGTTTATGTGAAGGATTGGGTGTCCTTGTATATATTTATCCCTACCCCTCTTGTGTCATGTTGACAGAACTGCGGGAAGGAAAGTAGGAGTCCATGTACCCCAGACTATTTAAGTAATCCTTATTTTTCGGACTTTTAAAGTGTCAGAATTCTGATTGTAAATATTTATAGATTTTGTTTTTCCCTTCTTTTGTAGATATTAGATTATTTTTATGCAAGAGGCAATTTTGATGGTAAAGCGGCTATATCTTTTTTTCTATTAATGTATCAGTTCAGAGAAATAAAACAAGAAAGTCCATTTTAAATTGATTCTGTTTTGGCACATCAATTGATACAGCATCGGGCATTGATGAGTGTCATCTCAAATTTAATCCAGAGTATCACCATCAAATGTGATTTACTATTGAACACATGCTCTTACTGCTTGCAATTTAAATTATTTCGTGCAGTGAATGAGCTGAACATTCTACTTGTTTTGCCTTTTTCTGTTCTTTTGCAGTGTTGATGAAGGATTTCCAGATGTCACTTTTCATTTTGAGAATTCACTATCTTTGACAGTATATCCTCATGAGTATTTGTTCCAAATTCGTGTAAGTAATGTGTGTTTCAGGACTTGATGACAACTCCCCTCTTTCTTTGTGATCTAGTTACCTGTTTTTTCTGGAAGTGTTTGAATTTGTAGTATTGCACAACATTCATGATTAATATAGATAATTCCACATGCGACTAAAATACTTATAATATATATCTCGATGGAATGTAGTAAAATTCCTTGGTTTGAAGTTGTGGTAATGGCTACTACAATGAAATCTGTGAATACAAACTGGAAATTGCTATTGTAAATATAGCATGATTAGCTTTAGGCTATATTACCCAGACTCGGGTAAGTGTATCAGGTGCCGGTGTTTCTAACCGTTGGACCTCCTTGAACCCAAATCTTAAGATATGTCCACATGTCTCAGAATTCGATATGGGCAGTGGAAATGATCTATACATTTGAATGCACTATATATCGTGTTACATGTGATGTTTAATGTTGTCTTATAAATTTGTACTCAACAATTACTCAAATTAAAGGGGTGGTTGTAATTGAAATTGGTTTCCATCCATCTCATAGGAAATTCATCTCTACTATTCAATTTGAGCTTTTTTGTTATTTGAAGGATTGAACTGTCTGATTTGAGTTCATGCATGGCACATATTTTGTACCCATATCTGTCAACAAGGTACATTTAGGAAAATAGGGGAGTCCATCTAACAATGGCTTTAGAACTCGCCCAACAAGTGAGTTCAAGTCTAGTTTTGATTTTGTTTCAAATCAAATGTTTGTTGGAGTTTATTGGCAAAAAGGAATCAAATGAGTGAAAGGCTAGAAGTTTGAGGTGAAATAGGGACAGTGTATATAACCAAAGTGGTTGGGGTTCTAGGAAATAGTTAACCTCGGCTGTGTTTTATAAAAGTGCACAACAATGTCGAAACAAACAAAAGAGAAAATATATAGCATGAAAAGAATAATGGAGTCTCCCCCATTAAATTAATCAGAACTTACTGAAATTTCTCTTGAAGACATTCTCACAAAAGCATTGCTAAAAGTCGACAGAAAATTTCAGATTTAACAACTGCTGGTGGCTGAAGGCTTTAAAGAGAAAATTGATTACTTTCAAAAGAGAAAACTACTTGAACCCATAATCAGACATCTCCTAAGCCAGAGACCTAGTGAAAATAAGTGTACTAGATCACTTCAAGGTACCCTTCAAAACAAATGATTTTTAAACCAAGATGTGTGAGAAATTCTACTTGTTGGTCCAGCGGTTGGTTCTATAATAAGGCCACAGCTTAACCCCCATCACCTCGCCCCGGAAATCTCTTCTTTTCCCTTTCAGTATGCATTTCTGGGGGTTTTCACAATTAGGGGCATTGCATAAATTAGAACAAGTTGGGTAAGTAGCAAGGTAGGTATGAAATGTGGTGCAACAAGTTTTATATACTTTATGTATGCAGTGATGAGTAGTCAAAGTTATTGTTTCCAAGGAAGGGTGTCTTAAAAGGAAGCTGATGAAGAGGATGAAAAACAACTCAAGGAAAAGAAATAATTACAGCATTTTTTAATTGCTATAGAGCACTAATTTACAAGAACATGTGAGGAAGTTGTCTGTGTTTCTATTTTTAATTTTACTTTTTTACTGTTGCTTTTAGGTTTTTTTTTTTGTTATGCATAAGGACGCATGAATACACTTGTCTGGAGATAAAAGACTAAGAGGAGATGCATGGAGAAGAGGGGCTGAACTTCAAGACTGAAACCTGCCCCTTTATTATTAGTAAGATAGGGTGCATGGGGGAGTTTTTTTCGGGAAGTTTGAGGGAGTGAGGAGAAAGCCCATTGACAGATATATGAGGCGGAGAAGCATTGAAATGTCGCCCCAAGCCCGATTTTCTTTTCCAACAATGACCGGACCGGTCAAGGTCAATCAAAGCGGGAATTGACAGAAGTTTTTCAGCATAGAAGAGATCATAGCAGGATGTGGTGATAGAAATTAATGTCAGTTGAATAGAGCTGATACATAAATAAGAACTCATGTAGTCAACCTCCAGTTGGAGTTCAATTTCTTTTGAGATTGTTAATACTCCCTCTGTCCCATTTTAAGTGTCCACTTTAGGGAATCCAACTTTTTAAATGGATGACTTTTAGTATTTTTTATTGTATGGGTAGTATATGAATTGTCAACTTTACCCATGGTGGGGTTCTTGATGATGCGATGGTTTGTAGTGTAGGCTTTTATTATTTTAATGCATGAAGGTTAAATTGGTAAATTGACAAAATAAAGTACTTTGACTCTTCAAAGTTGGACACGTATTTTGGGACGGACAAAAACATGAAAGTAGACACTTAAATTGGGACGGAGGGAGTATATGATAACCACCATATTTTTTTTAGTAGTCACCAAGGCTTTTGAGAATAAAGGCTAGCCACATTGTGGGGTATGGAATGCAAGGTAGTTAAGAGATGAATAACTAGAGATAGCTATAGATAATTTATGATGTGGGGATGCATGTTAGGTACAAAGAAGAGGATGAGAAACGAGTGCATTCGTGAAAATTTAGAAGCCACATATCAAAGACTGTACAGGGAAATTTCCGTAAGATGATTCGTCATGTCATTAGTATTTTTTTTTTCTTTTTTCTCTTTGGGGATGAGAATATGTTTGTTAAGAAGTGGTGAGAGTTTTAACTTCCGTACATAAAGCTTCCTTGAGAAAGGTCTATTCTTTGTGTCGTATATTTCTATGGTGCTTAATATCATCTACCTTACTTCGCACTTACTATTATGCTTCATTTTTAATTCTTGTTCTAATATCTGCTAAAGGTTTTTAAGTTTATAGCTTTCTGGTTGTCGTTTTTGCAGAGTGATGTCTGGTGTGTTGGCTGGCAGAACAGTGGGATGCAGTCAAAGGATGGAAAATATTTGACCCTTTTGGGAGGTGCAATTCAAATTTTATTCCTAATTTTTGAATTCGACTAACATACACTTTAACAGCCTTTTACCAATTTGCATAAGAATTTGCATTTTGGTCAATGTAGGTTACATCATATTCAGCTCAATCCAAGCTTTGAAATTCAAGCACTAATGTTATGAACCATCTCTACTTCAGTATTAAACTATTGTTTCACCAGATCCTATAAAACCTGTGGTTTTAGTGATATACATGGAAATTCAACTACTGATTACTTGAACGCAAACTTTGTTTTGTTAAAATTTTGGAAGAATGAATTACTTCAGTAATTTAGAAAAACTCTATAAAATCTGTGGTTTTAGTGATTTACATGGGATTTTCTACTAGTGATTATTCAGTAATATAGAATAACTATCATGTAAGCTCTTCAATTGTTATAAACTCGTAATTCAGTGAACTCTGCAATGTTTCCCTTGCTAATTTGGATGAAGTGCACAATTCATGACTGCAATTCCCTTTTATCTTGGGCCATTTGTTCGGTTGGGTGCTCAATTTGGGTTCGCTCTCCTTTTTCCCTGATAACTTAAACACAAACATAACGATCTATAAATTTGTTTGTACTGTGACTCTACATCTTCTGCTTATGAGGTGGTTAGAGATAATACTCAAGCTAAGTTCTTTTTGTAACAACTTATTTCCCCCTTCTTTCTATTCATTTTCTTTCTTTAGCTCATATTTCTGACCATCTTCGTCTTCATTACAATGTATTGTATAGATTCCTCTTAACTGGTCTATGTGACAGTGTTATCCATTGGGTATGTGGAGAATTGATTCTCTGTTGTCCTAACAGTGGACTTCTCGTTCTTGCACTCCCTCCCTTTTGGATTGTTTTCCATTTGCTGAATGCTTCTTTTATAGCGTTTGCCTCTTTAATTTATGCGATGCCTAATTTCTGTTGTGTTCTCTTTAATGGTCAAAGCTTCATAAATTTGTCCATGTAAGATGGTGAATATGAACCATATGAGGACCAGAATTATCAAGCCTTTAATGCCATTTATATGAGGTAGGTTTTACAATTAGAGTATACTCGATTACGGTTTGAAGTTACATTTGACTGTCTCTGAAACTAATGGAGACCCTGCATGAATCAACACCAAATTCATTAGAGACCTGTTGATGGCGAGAGGGGGTCTGCCTTGAACCTTGGTTTATATCAATGGTGGTGTTGACTAGATTCTATATTTATGTCATTATGTGGTTCAAGTTACAATCAAGGGTTCAAGGATTGGTAGGGGGGAGAAATTTTCTTAACATGGAAGGTATTAGACAGCAGAGTATAAAGTCCATTGATATAGATAGCTGCATTATTCTCCTAGCCATTTCACCATATGTGTGCACTACGTAAAATATGGTTCCTCTACGAAGGTCTATTGAATCTCATGTTTTGGCCTTTTTGTTATTGAAACTTCCTTTTGATATGGTGTGCCTTAGAGGTTACTATCCCAAATATGAAGCTGCTTCATTGCAAAATAGATTCTAAATTTATTTGCTAGCATGTTAATATACCTGCAGAAATTTACCAGAAGTTTTCAGTATTTCTTCTGTCTTCACTGTTTCCAGTCCTACTGAGATCTGGTCTACCTAAATTAACAGTCTCAAGTATACTGAAAACGTTGGTGGTCCTTGGTTATAATTGTGCAAAGCTTGATTTCATGATCTTTGATTTTGCATTAAAAAAAAGAAAAAAATGTGGTGAAATGTATATGTTCATTCTTTTAACCTTGTTCATTGGCTCCAACTGCAGATTTTGTACTATCAAATAAGCTAGTTTTCTATGATCTTGAAACGCAGAGTATTGGATGGGCTAAGTACAATTGTGAGTATAATTGCTGCTCTGATACTTCTGTATTGTCAGTTGATTCCATAAGTACCTTATTTCTATTGTTTGCCACCACATTGGGAAAAACAATTTAAGCTTAAATGTTCGTCATATGATTTAAAGGGGTATTAGTTGTTGTTGTCATCTGCTAATAATTTTCAACAGAACCATTTCTGGCGTTTTCCTCTTGCCTTATGTATACTGAGGAATATACTGAGTGGTATTATCTGTCACACGTAATAGTAAATGGCTCTTCGTCTAGCATTTCATATTAATCTACCTTCTCTTTTATGCTGTCTTCTGTTTTTTCCTGGTAGTCAATGAAAGAATCAAGATTTAAGTAGTCTAGGCTTGCCATAGGAGAATTATCGCTTTCAATCTAAAGTATCTGGATATGCCACAGAAAAGGGTATCAGGGGCTTAGCTTATCGCAAACATTATATGATCTCAGTGTGGGTGATTCTATCTTATGATTCTTCACGACTGGTGAAAATTTCCTTGGAAAGGTCAGTTACATCTCAGACAAAAAAACTCAAGGAATCTTGGTTATTTTAGCCGCATAAGACTTCTGGAGCCGTGATTCAGCTGTAGTGGAAAGTCAGGCTTCTAACGATAATATTTTTGCTAAAGTCGGTCAAGGCTTTATCATACTCCAAAGGCTCCTATTGTTATGGTGGCTGAATAAACTTTTTTTTTTTGGGTTAACTTGAAGCCTCTTTGTTAATAATCTGTAGCGACTTAGATGACTGACGTTGGAGCAGATTGGGGGGTGTTGCCTTGCATGGGTCCCGTGGATTAGTCGAGGTGCGCGCAAGCTGGCCCGAAGATCACGGTTATAAAAAAAAAAAAAAAAAAATGTTAGAGAACGTGATATCTTGTTATATAGGTTTGAGATGGTTCTTATATTTAATGATAACTCAAAAGAGACTCTTGTTGAAGGATTTTCAATGGAAAGCTCAGAAGAGCTTTACGGGCAGTAAGATGGGTTCTTTTTCTTTTGAGCGGAGGAGAACGCTGGATTAATTTTCTTAGAAGAAAAGATTGTTGGTAAATCATGTTAAGCCTTATTCTGGGGTATATATCGTGTTTATCCATCGTCCATGTGCCTCTATTCCATTTTAGGAAAATAATTGGAAGACAACGCGGTAGACTGTAAATGAATTATCGATAGGATGAAGGCCTTATTGCGTATATATTTATAGTTTATGTTTGTTTTTCAGGCTCTGGGACCATTAAAGTGAAGGATGAAGAGACTGGAGCTGTGTATACTGTAGGTGCCCATGATCTTTCTTCGGCTTGCTTTTTGAATACAGGAAGGACTCTTGTATTGTTGTTATTGGCTATCCTCCTCACTTTCATACATTGAGTTGGTTGCAATAAACAGTAAATGATCCAATTTGTGTTCAATGAAATTCTGTTGATTTCATTCTTTGATGTCTTCATCTTAATGACTGTGCTTCAGTCACAAGATGCCCAACCCTAAGCTATCATGCCCATGAGTGTTTAGAAGTGACATTGCTTCTGCCTCTTACATTTTCCATTTCCCTCCTGGAAGGTAATTGTATCATGGACATAAAATTCATAGATCAATAGATGAGAAAGAAGGTGGAAAACACTTCTTTCTGGATTTCCACGGTGACGAATTAATTAAGGAAATATTTGAGTGAGGCAATTATTGTTTTTCAGGGGATTATTTTGTAAAGTTGGATTTTAGACATTATATTTCTCTTTGTTATGTTTATTTTTGTGCTTTGTGCTTGGTGGGTTATGACTAATTTACTGCAGATTTTTTTTTTTTTTCCTTTCATTCGAAAATTTTCTTCTTGTTATGTTGTGTCACAAACCCACATATCTGTGATATGTTTTTATGAGTTAAAAATAAAGATCATGTCTTGATTTATGTGTGTCATCCTTATGAAGGAGCCACGTTAACCTTGTACCATTATAATTTTATGAGATGTTCCCCGAATGACATGTTTGTACCAAAGAGTAATATTGATATTGGTTCGATATTTATATTTTAAAATTTATTATAATTATTAATATTATATGTGATTATCCCCAAGAAAAATGAAGTATTATGAGGGTACAAACTTCCCCTCTCTTTTTTTTTTTCTTTTTCTTTTTAAAAGTTTAATGAGAAAGTTATTAAGAGGTATGGGCTGCAAAGTTAATGAGAAAGTTGGAGAGAGAAATCATGAGAGGATTTTAATTCGCTAAGATTACCAATAATAGTAAGGGTAATGATATTATTTTTATATTTTTTGAAAGTTATAGGAGCACTGATACTTGTATCGAATTGGTACTAAGAACGGAGACGAATTGATTATTGTGGACCTCAATCATATTTATATAGGTAAATTGCAGTAGCACCCTCTGAGGTTTAGGTCAATGTCACAAATATGCCGGTCAACGCAATACTTTGCAATGACACCCCCTGAGCCTGTGAAATGACTAGAATGCCCATTTAATTGTTTCACTTATTACATTAGAGTAATATATAAAGTTTGAAATTACCCATACGCCCAAACACTAAAATTACTAATTACACTTCCACCCCTTATTACAAAATATATATATATATATTACAAAAATTACAAAATTCTAAATAAATACAAAAAATTCGAAACAAACATATAAAATTCGAAAAAATATATATAATTTGTAAAAAATATATAAAATTTGAAAAAACATATAAAATTCAAAAAAATATATAAAATTTGAAACAATATATAAAATTCAAAAAAAACATATACAATTCGAAACAAATATATAAAATTTGTAAACAATATATAAAATTCGAAAAACATATAAAATTCTAAAAAATATATAAAATTCAAATATATATATATATATAAAGTGTGACTGAAGTGATTCCTACCACATTTAGAAATTCAAATTATTTAGAAATGATTCCTACCACATTTTCTCCCTTCTATATCTAACATTTCCTAAAGAGGAAAGAATTTTATAATAGAATCATGCAATATCAACTTTATTCCTTCCTAAAATTCTTCCTTTTCAATAAAAATAATGTAAGGTAAAAAAATATCATAAAATTTTCCTTTGCAATATCACTTTCTTTCATCTGTCATTTTTTGTTTCCACTTCTAAAAACAAGGAATCAATATAACGGTATTTAAATTTTAAATAATAAAAAAGGAAAATCTAGTGCTAGAAATATCTTAACTAAAGAACTTTTTCTTTCTTTTATTTCAAAATAAATACTTTAGCAATCTGTTAAATATATTTGAATTAAATTTCAAATATATATATATTGAAATTATTTCAAATATATATATATTGAAATTATTTCAAATATATATATATTGAAATTATTTCAAATTTCAAAATAATTTGAATTTTCAAATGTGGTAGGAATCACTTCAGTCACACTTTATATATATATATATATTTGAATTTTATATATATATTTTAGAATTTTATATATTGTTTAAGAATTTTATATATTTGTTTCGAATTTTATATGTTTTTTTTTAATTTTATATATTGTTTCAAATTTTATATTTTTTTTTGAATTTTATATGTTTTTTCAAATTTTATATATTTTTTACAAATTATATATATATTTTCGAACTTTATATGTTTGTTTCGAATTTTTTGTGTTTATTTAGAATTTTGTAATTTTTGTAATATATATATATTTTCGTAATATATATATATATATATATTTTGTAATAAGGGGTGGAAGTGTAATTAGTAATTTTAGTGTTTGGGCATATGGGTAATTTCAAACTTTATATATTACCCTAATGTAATAAGTGAAACAATTAAAGGGGCATTCTAGTCATTTCACAGGCCCAGGGGGTGTCATTGCAAAGTATTGCATTGACCGGCATATTTGTGGCATTGACCTAAACCTCAGGGGGTGCTACTGCAATTTACCCTATTTATATATATTCATCCAACCCTTAGTAACTATTCGTTTTCCTAATTTTACTTAGCAATTCAATGTAAATAATTTTTTCTTAATAATGGGGAACTCAATTTTTAAACACATTCATGTTGATCCCGAGGGAATCCCTCAGCAATCAAGTTATCTACTATTTACAGAAAGAAACATTTGGGTGTGTAAAGCAACTCCAATAGTTATTCATTAATTATTATCATTCTTTTTTGGGTTAATTTCAGTAAACCCCCTATATTATCTAATTTAATCAATTAATCCCTACTGTGTCCACTTTGCCCCCTATACTATTTAATTTCATCAATATGCCCCCTGACCTCACATTTTGAGTCAAAATGCCTAAACTACCCTCAATAGTATAAGGGGGTTTAGTGAAATAGATATATTTTTGAATTTATAATTTCCGAAAATATATTTTCATATTATAATTTCCATATTTTCCGAAAATATGGAAAATATATTATAATTTCCGAAAATTCATAAATATCAAAATATGAATTATTTCCGAAAATATAATATATATTCAAATTTTTTTTTTTTGAGAAATATGAATTATTTTCGAAAATATATATTTCTGAATTTATTAAATGGTCTATTTCACTAAACCCCCTTTAATAAATTCAGAAATATATATTTTCGGAAATAATTCATATTTTGATAAAAAAATATGTTTTTGAATATATATTATATTTTCGGAAATAATTCATATTTTGATATTTATGAATTTTCGGAAATTATAATATATTTTTCATATTTTCGGAAAATATGGAAATTATAATATGAAAATATATTTTCGGAAATTATAAATTCAGAAATATATATATATTTTTCGCAAAATTTTTTTTTTCGGAGGGAGCATATTATTTTCCAAAATATGAATTATTTCAGAAAAAATAATATATACTTTTTGCAAAAAAAATATTTTTCAAAAAAAAAATCATATTTTGGAACATAATAGTATATATTTTTCGCAAAAAAAATTATTTTTCGGAAAAGATCATATTTTGGAACATAATAGTGTATATTTTTCGCAAAAAAAATATTTTTCAAAAAAGATCATATTTTGGAACATAATATATATTTTTCGCAAAAAAAATCATATTTTGGAACATAATAAATACTTTTTCGCAAAAAAAAAAAAAATTCGTAAAAAAAATCATATTTTGAAACATAAAATATATTTTTCGGAAAAAAATCATATTTTGGAGCATAATATATATTTTTCGCAAAAAAAATCATATTTTGGAACATAATATATACTTTTTCGCAAAAAACAATATTTTGTGTAATATATAATTTTTTTGGTAAAAAGTATATATTATGTTCCAAAATATGAATTATTTCCGAAAATATATATTTCTGAAGTTATTAAAGGGGGTTTAGTGAAATAGACCATTTAATAAATTCAGAAATATATATTTTCGGAAATAATTCATATTTCTCAAAAAAAAAAATTTGAATATATATTATATTTTCGGAAATAATTCATATTTTGATATTTATGAATTTTCGGAAATTATAATATATTTTTCATATTTTCGGAAATTATAAATTCAGAAATATATCTATTTCACTAAATCCCCTTATACTATTGAGGGTAGTTTAGGTAATTTGACTCAAAATATGAGATGAGGGGGTATATTGATGAAATTAAATAATATAAGGGATAAAGTGAACACAATATAAATTAATTAATTAAATTAGATAGTATAGGGAGTTTATTGAAATTAACCCTTCTGTTTTTTATTCGTACTAAAGAATAAATGGTATATATATACACACACACAAGAAATTAAAGTTTGATGTGCTACTGTGAGAGGGGTGTCAAACCTACGTAGTATGTGGCGTGACTGTTGGACAAACTTGAAACGTTTTTAATTTGAATATTCTCTTTTAGACATATAACATGTTGGTGATACATAAAGTACCAGTCTAGTTAAAGAGATTCTTTTTGTCTAATATAACTTTTGACCCACGTTAACAATTGGAACTTTTTGCAAGTATAAATAATTAAACATTATATATATAAAAAAACTCTAGATATGGGAAAATATGTATTTTATATTGGGCAACAAATGAACTGAGCCGTTCATGATCAGGCTCAGGTTCGGTCTGTTAAGAACTCGGCTCGTGCTCGTTTGTTTAGTAAACGAACCGAGCCCGATCACAATATTTAGGTTCGTTTAGTAAATGAGTCGAGCTTAAACATTACTAAACTCAACTCGTCAAACTTGTCAACAAGTTTGTCTAAGTTAAATAGTAAAATTATCTCATATTGGACAAAAGAAAATTTTCAAATTGAATAAATTATGAAGAGTGTTGTGAAAAGATTATAGGACTTATGCATCTATAATATAAAAATCATTCATAAAAATTTATACTAGTGAAAATATTTTAAAAACAGATATGCAACAATTTAATCCAGGTAACTATTGGCAATAGTAATATATGTTGCAATTGAAATGAGTCGTTCGTGAGCAACGACTTATGCATCATTCATAAAAATCGTTAAATCTGGTGCTTGGTTTGGGCTCATTCATTAAGCAAATGAGTCAAGTTTGATCGCATTTTCTAGGTTCGTTTAGTAAATAAACCGAACTTGAACATTCTAAAGCTCGGCTCGATTCGGTTCGTTTACAGCCTTAATTTTACATACCACATCAACAAAAAAAGTTGTTTGTTATTTTAGTTACAGTTGAGAAAAATGTGACTTTAAACTTGAATGAGCTAGCTCTAATGAAAAAGACTTCTGACTCTTATTTTTAGAAACATTAATGGCTTGCTTGGTTTGCATTTTTGAATTTTTTTTTTTTTTTTTGAAAACTGAAAATCAGAAAGCTATAAAAAATGTTTGTTTGATTTAGTTTTCTGAAAATTTAGTTATAAAAATATTTGTTTTCAGAGAATTTATTTTTATTGTTCTCAGAAAATTATTTTCTGCTCTTAGAATTCTCGAAAATAGTTTTCAAAAATACAAATCAAACCAAACAGACTCTAAGTTTCAAGTTTGATTTTACCTAATGCAAACACACCAATTATTGAAAATTTAAAAACCATAAGTAACCAAGGCCATGTTTGGTAGGCGGTCTTGTCTGGTCTGGTGTGGTCTAGCGTGGTCTGGTCCGGTCTAGTGTGGTCTGGTCCGGTCTAGTTTGGTCTGACTTGTCTAGATCCTGAACTTAAAAGTTTATTTGGTAAGCGGTCTGGTCTGATGGTCACGGTCCCACAAACATTGAATCAGACCATATTTGGTAAAGCGATCTGTTCTGATATTTTCGCTTTAAAAAAATAAAATTATTTACTATTAATTAATTATTATTTATTATAATATTCATATATTATTTTTATGTATTATTTATTATTATTTCATTTATAAATATATTTTATTATTTATATTATAATTTATTCATTTATATATTAATTTATAAATATATTCTATTAATTTATTATTTATTCATTTATTTATTATTATTTAATTCATTTAATTTACTATTATTTCATTATTTAATTCATTTCATTTATTATTATTTCATTATTTTATTATATTATATTATTTATTATTATTATTTAATTCATTTTGTTTATTATTCATTATTTTTATTTTATTTTTAAATATGTTTTATTTAATTTCTTATTTATTATATATTATTTAATTTATTTATTTTTATTATTTTTTATGTATTATTTAATTTATTTTGTATATTATTATTTTTATTCAATTTTGATTTTTGATGGTCTTAATCATTGGTCTCAAAAATTTTATTTTGATTATCAAAATCAAACTAGACCATGTGGAACCACAAAAAAAATTGGTTCCAATTTCCTGTGATATGAGCATGAAGATCCCATGACCTACGTAAGGTCAAGGAGATATTCTAAACCAAGTAATCAAGACCCTTTATAAGATAAAAAAATTATTGGATATCTTTTATATATATATATATGTGTGTGTATACATCGATATTTTGTAGGAAGAGAGGGGGGATAATCTAGCTTTAGGTGATTGAGATGACTTGTGTGAGTTGTGAGATTAGGGACTTTATAATATCATGTTAATTGACCTACATGGCCCATGGGTGAGACCCCCTAAGTCGTTGGGAGGACCACCTAAACAACCTTCCACCACTAATAAAAACAGGAAACAATTAATATTATAGAGAGGGTGGTGTCCAACTCTGTCCACTTCAATAGGCATAAAGGAGAAACATTCAATAAAGAAATAAATAAATAAATTTAGTGAGTGATATATATATCTCTTATTGTAATTTTTTTTTTTTGAAAATCCCTCTTATTGTAACTTGTGATGCATTGAAACAACAATGTTTTTTAGAACCCAAAATCATTGTTTTGATAATGTGATACCATTTTCTTCATAATGTAATTCAACTTAATTTGAAATAAAGTGTCTCATTTTTTAAGTAAAATGTTGCATACTTGAAAATGAAATTTTATTTATGAAATAGTAATGATAAAGATAATTAATAATTAATAGTGATTCTAGTCAAATAAGTATTTAAGTTCTACAAGCACTGTGCAATCCTATAAAAGCAATAGAATCAGCTCTTTCTCCTCCAAATTTACCATAATCATACTTCCCAGATAGAGCTGGTTTATTGAAGTAATTGAATGTATATTTACCTCTCTCTGTTTCAAATTAGTTGTCCATGTAATTTTTCAATATTTTTTTTGTTATTTTGTGTTTTTAATTTTATCATTTAAAAATATAATATAATTTTAGTTTTTAATGAGGTTATTATTTTTTAAAGTTAATAAAAATAAATAATTTAAAATATATATTTTATTAGAATTTAAAATAGAATATATATATATTTTTTAAAAAATGAATATCTAATATGAAACGGTTAGGGCTGTTCAAACCGGTTCCGGTTCTGGTTCCAGACGGAACGGAACCGGAACCGAACCGATTTTTTCGATTCCTGAAAAACCGGAATCGGAACCAAACCGAAAAATCGGTTCGGTTCCGGTTCCTTATATTTTTTTATTTTTTTTAAAAAATCTCAATTTTATAAGATAATATAATTATAAACTAGAGTATTTGAATTAAAACAAACTCAAAATCAAATATATAATTAGTGGAATAAAAAAAGTAGCTTGGATTTCTACTGTTACTGAAATTTTATGTTATTTTTTTCCTGACAAAAAAAAAGAGTACAATGAAATGAGGTTAAGATATGGGGGAGTTGAGTAGCTTTGTTGAGTCTTTTGCTTTTTGGAAATTGCTTCTTTTCTTGGTTCAACCTTGGGGTATGAATTTGCTTATTACATTAGATGCTAATCTGGTTTGGAGATGGATTCGCTTTGGTCATTGTTGGAGTTATAAGTTTATGAAAGTGAACCGAACCGGAATCGGTTCCTGAATACCCCTAAAAACGGTGAGTAAAAACTTTTCCATTATTGCATTGCTTTTATCTGAACTTGATCCATACACAAGTTAAATTCATTATAATATATAGCTAATATATATATATATACTCTTCTTTTTATGTAATAAAGTCAAACATTAAAGGGTCCCACGTGCATCTCCTTTGTGGATAGTCACGCCAATCATTTCCCTCTCATAACCCTCCAATTCCGACTTCCATAGAAATTCCATTCCAAGACAAGTCAAAGGTGAATGAAATACGATACCAATCAATATATAATCTGTGATCACTCACACTCACATTTGTGTATATATATATATATATATATATATGAAAATGTACAATAAAATTAGAAATTATAGGAGCTTGTTGATATAAATGTGTTCCAATTAAATTTGAACCGGTTAACTTTATTTTTTTTTTATAAAAAACTATATGAAATATCATATGAAAGAAAATAATACTAGCAAAATCAAACTCCCTTTGTTTCAAATTATAAGTCTATTTTGGGGAATCCAACTTTTTAAAGTAATAACTTTTATTGGTATGATAGTGAATGAAAAATCAATTTTACCACTGGTCCCACCAAGTGATGATGTTTGTAATTTAGATATTTTATGACTTGAATGCTTGATGGGTAAATTGACCCAAAAAAGTGTATTGACTTTTCAATTGGAACACTTATTTTGAAATGGATTGAATAGTAAATGTGGACACTTAATTGGGACGGAGGGAGTATTAGTTTTTTATTGTGTTATAATTTTTTAAAGCTTTAAATATGATAAGATGGTCCACATTTGAAATTCCTTAATATATTAAAAAAATAAAAACTTCTATATAAGTTAAACAAATAAGTGTAATAAATAACACTAATCACAACATTTATTGATTTTATAAATTGGGGGTATTTTTTTATTTTTTTTCTGGTGATTCCGAAAGTGTATTCAATTTGTGTGCAATTATGAATCCAGAAAGTACAAAACTCCCTTTTCTCAATTTGGCTTATACACTGCATTTACATACATTGGAGATAAATAAGGGACAACCCATCAACCAATAGCCAAAGATACTTTTTTGGTTGTCTTTTATAAAAAGTCACACTCAAACATTTTCTTAATTACCCTTTTTTTTATTTAATTTTTTTCCCATTTCTTTTCCCAACTTTATTGCTCAAATTTTCTTGTTCCTCTATCCTCTGTTCTTACTTGTTTGGTTTATCAAATCCATTTCTTGTTCCTCCGTTACAGCTCTTTTCTTGTTATTTCCTCCCCCTTCCATTGTCTCCACCTCTTTGATTTATTTCTCATCTTAAACTGCATATTTGTTTGCACTTTATTTCATTATATATATATATACATGTAATCATATACACTTTTTTTTTATCATAGCCATGGCAAAGTCAATCTTAAACAGTGTGTTAGTACTACTTTGCATGCTTTTGTGTTTTGGTGGTATTGAAGCAGCTCCTCAAGGTGCTCTCATTACAAGCCTCCCAGGGTTCAATGGCAATTTTCTTTCAAAACACTACTCAGGGTATGTCTATATATATATATATGTATATATATAATTGTTTGAATTTGTTATAAAAATTGTACATTGTGTTTGATTTGTTGTAAATTGGATTGTGAAGGTTTGTGACCATTGATGGGAATCCTCCAAAGCATCTGTTCTACTACTTTGTGGCGTCGGAGAGAAGCCCTTCAACTGATCCTGTTGTTTTGTGGCTCAATGGGGGACCTGGATGCTCTAGCTTTGATGGTTTTGTTTATGAACATGGTATTTCTTCTTAATTTTCATTAATTTTTTTTTTAATTATTTTGAGTTCCACTGTTTTTTTTTTTTTCATGTCATACCTTAGCATTTTACTGTTCCATGCTGAATTGACATAAGCTATATATATATATATATGTCCATGAACTTGGTTATACAGAATTCACAAGTTTCTTCTTCTTCTTGTTGTTTTTATTAATTTTTTTTATTTTTTCCTTATCCCAAAGGATTAGGCCTTTTTTGGTCCCTCTTATCTCAAGATTAGAATGCCTAAATGGGTTGTGGGATAGAAGCTTTTAAGCCTTTTATAAAGAAATGTTTGAGTGATTCAATGCCACTTGCTAAAGCACCACCCTTTTTTTCTTTCTGTCTGTCTTTTTTTTTGGTGAAAATTAAAGGAAATATATAGACACTAGAAAGATGTACAAAATGTCCTACAAGACAAGGGCCCAAGTTTGGGTTGTCACTTTTTCACCAATAAGAGCTAGTACGGACTGCATTGTGTATCAAGTCACATGAATTGCCTCAAATATCAAGTTTAATCAATGTAAAAATATCCTCAATCCACTCATATCACATACCACATCAACTCTTATATACATATATATATATATATATATATATAACACATATATATATGACTAGGAATGCAATAATTGTTTTTGCAGGACCATTCAATTTTGAAGCTGGAAAGTCTAGTGGAAGCCTGCCCATTTTACATGAAAATCCATATAGCTGGTCTAAGGTAGGACAACTACAATCTTTTCCAATAAATGAACCAAAGTGGTTCATAATTTAATATTTATTTCACTATTCTTAATTTAATTTTGATCTCTCATATTATATCAAAATATCTCAATTGTGCACTTCTTTGAACTATTTTTCTAGGTCTCCAACATGATCTATTTGGACTCCCCTGCTGGTGTTGGCTTTTCTTACTCCGACAACACCACCAGTTACACAACTGGGGACCTACAAACAGCCAAAGACACACACCAATTTCTCCTCCAGGTAATATTTCAATTCTTGAATTGTGCAAAGATAAAAAATTAAATGAATTCAATGAAATAAATTTGCTAAGTTTGTTTTTTCGAAACTTTATAGTGGTTTGAGCAATACCCGGAGTTTCTTTCCAATCCATTTTACATTTCGGGAGAGTCTTACGCTGGAATTTATGTGCCAACTCTTGCTTCAAACGTAGCCGAAGGTATTTTATACACTTATATAGTGAATAAGCTTGAGGGTAGGAGTCTTATTCACTAATAAGACGGATAGAAACCTTTGATTCCTAAATAAATTAAATAATTGGGTATAAGTATATCATTTTTCTTTGTCACATTCATGTTGTGTAGTAAGTTATTTGGTTTAACATTAATTGGCATTATTGACAGGAATCAAAAGTGGTGTGAAGCCCACTATTAACTTAAAGGTTTGTGACGTTTGCAGCTTTATTTTCAAGAATTAGATTAGATATATATATATATATATATATACATGGTTAAAAGAGCTTAATTTGAATTGCATTGTGCAGGGTTACATGGTAGGAAATGGGGTCACAGATGAAAAATTTGATGGCAATGCTCTTGTCCCATTTGCACATGGGATGAGCCTAATCTCCGACGCTATGTTTGAGGTAGGTTAAACACACACACGTCTCTCTCTCTCTCTCTATATATATATGATGTGACTGTGACTGTGATAATAAGATTTCGATTGACATTTTCCAAAAACTGCTTTGTAAATGTGCGGGTAAAAAAGAGGTTTAATTTTAAAGAATTAGATTTTAAAAAATATTCTTGTTTTATGAGTTTGTAGAATTATTTCTGAAAACTGAACCAAATAAACCCTACACTTTTTGTACCACTTCATGCAAATTAATTAATTATTTCTAATGCTATAGGTGAGACTACTTTGGGTGAAACGGTGAAACTGATGGTTAAACCATGTATATAGATACCATGTAATATTGTTATTTGTTGCACTTTTGTAATTCTTGGTTTTACAAATTGGTTTCAAATATACTTTGCATGATATATATTGTAGGAAGCTCAAGTGGCTTGCAAAGGTAACTACTATGATCCTCCCCCTTCGCAAAGATGTTCAACCATACTTGGAAAAATCTACGAGGTAAGTTGGCTAAATTGTTTCACATGTTCTTTAACTTCCATTATACATACATATATATATATTTAATAGCATTTCTATTATTTTGTATATTAAATGAATAAACACTGTATACTTTCTTTTCTCATAACGTCATAGTAAGAAAATTAATGTATACATATATACGAAAATGATCTCTTGCTCACTCACGGATGCGCAATATAGGACAAGTGGGGCCAAAGCCCCCAATGATTTATATATATATATATATATATATATATATTATTCCTGTAAACTTTTAAAATTACAAAATACCTTCACTAAAATTACAAAATACCTTCACTGAAATTACAAAAAAATAAAATACTATCATATAATTTTGTCATTTCTCACATAATTTTCTGAATCTGTCAGTGTTGATCACCACCGAGAAAGAAAACTCATACCCACCAATTATTAAGTTTTATATGATAATTATTTTATTCACGTTAATTACATCAAACGATTCATATGTTTGGTTTGCATAAATTTCTTGCTTCACAATAAATAAAAAAATTATTACTCTACATATATATATATATATATGTATATATGTATGTATTAGTTGTCTAATTAATTAATTAATTACTTGTTGGTAGGATTTGGATGGTCTAAACTTCTATGACATCCTTGAACCTTGTTACTATGGTGAGGCAAGTGGGCATAAAAATAATGGAAGCACAAACAGCTTATTACCGTTAAGCTTCCAAGAATTAGGGAAGAACAGTGAGAAGCCTCATGGAGTGAGAAAAAGGATGTTTGGTCGTGCATGGCCTTTCAGAGCACCTGTCAAAGCTGGCCCTATGAAATCGTGGCCTCAGCTAATGGCAGAGGACCTCAGTGGTGTCCCATGTGTTGTGAGTACTCTATATCTCTCTTATATATATATATATATATATATATGCATAATAAAACAAAAAAATTCATGGTTTGCAATTTAACTTTGCTTATCTAAATAACTTTGATTACAGTATATTATTTCACCCGAGACGGATTGTAATTTACCTTTATTAATTACTCTCTTTGTCCCAAAATTCAGGGTCAATTTGGGAAATTTAAGCTTTTACAGTAGTGGAGTTTTAATATAAATTGTGATGGTAATATATAAATTTGGTCGTGGTGAAGTTTGAATAAAATAATTCTCGTAAAAAATATACTATATGTTTATTCTTGAAATGAGACATTAATTTTGGTACATTGCGATAAAATAATAATAATAATAATTATTATTATTATTATTATGGGACGAAGAGAGTAGCTTTCTTTTCGGCCTTACGAGCAAAAGGAGAAAAAGAAAGAAGCCTTCATTTCCTTGCCGAATTACAAACTTGGTAGTGCTAAAGAATATATGAAATTTTATTGTTCTCATTTTTTTTTTAATAATAATCTTAATAATTGTTTCAGGATGACAGTATTGCAACTACATGGCTGAACAACGAAGGAGTTAGAAATGCAATTCATGCAAATCCAGTATATGCATTTCCTACTCTCTCCTGTTTATTTTATTTATTCTTTAGATATCTTTATTACAGGGGTAACTTTAAAAAATAATAAATCAATATTCTTTTTATTATTATTATTATTTTTATCTAAAACTCCACACTTTTTTTTCTTTTATAAAATTAGGCAAGTGGTCCTTGGAGCATATGTAATGGTCTATATTACGATAGTGATGCTGGAAGCATGATTAAATATCACAAAAACTTGACTGCTCAAGGTTATCGCGCACTTATTTTCAGGTAAAGTACTTTTTTTATTTTCGTATTTCATAATTAAGATTCACGAAGCTTGATCAAGTAAAATAATAAGTATATATATGACAAAATTGCTAAACATGAACGAGATTTTACTGATGCTTGGGTAAAAAGTGGTACACATATGATATATCAAAACAAAGAAAATAACATGTTTTTCTAGAAAATCAATACATGCATAAAGATGATCACATATATATATATATATATATATATGCTAATGTGATTGTGTTACAGTGGAGATCATGATATGTGTGTGCCACACACTGGGACTGAAGCTTGGACCAGTTCACTTGGCTTTCTAATTTCGGATGAATGGAGGTCTTGGAAGTCTAATGATCAAGTTGCTGGGTAAGCTTCTTTCTCTATGTCTCTATCTCTACTAATTAGAATTCTACCATTATATGTAGGATGATTTACATAAAAACCCCTAAGATTTCAGATTTTAATCAAATAACCCCCTATGATTCAAAAAAAACCCTGAGATTTACAAATTTTCTCAATTACCCCCCTGCTCTAAAAAATGACAAATTTTTCGGCACCAGAAATATCAAAATGACTTAAATGCCCATGGTCATATGGCAATGTTTTAGGACATATTTTGTAATACCAAGATTTTGTCTAGTAATTTTCACAAAGCCCTCCGAGGTTTCAAATTTTAATAAAAAAAAAAACCCCTACAGATTTCGAATATGCTCAGATATCCCCTTATCTGTCTATTTTAATTAATTAAAATTTTAAATCTCTCTCTCTAAGAATTACATTAATTATTTGGTAATTATTTTTAAAAAAAACAATGACATAAACATAGTGTATAAAATTTAATAAGCAATTTTTTTATAAAAAAATTCAAAAATAATAAATAATAATATATTTTTAATTATGCTCAAAGTTAGTCTCTTTTTTGGTATGTATCTTATACCAATATTTATAATTTTGAATATTCATAATAAATAATAAAATCAATTATTTTTGAACTATAACTTTTGTATTCTATTTTTTGTGTGATATCATTTAATATATATTTTTTTAAAATACATAAAATTTAACAAATATTAAAAAAAATTGTGCCATTACATATTAGCTTATTAGATTTAGAATACGACTTGGTCTCTGTGGGATTCGACAACCTTTTTGAAAGCTATACTATTTTACAGTTGACCCGTACACTTACTAAAAGGTAAAAGAAGATCATGTTAATTCTACCCTCTTAACCTTTTCTTCTACCAATCATTTTGTGAAGGGCAAACTTGGCAATTTAAAAAAATTCATACGTTGTCGTTTTCTTATGGGATAATTTTACATTTTCGACGCCAATAAATGTAACGTTTCACGATCAAGGGGTATATGAGGATATTTAGATTTTATAGGATTTTTTTGAACCCTAGGAGGTTATTTGATTAAAAATTGAAACCTCAGGAGATTTTGTGTAAATTACCCTTGAATTGCTTTCGTTTGCCTGTGGGCATTTAAGTCATTTTAACATTTCCGGTGCCAGAAGTATTTGATAAAATTTGTAAATCTCTGAGGGTTGTTTGAACCATAGGGGGTTATTTGATTAAATCATGAAATCTCATGGGGTTTTATGTAAATTACCCTTATATATATTTATATATATATATATATATATATGTATAAATTATATTCTCAAATATAAAGCCTTGATGAAAAGAAATGATTATTTTGTATATTGCAGGTACACACAAGGATATGCTAACAACCTCATCTATCTCACCATCAAGGTCTGTAAATGAGATACTGCATTTTTATTTTAAATCAATTTTTAAAATTGTTCAAGAAGTGGATAGTTTGTGCCCTTCTGAAAGACAGAAGCGCGAATATGGATGCAAATAGGCAAACTATCCACTTCTTGAACGACCCCATATTCAGAAGTTAAATTAAAATTGAAATATTGAGTTTTATTCTCACAGTATATATATTATTACTATTATTATTATTAAATTATTGGTATCAAATTTTACAGGGAGCAGGACACACTGTACCTGAATACAAGCCACGAGAGTCGTTGGACTTCTACAGCCGATGGTTGGAGGCAAAACCCATATAAATACCATATACTACTAATCAAATAAGATTGTTTGACCATTCCATTCAATCCTCCTCAATATGTTAATTATTTTTCAATTTACACAAGAAATTGAATAATATAGAAATGTTTCAAATACACGAAATAGGCAATGAAAACATCATCTCAACTCTTCGTTTCATGGGCACTTACTTTCCTTTTTGAATGACTGGTCATTTTTTTGTAATTATAATTGATACGTTACCGAATAATTTGGTTTGTAATGCTTTTAGAAGATATGGATACTTTATGCAAATTCGATTACCAATATTGCAACAGACAAACTACATTCTCATACCAAGAAATGTTATTTGATAGTCAAAAGTTAATTCAAAGTGAATTCGCCTTCTGGAAAAAAAAACATATAAGAGTTCTAAAATTTATATTCATGACAAGTATAAATTTGAAAAAAATTATCATATTTCAATTCGCACTCTTAACTCAAAGTCATTTTTCTAATAATTTCAAATTACATTTTGTCACTTTCTCTTTAATTTAACTAATTTTTATTTTACCGACAAATTTGTCCAGGCTTTAAAACCATTGAAAAATGAGACTTTAAGCCGAGACACAGCTTCAAAATGATGCCTTTGGTTATCTAAATCATATGTAATTTTTTCTTTTCATTTTAATGCTTTTTTGCCTAAATAATATATGATTCCTTATACCTGTAATTTCCACTTAAATGTTGTGAAGTTGGACATTAAATTAACCAAATAAGCAAAAATCAAATACGGAGAATTTAAATCCAAAACCGTATGAGAGTTTACATATATGAATCACATACCCAAATGCACAACCATGTTTTCCGGCAACTGCTCAGGCCAAACTGCCATCGGAGATGGGGAGGTGAGTCATCATTGTTCACTTGGCTGCCTCACTCTGATGATGATACACATATATACACACACATGTGTGTTTAATATAGTCGAACCTAAAGTAAATGTGTGGGAAATTGAATTAAGTGAATTAAAAAATTATTTTACTTTTAATAGGTAATATGAGATGCACATGACTGATTAATCGTACATTTCTAATGAACTACTAACCACAGGGGTGTTTGACCCATTTTTCAATTTTTAAAGGATTTTTTCGCCTAAAATAAAGGTTATAGATGTTTAGTGCCCATTTGTGAAATTACACTAATGTTTTATACCCTTTGTCCTATATAAAAAGGTAAGAGGCTACAAGATTCCTTGATATATAGATGTGTTAAATTTGACCAGGTTAAAATTAATTTTAAACTTTTTTTTTTTATAAACAATCATATAAAATATCATCTCAACATTTAATATACTATTTATTAAACAAATAAGTCTAATTATTTATTAAACGTAATTACAATATTATTGATTCTTTGAATTATGGGTATATTTATTTATTTCTTCTTCAGGAGATTCCAAAAGTGTATTCAATTTGTGTGCAATTATGAATCCAGAAAGTACAAAACTCCCTTTTCTCAAATTGGCTATACACTGCATTTATACATATCATTGGAGATAAATATGGGACGACCCATCAACCAATAGCCAAGTATACCTTTTTGGTTGTCTTTTATAAAAAGTCACACTCAAAACCTTTCTTAATTACCCTTTTTTCTTTTAATTTTGAGTTAAATACATAAAATACTCCTGAATATAAATATAGTGCGTATAACATCATGTATTTTGAAAATGTGTATTGACATCAGCACTTTTGGAAAACGTGCGAACACCCCTGCAAATTTCGAAAACGTGCGAATACCCCATTCTTTCCGGTCATGTGCAGCTCACATGACTTTTATACTCTCTTAAATACTCATTTTTACCTTTTTTTCTTCAAAATATATATATAAATTTTGAAAAATAAATTTCGAAGCCAATATATAAAATTCGAAACCAGTATATATCTTTAAAATAAAAATTTCGAAATTTATATATATATTATTCGAAACCAATATATAAAATTCGTAAAAAAAATATATAAATTTCAAAAAATATATATAAATTTTGAAAAATAAATATTACATTTCAAAAAATATATATAAAATTTGAAACAAATATATAAAATTTGAAAAAATATATATAATTCAAAAAAACATATAAAATTCGAAAAAAATATATAAAACTGGTAAAAAATATATATATAATTTAAATAGTTGTGCAAATAAAAGTATAAAAAACACAAGTGCCCAAAGTATAATAAACCAAAACAACATTTAAAGTTAAAGAAAGTAGAAAATAGAAGTATATTTTTCCCGAATTATATATATATTTTTCCCAAATTTATATATGTTTTCGAATTTTATATTTTATTTTCAAAATTTAATATATTTTTTTCGAAATTTATATATGTTTTTGAATTATATATATATTTTTTGAATTTATATATGTTTTTCCCAATTTTATATAATTTTTTGAAATTTATATATTTTTTCAGAATTTAATATATATTTTTTGAATTTTAGATATTTTTTTAAATTATATATATATATATATATTTACGAATTTTCTATAATATTTAAAAATTTTTGAATTATACTAAAGATATATATGTCATTTAACACCAAATGGGGTCAACTCACACAAATAAAAAAATTATGGTGAAATCAAACCAGGGAGTGTTATACTAACTATATTCATACTATATGGGGTTTAACTCACGCCAGACTTTAATTTTTCCCATTTCTTTCCCAACTTTATTTATCAATTTTTTCTTGTTCCTCTATCCTCTGTTCTTACTTGTTTGGTTTATCAAAATCCATTTCTTGTTCCTCCGTTACAGCTCTTTTCTTGTTATTTCCTCCCCCTTCCATTGTCTCCACCTCTTTGATTTATTTCTCATCTTAAACTGCATATTTGTTTGCACTTTATTTTATTTTGTATATATATACATATAATCATATACACTTTTTTTAGTCATAGCCATGGCAAAGTCAATCTTAAACAGTGTGTTAGTACTACTTTGCATGCTTTTGTGTTTTGGTGCTATTGAAGCAGCTCCTCAAGGTGCTCTCATTACAAGCCTCCCAGGGTTCAATGGCAATTTTCTTTCAAAACACTACTCAGGGTATGTGTGTGTATATATATATATATGTATATATAATTGTTTGAATTTGTTATAAAAAATTGTACATTGTGTTTGATTTGTGGTAAATTGGATTGTGAAGGTTTGTGACCATTGATGGGAATCCTCCAAAGCATCTGTTCTACTACTTTGTGGCGTCGGAGAGAAGCCCTTCGACTGATCCTGTTGTTTTGTGGCTCAATGGGGGACCTGGATGCTCTAGCTTTGATGGTTTTGTTTATGAACATGGTACTTCTTCTTATTTTTTGTTAATTATGTCATTTTTCTTTTCCTGTATATTGTTTTTAAGTATTAAAAATAAGTTCACTGTTTTTTTTTCATGTCATACCTAAGCATTTTACTGTTCTATGCTGAATTGACATAAGCTATATATATATATATATCTATGAACTTGGTTCTAAAGAATTCACAATTTTATTCTTCTTGTTATTGTTGTTTTTTATTTTTTATTTTTATTTATTTGTTCCTTTTGGGAGAGAACATTTTATAATGATATGTTTTGAGTGATTCAATGACATTGGCAAAGCACACTTTTTTCTTTCTCCTTTTCTTTTTTTCTTTTACTTTGTTTTTTTTTTTTGGGAAAATTAAAGCAAAATAGAAGAAAAAGATGTACAAAATGTCCTATAAGACAAGGGCCCAAGCCATTTTTGTGTATTGGCTTGTCACTTTTCACTAATAAGAGCTAGAACTCAATCTGCATTGTGCATCAATTCACATGAATTGCCTCAAATATCAAGTTTAATCAATGTAAAAATATCCTCAATCCACTCATATCACATACAGAACACATCAACTCATATATACATATATATATATATATATACACACACATATATATGACTAGGAATGCAATAATTGTTTTTGCAGGACCCTTCAATTTTGAAGCTGGAAATTCTAGTGGAAGCCTGCCCATTTTGCATGAAAATCCATATAGCTGGTCTAAGGTAGGACAACTACAATCTTTTCCAATAAATGAACCAAAGTGGTTCATAATTTAATATTTATTTCACTATTCTTAATTTAATTTTGATCTCTCATATTATATCAAAATATCTCAAGTATGCACTTCTTTGAACTATTTTTCTAGGTCTCCAACATGATCTATTTGGACTCCCCTGCTGGTGTTGGCTTTTCTTACTCTGACAACACCACCACTTACACAACTGGGGACCTACAAACAGCCAAAGACACACACCAGTTTCTCCTACAGGTAATATTTTCAATTCTTGAATTGTGCAAAATAAAATTTAAATGAATTCTATGAAATAATTTTGTTAATTTTGTTTTGAAACTATGTAGTGGTTTGAGCAATACCCAGAGTTCCTTTCTAATCCATTTTACATTTCTGGAGAGTCTTACGCTGGAGTTTATGTGCCAACTCTTGCTTCTAACGTAGACGAAGGTATTTACATTAATATTTACATTGATTTATTTGACCGGGAAAAGTAACCATTAGAGTTTTTATCCACTTATATAAGGCCTGTTTGGTTCATGTTTCTGTTTTTTGTTTTGTGTTGTTTTTTTTACCATTTTTTATAACAAAAGCATTTTTGGCACTCAATGTTTTATTTTCTACAGTAGAAAAACATAAAGCAAATAGTGTCCTTTTTTAGAAATACTGAAATGATGTTGTTTTTTGTATTTTTTGTTACTGTTCAAAAACAAAAAACAAAAGTATCAGTACTAAATGTGCTTCCAATTTTGACTCACAACACACCACAACAAAAACATATACTTATATTTTGTAAATTCCGCAGTACAAAAGCAAAAGCGTCAACCAAACATTCCATAGTGAATAAGCTCAAGGGTACGAGTCTTATTCACTAATAAGAAGGATAGAGACCTTTGATTCATAAATAAAGATAATTGGCCATAAGTATCATTTTTGTTTGTCACATTCATGTTGTGTAGCAAGTTATTTGGTTTAACATTGATTGGCCTTATTGACAGGAATCAAAATTGGTGTGAAGCCCACCATTAATTTAAAGGTTTGTGACTTTTGCAGCTTTATTCTCAATAATTAGGTTAGATATACATGGTTAAATGAGCTTAATTTGAATTGCGTTGTGCAGGGTTACATGGTAGGAAATGGGGTCACAGATGAAGTATTTGATGGCAATGCTCTTGTCCCATTTGCACATGGGATGAGTCTAATCTCAGATGCTATGTTTGAGGTTGGTTAAACATATATATATATATATATATATATATATATATATATATATATATATATATATATATATATATATAAACACATATATATGATTTGACTATGTGATAATAAGTTTTCTATGGACGTTTTCTAAAATTTGCTTTGTAAAAATGCAGGTTAAAAAAAGGTCTAATTCTATTTAAAAAATATTCCTTTTTATCATTTACTAGCTAGAATTATTTATGACCAAAAGAAAAAAAATAAAATAATGGTATATAGGGGTGTGACTACTTGGGATGCTACTGAGGTTTGAACCATGTATTAGATCCCATGTAATTGTAAATTTGTTGCACATATCCAAGTTTTGTAGTTCTTGCTTTCACAAATTGGGATAAAATATACTTTGCATGGAACATATTGTAGGAAGCTCAAGTGGCTTGCAAAGGTAACTACTATGATCCTCCCACTTCGCAAAGATGTTCAACCATACTTGGAAAAATCTACGAGGTAAGTTGGCTAAATTGTTTCACATGTTCTTTTAACTTCCATTATACATATATATGTTTATAATAGCATTTCTATTATTTTATATATTAAATGAATAAACAGTGCATAATTTCTTTTCTCATAAATTCGTAGTAAGAAAATTTATGTATACATGTATACGAAAATGATCTCTTGCTCACCCGCATGGACGGATGCAGGATAGGACCTATAAACTTTTAAAATTACAAATTAATTGCCTCACTGAAATTACAAAAGAAATGCTATGGTATAATTTTGTCATTTCTCATATAATTTTCTAGATTTGTCACTGCTCACCAGAGAGAAAGAAAACTCGATCATACACACCAATTTCCAAATTTTATATGATAATTGTTTTATTCACGTAAATCACATCAAACGATTCACATATTTAGTGTGTATGAATTTCTTATTTCACGGTAAATAAATAAAAAATTATTACTCTACATATGTACATACATATATATACATATATAGTAGTTGTCTAATTAATTAATTACTTCTTGTTAGGCTTTGGGTGGTCTAAACATCTATGACATACTTGAGCCTTGCTACCATGGCGAGGCAAGTGGAAAAGATGGGCATAAAAATAATGGAAGCACAAATAGTAGGTTACCGTTCAGCTTTCAAGAATTAGGGAAGAACAGTGAGAAGCCTCATGGAGTGAGAAAGAGGATGTTTGGTCGTGCATGGCCTTTCAGAGCACCTGTCAAAGCTGGCCCTATGAAATCGTGGCCTCAGCTAATGGCAGAGGACCTCAGTGGTGTCCCATGTGTTGTGAGTATTCTATATCTCTCCCTCCAAATATATATATATATATATATATATATATATATAATAAAAAATTCCTGGTTTGCAATTTAACTTTGCTTATAAAAAAGCAAGTTTAAGAGAGGTATTTTAATTTACCTTTTTAATTACTCTTTCTGTCCCAAAATTCAGGGTTAGTTTTGGAAATTCAACTCTTAATAGTAGTGGAGTTTTAATATATATTGTGATGGTAATAAATATATTTACAAGTGTTTAAATTAACCATAGTAGTAATATTATAGGATGGACTCAATTTTTTTTGGTGGTGAAGTTTGAATAAAATGGTTTAGGTAGGTGATAGAAAATTATATGTTTATTCTTGAAATGCGTCATGAATTTTGGGATATTCCAATATAAAATCGAAAAGGAACAAGAATTATGGGACGAAGAGAGTAATTTTCTTTTCGGTCTTACATGCAAAAGAAAGAAGAAGGCTTTGTTTCCTTGGCTAATTGCAAATTTGGTAGTGGTAAAGAATCTATTGAATTAATTTCTTCGTTCTCGTTTTCTTTAATAATGATCATAATAATGGTTTCAGGATGATACGATTGCGACAACGTGGTTGAACAATGAAGGAGTTAGAAACGCAATTCATGCAAATCCTGTATATGCATTTCCTACTCTCTCCTCTTTATTTTATCTTTTTTTTTTTTAAGAAATTTATATTACAGGGTTAACTTTTAAAATTTAATAATCTATTTTTTTTTTTAATCTAAAACTCCACTTTCTTGTTTCTCAATAAAATTAGGCAAGTGGGCCTTGGAGCATATGTAATGGTCTAAATTACCATAGTGATACTGGCAGTATGATTAGTTACCACAAAAACCTGACTACTCAAGGTTATCGTGCACTTATATTCAGGTAAAGTATTATACTTTTTATTTCATAATTGAGGTTAACCAGGCTTGATTAAGTAAAATAATATGTATGTATATATATATAAAACCCAAACCATTGCTAAATTTTTTGAAAGAGATTTTATTGATGCTTTTGTAAAAAGTGATACATGCATAATAATGATCTAACATATATATATATATATATATATATTTGTAATGTGATTGTGTTACAGTGGAGATCATGATATGTGTGTGCCACACACCGGGACAGAAGCATGGACCAGTTCACTTGGCTATCTAATTTTGGATGAATGGAGATCTTGGGAGTCTAATGATCAAGTTGCTGGGTAAACATCTTCTCTCTGTCTCTCTATCTCCACTTAGAATTCTACCATTATATATATATATATATATATTCAAATATAAGGCCTTGGTGAAAAGAAATGATTATTTTGTCTATTGCAGGTATACACAAGGATATGCTAACAACCTCATCTATCTCACCATCAAGGTCTGTAAATGAGATCTTTCATTTTTATTTTTTATTTTTTATTTTTAAAATTTCTCAAGAAGTGGATAGTTGGTGCACTTTACAATATTATGAATTTAGATGAAATCTATACTGTGCCCTACATAAAGAGGAATTAAATATACTATGAGAATACAACTCAATAATTTCCAACTTTTCATCTGAAAAATTAGGTTATATTACTTTTCCTTCCTAGTGATTATTATGCTGTATAACATTATAGGAAACAACACCATAACAATCTTTTTTTTATTTAACGAAAAAAAACACAACCTCACAATCTTTTTTCTCTTTTGAGTTTTATTTTTAGGGTGCGTTGTTTGCTAGGTTTAGTTATTGGGATTGTTTTTCACAAATATATACAGTTCTTTTATTAGTGATATTAATATTAAATTGTGAAAAAAAAAATTTAATATTAAATTATTGGTGTGAAATTTTACAGGGAGCAGGGCACACAGTACCTGAATACAAGCCACGAGAGTCATTGGACTTCTACAGTCGTTGGTTGGAAGCGAAACCCATATAAATACCATATAGTATCATTTAGTCTACCAAATAAGATTGTCTGACCATTCGGTTCAATCCTACTCAAGATGTTAATTATTTTTCAATTTTACAAAAGAAATTGAATAATAGAGAAATGTTTCAAATTTTCACACCAGAAAAAAAGGCAATGAAAACAACATCTTGCACTTTGTTTCATGGGCACTTGCTTCTCTATTGTATGGCAGATCATTGTTTCCTACTATTAAAACAACTTACAATTCCAAATATGTGTGTATATATATATATATATATATAGATATAGATATATTCAAATCCTTAGATGGGAAAATGATACATACAAAATTTTAAGTGAGCAATCTATATTTTAGTCTTGAAATTAGAGTTGGGTTCGAGTTTTGAGTAAATTAAGAACTTTTTAAGTATATAAAAAAATTGAAAAAAATAAAATAAAATCAGTTGGGGTAAGGCCTTGATGGATCCATCCCTGGAGAGGACCAACCACATTATAAATCTCAAATTACAACATTTTTCTCATAAATAAATAAGAGTCAATTATAATTTGCTTCTCTATAAGTATATCAAATTATAGTAGCTTTTCCTTTAATTTGAATAATTTTTTTTAAAAAAATTACTTGAGGCTAAACAAATTGTCCAATATTTAAAAACATTGAATAATAACAAGCCGACAAACAAATTTAAATTGATATTGTGGTCATCTAAATAATATGTTATATTTTTCTATTTCACTTTTTATGGTTTTTGCCTATATAAAAGTGTGATTCCTTTATCCTGTAATTGACACTTAAATGTGAAATTTGAAATTAAATTAACCAAATAAGCAGAAATTATAAAAAGAGAATTTAAATTTAAAGCAAATTGATCAAGACACAGTGTCCTGCCAATAGTGCGACAGTGTGAGTATAGATATATAAAAAGAAAATTCTTATTGTGTGAGCGTAGATACATAAAAATCACAACGATCTCACAATCACATCCCCAAATGTGTGTATGTATATATATATATATATACGGGAGCGAATTCACATATATGTGTATAGATATATAAATCACAACAATCTCACAATCACATACCCAATCGTGTGTGTGGGTTTTATATATGAGAGAGAATATATATATATATATACACACACACATATGTCTGTGTGTGAAGTTTGACCTACCAAATTCCGGTGAGCGAGTGGATTGTGGGTGAGTTGAACGATTGGAATGTTTCCATAGGGAAGACTCGATTGGGTAAAATCAGGAGATAGGGTTCCAAAAAACCCTTGAGAACCTAATGGGGTTCGTGCTTGAATTCATGATCAGCGGACCCACCATGTTTTCCGGCAACTACTCAGGCCAAACAGCCATCGGAGATGGGGAGGTGAGTCATCATTGTTTACTTGGCTGCCTCACTCTGATGATCACACACATATACACACACACGTGTGTGTGATATCAGTTGAAACGTTATCATGATGTACCAATGAAAAATGTGGGAAATTGAATTAAATGAGTTAAAAAATATATTTTTTATTTTTATCCGTAAAGATGTTCTGACCAATACTAAATTTTTGTCGTAGTTTCTACTTAAGTATTTTATCAATCAATTATCTCCAAATTGAAATTTTTACTTGTTTGCCCAAATTGAATAATTGGAGTAGTGTCTCATGTATGCAATAGTTTTATTCAATCTTTTGTTCCTCGGAAGTCGAATCAAATGCACACACACACCATATTGTTTCTAACGGCGCTCGAAAAAGTTAAACATTGTGTTTTGTGTTGATTGTTGTAACTTGGGATGTGAAGCTTTGTCACCATAGATGGGAATCCTCCAAAGAATCTATTCTAGTACTACTTTGTTGTGTCCGAAAGAAACCCATCAAGTGATCCTGTTGTTTTGTGGCTCAATGGGGGGACCAGGGTGCTCTAGCCCCTACTGTGTCCATTTTGCCCCCTATATTATTCAATTTCATCAATATGCCTTACCATGTTCAGTGAATTATTTCGGAAAAAATAATATATACTTTTTGCAAAAAAAAAAAATTCGAAAAAAAATCATATTTTGTTCCAAAATATGAATTTTTTTTTTTGAAAAATATTTTTTTTGCTAAAAAGTATATATTATGTTCCAAAATATGAAAAAAAATTTCGAAAAATAATTTTTTTGCGAAAAAGTATATATTATATTCCAAAATATGAATTTTTTTTTTCGAAAAATATATATTATGTTCCAAAATATGATTTTTTTTCCGAAAAATAATTTTTTTGCGAAAAAGTATATATTATGTTCCAAAATATGAATTTTTTTTCGAAAAATAATTTTTTTGCAAAAAAATATATATTATGTTCCAAAATATGAATTTTTTTTCGAAAAATAATTTTTTTGCAAAAAATATATACTATTATGTTTCAAAATATGATCTTTTCCGAAAAATAATGTTTTTGCAAAAAATATATACTATTATGCAAAAAATCATATTTTGGAACATAATATATATTTTTTACAAAAAAATTATTTTTTGAAAAAAAAATTCATATTTTGGAATATAATATATACTTTTTCGCAAAAAAAATATTTTTCGGAAAAAAAATTCATATTTTGGAACATAATATATACTTTTTCGCAAAAAAAATTCATATTTTGGAATATAATATATACTTTTTCGCAAAAAAAATATTTTTCGGAAAAAAATTTATATTTTGGAACATAATATATACTTTTTCGCAAAAAAAAGATTTTTCGAAAAAAAAATTCATCTTTTGGAACAAAATATGATTTTTTTTCGAAACTTTTTTTTTTTGCAAAAAGTATATATTATTTTTTCCGAAATAATTCACTAAACCCCCTTATACTATTGAGGGTAGTTTAGGCATTTTGAGAGGTGAGGGGGCATATTGATGAAATTGAATAGTATAGGGGGCAAAATGAACATAGTAGGGGTTAGTTGATTAAATTGGATAGTATAGGGGGGTTTACTGAAATTAACCCTAAATTCAATTTCAATTTCATTTTTATTTTTTATTTTTTATTTTTTATTTTTCGTGTTGGATTATGTCATATTTAAAATGTTTGATTTTCGTGTCGACTAATATTAGATTGTCCTGTTAACACGTGGATCGACCTGTTAACACGAATTGTCAGTTCTAAATTCACTGATAATGCCTTGCCCTTTAAAGGTTGGGCCTTTTTTTGTCCCTCTTATTTTAATATGAGAACGCCTAATAGCTGAGGTTGTCTCTAATCTCCTTCCATCTAAGTTATTGGATTGAGATGCCCATCGTACAACCACTATTGATGATTTACAGGGTGCAAGGTTAGCTAGAGTGATCTCATGATTGTGTTTTCTTGGACATTTTTTTGCTCGACATAGTGTTATTAAGTGAATTTTTACCCTGGTCGTTATCCATTATTATGATATTTTGGTTGAAATTTGGACTAAAAAATTAGAAAGATAGAGAAATTTGGTGTTCTGTAATAGGTCTTTGCTAACTAAAACACATTGTTCTTTCACCACTTTTTTTTTTTCCTTATAAGAACCTTGACCACTAATGATTATGAAGTTTTTAAATGTGTTAATTTCCTTTGTCCGGTTCTCATACAAGATAAATAGTGTGTATATATACAGGGGCGGAGCCAGGATTCCAACATAGGGGGGGCCAAAACTGCTCACAAAGTACTTACAAAAAATAAAAATAAAAAATTGCTCAAAAAGATACTATATAAGACCGATATATTTTACACAAAAATCATTCCAATATTCATTAGAATCATAAAAAAATAAAATTAGCCAAAATTTGCTATAAAAGTTGAGCTCGACGATTTTTCAAAGAATAAAAATCATCTATAATAGAATCTGAAGTGAAGGTCAGAGCAATTTCTTTTTCAATATTGGCACTTAGGTAGTCGGCAAGAAAATCATCCCCCATCCTGTTGCGAAGCTGTGTTTTGACACGTTTCATCGTGGAAAATGCCCTTTCTGTGGTTGCCATGGAAACGGGAAGAATCAAGACAAGTCGAATTAATCTATCAATCAAATAATAGATTTTTGACTTCTCCGTTTCTACCAATCCTATGCAAAGTTCAGAAATTGTTGACATATTTCGTAGAACTGGATGTTTAGGTATGTCAACCTCATAATGTTGCAACTGATATTTCAAAATATCAATGTCAGTTTCTGTGAAATCTTTAGGATAAAACTTCTTTGCAAGCTTGCATATGTCATCAATTTTAAAGAACTTGTAGCCATCTCTAGGATCCAAAGCCGAGCTAAGAATAATAAGCTCCACTGCCTTTTCACTAAATCTGTTATTCAGCTCCTATAACTGTGAATCAATTGCCCCATAGAATATATCAATCCTATAGTGATGCTCAAGTGTGATATTCTCTTGTTGATAACGCGATCGACCCTTTATTTTTTTGCTATAAGGGGCATTCATATCCGGTATGTCAATATTGTGGCGCTCACAAAATAGTTGAATAATCTCAAATAAGTTACTCCAACCTTCTTCTCTCAACTTTAAAAGTAAACTTTTAGTACTGGAAACCAAATGCATAGCATTTACAATGTCTTGAGATTTTTGTTGCGAAGCTTGGCAAAGGCTATTGGTTATTCCCATAATTTCTTTTACCAAATGCAAAATAAATACAAACTGAAATGATGTAAGGCTATCATGAGCAGCATCAGCATCCCCTCGTGTAGAAAAATTGGATGATCTATCTTTAATTATGTCTTCAAAAACTGAACATGTTGCCCCAAACAACCTTATCATACTGCATACAGAATCAAAATGAGAGCTCCAACGAGTATCTCCTGGTCGTTGCAAAGTACTAATTTGATTGGCTCCTCTACCGGTCTCAAGTTCACCAAGAGCTATTAAATGCTCAATTTCAATTGCTTGAGCTGATTGCAATTCGTCATTTCTTTTGCAAGATGCCCCAATGATATTGACAATGAAATTCAACTTTGAAAAAAATTGATGGACAGGAATCACTTATCTAGATGCAGCAGCTAATGCTAGTTGTAATCGATGAGCTAAGCAATGCACATAATATGCATAGGGACAATCATTGAGAAATAATGCTTGTAAATCATTCCATTGACCACGCATATTACTAGCACCGTCATAACCTTGACCTCGGAGATTGTGAACACTAGGGTTATGGCGAGAAAGAACTGCTGAAAGTTCTTTTTTTAAAGTTAATGATGTTGTATCTTTAACATGCACAAGATCAAAGAAACGTTCTTGTAGAACACCATCTTTATTGACATATCTTAAGACAAGAGCCATTTGTTCTTTCTTGGATTCATCACGCGCTTCATCAACAAGAATACAGAACTTGGTATCTCCAATATCTTCACGAATCTTCCTTCTCACTTTTCTAGCAATAATATGCAAAATCTCTTTTTGAATTTCTGGTGAAGTATATTGTGCATTTTTTGGAGCATTTTCAAGAACAACTTTAGCGACCTCATCTTTATACGTTGCTAAAATCTTGATCATTTCAATGAAATTGCTCCTGTTACTTGATTCAAGCCTTTCATCATGCCCTCTAAAAGCCTGACCTTGACAAGTAAGCCATTGGACCACATCAATCGAGGTGTTCAATCTCAATCGATTATATGCAATTTGTTCCAAAGTTTGTCTTTCTAAAACCTTATCAATATGACAAGGTTGATTCATTAAATCCATACAACATTGCTCGGCAATTTTATGAGATAAACAAGGATCTTCTCTCACATGAGTTAAAAAAGAACCATTCTTTCCACCTTTAACTTTCTTCCAATTTCTAAATCCTTCACTAATAAATGCATTGCTTCCTGAACGCATAGGTAGTTTCTTTGCAAAAAGAAAGCAAGGTAAGCAATATGCAGCATCCTTTGTGGGAGAATACTCCAGCCAAGAAGGAAATGATTGGAACCAAGATGATTGAAACCGACAGGGATGTGTTTCAGATCCAGAACGAGGATATTGTGACAAAATAAACTGGTATGGTCCCGCTTTGATATAAGCTTGTCGAATCTCATCACATTGATCGGGGGGATATTCCCATATTTGACGACGCAATCCAGGATCACGTTTTAGAAAAGTGCGATCTACTTCCGTATGTTCAACTCTTGGAGATTTTGGAGGATGTTGGTCATCCACCGAAACATCCAGATTACAAGCAGAAACATCCAAATTAGAAGCAGAAGGCGCGTCATCTACTGTCTTATCAAATTTTCTCTTAAAGAACAAGTCTATAGTTTTTAATGGCTTCGCCATTGTATAGACTCCAAATAACCACTTAACCTGAAATATAATTTATTGATTAGTCACTTTAATATTTTTTTAATTAATTATAACCAATAGATAACAATCAGACAACAAATACTAAGAATAGACAGCAATCAGACAGAAATATGCATGAAATAGGCAAGAGAATTAAATAGACAACAAATATACACATCAATTTATATACACATATACTGATCAATATATATATATATATATATTTATGAAAAAAAGACAGAAACAAGGTAAAGAAAAAGAAGGAAAAAAACATACCTCAGCTCGGCTTCTCTTTCTGAAACAGATTCAGTCTGCTACGGTTGTGGTTGTGGTAGTGGAAACAAGAAAGAGGAGCCTTTGGATGGTGGAGGAGACAAGGACGAGCAGCTTTGTGTTGGTGGAGACTCTCGATAGTAAAGAAATTGGGGAATGTGAAAGAATTATTTAGAAAATGTACTCATATATACTAAAATTTACAACAAGTACTCCAAATGGGAAATTGATATGACTAAGGTGCAGACTAGTCATTATTACAATTTGACTATGATTTTATTTTGGCTACCAAAGCACTCAAATTTGGGTCTGTATAAACTTTGGGTCATTTTATAAATTTTGTATAAGGCTTAAATCATGGAGGGGCCCGTGAGAAATATCCAACCTATGTAGACTTATAATTTCAAATTTTAATAAGTTTCTTCTTACAAAAAAATGATTCCAATAACCTCTTTGTACTTGAAGCAGAGGTGTGTCCATTATATATATATATATATATATATAGAGAGTAATGATCTCTAATTTTAAATGGTAATTCCTTTATTTATTTCAATTACATATAACGGTCAATATGAAATGTGAGTAGGCTTATCTTACTCCCTGGGGAGCAAGAGAACATTTTCGTATTTATATATATAATTTTATTTATATAGCTTTGAGGGTATGTTTGTCATTTCACATATTTATGAGTGGGCAATTATGTCATTTCATCCATTTAGGGGTAGATTAGTCATTTTACATCTCAAAATTGGGTTGACTGAGTTTGACCTCGCCTGGAGGGGTCAAAGTGAAACAAATAAGGGGTGAAAGTGTAATTAACAAAACTAGAGGGGTGCGGATGTAATTTACATTAACAATAGGGGGTGAAAGTGAAATATACCCTATACTTATATGTACAAATATATTGATCTACTCTTCATATACTTGATATTTCCTCAAATGCTAATCAAATGGGCATTAAAAATGTAAAGACTAATGAATTGCATACAAAAATGAATGAAGATCAAAACACTAAATCTTTTGAGCAAAACAACATACTTTTGAAAAGGTATTTAACACTATAGAAGGTTTGAGAAGCTAAAATTATTAATACTCTATATGTAATTTCAATATAAATACTATTTCCTTAATTAACACACTTCATATTCTCCATAGCAGTCACAGCAGATTACCTCGGGCAAAGATAACTATGATTATTACAAGCACTTACAGTACTAATATCATGACATAAACATCCATAACACAACTGACATAAAACATAGAAAAAAAGAAAAAAAGAGTAGCCCAAACAAACTATATGTATTAAATATCAAAGAGTCTTCAATGGAGGTCAAGTTATAGTGGTCCACCTTCAACTTCACACCCTTGTGCCATTGTACTTCATCGCGGCCTCCCTACTGTCTATGGTCCCTGTGTAACTCTCTCCCGCCCTTGGCCTAGATGAAAAACTGAAGTTGCCATATCTTCTTGCAGCCTCCCTGCTGTCAATGCTTTCTGTGTATGGCTCTTTTCCTGGCATTGTTGAGGTTGTTACACCGAAACGCGGTTGTGTTACGTTGGCAGCTTCCTTGAGGTACTCTATAGCTGTGCCAATGTCATTTGTAGGCCTGCTAAGTGGCGTGTCACGACTAGGCCATCCATTCGGACCACTCTCTCTTCCCCAACCATCGTTCTTGACGAGGAAAGGATCCGCCAAGCTCTCATCGCGAATGGTATTACCACTAGGCTTGTTCCAATCACTCGTCTTGTTGTTGTTGTTGAAGCCATTATGTTCACCATAGCCATTAGTACCTACAGGGTTGCGCCAAGTTGTGGTGCCAAGAAAGGTAGTCCTAGCAGGGCGGCTGACTTCCGTTTGGATCGTGGTGATGAGTTCTTCTACTAGCTGAGGGCGACTGCGCATTGGGCTTGAAGGCCTTCCCCATTTGTTGTTGTTAACAACTCCATTTTCACTCAAATGCTCCACCCTTGTTGGGGGGGGAGGTATAGGTCACAACAGGGGTGTGAACATGCTCAACGATTCTCTCAACTTTTGTGACATAGCTCTCGGGAGTGTTGGAAATGATTGCCCTTTTTCTTACCTCGGCATCACCAATCATCGGACGAGAATTATGATCAGAATAGCAATCTCCAGCGTAGCTTGGTCTGTTCAAATCATCGGTGGTACGCGTTTCCATCCCTTTGTAGGTGGTGTAGCCTCCATTCGTGTAACCACCATACCTAGCCATCGCTCAATATTTGCTTTTCAAACTTTTTTTTTTTTTCACTCTCGAACACCTCCTTCTTACTCGATAAAACAAGTTGCAACTTCTCCTTATATAGAAAAACCATGTGCCCTTTTGATTACGTGATTCGATTATAGCTAGTGTGAGAGGATCGTATTCTTTCTTCTCCCACATCACGATAAGATTCCGATAGAGAAATGGCTAGGAGAATGAAATTCTGCTTATACATGAAAACTAATCTCCATTGGAGAGCTTTTGATCAAAGTTCGAGATATGGGGTGAAGATTTGATTCTGTTTTGAGAAGGAAAGAATTGGTATAACAGTTGCAATCTGACAAGAATATATAAATCGTATGTCACTTGATGGAATTTGAACATATACACATAACCAATCTCTTTATTAAAGAGTGCACCTTTCTGTGACTGATGGAAACCTCAGAAAATTAAGCAGTTGTTTTTCGCCAGTGTTACACATTAATTTGTTCATGAAAAATCTTCATAAATTTGCTGATATCTGTTTTCGATCTATTTGGAAAAATTATTGACCGTATGCGTCGCACTACTTTTGTTTGTATAAATAAGAAATTTCAGTAAGTTAATATGTGAAGCGCTATGATTATGTAAACTTAGTGCCTGTTTGGCACATATGTTTGGGTCCATATTTTTTGTGTTGGGGTAGAGAATGTAATTCAATCTATGTTTGGTTGGTTGATTTTGGTTCCAAAATATTGTTTCATGGTGTACCAAATGGATCTTTTTTCACACCATCTCAATACATGGTTTACATGATATGGTTACTATTTGCTTAAACCAAAACCATCTTGGTGTACCATTTTAAAGCCCAAACCAATACTTGGTGTACCATTTTGAAGAAACAAAAATTTTTGAAATTATAAGCCATGTTTAAATTCGATTTTTTTTTTATAAATTTCGAAAAAAAATATAAATTTCGAAAACAATGTTTAAATTTTGAAAATAATATATAAAATTAGAAAATATATATATAACTTTCGAAACAAATACATAAAATTCCAAAACAAAATATAAAATTCAAAAAAAATACAAAATTAGAAAATATATATATAAATTTTGAAACAAATAAATAAAATTCGAAAACAATATAAATTTTTTGAATTTTATATATTTTTTTCGAATTATATATATATATTTGAAATTTATATTTTTTTCAAAACAAATGTTATAAATATTTCAAAAAATATATATTTTTTCGGATTTTATTTATATATTTGAATTTTATATATTTTTTGAATTTTATATATTTTTTCGAATTATATATATATTTTTGAAATTAATATATTGTTTTTGAATTATATATATTTGAAATTTATATTTTTTTCAAAATTTATATTTTTTTCAAATTTTATATATATTTTTGAATTATATATATTTTTGAATTTATATTTTTTTGAATTTCATATATATTTTAAATTTTATATATTATTTTTTGAATTATATATGTTTTTTCAAAATTTAATACTATATATTTTTCAAATTATATATATATATTCGAAATTTATATATTTTTTGAATTATATATATATATTTTGAAATATTTGAGGGGGTGTAAGTGAGATATGGGCTAATTTGAGGGGTGTAATTGGGATTTACTATTAAAATTTAATAAAATAAGAATGAGTATAAAAGTCATTTATTTATATATTTTATTTTTTAAAACATATATATTTATAAAATATTATTATAAATAAATAAAATATCAAACTATTACAAGTTACCAAACATGGTTTGATTTGAGAATTTCAGCCCATACCAATTCCACCAAACATGATTTGGTTTTTCAACTTTATTTTTTCTCACACCAAAACCATTTGTACCAAACATGGTTTCAGTTCAGAATAAAACCACACCAAACCCAACCCAAAACCAGAAACCAACATCGCACCGATTGCCAAACTCTTAGGCCCTGTTTGGTAGCATGGGTTGGTACCATTTTTTTAGTTTTGGTGTGAAAAGATGGTACCAACCCATGTTTGGTAAAATGGTTTTGGGCCAACAGTATTGGCACCAAATGGCCAAAATTTGGAACCATGTGAATTGATGGTTTTTAGTGGTGCGGTACTGTAGCAACCAAAACCAAAACCAAATGGTTACACCATATCACCCCAAACCAAAACCAAATAGTTGCACCATATTAATATATTAATATTAAAATATATTTTTGGAAATTTAATATATTTTAATATTATAATTTTATTATCTTTCCTAAAAATTAATATAAATATATTTTAATATATTAATATTAAAATATATTTTTGAAAATTTAATATATTTTAATATTATAGTTTTATTATCTTTCCTAAAAATTAATATAAATATATTTTAATATATTAATATTAAAATATATTTTTGAAAATTTAATATATTTTAATATTATAGTTTTATTATCTTTACTAAAAATTAATATATTAATATATTAATATTAAAATATATTTTTGGAAATTTAATATATTTTAATATTATAATTTTATTATCTTTCCTAAAAATTAATATTATAATATATTAATATTAATATATTTTAATATATTAATATTAAATATTTTTTAATATTATAAATTTTAATATTTATAAATAAAATGTGAAACCATTCCAAGTTACCAAACATGGTTTGATTTCAGAATTTTAACCCATATCAACTCTAAAACTGATGGTTTGGTTTTGGTGTAAGAAAAAGTGATGCTGAAAAATCCAACCCAATCAAAAACCAAAAACTAACTCCGCACCGTTACCAAACGCACCCTAGTGCCTAAACCCTACTACTAATAGAGAAGATAAAGGCCACAATGACATAAACAAACACAAGAATGGTACTATAAACTCAAATTGAAACTTCTGAAGCACAAAAACTTTTCATCCCTCCAAAAAACTATGATGCCCTCAAAAAAAAAACAACTTTGCAGCCCTCAAAAAAAACTTTTGTATTTTAAATTTTGAAACTTTGACCCAGTAGTGGGAAAATTGAAACCTGACCCCAATATTTGGAAATTTGAATCTGCTGATTTTGATTCTGAATATCCCATTAATAACTATATACCTTCACCAAAGTAGGTTTTCCATCATTATGATGCTGAGCAAGAACCCTAATAAAGTGAGCCAAATCAAAATCAGGTCATGGTTAGGAAACAAGAACAATGGAAATTAAAGAGATCTTTGGATCTAACAAAATGAAGATACTTATATAAGAAAAAGAAACATTACAAAAGAAGAAGAAAAAAAAAAACTTTACAACCAAAATAAATAAATGAAAATTTTGCAAAAAATCCTACATCGTCCTATTCATAGATTCCCACCTCGTTCCTTCTCAGAATGCTTATTAACATAAAACGCAGTACAACTCCAAGGAGAATTACTTGGAACAATTAACTTCTTATCAAGAAGGTTTTGGATCTCTTTCTTACATAAGTCCATATAGTCTTTTTTCATTTGACCTGCACGGGCTTTTGTAGGAATAAATCTTTCATCAAAACTTTCTTCATAAGGAAGAGAAACAATATGTTTCTGACGATCCCAAAATGCATTAGGGATATCACTACAAACTTCAGAAAGAAATTGATTCTGAATAGTTTATATTCCATTTTGTATGTCGTAATTTGACAACCTTTGATTAATATTCAAGGACATAATTTCCTTTTGCAAATAATTTATTTGTTTTTCTTTGAAAAAGATATTATCTTTGAGAGAGTTAATATTCTTATTAAGGGGTTGTGTTATGAATTTAAACACAATTGAAGTCCCCTGCAAAGTGGTAAAAATACCTGTAGAATCAATTTTGTCAATGGGCATTAACGATGTAAGAAATGGAGTACCCAGAATAACTGGTAAACTCATATTTTTGATAAGCAAGAAAGTAGTTGGTAAACAAAAACCTTCATTACAAATATAAACTTTATTAAGCTTATAATTGATTTGCATTTTACTACCATTAGCACTTAAAAGACCTTGGGTAGTTTTTTCAAAGTATTGTGTAGGAATCAATCCTTCCTGAATGCAATTCAAATCTGCACCACTGTCAACAAGAGCCATTAATTCAGGTAAAACATACTCTTCATTAATAACAATTTTAACATTAATGTACCATTTTTGAAAAGTAACCTGATCAAAAAGACACAAATAATCATCTTTAACAGCTTCATTTTCATTATTAGGTGAAACATTCTCCTCAGACTCAATTCTAGAAGAAGAACAAAGAGAGGCTTGAGCTAATTGTAATTGGGTTATAATTAACTCAGTCTTAGAATGATTAGCTTTCAACTGTTGAACCTCAGTTTTCAAAACATTAACTTCCTGACGAAGGTCATTAATATTAACAGGTCTTTGGGAATTTGATCCTTCTAACCTATTGAAAACTTCTTTCATGGTGAAAGGTTGATTATGAACCTTAATTGTATCTTTATCATCCTTAATTTGATTCTGGTAACAAAACTCAATCATTTTAAGTTTGATTTGAGGATCATTAATTTGATCTAATAAATCAACAAAGGATTGTTGCTGACTGGTTAAGACATTAAGACTTAAACCATTCATCTCAACAATAGCCTTCCAATAGTTGGAAGAGCCTTCATTAGTACCACAGTTACAAGAACTAGTAGTACAAAGAGGATCATCTTCATATGAAGATGTGGAGGTTGACAATAACATAATTTCATTGTCAGAATCAGAATCAGAAGAATTCTTATCAGAATCACTGGAATTAAGAAACAATTTACTTAATTGAAGCTTAAGACCAGGTTCAATCTCCAGACTATCCAATTTAGCCTTAGTTTTACATTTGTTGGCATAATGGCCAATTCTTCCACATTTATAACATTTAGCATTAATTTTAGAGTTACTTTTACCCTTGTTTTTATAACTTTTTCTGGGTTTAGACTCCTTATTATTGCTATGACGTTTACTTTTATTGTAACGTTTTTTTCGATAAGGTTTTCTATCTTTAGAAACTTTATCTTTCCTTTTATTAGGATACTCATGTGGGACATTGTAACCAAATTGGTCACAGAATTCTCCCAACTCCTTTCTTCCTGAAAGACGTTGAGATTTCAATTGGTGTCTTAATTTAAGATCATTACACAAAGAGAGACCCTCTTGTATAACAATACTAATTAAATCACCATAATTGTAATCATTGTAAGGGATAGACATTCCATTATGTTTATCCTTTAATTTCTTCCTAACCTTTTCAGCAAAGAAAGTTGGAAGACCATCAATGAACTTAGCTTTCCAATGCTCACTATTAGCATCAGTTCGTTGGGTAACTCTAGCTAAGAAGACATCCTTATACCATCTAAAATGGGTAAGGGAAGGACATTTAAGATTCTGTAACATTTCACGGCCACGTTCATGGTTAATACCCTCACGACCAATGAAATGATGAATGATAGTTAATACTAATGTATAAACAGCATCAGTAATAAATATATCCTGATTAACCTCATTCTTAACAACCTTAATAGCATTTTGAATCTCATTTTTCTGATTTTGAGAGAGGATATTATCCCACCAGCCTTTCAAAATACCCGTAAAACCACAGGTAATAAAAGCAACAATTTGTTGTTCAGTATTATCAGCAGTTTTACAGACAGTGCTGTACATCATCATCTGATGAACCATCTCATAAATAGAATATTCAGATTTACCATCAATATTCCATTCATAGATAGTCTTAGAATTAAAAGAAACCTGCCCATAAAGATATGTTTCTTCAAAAAGAATATCTTGAGGAGTAGGTCTTTGGTAGTAGTTACGACTGCCACCAATATTAGCATTCTGATGTTTATTCTTAGAAAAATTGACTTTATTCAAATGCATGCTATTTGAAGAAATCAAAGATTGTTCAAAATCATTTATTTGATTAAGAGAAAGATCTAAAGTATCATCTTCTAGATCGGAATCATTCTGGATAAAACATTTAACTTAAGATCCTTTAATTTTCCCATAAGGACAGAAACAAATTCTTCACTAATTGGAGGAGAAGACACAGGAGCTTTTAGCTTAAAACATTTAACCTCCATTGGAGGCTTAACATAAGGATTAGTTAAAACAACTTTTTCTTCAATTTTGGTTTTAGACAAAATCATAGAATCAAGATGAGATTCAATTCTAGACAATTGTTTTCCAAACGTTTGAAAACACAAATTAGTGTAATTGTTCTGTTTGAAAATATTATGAAAATCTGTTGTAACAGGATCCTTACTAGGATTATTACCAAGCCTGACATAAGCAGTAGCTTCAATCGGTTTGGGAACAATCGAATCAGGAGAAGACTTGCTGGAACAAGAAGACTCAATTTTCAAAGACTCTGGAGGAGGATGAACTGAGTAAATAACTTTTCCATCAGAAGTAGTCCAAGTTTTAAGAAGCTTATCCAAAACAAGAACTGAAGGATTTTGAATACTATAATAGTAACAAAACCATTTGGCAAAAGGCACAATTTCTTTTGTCAAATCGATATAGTTATAAAACTGAGTTTTATAAAATTCAAGTTGTTCTTCATTGAACATACCGAAATACCAACTTCGAAAAGCTTTATATTCTGGTTTTTGAAAATCATCATTAATAGCATTTCTATCGACAATAAAAACCATTAAAAATTCAATTCAGATGCTGTAGGAGTGGAAGATTCCCTACGAGTATAAATACCATGCGGAATTTGCTGGTCAGAAATACGAACACCATCTAAAGAAACATTCTCTTTAGATGAGGCTTCATTATGTAAATCAACATTAGACTTTCGTGAACTAGAGGGAACAGAGACTCTATAGGGAGGAATAGAACTCCTAAGAGAAGACTCTCTAGTAGAAAGACTACGAGACAAAATATCTGGTTGTTTAAAGTTCAAAACAACTTCACCATCAACATGTTGAATTATAGAATTAATATCATGATGAATTAACGGTCTTGGAGGAACAGCATTTTGTATAGTCCAAGTGTCAGGAAAAACAACTTCATCCCAGGGGATCATCCTAGGGGTAGCAACCTTAGAAGTCATCAGATTTGTGTCAATTAACACAGTTTGTCCTGAACTAGACATGGTTCGAACTTTAGGACATAAGGTATTGAGGACCTTATATTGAATCCTATAGTCGACACATATTAATTCAGTTCCAGGCATGTAATTATACCCATGAGTTTGAATACGAAGATTAATTGCTTCATATATATTAGGATCAGTCAAAGACAAAGACAAATTGGGGAAAACATTGAAATAAACTGGTCCATGACTTAGACTAGTTTCAACAACACCCATTAGGGAAGGTCTAAAATCTAGACACCGTCCATCACGTAAAGTAGCCTGAAGAGCTGTATTCATACCAAGTAAGGTCAAAGGCCTAAATGCAACATGTATTAACCCTATATGGATAAATTTATAATTTGAACCATAATTTTTCAAATCTTTTGGACTCAACAACTTAAGTGTAGTGTCCTGATCATCTAGACCTATGGTCTGCTCCATGGTTTTAATTGCCATGGTGCTTATCATTTCGAAAATACCATATTTATATATGGTTTTGGGTTTAACCCGAGGAATTGTCCAGTCATTCATTAACTGATTTTGATCATTAAAAGAAATCAATTATTTGTTCTTCGTTGAAGAACTGGAACTACTCATGAAGAATAGGTTTGATGATTTATGAAAAATAATAGAGTGATTTATAAAATTCAATTCTAAAAAGCTAAATGGTTACTTGAATTATCATGATTCATTTTAAACCTATGGTTACTCGACTGTCAACGATTTATGGGAAACATGGTACAAGGAGCAATCTAATGCAAAAATACCTAAACATTCCACACGCGACTTTATGACGACCCATAACCTCAGAATAAAATCATGATGATAATTCAAATATACATTTAACAGATTAACATTAAACAATATAAATCAAACTATGCAGATTCATACATTATTAAATAAAACTACGCTAACATGGCTTTGATACCAAAATCATAAAAATCTGACAAAAGAAGCAATAATTGCTTCAATCCTCTGACGTGAATAAAATCAAGTCTCGAGTGAGTCCTAGAAAATCAAACGTGTGATCTTTTCGCTTCTCTCGTAGACCTCTTCGAAGGAATAGATTAATCCGATTCACGAAGTCAGCGAGGTACTCAGAAACTCCTTGATCAAAACTATCTACAAACAAAAAAACATAAATAAGAAAATTTATAGGGTAATATCAGCCTTTTGTGTTCATAGCAATACAACACATACCGCAACGAGATTCCCGTGAAAGAATACAGTGGTTTAGACCATTTAATATATCACTGTTACCATAAAATAAACAATTAGAAAACATCTTTCATATTTTAAAAACTTATTAAATAATGATTAAAAATTACCTGCAAATATTGATGAAGGACAAGTTAAATGAAGTTCCACCCTGATCCGCTCTTTCCCGCCAAGCCATTCCGACAAAGTCGAACTAAACTGTAGTCTACAGCTACAAAATATCTGCCCGACATCCTTCACAAAAGAATGAGAATTGATGAAATTGAATGTGGGTTATTCATCTTCGAAATATTTTAGAACATCAAAGAAATATATATAAACTGAAAAAGATGTGAACTATCATATTTGAAAAATAAATATGAACAATTGACCTAACAAAAATAAAAGAAAATGAACTCAAGAGAGGGAGTAATACATAATTATGAATAATTATACATTCACAATTATACGTGTGGAAGAACACATTAGAAACAACAAAGAGGTTAATATATATTCATATACGCATATATATACACTAGGGCTACAATGTTTTTATAAGCATTAGTGAGCAACGAATACCACTCTCAATCAATATTTCTAAATATATCAATGTACGTAATGACAATAGAGAGAATAAGAAGGTCAAGGTTTGAATGGAATGTCCCGGACAATTGAGAGTAAGGAGGTAAGGGTTATCAAACATATCTAGAAGGAGGTTAACCAAAGAAAATTCACAAGTTTCGTTTGAAGGTAATTAGATTGAACCTGAATTAAGCTATATCATTCAAACATAAGGATAGATAACATTAAGATATGATGAAGATGATTCAAAAAATAAATAAAATAGAAGAAACAAACATGTCATTATTAATTATGAAACAGACATCATGTTCTAAATAGTACCAACAAAATTAAGTACCTGATGATTGATGAGGAGGCATATTGGTCTACAATTCAAAATTCTGAAGAACACAAAACTGCTTGAAAAAATGAATTGCTAGATCTAAGGATACAAAAAAAAATTCTCTTTGTAAAGTCGATACCTTTGCTATTGGTAGATAAGCTGGAACTACTGGACTTATAGGCCGGTTGTCAAGAGTATAAAAGAGCTGCCTCTCATACCCTCTACCAGTAATAACTAATAAGTGCACAATAGTGCATATATCATTCGGTTATATATTAGAATATGTATGACATAATGATATTCCCCTCACAATGTTATACACTTGCACTCTATTTGTATTATTTATCTAGTTATAAAATGATTGAAAAGTATTAGAAAATATATTCCAAGTAAGAAAGAAACAACTAAATCTAAATATTTTCACAACTTACTGACTTGAACAGGAAAATTTTGACTCACTTTTGTCTTTTTTACAGGGTTTCTTCATGTTTGTTTGTTGAATTTCAACTTAATAAGTACGTATAGATACAAATGCCTTAATATTGTTCGAAACAGTAGTTTCAAACTATGCAGTGTGAAATTACATATTAGAAATTGAAGTGCAAGCATGTAAAATTTAGATTGGTCGAAAAGTAACATTCACAATAACAAAAACAACTGGGGTCGAATTTTTATTTTTTGGATCCAATTTTTCGACATAGTTTAAGCTTTGTTATTCATATAGACCCTGCTATTGTTATCAACTGCCCAAACCATATATAATTAAGTTATATGTCTTCTTTATGTGTGTAAACTTCAATTGCTAAAGAAACAGACTCAGTGGTCCAATAGTATAATGATATGTCATTTTGGGTTGGTCTTCTCTTTTTAGTTTTAATAATTCAATTCGAGTACAACATTAGTCACAAATATATACAGATTTGTGGTTATAATAAATATTTGGTTTTGTCAAATTGTACAGGGAGCAGAACACACTGTACCCGAGTACAAGCCATTGGACTTCTACAGCCGTTGGTTGGAAGCAAAACCCATATGATGATAAAACATTTATCACCTCCTACTTGGGTTATTTGATCATTCAATTCAGGATTTTAAATACATTTGATTTGCACAAGAATTGCATAACAGAAATATTTCAAATTCACCGGAAATTCAATGAGGAAGATATCACTTGTTTTTCGAGCAACTTGCAACTCTATCAAAATGTAGTGGGAAGTATAAATGGATCTAAAGAGATATTTGGATCTAACAAAATGAAGATACTTATATAAGAAAAAGAAATTTTATAACCAAAATAAAAAATTTAAATAAATAAATAAATGAAAATTTTACAAAAAATTCTACATCACCATTTAATATGTCGTTGTTACCATAAAGTAAACAATTAGAAAACATCTATCATACTTTAAAAACTAAAAATCACATTCATCAATTTCATTATCTAAAGTGAATAATAACTCTAATAATTTCATTTTTCAACAAGTCACAGACATTGTCGAGATCACAGACATTGTCGAGACTTTTTGAATTTTCCTAAACTAATTATATAATAATTTTACATATAAATATATATATTTATATAGTAGGTAGGTAGGGAGATGGCATAGACAGCTTCAAAATATTTTGAATTTACTGCTAGTCTCAATGCACATATATAGTCCTTTATAAAGGAAAGCAATATAAGGCATTGCCGCTTTATTACTTTCTTTTTGTCAATTCTAGTGATTTCTTCTTTTCTAAAAAAAAATCTAGTGTTTTGTTCATTCACCTCACCTCTTTTCTTTTTTAAAGCTTCCTTTTTAACTTTGTTATATTTTTTAGGATAAAGTGCAAAAAAAACCCTCAACAGTGACCAAATTTGCAAAAAAACTCCTCTAAACTATAATTGGTGCAACTAACCCCTTAAACTATTACATTTTGTTGTAAAATGCCCATTATCTTCAAAACATTTCATAAATGACCAGAATGCCATTTCTTATTCAATTATACTTAAAAAAAAATTCTCATTAGCGTAAAATTTTAAATTATTGCAACTAATTGATGGAAAATCTCTATTCAAAATTACATAAATTTACTCCTATTTTTATAATTAATTGATTAAATAATGCTTTCTATTTTTAAAATAAAAATTAAGTAAAAATTAAACAAATGCTTAAGTAATTACTAAACACTACTTTTATATATGACTTGATAAAAATAACAAGTGTTTATTGTTAAGTTATTAGTAAATCCTTTTTAAATATATCTAATAACAAGAAATTTTTATATTATCATGGAAAAATATGAACTTAAGATAACAAGTTTTATTATTTAAATCAAAACTAAATTATACTAACATATTAATTGTTCTAAGAAATAAAGTAATTACAACTTAAAATTTTATTCTCATTGGAGGAGATATTTATTTTAATACAATTAAGATAAATGATTAACTAATATTATAGATAAGAGAGAAGGTTATAAGAAAGTTTAATAAATGACAAATTTAGTTGGAAGGGTGCAATAGTACTCTTTTGAAATAAAATTGGGGCAAATTGCAAATTACAAAATTCATAGTAGTAATTATATATAATTTGGTTGCAAGTTAAATTCATTAAATAATATGAAATAAATTTGGTCCCAACATAAGTTAAATTCATGAATTAGTCTTTTTTTATTTAATTTTAGTTCATTAAATAATAGAATCTTCTTGCGAAGAAAATTAAAAGCAATGGGTTAAGTGCATTTCTGCCCTTGGAAAAAAAATTTGTTTACCACAGCAATAAATCTGACACCAAGTCACTGGCAGGAACCAAATAAGGATCAAGAAACAGAAGCAACGATTGGAGCGGACAATAGGCCTTAGGATTGGCAAATGACCGAGGAACGTTCGGACCCTACGGAAAATTAAGAAGTACAAAAATATCTTGCCTTCGGGGTGGTACACCTTTTTCTACTATTGATTTATGTACCTCGGGAAATTTATCCTCCCATATAATATTATTCATTCACTTTTAATAATTTCACTTTTCAAGGAGTAACATTTTTGGAGAAGGTGCATTAATTTCGCCAACGGGACTTTGATTGCTGGTTTTTATTTAAATTTTTTTTTTTTTTCAATTAATACCATAATTGTGTTAAATGTGTTAGCAAATATGAACCTGCTATACATACGCATCTATATATATATATACCTATAGAATAGCAATTCCATCACGAGGGCATTGTCTCTAATCTCCTACCATCTAAGTTATTGGATTGAGATGCCCATCGCACAACCACCATTGATGATTTAGAGGGTGCGAGGTTAGCTAGAGTGATCTCATGATTGTGTTTTTGGCTATATCAAAATAAAAAATACTTCTCTCCTTACCCTAAAGAGAAATCTCCTCCATGATGGCACAAGTTAGTGGTGTTCCATGCACGGTTAGTGTAAGAGTGGAAATGTTCAAGCTTACTTAAGTCCATCAAACACAAGACCCATCAAACTGTTGGCCCAGTAAGACTTTTTATATGCCCGATAACTAGACCCATTTCACCTTTGAATTTCTTTATGTTATAGAAGTGGTGATGTAATCATGATGGTATTGCCCTAATGGGCCTCAAGCCCAATAAAAAAATGTATATAAAAAAAATCAAAAATTAATAAAAGAATTCTCTTTTGGTGTTGTGCATTTTTTTTGGCATTTAGAGTTAGTAAATGTGTTAATTTCCTTTGTCCGGTTCTCATACAAGATAAATTTGGTGTTCTGTAATAGGGGAGCTAAGCAGCTTCTTAGCTTCAATCCAGCTTTCTTAAGTACTTCATCATGCACAACACCAACCAACCAAAGTGATTGAAAATTGAAAACTCGTTTGCAAGTAACTGTGGTTAGGTCTCACTTCAGGTCATATGTGGTTTTGATAACTTCGGTCCAATTATGTTTTCAGTGCAATTATCATAGGTTGAAATATTTGGATTGTCAATAATATTATAATGGATAATTATACAAACCTCCCCTGCATTATGAGTTAATTGCAAGCAATACCCCTAATGTTTTAATAATATCACAAACCCCCCTTAATTTTAACTCCGGTGTCTCATTTACCCCTCCGTCCAAAGTCAATGTCAGGAAATTATTTTATTGGTCAAAAAATGATTTTTTTGTCCAAATTTTTTGTTTTACCCTTACTATCCATACAATTACATTATTACCCTTATATTTGTTTTGAATGCCTTAAATTTGGTTTGACTGTTTTTCTCTCATTGCTATGTTATATAAACCCAGTTGAGAAGGTTGTGAATAGGTGGAAGCATTATTTAGTCATTCAAAACAAAAAGTTCAATTTGAAGGTAAGGTAGTAAAATCATCATCCTCTAGAAGATTCTCTAAATATCTCAAAATATAAAAATGTATATACCTCATTTCACTACTATTTCTTGCATGATCAATATTCAGATGACACTAAGAAGGGTTGTGATATTATTGAAACATTAGGAGAACCGTCTACAATTATGTCATAGTTCAAAGGAAGCTTGTGTAATTATCCCATATTATAATCTAATAACTTAATCATATTCAAGGGCCGGTAAAGAAATGCATTCAAAGAAAGGTCAAGCAATGATTGAGGAACTTTCTTTATAGCAGTCCTTGCAATTCACTTTTAATTTTCTAGCTATTTCACTATAATTGTAGTGACAATAATGAAATACTGGAATCAATAATAATTTTTATAATAAATTTAACAGCTTATATAATTAAGAGTTGGATTGAATTATCAAGCAACTAGAAATTCAGAGAGTGATAGTAAATATCACTTAATTATAACTCACAATATATATGTTTTTAGTAGAAAATCTTGTTATGTAGAACACAAAGGGCATGTTATCCTACACTATGTCCCTATCCAACAACCTCTTGAAGAAATTATTACAATGCAATACTTTGGACTGGTATGAATGATTAAAGTTTGACCTTATTTGTTTATGAGATATACTGGGAAAATATGTATATATTTATATATATACTAACACATACATTTTCAGAAAAAAAAAAAGAAGTTGAGATAAAGCACATTAAAATAGGATTAGAACACAAACTAATATTAGTTAGGGTAATTTGCATTAACACCCCGTAAGGTATAGGTCAGTTGCAAGTAGATGTTGGTCAACGAAGTATTTTGCATTGACACCCCCTGAAGTTTTTAAAGTGTTGTAATGATATCCCTTGGAGGCATAAAATGACTCTAGTGCCCTTAATTAATTTAATTTTTATGTGAAATCTCTAAGTTACCCCATGCATAAACCCTACATTTTACCTATTACATCAACCATCCTTATCATCACACTCTTATTATTAAAAAAATTACAATAAATAAATAAGATATACAATATATATAATTTTATTAAAAACATCAAAAATATTTTGAAATATATATTTAAAGATAAATTGTACCACTAAAAAAATTTCATGAATAATAATACTAAGAAAAATCCATTATAGAATTACTGTTCTTGATTTTTATTATATTACTATATAAATATTTCTTAAAAAAAAGTAAAGGGTTATATCTAATAACCATTATGGGCCTGTTTGGTAGAGCTGTGTTTGTGTTTGTGTTGAAATAAACAAAAAACACGTTTTTTGTTTTTTTGTTTATTGATCCAAAAACATAAGTATGTTTGGTAGGGATGTTTTTTGGGTCGAAATTGAAAAATTAAAAATCAATAAACACGTTTGACAAAATCCTATTTTTCATAACAGAAACAGAAAAACATGTTTGACAAATTCTGTTTATTCTGAATTTCAGATAACAGAAACAGAAAAACATGTTTGGTGACTTCAAATGTATTTTTTTTATTTTTTCAAAATACAAAAATTAATGATGGCAAATCTTTGGCAATTGAAAGGCACTTCTTTACTAAATATCTTCTATGACAAGTTGGTATTGTTCATCATGAACACTTTTGAAAATGAAAATATTTCGGCAACACCTCCCCATAAAAATGACAAATTCAAATTTTTTTTTTCACCTGATAGCAAGAATTATCACAAAGACATACTAAAAAATAATTATTACAAGACATATCCAAGACATTGTCCTCCAACATATCCCATTATGGAGATGAAGATTTAATAATATTTTACAATCATTCAGTATATACCCATATCTGAATATATTTATTACATGGTTGAATAAAAAACGAGTAAATGAAATATCATTAGTCAATTACAATAACAATAACCACAAGAAGTACGATAAAACACATAAGTTGTCTGAAGCAACAAAGAACTTTCGACCTCCTTGGTGTTAGCACTCCTTTCTGCAACAACTTTTGACATTCCAAACATCTGAAAATGCAGGCGAAATAGTTGATCAGCAATGACAGATTATACAGTCAAGTAGAAGTTTTGAAATCGAATGGAAGTTGCACTAACCTTTTGAATGGTCTTTTTAAAGCAAGTTTTGTGTTCATCCATAGAAGCATGGACAAACTCATCAATGTGGTCCTTTACATCTTCCAAGAAACTGCCACTTTCCGACTTCTTCATTCGACATGAAGTGACTGCAAGACTTGGGGCAACAGATGATGGCTTCTCGGATTGACTTGTTTCTGTTGCCATTTGTTGCTAAAACCTGATACAAGAGCATAGTAATAATAAAAACACTTTTACCCTGTAGCACCAATAGGTTTGCTTCAACATATTGCAATCACTCATAAGTCATCTTATGTTACATGAAACTAAAGCAATAACAATACATTGAGTTGATTACAAGGGCGTGAAGATCTTAACAAACCACAAAAGCAATACTCGTCCACTCACAAAAATGCAGCTAAATATTTTTAAATTCTTCAGAGGCATAGTGAGAATATAAATTCCAGAAGGGACATATTGCCTCAGAGCACATAATGGCCACAAAACCCAGCTTTGCACTTCCAAGTTGAAGGTAGAAAGCAAGAGTGGAGCTAATGAAAATATCTCTAATCAGATCTCATAAATGAACTGCAAAGGCAGGATGCAAAATCTTTATAACAAGCAATAAATGCACTTAATTTGTCAATCTGAACTCCTAAATGCAAACTGCACCATATGGGTCCAACCATGAAATATGAGAACCTAAAAATGAAAACTGAACAGACAAAATAATAACTTCACAAAAACATCAAAATTGAATTCATCCAAACCCAATTCTCAAATTTTCTGAACAAACAAACAACACCCAAAACCTTCAACTATGAGAAAGAAGAGGGAAAAACTTCACTACCCACAAAGTAACTATTTAGACCTAGTATAATGCAGAATTCATCTTCAGGAATCAATTGGCCACATCCCAGAATATTCACCACAAACAAACAACATCCCACAACAATAAACTGACTTGAAAGAAGAGCAAATTTTCCATTTTTAAAGTTAGAAAATTTTCAAAAAAAATTTAAAAGTTCGAAAAAAAAAAAGAAGAGGAAATTGGAAAGTAACATTCTAGTGTAACGCCATTAAAGTCCACAAAATTTCAAAAAAATTATAAAACATTTAAAGACAAATTAGAAATTAATATTTCTATACCCAAAATGTAAAAACAACATAACCCACTAAATTACTAGAGTTGTATAAATACAACAATTCAAGTCTTCAGTCATTACTCAATTTGAGTATAAGTGAACTTGAATAAAAATTATTGCAACTATCAAAATTAGTAACATATAACAAACATATATATACGTATTTATATTCCTATAGACATAGGTCCTTACAAAACAGAATCACAGAACTCTTAAAAACCCTAATATATACAACAAAACAACAATAATTTGTAGATCACACATTACAAGATATTGTGTCCCTAATACAATTCAGATTTAAGCTAGATCACAACAAATTAAGAACAAAACACATAGATATTATACAGATATGGGGGAAGAGTGGAGAAGCTAACCTGAGTTCAAATCGAGAACGAAATCGCCACTCTGTGCAAGTTGTGTTGAAACCCAAACGCGCTCCAATTGAAACCCTAGGCATCGCCTCTCGTTGTGAAACCCTAGATCGAACGAAAGTGAGGATGAAAATCACGATTTCGTGGCCGAATCTTGAATCGTGTATAGAATCGCCATGAACCCTAGGAAGAGTTGTGTCGGCACAAAGGAGAGAGGAGAAACAACTTCTAAAGATGAGTTTGGTCGTGTTTTTTTTTTTTATGTTTTTCGACATTTTTTTGTTTATCGGAAGTAGGTTTGTTGTACAGTACAATAAACTCAAAAGAAACACCAAATTCGTGTTTTTTAAAATGTACTAAAGATGGCCATGTTTTTTTTATTGTTTATGAACACATTGGGCCCATATCATACAACCAAACATGTGTTTGGCCCAAAAAACAGAAACACGATTAAAAACATGGGCTACCAAACAGCCCCTGTAAGTATTACATATCTAATGAAATATATATATATATATATAAATGATGTATGAATAGAAAAAAAAAATTATATATTTTATACTATTGTCAATCAATAATTTTAATAAAATTTGATAATATAATGGTAGAATTTTTTAGATATATAATACCTATAATGGAATATCTTATTTAGATATATAATACCTATAATGGAATATCTTATTTAGATATGTAATACCAAATAAAATCTTATTCCATTATGAAATTTGATAATATAATGGTAGAATTTCTTAGATATGTAATAATAATGTGTAAAATATTTTAAATAAAAGTATCATAGAAAGAGTACTGGAAATGTTCCGAAGAAAATCTTAGTACCATTTCTTAGATATGTAATAATAATGTGTAAAATATTTTAAATAAAAGTATCATAGAAAGAGTACTGGAAATGTTCCGCAGAAAATCTTAGCAAGTAACCGAGAAAATGTAACCATGCAAAAACTAAACTTCAAAACAAGTCCCCTGTTTGAAAACTAAGCTCCAGAATGTATGAGCAGTGGATGTCCTCATCTCTTTCAGTTCTGTTGCACAGCATTGACAACAACAAAGCAATATTAGTAGAAACTCTAAATTAAATAATGCATGCATCTTAATAAACTTAAGACTAGAAAGCAATAAACCATAACATAGCATTTAATAAGAATAGCTTATATCTTGGAACATCTGATTCTGACCCATTCTGGAGTGAATTACAACAAATCATGGTGGCATACAAGTATGATATATATGTGTGTATATATATATATATATATGTATGCATGTATTTAGATACCATATGAGTCAAATATTTGAAGGTTATAACTTGTATTACAAAATTATGAACAAAGAAATAGATATTATTTATTGTAGATTTTTTAATAATAAGAATGTTATGATAAGGGTGGTTGCTGTAATGGGTAAAATGTAAGGTTTAGGCATAGGGTAACTTAAATATTTCACATGAAAATTAAATTAATCAAGGAGACTAAAGTTATTTTATCCCTCCAAGGGATGTCATTGCAACACTTTACAAACCTCGGGGGATGTCAATGCAAAATAGCCCGTTGACCAACATTTATTTATAATTGATCAATACCTTATGGGATGTCAATGCAAATTACTAACTATATTAGTTACTAAAACAACTACTAAGACCCATTACAAAAGATAAACGACATTAAAATAAAACAATAGAAGAGTGGACATAACCATGGCAGCCCGCGTGTGCGGTCAACTTGTAGAAAAACCGCGTTATGGGGTTTGCAGAAGAGCTGAAAACAAAAAAAAAAAAAAAAAAAAGTAGTAATAGGTATGTATAGAAAACAGTGAATATATATATATATATATATCATAAATACATATATATTGTTGTTCCTCCACGGGTTCACTAGCTGGACGCCACCATGTGGGCTCGGATCACATAAGTCATTATCTAATAAAAGAAAATCGCCAATAAAGAAAATAAAAATAATAATTACATACCTATTGATTTCCGTCACAACTCAATCCCGATTGTTTTTATCTCTTTCCAACAAGAAACCCTAGATATTAAGAGAAGAAAAATAATGTTTTTGAGACATATTCCTTAATAGATGAATCATTTTTGTTTTATGAATTAAGCTCCGATATTAACATAAGAATAAATAACACGAAGATATGATGAAGATGATTTCAAAAAATAAATAAAATAGAAGAAACAAATATGTCATTATTAATTACGAAACAGACATCATGTCCTAGATAGTAGCGAAAAAATAAAGTATCTAATGACTGAGAATGCATATTGGTCTATAACTTGTTAACTAGCAGAGTCGTTAGATCTATACATAATTATAGACATATACATATATATAATTACAGAGATAAAAATAGCAAGGGGAGATATGACCTTAGAATATCAAGAATGAAGAATTCTAAGAGGGTCTCTGACTGGGCTTATTGAGGAATGACTGAGGGTTTTATGGAGGGAGAGACAAAGAGGGTTGTTGAGATTTGTAAATGAGCAATGAAGGAAGAATTAATGCATAGCACCTACAAAGCATTCGGTCAACTTTCCATATCTAAGTTTTGGTCCCATGTGATTTCTGTTTTACATAAAAGGTTACTCCGACCATACTATACTATTCTAGACTTTATAGTATTATGTGGTGTACGTTCCATATTATCAATGGAATTTATTTCCATACTGATGACCTTTGAAAAATCAAAGATATTGCAAAATGAATCCTTATAATCCAGATTGTTTATAATACCCAATTCACAAAAATGATATTGGTTAAAAATCACGTAGAAACTCCTATATATGTACTTATCTACAAATTAAAAGCAAATCAACGGTTGCCAGATGTTTACATGATGTAATTATTAAAATATCTTTTTGGATTGTACTAAATTACTAATGGGACTTTACTAATATTTTTATTTTAATCTAGAAATTCCTTAATACTTTAAATATATATATATATATATATATATATAGTTTTGAATATTACTTTAAGGATAAATATACAAATTTTTCATGAATTTTAACCTAATTTCAGACAGTACCCCTCACATTTCAATAATATTATAAACTTCTCTTAACTTTAGCCCCAACCTAACAGTTTCACCCTTTCACGGGTAGCCAATGCCGTAAATTGACTTTTGGTGGTGGTTAAAGTCATTTTTGGGCCTGAAATTCCTAACTTACCCTTATTATATTTATAATGACATTTTAAACCTTATTTTTGTAGTGCAAATTACTAGCATACCCCCAAAGTACAAATATAGTATTCTGCAAAAAATGAGAATACCCTCTCTTTCTCTCTCTAAATTATCTTTCCTTTTCTCTCTTCAAGACACAAGATTCCATGGATTTCTCTACAACACTCCATGAATCTCTCTCTCTCTCTACAACACTTCATGAAACGATTCTAAGGTTTGATATCACATCAAAAATCCCAATTTTGGATTCAAATTTTCAATGAAAATGCTTGGAAATATGTTCTCATGAAAATTGTGAAATTGAAGACTGAACTTTTTTTTTAAGTACAGAAATTACCAAAAATAGAAAATAATTTCCCATTACTTCATATGCTCAATGAATTCTAAAAGTGAAATCCCGAATAAACAAATTCACCAAAATTTGTTTGAAGATAAAATTCTCAAATTTTTTATAAAGGATTTCAAATTCCCACTTTTAAATCAGAAAAGTCCTAATTTTTTTAATCTAAATTCACATTCAAGAGCACTGCTATCCAAATTCACAAAAAAAATTGTTGGTAATGAACTAAAAAGATTTGAGGATTAAGAGAAGAAATCGAGATCGAATCGAGGAGCACTTTGTTCAAGTCGATGGAGTGATGTGTAGTGGTGGAACGCGGCGGTGTTGGAAGATGGAGTGGTGGTGGCACGGAGCCGTGACGGTGGTTGAGAACACTGCTACGACAAGGGTTCTTCCTTGCATAGCGGCTAAAGAGCTTTCTTTATGTTGTATTTTAAGGATTTGGTTTCATAAAGAAGAGAATGGAAAATCACAGATCCAGTTTAAGGCCATGTTTGTTCATTTATCTCTTCTCTCTCGGTCAATGTGTGAGGAATTGAAAATGAAAAGGTGTCGAATGCAACAAGAGGGCAATTCAGTAATTTTGAATCACTATAGAATATTTCACTAATAAAATCCCTTGTCCAAATTTAGTTGTCTGACTTCCCAATAAATTTTTTTTTTTTTGATATTTTGTGTTTTCTAATTTGCCCTAATGTAATAGAGTTATAATTTTTATATTATGATCCTTTTTAAAGTTAATTAAGAGGGAGGATTTAAGAAAGTATATGAGACAAGTAAAGTAGACAGAGTGAACAGCTAAATTAGGACGGAGGGAATATTTTTTTTTAATTCGGGGCATTTAAGTAAATTTGCATAAAATGTGAGCGGAGCTTTTTTCAGAAGTCATGAAGGGAGGTCAGTGTGATTAATGAAATGTTTGGGGTAGTGCTTGTAATTAGGTTTAAGTTCAGGGTGGTTTGTGATATTTACCCTTCTTTTAAATAAGGGTCTTTTATTTTCATCTTAGTAAATTACACATTTGACTTGCAAGCATAAAGATACTGTGAATTGGGAAAAAAAATACCAACACATTCAGCTTATACATTTTACAGGCGCCCCGTTTATGTTTTTGGTGGGTTTTTTTTTGCTTTATAATGAAAGAGAAGTAAGGATGGAATATTTTTATAATTTTATGTATTATGATTATTTGATGTCAAAAATAGTATTCACTTTAAATAAGTTTTTTTTTTTGACAAGTTTAGCTTTGGATAATCGCTCATTTTTTTGACAAGTTTAGCTTTGGATAATCGCTCTTCTTATTGTAAATGGACATAGGACGAGTAGTTTTTTTTTTCAAATATTATTTTCCAGTGACCCGATTTAATTCGAGGTTTAAGGACATTTTTGGCTAGTAGTGGGCTTGTTGGGCAATTATGTTGGTTGTTGGACCAAGAGTGTTGGTTTGGTTGTTGGGCTTTTGGGCCTAAGTGAGCAAGCTCATCGTCACGTAACACCTTCATTAAATACATATATACTTATATTCTCACTCATTAAATATGTACATTACATTACATATACATATACATATATATATATATATATATATATATATATATATATATATAGTTAAAGGAAAAAAGAAAATAAGGAAAGAAGAAAAGAAAACAGTAGAGAAAAGAGGGAGCAAAAGGTCTCGTCTCGGTGAAATTTGAAACTCGAAAACTTGTTTGGATATAACTGTGGTTAGGTTTCACTTCAGGTCATATGTGGTTTCGATAGATTCAGTCTACAAATCTGCTTATGTTTTCAGTGCAATTATCATAGGTGGAAATATAGGATTGTCAATAATATTACAATCTAATAACTTCATCATTAAGACAGGTAGAGAAATGCATTCAAATAAAGGTAAACCAATGCTGAAGGAACTTCCTTCTTGCATGTGGTGTGATTCAATTAAAAACTTATGCGCGCGTCTTATATTTTTCTTTCTTGCTTGTATATGGTGTGGTTCAATTAGAAACTTATATGTATTCTAAAACTATAAAAGTATAGAGTTAATTATGTTTATTCAAGAAAAAAAAATAAAAAATCAGGCAGATCTAATCTATGACTATGAGGGTGAACATTTTCATGCATGTTTAAAAATAATATTAAGGACAATATTGGGTCGGATGAAATTCATCCTCCCTGCTAGTGCGTGGCTAAAAAAACTTTAAAATAAAATTGAGGCTAATTCCGTTTTATATGAATATTATATAAATCTTCTTTTCATAAAAAATTTTAGCCACGTGTTGATATTGTTTTGTACTACATCAGAGAGGAAGACAAACTTCATCTTCCCTTGACAGGACTTGAGTAATATTTGGAACCTACCCCATGAGCATGAAATTTGTCCTCCTTGCTAATGTAATCGAATATAATTTGGACACGTGACTAAATTTAAAAAAAAAAAAAAAAATAGACATAAAATATATAAAAACAAAAATTAATATCACCATTTTTTAAAAAGATTTTGGACAAGTGCCAAATTTATAGGATCTCCAATCCCGGAAAGAGAAAGTTCCTTCTCTATGCTAATATGGTCCAATATAAATCGGACACGTGGCCAAAAAATTTAAAAAAAAAAGAATCGAGGGTAATTCTTCTTTTTATGGATTTTATATCTATATTCCTATTTTAAAAATTTTTGACAACAGTGTTCAAAGTTTATAGGACTACATCAGCAGGAAGGAGGCAAATATTGTCCTTCAATAATTTCAATTTTCAACAAGAAATTTGGATCCACTACAACTAAATTGTTTTTCAGATTTTCGAGAAGCTAAATTTAAGAATGTATAAACATTCAAGTATGTCATAATTGACCATTAGTAAAATTACTTTCAAGGAGTCCCATTTTGAAGGAGGCCAATTATTTCGCCAATGCTGTTTTTTATTTAATTGTCAATCTTCTTTTTTCTGTTTTTTTTCTAAAAGGTATTTTCATTGTCAAAATTGATTCATCGGAGTATAGAATATAATGACACCTATTTATTTGATTACAAGTAGGCCATAAAGGCTTGGTTGTGTCACTTGTGTGTAAGGTTGCAAGTTCCTGGTAACCAACGTTCCCTTTGTAAAGTAGATACCTTTGCTATATCGTACTAATGGGAGATTGAAACATTATTGTATTTATCACCATCTTTAAAATTGAAACTTAAGATTCATTTAAAAATCTTAAATCCAAAATTTTCAACCAATGGCTAGGGTCTGGTTGATTTCTGGTCTGGTCTAGTTTGGTCTGGTTGGATTGGTCTGGGCTGGTTTTGTTTGATCTTGTGTGGTTTGGTTTGGTTTTGGTGTTGATTGAAATTATGTTTGATAAATGGTCTAGTTTTTGGTCTGGTCTGAAAAAACTAAAACCAAACCATATATAAAATTCAAAAGTAATATATAAAATTTGAAAGAAATATTTAAAATTCAAAAAAAAAAAATTTAATCTGAAAAAATATAAAAATATATATATATTTGAAAATAAAATATAAAAAAATTGAAAATAAATAAATAAAATTCGAAAATCATATATAAAATTTGAAAACATATTTAACATTAGAAAAATATATATAAAATTTGAGAAAATATATAAAATTATAAAATTCAAAAATAATATATAAAATTTGAAAGAAATATTTAAAATTCAAAAAATATATATAAAATTCGAAAAAAATATTAAAATTCAAAAATAAATATATAATTAAAAATATATATAAAATTTCGAAAAATTATATTAAAATCTGAAAATATATAGATTCAAAAAAAATTTAAATTTCAAAAAACATACCTAAATTATAAAGTTCAAAAATAATATATAAAATTTGAAAGAAATATTTAAAATTCAAAACAATTATATAAAATTTGAAAAAAATATAAATAAATTAAGATTATATATATTACAGAAATAAATAACAAATTAAAAAATTTATTATTTTATTATTAATTTTTGTATTATTTAATTCATTTTGCTTATTATTTATTTATTATTATTTTTATGTATTATTGAATTTATTTTGTTTATTATTCATTATTTTTATTTTATTTATATATATGCTTTATTTAATTTATTATTTATATTATTAATTTATCATTTAATATTATTTATTTGTTTGTTTAAGTAATTTATAAATATATTTTATTATTTATTATCAAATTTTATATTTTTTATTATTTCTTCAAATTTTATATATATTGCTTCAAAATTTATATTTCGAAAATATTTCGAATTTTATATATATTGCTTCAAAATTTATATATTTGTTTCAAATTATATATATATATTTTAATTTTATTTATTATTTTCGAATTTTATATATTTTTTTCGAATTTTATATATTTTTTCAAAATTTATATATATTTTTGAATTATATATATATTATTTTCGAATTTTATTTATATATATATTATTTTGAAAATTTATAAAATGGCGGCTATATTTCATTACTGTGTATGTATAAAATGGTCTGGACTGGTTTTGTTTGGTCTTGTGTGGTCTGGTTTGATTTTGGTATTGATTGAAATTCTGTTTGATAAATGGTCTGTTCTTTCTGATCTGGTCTGAAAAACTGGCAAAGACAAGACCAGACCAGAAAATAAACAAGCCCTTATAATTTATTTAACCTCTTTATGCTCTCAGTGCATACTTTAAATTAATAAAATACATGAGAAATGTCACATCTATTATAATCTAATAACAAAAGAAAATTTCTGAAAAGAAGCATACCTATTTTTTTTGTATGGTAAGTGGAGAGAGAGACACAGATGAGCGAGAGAAATGGTAAGAAGAGTGAGAACCTGAGACGAGAGAGAGAGAGTTGTAGTGATTTATTGGTAATATATAGAGGATAGATGTGAATCGGACGGTTAGAACCAATATACAAATATAAATAATAGTAGGAGATGCAGATCTGAGTATATATATACATACACATTTGTAGGCATAGGTATTATTTTAGGTTGCACTCGACTCGTAGAGGGGTCTCATTTAGGGTACTGCGCTATTGGGTAGAGCCTCGGACCCGCCCCACCGAAGTTGGTATACGGGTTGACCCAATGTGTTCGACGTTGTGACGGATTACTCGTGGCAACTCAAAAGCCTTCTAAAGGTGGTCCTATTATGGTAGCGCACCTGTGGAGCTGAAGAGCGTACACGGGAGTAGTACCTCCATGGTCTACGGGTCCTGATGACGTAGCAGTCTCTCAAGGGCATCTACCACCATTTATGCACAGCTCTAGCAGTATATGCATGTACTGCGAAGGCTATTGGGGAGTGATCTGTTGCACGACTGATTCGGCTGTGGCCATAGATGCTGCGTAGCCGTGACACGTGGACAGCGCGACACCATCCTCACATTATGAAGGGATTGGAAAGAGCATGTGGCATGGAGGCTTGGAGTGTAGTTTAGTCATGATAAAGGCACATAATGTGGATTCTACCCATTATTTATAATGTGGAAAGAATTCTCCTTATAGGCCCACATCATAGCCCTCATCACCTTATTAGAGAAAAGTGGAGCATTGGTAGGACTTGGGGACCACAACATTTAGGGCAACATTTTGAGTCTTGTTACCTATAAATAGAGGGCAATAGTGCATTGCCTAGGGATCCTCTCCTCCATCTTTTTGGCAGACTCCTTTCTTTTCACAACATTCCCTTTTCCCTTTTCTTCTCTCTTTGCTTGGAGGCTACTCCTCCAGAGAGACGGCTACCATTTTTGCTTACTACTCTTGTTCTCTGTGTTTCGGCCATGGAGAGCTGATTTCGCCTTCTTCACGTCTGACATTTCTTCTCCACTTGCTTCTCTCTTCTCCATCTCTTGGTCTTTAGCTGTTTTGGGGGTATTTCACTCATTGGGACTTTGGGTCTAGATCTATCAATGCTCACTACCCATTCTTTTGCTGTGATGAGGCTACACTCTTTGCTCTTCTCCACCGATTCTTTTCTCTCATTTCCTTTTCTTTGCTTGAGATTTTCGATCATGGATTGTGACATATTTGTTATGACTTGCTAGTGGAGCCTTCTCTCCATTTCTCTTTTATTTCTCACATTTTTCACCCACAACATCAATGGAGAGAAAACACAGATTTCTACAAATCCTAGAAGTACGCACAATAGATTTATACATAAAATTTCAAAGAACAGTAAATCCTAGCACAGATCTGATGAGTTACACATGAATATACCCATAAAAAAAAATACACATATATATAAACACGTCTGTTTATAGGTGTGGAGGGCCACATTTGAAAGAACATATAAGTTAATATATATTTGTATATGTATATATATCAATAAAACAAGATCACATATCAATTTTTGTAAACGTATACTTCACTAGCTTTTCTTTTCTATTATTTACAATCTACAATTATTCAAAAAAAAATTACTAATACTCAAACAAGTAAAATACTTCATCAAAGACCTCTGGAAAATTGGCATGTTACGCACCTCCACTTTGTATTTTTGGAACCCATATATATATATATGTATTGTGGTGTCAAATTTTTCATGGAGCTGGACACATTGTAATTTGTACCTGAATACACGTCACGAGAGTCACTGGACTTCTATAGCCGTTGGATGGAAGCAAAACCCATATGATGATGACACATTCCATTGTTTTACCTAATCTGGATCATTTGTTGGCTTCTATTCCCAATCTCACTATCATTATTTATGAACAGTCCTGCATTCTGTTTTTTCAGTCCCAATAATATATAGTAATTTTGTATATTTGGATGTAAGTAAAAAAAGTAAAAGATCTTTTCTTTTTGAATAAAAAAATTAGTGAATGCTGCCACAATTTTGAAAACAGAAAACAACAACAGTGTGGAGTAATACTGTTTGGTAATACGATGTACCCACCATTTTCTTATTATACTTCAGTTTTTCTATGCAATTCGATTTTTTAGCAAATATTAACAATATTTGATACATGACAATAAAAATCGATATTGAATTTAAAATAAAAATATCCTTTCTAGCAAATATTAACAATATTTGATACATGACAATAAAAATCGATATTGAATTTAAAATAAAAATATCCTTTCTAGCAAATATTAACAATATTTGATACATGACAATAAAAATCGATATCGAATTTAAAATAAAAATATCCTAAGAATATCGTATACTCAAGAACAAAAGGGTATGAAAACCTTCTTACTTGCTTGATATTTAAGAAATATCTTGAAAAGTAATACTCCTAAAATAGCTCTTTCACAAAGAGCGTGTGAGATTCTTTTGGTCCAACACATTAAGCAATAATTTTCAACAAAGGATGGCAGTGAAATTTGAACACAAGAATTTTGATTCTGATATGTTAACCACCCAACTACTTCAAAAACTTTAGTTATTAGAGATGGTATAACTTAAATATTTATATCCTTCGACCATAAATATATATATATTAAATTGTTCGTTTGTATCTTTACGGATAATAGAGAGCTCTAATATATCAGTACTTGACCTGATTGAATCTGTTTGTGTGGTGGAAAGACTCGGTTTGAGGGAAAAGAAATTTGGGGAAAGATTCCAAAAATCAAACATCAAATCACATATGGCCATTAAATCTTCAATAAGTCAAAAAACCCATAGCTTTCCAAATCCCAGCCTCTCAAATTCTAAGCTGTATCATTCCATTATATATATATATATATATAGAGAGAGAGAGAGAGAGAGAGAGAGAGAGAGAGAGAGAGAGACAAGTAGGAAACAAACTTGGAATTAAATCCTTGAAGAAGAGACTGAAAAAGACATCATAACAACAGATTATTATCAGCACAATAAACCAACAAATTTGACAGAAAAATTGAAGCCAAAAAAAATCAATGGAGAGTTGGATTCTACAAAATTCCAATTCTTCCACTCTAGAGAGAGAGACAGAGAAGAGAGAGAAAGAGGATGATTTCCCAGACACACTAATACAGCCCGGTCACCTCTCCCAACCACAACAAACATCAATGGCCCAACAATTTTCACCATTTCAACAAATATATAAAAGAACATAACCAGAGACAAAGCTTAAACAAAAATGGATTGAATTGAAAAATTAATTGAGAATAATAAGCAAAGCCAAACTGACCCTTCTGTCTTCCACTATTTCCGAGCTTTCGTCTCCGCTCCAGCTTTCTTCTCTTCTTTCCCAGGCACGAACCTCGGCAAGGTCACCATTGTATTCACGCGAGACACTCCTTCGAGAGCAGACCACTCTATTCCTGAGTCTGTTTGTCCTTCTTCGTCCTCATCATTCGAGGATTCTTCTTTGGTCCCTTCTGCAATCTCGACTTCCTTGCCAGTTTGAACAGTTCCCGATCGGTCTAGTTCAGTAGGGGAAGATGGGTCTTCTTTACCGCACCCAATGTCGACTTGTTCCACTGAAACCGTCTCTTTCGGTTTAGTATTGGAAGCTGTAGAGATATCGGTTGAGTTTGAGTCAAGGAAGAGGCAAACCACAGCACAGTCGTCAACTTTAGAAGTCGGGTATTTGCACCTCCAAGCACGAACAGCAGTCTCGACCAGTGCTCGAGCTGCAGTTGAACGTGTAGGGGCAGAGGCTATGATGTTGACCACTTCTATGTTTGTGAGCACATCCCAAATCTGTGAGAAGTTCCAAACAAACTTGAGACTACAAATAATAAAGGATTAACCAAGTCAATAATGTAAATGGTTTAGGTTACGTCTCATACCCCATCTGTAGCCAAGACTATGAACTCGTCCTTCTCTGTTAGGCGCCGATAAGAAATGTCGGGCACAGAGATGAGACCAAAATCCTTGAGGCAGAAATCTCCGAAAGCACGTGCCATGGCTAGACCTGGAGAGTCATTGTTTGGAAGCCAAACTCGTGCAACTTCCGGTTCATCCTGAAGGGCAAACACACGGCCTCTACATTTCCGGATCCTCTCTGCTTCCCCTATGAGATTAAAATAGATGGAGGAATTAAGTAGTAGATAGCATAGAGGAAGTACGTTCCAGACTATGTTTAGTTCCTCGAGTTCCCTGTTCTCACTCTCCAGATCATGGAAGAAATATCCCTTAATAAAATTGAAAACGAAAAAAGTAAAGAAATCACTTTCTAGAGAAAACATATTTGGGAATACTAAAGTATCACCTGCAAATAGTAGGTAACCACCGAAGCAAACTTAGGTAAGACAATATGACCTAATTTGTCTAGTATGTTTCAGTTCATAACGGACACCAAAGAAGTGCTGAGCTATCTGCTTCAAAACAACTACAAGACTTCCCACCTTTTTCAATTCTAACTTAAATTATCCAACAAAAGAAAATTTTAGTTGCGCAATTTTTTACACCATAGTCCTATGACCTCTTGGTACCCTGCAGTTCTACTGTAATTTATACCTCACAGATATAAGCATACATAACCAAGCCATTTCTATTGAATCTGCTCTCAGGTTTTCCTTATTCTTCGGACCTGTCCAATAATGCCAAGCTTCACTGCATTTACCTTGATTCCCTAAGGTTGAAACCCACTTAACTACTCTGAGTTCTCTTACTAATTTACTAATTTGGCCCTTTTATCATGTCACTACTCCGTGATCCTATCATCATGCATATTTAATTTTTGGATACCTTGAGTAATTTCCCAACTTTAGTTTCATAAATCAAAACTCTACGTTGTGCCAAATAATATAATGCTGCATAATAGGAAACATAAACATTTAAAGACAAGTAAATTAATTTCACACGTTGCTTCTGTTACACCCCACACAGCTCTTTCAAAACCAAACCATTCTTAATAATAGAAAATCAAAATGTGAAGGAGAAAGACAATTAAAACAAAATAAAACCTTAGTAAGATAGATGAAAACGAAAAGATAGCTTCACATCTTGACTTTTAAAAAAAAAAATAAGTTGGTGCAGTGAGTAACTCTTTGCGAAGTCTTCTCATCTCAATGTGACTATATACTGAGCGGTATGCAACCCCAGAAAAAGTGATGCCCAGGCAGAGCCTGAAACAATTGAGGGATTCCAAGATTTTTATGTTGCAGTCTGATAGTGAGAGAGTTCTCTAAATAACTGGATTCAGGAGGTTAGATATTGCAAGCAGAACAATGACAAAATAACTGGCAGAGCAGCGACACTCTTCCTTGATATCTAAAACCAAAAAATTTATTACCACTTTTTAAGAAGGTATAATTCTGTATATACAGATACATGTATAAGGAATAGACTGTAGCTCTACTGCAAAGTCTTTCCAGTTGTACAATTGTTAAATACTTCAATTCACTCATACAATACCAAATGTCATTCTGCAACCTCAAATCATACAGTATAATTCACATCCACAAGCAACAAGATATGTATGTGTGTGTGTGTGTGTTGAGAGAGAGAGAGACCTGGAAGGTTCGGTTTCAGATCCACAGTTAACTGAACTGCAACGAGCTTATCATTTTGATCTCTCGTACCCATTACAGCTCTAGAGTCACCAACATTTCCAATCACAAGCTCCTGACCCTATAGAAAACAGACGATCATTATTCAGAAGAAAATATCATAATCCTAGCATATCTAATTTTAAACTTTTCAGTGAGAAGACCTGTTTGATCAGTGTAACTGCTGTTGTCCCGCTGCAGAAGCAATCAATATTCGTGAACATTCTCAATTCCCTGTCCATAACTTTAAAAGCTTTCAGAAATGACTCTTTCAATGTCTGAAAGAGCTCAGGGTTCTTTTCTATTTCTTCAACATCAACGGAGGCCCTGGATTCATCCTCAGCAGATATGAAAGAAGTATCTTCAGAGTTCACGCTGCCTGTGGTATTAAGGCTGATTTCTTTGAGAACATCGTCGCTCTTTATACTAACTTCCCAGTGTGCACTTAGTTTCAAGGGCAGAGAATCTCTCACTCTTTTTGCAACCAAATGACCATAGGGACCATGGCCATCAAAAACACCACAAAAGACTGTGTCCGTCCTTGAACAAAAATTCTGAAAAATTCCAGTTTCCAGAGTTATTACATAAAACTTCGTCGTGCAAGCAAGTTGAGGAAATTGTAATCCTAGATTTTAGAAGATAGATAAGAGACTCCGACGGTGATACTGAAATCAAAACAATTATGTGAACCACCTATTAGTTTATCAAGGCTGCCTACATATGTGTGGGTGATATCTGATGATACAAATAAGATAAACATTTGAACAAGTAGCAAGAATGAAACCAAAGTATTCTTTGTCAGTGGGTACTGGGATTCCAAGAAACTACGAAGACTAAAAAACTTTCAGGAAGACCTTGAAAGTGTGCAAAATCATCAGAATGAGCATCACATACTTTTCCTCAGTAAAGAACTTATTTACATCATCTCGATATACATTTTTATAGAACTCCTGGGAAAAAAATTATATAGAGAGACACACATATATTACATGATGTATATTTATAACATATACTCTCTTTTATGTGCAAATTTAACATTGTTCATATACTGCTTGCAGTATTCTTAACCTATGTCTTCGATACAAATAATCCAGTCAAACTAGCACCATAATATGTTCCAGTTTGAAAAAAATGTGCACCATATGCACTCACGGCACCACCAACTAAGGAAAAAAATAACATTCGTAATACTAAAAGAAATATCAGAAGGATGCACCAAATAAGAATCACAATGAAGATCGAGATAAGTATGTGACCATGCAAATTACACTTCCGGACCTCCAACCACAAAACAGTGGTTGAACACACCAAAAAGATTGCAAAAATAACTTTATTATCCACAGAATTTGGACTTGTATGAGAAGTTAGGCCAAATGTTAACCAGTCTTTTCGTGGCTCAAATGCAGACTTGTGATAACAAAAGTGATAGACTTTAAGCGGAGTTCCAATCTTGCACCCTAAAAATATAGTTTATAAAAGGTCAGATTTTATGACATCCCCCACTAGGATACATCTAACACAAGACAGATAAGAATGAGGATGCAACCTCACTTGCACAAGTTGATCGGAGATCGCATTATATATGATATCTCAGTAAAATGAGACACGAAAATACAAACAGTTGCGAGACGATGTCAATAGCTGGGCAAGCCTTAGGCATCAGTCAATAAAACAGTAACTTTGGGCAAAAGATGCGTATGAATTCTGATAGCAATATTCACACCCATCAATTAAGACATCTTGAGCAAACCATAAAATAAAAATCTTGAAATTCTTTCAAGTAGGCAACAGCAACTACAAATATAGCATACCACTTGTATTACAGGAACAATACATATCTAATTCTAATAAAGCATTAAGATTTGAGCATTGAACAAAACCATGATAATGGAAGAGGTGACAAAAAAGCTAACCTCCCAAACAATCATGGCATCTTGATTGGTCCCTTTCCTGCCTTGCTGAGTAAAGAGTGAAGAGACTTGGCTAGACCCATTCAAGAACAACCTGCCCGGAATTCTATGGAGCTGTTCTTCCCTCCTGTAGTCGAAGGAAGAATTCCGAGAGCCGGGTCTTTTCTTTGAGGTCTTCTTCTTCCTAACACCGAGACCAGACGTCGGAGAACCGGGGAGAGGGCTCCTGCTTTCGGTGGTCAAGCAGGACCCCATCCGGAGGGCCCTGATTATATTGAGTATGCACTCCAGACCAGCCAGACAATCACAACCCCTGCTTTCACTAGACGGATCCGTCACAACACCTTCAACAAAATCCCTGTAATTCACATGAAACCACAAATTTCACATTAATTCACATGCAATCCTCACAGATTACACTATCAATTCCCACAATCACAAATTCTCTATCAACCCTTTTGATTTTGCAGCCTAATTGTCACAATAAACCACCAATTCACAATCAACTCTGAAAAATTATACTACTAAATCCCACAATCACAAATTCCCTATCAAACCCTTTTGATTTTGCAGCCTAATTTTCACAATGAAATCACCAATTCGCATTCAACTCTCACAAAATTATACTCCCAAATCCAACAATTAGCCACCTAAATTCACAAATCATTCAACCCTTAAAAGCAATCACCTGAATTACCCTCAAAACAGTTGAAACACAAACTAATTCATTAACTACAATCTCAATCAACTTTTTTTTTTTTCACAATGAAAAAGTTCAAAAAGTGAAGACAATAAAGAGCAGATCTAAAGAAGCTATTGCCTTTTTCAACTATCTCTCCCTCTCTCTCTCTTCCCGCGAGCAACACTGAACCCACGAACCCTTAAGAAAATCTTCAACTATATCCGAACCCGTGATCAATTTCCAGCTAACAGAACCCAATATTGACCACCCAATTCCAGAATTGAAGCTCTGAATGCAAACCAGAGCACTTCAATCACAGAAAAACATGAATACCCTTTTGGCAGATCGAACTAGAATCAATGAACAACAACAAAGAAATGCACGAAAAGCAAGATAATTCGCAGTATTACACTTTGACACCAATTGGGTCAGACAAGAGAAGGAAGAAGCTAGAGAGAGAAAGTGTAGAGAGAGAGTACATATGGGGTAGAAACAGATAAAGGATGACAAATTCAATAAGGAGAGAGAAAATAGCAAGAAGCGAGAAAATGGAGATCGCCGAAAAAACGCGATCAGACTTTGTAGAGAGAGAAAGTAGAAGAAAAAGGGCGCTTTGCGGACTCGTCACTTTCATCCAATCCCAGAGATTAATAATACCAATTAACTACTGTTTAATTGATTGTAACTGTAACGGATTAGGATTATTCATATATATATACTACTATTATATAGAGTATAGTTTAAATGTATGATAATATTCTATTACTCACTAGTTAAAAAAATTAATATCGTTCATGTGATTGTTAAGCTCTTTTTTTTTTGGATAATTATAATTATCTTCTTTCAGATTTGCCAAATTATGACCGCACCCTCTGTCTTCCTTCCCTCTTCTTCCGTTGAGTGATTCATATTCAAAAGTTATAAAATTATCCTTATATCTATATAATTTTTCAATGGGCATTAATCATTTTACAAATAAGTAAGATATTATAATCATTAGAAGATACACAACCGCAAATGTAGTAGCTTCTTCTTCCACAAAAATTTACACAAAATCGAGTTTAGATGGAACTGAACAAGATTTCGAGGGAAGAAAGTTTAATTATCCCTTTTTAATTACTTTTTTTATCGTCAATTACATCTAAAAATTAATATATTTAGTTTAAATAATTTATTTAGAGTAAGGTGATATCATTATACTATGTATCTATATATATATATATATATATATACATACATACGGAATTTTAATATATTTAAGCTTTAAAATTTGTGAGTCGCGTAAAAAGTCATCAATTTAAGAATTGATATGCTCTGAAGTGTTGTTACGGTGCAATTCAAATTGCAACAACAAATTTTTAAAAGCTAGTATTGGTAAACTTTCTTTTGCAACTTGTGTTTATATTTTGTGGAGAGAAAGGAATCTTAGATTGTTTGTTGGGGAGCACAAAAAAGAGAAACAACTTGTTAAAGATCATTTCCACTTTTCCATTTTTTGGATAATCAAAGTGGTGGTATGATAAGTCCATTTTACATACATATTTTATCCCCAAATATATATTTGTTAGTATGTAAAATTATTTATTTTAATTAATTTAGAAGTGTAATAATGATAAATGCATAAAACTTAATTTATATAATAAAATTGTTGAATAAATCATTTTCAATGTCATTAAATTACATCTACATTTATGTCTTTCATTTATAGGTGTAAAGTGAGAAATGAATCAAATGCACATGGATGAAAGTTGGATGAATCAAATGCACATGGATGAAAGTTGGATGATTCAAATGCACATGGAAAAAGAACAAAATGTGATGGAAAGTGATGAAAAAGAAAAGAAAAGAATATTTCATTTCTCTTTACAAGTTGTAATTTGATTCCAATATTTCTCTATAAATATGGATACATCTTGAAGAGGAAAGGAAATGAAAGAGGAAGAAGAAGAAGGAGGAGAGCAAGAAGGACACCAAAGAGGAGAAGAATTCATCTTCAATTCCGGGTTTTATTGTTCTTACTTTGTTATTTTCTTTTTAAGCATGTGTAACTAAATCCTCAACTAAGGTTGAGGATGAAACCACCATTTATGAAATAAATTCCTTTTAGTCTTTTATCAATTTCCATGTGTATGGTTTAAATGCTTATGATTTTCGTTTCATAGTATTAATTGTTTTAAATTCCTTTCACTATAAATATCATGTATTTATAGTAGTTAAGAATTCTTATCACAATTAATCAAGCTTGGATTTGATGAGTTTATAAGTAAAAATCTTTGATTTTATGTGATCCATTAAATTGCATACATAGGATGCTTAGAATTTTACACTTTAAAGCGAAGGAAAATCTATTTCTTGAAAATATATTTCATTAGTGCGTTATTGTTAAATATTGAGAAAGTAATAAGATTGATTTCTAAATTACTACTCTAAAATTGGAATTGATAAAGGAATAATTAGAAATTTATGGATTAGTGGTGGTGGATTCCGATACCTTAGTATTTTCTCCCTATTATTTTCACTTTAATTATTTGTATTTCTATATTGCATGTTTAGTATAAAAATCGCTTCAACAAACAAAATTTGAGAAACTAGGTTAGTTTTAGATTAATTTGAGTTTAATTAAGTTCTCTTTAAAGCATTCCCTTGGGTTCGACCTCGTTCTTGCATAACCTAAATTACAATTGATTCGTGCACTTGCGAGTAATATTTTAAAACACACCATGGTGAGTATGCTATAATTAAAGAATGATAGCTGCAAATATGATGATTTGCTTCTTATCATATGCATATATCTTATGGTGGTATATGGTGTATCTGAAAGGGTTGTTTAAAAGACAGATGTTCATGATTATTAATGCTTAGATTACTGATTCTTGCTCGTAGTTATATAATGAAATTGTTTCTCAGAATGTGAATGTCTTCTTCTATTCTAATCAGAGTTCTAATCCTATTAAAGTGTGGCATGAGGGTCTGAATGCTAGAAAGATTCTTTTTTAGTTATATTTGTATTACTATAATCTGATGAATATTACATGTATCATTTGTTTTAAGAGTGCTTTAATTGTTAAGTCAAACAAAAAAGGGTATGGTGTTCCCTTAGAGCAGATTTACTGGTTTCTAATAGGGGTATTTTGATGTCTATGTATTTTATCTCTTTTAAAGATTTGAGTTTAAATCTTTGGTGGGTTTGGGGCAAGGTTCGCTGTAACGGTAACGGTGACGGTGTAATGATAACGGGTCCGTAACGGGGGTACATAACGGGACTCAGTTATTGCAGTCGTGAATTTTTAAAAATTTTGCCTTGGTTAGCCGTAACGGGGTAACGTAACGGTAACGGTATTGGTGTAATGGTAACGGGTCCGTAACGACCGTAATGGGGGTTATGGCGAACCATGGTTTGGGGATACCACCCTTGGGGTATGCCCAAGTATTTTGCCTTGTATTTTTTTTATAATATTGATTTACTTTTCAAAAAATAAAAAATAAAAAAATCTAAGGATTGATAAGACAATTCAACTGTTTTTAATATTTTTCTAGGGATTAAATGGAAAAGACGCGAGGGACTGCATTTTGGGGTTATGAATAAGAGGAGGTTGAGCTATCCAAATGATGTCTTAAAACTCATTAAATTTAGCCTACTTGATTTTTTTGTCAACTTTTAAAAGTTGGATAATACCATGTTATAATGTCAATTAATGAGGATTTATTTGTTCACCTTGTTATAATCATTTCATAATTATAATGTTGTTCAACAATTCCTTTTGCTCTCATGATTGTTTAACTAAAGAAATTTTGATATTTTTTATTCATTTCTCCCAATTCTTTAAAAGTAATACTAATACATGCTGTAAAATAGTATTAAAGGTAATTGCCAATTTTAAATATCTATATATCATTATTTCTATATCTATACATACTTCATATATAATTTTTTTCCCCTTATTTTATAATTATGTTTTAGTCTTTTCGTTTTGGAATTTTTTTTAAAAACTGACAACTTTTAAGTAACATATACACATCTTCCAAATTTTATTTTTTTAAAAAAAAGTCAATTAAAATGGTTATTACAAATCCATCATCCCATTTTCATTCTTTTTACCAAACCGTTAAAAGTTCTTTGGTAGTATTTTAATCCTTCATATACATCAACTTGCCAAATACATAAATAGTTTATTTAAAGTTGTCAAACGCAAAATTATCTTTGTAAATTAATTTTTTAATAAAAATATTTTTTGAAAGTTGTCATTTTTGTAATATTAATTCCAAAAATTAATGTTTTTAAAATTTTCCCTTTCTTTTTTTATAAGCTTCTACATCTCTCGAGTTTTCCTCTTATCTACTTAAACCTTAACACTTCATAAATTGTCATCTCTCTCTCTCCTAAATTTGTTGATTTAATATTGTTCATCATATAAGTTTTTTTTACCTGTCTTGAATTACTCCCATAAATCACTTCATTTTCTAAATCTGCATGTAATTTACTTTTCAACCTATTATTCTTCTTTCCTTGTACTCTATATTGATAATGTGTTCTAAATATATAAATTTCTTTAATCACGCGATAGCGCGTACTTTTTTTTGGTATATATATATGTACATAATTTTTTATTTTTTAAGAAAACAAAGAAATTCATTTAAGCATTTTGTTTTGTTTCATTAAAGTTCAGATAATAACATGTTGACATATCATTTAACATTAATTTGTCACTTTGTTTTATTATGATCCCACTATAGCAAATATCAACTAAAATGAAAATGATTTGAGAGAAATATAAAGCAGGTACCATTGACTATAAGACAATATGAAATGAAAAAGACTTATCAACGTGGTGGAAGACATAATAATAAAAGTAGGAAAATGAAATAAAAATACAAGGGTGAGTACATAGATTTCAAATCAAATATGGTACCAGGGAAATAAATATGGTAGGTCAAGTAGGGACTTCTTCCGTCAAGTAGACCCAAAATGTTGTTGATTTTAGCCCATTCACATTGTGTAAGGTGTATTTGACCACTATTATTATTCTATCAATTTAGAAGCTTCACTCAATTCTATGTAGGTTCCATCAGTTTTAGTGATGCAGGTTGGATTACTAGAATGAATAGGTTGGAGCTGAAATGAAAAACCTCAAACACCAGTTGTATTCTTTACAGACTCAGCAACTAAATCAACCAAGGCAATCCCCTTGATAAGGTACTAAAGAGGCTAGCTGGTCCAAACACAACCCATAATTTGTTGGACCTATTTAAGGGTCCGTTTGGGAACTTGGTTTTGGTATTGGGTAAATCTAAAACGAGTTGGTTTCGGTTTTTGGTCTTGGTCTTGATATAATTATATATATATATACTAATATGTATTAAAAATATATAAATATAAAAAATATATATATATAAAATTGGAAAAAAAGTAATTTTCAGGAAAAAAATATTTTTCCGAAAAATATAAAAAATAATTTTTTGGAAAATAATTAATTTTCGGAAAAAAAAAATAATTAATTTTTCCGAAAAATTAATTTTTGTCAAAAAAATATTTTTTTCCGAAAATATGATTTTTTTCCAAAAATTAATTTTTTCGACAAAAATAATTTTTGTCGAAAATTAATTTTTTCGAAAAAATATGATTTTTTTCCAAAAATTTATTTTTTGACGAAAAAATAATTTTTTTCCAAAAATTTATTTTTTGACGAAAAAATAAATATTTTCCGGAAAATAATTATTTTCGAAAAAATAATTATTTTCGAAAAAATAATTTTTTTCCGAAAATATAATTTTTTTCCGAAAATTAATTTTTTCCCAAAAATATGATTTTTTTCCGAAAAATATAAAAAAAAAATCAAAATAATTCATATTTTCGGCCATATATATATATATATATAGATAGAGAGAAAAGTCAAAAATGGTGGGCCAAAACCAGGTTTTAGTGGTTGGTTTTAGGGTGTCCAAAACCGGCCAACCAAACATGGTCTTGGTCTTAAAATCAAAGACCAAGACCAAAACCAAAACCAAAACCAAAACCGGGTTGCCAAACGGACCCACTGTTTTGGTAAAACCTCAAAAGTGTTAGGCACTTTACAATTACACCAGTTATGTCAATGGATCCGATTAATTTTTATTTTTTTTATAAAATATTGGGTGTTAAGCTCACTATAAATAAATTTGTCAACGGATCAGATGCGCCTGATCCGAATATGAATTCGATAAACTTAATAAGAGATCTTATCCGATTATCCAACGAATTTTTTGTTAGTTAATCTATATCCAATTACTTTAATAATCGAAGCTCCGATCCAATAATTCAATTCAATTAAATAATAATTTAAAAATAAATATTAATGAAGAATTTTAAAATTTTATTGTTATTTTTAAAATATCAAATATCAAATTACATGTTTACTTGTCAATATTTATCATTCTAATACATGTTTATAACAAAAATGAAAGTCAAGTAACAAAAGAAAAATATATAACATAATTAGATATATTTCTTAATATATATAACTAATAATATAATCTTTATGTGTATAGGTATATATAAAAATCGGATCTGATTATTATCGGATCGGAACACTTAAATTCATATCCGATTTATTAATGAAATCAGATTATCAAATTTGGATTATCGTATTTTTTTCCATTAATCCATATCCAATTGATCATATTGGATTCAGATCCATTAACAGGTCTAATTACAAGTAACATCAGAGCAAATTTTATTTGTAATTTTTTACCATGTTAAGTGGTTGTTCAAGTTAAGTTCGAGTACAAGTCTTTACCGAGTCCTCTCATTGATAGAGGAAATGGAAAGGTAGGGTGATTCAATAGCAACAAAAACATTACGAATTTGAAATAAAAATAAGGGCAATACTTAGGTCATGTCCCATGAGAACCAAGTTTTTTCTCTCCGATGATGTGGTCCAATATAAGTTAGACACATAATAAAAAAAAAAATTTTAAAGGAATTAATTTTGATTTGTGTATTTATGAATTTTATCTCCAATTTTTTTTTAAAAAAAATATTTTAGCTCTTTGTCCATCTTATATTGGATTAGATCATTGGGGAGGACAAATTTATTCCTCATGAGACATGACCTAAATATTATCCTAAAAATAATAATAGATGAGACTTATCTCAGATTGAAGCCTAAATAAAAGATGAGATCTTTAATGCATGTTTTTTACAATATTGCCCAACAACTCTTAAGGTCTTGGTAGAGATGATCACTTTTGATGTTAATAGCATGACATGACTTGCTTGTAAAACTAGATGATAACAATTTTCTTTTTTCGAATAAATATTTTTATATGGGACATCACTATTTATATTATTATTATGTTCTCATTCTAGGGAAAGATTCACATACAATAGTTGGCATGTAAATGATTAATTATTTATTTCTTTTGTAGAACAACTAGAACCAAACTAATCCTATGATCGACCTACAATTTTGAAAATTATATTATGAGTCAACCTTTAGGCCTACGCTAGAGAATTAAAATGAACATGGTTATACATAATTAGGAAAAAAGTGGTTCAAATTCTTGAGAGAGTAATCACCGCAAATTTGACAATGAACTACCTATATCGAAGAGTGTTAAAAATGTAGTGGAACTAAATAGCAATTTTAATGAGAAATTGGATTATATGAAATAAACAGTAGAAAAGAAAATTAAAATGAAAACAAAAAAGTGCATGGTAATAATATAAGAGATTTTCTCTAAAAGATAAATATATAGCTAAATACGTAAATAAAGGAAAAATTCCTAGATCTACAGCGAAATGAAAGACAGCAAAAATAATTGATTTATTTTTTAATTGATTGAACTTTAAAGCTTCAAGACACCTGAGGTGGCCTACTTGTCACCAACTCAGCCTCCCATGTTATATGATTTTCGGAAAAAAGAAACATTTTTGTTTCTGATGTGTTTAAATAAATAAATAAATAAAAAGTACTGGAGAAATACAAACCAAAACAAAATATCGTCATGTGATGCTATGGTTTATTGTTCTCTATAAAGTCTAAAGGGCAGTCCATGTCATTCTAATGTGCAATAGTACTGCCCAACCTCTCAATATATATTATACACACATATACATATACACATATATATGGTATTAAATTATGTACTAAAATCAACTCACGTTGTGAGTCCAAGTTTCTGAAACGTTCTTTTCATACTCTGGAAAAAACATCAAATTTGGTTGGCTAAATTTTCAAACAAATCTCATTAAATAAAAAGGATAATTTCTCTCATGGTAGCTTGTTCCCACCAGCAAAACTTTATCTAGTCACACACTTTATATAATTCTAGCACTCACATGGCATCATTGATTATAATCTTCTTCTTTTGGCTTTAAACACTTAATGAGTTATGTACTTGCAATATATTTTAACTTGTAAACTTCATGAACCTTCTTTTTATATTATGATATTAAAATGTACATATATATATATATATATAAATATCAAATTTTATTTTTATATTCATAATTTTTTAATGAGAAAATTGTGAATTATTAATTACGAAAGTAATATTTCTCTGGGTTAATTCCACCTAGATCTCTTGAAATTTACCCTAATCTTAGTTAAACTTTTTCAATTTTTTATTTATTTTTCTCAAATGTTATATATTTCAATTATTAGTCATTAAATAAATTACTCATTATAATCGAGGACGAGTTATGATATTTATATATAAGCATATCCACATTTTTTTAATAGTCCTCCTTAATTAATTTGTATGAAACTGTCTTTAGAGTGCCCTTAATATTCAGCAACTTAAATTATAAGATATTATTATGCTTCTATATATTTATTTGGTTGGTTGAGATGTCTCAAAAAGCTTCATGCCCACCATTGTTGAAATCTTCAAAATTGCCCCGTCAAAGTTTGAAAATTATTTTCAACCCCCCACAATATTTGACTTTACACATTTTCCCCCCATATATTCAAAGTTATGCTGGTGTGGAGGACCAATCTTGACGCCTTAAACAACAAGAGCATAATTAGTAAAACTCAATGAAAGATTTATCTATTCCTAAAATTATTTGGAATTATGTTATTATGAGACTACCTTACCATAGACTCTTTTTTAAGTATTGGATTGAAATATTAAGTATAAATTTTAATAATCCCGAAGTCACATAACTTATTATGGGAAGACTATCTTAGTAGTAATACTCAATTATTTATAAGGCCCTCAACCTTCAATACATTATCATGCCAATTTGATATAAAGGTCCAAGAACTATTTAATGCACAAGTTTACTTTTATTTTTATTTTATTTTTAATTTTTTTCATGGTTAGCTTAATACTTTTTGTTGTATTTCATGACCATTATGCTCTAGCATATCAACCGTTTGAAAATAATAATAATAATAATTTTTATTGAAATTTTGAAGGGTTATAAGATATATTCAAAACTATTAAACAAATAGAAAGAAAAAAAACAAATTTGGCACTTTGTTATCATCAGCAATGAACTAAGTAATCCTTTAATATAATTAGGAGCTACTAGTGTGGAATAATCAAGACCACTTATATATATGGTCCATTTATACAATTTAATTTTGTGAGTAGCTTTCAATAAGTTCAAAAAAAATATCTATTTTTGGCCACCTTGATAGTGTTGTTTATGTGACAACATTGAAAATGCCATGTAAGAGATTGGACATTTCATTTGATTTGATTTGATTGGATCCATAAAAATCATGTTTCTAATACACATGTAATGTAACGGATCAAATCTTCACAATTGAAAAAAAATAAAATAACATAAATCAGCTAACTATAAAATGATATCACATGATCCATAGAAAAAGATGGGGCACAAGTCCACTTCCCCTCATCCTAGACCGGTCCGACCAAATTATTAAAGTTTGTTTACTGTTGATCAAAACTGTAATGTTGCCATTCCACCAAATCCAATACAGGGACCCCTATGATATATATATATATATATATATATATATATATATATATATATATGAAAAGGACGCACGAATTGTGTTTACGGTGTTAGAAAATTTCTCGCCTTTAAATATTTCACGTGTTCCATGTTTACCCTTTTTTAGCTGATCTGTAGTTTTCAACTAGCTCAAGAATCATTATGTATTAGTAAGTGTATATATAAATACACACAATATAGTCTTGATCCAATTTCTCACATGCATGGTCCACGACTCCATGATTTCCATTTAGAATATAGGGTTAATTTCATTTACACCCCTTGAGGTTTATCCTATCATTACTTTGACCCCCTCAGGTTTGCATATCTTCAATCACATCCCCTCATGGTGTGAAATGTCTAAAATACCCTTATACCAAACACTCCTTAAATCAATTTAATCCCTAAACCAATTTAATTCCTAAACCAAACACCCCTTAGAATTAATCTAACCCTCAAACCAAACACCCCAATCCCAAAGCCCAACACCCTACTGTACTCCTTCGCCAGCCTCCGCCCATCCTCCACCGTCAGCTCATACTTTGGAATCTTCTCAACATCAACCAAACCCAATGTGATCAAATCCAACCCAGGAGTACCCATCAAGGCCTGACCCGAACCCGCCTCCGATTTCTTCTTCTTCAGTAACACAATTTCCAATTTTCTTGTTTTGCTGAGCAAACCCATCCTCCCTCTCTCGGCTTCACGCGCGATTTCTTTCGGCTTCAGGTGTCGGACCGGGGCCGAAGCGTTCACGCAGTCGTCGACCATCTGCTCGAGCTCCGATTTTCGGTGCTTGCCGCCTTTGGCCGAAGATTTCGCAGCGGCACCTTTCTTGGTGGAGACGATGGATCGCTTCAACGGCGCGGCGGTTTTGGTCTTGCCTTTGCCTTTGGCGGTTCCGCTCACCAATCGGCGTTGGAGGAATTGGGAAGCAAATGATTCCACAGATGAACTCATGGGTTTTGATCTTGCGATTTCAGTGATTCAATTCATGTTGCAACAATTGAGGGGTGGGAGGGGTGGTGATATATATATATATATATGTGTGTGTATATATATGTATATATGCGTGTAGAGTGTGTGTGTGTGAGAGAGAGAGAGAGATTAATTTATTTATTTGTAAATATTTGTTTGTTTGTGAATATTTGGGGTTGGTGTTTGGGGTTTTGGATTTTATATGTTTTTTTTTTTAATTTTATAATTATTTTTGAATTTAATCTTTTTTTCAAAATTTAATATATATTTTTGAATTTTATATGTTTTATTTTTAATTTTATATATTTGTTTCAATTTTTTTTATGTTTTTTACGATTTTTATATTTTTTTTCAAAATTTAATATGTTTTTTTGAAAAAAAAATAATTTCGAAATTTATATATATTTTTAATTTTATATTTATTTTCGAATTTATAATATTTTTCAAATTTTAATATATATTTTTTCAAATTTTATATATATTTTCAAATTTTAATACAAATTAAATTAATAAATGATGGGAGGGGGTCTAATTGATAAAAGCACTATCCTTGTTTCCAAACAGAATAAGGATAAGACATTGAGGGTAGTTTAGGGATTTAAAAAAAAATTCAGGCTGATGTCATAGTTCAGGAGGTCTAAGTGATGAGAATATTAAAAAGTAGGGGGTGTAAATGAAGATATGCAAACCTGAAAGGGTCAAAATAAAGATAAGACAAACCTCAGGGGATGTAAATGAAGTTAACCCTAGAATATATATATAAAAGAAACCTAATAATTCGAGTAGTAGCTTTCGACCAGCTCAAAAATCCCTTCTTTTTTTTTTGCTTGTGCATTGGGTTTCATGGTATTAGCAACGACCACGTGGATAAATTAAGAAAAGGGTGTGAGTTATATAGCGAGAATGTTGTTTAATATTCACTCATTTTTTTTTATTATTTTGGGCAAAAGTGCATTATACTCGTGTACTTTTTAAAAGTTGCAAAATACATTTTTTTTTCATTTTTAGCTCCAAATCACTATCTTCACATTTGTAAAAGATAACAAATTACCCCATGTATTTTTCAAAAGTTACAAAATACGCCCTTGTGTTATTTTTAACTCCAAATCACTACTTGCACCTTTGTAAAAGATAACAAATTACCCCTTTGTGCTTTTCAAAAGTTTCAAAATACCCCCCTGTGCTATTTTTAGCTCCAAATCACTAGGGCTACATACGGTTTGGTTTGGTACAGTTCTTGAAAAATTTGGAACCAAACTATTATTAATGGTTTCTTGAAAATAAGAACATGAACCATTAGTTAAGGAACCAAACCATAAAATAACGATTCAGTTCGATTCCGAACCACGGTTCCATAAGCATGTTCTTTCAAAATATACATAATATACATCAACATAAATTATGAAAAACAATCATTCAAAAATATATATATATATATATGAAAAACAATCTTGTTAATTTCAAAATTAAGAACAAGACTCTTAAACCAAAAATAAAAATAATATACATTAACATGAATTTACATGGATTATATTTGTTTTTATAGTTATGTATTCAGTGGTCAAATCAGGTATTGTATAAGTAATTTGTTTGATTGCTGGAAAAAGGATGAGATAAAATAAAACTAAATTCGTTAAATTGGCTAAATCAATTTGTTATTGCAATTTAAAACTGTCAATTGGGGGTTTAATTTGAATCTGTATAGAAGTAGAACATCCACACATGACATGTCAATAGACTCAATACTAACAAAAAAATTGTTTGATTCATGGCCAAGTTTCTTTTGTTTATTTAGGGAACATATTGGGTCTAAATCGAGTTATTGAAATGATGAACTTGAGTAATTTTGGACACTTGATCAAATTGATTTTAGTGGCTGGGTGGAGATTGTTGTGTTTTTATTAATTATGAATCTATAATTTTGTTAAGTATAATATAACTCATAAGTGAGTTATACATATATATATATATATATATATATATATAATTTATATCGGTTCGGTTTGGTTCCTGATAATCTAAAATCGGAACCAAACAAAATTAGAATGATTTTGTTTTTTTGATAACCGGAACCAAACCATCGGTTTGGTTCGGTTTGGACCAGTTCTACGGTTCTACGATTTTTTTGTGCACACCTACAAATCACTACCCTTACCTTTGTAAAAGATAGTAAATTACCCCACTTGGATATGTTTTGCTTAAAATATTGACCATTTTGCCCCATTATCTTGTAATAACCCATTTTTAATATTTTATTTTATTTTTTTTTATCTTTTTCAATAATATAATTAATAATGCAAAATCTCACACACATATACTTATTTTAGACCTAAATATGGTATTAAAAATATGTTTAAAATTTATTATTATTTTAAAATAATACAATAAAACTTAAAATATGACATAAAATTAAAACATGTTTGAAATTCATTTTTTGTTATTTATTTTCACAGGAGAGAAAAATTAACAAGACTTGGGAAGTTTTTATCATTTGGAAGTACTTTCTATATTGAATTTTTTTTAGCTCTAAATCTATTGTGGAATAGTCATGCATCAACATTAAGTTTTAACTCTAAATCTATTAAGTTTTATTGTATTATTTTAAAATAGAAAAATTAACAAGATCTATGAAACTTTTATCATTTAGAAGTACATTCGATGTTGGAAAGTACTTCTCACATACCAAATTTTTAGCTTTAAATCTATTGTGGAATAGTCACGCATCAACATTGAGTTTTAGCTCTAAATCTATTAAGTTTTATTCTATTATTTTAAAATAATAATAAATTTTTAAAGAGATTTTTAATATCATATTTAGGTCTAAAATAAGTATATGTGTGTGAAGTTTTGAATTATTAATTGTATTATTGAAAGAGAGAAAAAAAAAATAAAAAAATACTAAAAATGGGTTATTGCAAGAAAATGGGGGCAAAATGGTTAATGTTTTGAGTAAAACATATCCAAGGGGGATAATTTGCTAGCTTTTACAAATGTGAGGATAGTGATTTGGAGTTAAAAATAATACTGAGGGATATTTTGCAACTTTTGAAAAATAAAAAGGGGTAATTTGCTAGTTTTTACAAAGATGAAGATAGTGATTTAGAACTAGAAATAAAATAGTTTTACAACTTTTGAGAAGCACAAGGTATATTATGCACTTTTGCCATATATATATATATATATATTTATAGTTTTATCATTTCATTTTGTCTAAAATAATATTCACTTGTAATCCTTCATTTTAACATGTTTTATTTATAGAAAAAATATCACTAATCTATTCACTTTGTAATAGTAAGAATACCGCATGGAATACCCCAAATTGTTTTTGTGAAATTAGAGATTGGCACCTCTGTGAGACCTTCGATTTCCACCAACCCTTATGGTCTGTTTGGATATTAAGATTATATATATATACACATTAGATTAAATCTTGAATTGAGTGAATGGATTCGTAATTGGAACTTAAAATTTGTTTCACTAAAATTCAATTTGGGGATTTTGGATACAGCTCAAACATTGGGATGTATATTGTTTGTATATATATATTTAAGATAAATTTATAAAATTAAATATCTGAATAAAAAATAGAATATTCTATTGAAGGAATGTTTGATAATTTTACATAATATTTATAGCCAACCGGAGCTCCTATACATTGGAGGTTGTCTATGTTATATTGAAAATAATAAGGGTATTGCATATAATATTATTAAATTTCAGGGGAGGTTAGTGATATTTTTCCTTACTTAAAAATAGCCTTGTTTTTAAAAAAATAAACAGAGGATCATTTATTTGAGTGTCGGGCAAAGTGAAAGCTAGGTATTATATATTCTAATCATTTAAAAAAACAAAAAAAATTAAAAATGTATCCTATATAATAGTTTAAAATTGATAAAACAAAATTTGTCATAATGTTGGGACCACCCTCACGTTAGAACCTACATATAGGGATATAAAAAATAAATCAATTAATTTTTTCACGTGGTCCACGTTTCTTATATGGTTGTCAATAGTTTTCAACCACGTCCATCATCGACCATTGCTTTGTTTTACTATTATACATAGCTATATATATACACACACAAGTATACATCTAGCACTGATTTGATCGAATCCATCAAATTCACGTTAGTCCAGCTGTAATCCATATTTGATCATGTGGGAGATGCTTCATTTCAAGTCCATCATAGGTTGATGTATTAATTATAGGTGCATGCCTTCTAAATATATATATATATATATATAGATATATTTTTACTATATCAAATAAATAGACTTACACCTGTAGCACGACTATTATATTATGTTATTGTGTTCTACGTCATATTAAAATTAGATATAAATGAGCTATAAAAAATATTTGATAGTAAATTATTTGGCTCAAGATTAACCCCTCTCAGTTCGTTAAGAAAAAAAAAATCTGAAAATATTGAGAATTTTTTTCACGAAGTTTAAACCACTTAAAATACTAAAAGCATCCCATTATACGGGAAAAAAAATAAAAACACAGAATTAAATTTTTTGTTTTCATGTTTTCCATACTAAAATCCCCTTTCTCCTTGAGAATTTTTTTCACCGAAAAAAAGAAGAAGCAGTTTAATACAATAAATTAACAGGTTAGTTATTGTCACACTCAATAATTGCTACATTATTGAAAGTAATAAATCATTTAAAATTTCGCCATACAACAATAAACACACCGAAAAAATAAAAATAAAACAAAGCCGTTTAAAAATTTAGAGATGGTCCATTACATTTATCTCCACCACACTTATTCCTCTTCCTCTGCCTCCTCCAGCCATTTTACAAAGGGCTCCAAAGCCTTCACAAATGTTTGCCTGAACCATTTAAAAACAGCAAATAATAAATTATAAGGTCATCAAAAGATTGCAGAAAATTTAGTTCAATATGGACATAAAATATGTTTACAAAATTATTCTTATTTTAAAATAATATAATAAAACTTAAAATATGACATAAAATTAAAACATGTTTGAAATTCATTTATTGTTATTTATTTTCACCGGAGAGAAAAATTAACAAGACTTGGAAAACTTTTATCATTTGGAAGTACTTTCTATATTGAAAAATACTTCTCACATACCCAAATTTTTAGCTCTAAATCTATTGTGGAATAGTCACACATCATCATTAAGTTTTAACTCTAAATCTATTTAGTTTTATTGTATTATTTTAAAATAGAAAAACTAACAAGATCTGAGAAACTTTTATCATTTAGAAGTATATTCGATGTTGGAAAGTACTTCTCAGATTTCAAATTTTTAGCTTTAAATCTATTGTGGAATAGTCACGCATCAACATTGAGTTTTAGCTCTAAATCTATTAAGTTTTATTCTATTATTTTAAAATAATAATAAATTTTAAAACATATTTTTAATACCATATTTATGTCTAAAATAAGTATGTGTGTGAAGTTTTGAATTATTAATTGTATTATTGAAAGAGAGAAAAAAAAGTAAAAAAATACTAAAAATGGGTTAATGTAAGACAATGGGGCAAAATGATTAATATTTTTAGTAAAACATATCCAAGGGGGATAATTTGCTAGCTTTTACAAATGTGAGGGTAGTGATTTGGAGCTAAAAATAACACTGGGGTATTTTGCAACTTTTGAAAAGTACAAGAGGATAATTTGCTAACTTTTACAAAGATGAGGTAGTAATTTAGAGCTAAAAATAAAATAATTTTACAAATTTTGAGAAGCACAAGGAATATTATGCACTTTTGCCATATATATATATATATTTTATAGTTTTATCATTTCATTTTGTCTAAAATAATATTCAATTGTATTCCTTCATTTTAACATGATTTATTTATAGGAAAAATATCACTAACCTCCCCTGAGATTTAGTAATATTACACGCGATATCCTTACAATTACAAAGTGAGCGGATACCTCCTTTCAAGTTAACTCTCGCATAACACTTTGCCCCTCCCGATCATAGTTAATGCCACTAATTTTTTGATGATATCATTTATTTTTTTATCTTGAAATACCATAAATACCCTTATATATATAGAAATATACACTCCTTATATACACAAATATACAAATATATATATGTATAGGACAATATTTATCGTAGACCAGTAGGAACTCCAACATTCCTCCAATCAAAAACTGACATATGATTGAAAAATAATATAAATTAATTTTACAAAATTCTACTCGCTCTCCCCCCTCCTCTCCCCATTTCATTATTATATTACTTCAATTTGCGAAAACCAAAGCGTAAAATTTACAAATCAATATTTTCTAAAAGTAAAATTACATAAAGAACCCCTATACTAATCTGTACAGTAAAATATAATAATTTTATATTTTACTGTTTTTATACAATACCGAAATATAGAAGATGATACTGATAACACCCCTCATGGTTGCATTATCACTATTATACAATACCAAAATATTTCTGAAAACAGGAAAAAAATATTTTATATCACTATAATTTTCAAACTTGCTCACCATTATACAATACCGAATTGTTTTTTTAAAAAAGTAAAATATCTTGAAAAAAAAATATTTTGGAAAAAAAATATTGAAAGTAATAAACCATTTAAAATTTTGTTCTAGTTAATACAATATTGAAAGTAATACAATGCGAGCAGTTTAATACAATAAATTAACAGGTTAGTTCTAGTCACACTCAATAATTGCTACATTATTGAAAGTAATAAACCATTTAAAATTTCGCCATACAACAATAAACACACCGAAAAAATAAAAATAAAACAAAGCCGTTTAAAAATTTAGAGATGGTCCATTACATTTATCTCCACCACACTTATTCCTCTTCCTCTGCCTCCTCCAGCCATTTCACAAAGGGCTCCAAAGCCTTCACAAATGTTTGCCTGAGCCATTTATAAACAGCAAATAATAAATTATAAGGTCATCAAAAGATTGCAGAAAATTTAGTTCAACAGCCAAGAACAGTTAATTCTCGGGCATTCAATGGACCGAAAAATGTATGGTATAAGAAATATATAGTATATTTATAGGCATTATAATATATATATATATATATATATATATATCATATTAAAATTTTGATGGTAACGTTACTAACGTACCTGCCCTTCGAATTAGTTCCTTTACGGAACCAGTGAAGAATGGTATCTTCTGCAAGCACATCCTGGTCATAGAGAGATCTCACAACTTCAGGGAACAACTTCATGAGCTTCGCATCCTCGTAGAATTGGACCTGAATTTTGTACATGAGTTCCAGCTCGAGCTTCCCACTCGTGCAGAAGGTATTTAACAATTCCGCCCATGTTTTTACCTGAAATTTCACCGTTTCCATTTCAAGATGAGCAGGCATGCAGTATGTTTACCATTCATGTGCGAAATCTTGTCTTTACGTATACGGCATAGTTGCAGAATCTTAAGCTGAAGAATTAGCTCTTCTAGAACAATTAAGTTATGGTCTCGGACAATGTACGATATTATACATGAATAACACTGCGGCGCAGAAGTGCTCACTAAAAGTCACCTAAAGAAAAATTCAGAAGCTCCTGAATACAGGCTCCAGAAAAGGTGACACAGCAATAAGCAAATTTATCCACATGCCAGACCTATGCCGCATACCGTGTCCATTGTCAATTTGTCATAGAGTATCATATCTTATCATGTCTTATATCAAGTACTCGCATATTATATCCAAAGAGTTACTAATTCGCTACATTCTTCCAAGATGAAGCAATATTATGCTCCATTAGTCCATTATTACTTGAGAATCGTAAAGTTAGTTATGTCCGAGACTTTCTTATATATACTACTTATCCAAAAGAGTACATAAAGAACAAAAAATGGAGAACTTCAGCAATGAGGCCGATGTCAAATGTCCCCTTTTCAACATTAAAGGCCAAAATAAATTAAGTGAACACTCGTTATACATCCTCATTTTCCAGTTAGGTATTTGGAAATTTTCAGAACATAAGAAACCCTGATATCTCCTAAAAGAGATGCAGAAAACACTCCCGTTTCTTCCTAAGCAGTTAACAGGGACAACAAATCAAGGAAAAAGGCACCATATAGAATATTAACCAGGAATCTGTAACATTTTTCTGCTCAACGCCTTTAAATCAAGAAAGTGATGAAGATTGACAAATCTTAATATTTATAGTATTAAAAGCAAGCAACAATTCACACCTGGCGTAGGGCTGCATTAGCATTCTGCTGTTGGTTCTTCCCAGACCATTGAACAGCATCCATGATAACATCCCAGAGAATCCTAACAACCTCGACATCCGGTAATTTAGCATCTTTAACATGCTGTTTCACAGTTTCTATGACTTCAGATATATCAGTTTCCTCAGCTATCTGGGATGTTAATGCAGATTTCATTTCCTTCAGCTTCACCTCGAAATTTTTCTTCTCGTTGTATTCCACCAAGGGTAAAAGACCTGCCTTGCTGAGAAATATCAACATTCACGAATTGATAAATTTTTCCATGAAAAAAAGATATCAAACTTCTATCATAAAGACAAGAATTGCAAACGACCACTCAAAGTCAAGTTAAGAATAATTTTTTTTAAAAAAATGAAGAATAAAAAAAATTAATGCAGAACTTTGCACTTCCAAGTTGCAATCTCGACATTATTTTAGTGTTTGCTTGGAAGCTTGGCTTGCGTTTAGGCATGGCCCACAAAGGATCCCAAATAGGTAGCAGGTGAAGTAACAAAACTGATAAATATCAGAGACTCAAATAGGACGTTCAATCTCAGCACCAAACAGTGAAGGACAGGTAATAGGCAATTGGATAAGAGTTCTAGCCGACTATTTTCTCAGGAAATCACTCATTCGAGCAGATGTTTCACACATTACAAAGACTAGGCTGTAGAAAACTTCTTCAATCAGGGTTCCAAAATATGGCTAACAAAATATCCACATAGGAATTAGACCATGGAAACCAAGGGAACTGGTGGCCAAGTAGTCTAGGTGCCAAGTTTGAATAATAGATTAAACCTACTTTAACAACTAGACTGACCACACTTTACCAAAATAGATTAAACCTCCGAGTTTCTTTCCTTTTCCTTTTTTCATAAGCTAATTTAAACTCGGATGATGTTAAGGCAACTATTTAAGTTTCAGTTTCTAGCCATTACTGCAACCAAAACTATTGTCAATATCCCTAAGACGTTTTTTTCCCTTTCTCCCCTGCTAAGAGAAAAATTACATGGTGAAACTTATTCCTGCATAAAGATCAGTAAGTTATCTGCCAATTTTCAGAAGAAGTATGGTTCTCCTCATCGAAATAATAGAACTTCTATATTGAAATACAAGCTATATTCGTATGTATGCATGCAGAAAAGTTAGAGAAATGAAAAATAAACAATAAAAAGGAAATGGTATTTTCCCAGCTGATACAACATTCCCTGTATATAAGAGGTATCAGAAGCATTCAGTGATCCACCCACTCGCACTGAAAAAAATCCATGGTCATTGTATTGGCAAGTATATAACAAATATATAATTACGCATCATAAATACGATCACAATCATAAAAAGAGTACACCAACCTGAAATGCTCTGAGAAAGATTCAATAGACCGTTTTGCAGATGGGAAGAAATCAAGAAGATTCTCCTCCATTTTAGCCCGCTTCAGAATTGAGATCAAATCATCAAGACTGTTACCAACCAGATACTCCTTGAAAAAATCTGTTACGAATGAGAGAACTAGTCCTTTGGCCACAAGATTATCCTTGAGCAGTGGTTGAAACACAGTCTCTGGTGGGAGACCAGACAGCTTCTGGGAAAATGCAAGTGCAGTGAAAATTGCCAGCTTCTTACTTTCATTTTCTTCAAAAAGCTCCAACGATTGCAAGAATCTTTGCATAACATTTTCAAGGTTCTTTATGAGGAAAGGCCTTCGCCGCAGAATCTTCTGTATGTAAATTACACATGGCATAATGGCTTCCCGTGTAGGCTCACAGTCTATTATAGAGAAATGATGGCGCTCCCCCTCATCAGGTTTAGTTGTGCCAGGTTGTGTACGCCCTCCTGTGAAGACAACCTGGAGTCATGAAGTAAATAAGGTCAGGGCACCACAGAAATATGTCAACCAATAGCAAATGATTTTTATTATCGCACAAGTACTCACACGCACTTTTGCCTATGCCAGAGCTTGAACCCCCTCCCATCCTCTTTGAGAGTGGGGATGTTACCATTGGGCTAGAGGCCCCCTCTGATGTCAACCAAGTGATGATTGACAACTAATAAAATTAAACAACGTCTTATACTAACAATTGAAACAATTGATCTTATCTAACTACATCCATGGTTCGCCGTAACGGCCCGTAACGGCCGTTACGTAACGGTTTTACGGCTTGCCGTTACCTATACGGCACCGTTTCCCGCACCCGTAACGGTGATCGGGACCCCGATTTTTACCGGTTCCGAAAATATCGTAATGGTTAACACAATTGAAGTTTTTCAAAAATTTGGGTTAAAAAGTTTTCTATTATGTATATGATATGATAAATGTTACTCCATCAGTTACAAATAGAAGATGGTCTATTAATGATGAATCAAATGTCCACTGAAGATACAGTTCAAAATTGACAATCTTTTCATGAACCCCAACCAGAGCAACAAGATCCACCACGAAATTCATTTTGGTGGTGAACCATGTATCTTTTTAAAAATTATTTTACATTTTTGGAAATAAATTATATCTTTTGTGATTTCAAATTTTTATTTATTTAAATTTAAATTTAATTTAATAATATCATAACTAGTATATCATAAACATTCAAATAACGACGACACAATTAGATTTATTAATAACTTATTTTTTGATATTAAAATTCTTTAAAAAATTAAATAAAATTTACTTAAATCTACCAAAAACTCATATTTATTCATTCATGTTGCAAAAAGTATCCAATTAAAACATTTTAGGTAAGATGTGCAAGATTTTAAAAAATTCACGCTTCCGATAACCGCGTCCCGTTACGTAACCCCGTTACGGACCCGTTACCGTTACAGTGACCGTTACCGTTACAGCGAACCATGACTACATCCCTCCAATCCATATGACATGCTATTTACATGTATTATGTTTGAGTTTGACCAGCCTACCTAATTAGATCCATTTAACAAAATGTGTTGTGTTAGAATGACGTGTATAACTAAATGTGTCAGATAAACAGACTGTATAAGTGGTAAATATCATGTTTAAGTAAACCTGTCATCATATTAGTGTTGATCTAATCCTAATAGTATAGAACTTTAATTTAATGTGTCGCATCGTATCATCACAGTTCTTGGTCCATTTCTTAGACATGGTACGTGTGTCGTGTCATATTACCCATTGACGCCGGACAGAATAGAGATTATTCTGTAGGCTAATGCAATAAGTACTTTGCAAGGGAAAAACAAGAGAATTTCGACCCAAAATTCAGAAAACACTCTGGAATTTTATATAATTGTTTATAATCAAGAATGAATAAAAAACAACCCACAAGCCGGGTTTAAATAACTGAAAATCGAACCCTAATGGGATTTTTGCCAAAAATAGCAAAACCCTAAAAGTCCTACCAAAACAAAATACGGAAAAAAATAAAAAGATTGCCAAAAATTTGGCCCAAATCGGGTTCAAAATCACCTCCTAATTGGCAAATAAAAGATTACCATAAATAGCAAAAATTAACTAAAATTAAAGATTTAAAAAGGAAAACAGCGGATTTGGGGCTCGAAACGATGTGCACCGAGTGTAGCTTGGTGGCCACGACGTCCGCGCCGAGATTAACTTTCCAAATTGGGGTCACGGGCGGAAATCCGACACTCGTAGCTCCAGTTATGGCCAAAAAACCGACGCATGCACGGAAACTGCCCTAAATTAGGCTAGATCACGATTTCTTGCCATCCTTGCGCTGATCCTCCCTCTCCAGGTAATCCAGCGCCATCAATGAGCAATCTGACAGCTCGGCATCGTCTGACTCGGATCCCCCTGCATCAGTCACCCCGGGTTGGAAAGAACTCGCCCTCGAGTTCATGGCAGCATCAGCAGAATCCGCAAAGCAAGGAGTCAGGTGTTTCACATTAAAAACATCAGAAGTCTTCAAGTGACTAGGGAGACGCAGCCTGTATGCGTTGTCATTAATCTTCTGCAATATCTCACAGGGTCCAATCTTCCGCTCCTTAAGCTTATTATACTCGCCAACAGGGAAACGATCACGAGTTAATACAGCCCAAACAAAATCACCAACATCAAAAAGTACCTGACGACGATGACTGTCCGCTCGAGCTTTGTACTTGTCATTGCTCTCGTGAATGGTCAGTTTCACCTGCTCATGGATGTCTCGAAGATGTTGGGCCAACTCATCTGCCCTAGGATGCAAACGGCCCACACGTGGAATGGGCGCTAAGTCCAGTACTCCAGATGGATTCTGACCATAGACGATCTCAAAAGGACTCATTCCTGTGGTTCTGCTCGTTGACCTGTTGTAGGCAAATTCTGCTTGAGGTAATGCCAGATCCCACTGCTTGGGTTTAGTGCCTGCTAAACACCTCAACAGATTGCCTAGACTCCGATTCACCACTTCGGTCTGACCATCCGTCTAGGGGTGATAAGCGCTGCTGAAATTCAGCTTCGAGCCCAGCTTTCCCCATAAGTTCCTCCAGAAATTACTGATGAACTTGGTGTCTCGATTTGAAGTGATGGATCGAGGAACACCATGGAGACGCACAATCTCCCTGAAGTAAAGATGGGCTATTCGGGCAGCATCCATGGTTTTCCTGCAAGGTACAAAGTGGGCCATTTTGGAAAACCTGTCAACCACAACTAAAATAGAATCACAGGCCCGTTGGGTACGGGGTAAGCCCAACACGAAATCCATGCTGACATCGAACCAAGGAGCTTCAGGAACCGGCAAGGGGGTGTAAAGGCCTGCATTGGTGAGGACACCCTTGGACCTTTGGCATACATAACAACGCTCCACAAAGTGAGCCACGTCATTGGTCAATTTGGGCCAATAATAATCAGAAGCAATAAGGGTCAATGTCTTGTCTCGCCCGAAGTGACCCTCATTATGAAGCTCGCTAATAATCTGTTGCCTTAGCGAACAATCTGGAATGCACAATTGTAGCCCACGAAACAAGTAACCATTATGTAAAAGGAAATCATGACGATGACCAGATATTACCTCCTGAATGATCTTTCCAAAGGAAGGATCTGTGGCATACAAATCAGTGAAAGTTTCAAATCCTGTGACTCGGGTACTCATGGTGGTGAGGAGTAAAGTGCGACGACTGAGGGCATCTGCAATACGGTTCAGGTTCCCTGATAGGTGCCTTAGGGAAAAAGTGAACTCTTGTAAGTACGCCACCCATTTGGCATGCCGTCTGCTCAGCTTGTGTTGACCATTTATGTACCTCACGGTCTCATGATCAGTAAGAAGGATGAATTCCTTATGCACAAGGTAGTGACGCCAATGACTCAGACTGAACGATGGTGTAGAACTCCAGGTCGTAGGTGGAGTAATTCTTCTTGGATCCCGACAGTTTCTCACTGAAAAAAGCTACGGGTCGCCCTTCCTGACTGAGAACACCACCAATGCCAACTCCAAATGCATCACAATTCAACTTAAACACTTTATCAAAATCAGGGAGTGCCAACACCAGTGCCTCCGTCATCTTCTGCTTGACCAGTTGAAAACTGGCTTCTGCCTCCTTAGTCCAGTGGAAATCACGTCCCTTGAGGCACTCTGTGATAAGAGCAATCAGAGTGCTGAAATTTCTGATGAAGCGGCGGTAGAAAGATGCCAACCCATGGAAACTCCTGACATCATGCAAGGTTTTTGGCTGGGGCCACTCCAAGACTGCATCTATCTTCGACTGATCTGCATGAACACCATCAGTAGACACAACAAAACCTATAAAGGTTACAGAAGTAGTGAAGAAAGAACACTTCTTCTGATTAACAAACAGGCGCTCCTTCCTGAGCATGTCAAAAACTGCACGGAGGTGATCAAAGTGTGAGGCCCATGTAGGGCTATAAATAAGGATATCGTCGAAGTAGACTACCACGAATTTCCCCATGAAAGGCCGTAAAACCTGATGCATAAATCTCATGAATGTGCTGGGCGCATTGGACAGTCCAAATGGCATGACCATCCACTCATACAACCCATGCTGCGTCTTAAACGCCGTCTTCCACTCGTCTCCAGGCCTTATTCGGATTTGGTGGTATCCGCTCTTAAGGTCAATTTTGGAGAAGACCTTAGAAACAGAAAGTTGATCTAGCATGTCATCCAGGCGGGGAATGGGAAATCTGTACTTCACCGTAATTCTGTTGATGGCTCTGTTGTCTACACACATGCGCCAGGAACCATCTTTCTTTGGTACCAGCAAGACAGGAACGGCACATGGGCTCATACTCTCACGGATGTAGCCCATCTCCAGCAACTCTACTACCTGTCGCTGCAACTCTTCAGCCTCCTTTGGGCTGAGGCGGTATGCTGGTATATTGGGCAAACTCGAACCCGGAATTAAGTCGATCTGATGCTGAATATCTCTCATAGGCGGCAGTCCAGGAGGAAGGTCTTTTGGCATTAAATCAGAGAATTCCGAAAGCAGCTGTTGGACCTCCGTAGGTAATTCTGGAACCTCACCTGTTGCACTATTTCCACAAGGCAGTAAAGCATAAACTACATGTTCACGCTCAACTTCAACCAAAAACCTGGACATAGAAAGCAAATTGTTACTATTGACAACCGGGGTGGGATTGGGTCCTTCCCGACGAGGTGCCAACACAATCTTTTTCCCTTTGATGCTAAGGGAATATGTATTCTTCTGTCCGTCATGTACCACACTTCGATCATATTGCCAAGGTCTGCCTAACAGTATATGACACGCATCCATGGACACTACATCACACCAAGCATTATCGAAATATTTCTTGCCAACAGAAAAAGACACTAAGCATCGTCTATCTACTGTTACCTCACTGCCTTTATTCAGCCATGACAGTTTGTACGGCTTGGGGTGACGATCTGTCTTCAACTGCAATTTCTGGACAGCGTCTTCAGAGACTACGTTCTCGCAACTGCCACTGTCAATAATCATCTTGCAGACTTTATCGGCCACAGTGCAGGTTGTGTGGAAAATATTGGTTCTCAACCAGTCATCTTCGGAATCCCCTCTGGGAGTCAGTAGGCTCTTACGAATGACCAGAGTTTCATGGTCGTCCCCATACAACACATCCTCATCTCCTTCTTCGTCATACACTGGCTCTCCAACCTCCTCAGTCTCATCTTCCATGCCTTCCTCAAGCAGTAGATTTTTGCCCGTCTGACTGGCAGGCTTCCTGCAATGGGTTGCTATATGCCCCTGTTCACCACATCGAAAACACTTAATCGAAGGGTTAGGATTACCCTTTGGTGGCTGCTGGGGAGGACGGGATTCTTGAGGGCGAGATGGCCTACTGCTTTGGTCGTTTCTGATGACGGGTCGTCTATTCTGCTGTTTCTCTACAGCAAGGGCGCGCTGGTAGGCTTCAGAAACGGTCCACAGCAAGTGAAGGCTGAGTGCATCCTGTAGAGGTTGTCGTAAACCCCCCAAATATCGGGCTACCATCTGTTCTTCTGTCTCAGTTAGATCATTCCGAGCAATCAACTGATAGAACTCCTCTGTATAATCTTCCACGGATCTCATCCCTTGCCTCAACGAATGAAGTCGCTGAAACAGGGTTTGAGTATAGCCAAAGGGAAGGAAGTGACTCTTTATCTTCTTCTTCATCTTCTCCCAATCAGTGATCTTGGCCTTGCCCTGCCTGTTTCTTGAACGTTTCAACTATTCCCACCACGCAGATGCTCGACCCTTGAGTTTGATGGCCACAATTTTCACTTTGACACGATCCGGGACCTCTTTATAATCGAAAATTCGTTATACTTCATTCAACCAATCAATAAAGCAATCGGCTTGTAACGTACCAGAAAACTCGGGAAGCTCTACTTTGAAGCCGAGATCTCTATGACGGTACTGATTGTGATACGGATTTTCGAAGGTGGAATTGTCGGTATCAGAATCTTCCACATCATGATTACCGATTTCCTGCGCCGCCAGGCGCTGGGTTAAACTCTGCCACTTGCCTCTGCAAATCCTCAATCATAACATCCTGAACGTTACGATCACAGTACGGGACTTCCTCAATCGGAACCTGCCCACGACCACGACCACGATTATTAGCCATCGAAAACGGATGGAAATACCGCCTCAGGAAGATGCTGAGCTCTGATACCAATTGACGCCGGACAGAATAGAGATTATTCTGTAGGCTAATGCAATAGGTACTTTGCAAGGGAAAAACAGGAAAATTTCGACCCAAAATTCAGAGAACACTCTGGAATTTTATATAATTGTTTATAATCAAGAATGAATAAAAAACAACCCACAAGCCGGGTTTAAATAGCTGAAAATCGAACCCTAATGGGATTTTTGCCAAAAATAGCAAAACCCTAAAAGTCCTACCAAAACAAAATATGGAAAAAAATAAAAAGATTGCCAAAAATCTGGCCCAAATCGGGTTCAAAATCACCTCCTAATTGGCAAATAAAAGATTACCATAAATAGCAAAAATTAACTAAAATTAAAGATTTAAAAAGGAAAACAGCGGATTTGGGGCTCGAAACGATGTGCACCGAGCGTAGCTTGTTGGCCACGACGTCCGCGCCGAGATTAACTTTCCGAATTGGGGTCACGGGCGTAAATCCGACACTCGTAGCTCCAGTTATGGCCAAATAACCGACGCATGCACGGAAACTGCCCCAAATTATGCTAGATCACGATTTCTTGTCATCCTTGCGCTGATCCTCCCTCTCCAGGTAATCCAGCGTCATCAATGAGCAATCTGACAGCTCGGCATCGTCTGACTCGGATCCCCCTGCATCACCCATCCAATAATCTTCTTATCAATTACACTAATAAAAATCATTTTTTGTTCATGTTGATCGGACCCATATCCCATGTCCTCAAACAACATGAACACAACCGCAAACACGAATTGCCACCTGACGGCCTCATCAATAGAGAGGTCATCATTCATAGTCTAAAACACCATAGTTTTTGTGATTGCAGTACTGCCCCAACAAACCAAGGGATCCCTCCTCATCTTCACCCCACGAATTCTATGCTTTATCCGATTCCAAATCCTCCACTAGTCCAAATACTTCAGAAGCACCCATTTATTAACTTCTGCCAATAAAGGAAAAGCCTAAGACGCTAGGAACTCCTGCCCCACTCACTAAGACACCACCTCTCATCCCAAATGCGGGCCAAGAAGGCCCTATTAACAAATCTACCACCCCAAATGCTCTTTACAGCACCAACGAAGATATTCTCTATTTCTCGTTCTCTCAAATAATCTATCCTCATCTTCCACACCCTAAAGGGAGTCTTTACAACTACTTTTATCCAGATATATTGAACCACAGGTATTTTATAACTGGATCCAGGTACGTACTGAGAACAACCAACATGCCAACTCCCCACCCCACTCTCTCCCCTTTTTGTTTTCGGTTGGGTAAGTTGCCCCCTTCTTGCCACTGCTTCTACCCAATTCTACTCCTCTTCACTCACCATTTCTGGTTGAAGCTGCATTTTCCAATTGCCTCTCCTTTATTAATCCAATCCCTTCCTAATTTTCCTTTAACTGCTACCACTTCATCACCCAATTGACCACATTGTACAGACTCCCTGGCTGTCCAAATTGCTTCCAAGGTCTATTCCAAAATCCGGCTCTCCAAATGCTCTTCAATATTTCATTCTTGTTTCTCACAAGTACACCACACTCACCTTCTATTTCAAAGGGAAGACTCCACAACATCCTCTTATCATTTAATCCAAGTAATCAAAAGTTCGAACAATACAGATCCAGTCGTAACTGGCCCAGTATTTGAAAATGCACAGAGATCATGACTCCTCTGACGAAGAATACAGAGACCAAAATGAAGAGTGCCTTTGACATAGCTCAAAATATTTCGGGTTTGGCACTTTGAGAAATGTAAAATATACCAAACAAACATTTTTCTACAACTCAAACTCCACCAACAAAATTTAATATACATGCTTATTGATGATTCGTAGTGGTGGTATGCAAGTGCAAGGAAAAAACATATCAAATCTTGAATTGTTTTGGCCACCTATTACTAATGGAAAATACTAAGGGATGCCCATCTATCGAAACAAGTAGTTACAAGAACTCGTTAACAAATGAGAGATGTACAATTCCATGTAACATAAAATTTTCTGTTGCTGAATAATAGAGTACCACTACAATAATGACACAAACCTGTCATGCATTGAACCATTGTAATAAACATTAAAGGAACCCAGTATGTACATCTTCGTAGGATGTAAGACACTCATTATCACTTCTAATAAATCAAATCATCAAACTAAGATTCTTTTGGACTACCTCAAATCATATTAAGGAAAAATCAAACAAATTTAAAGATACTTGCCTCAAAAAAGGTGTCACCGTATCTTGAGAAGTTAAGGTCTGAAGATTCAATGCTTTTAGCAATAAGTTCCTGCACTTATCAAAATGGTCACATGGGTCAATCATGAAGACTATCATCAGATTAAGATTATAAGTCCATTCCATACTGGCCACAAATACACACTCGCAGGCATAAAATAGTGTGCACATAAAATAAACTGGAGATTCTAGATAAACAGATAAAATTACCAAATCGCCAGCATTATCCAGATAGATCTGGACCACTGCATCCGCAAATGCTGCAGGGTCCAGAGGCGCTGCAATATTCCGTTTGCGGGTCTTAATCCGCGTACCACTATAATTCCAGATATTCATAAACAGAAAAGTAGTTCAGTACAATAACCTTCATGGCAAAAACGAAATTCAAGAAATTCCAACAATATAGAAGTGGTCTCTATCACATAGACCATGTGTTTATTCCACATAAAACAGAATAACGATTCACTATAGTTTGAAGTATCCTCCAATTATAATAAGCTGCTTATTCAAAACAATTGGACATTACAATAGATTCCAGTTAAATAAGCTTAAGGGTAGAGGTATAATGTAATTTTTTATTTTTTTTAAAAAAAAAAAACCCATATATGCCAGAATGCTGGGTTAAGAATGAGTGATTGCCCTTCTCCAACCCTTACTGCCCAACCTGAGAGCGGCTCAAGATTTTATCTTACCTATTGGCTATTGCATTGCCTTGTCACCTACGACTGTTGGTGTTTTTTGATGGGTTTGTTCAAGATTCAGTGGGTTATTCCTTCTTTGACGATGGGTTTGATGGGTATGTAGACTCTGAAGAGGGTGTGTTGTAGCCTTGTAGGTGCTCATGTGCGTATTTTTTGGAGGGTGGCAACTCTGTCTTTGGTGATGCCTCTGCATGGAATGCAATTGCAGATGTTTTGAAGCTCCTACTGGCACCATCAGATATTTGATTGGGTATATTTTGTACATCTATAGAGGAGAAGATGATTCTTCGTGATCCTTGGGATCTTAAGGCCTCATTTGGCCTTTTATTTTGTTTATTGGGATGCTCTCCCCGTTCGCGCGCTTCTATATACTTCTTTACTTGACATAAAAAAAATTTATTGTTTATTATCATATCCTGATTGAATTCACACTTGGGTGTCTAAAGCATTGAAGTTTCCCATCCCTAATGCATACTGCTTCCATGCTTAATGGGACAGAACAAGGAGCGCCAATTTCTGCATAAAAAATGGCACTCCTCCAGCACACCGGATGCAATAGACATGTTCTACTTAATTCAGGCAAACTCTTTGTTTTTTTTTTTTTGATAAGTAAGTAATTTATAAAAAACGCATTCAAAAGGGGAATGCATCCCAAATACAATGACCCCTAGGGGCCAAGAGAACCCATAAACTCAATTTTCTCATCTAAACAGCTACAATTGCGCCCTTCCACCCAATGAAAAAGACAGAAAATAAAAACATCTTTTAAAACCCTCGTAGGGGACTCAACACTCTCAAAGCAACGCCTATTGCGTTCCATCCATATCGTCCACCAAACTCTGCATCAATGGTTTTAATTATTTCAAACTTATTTTAGTTAGTCCACAGTCGAATACCATGGACAAGATGAGACACAGCTACTCTAATCCCATATGAGGTACACATACACAAGGCAATATCATACTGACAATATATAGGTTCCATGGTGGAAATATTGAGCATGTGTACAACTATGCGTCGCAGATTTCTTTGCATTACCACCACCTCACATACTACTATTAGTGTATAGATTATTTCTTTTCAAATTTTCCTTGCCGAGTCGGTCCAAGTCCTTGTATCATATTGCATTGCAACAATGTCTGTTTCCTGTCTTGTTAGTGTCCTAAATTTTGTATTTATGTATCATGCAAACATCAGAACCTAGTTGGAAACTCTAATTTAAAACTGTTAACCTCTCGAGATAACTTGATGACCTAAGCAGTGATAACAGTGTGGGCAATAGATAAAACTACAATTATTCAGCTGAAGAAATTGTGAAAACAAATAGACTGCTGATGCCTAAACATTCTAGAAGAGGGACGTACGGAGTTCTAAACCTACAGAAGCATCAAGAAAGAAGGGAAGAGTAAATGATATTGGAGGTTTTTCAAGACTTCCTTGACCTAGTCTGATTTTATGAAGATTCTTAAAAGACACTTACAAGGAATTATGGCCCTTTAAGGCCAAACTTTATTCTGAGATTTGTCCTAAAATTTACTGACCATGGAATTTTTATTTATTTTTTGATAAATAAGTATGTATTAAAAGGCACTCAAACGGGGAGTGCATCCCAACAAAACAACCCTACGGGCGAAGAGAACCAAAAAACGCTATCTTTTCCTCAATAGATTTACAATTCCAACCCATCACCCAACAAAAAAGATTAAATTTTATTGTAAATATAAGCATTGGACTCTCTTGTCTATACACCAACTCACAAATGAATTAGCCAAGCAGATTTCTTATCTCCGAAAATAGCTCTTTCCCTCCCTCCCTCTCTCTAGATTTGGGTATTTGGGTGTCCAAGCCCATCCATATGGGATAAAGGCAAGGATTGTGACAATGATGATGAATTCTTCTCCATTAAAAAAAAATGAAAAAAAAACTTCAATTTTTATCTCTCATTTTCTGCAATATTTCTCTATACAACTGAATAACAAGCATAGCTTAAATAGAATAACAGTACTTTTGGTATGAATATAAGTTATTCAATCTTCATAAGCATAATGTAGTAAAATAGTAGATCATTTGCAATTTACAGGTAGATAAAATTACTGCTTGAAATGCTTACTTACCCTAGAGTGGGTCTCTCCTTTGAGCTGCAGAGGGGAAAAATAATAATTAATAGAAACACCAGAAAATAAAAACAAAAATAAAACGGTTTCAAACCAATCTCTACTGCTGCTTTTATTTCTTTTTCCTATTGGAGTATTTGGTAATTACAACTGCTTCAGAAAAATGAAAAATCAAGAAAAAGGCAACAAAGGAGGCCTTTTGGTAGCTACATTGGAAACATCAAATTTGGCATAAAAAATAAAAAATCTAGTCGAAGCATCATCTAAATAAGAGAAACACCACAAACCAAGACAAAATTAAGTTGCTTTTCACACCAATATCAACTGGTCTTTCTTATACCTTTTACCCCCCTTTGGTTATGTGACAATCTCAATTGCTTCCCAAAATAAAAATAAAGAAAGAATTGAAAATTCCAGAAAAAAAAAACAGTAAAGTAGCCCTTTTGAAAGCTACATTGGAAACAACAAATTCTCCTTAAAAAAAAAAAAGAAATAATCGAATCTTTATTTATTTTCACAAAAAAAAATATATGCTTCACTTAAAAGTACAAAAATAAAAAAACCCAAAGATCCACTAGCCCTTGCCAATCAAATAGACTGTACTAAGCAACCAAATACACAGTAACACAGACGTTCTTTCCAATATATATGCATGTATATATAGTAAAAGAAAACGTCTTTTTGTCAAAAACACTTGCAAAAATCAAAGGGTTCGTCTCCAATAGGAATTTCAACAAGACCACCATATCTACTTTTATCAAGAACTATATATACACATACAGATATAATTTCATTCCCACATATAGTTACATAAAAATTAAGGTCCTTTTTTCCACAAAAAAAGGTTCATTTTTTTTCAAAAGCAATTTCACCCAGAAGAACAAATCTACCAACAAAAGTGAGCGAGACAAATACGGAGATACAGTGTGTCTGTGTTTGTGTTTGAGTGTGTGAATAAGGTACCTCATAAACCAAGACCGAGAGAGATCGAAGGAGAGGCGAATCTGCTACTCTCTTCTGCGTGTGGAAATGCGATTGAGGAGAGAGCGATTTGGAGATGGGTTTTGGGGAAGATATTTATTTTAGAGAGAGAAAGAAACACAGATCAAAAAGGAACAATTTTTGTTATTATTATTATAATATAATACTCTCTTTCTCTCTCTAGCTTTTTCCCTCTTTAGGCCTGTATCGTATATCTATATGTGTATATGCGTATGTAATGTGTTGTATTATGTGATGTATGGGTCAGCGTGAGAAAAGAAAAAAGAAAGGGCTGGAGAGAAACCCGGAGAAAAGATGGCATCTCATACATGTATATAGATGCATATATATATATATATACATATATATATATATATTCCGTTTTCGATGATACTGTATATTGTAAGCTAAATTACACATACCAACCCTATATAATCAACTACACTTTCAAATAACTCATCCTTATTTTTAAAAATATCACTGACCTCCTATAGAAAACATCTTTGCCAAAGTCCTTTTTGGTTTGAGGATTTGTTTTTAGTCTAAAACAAATTAAATATTTTTGGTGTTTTTGTATAGTCTTGGAATCATGTTTAAGAATGTAAATTTTGAATTTATTTCAAGTCCGACCCAAACATATTTTTGGTATGTTACCAAGTTAAAACAAATAATGTAATTTTATTTTTTTTATTTTTTAATCTTGATATGTATCACATGACTATGAGTATTATATATTCAAATTCAATATTTCGTATCGTAAGTACATTATATTACATTATCAATGTCATAAGTATCACGGATATTTTGCTTGCTAGAAGAAAATCAGAACTTCAAATTTGAAAAACTTATTAGGTATAATTCCATTCTCAATAGTATTCTCATTGTAAAACATTATATACATGAGAGATTTTGCTTGTTGGAGGAAATGTAGAAAAGTATTTTAGTTGTCAATATGTTGTATGGATCTCCCTCTTGATCTTATAATTTCAGTAAAAGTAATATGTTATTTTATCACTTTGGTCATAAAAGTTTTAAAAATATATATGTTATATACTTTGTCCATTTTCAAACATTATCCTTTTATTCACTTTCCGATGCTGATATTATATCAGTGAAAGAATTGTTTGTCTCCATCACGTGCCTAACAAAATTATGTACACCTTATAAAGTAATTGAGATTATGAAAATAAAAGTAGATAATATCTGAAGAAACATTACGGCCCGTTTTTGATTTTTTTTTTTCTGTTTCCTAGAAAAGAAAAAATATGATTTTGATTCCGGTAGAAGAAATACAAATTAAAATCATTTTTACTAATTATCAATTATTTTCAAACATAAAAACAAAAAACAAAAATATCTACTTTTATGGGCTATAATCTTTCAAAGCCCATTGGGCCCATTGTCCATCTAATTTGAACTATATCGAGTCTTCCCACACCGAGTGCAACTTGCAGTATGATCGAAAATCTATTTACTTCCAATTTCGTACAAACTCTAACCCTGTTGCTTCCAGACCCAAAATAGAAACCAAAGCTTCGATTTTTACACAGAAGAACCAAATAAAAACCAAAGCTTCAATTTTTACACCGAATACCAAAATAAAAACCAAACCCATCTCTTTAATTTTGCAGAAAACTGTAAAAACAAACACCATGGAGAAAATAACATTACCAGTCTCAATCGCAATGTACCATCTTTTCACCTTTTCATGTCTGTATTTACTTTAATTTGAGAAGATTTTTTATTTTTTATTTTTTATTTTATTTATTTTTTTGTATTTTTGGGATTTTAATTGCGATTGTGAGAAAGAGTTGTTTTTGGAGGATCACATTACTTGGCTTCCTGATGATGTCATTGCTTCAATCTTGTCACTATTATCACTAATGAAAGAAATTGCAAGAACTAGTGTGCTCTCTAATAGATGGAGGTATATGTGGGCTTATTTTCCTAGACTAAAATTTTGAGGCTTTAGATGTTATGCATGGAATTAAATTGGACGAAAAGGCCCTTGAAATCGAAAGACCTTTATATTTAAATTGGGTTAATCAAGTATTGAAATCCTACCGTGGTCCGACTATAGATCAATTTTGAGTTAAATTTAACCTGATGATAGCTGTCAATCCGATATTGATAATTGGGTTCTCTTTGCAATAGGAAAAAAAGAAGTTAAAAAGGCTCGAGCTTGACTTGTTAGAAGCCAGGGATAGGGAAAACAATTACAATTTGAATTTATTGTCTCGTTGAATGACTAGCATCCACTTGCTGACCAATCTCCGACTCACAAACGTGAATGTATGTGGCCAATTGCTCGAGTCATTATTGACTCACTGTCCCTTTTTGGAAGAAATGTATGTGGACAGATCTGATACTCTCGAAAGTCTGAAAGTTCCTCAACTAGCACACAAATTGAAGTGTTTGGAGATATTGGACTGTGACAAGTTGGAAAGTATCGAGATTTATGCATTGAATGTTGTGTCATTCAAATATAACGGAAGAACTATTTCAGAGTTCCCGTTTAAGAATGACCAGGTTCCTATTGAGTTGTTTATCGCGGGTGACTACTGTAATTATCTAATATATAATTTTTTAGAGATTTCTAGTTATCTTTCTCAACTAGAGAGTCTCGCGTTGGCGTGCTATAACCTTAGTGAGGTAAGTTTAACTGATACATTTTTATCTCCCCTTCATTTTATTTTAATCTTTTTTGACATAATTATCAATCTTTGTTGATGTATATTTTTCTTTGGTTTATTTAGAATACTTTCAAGTCCACAAAATTTCTTATATTTAACAATCTCAAGCAACTGGAGCTTATAATTTGGGCAAATGATTGCGATAGCCTTCTCGTTTTTGTGCCTCTGATAGAGGCAAGTCCTTTCTTAAATAAATTTGTGTTGCAGGTAAGTCTTCCGAAACTATGAATTTTATTGCTCTTGTAATCGACTTTTGAAATGAAAATTTTGATTCATTGCTTAAAAGCTTTTCATTTCTTCTACTAGCTGCTGCTTTTTTGGTATGACAAATTACAACATTACCAATGCTGGGAAAAATGGTGTTTGGCTTGCTCTGTTCCTCTGATTGATCAATTTTATAGGAAATGAATATATATTATTCTGTTGTTCTTATGTCCATTGAAAATTTCTTAGGAAAGAGTTTTGACAGGGTGACTACCTGTCATTACAATTCCGTTAAATCTAGAAATGTCATGATTTTTTATTTGCCCTAAGCAATTATGACGTTATGGAAAAGGTGTAATAAAGCACCTTATAAATTTATGTCTCCTTGTTGCAGTTGGAGTGGATGAGGGGCCATGTGAAAAGACGGCGGGGAAAAGGTTAGTTATAGGCCAAATTGGACCTAGACCTGTTTACTAACTGTTTCTGTTTTCTATTTCTAATTCCTGAAAAAGCAGAATTAGATTCTGTTTCTTACAGGAGAAACAAAAACTAAATTTATGTTTACTAACTTTTCAAAAACAAATATTAAAACTGCGTTTATTAAAACAATGTTCAACAAAAGAATTACAATTTTTTTTTTCACAAACATTAAAACAATTTTGAAAAAAATAAAAATATTATTTTATTTATTTATCATTTATTTATTTAATTATATTTATTTATTTATTTATTCAATTTTATTTATTATTAGTTTTATTTTATTTAATTTATGAATAATATTGTTTTATCAATTTTTATTTTATTAATTTTTTCATTTTTATTAATTATCTATTCATTTGTTTTTATTTATTTATCATTCAATTAATTAATTAATTATCTTTTTTTATTTTTTATTTTTTTTTATTTTTTATTAATTGTATTTTTAATCATTTTTTTATTTTTTTTATTCATTTTAGTTATTTATTATTTATTTTACTTATTTTATTTTGTTTATTAATATATTATTTTTTATTAATTATCTATTCATTTTATTTTATTTCTTATTATATTTATTTATTTATTAAATTTAAATAATATTTTATGTAATTATTATTTTTTATTATAATTTATTTATTATTGATTTAATATTTCTTATTCTTTTTATTATTGATGATTATGGTGAGTTTGAGGAAACAAAAAGAGAAAACACCTTTTTTTTTGCTTCCTCTTTCCTTTGTAATGAGAGGAAACGTTTTCTCAATTCAAAAAACAGAAACAAATTAAGAAACGTGTTTTTCATATTATTTTCAAATTTCAAAAAACATAAACAGTTAGTAAACAGACCCTTAAGGAGCTAGAGTTGATTGGGTTCGTGGGCGTACGAATAATATTAAGAGAGCTGTTATGCTCGAGAAGATTATTTTTGATATTCGGACACCATCTCTAATAGGAAGTCCGTAATATTAAGAGAGCTGTTATGCTCGAGATTATTTTTGATATTCGGACACCATCTCTAATAGGAAGTCCGTGGGAGTTCGAGGAGACCCCGAGAGAGATACAAGGAGAAAGCGTGCCTATAAGCTTTGAAACAAACTTCCTGTTGGAGCAGCTCTAGAAGTCATTTGATGCCTGATTATATGATGGTGTAATGTATTGTTTCTGTATTTGTCTCTTCCAAATTTATTTGCTTTTATATGTTTGATATTTCAAACATGGCACAAGTATTTACGGGCAACATTTTAATTTATTTAAATATGTTTGGATGTATAATGTACCAATAGCGTTGTGAGGAAGTGTAAATGATAAAACATTTTTCTAACTTGAATAGTTGAGTACATAATTTTTATTATATGGTTTGATGTATCGTATTCTATATGCTCCATTTGCTATTGCGTTATATGATGTTGGGGCAAAGAACTATTACAATGTAAGGACTAGGGGGCAAAGAACTAAGAACTATTACAATGTAAGGACTAGGGACCAAAGAGAAGAATAAGCATAAACTATTCTGATAAACTAGTATCCTCAATTTTTTCAATTTTTTTAAAACGTTCTTCCAATGCTTAAAAGTTTTTCTAAATTTTTTACCAAAAACTATTCAAAATAAATTTTTTCCTCCAAAAAGCCAAAAAGAACGTTTGAAAAGCCTCCAAACAAGGTCTAAGTCGCGGTAATGGGACTCGGACAACATCAGAAGAACATCGGTGGTGACATACATGGTAAGGACTGATAAAAACTGGATCAATTCAAAATGGGTCATAAAATGCGGATCAGTTTGAAACTTTGAAGTGAAACTCATGATATGAGCCGGGTTAAAAACGACAACCCAAAAAACAGAAGTAGAAATGAAATAAACCTGTAATTAATCAGAGTTATTAAGTAGTAAGATTCTCAATAAGATTCTAATTTTGTCGGGCCGGAACTAGAGGACTCTGTGAGAGACACTTGTAAGGATAATTCTCCTATAACCTGTAAAGTAGAATGACAGAATCAAGTGTGCAAACTTCTACAACATTCTGTCTTGAATCTGCATATGAGCATGAAATATATAGTCCAAATTGGAGGGAAAAAAAATGAAACTTTGTCCTCTGTCTTCGTCACTGTAGCCAATCTCGCAGAAGAATCACACATGTAAATAAAGGTTTTACTAGCAATGGTATAGAAGACTAAAATCATTCTGAGAGAAGAAAGAAAAGTCCCAGAACGCATCTCATAACCAAAATCAATAAATTCAAAATGTCCCAAAAATGAATTTGGTCCCAAAGGCTATTCATGCATATGAATTATTCCTTCAATGAAAGGAGTCACGTTCTGAAAGAGTTAGAGAACGCGACTCCTTTCACTACATTCCACACTATCCTCTCTGGAATAAATAGCAATAAAAAAGGAATAAAACAGCAGCAGTGTAATATCAGATTTATCTCCAAGATAGACTGCAGCTTAATTAGTCAAACAAATGAGCCTAATTAAAGAGAGAAGGAGACGAGATTCAATTCGATACAAAGTAGCCTCAAATTAAAAGACTGAGGTACATCGAGTCCTAAGAAGGGTTCCAGCATCGATCCAGTCCCATTGGCCTATTACAAAAAAGAGAAACTATTATTCCAAAACCCCTTCGACTTCGATAAATTGGTGAAAATCACATAATAAACCTTTTATTTATTTATTTAAACGTGGGAAATTTGGAAGGAATATTGAAGCCTTGAAGGATCCCTTTCCCCTTTCCCCACTACCGGGAAGGGTTTCCATGTGTTTGGCTTCCAAGGAACCAGTCTCTGTAAATCCCTACACACTAAATCGAAAAATAATCATTTTTGCCTCACATGTCCGAAATACATAAACAGCCTCCCTGCTCGACACTTTTAGCTTCCAAATTGACTTATCATCATGTGGCTCCGTATGACGCTCGTACTGCAGCTGACAGCCGGCAGGCTAAGACGCTTTATTCCATTTGACGAAACATACAAAAGCAAGCATTGCAAGTTTAATCAATCTCTTTGGAACTCAAACAACATGGGCGAGTTCGAGCATTAGAAGCAGAGGCAAGACTAGCCGTTGCATGTACTCTCTTTCATATTATATAAAACATCGTGAGAATGCACGTGCCTCAACAAAAAGAGGTAAGACTGATACGTACATCCGATCCTCCCCAAACCTCACAGTGGTCAAACCCTCGTGAACTGAGTTTACCCTAAACTCTCCACATTGCATTACACTTTCGTTTCACCGGTGTTTTCAAGGTTTTGGACACACTTGCAGGGTTCTCATGCTTTCACTTACTGGGCCTAAGTCATCTTACAAAGTCTCATACCGGCGCATAACACCTCACCCTTGGAACACTACGAATCATGGGCATATGGGTCACTTTGAACTTCCATACCTAGCATCATCCAGAAACTTGACAAACCAGTGATGAACTACCACCTTTCCTACCCGCTCTCATCTATCCTTGGTCTTCCCTGAAATCACACCTACGGCACCGCTCTGACAAGAACCCAAAAACATTTTTATTTTAATTTTTGCTCCTAAAACATCAAGTGGAATTTAACAACCCCAAAAGAAACTCTACATGTCCAACAACATTTGTCTGTCAAAAAATTCAACTGGGTATCAACTTTTTCAGCTAGACCATTCATCAAACAGTTAGACTACACAGGTAGAAGCATAATTTTCGGAAAATAGACCAACAACCCAAATTTCACAACATTTGAAACCCATTCATTACCTTCAAAAACCAACTCAAATTTCCAAAAAAAGAAGAATCAAAAGCACTGCAAAATTAACAAATTCCAATTTAGCTTACAACAGTTATGGGCTTCAAACCTATGGTTTCTTGTCCAAAACAACTTGTTCAAAATCGGGCGAACGGTCAATGGTGAGTGAATCTGGAGGAGGGGCTTCTTCTCCGGCGTTGACATACTGTTCCATGTCTTTAATCCTGGTCCTCACAACATTGGTAACCAGAACTGCAAGAGAGAGAGAGTAGAGAGAGAAAGCATTTCAGAGAGAGAGAGTAGAGAGAGAGAGTATTTTTAGAGAGAGAGAGAGTAAGGGGTAAATACTGGCGGCAGTTCCGAAGGCCCAGAGCCAGAGGATCTTCACACCAGGAGCTTTGTCTCTCAGCATTGCTCTCACACTCCCTCGGTCCTCACAGCTCTATTCTCAAACTATTCACTAGTAGATTCAAAATATATCTATATATATATATATATATATTTCTTTCTTTCTGTTTTTATTTTTTATAGTAAAACTGAATAATTAAATAAATAAAAGTACTTGTATTTTAAAATACATTCTTTAAAAATATATCACATGAGAGCAATTATACTTATACCGAACTATGAGGGCGAATTGGATAAATTATTGGGATCCAAACATATTTATACTTATCCATCCAACTGTGGATATACATTCACTATTCCAATTCTGTCACTCAATTCGGTGTAATAAATATTTTCCAATAAAGTCACATTTATGTATCTCCTTCATAAAATAAAGTTGGGTTAACTTCATTTACACCCCTGAAGTTTGTCATATCTTTATTTTGACCCCTCAGGTTTGCATATCTTCATTTACACCCCTCCCATTAGTTTTCATTTGATTTTGGTCAGTGAAATGTCTAAATTACTCTTCAAGTAAAACCTGATTTAAAACCAGAATAGGGATTGGCTTGTACTCAAACACTCCTTATAACCCTAGATATAAAAGCCACACTTAACCCATTTTAGGGTTCAAACTTGAGCCACGAACGCATCACTCTCTCTCTTCAACCCTCTCTCTGTAACCGGTCACTCTCTCTCTTCAACCCTCTCTATGCAACACACGACTGCAACCCTCTCTCTGCAACACACGACCGATCACTCTCTTTCTTGAACCCTCTCTCTGCAACACACGACCGGTCACTCTCTCTCTTCAACCCTCTTTTGCAACGCACGAATCGTGAAATGCCCTAATGGAGGCTCATATTGAGTTCGTTGGAGGTTGATTGAATCCTTTCTTGTCACCGATTCAAGCTTTGTTCGTCTGGATCTGCGATAACATCATTAATCACTGTTCATCTTGGATGCAAGTGATTTAGAAGCAAAGAGGTATGTCAATACACCATCGCTATTAGTTTAATTTGGGGGTTTTGCCCTAATTTTTGCAATTCGTGAGTTAAATTTGGGGTTTTGCCCCAAGTTTGAATCTTGCAATTCAAACTGTTCATCTTGCAATTCGTGCCCTAATCTTTGGCTTCCATTTACGAAATGCTGGATAAAATTCATGAAATATGGAGTAGGGTTGGTTATAGTGAAGGATCAAATAGTGACCACATCACTAATAACTTGGCAGAATCTTTTAATAATTGGGTAGGTAAACAAATGAGTAAGCCCATGTTGACCATGCTTGAGTGGATTAGGACCAAACTAATGGTAAGGATCCAAAAGAGATATCAAAAATCACAGTCTTGGCAAGGGACAGTGACACCCCAAATTAGGAACAAAATAAACAAGGCCATTTCAGATTCAAGAGTGTGTAGGGTTATGCCAGCTGGTAATGAGGAGTTTGAGGTGCATGAAATGGATGTAGGAGTGACTGTGGTTAATCTTGGCTATGGGATATGCTCATGTAGAGCATGGCAGGTATCAGGAGTTCCTTGTAAGCATGCTGTTGGGGCCATTTTGTTAAATAGAGATGATGTGGAGAAGTACTGTGATCCATGTTATACAATTCCTTGTTACAAGATTGCACATAGTGGGATCATACATCCCATACTTGATGACAAGTTGTGGCCCAAAACACCTGGTATTGCATTGTATCCTCCATTGGCAAGAAGGCAGCCTGGGAGGCCAAGGGTTTATAGGAGGAGAAAAGAAGGTGAGGTAGGAAAGTCTTTGGTTCTTAGGTGCAAGTATTGCAACAAAACAGGGCATAATAGGAGGACTTGCCAAAGATCTCAAACTGCAAGGGAGGTGGCTGCAGAAACAAGGCAAGAGAGACAACAAAGAGCTAGAAATCCAGTGAGTTAATTTTAATGTAATTTAAATTACATTAATTAATTTATTTTGTTTGCTCAATTAGGAGGCAACATGTGGATCTGGAGGAGTAGAAGCTGAAAATAACACTGTGGCTTGTGGATCTTCTCTGACACAACAGGTATATGACTTGGTATAATGTTAAATGATTGATGTAAAGTTTTGTACATGTTTAGAATGATTTAGTAATCTGTTTTTTTGTTTTTGTTTTTGAAGTCTCAAACTAGTTCAAATGTGGCTGGAACCAGTAGGCCTGCCAGAGCAGAATGAAGGCATGAAGAAGGTTTTTTTGGTTTTTTGAAGTCTCAAATTGGTTCCTAACTTTTTGATTTATTCACAACTTTTGGGGGGTACATGATAGTAGGGCTGGCAATTGTTTTTTTTGGTGGGTATATGATAACTTGGATTTTCATACTTTTGGTTGATAAAGTTGAAAATTGACCAATTTTTTTGGGGTACATGATGCTGCGACCAATTTGGGATATGTAACAGATATTTAAACTTTCAATTGCAAATGTTGAATGTTTGTATTGTGATGTATTGTATTTAAACATCACAGTTGTTTGTGATGCTTTGATCCGAATTGTTTGTATTGTATTTAAACTTTCAGTTGCAACTTTTTTGATGTTTTTCGATTTCAATAATTTTGATAATAGCAATATTTTGTAGTCTTGAGACATGAGCAAATTTGGGGAGAGAGAACTGAGCAGAGGGGTAAAATGAGCGTGTGAAAAATGGTTTTGTTTTACAAAACACAACTTTTTTTAAAGCCAAAATTATTTTTAAAATATTGCAATTAAAAAAAAATTATTATAGGGGGTCAAATTGAAAAAATAAAGTAGAAAAATGGTGGCAAAAATGAAGATATTGGCCCGAAAAAACCATGAGCTAAATTACTTAAAGAGGGGGTGAAATTGATATATAAAAGAGGGGGTGAAATTGATATATAAAAGTAAGCCATTGCTATCCTTGCATCAAAACAACATCTTGAGGGTAGAATATGAATTAATAGAAATTATTGGAAGGGTTAAACTGATAAACTAAAGCATGAGGTGTAAATGAGTTGAGTTAGGTAAAACAAGATGTGTAAATGAAGATATGCAAACCTGAGGGGGTCAAAGTGAAGATATGACAAACCTTAGGAGGTGTTAATGAAGTTAACCCAATAAAGTTGGCTAGTGTTTTACACACTCATGCTACTACAAGTGTACAGGTTCTAATCCAATTTTAAATTTTACCAATTTTTTTTTTTTTTTTTACCGAAAGAAACAACCAAAGATTACAAAACCGGAAAACCCCTCAATAATTATAGACAATCATGATGGACAAATATACCAAATAAGATCATCAGACTTACCATTCGACGCTCATTTAATCAAGAAATGAGTGATACGATTACAATTCTTAGAAGTCCAAAGTTAAGAAAAGTTTTTTTTATTTTTTCCGGTAATCGGGGTGATCCGGGCCAGCATACGCGCATCTCGACTACTAATTTCCGGGGCCCTGAAGTTAATGACCGAATAAACCTCCAATGGCCCAGATGAAAACGTAATTGGGAGGATTTGAACCAATAATCTCATGATAAATGACCCAATAACTCTTCGATCTCACCCACCAGTCATGTTAAAGTTAAGAAAAATTATAATGCTCAAACAATTAAAAGTTTCATATCTTTAAGAATGATGACATCAAGACCATCACAAGTTCCATCACTGATTTAGGTCCAATTTTATGAAGTACACTTATAAGTAGCTTTTGTCCACCTCAAATAACAACAATAGTAAACACATGAATATACATACATAAATTGGTATGTTGTATTTGGGATAAACATCTTAGTAGATTTCGAGGGGTGCAAGTGTTTGTTGAATGTTTGGGTCCGTTAGGCCACAGCCCAAACCCAAAATGGCTAAAAAAGTATAGTAGCGTTGTTGTTGTCCCATGTATTGGGGCTTTAGGTCCAATTCCTAAGGCTTTGTTTGGATTAAAGAGAAAAAAAATAAAAAATGACAACATTAGTTATGAAAGAAAAGAAAGGAAAATATAACAATGTTTAAAATTCATGTTTTGATAAATTATGATGAAAAAGAAAAGAAAGGATAGTATTTTTGTTTGGATAAGGAAGATGAAAGAAAATAAAAGAAACCATTATAACCAATTTACTATTATATCATAATAACCAAATGTCTTAAGTTTCTATTATCAAAATATTAAGATTACATTTGGTATTATAAAACTATCACTTAAGTGCTATCATTTCTTTCAAAATCTTCTCATTTTTTTTAAGTATATAATTTAAGAGATTTGGAGGAATAAGGAGTGATAAATTATCCCACAAATTTTTTTTTCTCCTCATTAACAAATCAAACATGAAAAAATCTATCCTTTCTTTTTTTATCTTATCCTTCCAATTCTCTCAATCCAAACTAAACTTAAATTTCAGGATTATAACACGATGAAACCCACACAAATGAGAATTATTTATTAATTTTGTTGAGCCAACCAAATTAGACAATGCTCGTTGAAGTTACAAAATCTCGTTGACTTTTATACTATTAAAACCTTCCTACTCCAAAGTTTAATTACAACTCTAAATTAATAATGACTATAACTATTGTTTTCATATTATAAATATTGGTCAGGGTGAAGTTGCATTGTGTTAGTCAGATTTAAAAGGTCTCCACTTGCCAGTAACATAATATATCTATATATATATATATATATATATATATATATATATTTATATCAGCAGAGCAATTCTGACTTTGACATGGATGAAATTTGACTGAAGACAATTTCCTCCACGGGGTTTGGTGAGGTTAGAAATTTATATCAATGATTTAGATTCTTTTCATAACTCAAAAAATTATTAAGTTGACAAAACCTTGTCATGGCTCGCATTAAAATATGATGTTTTTCCTTTTCAATAATACATGTTCCGAGTTATTGTCATGTATAATTTTATTACAAGTCCATATATAATCAACACAAATAGAGTAACGTGATAAGATAAAACTAAAATGTAAAGCCTTTCAAGGAAATCTATTTTTTTATGTACTTTTTATAGAAAATATATTGAAACTGAGAGGTTGCTTACTTTTCTAAAAAAGTGAACTTTCTTTTGATCAAATTCTTTAAAATATTAAAGTTTAGTGTGTATATATATATATATATCTTTATTTATATATTTTCCAGCTACTTCTAGCTATCCAAATCAATCCAAAGAGATCGATCATCAATGTTGATGGAGCATGTATATTTTGGTAAGCAATAATGCCAACTGCCAACTCACTCAGATGATATAGAAATGACAAATACATGGATAAGTTATAATATATATATATAACATATTTTGAAACAAAGATTGTTATCTCCATTAATATTTTTTTCTTCTCAAATGTCGTAAAAATAAGTTTTAATTATAATGACTTGGATCAGTTATTTAGCAGTACCATGGAGAGAGCTTTTTTATTTTTTAATCTTTCATATGAAAAGTTTGAGTTTGAAAATTATATCCAATTTGATGAAAAATATCTAATTTAACAAGGTAATAAATGCAATATTTAGCGACTTATATGAGAATTAATTTTCAAAAGTACAACTCATTGGTTTTAAGAAGAAATCTTAGCACTTCCTAATTGTTTTTATTTAAATAAATTCATTTCAAGAAAAGTAAAATATATATATATATATATATTATATATACATGATGATACTTGTAATTTAGTACCAGTAGTGATTTTATAATATACAAACACAAGTGCGAATAAATGCATGTGAGTAGGAGGGAGAAAAAAAAATTTCAATATTGATGGCGGAGACCCCACGGTTGAGATTCTGAAAATCGTCTTCACACACACACACACATACACATACACACAGCTACAAAAGCCTCTTCAGTCTCAGCCTCTGCTCTCCCAACAAATTTCACTCCTCTCCTCTCCAACACCACCACCACTTTCTCTCCTCTCTCTCCCCGCCTATCTGACCCACTCTCGCTCCTCCTCCTCCTCCGCCGCCGCCAGCACCACCGCAATGGGTGACGCCGCCGCCGACGCCGGCATGGACGCTGTGCAGAGGCGTCTCATGTTCGAGGACGAGTCAGTGCCTAATTACTTTTCTCTTTCGATTGAGATTTGTAGCATTTGACTGTTTTCGTCTTTTGATCTGTTTTGTTGGCTTGTTTGGTTGGAGAGAAAATCTGAACCCAGGAGAGAATTTGTGGGAAAATTTAGTATTGAGGGTAGTTTCATTTGCAGACCATTAAGACAAATTTCACACACACACACACATATATGTAAATACAGTGGAATCGCTATTTTGCTGTGTGATTTTTGTGGTTGTTTAGTCTTTTGATCTGTTAGTGTTGACTTGTTTGGTTGAAGAGAAAATTTTGTTTAATAATAGCATCATCCCAGAGAGATTTCACGCAAACACACAGATACAGAACATATGAATCTTGAATTGTTGTGGGAGTTTGCATCACTACATATATATATATATATATATATATATATATATATGAGTAGAATTTTGGTTATATATTACCTTCAATTCCCTTTCAGATGGATTCAGTATGTGATAATAAATTGGTTTTGACAATCCTAAGTTGGTCCTACCTAATCTATTTTTGGGTGTTGGCAGAAAAAGGAGTATGAGGAAGAAGCTAACCCTAACCCCAGATCATCATCATAATTATCTTTTTTTTTTTTTTCTCTCTCAATTGAATGGGGACACTTGGATTCTCTTCCTCCATTCTATGAGCTAACCCAAGTTAAAAAGTTTTATTATTATAGGGGTATTTGGTCTAGGTCTTAATGATTTTTGACTTAATCGAAGAAAATGAATTCATGTTTTTGTTTCTTACCATTAAAATGAAGAGATCTTATCTAGACATTAAGATCTAAATGAACTCAGTGTATGCTTTTACCAATTTTTAATAATGTGCCAAAAAAAATAATAGATGAAAATGGTATGATTATTTTGTTTTTCTTCCAAATAGTGCATCATTGAGGAGCAATTATGCTTTTCTTTCTTGAAATCTCACAGATCTAAGGGTAACCACAGATAGATGAACTAGAGGAGAATATTTCAGTTACATCTTACTTTTGTTAATCTGACTGTTCTCATCATTAGTTATGTAATTCCATCATGTATATCAGCTATCCAAAATTGTCATTAAACAATTGCTAGCGTCATATGGTAGTGCGAAGTAATTTGTTTTTATTAGAAACACCTTCTGTATTGTTTCAATCTATTTACTGAAGTGCTCTATATTTTTCAGTCAATGCGATATTTGCTTGGTTTTAGTAACAGTTTTTCCACTCTCAACTTTGCAGATGTATTTTGGTGGATGAGAATGATCACGTTCTTGGCCATGACACCAAATACAATTGTAAGAAGGATTTTTTTTTTCCGCAATATTATTGAGTTAATGGCCTTTAGTGTTGTTAAAGCTACCTGTATTGACTTGAACACTTCCTTTCTTCTACCCGACACATTTTCTTTTCTTCTTGTTCTCTTTCAACATTTTCTGTTTTGAACAAAAAAGATGGGTTTTCAAGCTAATGGAATTTATGATGCTGCATGGCTTGTCTATTTTCTAGAAAGTATAACAGTTAACCTTATCGTTTATGTGAAGTGTTACCTTTCTTTCAAGAACATTCCCCTCAGATGTCAGCTTGATTAATAATATTTAAGTTGCATAAATTGGTTAGTGCATGGTAAGTCATCCACCATTATTGGTGAGGGCACGAGATTTTATTTTAGTAAATGAAAGATCGGCTAATTTGTTAACTGCACAAGAGCAATAAATCTAGTTGCTGTAAATTTGTTTTTCTCCATGCGGCAAGCAAGTAGGCACGGACCTAGAGATTTAGGTGAGTGGGGGCGGAATTGTTATTATTCTAAATTCAGTGGGACTTTAGGGGTTTTATGAAAAATTTCAGTGGGGGCATAATCATAATTATTCCAAATTTACGGGTAAAAAATAGATGACTAAAAAATCCAGGTCCCAACATGGGTCCGTGGCGCAAGCAAGGATGGTTATCATCACGTCTTAGTTCTTTGAAGCACTGCCATTTTTCAATTTCAAATCGAGTTTGCCTTCTATTCTATTTCTTTCCTAATAGGCAGCACCCTGGGCTGTGGAATGTGAGCTTTCACTTATTATATTAAATAAGGTCATATATGAATTCTATCATTCATATTTGAGGGGACTCCATATTGTTATCATCTGTCTAATCTTTATGTCTCAAAATCTATCTAACTACTTCACAATATTCTTAAAATAAATGGTTGTAAAAGCTACAACATTATTAAGTAATTCAACTAAAAAGTGTCACATTGAGTTGTGCCCCAACGAAATGCATCTGAGGAACTGTGAGGATATCTATGTATCTTAGAATAAGAACATTAACCTTTTTTGAGAAAAAAAAGCCGTCCCTCTTCTCTCCGTGTGTTCCTCAAAACTAGAAATTAGTTAGAATACAGAGATGCAAGAAGCAGTTCTGCAGCACTGTATTACAGTGGACTGGCGTTTTCCTAAATTAATGTGGCATATTAGTAAAAGCAGATGCATAGATCCTCTGCAACTTACTAGCACATAACCTGGTGACAATGAATAGAAATAAAGAGGCAGATACTCCCAAAATTATGAATAACTCGTTTTCAAGATGTTTCTATTTATATTTTTAGTAAGTTAAAAAATTAGCACTTTTTATGTATGTAGACGACATTTATCTATTTATTATAATATTTATTTATGCTTTTCTAATCTGCAGGCCACTTGATGGAAAAGATTGAATCTGAAAATTTGCTACACAGAGCTTTCAGTGTCTTTTTGTTTAACTCAAAATATGAGTTACTCCTTCAGGTATATGTTCTAGTCCTTTTGGAATAATAGGATTGAATTTTTTGTATATGAGATTGCATACATGTGGAAGTTGGAATGTATGACTACTTGGTAGATTATTTTTATTCACAGATGATTTACTTTATGGGAGTAGCATGAATATAGATTTGGATGTGAATGAGAGAGTTGGAGTTGCATAAAGATTTCTTTGTAAAATTCTAGGTCCGCAATATATATAAAAGAATTTACCTAATTGATGAGGAAAGAGATATTTGAATGGTAGGAAGACTAAAAATAGTGTACCTGGTGGTGGGAAAACGTGATAAGGTAGAAGCGTCCTTTATTAGAGTTGAGTATCCTAGCTTCTGTTCCTCATTTAATTATCAATCTTGATTGTTTCTCTGTCATTATTGTTCTAAACTGGAATTATAAAAGAGGGAAAAGACGAGGATAAAATGAGACTGTCGTTTATTCTGAAATTTGCTGGTATAGGATATGGTTAACGTAGTTGGAAGTTCTATTTTTTTTTAAAGAATGTATTGACATTTTAGTTTTGGAATATTATGACTAAGAATATAATAATAATTTCATCAAGAATGTATTCAATTATAGTTCTTAATCATAGGACTAATACTCTAATTATATTTTACCTCATGTTGAAGAAAGGACCATAATGATTTTTCTAATATATATATATATATATATAAATCTGGATAATTCTAGGTGCTCTACGGTGCATCAAACCGTATGGGCATTTGAATTGGATTCTTGCAATCTCACTTCCTTTTTCATCTGTTCTGGTTTTCTTTTAATAAGCTTTAGATACATGAGCTATGGGCTTAAAAATCTATCACAGTATATGTGAGATTGTCAGGTTACTTCCATAAGCACGTTATTTCTGCCTAAAGCTTCTTCATCCTCAAGTGAAAATGGAAAAAAAGTAGTTACAGTGCAAAACTGTTATCCTAACCTTGTTATACCCTTAGACCTTTAGCATTGTAAAAACTAAGATTTGCTAGCAATTGAAACAAACAAACTAATGACTTTAGTATTAAAAAGATATAGAACATTCATCACCATCATCATCCTTGCTGTTATCCTGTACAAACTTGGTCAGACACATGTTTTTTCTTTCTCCATTCTTTTAATTCATATGCCATATCACAGTATAGTATGAACTTGCTCAGGCACATGTTAGTTTTGGTTGGCCTTTTTGTCTCTTGTCCTCTATGCACATTATCGTCCTCACAGTATAGTACAAACTTGCTCAGGCACTTGTTAATTTTTGCTGCCCAACATTGCACCATATAAATAGCCAATCTAATAATTGTCCCAAACTTTCCCTTTGTCCAATGTATTCCACTTGCACTACTTACATCCTCACCAATCTCTTTTATCATTTTCTACAGTTGATCTTAAGTCTTGAAAATAATTACTTTGAGTAATGCATTGGTCAGAAAAATAAAATATTTCGAAGCTGATTTTGTAAGTTGAAATTAAACAAAAATGATTCTTTGCTCTGAAGCCGATTAGCCATCCTCTCTCTCTCTCAACAAAGGGTTAAATGGGGATCTCTTTTGATTGCTACGTCTGTGTTCTCTAGGAATGATCAAACGACTGTGGGGGCATCTGTTTATGTGAACTAGCATCAGTCTGTTTTGAACATGATGATTAGTCATGTTCTCATGTATAATACTTCAATCGACTATTCTGGGTTTTCACAAACTATCCATCCAGTTCCTTTTACCTTCCAATCACTGCATTGACCACAGTTGTGATTTCTGCAATAACTGCTGGTGGTTCACCTTTCTTCCATCTCCAAGCTTCCAGAGGGTGGCTGCCTTATCTTTCAGCACACTTCTTTAACATGTTTTCCCCTTTTGTTTGGTCATATATGCTATAATTTCTTTACCCCTTGATTCTTTTATTGTAATTATATGGCAGTCATTGATAAATCATATAGATGTTTTTCAAGTATTCGGAGAATGTATCATATTAAACATTGTAAATTCTGTTCTATGTGTAGCAACGGTCTGCAACAAAGGTCACATTCCCCCTGGTGTGGACAAACACTTGCTGCAGCCATCCGCTATACCGAGAATCAGAGCTTATTGATGAGAATTCCCTTGGTATCATTTATATCTTCCATTTCAAGACCATATTCCTGATTGTTTGGGACCTCTCGTTATATTATTAAATTCTCTCTCTAATTTCTTCCCAGGGGTGAGGAACGCTGCACAGAGGAAGCTTTTGGATGAACTGGGTATCCCTGCCGAAGATGTGCCAGTTGACCAGTTCACGCCGCTTGGTCGCATGCTGTACAAGGCACCATCTGATGGCAAATGGGGAGAGCATGAAGGTAATTTTTCTTACTTGAATTAATTTTGAACCTCTTTACTTTTCTGCCTTGAATCTTGCATCGGCCCACGATTTTATTTTACTTTTGGTCCAAAATATTTGCTACATTAGAGAACAAATCAGATGGACCACCTGCACTAACAAGTAGTTTTTTCATTAATTCCAAATTTTCAATTTGGTGCTTTTGTTTGTTTTGTTTTTCTTTTCCCCAGTTACATATATCACAGTTCAAATATGTTCCTTTAAATTATCACAGATTGCAACTTTTATTTATTTCTCGTGTGCTTAAATGTTGAATCCCCTTCTCCTTCGTTTCTTTGTCAATCTGCAGTTGATTACCTACTCTTCATCGTCAGAGACGTCAACACAAATCCGAATCCTGACGAAGTTGCTGATGTTAAATACGTAAACCGGGAAGAGCTGAAAGAGCTTTTGAGAAAAGCAGATGCCGGTGAGGGGGGTCTGAAGCTGTCACCATGGTTCAGGCTAGTCGTGGACAATTTCTTGTTCAAGTGGTGGGATCATGTTGAGAAAGGGACTCTCCAGGAAGCTGTGGACATGAAAACCATCCACAAGCTCATCTGAAAACAGGAGTGGGCTTGAGGTGTTACCCTATGAATGCATTTTTAGTCAATAAATTTGGAGGTGCAGTTCCAAGGGATAATTTTTTCTGGCATTTGTATTATTGTCACCATAATATGTACTGTTCATGTCCAAACAAATTAAAACTGCTTATTTGTTAAAAAATGTAATAAGGCATGTATTTTAGATTTGGCATTATGCTTTTGATAATTCAAAATCTTATTGTCATAATTTTGATATCTGCTGATTTGGAGATCTAAACTTGGTTGGCTTATGTAACAGTTTGTTTTTTCTTTATTTTTCATTTTTATTTTAATCCTTGGGTGCTAAAAGTCGTAAGATCTTCAAAAGCCAAAGGGTTGATTTTATGGAGTGTCAAGGGTGGGAGTAAAAGTTGGAGGAGTTGATTTTGGTGGCTTATGGATTGATAATTTTGTATGATATTGTAGTTCAATGAGTAAGATTAATTTTAATGTCAGTTTGTTGGATGTTACCTATTCTTAAATTCGTACTCTCTGAGTTCCAATTGTATTGTTAATGAATGAAATACTAATTAAAACAATGAATGAAATACTAATTATAATTTTGGTCCCGCTATAATGATACGATGATTTATTGTGTAAATGATTTATAATTTCAATGCATGAAGGGTAAATTAGTAAAGTTGCATGATAAAGTGCTTTGGTTTTTTAAATGAGACACTTATTTTAGGACGGAGAAAAAAATTAAAGTGAATATTTTTTTGGGATAGATAGAGTAACGGTTTTAGGATGTAAATGTTTGTTTTGGAAGGTGTACTATTACAGGTACATTGTCTTTTGAAACGTATTGATAGCATTATGAGTTCGTATTATCTATATTTCTTATCATTACTGCTATTACGGGTACCGTTACATGCCCTAATAATCGAAATCATCACCGGTGAAACGTATCACTGATCAAAACCTTCACTTTTTGAAATATATTGATATCGTTATGAGTTCGTATTATTTATATTTTTTATCATTGCTGTAAGTGAGTATAATTGATACCGTTACTGCGAACCATGATTGATTGGGTCTTTCATTTTACTGCATACAACTAACAAATTCTTCATTGTACAGAATACAACTAAAAAATTTGCAGTGGTTGGATCTTGAATTTACCAAATACAACTAACAAATTTACAAGGCTGCATCATCTTAAATTATCTATTTAATTATTATTATTATTTTCTTTTTTTTATGGGAGTGATGACACAGGTGATGCATCAACCTCACAGTCACTGACGCACCACAAGCGTCCAAACTTTGTCGAAAGGCCAATTTTCAACGCTCTTTAATAATTATCCATGTCCAATCAATAATATATACACGTTATTATATATATATACTCGATATATAAATATAGTGACAGGAACGTCTTCAAAGTTCAAAGGATACCATACGATACATGAACCCAGGGCTTAGGATATTTTCCTATGTAATAATTTGTGGTCCTCTTTCGGGTAGTGCGCTTTAATTCAGCAATTACGTAATTTAGAATTAACCGCACAATATTTAAATAAAATAATTATAAATCAACTTCTTAAGTAAATGACATTAGGTAATATTTTTGATGTAAATGCATGACGGAAAGGGTATCAATTAGGAATTAGCTATTTAATCGTAATAGTGTTGTTGTTAAAAATATATTATAATTATCTTACCAGTTTATTAAACAAGTTATATGATAATGTAAATTGAATTTATACTTAAAAAAAACATAATTATCAATTAAATAAAATTGCTAAATAATAAGTAATAGATTCAAAATTGCACACATAGATAACAATCAAATTAACCCGATTATACATATAGAATTTGAGTTACTCGAGTTGAATCTCCCAATTTAAATAAGACATGATTAATCAAAAAAATTAATCGTGTGAAATTTTTTATAACTTAAATTAATTTAAAATTAATATAAACTCACTTAACTTAACTTGTATTAACAAATTTTATGAAATTTTATCACTTCTAGTGATGCAATTAATCTACTATAAAATAACATTTACATGGTAGAGGTAAAAAAAAAAAAAAATATCACCTAACGTGGTGAATATTGAGAATTATATTTTTTTTTTCTCAAAATCATTTCAAAAAGTTTTTTAATTATTATTCATTACATGAGCAATAAAAGTTGCATTTTGATAAATCAATTCAACATTTAATTTCAATTTTAAGTTTATTCAACACTTATCAATCAAGTCTTTATGATCACCTGAATTATTTACGAAAAGAAGGCTACTTATAGGATGTTTTAAGAGGCGAACACGTGGTTAAAAGTAAAATAAAATAATACGCTATATCAAAAGCTCATAACCCACCACTACCCGAGCGACTTTCCGACGTCACCCCACGCGCTTCACAGCTAACGCAGATTATCTCACTCTCTTTATATATATACATACATTATATATATATATATATATATATATATATATATATTCCACTTTTAGGAGAGAGAGAGGGGCTGACTGACAACTTCACACTCAAGGCCAATCTTTTCTCTTCTGTGCTTGTGAATGAGCGTGATTGGGATTCAATTAAAGGTGAGTTTGTGGTTTCAATTATTGATCTGATTTGTTATTTAATGCATAGTTTCAGAGAGTAATTACTGATTGAATTGTGTTTTCTGTGATGGATCTGAAGCTTATTTGTGTCACTAATTTGTTGTTTTAATTATTGTAATTCATCATTACTTTTTTTTATTCATTGCGATCTTGAGCTCCAATTTATTTCCATGAATCAATAGTTAATTGTTTTGTTTTGTTATAAGTTTTTTCTGAGTTAAAACTTATAGTTTTGTTCGGATTCATCATTGAATCGTTGGCCTGCGAATCTTTGATCTGGTAAATTAGTTTGTGAAGACATTGTCCCAATGTCTCAATCACCTGGGTTTCATTTGTATTAGATATTATTATGTTTCCGGTGATATAATAAGTAACTATATATATATATATATATATAAATGTGACAAGTATTTTACTTTAGAGCGGCCATGGTACATGCGTGATTATTTTTGTTTGTGATAAAAAGAAATTGCAACTTTTCTGGAAAATATAACCTCTTTAATTTTTATTTTCAGTAATCCTGTTAAAATAGTTTTCCATGAGAGCTCTCGATATTTAATCAGTGGATTAAAATATATATTGGAGAATTATTTAATAATAATAGGGATCTCAAAAACAGTTTCTATGTAATGAAAAATCAGAGAGTTCATGCCTTTCTCAAGGAGGAGTGTTCTTAAGAGAGTCATATATATTTTTTTCCCTTTACAAAAAAATTGCTAATGTCTGTAGATTGGGAATTTGTTACTCAAAAATATCATTCATTAATCTTTTATTTGATGCAACCCTGTCATTGATTTGATAGCTTGATTTTGCATGAAAAAAATTGATAACCCAACAAACTTAAATAAGAGTGTTACCACTTCTGTCTTTTTTCTTCCCCTGGTAATACGGAGTTAGAGTTGTTGTTTACAAAACGAAATATAGATAGAAAATCTTTTAGAAAGACCGGAAAGGAAATGGAAAAATACTAGCTTTTGGTGGATTGGTTTTAAGGACATTTTCATGTATTAGCTGCCTTAATAATGTTGAAGGATATAAAATATTTAAGTTACACCCTTTCTAACAGCTTAAGTTTTTAGAGTAGTTGGTAGTTAACATGGTATCAGAGCCAAATATCTCCTGTTCAAACCTCACCGCCACTCTTTGTTGAAATTGTTGTTCCACGTGTTGGACTTGAAGGCCACACGTGAGGGGGCGTGTTGAAGGATATAAAATATTTAAGTTACACCCTCTCTAATAGACGCTTAAAGGCTCTTGCTTTCTTGTTGCTTCTTCCACGGATTTGACCAAATCATGGGTAGATTTGGTTCTAGTCATCACAAAACTAGGGAAAATTGCTCAAGATAGATGAACCATGAAGAAAAATATATATTTCAATTTAATTAACTAAATGGGTAAATTTTGCTCAAAAAATGGAGTTATTTTGTGCACGTGTTGTAGATCAGATGGTCGGATGCGCACATGATTTTATTTTTCTTTTTAAAACAAGAGAAACAAGGTAGTGGATATGCTTGAAAAGAGATTGATTCAATAAACTTGTCTTAAAATACATATAAAAACATAAGACAAAAATTTATTTCAAAAGGCATTGAAAGCAAGTCTTGGGACCAATTTTTCATCAATTGAGAAAGTCTTGTATGTGTGTATGTGCACTCTCTCTCTCTCTCTCTCTCTATCGGGGGTCCATTATATTTTTAGGTACTTAGGAAAGGTTTTTCAATTTATGCTCCTTCCTATCCTTTTAAAATTTTGTAAATCCCATGACAAGTCAAGCATTACCTTCTTTGGATAATAAAGAGCAGAATGTTGCAAATTAATATGGGCTTTATGGAAGGATTTCTACCTCATATAGCACATACTATCAAAAGGGAAAGTCTCTCTTCTTTCTTTTCTTTCTTCTTGCTCGATCTTTATGTCTCTAATCTTTATAGAGTTTACTTGGGGTGTTTGAAAGGTTATAGGGAGAGAATTCAGGTACATCTTTCATATTGCAGAGAGGCAGACTAGCGATAATACCTCTGAGGCTCTGAGCATATAATGTGAAGTGTGCGATAAAGGAAACGATATTAATAAGTCTTTTGACTACATCTTAGGTTAGTTTGGTCATCTGGTGGTTTTTTGCACAATTAAGGCAGTGAGTCATGTCTTTAGAGTTGGAGTTGGATTATCGCTTTTTTACAAATTGAAATAATATAGAAGTTAATGAATATACTCATTCAGGTCTAGACACTTATTGATGCTTACTGCAATTTAGTCGGAGATGCAATTATTGTTTTTTCCACAAGTTGTATCTCTAGTTTTGTTTATCCTGGAGCAATACATTAATGGGTGGAAGCTGCTGGCGATCTTGTAACTTGGTTGTTGGCTAGGAATGGCTGGAGATTGCAGGTTTCAGTCTATCATGTATCAACTGGTGATAGTGTTGTCATTGGAGGTAGATTAGTGAATTTGGAGTCTCAGATTTGCAGTCTTTTACTCTTTTCTTGTCATGATTAGATTAATAAGATCTGGACCAGTGTTTTGATTGTTTTCCTGTTTCAATATACCATGTAATAAGATTTGAATGACTTGTGTTTGGTCGGTTGAATTTTCTCTCTTGAGATTGATTAAGTATATTTGATTGAACGGAAGAGTAAGCAATGGTCACTTAATCACCCCACCTTTAGGCCATCATGTGAAAAATTCAACCTGACCCATTCACCACGTGTTCAACCTTCTTCTCATCAACTTGAACATTCATCAAGTACCTCTAAGGTTGGTCCTTTCTGTAAACTACTTGCCACAATGTTATATTTTAATTCTTTGCGTGTGTGTGTGTGTGTGTACATATATTTACCCCTGATATTAGCTGTCTATGAAGAGATGGAATCATATGCAGCAAATATGTTGGAAGAAACAACTAGAATCATTGATCTCATGCCTAGATGGCGTACTATCAGCTATCAACTGTTACTCTCAACTTAATATACTTGGTCTTCATAAAATTCCAGTATACGTTGAAATTGCCAATTAATTGATTTATTGTTTGTTTTTTGAAAACACTCTTCTTGGAAGAGGTTTGTATCCATTGACAGATATGGCATTGATGCTTTTAGTTACTTAAATTTCAGTCTATAACGGGATATAAAATCAGTCTCGACTGCTTAAAGCGCACTGATTAGCTGCTATTTAGTTAGCTCTGTCATGTATGGCCATATCTTTGAATCAATTTTATTAATTCTTTCTACTTATAGTTTTGCTGTTCAGTGCCTTCCTATTCTAGTCGGAAAAAGCTATTGTGTAATCATGGTAAAATTCTTGGAATCCTTGTGTTTAATATATCTTGAAGGAAGAAAAGTAGTACTATTTTTTTGTTAGCAGTGTAATAGATACATGACGTCCATCCTATCCTGAAGGTGATTGAAGTAACATGGCATTGGTCACCACTGCTGAAGTTTGTGATGCGAACCCACAGCTCATCGTTAGTGGCGAGCTCCGTGCACTCCAGCCCGTTTTCCAGATATATGGCCGGCGCCAAGTCTTTTCTGGCCCAGTAGTTACCCTCAAAGTTTTTGAAGACAACGTTTTGGTTCGTGAATTCCTTGAGGAGAAAGGTAACGGAAGAGTTCTTGTTGTTGATGGAGGTGCAAGTTTGAGGTGTGCAATATTGGGAGGCAATCCTGTAGTACAAGCTCAGAATAACGGATGGGCGGGTATAGTAGTCAATGGCTGCATACGAGACGTTGATGAAATCAATGGTTGTGATATTGGGGTGAGGGCTCTTGCTTCCCATCCGATGAAAGCTAACAAGAAGGGAATTGGGGAGAAACATGTTCCGATAACCATTGCGGGGACTAGAATCTGTGATGGAGAATGGCTTTACGCAGACACCGATGGAATTCTGATATCTAGAGCGGAGTTATCTGTTTGAGCATGCTTCTCTTGGCGGCTGTATTTGCAGGACGCCTTCCGTGCCTGGTAAGCTACAAATTGTAATGCTTTTATTTGAGATTTGTGTTTTCATGATCATGGATAAAACTTCTTATGCAAATGTGTACCGAGCTATTGATTTGGTTATAATGGAAGTGTGTTGATTGTTGCACTTTCTAAAGTAATGGAAGTATACTCGTAATACTTTTATTTTAGATTTGTGTTTTCATGAACATGTTTTTTTTTTTTTCCTGACCAAGCTTGAGATTTGTGTACCAAGCTATTGATTTGGTTTTCATGAACATGTTGAGGGTGATGATTTTCTACAGCCTGCTGAAAGGGAGGGATAGGTAATTGTTTGATTGTTTGCTAGAAAGCACATTAACATGAATATGCTAGAGAGCTTGTGAAATTGCATATTTCAGTTTAAAGAGAGTAGCTTTTGGGTTCACATAAACTGTTGCGGGGGGTTTATTTGTTAACTCCTACAAATGTTGCTATACAATTACAGAAATTTAAATCAGATATCTCCAGTTTCACTGGCCATCACTGTCAAATTTGCTTAATTTTTAAATTTCCAAGGCAATTAAGTTTAAAAAATTAATGTTTTGTCACTTCACTCAAACCAAAAAAAATATAGACAAACAATATCAATGGAGGATTCCTAAAATTACTCCCATGGACTGCTCGAATCAATATCAAGTCAAGAAGTCATTCAAGGCATTAATCGTTCCTACAATTGTCTGTCATGTTCATCAAATCTGAAGCCTTGCACATTGATCTATAGCTTCAGAATTTATACCATGCATCAGTATCCGTTGTATTTACCAGTAGTCTCCACAAGAACAATGCCCGCCCTTAAAATGATGAAATCGACGAACATCTCTAACAACTATTTCTCTATTTAACAGCCGAGAAGTGTACTTCATGAAGTTATGACAGTCGCTACAAATTCTTAGATTCTTCATAACTCGAATAGGTGTTCCACAACCTGTGCTAATAAGACCATAAGCAACTGCAAGTTTCTCACTGTGAAAACCAAGAAGTACTTCTTTCTGTTCTTCTTCTACATCTTGCATCACCTCATTTGCATCATTTGAATATCCAATCTCTTTTAATTCTTCAATTAGCTTGTCCAAGTAAGAATAAATTTCAGCTTCTTGGGGATGAGTCCTATCTCCCATGACAAAAGTATGAACTTTATTCTGCAACTGAATCCAAGACAGACCGGGACGTTTTCTAACTCCCCGTTCTTGCATTAAACCCCTCATTTTAGCAGCCTCGTCCCATTTGCGATTAGTAGCACAAGTGTTCGATAACAAAATATAAGATCCAGCTTCAAATGGTTCGAGTTCAAGTAGTTTCTCAGAAACCCATCGAGCCATCTCAACATTTCTGTGAACTCGGCAAGAAGATAAAAATGCTCTCCAAACCGCACTCAGATGGGTGATGTCATTGTTATAGATAAAATCCTTTATCTCCTCAAAACGACCAGCTCGGCCAAAAAGATCTACCATACAAGTGAAGTGTTCAACTCCGGGCTTGATGCCATATACTTCTTTCATCAACCTAAAGTATCTGCGTCCTTCGTTTTGCAAACCTGCATGACTACAAGCAGTCAAAACCCCTACAAAGCTCACTTCGTTTGGTGCAATGCCTTCACTAAGCATCAACTCAAAGAGTGAAACAGCCTCCCTTCCTTGTCCATTCAAAGCATAACTAGATATCATTGAAGTCCACAACACAATATTTTGAACCTTTGTTTCTGTGAAAATCAACCAAGCCTCATTTAACTTTCCGCATTTGGCGTACATGTCAACCATTGATGAACCCAAGAAAGCATCTGGTTTGTGCCCAATTTTCAGAATGTGGGCATGGATCTGCTGACCAAGTTCCAAAAGCCCGGCATTAGCACACGCAGAAACAATGCTTGTGAGTGTGAATTTGTCCACCTCAACTTGTTCATAAACCATACTGCAAAAAAGTTTCAAAGCTTCTTCCAATCTCCCATTTTGAACGTATCCAGTAACCATTGAACTCCATGAAACAGAGCTCATGATCGATTCATCTGTAGAGAACTTGGATTCACGTGTTCTCACAAAATTGCGAGGCAAATTTGGAAAAACCATAGATGCTTTCTCCATTTCCCCACATTTGCAATACATGTCCACAACTGAATTCCTTACGAAATCATCTTCATGAATAGCAACCCTCAGCACCCTGCCATGAATTTGTTTCCCGAGTTCCAAAATCGATAAAGAAGCAGCCAGAACCAGAGCTATGCTAAACGTAACTTCATTGAACACAGGTCCAACTTCTACCATCTCGTATAGAAGATTCAATGCTATTCTTTCCAACCCATTTCGCATATGACCATCAATAACCGTATTCCAACCCACAACATCTTTGAAAGGCATCCTTCTGAACAAATCAAGAGACTTCAATGAATCTCCAATCTGCAAATACCCACCAATCATTATGTTCCATGACACAGTATCTTTCTCATCCAGTAACTCAAACAGTCTTTCCGCATACTCAAACACCCCACATTTTGCATAATGATCAAGAATAGAATTCGCCAACGCCACATCTAAACCAATTCCATCACGCAGTATCCACCCATGAATCGCCTTTCCCATTCGAACCTCATTTACACTAGTACAACACTTCAAAATGCTGGAAAAAGTGAACTGATTCGGACTAACGCCTTCCTTCTGCATCTCAGCGAAGATATCCAATGCCATTCTAGATAACCCCATTCGAGCAAAACCCGAAATGAGAATTGTCCAAGACCGAACATCTCTATTGGTAATTTCATCAAACACCTTCTGTGCATCACCCAAGTTCTGGGATTTTACATATAGATTCAAAACATAGTTGCCAACTTGCAACTGTTCTAAAGAACCAATTTTTATGGCTTTAGCATGAGTGATCTCTGCTGTTAATTCACTACCCAATGAATTCAACAAGTTGGGATTTGGGTATTTAATGTGATGGGATGATGAAGTGTAATTCCCTGAAATATGGAACTTTTGAATGCCATGAAAAGTGGTACTTATGAAGTTTCTGGTCAGAGAAAGCAGTGAAAGCAGTGAGAGGAAGTGAAGACATCTCAAGTTTACATTACTGGAAAAGCATCCATAACCCAAATAGCTCCATCTCATTTTAACACCTCTAAATATGGCAAAATCTTATATATCCCTTATATATATACATGTGATTAAACATCATTCCAGAGAAACTATACAAAAGAATCGTTTATGCTACTCCCTTTGTCACATTATAAGTCATTTTTGGAGAATCCAATTTTTTAATTGGAATTTTTATTGTAGTGTTAGTTAATAAAATATCAAATTTATTCATAGTCTCACCATAATAATGTAATAGTTTATATTGTATATGCTTTATAATTTTATTATTTGAAGGTTAAATTGATAAATTGACAAAATAAAATACTTTAACTTTAAATGACACTTATTTTGGGACCACTAAAAGAAAAAAAAATGAACACTTATTTTGGGACGAAGGAAGTATAATAATTTAAAATGTATTAATGTAGTATTTATAATATAGCAACTATATAGTCTATAATATTTTTAGAATTTTTATTTTTTGTATACACTTCAACTATATTTCATAATGTGACCATCTTTATTTTTACCACATTCATTCCAAATTAATTTGAATTTTTTTTGAAGCCAATAGTAATGATCTGCTGTTGAAAAATAAAATTCCCAATCAAAATAATCTTTAGATTTGCTTTTTAAATTTAAAATGACAATTCTTTTATATATACCAATCACAATGAGTATGAATTTCTTACTGTGTTGAAAGTTAGGTAAATTGGTAAAATAAAACTCCAAGTAACCTATGTATTATTCATGTGGTTGTCATGGACGCTTCTTTCTAGTCAAATAAGGTTTAACAATTTTAGTAGGTGTGTTGCCATTTTTGACAAAAAAGAAACTCATGTAATGTGTGTGTATTAGTTTATTGTGTGTTTAGAATTTGTAAGCCTATAAAAGGCATATGTAACCATTAGTTTCATATCAAACAATTTTACAAGGAATTATTTCCTTAGTTCTCTCTTTCCCTCATTTATATTTTGTTCTCCATAAATTCTAGTATGATAATAATCTTTGTGTTCCAACAAGTGGTATCAGAGCCAACAATCCCGAAGTTTCAAATTGAATCATGTCTGCAAACAATTCGATTCATTTACAACTTCCAAAGCTCACCGGAAAAAATTACAACAGTTGGTTCGTCCAATTGAAAATATTTTTTCGGTCCCAAGATTTGTGGAATTTGGTGAAGACCAGCTACATCAAAGTAGCAGACTTAAAAGTATTTGAGGCGTTGAAGAATGAGGAGAAAGATGCACTGATCGAGATCCGAAAAAAGGATCAAAAGGCATTATATGCCATTTTTCATGCCGTAGACGAGTTGGTGTTTGAAAAAATAGCGGTAGTAGAAACGACACACACGACATGGGATATTTTGTAAAAATCCTACAGAGGCGATGATCGGGTTAGACGAGTGTGACTACAAACGTCGAGAGGTGATTTCAAATCTCTAACCATGGGTGATTCAGAATCAACCTCCACGTACATCGATCGGGTGCAATCCATCGTTAATCAATTGAAGGTTAATGGAGAAACGATTGATGATCAAAAGATCGTGGAAAAGGTTTTAAGATCTTTGACCACAAAATTTGATTATGTAATGGCTGCGATCGAAGAAGGGCAAGACATATCAACCATGTCCATCGAACGGTTGATGGGATCATTAGGCTCCCACGAGCAAAGGATGAACCAGAAGGCCAACAACTCTAGCACGGAACAGGCGTTGCAGAGCAGATTTGTTTCGACAAATCGAAGGGGCAGTCAAAGACGGCGAGGAATAAATGATTATGGAGGTCGCAGTGGTAATACCGAAACACGTGACAAAACCAACGTCAAATGCCATCGATGTCAACGGTTCAAACATTACAAAAATGAATGTCGAACCCATATGCCGGACGAAAAGAGTGAGTTTGCAAATCTTGCTGACACAGAAGGAAACATAGCTCTAGCATGCAACGATGTTTGGCTAGATGGCGCATGCACAAATATATGGTATTTGGATATCGGATGTAGCAACCACATGTGTGGGAGGAATGAGCTATTTTCACACTTGGACGAATCATTTCGCGGTGAAGTGAATTTTGGAAATCGATCCAAAGTTCCTGTAATGGGTAAAGGTGACGTAAAAATTCTATTGAAAGATGACACCGATGTCATTATTGCTGATGTTTTTTTTGTGCCGGCGATGTTCTAAAATTTGTTGAGTATGGGACAACTTTCAAAAAAAGGGCATGGCATTCATATTTTGGATGGTATGTGTACCGTTCATAACAAAAGCGGAAACAAGTGGCAAAGGTGCAAATGACAAAGAATAGAATGTTTCCATTGGATCTTTATGGGTGCGTTTGGAAAGCCTGTTTTTTGTATTTGTTTTCTGTCTTCAAATATAAAAACTGTTTTTGTATTTGTCTTTGTTTTTTTCAGCAAAAAACTAAAAACAAAAAAGCGTTTGGATGAAAATTTGTATTGAAAAATAAAATGGTATTGGTGGTCGGCGCCGGCTGGGAGCGGTGGTGGTGGGTGACTAGCGGCGGCAGTGGGGCCCGGCGGCTGCGGTGCCCTGCGGCGACCGGAGGTGGTGGGGGCCGACAGCGGCGACCGGTGGCGGGGGTGGTGGTGGTTGGTGAGGGCGGCGGTGAGGGCGGTGGCGGAGGTGGTACCCTAAACAGTGAAAAAACTCAAAAAACAACTAAAAGTTGTATTTGGTGTTTTCATCACTTTTACACACTATTCACAGAAAATAGTTTTTTTGAAAAAAAAAAGTGAACAGTAAACGCGTTTGTCAAACATGTTTTTTTTTTAACTGGGTGAATAGTAAAAAAACAAAAACTGTTTTCTCGTATCCAAAAGGACCCTATACAAAAACCGAGGTGAATCTGATGGCGAGGTTGAAAGATATCAATTGGCTATGGCACATTCGGTTCGGTCATCTAAACTTTTGAGGCTTGAGATTCCTGGTGCAGAAAAACATGGTAACGGGGTTACCACTAATCGATGCTCCTGATCACCTGTGCGAAAGATGCCTTCTCGGAAAACATAACCGAGAATCTTTTCCAGTTGGAAAAACGCGGAGAGCCAAACAACCGTTGGAGTTGGTTCACACGGACATATGTGGACCAGTTGAGGTAGAATCTTTCGTGCACAAGAGGTATGTTCTACTTTTTGTAGATGATTTTTCTAGAAAAAATTGGGTGTATTTTCTAGAACAAAAATCAGAGGTGTTTGGAAAATTCAAAGAGTTTAAAGTTTTTGTTGAAAAACAAAGTGGCTTTAATCTTAAGACATTGAGATTGGACAGAGGAGGAGAATTCACCTCTAGCGAATTCAACAATTATTGCAAATCTCAAGGGATAAAACGCCAGTTAACTGTCAGTTATACACCTTAGCAGAACGGTATAGCTGAAAGGAAAAACAAAACCATTTTTGAAATGGTTAGAAGCATGTTGAAAGCCAAAAGTTTGCCAAAGTCTTTTTGGGCAGAAGTTGTTGCATGTGCTATATATCTATTAAACAGGTGTCCAACGAAGAGTGTTTTGGGTAAAACTCCACATGAAGCATGGAGCGGTAGTAAACCGGATGTTTCATTCCTACGAGTATTTAGGTGCGTCGCATACACTCATATACCAGAACAAAGGAGAAAGAAACTCGATGACAAAAGCAAAAGTGTATCTTCATCGTCTACAGTGAGGTAACTAAAGGTTATAAGCTTTATAATCCTCTCACAAAAGATGTTATTGTAAACCGAGATGTCCAAGTCATCGAGGATGATACTTGGGCATGTAATCAAACACCACATACGGAACAACGTGTCATCATTGAAAATGAAACAGAAAAAATAAGTGATCGCTCTTCACCAAGCAGTTCATCACCTTCACCGGCACCTGCAGGTCGTCCAAAGCGAACGCACGTGATGCTTGCACGTCTCCAGGATTATGTGGTCACAAATGATAATGATGAGGATTTTACTGATGAAACTCTAGTAAATTTTTGCTTATTTACAGATTGTGATCCAGTTTCATATAATGAAGCAGGAAACGATGAGCGGTGGATCCATGTAATGAACGAGGAGATTCATGCAATTGAGAAAAATGATACTTGGGAGCTAACTTCTTTACCGGTTGGAAAGAAGTCAATTGGTGTCAAGTGGGTGTACAAAACGAAGTATAGACCAAATGGTCAGGTGGACCGATTAAATGCGAGATTGGTAGTCAAAGGCTATAAGCATAAGCCAGGAATTGACTACTAGAAAGTATTTGCGCCAGTGGCAAGGATGTATACGGTCCGAATGACTATAACACTTGCAACTCAAAACAGGTGGAAGATTCATCAGATGGATGTCAAGTCCGCCTTTCTCAATGGTGTTCTTGAGGAGGAGGTATATGTTGACTAACCACCTGGTTTTTTTAAAAGAGGTCATGAAAAACAAGTGTACATGTAGAAGAAGGCGTTGTACGGACTGAAGCAGGCACCATGTGCCTGGTACACACAGATCGATATATACATGCTGGAAGATGGATTCCAAAAATGTCCTCATGAGCACACCTTTTATATCAAATCAAAGGATAATGGCGATATAATGATTGTATGCCTTTATGTTGATGATTTGATATTTACAGGAAATTGTGAGACGATGTTTACTGAATTCAGGGATGCGATGACTCGCCAGTTCGAAATGACGGATATGGGATTGATGTCATATTTCTTGGGTATTGAAGTGCATCAAACTGAAGATGGCATATTTATTTCACAAAATAAATATGCAAATGATATTCTCAAGAAGTTTCATATGGATTCAGGGACACCAATTCGGACTTCAGTGGCAGAACGTCTGGAGATGAGGAAAAAAGGAAGCGGTGAACTGGTAAACCCAACATATTTCAAAAGTATAGTCAGTAGTCTACGCTATTTGACTTCCACTAGACCGTATATTGTTTATGGTGTGGGGCTTATCAGTCGGTTCATGGAAACACCTCGATAATCATATCTACAAGCAACAAAACGGATCTTACGGTACGTGAGTGGTACTCGGGATTATGGAATTTTTTATACCTATTTTGACGATTTTAGTCTAGTAGGCTATACAGACAGTGATTGGGCAGGAGATATGGAGACTCGGAAAAACACTTCCGCGTATGTTTTCTATCTGGGAGAAGAAGTGTTCTCTTGGTCCTCGAAGAAGCAACAAGTTGTTGCATTGTCAACAACGGAAGCGGAATACATGACAGCTACATCGGCAACATGTCAAGCTGTATGGTTATGCCGCATGCTGGATGAGTTATACTACGAACATGGAGGTCCAACCAAAATCATGTGCGATAATAAGTTAGCAATCGCATTTGCTAAAAATCCAGTGTTTCATGATCGAAACAAGCATAGTGAGATCAAATATAATTACATTCAAGATTTGGTCAAAGATGGAGAAATCGAACTAGATTTTTGCAGGTCAGAAGATCAAGCGACATATATTTTTGACTAAATCGTTAAAATCTGAAGTGTTTGAAAAACTGAATAATATGTTGGGGGTTGTTAAAGACCAATTTAAGGGAGGTTGTTGAAAGTTAGGTAAATTGGTCAAATAAAATCCAAGCAACCCATGTGTTATTCATGTGGTTGCCATGGATGCTTCTTTCTAGTCAAATAAGGTTTGACAACTTTAGTAGGTGTGTTGCCATTTTTGACAAAAATGAAACTCATGTATTGTGTGTGTATTAGTTTATTGTGTGTGTAGGATTTGTAAGCCTATAAAAGACATATGTAACCATTAGTTTCATATCAAGCAATCTTACAAGGAATTATTTCCTTAGTTCTTTCTTTCCCTCATTTATATTTTGTTCTCTATAAATTCTAGTGTGATAATAATCTTTGTGTTCCAACATACTCGACATCATTTTTTATAGGATAAATTGCTTAAAACCCCCCTCAAGTTTACTCTCTTTCTCTACTATACCCCCTCAACTAATTATACCCCCCTAAACTTTCATTTTCTTGCACCATGGACTTGCTCTCAAAATTTTTTACCCTTTTACCCTCCAAACTTTTTGTATTTCCACCTTACCTTTAATCCTATCCTTACTATTATATTTCTTAATTCTTTAAATTACAAAAATATTATTTCTTTTAGTTAGAATATTAATTATGCCATTTACCTTTAATATATTAGACTAAATATAATCTCAAATGTTAGTTTTTTTTTATAAGTTCTAATTATTTTATTTGTAAATCAATTAACTTGGTATTAAATTTTAGTTTGATTTAAATCATAAAACTCAATCCTAATTAATATATTCATAAATAAATCACAATTTATGAAAACAATATATATATTTTGAACAAAATATATATATTTCGGAATATATATATATATATTGGAAAATGATATATATTTCGGAATATATATATAATTCGTCAAAAATATATATTTTCCGAATTTTTTGAAAAAAATATGAATTTTTTCCAAAAAATATTATTTTTGGGAAAAATATATATTATGTTCCAAAATATGATTTTTTCCGAAAAATAATTTTATTGAGAAAAATATATATTATTCTCAAAAATATGAATTTTTTCTGAAAAATAATTTTTTTGAGAAAAATATATATTATGTTCCAAAATATGATTTTGAGTCATAATATCTGAACTACCATCAATAGTATAGGAGGGTTTAGTGAAATCAAACCTTCAAAAAAATTATTTTTCGAAAAAATATGTATATTTTGGAATATATATATATTGGAAAATGATATATATTTCGGCATATATATATATATATGATTCGTCAAAAGTATATATTTTTCGAATTGTTTTAAAAAATATGAATTTTTTCTGAAAAATATACATTATTTTCTAAAATATAAAAAATATATATTTCGGAAAACAATTATATTATTTTAGGGAAAAAATCATATTTTGGAAAATAATATATATTTTTCTCAAAAAAATTATTTTTTAGAAAAAATTCATACTTTTTTAAAACAATTCGAAAAATATATATTCCAAAATATATATCATTTTCCAATAAAACTGAATTTGATTTAAATCATAAATCTCATTATCCTAATTAAATTTTTTTTTTTTGCCAAATGAAACTTTCTTTTCATAAAAATATATTCATAAATTGTGATTTATTTATGAATATATTAATTCGGATTGAGTTTTATGATTTAAATCAAACTAAAATTTAATAACAAGTTAATTGATTTACAAATAAAATAATTAAAACTTACAAAAATTTTTTTTAACATTTGAGAGTATATTTAGTCTAATACAATAAAGGTAAATGACATAATTAATATTCTAACTAAAAGAAATAATATTTTTGTAATTTAAAGAATTAAGAAATATAATAGTAAGGATATGATTAAAGGTAAGGTGGAAATACAAAAAGTTTGGAGGGTAAAAGGGTAAAACAAAATTGAGGGCAAACCCATGGTGCAACCTTTTATGAAACTTTAGGGGGTTCTAAGCTTATTTCATAGTTGAGGGGGTATAGTAGGGAAAGAGAGTAAACTTGAGGGGGGTTTCAAGCAATTTACCCTTTTATATATATATATAGGGTTAATTTCAGTAAACCCCCCTATACTATCCAATTTAATCAACTAACCCCTACTGTGTCCATTTTGCCCCCTATACTATTCAATTTCATCAATATGCCCCATCACCTTTCAAAATGCCTAAACTATCCTCAATAGTATAAGGGGGTTTAGTGAATTATTTCAGAAAAAATAATATATACTTTTTGCAAAAAAAAAAAATTTCGAAAAAAAATCATATTTTGTTCCAAAATATGAATTTTTTTTTTGAAAAATATTTTTTTTTGAGAAAAAGTATATATTATATTCAAAAATATGAATTTTTTTTTTGAAAAATAATTCTTTTGCAAAAAATATATATTATGTTCCAAAATATGATTTTTTTCTGAAAAATAATTTTTTGCGAAAAATATATATTATGTTCCAAAATATGATTTTTTTTGCGAAAAAGTATATATTATGTTCCAAAATATGAAATTTTTTTCGAAAAATAAATTTTTTGCAAAAAATATATACTATTATGTTTCAAAATATGATCTTTTCCGAAAAATAATGTTTTTGCAAAAAATATATACTATTATGCAAAAAATCATATTTTGGAACATAATAGTATATATTTTTTGCAAAAAAATTATTTTTCAAAAAAAAAATCATATTTTGGAACCTAATAGTATATATTTTTTTCAAAAAAATTATTTTTCGAAAAAAATTTCATATTTTGATACATAATAAATATTTTTTCGCAAAAAAAATATTTTTCAGAAAAAAATAATATTTTGGAACATAATATATATTTTTTGCAAAAAAATTATTTTTCGAAAAAAAAATTCATATTTTGGAACATAATATATACTTTTTCGCAAAAAAATATTTTTTGCAAAAAAAATCATATTTTGGAACATAATATATACATTTTCGCAAAAAAAAATATTTTTCAAAAAAAAAATTCATATTTTGGAAAATAATATATACTTTTTCGCAAAAAAAATAATTTTTGAAAAAAAAAATCATATTTTGGAGCAAAATATGATACTTTTTCGAAATTTTTTTTTTGCAAAAAGTATATATTATTTTTTCCGAAATAATTCACTAAACCCCCTTATACTATTGAGGGTAGTTTAGGCATTTTGAGAGGTGAGGGGGCATATTGATGAAATTGAATAGTATAGGGGGCAAAATGGACACAATTGGAGTTAGTTGATTAAATTAGATAGTATAGGGGGTTTACTGAAATTAACCCATATATATATAAGTGCTTAAGACGGCCGGAGTAGGTATTTGCACAAAGAGCTGTCTATGTTAGAAGAAGTATATGAAAATGTATAAACAAAGACTTGGGAATCAAAATCAGAATGCATGCGCTAATAACGATAAACAACGTTATATATATATATATATATATATATATAGGGTAAAGAGCATTAAACCCCCCTCAACTATATTCTCTCTCCCAACTAACCCACTCAATTATGTTTTTAACTGTAAACCCCCCAAACTATCATGATTATTACAATTCAGTCCCTCCCGTCATAACGCCGTTAGTTAAATTTAGGGTAATTTGCACTCAGATCCCCTAAAATTTTGATCAATTGCACTCATCCCCTGAGATTTCATTTTCTTTGCAATGACACTCCTGAAGGGATTAAAACCCCATGAAATGACTCTTGTGCCCTTACTTTAGTGTAAAAGGCATGTTGGCTAAATTAATGTACCAAACAACCCTTATATATTAAGTTCAATTTGAAAAACTTTTCAAATACTTTGGATACAAGGATTTTTGAAATAGTGATATCTATATATAGGTAAACATAAGGATCACTAATTAGGAATATGTAAACTTTTACCTTTCAATTACTAATACATCAACTTAACTAAACTAATTACAAATGGGTCAAATTTTTTGTTTAAAGACTCAAATACCCCAAAAAAACTCCAATCTTCTTTTTATTCTTCTCTCCCATTCCAAAATCCCCAAACACTCAAAAATAAAAATAAAATATTTCGAAAAAATTAAAATACTTTTGAAAAAATAAAATATTTCGAAAACAAAATGAGGGAAAAAAATATTTTGGGAAAAAAAAAATATTTTGAAAAAATAAACTATTTCGGGAAAAATAACTATTTCGGGAAAAATAAATATTTTGAGTAAAATAAAATATTTTAAAAAAATTAGGAAATAAAATATTTCAGGAAAAATAAAAAATTTGGAAAATATAAAATATTTTGGGGAATAAAATATTTCGAAAATATAAAATATTTTATTTTTTCCGAAATATTTTATGACATGCATTCAAAGCAATTCATACTAAACAAGTAAGATTCAGATGATGTTTACTGTCATATTGAAATAAATTATCTAAATATAACTCACCTAAGATTTATTATTTTTTAAGACACCAAATTTCAAAACAAATTCAATTCAATCAACTCGTTCTTGATACTTCTTGACACACTTGACTCCAAAATATTGCATTGTAATCACCAAGAGATCTAAGGCTTGAACACATTTAGTTGAAAAGAAGAAAAAAAAAGTGAAAAAGAAATAAACAAAAATATTTCAAAATATTTTATTTTTCACGAAATATTTTATATTTTCGAAATATTTTATTTTTCCCGAAATATTTTTTTTCCTCATTTTTTTGAAATATTTTATTTTTCCAAAAATATTTTATTTTTTCAAAATATTTTTTTTCCCGAAATATTTTTTTCTCATTTTGTTTTCGAAATATTTATATTTTTTCCGAAATATTTTATTTTTATTTTTGAGTGTTTGGGGGTTTTGGAATGGGAGAGAAGAAGAAAAAGAAGATTGGAGTTTTTTGGGGGTATTTGAGTCTTTAAACAAAAAAGTTGACCCATTTATAATTAGTTTAGTTAAGTTAATGTATTAGTAATTGAAAGGTAAAAGTTTACCTATTTGTAATTAGTGATCCTTATGTTTATCTATATGTAGATATCCTTATTTCAAAATTCCTTGTATCCAAAGTACTTGAAAAGTTTTTCAAATAGAGATTAATATACAAGGGTTGTTTGGTTCATTAATTTAGCCAACATGCCTTTTACATTAAAGCAAGGGCAGAAGAGTCATTTCATGGGGTCTTAACCCCTTCAGGGGTGTAATTGCAAGAAAAATGAAATCTCAGGGGGTGAGTGCAATTGACCTAAACTTTAGGGAATTTGAGTGCAAATTATCCTAAATTTAACTAACGGGGAGGGACTGAATTGTAACAATCATGATAGTTTGGGGGGTTTACAGTCAAAAATATAGTTGAGGGGGTATTTGCACAAAGAGCTGTCCATGTTTGAAGAAGTATATGAAAATGTATAAACAAAGACTTGGGAATCAAAATCAGAATGCATGCGCTAATAACGATAAACAACGTTATATATATATATATATATATATATATGTTGGTGGTCTGTGTCAGACGGACTATTTTTTTTATCTAAGCCTAAAAATATATAAACAAAGACTTGGGGAGTGAAAAGCATGATAGTTGTATAATTTAGTCTCCTATACATCTATCTATAGTTATATATGGGTCTGAGATATGTGTAGCAAGAAAGCATATATCCGAATCCGATAACTTGTTTCAAGTTTCGATGGCTTCGTCAGTCCCTAGTTCCTCTACTGAGAAGTATCCATTCCCATTAGGGATCAAAGTGAGAGACATTTTCTCTTTCAAACTCTCGAAAGAGAACTACTTTAGATGGAGGCCGCTGATGATGGGCCTCATCAAGAGTCAAGGTTTAGTTGACTTCATAACAGCGGCCGATGGCAAATTAATGGAGATGGAGAATTCGGACCGCGAGGCTTGGCAAATTACAGATGCTCTTCTCCAAAGCTGGATCTTAGGGACGGTCAATGAAGATTTGCTTCCCAATATAGAAAGCTTGGGAACTGTCAAAGATATGTGGTCAATGAAGATTTGGGAGCTATTTTATTCTCTGTCCTTTTTTTTTAATTGTCTTTATCATCATCAGATTTGTTTTTCTAAATTTACAAAAAAATACCCACTCGTGCTACTATATATATCTATATGTATTTTTTTGTCCGGATGAATGGCGCAAAATACCCTTATATTATAAAAAATGTGTAGAAAATTCCCCTTCAGCTTTTAAAACACCCTTATATTTTACAAAATGTGCGTTTTGACCCTTTAAAGCTATTTTCAAGTGATGGAGGTTTGAATTTAGTTTTATACTCTTAAAATGTTATTTTATAATTTTATGAAAATTCGAATTAATTGTGAAAAGACGAAATAGGCCCTGGTATCAAATGATGTCGTTGAAGCTATTGAGATCGGACCCATTTGCCTTCAAGGTGTTCGACAAATTGACCGAAGCGATATTGAAGTTTCGCCTCTGTTCGGGGCGTTTGGAGACCTAGGATTTGCTCCAGATGGAGTCGTTGAGAGAGAGATTGGCCAAGTTGTTTTGGAGTCGGAGTTGGTCGCTGAATTGCCAGAACGATCGCTGATTGTTCTCCATTTTCAAGCTGATCTGTGTGTATGTGTGTGAATATATTAGAATTGTATCTATAGGTTGAGAATAAAGAGAGATGAGAGCGTATAAATGGAGAGAGAAAGAGGGAAAATAAAGTTTTGAGAAATATTATAATTATACTTCAAGGAATTGAAAATTTGAATAAAAAAAGGTATTATAATCTTTTATGAGGGATTGGGGCACATTGCAATAAATTGATAGTTTAGGGGGAGTTAGTTGCCATCTTTAGAGTTCGTTTCGTTGCGCCGTATTGGGATTGAATGAGAATTTTGTGATATATCAATTTCATAATTGTAATCCCAAATATATCATTTAGATAAGTTAAGTGTAATTGAATTTGACTCCCAAAATCAATTTAAAGGTAAAAGATAATAAATCTGAAATTAAATTAGATAATATAGAGTAATATATATATATATATATATACATGTATATAGATTGATTTAAGTATAGGAATGGGATCCCAGGCATCCAATGCATTAAGTACTGAACACCAACCCAATCTTATGGTCAAAGTGAAACATTCAACATTTTCGCACGCGATTCCCGGTTGAAGGTGCGTGTGTATGCATGTGTATATGCAATATGTATACATTTGTATATATGTAAGAGTATTTTTTTTCCCTCCCATGCAGATGTTGCCCCAAAATTAGAAAAGAATGCATATCAAAGTAGCGGTGGAGACATTGAGAATTCAGTTGCTGACATTCCTTTTCCAGCTTATGGTAAGATTTGCTATCATTTACACACGTCCTAAAATGTTAACCAGGGAAATTATTAATTACTAGTACATTCAAATGAAGATTTAAAATTTAATGATTTTTCCAAAGAGCTAGTAATAGGTTGGCCCAGGTAGCCAACCACCATTGCCTTTGGAGCAATGATAAATCCCTAATGTAGAATTGAGAGAGAGAGAGATGTGGGACAAGGATGAGAAATTTATTTAAAATGGTCCATTTGAAACTTGCAACTATCTCCATATTCCAGAGAATAACACTAAAACAAAAATGGAATTTGCCACAAAATATTTTATGGCTAAAATGTCATTTTTCTTAATAAAAGGTTATTTTGCAAAAAAAGAAAAAAATAAATTGTGGCAGTCGTGGCTACAAGTCCGTGCCAAATTGTATTTCGCCACGAAGAACAGTGTCGTAGTAAAATTATATTGGCCAGAATTTATTTATTTATTTATTTTTGTTTTTTGTTGCAAATAACTATATATATTTTGCTACAAATTTTTTTTTTGGGCAAAATTAGACAACCTCTTGCTCTACCTCTTTGACTCTGACAGGTTTTTACTTTTGTGTTGCATGCAGTGAAGCAAAAGTTGCATTATGTCTGGAAACTCACTGAAATGTTAGGTAACTAGCCACTTCCATCGATTACCTTGTTGTATCTAGTTTTGCTTTTCGCTTTGAAATATTTTTACCCCTTCATTGAGAGTCACTCTTTCAATGATAAAAAGTGGCTTAACACTAGTGCTATTGGTGTGAATCTGTGCTTATATTGCAAGGGCACGAATATAAATGAAGCCAACTTGTTGATGTACAAACAAAAATGTTGATATAAACATGTAAAATCACTATTGAGTTCGTTGAAGTACATTAGTCACTGTTGCTATTTTCACGACATAGTATAACAGTTTTGAACTAAATTTGGCTTATTTAACTGTTTTTATATATGCAAACCAAGTAGGTAGACGTCTCTAGTGTTTCGGGGGTTAAGTTGAAAACTCGGGGGACAAATTTGTAACTCAGAGTTCCCTACATACTGCAGCCCAACTTGGGATTGTTGAAGTCGTTGAAGAGTTTCTTTCAGTACATATTGTTGCTGATCTTTTTGCCACAAATGAGGATAAACAAAATATTTTTCATATTGCAATTTTGAACCGTCAAGAAAACGTGTTCAACCTCATTTATCGACTATCCGATTCTATTATATTCGATGCGGTATGTTTCAGAGACTCATCCGACAAGAAATGCTTAGATATGGTTGCGTGCTTGAAAAGTGAGCAGAGAGTCAAACTCAAAGAAGCTGGTGCAGCATTACAAATGCAACGTGAATTGCAGTGGTACAATGTATGTAATTATTATAATTATTATTATTTTTCTATTTTCGATGCCTAGTCTTTGGTATTAATCTTAATTTTTGGGTTTATCAAATGGAAAGAAATTCATACATGTTAATATACAGGCAGTAGAAAAGTTAACAATGGATTCGCTGCCGCCATTAATGGATCCTTATGAAGACTACTCATCTTACAGAAAGGTATTTAGTGAGACACATGAGGAACTAAGAAAAGATGGAGAAGATTGGATGAAAGCAACGGCGAACTCATGCACGATTGTATCAGCTCTCATCGTCACTGTTAGGGTTCGCACACCCTATGTACGAAGCCGTGCACACCTGCAAATCAGAAAACGCACACAAACACACCAAACAATCGACACAAGAATATATACGTGGTTCAGCCAAATAAGTCTACGTCCACGGAGAGCACCGTTTCACTAAAAATCACTGAGAGGATTACAAGGGGGTGATTCGCAGATCACACACGCACACACACTGTGTATACTCACGTCTGTATCACCGAAATAACATAAACGTATATTATTCCTAACTCTCTCTCTCTATTTCTGTGTACACAATTCAATAGGAGAAGCCCTATATTTATAGGTGAGGATATAGAGGTGGGTTTCCCAATCTTCCGATGTGGGACAAGTTAATATAACAAAGTAGTCATATTATATATATATGCCAATATATAACAATCTCCCACTTGACGACTTTGCATTCATCAATCAACTCCATCAATGATCAGTGCTCGGTGCCCTCATTTCTGTCTTCAAGCTTGAAAACCAACTGAAGTTGCGCACAACTTCAGTTTCTCTGTTGTCACCACTTTGGTCAACATGTCGGCCGGATTCTCGCTTCCTTGAATCTTCTTAAGTGTTAATACTTCATCCTCTAATAGAGATCTGATAAAGTGATAACGAAGATCTATATGCTTGGTTCTCGAATGAAATGCTGAATTTTTCGCCAGATGTATAGCACTATGACTATCACTATGCAAAACATTCTTCCCTTGCTCGAATCCCAACTTTGCCAACAAACCCTGTAACCAAATCATCTCTTTGCTAGCCTCTGTCACGGCTACATACTCAGCCTCTATAGTAGATAACGCTACAATCCTCTGTATCTGCGAAATCCAACTGACTGTTGTAGTACATACTATAAAGACATAACCAGTAGTGCTTCTTCTGTGATCTATCTCACCAGCAAAATCTGAATCTACATAGCCATGTAAATTCACTTCACCTTTTCCAAAATAAAGGCATCTGTTTGTGGTACCTCGTAGATATCGCAATATCCACTTCACTGCTTCCCAGTGAGTCTTTCCTGGATTGGACATGAACCTGCTGACTGCTCCCACTGCATATGCAATATCTGGTCTTGTACAAACCATTGCATACATCAAGCTTCCAATAGCTGAAGCGTATGGAATACTGGCCATGTTATTCATCTCTGCTTCTGACTTGGGAGACTGCTTTTTGGATAATCGAAAATGACTAGCCAAAGGTGTGCTAACTGACTTAGCATCACTCATGTTGAACCGCTTCAAAACCCGTTCAACGTAGTCAGCCTGAGACAACTGCAAAATTCCCTTCTGTTTGTCTCTGATGATTCTCATACCAAGAATCTGCTTCGCTGTGCCTAAGTCCTTCATCTCGAACTCTTTTGCCAACTGCTTCTTTAACTTACTGATTTCCGTAAAATCAGATCCAGCTACTAACATGTCATCAACATAAAGTAGGAGGATAATGTAACTTGTGTCAAACCTCTTGAAGTAACAACAATGGTCAGCGTTGCACTTGATATAACCATGTCTCTGCATAAATCCATCGAATTTCTTGTACCACTGTCTTGGAGCTTGTTTCAAACCATACAAGCTCTTTTCCAACTTACACACAAGTTTCTCTTTCCCTTTCTCTAAGAAACCTTCCGGTTGCTGTATATAAATCTCCTCCATTAGGTCACCATGGAGGAAAGCAGTTTTGACATCTAACTGCTCTAGGTGAAAACCCTCTGATGCAACAATGCTAAGAACTGAACGAATGGTAGTCAGTTTCACAACCGGAGAAAATACGTCGGTGTAGTCGATTCCTGCTTTCTGCTGAAAGCCTTTTACTACAATTCTCGCCTTGTACCTCTTAGAACCATCATGTTCTTCTTTGACTCTGTAGACCCATTTATTATGGAGAGCTTTCTTTCCTACCGGCAGCTCGGTTAGCTTCCATGTCTTTTTGGAAATAAGGGACTTCATCTCATCTTCCATCGCAAGCTCCCACTGGCTCGCATCTGCTGCACTGCATGCTTCATCAAAATACTCTGGTTCACCTCCATCTGTGAGCAACAAATAATTCATGTATCTCCGATTCGGCACATGCTGCCGTGAAGACCTCCTAGGTACAGGAATAGGAGTCGGAGACTGCGGTGTATCAACCTGTTGAGTATTTCCATCTGCAATATGTTCGTCTGACTGAGTACTCTCACTGTCTTGAACATCATCTAACTCAACACACACAGGATCACTCTGTGCTATAGGCTCTGAGGTTGTTGTGTGTCTGTCCTTGTACATAACATTTTCATTGAACACTACATCTCTGCTTCGGATCAGTTTTCGGTTCTGATCATCCCACATGCGGTAACCATACTCATCACCGCCATAGCCAATAAAAATACACTTTTGTGACTTGGGATCAAGCTTACCCCTCATAGTGTCACTAACATGTACATATGCAACACAACCAAAAACTTTTAAATGCAAAAGTGTTACCTCTCTACCGCTCCAGACCTCTTCTGGTATTCTGTGCTCCAATGGTACTGATGGACCACGATTAATTAAGTACGCTGTTGTACTGACTGCTTCTGCCCAGAACTGTTTCGGCAACCCTGCCTGAATGCGCATGCTTCTGGCTCTCTCAGTCAATGTCCGGTTCATCCGTTCTGCTACCCCATTCTGTTGTGGTGTACGTGGAACAGTTCTCTCTAATATGATACCGTTCTCATAGCAAAATCTCTTAAACTCGGTGTCCTGATACTCTCCACCATTATCGGACCGTAATCTCTTGGTCTTCAAACCCGTCTCATTCTCTATCATAGCCTTCCAACTCTTGAACACACCGTACACTTCAGATTTATGTTTCAAGAAATAAACCCATACCTTTCTGGAATGGTCATCGATGAAGGTGACGAAATAGGACTTTCCGCCAATAGATGAGACATTTGCTGGCCCCTAGACATCAGTGTGAACTAGCTCAAGCTTCTCCTTTCTGAGTTCTCTGCCGCTTTTCTGAAAACTAACCCTCTTCTGCTTACCGAATACGGAATCCTCACAGAAGTCGATATCAATCGAATTTAGACCTGGTAGCTTTCCCTTTGCGAGCATAACTTTGAGTCCCTTTTCACTCATGTGACCTAGCCTCTGGTGCCACAAATTATGATCCTCCTTGCTTTCTGCAATTGCTATAAATGTGCTAGCCTTGGTGGTAGTGTACAGCGTACCTGTTTTCTTTCCTCGTGCTATAGTCATAGCTCCCTTGGAAACTTTCCACTTATCTTCACTGAAAGTGGTCACATAACCTTCACTCGCCAACTGGCCTATTGAGATCAGGTTCTTCCTCAAGTCTGGAATGTGTCTGACATCCCTCAGCTTCCATATCGATCCGTTGAGTCTGATATGTACTTCACCCTTGCCAACAACATTGCAGGGTTGATCGTCACCTAGATAAACCTTGCCGAGGTTTCCAGGTGCATAGCTCTCAAAGAGCTCTCGACTTGAGGTGGCATGGAAAGATGCTCCAGAGTCCAAAACCCAAGACTCTGCTTTGCTCTCCAAAGAGCATATCAGTGCATCATCTGCTTCTTCTAAGACAATATTTGCCTCTGTCTTGTCATCCGCTACCTTCTGCGGGGATCTACACTGGTTCCTTAAATGACCAGTCTTGCCGCAATTCCAACATTCGATTGCTTTGGAATTTCTGGGACCTCGAGACTGTGATTTTCCCTGTCTCGACTTGGAACGGCCACGCCTTTGGTTTCCGCCTTTCTGTCTGTTCGAACCTCTGCCTCTGGTGTCGACATTCAATGCTGTGCCACTGCTTGAAGAGTCTGACGACTGTCTTCTGATCTCTTCTGTGAGTACCATACTCACAACGGTATCATACTTCAACGGGTCTATCCCTGAAGAATTACTGATTGCAGCCACTGTGGCGTTCCAGCTCTCTGGCAATTGATTAAGGAGAAAAGCTGATTTCACCTTGTCTTGAAACACTACTTCAATTGATTCCAACTGCCCATAAATGTCATTAAGTTTACTGAGATGTTCACCAACATTCCCATTCTCAGACATCTTCAGATTCGTCAATCTGCTGATAAGATGTAATGTATTTGCTCCAGACGGCTGTTCGTACATCTTCGAAAGTGCTTCCATGAGAGACTTTGCAGTCTTTTCTTTCCTGATATTAAAGGCAACAGATTTTGCCAACGTCAATCTGATCGTGCCAAGAGCCTTTCGATATAGGATATTCCACTCCTCTTCTTTCATTGAATCTGGCTTCGTCTCTTCTAGCGGCTGATACAAATTTTTCTAGAATAACACATCCTCAATTTGCATCTTCCAATAGGTAAAGTTTGTACCATCAAACTTGTCGATCATTACTGTCTTTTCTTCTCCCATAGTTCCCACTGAGCCTATTAGAGATATTCGGAGTGCAAAATCGAGTATACGGTTGCGTCGGGGACGGTTCAAAACCTTAAGAACGCCTCTGACCGCGTCCAAAACGGGTCAAAAACGATTCCAAACGGGCCAAAACAAATTCGCACAAAAGACAGAAATTTAATCACGAAATCAGTACCTTCTCGGGGTGCGTGCGGGCGCGTCCCTGCTCTGATTGGGCTGATTTTTACGCCAAAACGTCGGGCTTCGAATTCTCTTTCCGTAGATATATTATAAGCCTCATTCCGATAAACGATGCTCCGGAAAATCACGCTGAACCGAAACTGCTGCTTGCAGAAGCCAAAAAACTGACCGGAACTTCAGGCGGCGCGTGGGGGCGCGTGAGGAACTTTACGGCGACGTGCTTGACACTGCTGGTTCGTCTCGTCGAGACGAAGCTCCTGGTGTGGTCGGTTTCTGATTTAGGGCATTCGAAGACCAGATCGTCGGGCTTAGTGATTTGCTCCAACCTGAGGCTCTGATACCACTTGATACCACTTGTTAGGGTTCGCACACCCTATGTACGAAGCCGTGCACACCTGCAAATCAGAAAACGCACACAAACACACCAAACAATCGACACAAGAATATATACGTGGTTCAGCCAAATAAGCCTACGTCCACGGAGAGCACCGTTTCACTAAAAATCACTGAGAAGATTACAAGGGGGTGATTCGCAGATCACACACGCACACACACTGTGTATACTCACGTCTGTATCACCGAAATAACATAAACGTATATTATTCCTAACTCTCTCTCTCTATTTCTGTGTGCACAATTCAATAGGAGAAACCCTATATTTATAGGTGAGGATATAGAGGTGGGTTTCCCAATCTTCCGATGTGGGACAAGTTAATATAACAAAGTAGTCATATTATATATATATGCCAATATATAACAGTCACCATCATGTTTGCAGCTGCAATCACTGTACCGGGTGGCAACAACGGCGACGACACACCAAATTTTTCCAAAAGTATAGCATTCTTAATTTTCGGTATAACAGATGCCATCGCTCTTTTCTCGTCCACTTCTTCTCTATTGGCATTCTTGTCCATCCTCACTTCGCGCTATGCAGAAGAAGATTTTCTTGTTGCCTTACCGAGGAGACTAATCGTGGGTTTGTCAACCCTATTCATCTCCATAATAACCATGATGATATCATTTGGCGCCACACTCTATCTTGTGTTTGGATATAATAAGCCATGGATTCTTGCTCCTATTGCTCTACTAGCCTGTGCTCCGGCGGCCCAGTTTGTGTCATCCCAATTTCCTCTTCTGGTTGATATGATCGAAAGTACCTATGGCATTAAATTATGTCGGCAAAGCGATCGTTTAATCTCCGTCTAAACAAAATAAAAAAACACTGGTCTATTATCTGAAATTTGAATTATATTATTGTTATTGTTTATTGTTTCGGATTTTCATCTTCGTATATATGTTATATGCTTCCACCGTGTTGAACATAGGGGAAGTAACTTCTATCATTCTGGCTTTGTTCCGGTCTTTTCTCTCATTCTAAGTTATGTGTACATCTATGTATCCTGTCTTTTAAATTAAACGATGAATTAAAGGGATGAAACTGTAATTTATCATAAAATAAACTATGCAATTCTGACCACAATAAGGTTTAAGGCGAGAAAATTAGAAAAAAAACGGTCAAATTTTGCTTCTACTTGCAAGTTGCAACTCTTAATGAAGTAGGCGAAGTTGCTAACATTAGTAAAGAAATTTTAGAAGGTTATAACTTTTAATTTCCGAATTTGAATTCAACAACTTATATCAAAATTATATTTTTCCAGTTATTTACGAGGAAAAACCGATTTGCAACAATTTCGAATGAAGCAATATAGTTTGCCATAAATATGCTAAAAGAAGGAAAATTCTCTAACCAACAACTAAAATTGCCTCATTTTCAACCAAAGATATGCCTAAATTGAAATTGTGAAAATTGAACACCACATAGACAAATATTAATAAGAGGGAACATGATCGAGTCTTCACATTTATTGTTTTGTAACTTCCTTCAACAATCATCGAGTTAGAAGGAACATGATCGAGCATTATTCTCGATGCAGTGTGAATCATTATTATCAACCGCGGTGGTTTCTCCCTTCAAATTATGAGCTCCATCATGTACGTAGATTCATCGATGATAGTTGAATTCTGAAGGAAACAAGTAGTACTATATATAATTCAGAATAGTGGATCGGCGGATATATATAGTAGTCAATGGCTGCATCAGAGACGTTGATGAAATTAATGGCTGTGATATATATATTGGGGTGAGGGCTCTTGCTTCCCATCTGATGAAAGCTATAAAAAGGGGGACAGTACTTGGGTCCTCACCAGTTTGTCCTCACCCCTTATTTGGACCAATATAATTAAAACACGTGGCATATATTAATTAAAAAATATAAATGGGTATTACCCATTATTTATGGAATTCAACCCGGATTTGAATTATTCTTTTTTCTCTTATTCACTTAAAAAAAAAAATCTCATGGGCAGTTTAACGTCTACATATGCGTGTACAATTATTTGTATATATAAATTGATATATGCGTGTACACTTTTATTTATATATAGATTGATACATATATATATATATATATATATATATATATATATATATATGCTATGTATATTGCAATTGAATCCAAAGGATGATAAAATTTTTTGTGTTATTTCTATAATATCATCAATTTGGTGCGGTGAGCGGCACTTTACACACGAGATTTCTGAATTTTTTCTCCAAATTTCTATACTTCAACCACTTTATTTTTATTTTTTCTTATTTGTGTTCATAATATTTTGTATCCAATTCATTTATATATCTTTGGATTTTACGAAATATGGAGAAGTATCCATCACAATATCGAATAATATTCGTGGATTGTGACTTTTTTCTTATTTGTGTTTAAGGAAAGTGTACATGCATATATATATGACGTTAAATTGCCCATTAGATTTTTATTTTTTAAAGTGAATAAGAGAAAAAAGAAGAATTCAAATCCGGGTTGAATCCCATAAATAATGGATAATACCCATTTCTATGTTTTAATTAATATATGCCAAGTGTCTTAATTCTATTGGTTCAAATAAGGGGTGAAGACCAAATTGGTCCTCACTGGTGATGACCCAAACATTGTCCTAAAAAGGGAATGGATAATGCTTGGGTCCTCACCGGTGAGGACCAACTTGGTCCTCACCTCTTATTTGAACCAATAAAATTAAGACACATGTCCAATATCAATTAAAAAATAAAATTAATTTCATTTACATCATTTTGAACCCCAAGATTTGCATAATTACATTTACACTCCTTACTTAAGAAAAAATAACTCACTTATACCCCCTGACCACTTTTGGTATCTTTTCACACCTAACATAATTTTGAATACCTAAACTACCGTTACTATATCCCTATTTTAATATATCAATTTGACCCCTCAGTTTAAAAAAAACTATATTGTTCAAAATTCAGATGGTGTAAATGAAATTAACAAAAATAATTTATTTACATATTTAAGTAACACAAGTATTTACATTTAAAATATTTACATTTATATTTATCAAACTTGTAAACTAACACAAGATTTCATTATTTATATTTACATTTATTTTTTAATTTAAAATATTTATATTTATCAAACTTGTAAACTAACATAAGTTTTTATTATTTATATTTACATTTAATTTTTTTGAAAAATATTTATATTTATATTTATATTTATCAAACTTGTAAACTAACACAAGTTTTCATTGTTTATTTTAATTTTGAAACATATTTCCAATAATATTCGACACACTTCACAAAATAAAATAAAAATATTTTATTTTAAATTAAAATAAAATAAAAATAAAAAATATTTGAATTCACCCAAAAAAATATTAAATTACACACATATTTGAATATTGAAAAACATATAATAATATATTATATATTACCCATGTACAGAAAAGTATTTGTGATATGGTGAGTCTTTCAACCGAGTTATTCTTAAACTTGGCACTAGTAACCACTCTCATCCGCCACTCTCCACCGCCATTTGTATTATTGTATTATCATAAAGAATTGTTATTTATGTGTGTAATTTAATATTTTTTTGGGTGAATTCAAATATTTTGTATTTTATTTTATTTTGTGAAGTGTGTCTAATATTATTGGAAATATGTTTCAAAATTAAAATAAACAACGAAAACTTGTGTTAGTTTACAAGTTTGATAAATATAAATATAAATATAAATATTTTTCAAAAACAATAAATGTAAATATAAATAATAAAAACTTATGTTAGTTTACAAGTTTGATAAATATAAATATGAATATAAATATTTTTCAAAAAAAATAAATGTAAATATAAATAATAAAAACTTATGTTAGTTTACAAGTTTGATAAATATAAATATAAATATTTTAAAGTAAAAAATAAATGTAAATATAAATAATGAAATCTTGTGTTAGTTTACAAGTTTGATAAATATAAATGTAAATATTTTAAATGTAAATACTTGTGTTAGTTAAATATGTAAATAATTTTTTTGGTTAATTTCATTTACACCGTCTGAATTTTGAACAATATAGTCTTTTTTAAACTGAGGGGTCAAATTGATATATTAAAATAGGGATATGGCAAGGGTAGTTTAGGTATTCAAAATTATGTTAGGTGTGAAAAGATACCAAAAGTGGTCAGGGTGTAAGTGAGTTATTTTTCCTTAAGTAAGGAGTGTAAATGCAATTATGCAAACCTTGGGGTTCAAAATGATGTAAATGAAATTAATCTTATTTTTTAATTGATATTGGACATGTGTCTTAATTTTATTGGCTCAAATAAGGGGTGATGACCAAGTTAGTCCTCACTAGTGAGGACCCAAGTATTGTCCAAAGGGAATTGGAGAGAAACATGTTCGGATAACTACTGCGGGGACTAGAATCTCCAATAATAACCATGATGACATCTTTTGGCGCCACTATATTGCAACCTTGTAACACAATACAATAGTTAACCACAATGGAGAGGGTGCTATTCATCAAGTGGGGATTGGAAGAAATATATATGTATATATCAATATTATTTCTCTTAGTTAGAATATTAATTATACCATTCACCTTAAGTGTATTAAAGTAAATATATTCTCAAATATTAAAAAAAATAATAGAGTTATAAGTTATAATTTATTTATTTTAAAATTAATTAACTTGTTGTTATTAAAATTTAGTTTAATTTAAATAATAAAACTCATTATCCTAGTTAAATTTTTTTATGCCAAATGAGAACTTCTTTTCATAGAAATATATTCATAAATAAATCACAAATTACTTATATAATAAACACCTTTTGATTTCATATGTTATATATATATATAAATAGTTTTAATTAATTAACTAAGAATTTTAGAATTTTATTTAATTCTTACTTAAAGAACCAAAAAAAAGTATTCAAAAAATAAAATTTTAAAAATTATGTGTAATTTTTTGCAACTTTAAATGGAGAATATGTCATCAAACTACTATCAATTCTTTTTTATATATATAATCTAAGCTAATTAATAAGAAAAATGTATTAAGTAAAACTTGATCGGTGTCTTAGGTCGGTTAAAAATATGATTAAGAATAAGATTATAATGACCTAGTTTTACCTATCGCAAGTGCACGAGTCATATTATAGTATAGTATGACTTGAGACAGGTTTATTGAACCCAAATGACTAATTTGTATTCTAAATAAAAATAAAATAATATTCTTGAACTGCTATGATAATTTGATTTTGATTTTGATATTAAACTAATTAAATTAATAACTAAACTAAATAAAATAATTAAGATAAATTGAGAAAAATTAATGGAGAAAGTCTAGGGCGTATATAACGTCACCACTGGCTTCGTAATATAGACGTTATATTCATTCTATTATAAAAGGAAGATACAACTCTCGTGAATCAGACTAGTACTGCTACAAGCTAGTACCTAGTCCCCAAAAGAATACATTTAATCGGACTTGGCCACACACCATCTTCGGAGTAAATATGATTAGTACATGCGATTACCCTACACTACTCCTACCATGCATTAAAATAAACACATGGTTATTTCATTTATCCTTAGTATGGTCTGTCCGAGTCAAGATCTCCTGTTTTAAGCACCATCATGTAGAAAACTACAATCCTAACCTTCGGAGTTCTAGCTCGTAGTGATTAAGCGTAATTGTGTAAAATCAAGCATTACATCAATCTAAGACAAGAAATAGAATAAATGCAAAACTTTATATAAAATGCTAGAACGTTCTCTCATCTACACGATCATCATGACAGTGTTCTTTAGCTTCCCTTTTTACTATAGAAACGAATAAAAATACAGACTACATTACTTGGGCTAGGGTTTACTAGAAACCCTAGATACCGATTTAGTTGCCCATGTCCACAGAAGGTTGCATCGTTGATGGTGAACTCGATTCCATGGACCTTTGGTGTTTTCCTCCGTCTTATTCGGTCTTCTCCCCTTTCACTGCTCTTGAGAGATATTTCTTTACGCACTAATTATTTGTAGAGAAGAAGCCTCCTTTATTCTGATGTACGTGACCTTTTATAGAGAAATAAGTCACACTCCTAAATGGTTTGGGAGATAAAATAAAAATAAACCTAATTACTAAAACTAACCTAAAAAATAAAGTTACTCTAAAAATTCCGAAATAATTACAGAATAATACTAATTAATAAATAATACTACTCCTAAAATATCATCCCAACCGAAGTTTATCTTGACCACCAATAAAAATACGAAACCTTCAGCAGCCTTCCTTACAGTAATAAAATTGTGGATATGACGCCTTAAACGATGCGTTTTGGCCTAAAATATTCTGGGTCCACTAGTGGGTTTTGTTTATTTGCCCGTTTTCACTCAAAAAGCTATCATTTCTTGTTAAATTACGACATTCTAACAGTTTACATTCTTAGCTCATCTTTACTCCATTCTTTAGCGGTTCCGTTTGTTGAATCATCTCGAATTATTACTCAAGTTAATTCATCAAAATTAAATCGTTTTTCTCATAATGCACCTGAAACACACTAAACAAGACAAACTGTATAAAAGCACCAAGGTAGTAGAATGTGTAGACTAATGACATCGAGTTAAGGGCCTAGAATGTGTAACATTCGGCTCTTATCAAAATTCATTAAAGAAAGGGCATTTAGGTCATTTATGAAATATTCTTAAGAAAATGGGATATTTTGCAACAAATGTAATAGATTAGGGGGTTTGTTCCACATAATTTAATCGTATACATGCATATATATATGACGTTAAACTGCCCATTAAATTTTTATTTTTTAAAGTGAATAAGAGAAAAAAGAAGAATTCAAATCCGGATTGAATTCCATAAATAATGGGTAATACCCATTTCTATTTTTTAATTAATATATGCCACGTGTTTTAATTATATTAGTCCAAATAAGGGGTGATGACCGAGTTGGTCCTCACGGGTGAGGACCTAGACCTAAGCATTGTCCTTAATATATATAGGATTAAATGCAATAAACCCGTGAACTGTTATCAAATTTGCAAAAGTTATTGAGAGTATCGAAAATGTCCTACCCCATGCAGAACGAACACACATGTCGGTTTCGGATATTCTTTGAACAGTACCGGCACCAACTTCAGAGAAAGCATATTTTGTTAAAGCTTGTTTGAAGTTGGAATGGCTTTGATCCTCAATCCCGAATTCCTCTTTCGCGAAGAAAGCATATATTGAAAACCTTCTTGAAGTTTGAATGTCTTATTCCTCATTTGCGAAGAAAGCATAATGTACGCACGTCTATATATATATATATATACTGGTCTGACATATAAAGTATGTAGCAATTAAGAAAGCATATATCAAAAACTCTTAATTTGAATATGGCTTCGTCAATCCCAAATTCCTCGATTAATGTAGAAAGCTTGGGAACTGGCAAAGATATGTGGACTGACTTGGAGACACTGCTCTCACATCCACAAGAAACTAGTAGTACTGTACCAATACCCCAAGAAATTACAAGCTGTAAGTGACTATCATCTGTTGTCTTGGATCATATATATCTATATATATATTAATTGACACTTGTATTGCATAATTAATTGCATTCATGATCAACTTAAAAAGTTTGTTATTGTGTGTTAATTATTTAATTAGTAGGTAGTACAGAAGTGGCAAACACAACAGAAGCTGCGGGGAATAAGGAACCTGATAATAATCTAAGTGATTACGACGATGACTTACTTGTCTATATAACGCGACGCGATTGGGAGCATGCCAAAGAGTTTGTGAAACGTAAACCTGATGCAGCCACGGCCTCAGCACTGGCTCTAACGCTCGGGCTTACGACCGAAAACCATTTCGCCAAGAAATTGTTGGAGCTCATGTCACCACGGGAATTGTTGGTCAATCATGCAGGCTACACACCTCTGCACGTAGCTGCAAAATCCGGCAACATGGAGATGGTCGAATTGTTGGTGAAAAAGAACCGCCAATTGCCCAATCTCGCCAGTAATAATGGAATACTCCCCATCCACATGGCTGCCATGATGTGTCACAGGATGATAGTTCTCTACTTGTTGTATGTCACGGATAAAACTCTTGAGCCCCTACTGGGTCATGATCGCGGAGCTATTCTTATTACGTGTCTAATATTCACAGATCAGTGCGGTATGTAAATTTTTTAATCAATCATAATTAAGGTCTAACACTAGTATTTAGCTAGACAAGTACTGATCATAACTATTTATTTTATTATTTTTTTATTATTATTTTTTTTTTTTATGTTTTCAGATATTGCTCTGTCATTGATTCACAACAACTCTCACTGGACACCAAAGAAAAGTCTGGACGCATTGAGGGCGCTTTCCCGCACTAAATATGTATTTCAAAGCGGAGCACGGTTAAATTTGTGGCAACAGTTAATCTATCCTTGTTAGTTTCTTCACTTCTTTTTTATTACTTGCCTTATCTTGTAGCTTTTATTTTATTCTCTCCCTCCTTTATTTATTTTAATTCGTTTTTATCATCTTCACATTTGTTTTCCTTAATCTACATACAATACACACATGTGCTACTATATATATATATATATATATGTCTAAATTTTGTTTTTTTTTTATATATATATACTTCTTTCATTATATTTTAAATTGAAATAGGTATTTAATTTAATGTTTTGGTCTACCCCCAAATATTTTTCTTAAAGCCTCCTACAATTATATACAAGTTTTAATTAATTTACCAAAGGTCAAGCGGTACCAGTCTCTTACTCCCAAATGGGAGGATATGGGTTTTAGCCGCAATGCAGGTATTGTGTGTGAATAAATGCTTAACTTTCAGAAAAGAAAAAAAAAAGGTTTTAATTCGCTAATGTTATATGCATACTAAATGACAAATACCCTATCTGAACATGTATATGTTCAACTCAAAGTCTCCAACAATTACAACCAAAAGATGGATATATTACCAAATTAAGGCCTAATGGTCAAGCGTTACCAGAACCTAACTCTCAAATGGGAGGTATATGGCTCAAGTCTCAGTGAAGTTAGGGTGTGTGAGTAGTGCTTTAACTTTCAAAAAAACAAAAAAAAAAAGATGGATCCACAACAAAAATTTTAAATTTCATTACTTGTATACAACAAAAAATTTCCATATCAAAGTTATAATCTTCTAAATTAAATTGTGATACTAAACATTTTTAATCTTCTGTGGACAAAAACATTTGATCTGATTATTATTAATGAGTCATTTCATTGAAAATACCATTAGATCACAAGGCCATTGGTATAATATATTCACATTATTAAGTGTTAAATAGCCAAAACAAATTAGGTTATGATGAAGCTTTCCCCACTACTTTGTAAGAGATTTGGCCCTTGGTTAATTTATAAACTGTTGACTTTCAAAGAAGAAGAAAAAAAATAGGTTATGAATTTGCCTTTACATGCATTTAACTTTCTTCTCTTTTATTTTCTTTCGTCTTGTGTTAATATACATGCAAGGTTGATTAACAAACTAGTTAATGAATTTCTTGAATGCATCATGTATGTCATTTAGGAAAATTATACATATTATTTTGAACATGACCTCATGTTGTTTGAAGCCATAAATTTTGAATTTTTTTTATTTGTTAACTAAATTAACCCATTTGAATTTACTTGTCACCTCTTTATGATGTTTTTTACACATCTTGTTTTATAAATATTTCATAATTTCTAAAAAAATTTCCTATACTTTTTTGCCCTTACTTATTTTTATCACTTTTCTTTCAGTTTCATTATATGCATTGTAATTTCTGTATTTGTTGACATATTTGTTTTTATCTCTTACCTTTTAGTTTTCATAAATATCTCATAATATTTTTATACTTTATTACATATTAATTTGACTTTAAATGTCATTATTTTTTATTTCCCTAAATGTAAGTTGGTCGGTATTAGGATTTGGTCGAGTTCAATTTATTCAATTATTATTTATTAAAAAAAATTACATATTCATTATTCTTTCGGTATTATTTTATTTAATATTTTTATTTTGAATTCATTCTCTCTTTTTGATATTTATGTTATAGTTTAATATAACTCTTCTTTTATCTTTTATTTTCTATGTTAAAAATTACGTATTTAAATTTATTTTTAATTAAATTTACTTACGCACAACACACATGCCTTTTACTAGTGTCTTCCAAAGGGCAAGCCTTATGCTCTTCTTTCTTAAACTGCCATAATACCCTTTATTACTCAGTTATAATTAAAAAAATTCCTTGTAAAATAATTTGTGAAAAGAATTTATACCTTTCCATTAATTTTGCATTAGTGTACATTGAATTTTTGAAACTAATTACTTAAACAAGAATCTCATAATAAATAATCTAAACAATTTTATCTCATGAATATGTTTTTCCTCCATTGTAGGAAAAAAAAATTTGTATAGTGAAGTTAAGTTAAATATGATAACTAATATTTGGATAATATAAGATACGAATTAATAATAATAAAAAGGGCTATTATCACAAAACCCCTCGAGGTTTGAAAATTTAATCAAACAACCCCCCAAGGTTCCAAAAATCCCCTCAATTTTTCAATTCGTATCAATTACCCCTCTCACCCTCACATTTTAGTAAAAATAGTTATGATTAATTTTATTTACACCCCATAAATTTTATTTTATCTTCAATGAAACTTCATTAAATTTGAAAAACTACATTCAGACCCCTTAAATTTGAAAAAATATATATTTTGGAAAAAATATATATATATTTCGGAAAATATATATATATATTTCGGAAAATATATATTTTTGAATTTTTTTTATATTCTTAAGCATTCATTATCATGTTAAATATAACAAAAGATATTAGCTTTCTAATATTTTGATCAATTCATCATCATGTTAAATATAAGAAATAATAATTATTCTTATAATGATAAAATTATAATCAAAGTGTACCATTAATGGTAGATCTATACACTAATCACTATTAATAAAAATTATAATTAAAGTGTGCAACTATTTCTCTATATGAAAAGAGAAAACACAAACAAAATTTATTAAAGTTTTATCATAAATTTTTATTATTCTTATGCATTCACCACCATATTAAATTCAAGAAAAATAAATAAATGAAGGCTTTCTATTATGTCGATTTAAATTCTTATTTTGCGAAAAACGTTGTTTTAAACTTCTTACAAAAACTTTAAATTTGTTCTTCAACAAGATTAAGGTTAGTTAATTTAATTTATATATAATTTTTATTTTAAATATTTATTTTATTATTTTTTATAAACATTTCCCATCTCATGATTGGATGTGCTTCCACCGAGTTATTAGATTAATCCTAAAAAGAAAAGCTAGAGTTATTTTTCTATTTTTACAATATATATTTTGGAAAATATATATATATATTTCTGAAATATATTTATTTTTCCTAAATATATATATATTTTTTCCCGAAATATATATATTTATTTTCCTGAAATATATATTTTTCTGAAATATATATATATATATATATTTTGTCCGAAATATATATATATATATATATTTATATATTTTGTTCAAACTTAAGGGGACGGAATGTAGTTTTTTAAATTTGAAGAGATTTGATTGAAGATAAAATAAATTTTATAAGGTGTAAATCAAATTAATCTATCTATTTTTAATGAAATGTGAGGGTGAGGGAGGTAATTGATACGAATTGAAAAATTGAAGGAGTTTTTTGAACTTGAGGGGGTTATTTGATTAAATTTGCAAACTTCGGGGGTTTTATGATAATAACCCAAAAAATAGTTAAGAAGGGTAAAATGGTCTTTGTGTTTATGTATGATTTGATTGATTCAGGTTGTAAAATTAATTATAAAATCAAATGGAATAAACTCTCCTATACTATCAATATTGTGGGAAAACAAAAAACCCGTGTGGTAGAAAAACATAAAAATTCAGACCACCAACATGATGACATTGGATTTGAAAAAGATACTTACCAAAACCCGTGTGGTAGAAAAACATAATACTCACTAGTGAGAAAAAGACCATTACCTTATGTTTGTGTATATATATATGCTATATTATTTTTTGGTTTCTTATTTTATCTCTATATTTCAATAATCAACCAAATAAAAAGAGTAAATCAATATGTTTATACTTTGGGCTATTATCACAAAACCCCCTGAGGTTTCATCAAATGATCGAATTGCCCCCTGGCCTATCAAATAACCCCCTAACCTTTTCAATTTTATCAACGTCCCCCTCCATCATCAAATTAACAAAGAGTTAATTACTTTGACATCCCCTAAAGTTTGTTCTATCTTCAATCACACTCCTCAAGTTTGACAATCATCATTTAGATCCCTGATTTTTTAAAACTCACATCATTTACATCCCTTATACCTAAAATACCCTCAAAATTGAGATATTTGGTGTTTGAAAACAAGTTTTACTACCCTCATCTTTTATTATCCAAACAAGCCATTAAATTTTTATTTTGGCATAAATCAAAAAACAAATTCGTTTATAGTAAAATATTTATATAAAAAACACATTTTCACATTAAAAAAAAGTAGGCTAAAACATTTTTTTTCGAAAAAAATAATAATAATGCTGAAATATATATTTTTTCAAACTACCAATCAGGGTAAAATATTAAAAACAATGATAAAATATTATTATTTTTTATATAAAATTATTTTGCCTAAATAATTTTTATTTTTATAAAAAAAATAATGCCAATTTTTTATATATATAAAAATAAAAATATTTTATAATTATTTTTTATATTTTACCCTAATTGGTGGTTTGAAAAAATTATTTTTGCATTATTATTATTGTTTTTTTGAAAAAAAATATTTTTACCTACTTTTTTTTTATTTATCCGAAAATGTTTTTGAGGGACTATTTTTTTCAAAATAAAAAAAATTAGGGTTTAAAATATTTCGAACTACCAATTAGGTTTTTCTTGTTTTTTTAAAAAATATTTTACTATAAACGAATTTATTTTTTGATTTATGCCAAAATAAAAATTTTATTGGTTGGTTTGGATAATAAAAGATGAGGCTAGTAAATCTTGTTTTCAAACACAAAATATCTCAATTTTTAGGATATTTTAGGTATAAGGGGTATAAATGATATGAGTTTAAAAAAATCAGGAGTATAAATGATGATTGTCAAACTTGAGGGGTGTGATTGAAGATAGAGTAAACTTTAGAGGATGTTAAGGTAATTAAGCCTTTGTCAATTTGATAGTGGAGGGGAACATTGATCAAATTGAAAAAATTAGAGATTATTTGATAGGTCAGGTGGCAATCTGATCATTTGGTGAAACCTTAGGGGATTTTGTGATTATAGCCCTTATACTTTTGTTACAAAAGTTCATTACAAAAAACAGAAAAAAGAAAAAGAGTTTGAGTGGTGGTTGTAATTGCCATTAACGGGTTAAAAATACAGGTATTATTTTTTAGCAAAAGTTAAGTGATAGATTATAAATTGTCACCTAAATTCCTAACCTTCCATCCACTCACACTTTAAATAGGAATGTGATACCATTAGGCTATAAGGTCTTTGGTAATTTCATTTGTATGTTTTGTTTTAAAACACTATTAATGGACTCTAAACCAAATACTACAAGAATTGGAATTCTCACAGTTTAGCTCTTACTATGCATCACGACTGTTATTTTACTAGTTATAAAAATTAGCAACATTATAAAGCAACTGTTTGATAAAATTAGAAATCAAGAACTGAAAATTGTAGGACTGAATATAAGTTCTGAAGTTGTTAAGTAATAATTAAAGATAAATATTTATTAATATCTTATATATATTTTTGGTGTTCATACTAAGTAATAAGTGATGTTTATCTCAATTAAAATTTTATCCTATTTCATGTATCCCGTGTTTTTTTAAATGAAATTCAGGACATTTCAAACCCAATTAAATAAAATAGGTGTTCATTTTTATTCAGAATTAAGTACTGCATTGAATTATCAAACAAAAATTGAGTCATTTGCAAATGAATAATGTTAATAACCTCTTTTCTCTCCTATTCAGATGCTGCCTCAAAGTTAGAAGAGATTGCATATCAAAATAGTCGCGGGGACGTGGAGAATCCAGGTGCTTTCGTTCCTTTTCCAGCTTATGGTAAGACTTGATGTTATGATATAATTTACAATTTTACATAAATAAATATATATATATATATATATATATATATATATATATATATATACACATACTAAAATTTGAGGAGAGGAATTAGTAATTACTAGTAGTATATTCAAATTGAGGTTTCATTTTCATGATCTTTCCTAAAAGGAGGTATTGGTGACATCCATTTATATATCTCTTTACTTTTCCATCCGAATCCAATGTGGGACAAATAAGCACCTTTAACATTCTCCCCCATCCAAATCCGCGTAACGCCCTCATTGCGGTGAGACCACCTTGCTTGCCTGACCTAGACCCGAAGTTCGAATTTTTTTTCAAAAAATGTATATAAATTTCGAAAAACGTACATAAATATATAAATAAAATTCCGAAAAAATGTATATAAAATTCGAAATATATATATCTAATTTGAAAAAATATATAAAATTTTGAAATATATATATAATTCGGAAAAATATTTAAAATTCAGAAAAAATATATAAATTCGAAATGAGTTTCTTCTTTTCTTAATAATCTCAATTCGGAAATGTACTTACACACTTTGAAGATCAAAAATAATATTGATTTTGAAAATTCAAACATGCATATATTTGTAAAGGTTACATTACAGGAATGTGTTAATTTATACTTTATTCAAATTCCAATATTTGTTGTGCAGAGGGTGAGAAGTCTATCAAATCATAATCACTTCTTTTTCTAATATATTTTTTCTAATTTTATATATTTATTTCAAATTTTATATATATTTTTTGAAATTTATATATGTTTTTTGAAATTTATATTTTTTTTCCAATTTTATATTTTTTTCAAAATTTATATATATTTTCAAAATTTTATATATATTTTCAAATTATATATATATTTCAAATTTTATATATATTTTTAAAATTTAAATATTTTTTCGAATTTTAGGGGGTGAAACTGTAATTTACCCATTAGGGTGGGGGCAATATGAAATTCAATAGTTTAGGAGGGTTTATTGAAATTAATCATAAAATTATAATATAATATGAAGGGCAATTAGGTAAAATCATACATGAAATCAGAGTTGACCGGCTTGACTTTAGACGGAGGGGGTGAAAGTAATACCGGAGCTAACCTGGAGAGAGGTATCTGCTCGATTTAGAAACAGTAGGGGTACCGCGTGTAATATTACTAAACCTCAGGGAAGGTATGTGAAATTTTCCCAATAAATAAATATATATATATATACACATACTAAAAATTTGAGGAGAGGAATTAGTAATTACTAGTAGTATATTCAAATTGAGGTTTCATTTTCATAATCTTTCCTAAAAGGAGGTATTGGTCGTATTCATTTATACACCTTTTTACTTTTCCATCAAGGTACAATGTGGGATAAATAAGCACCTTTAACATACTCCCCATTCAAATTCGCGTAACGCCATCGTTGCGATGGGACCACCTTGCCTGTCTGACCTGGATCCCAAGTCAACCTGGGTAGCGGCACCCAAACGGACTCCGTAAGCTAAGATATAGGAGCTAGAATCCATGATTTTTTTTTTATCTCCAACACAACCTGGGTAGCAACATAAACAAAACTCTGATAATTCTGGGCGGGTGCACCCTTCCCCACTCCCGCAATCGTTAAGAAAACTTCACTCCATCCCCGTCCAAAACCGGCTAAATGGGATAGGAGGTCACCACATCCCCGTTCCCGTCGGATGTTTTAAAATCCGCAGGTACCAGCGGGTATCCGTTAACAGTTAATTTGTTTTCAAATATGTCTATGTAAATTAAATAATTTCACAAAATTGAATGCTTAAAACATGAGTATAAAAATTAAATAAACTACTAATCGATCCAATAATCCAAACTAAATACATCATTCCGAATATAATAACAAAAAAGAAGATTCTCCAATAGTAGGTTTACTTCAATCGGAAAAAAAAAGGTCTAGGATTAGTTGGTTATACTTATTTGTTATATGTTATAATATTTTTTAACGGGCAGGGCGCAGACACCTAAAACCGTCATTGCCCCGTATATTCGGGGTTTTTTCTCTCCAGCCCCAGCCCCGCCCATATAATATTAATAAGACACCCAAAATCGCTATAAATAAGACTGGATGGGGTGGGTACCCGGTGGAACGGGCCAAATTGCCATCCCTCGGGAGGAGGATGTTGAATTCCATCACACCTCTCACATTTTCGAAGTTGGAGCATGTATCACCGCTTTAAACAAATAGAATTGGGAGAACTGGAGAACATACGGTTAAAAGTATTCCCTCCGTCCCGTACTAATATTACATATTTGACTTTTTACAAGATTGATTTTATTATTTTAAGAGTACATTAAGTTTCATCTTTATTCCTTTATAGTATGTTTATTAGTGAGTTTCATTACAGAGTATTTTTTTTCAATGCAAGAACAGCAATATGGGAAAGTTTAAAATTGTATTGAATTGATATTTCAAATTGCATCACTTTTGGGATCACTAAAATTGAGAAAATGAATTATTAATATGACCAAAAGAGTATTCGTTTGTCGCGGTGGCTCTACGTCTTTGACCTTGACAGGTTTTTACTCTTGTTATACATGCAGTGAAGCAAAAGTTGCAATACGTATCTTGGAAACTCATTGAAATCTTAGGTAAGGAATGTGTAAGTAGCCACTTCGATCAGCCTGTTGCATCTAGTTTTACTATTTACTTTAAATACTCATACCTCTTCTGCTATTTGTGTGAATCTCTAATTATGTTGTAAGTGAACCAACATGTGTTTTACTTATTGACATTTCAAACAAAATAATTTTTCTAAAACAAATTAAAACTATGATATGAACATAAAAAAATATTATTTATTTCATTCACACGTCCCTTAATCACCAGAACTGTATTACGGTATTAGAATTTGAGGATGAGATTGTTTATGATTCTGTGATAGAGTTTGAATCTACGATACAATAGCATCCTGATCCTACAAGATGGGCTATAGAGTTTGAATTTTGATTTAGGTTTGTTACGTTAATGTTGTTATGTTGCAACAATCCTGACTATATGCAATATTGAGGTGTAAATCATACCTAGATAATTACAAATATTTACGTAACCTAACAATATTGTATATAGTCAACATTGTTGTAACGTAACAACGAATGTTGTTCTTACGTAACAATCTAAATCTATCTATATTCTCAAATTTAATTCAAAATTTATGATATTTTACATTTAAATTGTGTTTAGAATTGAAATTCACATTCAAATTGAGTTAGGATTGAAATCCAATTACACTTAAATTCCAAAATTTATCCCAATATTATACTTGGAATTGCATTGGACTTGCAATTCCACACTTGAATTCCATCAAATTTGCAATTTCATGAAATTACAACTCCAATACAATTCCAAAATAGGGCTTTTTGGGTCAGTGTATATATAGTGTCTTTGTCATCTTCGGTCAATCTAAGGCAATGTGTGCCCTTGAACGCACACCCAAGGCAACAATAAAATTTAAGGCCTTAAACGAAAGTAGATATAGGTTTTTTTTTTGTATATATGTCACTAATATATTTTTCTTCTTGTAACATATTATCTTCTATTCCTTTTAAATGACTTGCTTGTTCATTTATGGATTTTTAGCTTAATTGTTTTTGTTACATTTTGATTATTATTTTTAACAAATATATCAATAGCTGCTTTTTGAGATTTAAGTTATTTATTTATTTAATTTTCTTCTAAAAATTTTCATATACGAATTCATACTTTCTAGTCAACATATGAATATAATCGATCAATCGCAAATTACAAATGAAACAAATAACAACTCTAGAATACAAAAAACTAATAAACTAAGCCGGCTCTGATATTGACAGTCCCGCCAAAGAGATAATGTGACAAGATTTTTTATTAGGTCAGTATAATTTCTTTAAATTTTTTGTTTTCCTCACCGCTAGTCATAATAGTTCATTAATTCTAAAAAAAAATGTGTTGTTTTAGAACAATTAAACTTCACAAATTTGCTCCTATGTGTTTATAAATTTGACTCCAAAAATTTTATTTTTTTAAATCATTTGAATTAATTTTAATGTTATTCCTATTGTAGTCCCACAAATGAAGTATGTTGGAAAGATAAAAAGGCAACATAATCAAGCACATGAGCTACTCAAATACGTATGCTCTCAAGTTACGTTTTCAGAGTCTAATGCAATTCATAGTTGCCTAGAAACTGCAGCTGAAGTTGGGATTGTTGAAGTTGTTGAAGTAATTTTGGCAAAGCCTCTTGCGACTGTTGACGTTATAAATCAGAAAAAACAAAATGTATTCCAGATTGCAATTTTAAACCGCCAAGAAAACATATTCAACCTCATCTATCAACTCTCCAATACTTTCGTAGAGACGGTGCTATTAAACAAAGACTCATCCAACATGACTTGTTTAGATTTGGTTGCAAGTTTGAAGAAAGAGCAAAGAGTCAAACTCAAAGCAGCTGGTGCAGCTTTACAAATGCAACGCGAATTGCAGTGGTACAAGGTAATAATTATGATAGATATATATTTTGTGTTGTCATGTTTGGCATAGCTTCTGTTTTTGACTTTTCGCAGAAGAAAAAGAGAAACAAAAGCTGTTTTGAGAAACTGACACTTCCCTGCTTCTTTAAAACATTATTTTTTTTGTCAAACACAGTTAAAAACATATTTTCCCTCCTAGAAGCCAAAAACACCATTTGAAAAGCCAATCCAAACAGGTTCTTAGGATCCGTTTGGATACCCTGTTTTTTGTTTTTGTTTTTTTACTGTTCACAAGACTAAAAAAAAAAACACATTTGGCAAACGCGTTTACTGTTTATTGTTTTTTCCCCAAGAAAACTGTTTTCTGTGAATAGTGTGTAAAAGTGATAAAAACACCAAATACAACTTTTAGTTGTTTTTTGAGTTTTTTCACTGTTTAGGTAGTAAAAACAATGAAAACACCAAATTCATAAAATACAATTTTCACCAAATAAAAGTGGTGAAAACACCTTCATCCAAACGCTTTTCTGTTTTTAGTTTTTTCTGAAAAAATAAAGACAAATACAAAATTAGTTTTTATATTTGAAGATAGAAAACAAATACAAAAAACAGATTTTCCAAACGCACCCTTAACTTTAACGCAGGCAGTAGAGAAGTTAGTAATGGATAGGTTGCCAATGGGTGCATCTGGAGACTACTCACCGTATAGGAAGGTGTTTAGTGAGACTCATGAGAGACTGAGGAAAGATGGCGAGGAATGGATGAAAGCAACGGCCAATTCGTGCACAATTATATCAGCTCTCATTGTCACCATCATGTTTGCAGCTGCAATCACAGTGCCAGGTGGAAACAATGGCAGTGACGGCCATCCAATTTTCTCGAAAAAAGTGGCATTCTTGATCTTTGGTATGTCAGATGCCATCGCTCTTTTCTCGTCCACTTCTTCTCTATTGGCATTCATGTCCATCCTCACTTCGCGCTATGCGGAAGAAGATTTTCTCAGAGCCTTACCTAGGAGACTAATTGTTGGTTTGTCAACCCTATTCATCTCCATAATAACCATGATGACAGCATTTGGCGCCACACTCTATCTTGTGTTTGGAGATAAAAAACCATGGATTCTTGCTCTTACTGCTGCACCAGCCTGTGCACCCGCAGCCCAGTTTATGTCATCGCAATTTCCTCTTCTATATGATATGATCAACTCTACCTATGGCAACGTTTTCTATAAGCAGAGTGATCGTCTCATCATCTAAACAAAATAGAAAAACACTGGTTATTAGGTGTGAGTGTGCACTTTATTTTTTTGTAATCTCCTCTATCTGTCATGAACTGAGGACGGTTGAATTGGAGTTCAACCATATTATTGTTATTGTTTATTGTTTCGGATTTTCATCTTCGTATGTTGTATGCTTCCACTGCGTTGAACATGGGCGAAGTTGCTGACATTAGTAAAGAAACTTTACAACGTTACAACTTTTAATTTCCGAATGCCAGTTACTTATTTCAATAACTTATGTCAAAATTTTATTTTTTTATCCCAATTATATACGAGGAAAACTCATTTACCAAAAGTACGAATGAAGCAATATAATTTTCCGGAAAAATTTTCTGACCAACAACTAAAATTGCCTCATTTTCAACCAAGCATGCCTAGTTTGAAAATGTGAAAAATGAATTGAACACCACATCAACAAATATTAATAAGAGGGAGTTACTTTCTCAAAGTATCAAACCACTTAAATGGTTAGAAATTAGTCACAACAATATTGCAATCTATCTGCATTTACAACAAGAACATGTAGGCATTTCAAAGCCAAATTTGGAAAAATCATATGAATTGCCAATTCCAATTTCACAATCTCATCACTATGCACTCCAAAAAAATGACCTCAAACTATAAAAACATTCCTTCACAAAACTAATTTAAGCCAGTACAAATACTTCCATTAACAAATTCTTTAGATCGATTGTGTAGTCATAATTTCAGGCAGGTGGTTCGGAGGCATGTGAATTGGATGAGGTCGTAACATTGGTTGTTCTTTCACTTCCTTCAATAATTGTCGAGTTAGAAGGAGCATGAACATTACTTTCTATGGAGTGTAATTCATTTTTATGAACCGTGAGCGTCATCGTGTTTATTCATTGAGTCTTCGTTGTTTGGTGAAGTCTTGACATCTATTTTTTCGTCACTTCCTTCAACAATCATCGAGTTAGAAGGAACATGAGCATTGTTCCCAATGCGGTGTAAATCATTATTATCAACCTTCGTGCTTTCTCCCTTCAAATTATGAGCTTCATCATGCAGATTCATCGAGTCTTCGATGGTGGATGAATTCTTGATGTCAGTTGTCTTTTCACTTCCTTCGATGATCATCGAGTTAGAAGGAACATGAGCATTATTCTCAATGCGGTGTGAATCATTATTATCAACCGTCATGGTTTCTCCCTTTGAATTATGAGCTTCATCATGTAGATTCATCGAGTCTTCAATGGTGGATGAATTCATGATCTTAGTTGTTTTGTCCCTTCCTTCGATGATCATGGAGTTAGAAGGACCATGATCATTATTTTTGATGTCATGCGAATCGCTTTTATCAAATGTCGTGGTTTCTCCCTTCGAATTGTGGGCTTCATCATGTAAATTCATCGAGTCTTCAACGATGGATGAAGTCTTGACATTTTTTGTTTCATCACTTCCCAAAACATTCATCGAGTTAGAAGGAACATAAGTATTACTTTCGATGCATTGTAAATCCTTGTTATCAACTGTCATGGTTTCTCCCTTTAAATTGTCACTTTCCATCGAGTCTTTGACGATTGATGAAGTCTTGACATCAGTTGTTTCGTCACTTCCTTCAACGATTGTCGAGTTAGGAGGAATATAAGCATGATTTTCCACGAAATACGTACAATTCCTACCAACCATCATGCCCTGATCTCCATTTAAATTGTAGGTTTCATCATGCATTTCCATCGTGTCTTCGATAACAGTCTTGTAGAATTCCAACTCCGCTTCCAAATCTTGCACCTCTTTCTCCTTCTCAGCAAGAAGATCATTAGCTTTTTCAAGAGCCTCCATATCGTACTCCGCTTGCTCCTCCATCATCCTCAAGTACTGCAACGCCTCCATGTGAAGCGCCGCCTTCTCCTCCTGCAGCCTCGTGATCATTGCCATCGCCTCATTTGCAGCAATCGATGCAGCGTTTCGTTCTTCCTCTAATTCCTTCAACAAAGCGCTCATGCTTTCCTTGTCATGCTCGATTTGTCTTTTCAATCTGTCGACTAGGCTTTCACCCTCGACTTCACTAACAGTACTGATCCCATCTATCGACTCATATCCCGATTCTTTTATCTCCAATGAGGTTGATGTTTGAATGGGAGGCATTCCATTCGAGCTAGACGATTCAGTTCTGCCTAATCCCTCATTAGTCCCAATCGAAGACGATCTTTTTGGTGACAACTTTGCATCTTGTTGAACTCCTTTAGATTCAATAGGATGAGGTTGTTTTAAATCCATACTTGATACTTCAAGAGCAAGGTCTTTAGTTGAGTCCATTCTACCCAATGGCTCATGATGAACATGCACTCTATCAATCCCAATTGAAGAAAATATATGTGGTGACACCTTTGCATCTTCATGAACTCCTTTAGGATCAATAGGGTGAGTTTGTTTTAAATCCACACTAGACACTTCAAGAGCAAGGTCTTTGTTACTCCCAATCAACTTTGTCACACTACTTGAATCCACACCACTTGGAATAGGCTGAGCATGAGTATGCATAACATGATCAGTTTTGAATACTACTTCACTTGGCGCGCTTGTTTCGTATTCTACATGCTTCGAGACAGATGTGTGTTCAATGTCGTTGATTTCGCGACCATCCACCACATTCTCAGCTGATGGAACTGTCAATGTATCCGAAGGAGGGATAAAATCTAGTAGAGTAAGCTCAGAGAGTGCAAAGCCACTCGACTCGCGAGAGAGCGTGCCAGTAGGTGTATCTGTTGCTGAATCGACACCAACATGACCTTGTATAGTATTGGATGATGGATGAGCATCATTTAGTGAAATGAGCTCGGGAAAAGACGATGGATGAGGCTTTGGATTAGGATTTGGATTTTCCCAAATTAGCTCTCCCAAACCGAGCCTTGCAAAATCAGACGGTGAATGTTTTGCATCGCGAGCCTCATTTTCATAGAGTTGCACATTTTGATCTAAAAGGGAAGCGGACCCATGGCTCGAAACTTGTTGAGTATGCGTTGTTTTTGGTACATTTTCCGGTTTGCGTTGGGCAAGAAATTCTTTCTTGAACATAACTCTGGGGTCGTCGTCAGAGAATTGAAATTCGGAATCCGAATCAGAGTTCAATTTCAGCTCACTATATCCAACATGAGAAAGGGTGTCATCACTATAACTTCCAAGGCCTCGGTTTTTCGGTGCCTCAGCAAACTTGTCCCGCATTTTCTTCATGCTATCGCGACGACTAAAACGACTACGTCCCGGTGTTCTAGGCAGAGGAGGCTTCACATTTGCTCTAGCACCGTACCCCATTGGAGCTACATGGAGCAATCTATGAGCATTGGACTTGGACCTCCATGGCATGTTACAACAAGAACAATTCCTAGTGCTCACTGAGCCAGGAATGAAATTGTTATTCGGAAATGGGCTAGAAAAACCATTTCTCTCATAATCAACCCCTAATTTACCCGAAAACAATCTATACGAATCCGGGCTTGATTTATTCTGCGCGATGAACAACACAAGACATTCTTCACACATGTCACGGGCGTCAGCAAGCTTATCGTGAACATCGCAATACACCAACGATGATATTTCGACTCTGTGATCGGTGCAGAGTAAATTTTTGTAACAATTGGGCTTCTCATTTCCGAAAACATGGTCCAACCTCGAGCAAAACAGACAATGTGGGTGCAATTCGCAATGTTGCGCATATTTTGTTAGCAAATATGACAATGTACCGTCCAAAAACAACAAAAACATGAAGAACCATTCACATGCCGCGGACGATAAAAGATACATAAATCCTCGCGGGCTTTTTTGTGAATTAACATATGATGTCTCCTTGACAGTCATTTTTTCGTTAGGCCACAACGGTCACATTCGAACTGAGTCTAAACGTTTGAAGTACAAATCGATTTGAAATATTTTATATTTCGAGGAAGAACATGAAGTAAATGGAGATCAAATGATGATGGATCATGGGATTGGTGAAAATGGTGAAGAAAAAAAATAAAATAACATAAAGTGTGGCTAAAAATAAATGGGTTGTGAATAAAGATAACAAATTTAATCTGGCGTTGACGTTGAGGTGGTGTTTGAAAGTGGATTGTGTGACACGTGGCGTTCGGAGAGAGGGAGTGAGGGTGGGGGCTGTTTATACACGCGCGCGAGTGGGGGAGGTTGTTAGTCGTCCGTTTTTTTCTCAAAATGCGGGTGAAAAAGGCAACAGATGACTTGGTTTTAGTGTGTGTGTATAAGTGTGTGTTAGTGTGTGTGTGTGTGGATGGTTGGTTTTTATTCTTCTTCGCCTTGTTTTTGTGGAGAGGAGAGAACGCTTCTGTCTCTCTCTCTAAACTGCCTCTTTTTTACTCTCTCTCACTAGACTGCCTCTCCTTCCTTCTCTGTCTATCTCTATTTGTTTTCTCTCTCTATCTATATTTGGTTTATGTGTCGGGGGGGCATATAGACATTTGATCGCCGGAAATCTGACGTGGGGAGGAGCTCGGAGATGGGAATTCCGGTGGGGTCCGGTGGTGTTAGGGGGTGGTGATGGAGGCTTCTCTCTCTGATGGAATTCGATGCCGAAATTCCGATTTCACGAGCAATAGTGACTCAGGATACCTCCTTGTCTGGTTCCATGGATGAAGGTCCTCTGCTCTCTCTCTCTCTCTCTATATATATATATATGTATGTATATATAGCTCTGTGATTGGGAATTCGAATTATTGTTGAAATGTAGAAATGGGATTGGGTGGATTGATGGTTGGTTTGAAGTTTTGAGTTTGGTGGCTTTTGGGTTTTTTTCGTATTGAATTTTGGTCCGATCGATGGTTGATTTGATCATATTGTCATGAATTGTTGGTATTCTGATTGAGTTTGGGGAATTTACTCAGAATTGTATTCATTACCAATGATTTTAGCTAAAGTATCAATTTTTTTATTTATATTGTATTTTTCAAAAAAATTAAATATTTTTTTGGGTCAAATAGTAAATTTTGTATTTTGGGGATTTTTTTTTTTCGCCTTATATATGTTACCTCTTTGACTGTTGTTATGATGCTTATAATTTGTGTTTTTAGATTCTTCTTTTGAGTTCATAAAAAGCCTTTTGTTGCACATCATTTTTATTGTTTATTATCTTCGTATTAGCTCTCAGTTAGGCCACAGTTTATATTTTGGTCTCATTAGTTATATAGTAAAGGATGAGGGTAAATATGGGAGAATGTAGGATTTGTGTTCCAAATCTTCATGAGTTCAATTGGTTTTGTTTTCTTCTTATATGCAAGAACCTTGTTTTGCAATGCAGAATTCACTGCAATTCTATTTTCGACAAACATTGGTTTTCTGATTCAGGGGGCTCTGTTTCCATGGTTGATCTTTTACTTGAAATAGCATAAATTCATCACTTTAATAATTACTCAAAAAAAAAAAAGATTCTAGATATGGCGGGGAATTCTCTTTCAGTGGCAGGATTTCTTATGTGAAACAAAATGCAGTTTTTAAAAATCTAAATGATCATCATTTTTGCCTTTATCCTGTATGGATGAGGTCGGCCGCAGGAGTTCTCTTTTTCCATTCTTTGCGACTGTACACCATGTCCAAATTTAAAACGTAAGCTTTGGTAGGCTTCTTTGTCATTTACACTGTTCCCCTTTTGATAGAGGCAGTTTAATATTCGAACTATCACATTCAAACACCAAAAATGTTTTAAAATCGAATGCTCTTTTCGTTTTTCAGAGGCATTGTGGCAAATGAACTTGAGATCAAGCGAAACAATGGAACCTGGACCTTATCCTGTCCGTGAAGGAGAGGCAGACTGTTCATATTACATCAGAACCGGCCTATGTAGATTTGGGGGGACATGTCGATTCAATCATCCTCCTAACAGGAAACTGGTAAAAGCTGTGGCTAGATTGGATACATTTAGGAATTCACGGATTATCTTAGTTTATGCAGTAATCTCTGTGCATTGTCAATTCTGTTCTAAGTTACACAGATTTTGTATCATTTACTATATTTCACAATCTTCAAGGTATCTGAAATGTGGAGACATGAACTTTTTTGAGCTATGATAAGCATAATTCAGTGTCACTTTATGAAGTCCAAATGGTTTTCTCAGACAATGATTAGAAAACTGTGAGTATATATATAAATAAAGTTTTCATAATGTAACTAACAAAGCATTATCTCGAAATTCATAAAATGATTTTTATAATATAGTTTTAATACTCTTGCTCTCTGAAAATATCATCTGATAAACCCTTAGAGCTGCTTCTAAGATATTAACATTAACAATATCAGAAATGTAGTTTTGGGCTTAAACGCTTCTGTATAGAATGGTCCACAAATAGATATATATATGTATATATATCTCCTGACTAATAACTTAACCACCCAGTTGCCCCTGAGGGGACTTGAGTCCTCCCACTTCGAAAGGTGAGGAGATACCGGTGGGCTACACCTGTTCTGTAACATATATGCTTTGCAAATATACATCTTCAGCTGGGATCTTTTTAATTCCATTTCTTCATAATTATATCTGTAAAGAAACTTCTTCAAGATTCATCTTGATAGTTTAATGTATGTTCTTAATCTATGGCTTCAATCTGATCCTATTAAATTCCAGGCTATAGCCACTGCAAGAATGAAGGGAGAATACCCAGAAAGAGTGGGACAAGCTGAATGTCAGGCATGTATTTATCTTCCATTCTCCGTTTCAACATTGCAATTGATTTTGGGAATGCAGACCCTGAAGTTGAAATTTTAACTAGTTAAGGGGATAAAGGAAGTTCACAAACATACTGTTAACATGATTTACAAATGTACTATTAGGGTGAAGTGTATCATTTCTTTTGTACTACCAAGATGAAGAACCTATATATTCATTTTAAAATGTTTTATTAGAGAAAGCTGATATCTTAATTTCCGGCTAATATTGTCACCTATTGCAGCATGAATAAAGTGATAAGAGAATCTAAAAACTATGAGTGTATTAATACAATGATTGCTGTACCATTCTTGTCCCTCTCTCTGTTTTGTAAAAGGTAATGTCATTTGTTGCCTTTTAATGAGACAATGATTAACATTAACAATGTCATCGTTTTACCATGAGATTGAGTGGTATCTCCATGTGCTCCCAAGTGGGGAAAATCAGGCTATTTGTCCCGCTCACTTTTCCCAACAAGTAAAATGCAATGCATGAATTAAACTACTCATACCAGATTCCTCGTCGTATTGTGGGTTGAGTCGTCTCTTAGGCAGTGGTGCTTTGTACGAGGAAAAGAGAATTTGTTAATCAAGTTTTTAGTAGAAACCAATACAGAAGTCGCTCCTCAGTCCTCTCCTCACTATGTAAATCAGAATTATTAAACATGTAACTCGTGTTGTTAATATGCAAAACCAGTGGGGATAGACTTTCTAAACTTGATGAAAACAGGATAACTGTGTTAGGTATGGTAGATTTGGAGGACGTGAAGGTAATTGATTGAATCAAAGGCATAAAGTAGAAAAATATAAATGGACATGTATTATTCAGTTACATGTTTTATCAATTGGTTAAGGTAGGATCTTTCTTCATCTTAGTTTCGGAACATCTGTCACCCCATCTTTTATTCCTATAGTGAAATCTTCCTTGTAGCCTAAAAATAAATTGTTGACCGGAGAAATGTTATATAATCCCCATGTTGTTCCGTGGTATTTAATTTCTGAAGCTAGGGACATCTGTTGAGGGAGAAGCAAACTGAACCTGCATATCTTCTCAAGGCGCATTCTTACTGCATTGGGAACTGAATTCTTTGGCTGCCAGAAGTCTTCACACGTTCCAATGCATGATCATGTACATGCTCAACGTGCCTAGATCTTCTTATGCATGCAGTGTGTTATGAGCCACTTACTAATTTATTGTTTAAATTTTCCACCCAAACTCAGTATCCGAAACAACACGTCAGATATAGAGATAGGTTCCAACAGAAGTGGAAAGTTCATTTGGTTAGAACACATTCATTTCTCCTTGATCTATTTTATGGTTGCTTGAAGTTCATGCTTTTTACCTTACTGTAGTGATGCACCCAAAACATACTTTATGCTGTCAATTGCTAAAAAGGAGTCTGAGTTATAGTGGCATAGGAATTTTTTTTTTATCTTTGGGGTGAATTAAAACTATTTAGAGTTGAAACTTAGTGGAGGCAGGATCTTCAAGCTAACAAGTATGAGAATGCAGGTTCAAGTCTAGAAGCAACCACTTTGTGCAAAATTGATGCGCAAGGTTCAATTGCTTAGTAATTGATTCAATTGAATGATCACTAGATTTTATAGGTTGTTGGGTGTCTCCTACTTTCACCAGTTGTAGGATTCTATAATAGCAAATGTTTTGACTGCTAAGATTAAACTACATAGAGTAACAAAAACATAAGGAGATCCAATAACACAATTCACAAATATAAGACCAATGAATCACCAATATAGCCCATGTATTGCAACACTGATAATTACAAGAAGCATAAAGCTGCACTTGACACAAAGAAAAGTTGATTGCACAAGGTCTAAAATCAGCTCCATGTTGAAATGCAATATTATCTTTTCTAATTTGCATGCTCCGGCCTCTCATCTTGTCTCCTTTTCGTGTTTCTCCAAGGGTAATATGCCTTGGAGTAGTCCTAAACACCTTCCATTCAAATGTTGCACAATTCGTTCTTTCCCCTGTTGGGTTTGATTCTTTGGAAGGTTATGTTTTTATTCTTTATCCTGATTTGTAATTATACTGGCTTTAAATTGCCAATCACAACCCTTATAGGATGCAGATGCTCTAATTTAACCCATTGTTTTATTTTTCATGTTCGGAGGTTAATTTTGCTTTGAACTGTTCTCCAGTACTTCTTGAAGACAGGTACATGCAAATTCGGAGCCACATGCAAGTTTGATCATCCTAGAGACAAGGCTGGAATTGCTGGAAGAGTTTCCCTAAATATTTTAGGCTATCCACTTCGACCGGTTCGGCTTTTTATTTTTCTCTCATTTCATTGAAAACGCTTATTTGTTCCGATGCAAACTGTTCATGGACTTATTTTGGACATTATCATCATATTTTTCCTGCAATTGTGATACAATAAATGGATGCTAGCCTGTAACAAATAAGCATGCAGATGTCACAATGAAATTTGTTTTAAAGAAACTCAAATCTTCAAGTTCTGCAGTTCTGTATTCTTTAACACATATGGTATTCATAATTATCCATCATGAGAAAGGGGATGACTCTATCAACTGTTGAACATGTTTACTAAAAAGCAGCCAACCATGTCCAAGTTTTTCAATCTAATGTGAAATCAGAATAGCAAAAGGAATAAATTCATTGGTATTTCAACTTTGTTTACAAATAAATAAATAAAAATTCTGCGTGTGGGTGTGTTTTGGTGAAAAGGTACCCGTGTTTAGGCGAATCCATCGTTCCAAACAATTTCAGACCCACAGTGACCATATGTTTGGGTTGTGTCCTTAATTACAATATTTATGCTAAGATTATAAACATGGTGGGACATTTCCCCTAGTTTCCAAGTGCCTTGTATTTGCATCAGTGGATATATTTTACATCATGAGAGCTGCTCATGCTTTTTATAGTTAAATAGTATGGCATATTGATTTTTTTTTTCTCCTCTTGTACTTCCCTGCAGAATGAGAACGAGTGTGCTTATTATTTGAGAACTGGGCAATGCAAGTTTGGAAGCACCTGTAAATTCCATCATCCTCAACCATCGAATATGATGGTCTCATTGCGTGGTTCTCCTATTTATCCTCCTGTCCATTCTTCAACAACTCCTGGTCAGCAATCATATCCAGGAGGAATAACAAACTGGTCCTTGTCGAGAGCTTCTTTTATTCCTAGCCCACGCTGGCAAGGCCCTTCAAGTTATGCGCCTTTGATTTTACCACAGGGAATGGTATCAGTCCCAGGATGGAATGCATACAGTGTAAGCTTTTTTACTGTGTCTCAGAAAATGCCATGACGTTCATTGAGCCTGCTTATCTCCATTGGTACTCCTCTGTTGATGGTAAAGTAATAAAAAATAATAATGAAGTTAAAATTATTCTTAAATTTTTCTGATTATCATTAAATATAATCATTTCTTGTTTCAGTATTTAATAATAAGTATGAAGTAAACACATAGGCCATGCTCTGTTAATCTATTAATCTAGTGACTGGATAAAAAAGGTGCAGTGCTGGTTTCTGTAGTAATGCTTGTTTATATTTTGGTCTGTCTTAGCACCGGGATTATTTCCTCTTATATGTATTTATATGTGTGTGTGTCTATATATATATATATATATATATATGTTATCTTTTGGCATACAAATTTTCATCTTTACTTCTCAATTATAGAATGTATATTTGAGTATATAACTGTTAAATACACATTCAGCATTATTTTTTTAAAGTGATTTGAGAGTAAATATCTTCTGTGTAACTTCTCAGCATTGTAGAATGTGGATGTGCTTACTATGAAGTTTTCTTTCCAGGGTCAGCTGGGTTCAGTTTCATCTTCAGAGGGCCAGCAGCAAACAGTGGGAAACAGTCAGATTTATGAGACTTCACCACAAGGTGAAGCAGCAAATGCAGGATCTCAAGGGACATTTCCCCCGTACCGTTCTGGCTCTATGCCAATGGGGTATTACGCATTGCAGAGGGAAAATGTATTTCCTGAGAGACCCGGGCAACCTGAATGCCAATTTTACATGAAGACTGGAGATTGCAAGTTCGGTGCAGTTTGTCGCTTCCATCACCCTAGAGAAAGACTGATTCCTGCTCCAGATTGTGTATTGAGCCCACTTGGCCTTCCTTTACGTCCTGTGAGTCATTTTTAGTGTTAATTTTGATCTCTGATTATCTCCGTCCCTCTGTGCTGAGTGCCATTTACTCTTTTCTAATCAGTTTTTAAATCGTATTTTGTTTGGGTTTTTAGGGTCTTTTCATATTTTCATAAGATTTATGATTTTTATCCCTAATTGCTTTTACACTTTCTTTTCATGAATTAAAATTTTATTTCTCTTTTACTTAAATTTAATTTTCTTTTCGCTTTTGCGTTGTGTATCTGTGGTTTCATATCAATGTATGGCAACCAACCTTATTCTTTGTGAACACTATCACACATGGGTTAAAAGTAGGAAGGATCATGGGTATATAAAAGGATGTACATATCTCAATTGGTGTGAGGCCTTTTGGGGAAAACCCAAGAGCAAAACCGTGCGGGCTGGGCCCAAAGCGGACAATATCACACCATTGTTGAGATATGTGAAACCCGTAATGCCCAACAATAAATATATATTCAACAACAAAATCTAGTGGAATATAATTTTCATAGGCATTTTGACTTGGTAAGACTCAAACTTCCTTTTACTGAGGTTGTAACAAAAGGTTGTCAGGAATCTCTCCTTCCGAAGGTAAATTGTACCATGTCACCTCGCTTCCGGCATTTATTTTCTTGTTTGCATACTCCTTAAACTTGGCACTTGCTTCTTAAATCTTTAAAGTTGATTTTTGTCGTTCTGTTTCTTCATTTCATTTATATTCGGTCTATTAATTGCTCTTACCAATCTACAATATGCAACCAAATCATGGATTTATGTTGGTTGTGGTCCATATAATATCTAAAGGGACTTTTGCCTGTAGTTCTGTTCCTGAAATAGTTATAAGAAAGTTGTGTTTGCGTTCTGAATCTTCTGATTAAAGAAATGTAAATTGATGTACTGACAAAATGGAAATTAACACAGAGACATAATCATTTTGTGAACGAGAAAGAGGAAATAAAGTTGAACTTATGAGATAATGACAAATATACTGATGAAATAACTTTAGTGTGACCTGTATTCTAAAAATAGTATAGGAACAAGCTGCATGCATTATCCCTGAGATATTGATTTCTTACCTAAACACTGTTTTACTCGATGAAAAGTTGACCTTGTTAGTTTTGGATTTTTTAACAGGGAGAACCGTTGTGCATTTTCTATTCTCGTTATGGAATCTGCAAATTTGGTCCAAGTTGCAAATTTGACCACCCTATGGGAGTTTTTGCATATAATCTTTCTCCATCAGCTTCAGCTGACACGCCAGTTGTTCGGCGATTATTGGGGTCGTCCTCAGGAACTGGTGCATTAAATTTGTCCTCCGAAGGGCTTGTTGAATCAGGCTCAGCAAAGCCCAGGCGACTTTCGTTGTCAGAGTCTAGGCAGATGCCTCCTGCTGGTGATGATATCAACACAGAGGGATGACTTCACTCTCAAAATGTGCCATTAATCGTCTATAAATTCATTTCCCATTGCTGGAAATGTACAGAATTCGTGGTGGAAGTCGAATCTGTTCTTCTGAAAATGCATTCAGTAGACATGCTCGGCTCCTCTGAACTTCACTTTGCTGCATGTATAAATCTGCAAAAATTGTTGCATTTGGTCAAATCCAAAGCAAACATTTCATCTGTTATGAAAGCCCCTCTTTCTGTTTTACATGAAATGAGTTTTTTTGTTCTCCGGTATTTTATTTGAAAGCACTTATTTTGCCAGTGTTACTGGATTCAGTATGGCTTTCCGGTGTTTTTTGTGATTCTCCCTAGCTTATAATCCTAAGCCGCTCCCTTGCTTTTGTTTGTTATTGTGGAACTTATTATTTTTGCCTTGCAAGTATGTGTGCTCTTATTACTAGAAAGAGCATTATGTAGTGTATGTCCCACCTAAGCAGAGTGATTGGAGAGGAATACGAAAGCAACCCATCTCTTGGTGTTATATGCTCCGTCGGACTTGAACTCATAACCTCATGCTTGTACGCCTGAGCTACCATTCCGCTGAGCACTGACCCCATTGTGTACTGCTATTGCTTTTTCTTTTGGTATATAGGTTTTTCGCTGCAGAATCCCATGGGAGCCAACTTCTGGGGAACCATAGCTATTGAAGGCTGAAGAAGGAAGCAAAATGTACCTGCATCTTCTTCACTTGGGTGAGTTTTTTAAGCCTTTACAAGACCTCAAGGATGATTTTTGCATTTTCTTGGTAGGTAGCTCTCCCAATGCAATTTGCAATTTGCAAGTTGCTTGCTGTAGATAAAATTTGGATATATATATATATATGTAGTGCAAAGTGAAATATTTAAACACTGTTTTTTTTCCTGAAGGCCTTGCGAAATAGCAGATGTTCGTTGACTGGCTCAGTTCTGCATCCATTCGAGTCTCTTGTACCAGTGTATCCATGAAGAAATTGGGGCAGGTATCTTCATATTGCCAAAAAGAAAGGTATTTTTATTCTCCTTGTTCTGTTTTCCCTTTTGTTAGTTTCTTTGTCTTGCTAATCATATTATCCAGTGTCTGAAAAAGGTGGTTCTAAGATGTTTATTCCTTTGCTGAGGGATATGCCTCTCCGTTTGGCTTTGAACAAAGCGTTTCTCTTCGCTTTTTTTTGTTGTTCATAAACGTTGGGGGTGCAGAAGAACTGAACCTTATCGACACTTCATTGGTATAATGATTTACAAATAATCCAGTGGGAATAAGGATTATGACTTAGTATATATATATAGAGAGACCTGTGTTATTTGCAGCCTGTTTGATTAGCAGAATTTAATTTTTGCCAAGTTACTCCTACCCAGTACCCGAGCCCTCTCAAACACACAACCGCCACCTCTACCGAAAAAAATTAGTAACTAATAAGAAAAAAAAAAAAAATTTGTTTCCCAGCGTCTTAAAGAAATTCTTCTTCTGCGCCATTTCCTTCCCTTTAACGCTTATTCGTGACAAATGTATCTTCGTGTAAATGTGTATAACTGAATGAGCATCCAAGAAAAAAGGAAAATACATTTCTCTTTTAGTCTTGTTAGTCATTTCAACCTTCTATACAACTATGAATAGCACTTATTTCTACAAAAGTAAAATTGATGCCACAGAAAGTAGTTTGGTGGTTTCTATTTAGCCTCTCTTTTGAATCTGTTCTATCGTTATCAGAGAAGTTGGATGACTCCTGATTTTATAAAGCCTTTCCCGGCAAAATGGAATTTTTATTTACCATTTTCTAAGGGTTTTGCACCTGATTGTTCTGCATGATTTAGAAGTTTATCTGTGAAAAGTTACTCGTAGAACTTATATATCAATTTCAAGGTGTAAATGCTTGGTAAATTGTATACCTTCGCTCCGCAGTGGTGTCCTGAATTCTGAGTCCAAGAGGCCTCTTCTGATGATTGAAGGAAAAGGTCAGCAACTTACTCAAATTTTTTATGTAGCTAAAGGAGGGCCAGTGTACTTAGCCTGAGTACTTGTTTGAGGTGTTGTATAGTATTATTATGTGTCTTTCTTGTATATGGATTCAATTACATATAAGGGTAAAATTTATTTTTTCGAGGGAGTTGGAAACTCATTATTGAAGAAATATCATTTTATAATTGCTGTTGGAAGAAAAAAAAAAATTAAGTCTCTAATCGAGAATCAATGGTAAAATCACCCCTACACAAGAAATACATTTGTCCTCGATGGTGTGTATCACACTTCATATGTGCGCCACTTATTTAGAGCTTGAGAGAATTTATTTAGGGTTAATTTCAAAAAACCTCCATACTATTCAGTTTAATCAATTAATTTTTATTGTGTTCATTTTATCCCCTATAATATTCAATTTTATCATTATGCCCCCTTACCTCATATTTTGAGTCAAAATGCCTAAACTGCCATCAATAGTATAAGGGGGTTTAGTGAAATCAACCATTTAAAAAAATTATTTTTCGAAAATCAATTATATTTTTCGCAAAAATTATAAATTCAAAAAAATATATATATTTTTCACAAAAAAATTATTTTTCGGAGGGAATATATTATTTTCCAAAATATGAATTATTTCAGAAAAAATAATATATATTTTTGCAAAAAAATTATTTTTCGGAAAAGATCATATTTTGAAACATAATATATATTTTTCGGAAAAAAAATCATATTTTGGAACATAATATATATTTTTCACCAAAAAAATTATTTTTCGGAAAAAAATCATATTTTGGAACATAATATATATTTTTCGCAAAAAAATTATTTTTCGGAAAAAATTCATATTTTGGAACATAATATATACTTTTTCGTAAAAAAAATATTTTTCGGAAAAAAATTTATATTTTGGAACATAATATATATTTTTCGCAAAAAAAAAATTTTCGAAAAAAATTCATATTTTGGAACATAATATATATTTTTCGCAAAAAAAAAATTTTCGAAAAAAATTCATATTTTGGAACATAATATATATTTTTCGCAAAAAATTCATATTTTGGAACATAATATACACTTTTTCGCAAAAAAAATATTTTTCGAGAAAAAGATTATATTTTGGAACATAAAATATATTTTTCACAAAAAGAAAAAAATTTCATAAAAAAATCATATTTTGGAACATAATATATATTTTTCACAAAAAAAATATTTTTCTGAAAAAAACATATTTTCCGATATATATATATATTTAGAAATTTATAATTTTTACGAAAAATATAATTTATTTTTGAAAAATAATTTTTTTAAGGGTTGATTTCACTAAACCCCCTTATACTATTAAGGTTTAGACATTTTGACTCAAAATGTGAGAAGGAGGGGACATAGTGATAAAATTGAATAGTATATGAGACAAAGTGGACACAATAGGAGTTAGTTAATTAAATTGAATAGTATAAGGGTTTTCTTCAAGTAAACCCATTTATTTATTAGGGAGAATTCTAGAGTAGGGAGTTTGTCAAGCTTTGATGATGTATTGTAGAATATTTGTTTAGGGATTTTAGAATAGAAGGTTTGCGCGGATATATAAATATGAGTAATGACAGGATAGCTGTTAAGGTGAGTGTTTATACAACTTTTAAATTTTATTTCACCCGAAAGAGAACTGACTTAGCAAATTTGATCAATTTAAATATGAGAAAATGACGGGAAGTAAAGTCTATGAATTTAAACCTGTAAGAAATCTGTAAAGTCTATGAATTTAAACCTGTAAGAAATCTATGCAAAAGTCAATTTCTATCCAGTAATTGAAATGATATTTTGATAGCAAATTCGTTCTTACCATTTTATTTTTGTTGCTTAAATTTCATGCCTATAGTCCCTAATACCAATTATTGTTACACAAGCCATAACAAATAAATTATACTCATAAAAGATGTAAACATAAAAATAAAAATAAAAACATTGCATGCTATTAGAAATAATCTTTAGCCTCGAAAACTAATATCAACTATATTACGTTACATTCATCACAAAGTCATCCCAAACTACTGATTTGTTAATATTTTTACTTTCTTATTAAATTTCTCAGTTCCTATATAATTATTTCTAACACTCCTTTCTTATTTAAAAAATTAACTATATCATTTAAATATAATTCTTTCATATGAGTTATTATTTATACTAAACTAATTTATGGTAAAACGTGCTCTACTCAGTTTAATTTTTTATTTTATTGACAAGGATACCTTTTTTGAAATCAAGGTATATACATTTTTACCCTACCAAAGTACATTCTTTTTTCATACAATACATTCATGAAAAGTTAATAAATCATTTAATAAAAAAATAAAAAATTACTAAGATTTATTTAAATTTTCAGTTTTCTATTATTCTTTTAACAATTCATTTCAGGAATTAAGTATAATTTCCGTAAACTTAATGAAAAAATGACTTGAAAATAATAAGTATCCGGCATTATAGTTTTTTTCAAGAAATAAAAATAAAAAGAAAATCAAGGCATAAAGGGCATTTTGCAATAAAACGTAATAGCTCAAAAGGGTTTTTCGTACCAAATATATTTCAAAGAACTCATTTCAAATTCCGACATAGATTAGGAGAGCCTTTGTATTATTCTCTCTCTATGTATAGAGAAAGAATAGAAGTCCACCTAAATTATATATAAATATTCTTGTCAACTATTTTGAACAGAATATTTTAATTGATTGGGCAGATCAGGTTGTTGGTATGCATGTCAGGGGACACACGAAATTCTACTCCTACAAGGAGGACTAAAAACCATCTCCCTTTTCTTTCTCAAGTTACATGAAGGATAAAAAGTTTAATTTAAGTGCATCTATACATGTGTCTATACACATGTATCTTGTATACAAGCAATAATGTACTTTCCCATGGTTGTTCTGTAAAGCCACCAAAGAAATTTTCATAATTCAATGTTGGATTGCAAGGAATTGGTGATTTAAACTCTAGCAGCTGTAAACATAAGTTTTTTTTTTATGATATAAGAAAAAGGGATAAAAGTAATAAAAAAAACAAAAAATAAAGAAAAAAAAAAACACTTTCTCGAAGTTGCAAAACTAAATCAAGAGCAGTTTATCCACTCAACCTCTAAGAACTTCTGGCAAGCTATAATAAACTATATAGTATATATACCCTCTAATTTTCCGTATGCACCTTCCTCTGTAATAATATTCCTAAATATCAAGTTTTTAGAAACAGAGAAGAATAAAAAGAAGACCCGTAGAATATTATTTAGAATGGACTATAATTAAATTATTTTGGTCCACAAAGGCCAACCTCATAGATTGAATATGTTCTTTCATGTCTAGTCAAGTGATTCTATTACACCTACACAAAGAAGAGTGAATCCCAACCATGAAGGAATTGAAAATCAATCTGGAAAGCAAATTGATCTTTTTTTTCATTCAACATTTAGAAATAGTCAAAGAGCATCATTCTCTATTGATTGCACAAACAACTGGAAAGACCTACCAGTGAAATAAAATTTATGTCTTACAGAGAATAACATCAGAGTATATATACTATACTCTGCCCAGCACTAACAAAAGGTAGATCTTTATACAAACCTTGCGAATCTCTACCTCGCTTACTAGTATGGCCACCAATCAGGTCCACCGGGCTTCTTTACAAGGATCTGATTGTACTCCTGTCTTGACGTCTGAAATAAATTCACATTCGGAAGAATATTACAAAAAAATTAATGAAAAATGAAGTTGAAAGAGGAAATAAGGACACATATTATGAATTAAGTAGTGACGACAACAGTACATATCAGTAGAAGGAAGTGTGAATGGATATCATTAACATACAGTAGAGAAGTATCATAAATTTTGATTTTTGAATGAAGTGAGCCTTTTTATTTAAAGAAATTTACACGTAAATATCTGCGCATTATGAGGGAGATTAAGTACAAGATTACAAACAGCCAACATAGAAACACATGGTTTTCAAACTTACACCACAAACACCTGTTAATGAAAAGACTTGGATACTGGTTGCCTTACTCAAACTTTCCCATTGAAATAAAAAAGGAGAGAGAAGGGGATGTCTCTACCTTTCTACATCTGGCAAATAGGGGAACAAAATATTTCTCTGCAAAGCCTTCTTCAAGTGGAACACGTTCTATTCGTGTTCAAGCATCATATTGTTACTACTACTTTAGAGTATCCATATCAACTTCACTTCTTATATAGGACTGTAGGGGTATTCTCAAGTCAGTTGACAGAGCTAACAGTGACTTAGTTCTCACAAACCCATGAGTTTGAAGGGGTTGTTAGAAAATATTCCCCACATACCGTTTTTGGTTATTTGTCTTTTGGGTAGTTTAGTTACTATAGGCTTTTAGCCCGTATAGGTACTTAAGTCTTACACTTTTTGTTAGGGCATGTATATATATGCATGTACTTTGCAACTGAAGTACAGATTTAATACTAAGGAACTCTCCCGTTTCTTACAAAATGCACCCATATAGATGATAAGTGCGGGTTTGAGGGATTGAAATGCAGATAATGGTGTCACTAGAGATGTAAAGAAAGCCCAAGGTGAGCTGGTCAGGTACAAATCCATATAAGCACAAAGGACAGAGAAATGATGAGTTTTTTATGCTCTCAAGTACAGATCGTAGGAAGAAAACTGAGTGATAAAAAACTCACTCAAATTTTTTCCTTTCAAAAGGGATGATCTAATTAATTGAGTGATTTTTCCCTCTAAAATGCAGATGCATAGTCTTAAATTAGGAAAAAAATTCACCTATAAGTTAGATAAATGAAAAAACAATTCTTATATAAATGAAACAAGAGCAGATCTTTATAGCACAATGCAACTGAGTGGTTGTAATAAGGATTAAAAGAAAGTCTTCTCAAGGTAGCCATGGTAGTGAGGAGCCATCAGCTCCTCTCTTCCTGCAAATCATGCCAAGGTCTATCTGCGCCTCACTTGAAGTATCATCAAGGACCTCGGACAGCAAACCAAATGTTCCCTAGGATTCCATGATATAACTTATCATGACTCGCAAGGTTTAACCAAGATGGTTGACCAATTACTACGCTCGAGTGTGCCCCAAACTCTGCTCCCAAAATTTCCAAGTCATCCATCTTTCGTTAGGAAGTAAGACTTATCTATAGGAAGAAGTCCTCGTCATTCTTCAGTTTTCTCCTTGAACTTATTCAAGAGGGCAGGTCCTCATGGATTTTCAGTTACGTCATCTAGACTTATCCAGAAATAAGATAGTTGTGACACTGTCCAGGACCATGGCCACACAACCCCCGGCTATATCAGACTTCCCCCAACCTGAGGGCCCATATTGCCCCCACAAGTCCATCTTCCCGGCATCAAACAGTAATACATTTAAGCACAATCCCAGAGACAACAGAAACTCACAGACATCGTAGCAGCCAAATACACCAAAATGCATAGGGTGCACTAGAGCAAATGACATTTCTTTGTGAGAAAGCTATACTCAATTCATCTAAACAATAAAGTTCCAAGAGCCTCCGGTCTAATGTGTTTCCCAAATTGCCTTTACAATTTGTGTCATGTCAACGGAAAACAATTGGGTACCCCAAGGATTAGTATGACATGGTACCCAAACCGCCAATTTCGAGAAGTGGTGGACAATACAGACAGTTGGTTAGATATGCGTGCATAGTTCAACACGTCATGTAATTGGCATAGGATACCACGGGAAAATATCACGCAATAACCAGTATCTTCTCCATCTCCATGTCAACATTCGATTTTATTAACGATTTTGAAGCTCACTCACACACACACACACACGTGAACTGAATCTTTTCATTTTTTTCGTATTCTCTTTCCTTTTCCTATTGATATTTCACCAATATAAACACATACTATACCAATTATGTAACACAAAGTTCCCCAAACAAGGACCATAGATTTTACATACAGTTAAACCAAATCGAATTAATCACTATTTTAACCGTATACTATTTTTTACCCGCAAAAATAATTATATGCCCCTTAATCAAGAAACTTTCTGCAATTTCTTGAACATCTAAACCTAGAATTTAGTACTTTAATGCCTTGAATTTTACAGCCTCAGATTTCCTATTCATGGAATTTTCATAATTTAACACTGCTAATCAAAACAGCAAAACATGTATAATTTGTTAGCTTCAATCATTTACTTATAGAAATCGGTCAACAAATGTCTGTATATACATATATATATATACACACAAATATACGTATGTTTTAAATGAAATTCTCGTTTCGGAATATTTTTGTTCGAAATGTAAGATTGAGACAAAAAAATTCAGACATGAAACGTATTGATATTCTGTTTGGTTGCCGAGAAAGTGGAAGAAAAGGAATGGAGGGAAAACTGACCAGATCTTTGAAGATGAGAAAAGCGATGAGGAAGAAGAGGACGAAGAGGATCTCGAACTCGGCCAATCGGACGAAGGCGAAGACCGAGTCCACCCATTGAGTCAGCAACGACTCGTTCCGCTTCCGACCCGCTCCGACTCGCTGTGGCATCGTCGCTTCCCACCAACGAATCCACTGCTATTTTCTGAAAAACACCGCGTTTTGTATGCGGAGAGAGAGACAGAGAGCAATTACAATGTCCAAATTGGCAACTCAAATGATGACTATTCTTCTTTTTCTTTATTAGGTATATTATATCATGGTATGAGATTGAAAAGTGTATTAAAATTTAAGGAAATAAATGAAACCATTAAAATTATTCAAACTGAATAAAAATTATTTTACAAAAACAAAAATCCAAGATATTGTTAAAAAATTTATTCGGATTAAGAAAGAAAAACACATTATAATACACGTTGATTGAGTCTACTTGATATATTCTTTCTTAGATAAAAACTCAACTATACTTTTTAAGGATATTTTAGATTGTAATCTTCAATTTTCTATAAAAAAAATTGAACGAACAAATGATACTCCAAAATTCTAAATATTTTGTAATTTTTTTTTAACTTAATTTTCTATATTTTATTTTATTGGGGAACATTCTAAATTTTTTTTTTCTCGCCTTGAATAGTGTAAAGTGTTTTCTATTTTTCAGCTCAATTTATTCACTATATATAGCAACTTAGGTTTGAGAAGCACCCATAGGAAAATTGCAAATTCCTTTAATACAAGGAATAATATGAAAATGATAAAATTAAGAAAACCAAAAAATTCAAATACAAAAATATCAATTTAATCATTAAAATATTCTTTCAATTATTTAAAAACAAATCCATTAATTTCGACAAAATATATTGTAACATATTTACAAGTACCTGCGGAGTATGGTATAAGTGTGAACATTTATTTTTACAAGTAAAGGTATAAATATTTTTAACAATTAGATTTTAATTAATTCATCTTTAAAATTTGGAAGTTTTAAAAATTTCCATTAGTTAGATAACTCTTTTAAAATCAAATTTTATTTTAACACGCTACCAAAACTCCAATAAAAAAAATTGCCATCGTTCAAAGATCAAATTGATATTCAATTACACCAAGTGTGAATAATTGTGTAACATATTATTTGATCTACTACATTAAGACCCTCTCTCATGATGACACCTGTCAGTTGCCTTAAAGTCTACCAAGAGTTGTGTGCCCAGTGGTGTTTCACATAATGACATTCACACACACAACTGTGATAGACACTTGCCTTTGCTCTTCTGCAATGTGCAAACCCTCCCTTCAAAATTCCCCAAACTGCTCTCCTCATTCTCTAAACCCTTATAACCCTTAGAGTGACATTTCAATACCATTTCAACCTCAACTTTTATTTTTGAGACTTATCATATCAAATTAAAGCCTATTCATAGCAACAAATCAAACCCATCTTAACCAAACACACCCTTTACCAAATTTACTTCAAATTTTGAAACACAAGGCACAAAACACCCATCTTAGGAGGAGAGCAAAGATGGCTGTTTATGGTGTTCTCTTCTCTCTCTTCCTTCTCCTCTTCCTCAGTCCCAGTGAAGCAAGACTTACCCATGTGAGTTCCTCACTCTCTCTCTCTCTAGATTCCATTACACTTCTCTTTTCTAAATTCTCTCTTCAATTTTAATGTGATTTTTAATATGACATGTGTGATGTGGTGTTTATAGTTTTTTTCACTAATTCCACTCCAAGTTTCTCACTCACTCTCTCTCTCTCTAGATTCCATTACACTTCTCTTTTTTAAATTATCTCATCAATTTTAATGTGATTTTAGTATGACATATGTGTGGTGTGTTGTGTTACTTGTGTATAGTTTTCACTAATTCCACTCCAAGTATTTCTGTTCCACTCCATTGCAAGTGTTGGTTGTAGCAAATACTGGAGTGGAATTAGAGTTGTAGTGTATTTTCCCTTCTTAATGTCAAATAATTGAGGATGATATCATATATGTGCATTTTGTGTATGTTGTTGTGCTGTGTTTACGCTAGTGACACTGGTATTTTTGCATCCCCTACCTTGCAAGTATGGGCTGTAGCAAAGAGTGGAGTGGAATTGGTGTCTTGTTGTCAATGGTTTCCTTCCAAGGATTAAGTTTGTTGATGCGGTCCAATACCATTTAAACACGGAGCTCAAATATTTTGAAAAAGTAATTGAGGCTAATTCATCTTTTCGGGATTTTATGTCCCTTTTTCTTTTTAAAAAAATTTAGTCAGTGTCCAAATTGTAATGGACCACTAGGGATAGTAAGGACCCAAGTATTACTCTTTTTTGTTTTGGATTTGACTATAGGGAATTGATTTTTTGGGGGTTTTCTGATATGGAGGCCAATGGGTTTGCGCTGGAGAATGGGACAGTGGCGGTGGCCGTGGAGGCGGAAATGGTGCCGTTGATGGAGGAGGGGAAGGCGGAGATGGTGGTGGAGCTGAATGAGACCAGGAGAAGATTGGGGAGCTTCCAGGTCTGTGCATTGTGCACTTGCTGTGGTGGTGCCAAAGGCTACTGTTTGGCTTCTCCTTGCTGCTATGCCATCAACTGCAACATACCAAACAGGCCTTTTGGCTTCTGTTCTTTCACTCCCAAGACATGTAATTGCTTTGGATGCCATCTCTAGATCCTACTCTCTCTCTCTCTCTCTCTTCATTTTAATTTCTGATTAATTTTGGGGGGATTTGATTCTGTTTGGGGGTGTGAATGGGAAGAATAGTTGTTCTTGTTTTAATTGTTTATAATTGTTTGGCAACAGTTATTTCTAGGTAAGTTCTTGCTACTTCTAATGCATATACTATTATCATGGTCTATGTGATCTTTATTTGTTGTAGGAGTGTTGGGAATTGAAAGGGATGATTATTTAGTTTTGGTCAACAATAGTAAATTTTGTTTCTCCTAGAAGGTCCTAGCTTGTTTAGTGAAAACTTTGTTGTATCTTATTCAAACTTCCTACTGATCTACTTCTTTGGATTATTTTGATTTAAGTAACATTTTTGTGAAAGTTATTGGGGCATTTAGTTATTTTTTTGTCTATCTTTTTTAGTGTTATATGTTTGTGTGTGTATATGTATATATATGTGTGTGTGTGTCTTGGTTTTTCAATTTTTGGTTCTAAATTAATTGTTTAATGAATTAGTGGGTGTACTAAAGTCATAAAGATTACAATGGCTAGGAGATTTTTACAAGGCTAGTGATACTTGCAGGAACAGCTGAACTGAAACTTATATATATATATATATATATATTAAGAAAAAGTAATAATGTGGAGACTGGGTCACTTATTTTAACAAATATGCCCATCCAAGTTCCAACAGATTGTCCTGTCATATGGGTCCATTGTTTGATAAATATAGCATCCTCCTATCTGTGTGTGTGTGTGTTTTAAATGTTGGTGGGAAAATGGATATTTTCTTATCAATGCCTCTATAGCCCACCCAACTATAGAGGTGGGAAGTAGTTGGGTAGGGGCAATTATGGGCAGCTACCATTTGCTGCATTAATAATGTGCTGTGTTATGGTTCTTTGGATGGAGACTGCATTCATTGATGCATATGACAATCCTCTTCTTTAAATTTTCTTTTTTACTCTTTTTGATTTTACTATAAAACTAGTTATAACCTTTGGCAAGAAGCAATTTAAGTCTTTTTTCTTGCAACCTTTCTCAGAATGCATATACACAGTTTGGAAGGGTTACATATATACATATAAGTGCTGTGTGTTACATATATAGATACAAGATACAAGTGCTAAGTGCTACATATCCACACACATGTTGCACTTATACAAAGACATGTATTCACTCTATTTACTCTCTCACTGGATAAGGTTCAGTGTACATATCTGATTTGATGGCGAACCCAGCTCACGGACATGTAGTTCTGTGGGCTCGGCTTACCATCAAATCAGCTCTGAATCATCATACCCATAATTGAGTAACTGTTAGTTCTTCAGCACTTCTGTCCTAATTCTGAATTTTTGCCAAACAGTGCTTGAATTAGTAGTTATGTTCCTAATTCTTCTGCAGAGTATGTGTAGTTACGAAACCATTCTATGATTTACTGCTGTATGGATATCAACAGGATATAAAGCCTGTCTGAAAATAATAGGCTGGCATATCATTACAATTCTATGGAGAAAATTTTCAATGTCTACAAGAACAGAAAATCCCAAAAATTCATAACCTCAAACCTAAGATGAACATAAAACAATGAAATTATCTGCTAAACATATAACTATTACCTTAACTGTCAAAAAAAACAAAAATAAAATAAAATACAGCTATATGTAGTTTATATACAGCTAACTTAAATATTCTCTCTCCTGCAAACTGAATGATGCTATAGAATCACAAATCAAATTTGAAACAGTATTCAAGAACAAAGGAAAATAACCTTGGTTGTCTCTCTAAGAATATTGCACCGCGTTTTCCTGAAATTGTGCCCAATGACTATGACGTGTTGCAAGATTTCCGAGCAACTCCAAACAAATCATCAATTACCACCCTCTTCTCGGCTTTTCTTTTGCTTCTACGATGTGATTTTTGAATTGTTTCTTGTTTTAACATGCCATACCATCTTCATAAAGCTGTTAACTAGTACTAGACGTCTACTTTTCTGTCTCTGGCTCTGGATATGGATCGCTCCAACATTCATCACGGTCAGCAGCACTCTTCCATCGCCTTTTGAATACCCGGAATTCATTACTGGACTCCCTTCTTACCTACACAGAGATAAATTTTACCGGGGTTCAGAGCACTCATCATATGACCAAGGGTTGTAGCTTGGTGGTATCTCCTCTACCGCTCACATGGCAAGTTGAGGGTCCATGTCCCAATTTGGGCGGCAGATGTGATAAAAGAAACATAAACAATAAAAAAAATTAACATAAATATAAATAAATTTTTTTTCTAAAGGATTCCGCAAGGTTGTCCAAACAAGAAGGATTATAATTCCTGAAAAATTCTTCAGTTCTAACGGGAAGAATACCCAAAAATTGCAAAATCAGATTTTCTAAAGCACGCCTCATGATTCAATATAGATGTATCAATACCCAAGAGTTTTGCAACTTTACTTGAAGATGCTGCCTTCTTTAGTTGAACTGTTTCCAAAGCACGGGATTACTGTGTATAGTTTGGTGTCAGACTAAAAATGCTAGACACTCTTTTTCATCATATATGTTGCTAATGAGTATAAGCCCGTATGATGGTTGCAACTTTCCCTCTCTCAATTTATAAGCCCATCCAGATTCGGAGATGTTATAAGTAAATGGTTATCATAAACTTTATGACTACTAACGGGATAAAATCAGCACAACACAAGAAGGGTTTTGACTTAAATGATGCTATCAAATCACAAGACAACATATAAGGTTGGTTACGAAACTTACTTCAACTCTAGCATTACTTTCAACGGACATGTATGATGTCTGTAACACAGAGAAAAGTAAATAATCAGCTCTGATGTAAGATATGATGTCAAAGCAGTACTACAGGTGTTCAAGAAACAATTGTATCCGAGATTAATTTGTATCTTAGTTAAGAACTCTTGGCATATGCTGCAAAATTGTCTGCATCAATGTACATTAATTTACTGGCAATTTTATAATTATACAGCAGATAAAAAGATGAGAGGTATTAACTAAATTGGAAAGAAAAAGAAAACTACAATGCAATTACAACTTCACCAGAAATATAAAATTCTCAGTGTCCTGATTTTTACATACACAAAGCATATAGCCATACAGCTTTTCTTGCAAAGATGGTTCAAGAGAACGTCTCAATAACAGTAAGGGTGACTAATTTGGCACAAGCACAATAACAGACGTCGTTAAACCATTCCTCATGAGACTAAGACAATAGTAAGAACGTTGGAGAAAAGAAGTGAATTCCCAGTTACAGTAGGCTTACACCAGGGATTGGCGGTAAACTTATAATCTTTTTGCTCATTTCAAATAAAAAAGCAATCTAGAATGAGACTACACAGTGTATGTCGTAAATGTTATATATCACATTATTACCACCAATGCACATCCAATAACTTAAATGTATATATATTACAGTATTACCACCAATGCACAACAATTTCCATTACATGTAGTGACTAAATTTTTTGTTTCCACTTTATCCAAATGTGTATGCTTAGACTTCTGTATTTTTCTTTCATCCTCCATAAAAAATGGATATTTTGTCCTTCCCTATAAGGTTGCTATAAGTAATCCATTCTAAAGTTTAGACCTGAATCACATTCCATTTTACCTTCATTTCAACTTGGAACCAATTTACTTGAGCTTGCTAACAAGTTGACTCAAGCACGGTTGGCCATCATCGAGCTCAGCTAGTTTTCATACTTCATCTTATTCCATATACAATTATTTTGTTCAGGTACGGTTCCCCCATATTGCATAAACTCGATTATACTGGGTTCAGCTTGGACAAAAGAAAGACTAGCCTGTTTCCCTCACTGTTCAACTAAGCTAGAACTTAGGTTGGCTTCAACTACCATGCAAAAATAAACTCCAGAAAATCCAGAAAGACGCTATTGTAATAGACATCCAAGGTCTGCAAATGATGAACGGAATGAGACAGGAACAAATTTGTGGACTACAGCATACCATGCTTCAAGGAATAACCTATATAACACACACATATATATATACTTATATACCAAAATAGGGAAGAAATAGATATAATCAACACATCTCAAGCAACGGAAAAGATTTTAGTTCAAGACAAAAAAAATCTATGCATCTTTCAGTCTACTACCTTAAACCTATCCTAAATCAGGCAATATAACATAAAGCAACCAGTGCAATAACGCAACAGGTTCCTGCAGAATTCTGGGTATGCAAATGTATTAAATATCACTGCAAATATAATCTTGATAAATCTCTAGCTGAAAGCCAACTGAAGGACATCCTTTTCCGTTGTCATTTCTTTATGTTATCTATTTTCTTTGGAAGTGAGGTTATAATAATATATAAAAAAAAAAAGGCAACCCTGGAAAATAAAATTGTTCTGAAGTATTGAAATAAATATTTCTCACCTTCTCATCAGTGTCTCCAAGTGAGCGGACACCATAATGGACAATGTACTCGGAGTCCACTACTCCAATGTTTTCAGTTCGATCACCCTTTCAAAAAACAAACTTGTCCAAGGAATCAAATAACGGACCAAAAGAATGCTTAAGAGTACCCCAAAAGAGGTCAAATGAACAAAGAAACTTCCGATGCATATTATAGAATTTACCTGTGCACAATAACCAAGCCGCATATCTAAACCCCAGGCATGTATCAAGTCATTCTGTAAGAAACATCAAAGAGAAAACAGTGTAAATGTGCTAATTAGTTTGCTAGATAACATGTCTATCTATTAGGTAAGGACTAAGGAGATCTATATAGTCCTCACAGTTGTAGCTGAGTTGCTGTAGGGCCTTGAGTATAACCAAGAGGTCCTAGGCTCAACTCCTACCTTGGACTAGCCCTTACATATAAGTTGAGGAGAACATCTCAAAGTGCTTGGAGGCATTAATTCCACCCTTCGGCGAGGAAGGGGTACAACATGACACCACAAATAGAGAAGTAAAAGATTGATTTTTCTCCTTCTTTATTTATTTTATTTTTCGGTTGTTGCTAGGGAAGGAGAGAGGGGGAGGGGGGAATGATGTGATTTAGCAGATTAGGTCATACAACCCTGACAAACAGCTAACTTTTTTTTTCCAGAAAACCTTAATCAGACTCCGGGCTTCCTTGGGCCTCTAAAATATCATGGAGCTATCTACTAAAAGAGATGCCGCTTTAACTTCGTACTAGTCTAATCCCCATATTGTGTATCAAAATGAACACCATAGCTAATATAGAAAAGAGGATAAACCTGGATCATATACCAAACACAGCGCCAGGCAGCTCTTGAGAACACAGGGGCCATCACTTCTATCCACCTGTAACACAAATGTCTTCTTACTCATCTCAAGTTAAAATAATTCCAACTTTTCTTCATTCATCGAAAAACTCAGAAAAATGACAAAACCTTTTTTTTTTTTCTAAAAAAAAGAAAAAGAAAAAAACCTCTAATTATCTATGTCAATCATATCTTAAACATAAATCAATTACTGTAATTTCCTTTTTACCCTGTGCACGGAGGATTTGTGCTGTTGCCATCACATCCATTCCCAGTATTCCCAGACTTGTAAATCCTCCTGCAACACATTAGTCCAAAATAATAAACATGCATATTAGACTTACCAACCGAAAGTAGAGGCAACCTTCAGTTAATAAATATTGTCATTAACTATAACTAGTGATATAAATACTGTGAGTCGAAATTCAAAACCCATACAAGAATGCAAGATTAAATAAATAAGTAAAAAGACTAAGGTGATTGGGAGTAACTATAGTAAAGCCTCAGCAATAGAATAAACGTTTACATGCCACTAAAAAGGAGTCCAATGTTCAACAAACATCAACCAGGAGTTCTAATAGGATTACCCCACCTGAAAGAGCAACCAACCAGTCCGTGAACCATTCATGGATTGCTTTTTCTCAACTATTTCAAAAGGACAAATGAAATATTTCACAACCACTGGATTGTTGACATCAGATTTTATTTGTTGGAGCAACCCATGTTTTATTTTGCAAAACCCAATCAAAATAACAAAAGAACTAGAAAGGCAACCAATGCAGTTCAGGCAGAATGATATAGCTGCAACCAAGTGGTATATCTAACATTCTCTTCTATCTATGGGAAGTTGAGATAAACCATCATTCCCAGACAATAAATTCTATTGGAACCAATTTAGAAGCACCTATTAAACTGAACATGGATTTTAAACTTCTTGGCATGTTCAGAGGAGGTAGAAAGTGCATTGGCTAACATTACACAGTCGTTTCTCAAAATGAAAAACTGTTAGACATTAGTCACATAAACTATTACAGTATAAGAGAACCTGTGAACTTTTGAATTCCTCGATCGTATAGTTATTTGATGATGCACCTCCGATTTGGCAAGATCAATTGCTGGCTGTGATATCTGAAGCCCTTCATCCTTCACGATTGATATATACCTGAAGTATCAAACCAATTGAACAGAAACTACCATATAATATACATCAAATAGTCGGCGTACTACGTATAAATACAATCTAAAAATTTGTGAAATATCAGGACACTTTAATTTGTTGATGGAGTTCCTTTCCATTTTTCTTTTTCTTCAGTGTGGCTAGGGTGTTGCAATTATTCAAAGATTCCTGACATATCAAAAAAATTTAGGGGATGCAGTAGCACAGCAAACAAAGTAGCTCTATTGTTGCGAATGGCAGATCAATTGTGGATTTATTTTTCAATAACCAAACACAATTAAATATATAGTGGACGATAGTCACATGAACACAACCCCACTGGAATAAAAAAGGAAAACAAAATAGGGCATTGTCTAGCAACGGCAACACACTGAACAATAACTCACAGAAGCACAATTTGGATTAGCCACTGGACCATTTTGAGCAGAACCTATGCCCGTCAGCAGAGGACAGGCATTGTATCTGAAAAACATTTTCTCTCTATCTTCGGTTTCTAGTCTTCTGGCTGGAAAATTTCTCTATAATTAATTATAGATTATGATCATTCCATAAAACTCTATAGCTGTCGAATTTCTGGTTTGATGATCAGTAAAGTGTTTTCTCGAATCTTTTAATGAGAGATAAAAAGGATCACTCCTCTGTCCCAAAATTCTTGACCCTCTTTCCTTTTTGTCCCAAAATGCTTGCCCCTCAATGTAAAAACTTATTTACTTCCCAAAATACCATTAACTTTTTGGAAACTTACTCAAACTTACACTATTAGCTTGTCACCTAATAAGCTCGAGTCCCAAAGAGGCCCAAGAATTATGGGACGGAGGGAGTAATTAAACAATTCATCACATGTTATTACATACAATGTGATTTACCTTTATTGAAACCAATTATAAACATTCACTCAATATATACAAAAACTATAACACAAGCAAGCAATCAATTTTGAAACCCGTTATCTAACTAGTAGTTATTGATTTATTTTATTTTCCTCCTTTAAAAATTAATAATAATAGACAAAAGGTAGCATCTTCCACATACCGTGTGGGGTGGAAATTTTCAACCCCAAGGTCTTCATCCCAGAGGAAAATGTAGTTGTACTGTGCGACTATATCTGGATGTAAGAATCGCTTGGCAAACCACCTAACTTGTCATCATCATTATTAACAAAGTAATAGAAGCTTAGAACCAAGACACAGATAATTATCATCGTGCAACTTCTATTTTATATAATTATTAGGATTTGTTCCAGAAGATAACCTAAAAGTAATTTGACTGTTCTGGATGTGAGAAAAAGTTTGCAGAAAAGTAGTGATCATTGATTATGAAGAACAAAAAGAGAGAGAGAGAGAGAGGGGAAACTTCTTCCTCGATTATTAATCAGAGTGCTAACCCAATTACCATTTAGTCTGATTGATTGCTGATACATGTACGACACGATTGCTCCAGTCTAAATCATTCCATTCATCAACAATGCCGTCATAATGGAAAAGCATGACAACAAAATTGCTTGATAGAAACTGCAAAACAGAACAGAAGCAGATAATCATGGGTATAAGCTAAAATACATAGTTGTTAACAATAGTTAAAAAAAATAATTACATAGTACCTTTCTAACCATCTCATCTACCCTTTCTTTTTGCCTTATTCCAGCAGCCACACAGAACAAGCTTTTTGAGGACTTGTTCCTCTGCATGCCAATCAAAATTTTATTGAGGCCCAAGAAGATACACTAGACAGAACATAACGTATACAATAATATTATAATTGCAGCATTAGGAGAAGTAATTGCATCATTGTTCCTTCAAGCAAGAACAGCGACCGATAAATGACAATAAATATGCCTACTCAACGAACATATATTCCGGAATTTCCTGCCTTCAATTAAAGCAAAAGCCGTATTCCATATTCCTCTCCAGAGTTGAGGTCAGCATTATATTCTCGAATCAACTATTGAAGTAATTTCCAAAGGTATGGCAAGAGGCTAGCACCAAATCATCGTTACTCTTGACCTATCATAGTGGCTCCAAAGTTCATGAAGTTTCTCGGGAGAAGGCAAGGGCAAGACTGAAAAAGTAGTTTATCAGGAGGTTCAGGTCCAATATATCTAATAACTAAGACTTTATGTAAAGAATTCAACAGTTGGCCGAATAAGCTTTGTCAAAAAGTAGTTTAAGTTCCTTCCCAATTATGTCACCTTTTTTCCCCTAATCCTTTCTTGGTGCCTTGAAGTCTACAGGATTTTGACAAATGACTAGTGAAAAGTATCACTTTATTGAAGAGAAGTCAAGTAATCTTCACATAAAGGCAGAAGATTCATGTCTATAGCCGATGGAAAAGTTAGAGAGGTGAAAAAGCTATTGTTTCTAAAAGGAGGTCAGAGGATCTAAGGAGGTTTGAATCTGAAAAGGTGTAACAAAATGCTGCGGAGACTATGAATAAAGGTTCTTTGGGCAGTGAACAGGCCATATACTTCTTCCTGGAATAGCATTTTGGGTGCTAATGCCTATCACGTCCCAGGTCTTTTAAGAAATGCAAGGAACAAATATGTCATATAGTGCACCTTATCAAGTGGACAGGGTTCAAGGTAGTATACCTTTGACAAGGAACTGAAATATACAAAGATAGGGAGGATATGATGGCAGCAAAGAGAAAATATATAGGCATCAATGCGTCATGTAGAAACATATGTTTGTAACTACAGTGTCCCAGTACAGAAAATATAATTACTTATAAAAAAAAGTACAGAAAATATGTCAACTCAGCTTGAACGAAATGGGTATCAAGATGCAAACGAAGTATAGAAAAGGTATCCACTCTGCTTGAGCGGAATGTGTTTTCAAGAAACTTGGTATATATTGTGAAAGAAAGGATTAAATTAATTCAGAGAATGCATATCTCTTCAGAACTAAGCAATAAATTAAATGTAATCCAAATCATTGCTTATTGAATTCTCTGTCAGTTATTAAGAAAATCACTACCTTTGGCAATCCCCATAGTGGTCGCATTTCCAAGTTGGAAGTCCTGGAGACAATACCTTTAGGTAATGCCTCACTTCCAGGAGGCCTGCAACGATTCTAGATTTTAAAAACCAATCAGAACCAGAAAAATTAAACCATAATCCAAATTATATGGGGATATTCATATAGATCAACTAATAGTCATCAGGATCATTTAGCTGTCAACAATACAGTCCTGGAATAGGCATAAAACAACTTGGTATAAGAAGTCCAGATATATTGAAAATAAAATTTTCCTTTTCCAATTCTGCAAATGCCTAGGAAAGTCCTTGACAAGTGAATCTGTTTCACCAAAAGCATGACACATTCACATATAACACAGAAATGGAATCAATTTAATGGCTAAGCTATCACCTATACGGCTATACCTTTAAGTCAAATTGATTACATGTGCTGCTTAGCGTTCAAAAAATCTCACTTACACAACAAGATGTCAGTAACATTGATAGTCTGATGTTTTAGTGTTTGCAACACTTTTTCTGAAATTGAAAATGATCCAGCGCTCTGGACCCAACCCCAGAACTTAGAACGGCCAACCTGTTTTCAATGGTAGAATGGGGAGGGGGAGTTGTGCCACAACAAATTTGAAACTATTATCTGTATTTCTTATTTTTTAACATTATCTACAAAATAACGACACTTCCAAGAAGCTATATTTGTGCCAGACACGTGTAGAACACCCGCAAATTTTTCAAACATTTCCGAATACATGTCTGACACAACATTGACATGTCCATTAAAAAATCAAATGCTTGATTGTGGATGCATGGCCAACACTTACTGTCAGACAGATGTCAGATAAGATTTTCTGTTAAAAAGTTAAATTTATAATTGTATTTAAAATCAAACTAAAGATTATGTATTAGGACTTTATCAAATGAACATGTAACGAAAAGAAAAATATATACACAAAGATTTATTTGAAGGTGCGAGCACAAGAGTAGAATAACAATCATCAAATTATGGGCTTACATATATGAATATATACATACACATCTATACCAAATCCATGTTCCTTGTTATGTTTTCCTCTATGTGGTAAAGGTGATTAAAGTTATATGAATGTAGTTCACAAATTTCTTACAGCAGCCATATTTAATCTGTTTGTCGTCTATGATATCACATCAATATAAGTTTTTTTTCTCAACCTCACGATACCTGTTCGTGTTTATCAATATTTTCGGTGGCTATGCATGTACCGTCTAACGCCCATTTTCCATATTCATCATGAATATTTCTAAACTTTTAATTTAGCTCGTTGAATAATTCCTTCGTTTAGAACTTTTTAATTGGCTGAGAATTTGATTCCCATGGGCAATGAATTGAGAATACCACCTCCTATTGGCCAATTTGGCCCTAACTACCAATCATAAACACATGATTCAAACAATTCATGGTTGTCTGGAAAGCGTAGTTAGGATTGATGCAGTCGTTAGTGTCTTTGGGAAGTTTGTTTACTCAAATTTTATTAATTAGGAGAAACTCTTGTATGGGAATTTGGAGATGTCACAGGAATAGTAGAAGCTAAATTTGATGCTTTAATGCATAAATATACTTTTGAGATATTACCAGACTTTAAATACTTCTCTTAAGGTTTTCCCCAGTTTTTTCTTTAGAAATCTAGCCCCCAATAATTCTGATTCAAGTGGTATAAGAGTCTTTCCGGTAGGATCAGTGATTCAAGGCAACAATTCTCCGTATCTGTTGTAACTAAAATAAATATCAATATACTTCTGAAATATTACCATAGTTTAAAAACTTCTCTTAAGGCTTCTCTCAAATTTCCTTTAAAAACCTGGCCTCCAACAGCGAGTGGAGTATCTCTAGTCTCTCACACTGTTGTAAGAAGACTTCTGTTTTTTTGTGCTGCTTCACAACACTTGCCAAATGATGGAGGCAAAAGAAAATTAAATACCCATTGCTCCCTCAAATCTTATCAATCAGATGAGCCATCAAGGTATGAAAGGACTTTTGATGACCCACTCTCAAGTCCAGACTAATTAGAACCCTGTATGAGTTGATGAATTTGAAGGAAGATAACTGTTGGCAGGATATAGATAGTCATGAATATTTTCCAACACCAGTCGGGAGACACGGAAAGAGAATGTTACTGTAGTGATAAATGCCAGCAATTTAACATACGAAGCAAAGTGAATTAAGAAAAATAAAAAATCATAATAAACCTGTAAGGAGCGAACAACAAACCTTGCATTTATTGATTATTGAATCTTGCATACTTTCCTTGAACCCCAAACTTAACAACTTCTGCACAATAAGACCCAATATTATACCACATATGGTGTACTTTTTGAATTCCATTCCAGATACATCAGGTGAAGGCAACAAAGAAAGAAAAACAGGAGAAAAAAAAAAGGAAAAAAAAATTTGCAAAGTTTTAGTCAGTACAAGAAAATCTGGGGTGGGGGTCTATAAGAATCCACCAAAAGTTTGTTAAGAAGGAAAATTGCCACGAGAATATAATTAACAAGCTAAGCAGTAAATACCAATTCACTGTAAGATGTCCAATAACCAGCAGATTTGCAGTGCACAAAATTATATAAATGTTACCCAAAAATTAGAAATAGAAATGTTATTTACATAATAATATAAATACCTCTTTGTGATCTTGTGCAATAATTACCCATAAGAATAAAAGTACAAAAAATAGAGAAGCTATTGAAAAAAGGCTGCAGCGACATGCTCTCCTACTTCTTTGATCAATTACTGGCAGCACCTGGGTAAATAAGGCAAATATTAAGTCAACGTTTTCCATCCATATAATTAAAGAGTATAACTAAATTGCATTCATAACACTAGGGAGGTGCATTTTCCCCTGGAGACATCCCAAGAAACCCGGAAAGTCATATCAATAAATTACGACGGAAACAAAAGCTTGCAACGTTTGAAAGAAGTCCTCATATAGAAGTCCAAGCATTCTTTATGAAAGAGAAGGTTCCACAACTAAAACAGTAAGCCACGTGTGTTTGACCAAAATTACAAATAATATGGTCCATAGTTCTATCCAAATGAGGGTGTTAAAATGTAGCTATATAAAGATAAAAAGAAGAAGAGAAAGAATACAGTGGTAAGACAGGATGGCACTCATAAAAGGACAGAGAGGATACCAATCGAGTTAAAGATGAGGAGAGATACCGTTTATAATGGTTTGTCCCATGAAATGAAAATCAAGGAATGCAATGAATAAAGGATTGATGTCACTTTAAAGGTGGCTCACAATCAATGTTAAAACACAATATTTACATTTTAGATTATTTATTAGGAAAAGTTTTCAATAATGATAATTAAGGAATTCCAAAAAAAAAATTACTTATTAACATCCCAAAGTAAAAGAGGGAGAGTAGTTTTTGGCGGTAGTACTCTATAATTAGATTGACAACCTCATTTAACAGAATCTTGAATATGAAAGAAATATCAATTGCATGGACGAAAAGCTTTCTACTGATAACTATACAAAAGATATCAATGGCAGACATAGATAAATGGACCTAAGAAACACACAGTTTTAAAAAGACAGATATCCATAAAGTGTCCATATTGAATACCAGCACTCCTCGAGCACTTATAAATTAATGTCCCAAATAAGTATAAAACAAGTACGGATAGTTCAGGGCAAATTTATGACGAGTCTTAAATAGTTATATCATAGATTCTTTCTATAAGTAAAGTATATTGAAGGCTCTCTAAGGAGAGAAAAGCCAGAACAAAAGAAAGACCAAGGAAGGCCTTAAGGAGCGAAATCTATGCCTTTTTTTCAAGCATAGATTTTACACATTAATATCATAGTATGGTCGCAAATAAAATTTTTGAGTTTAAGAAGTCATGCAATATAACGAGAATAGGTCATGAGTAATTCGTCAACGCAATTCAACTGCAATATAACTTTTAACTCTCAGCTTGTGTCATTTTTAGAAGTCAATTTTAATCACAGATATATACAACATGACAAACAATTACTCTTATAGAACATAGATAGGTTAATCTATACTTATTAATTATATAAAAACCTACATTAATATAAGATGTATTGTCATGGCCTTGCCGTATCCATATCCGATAATTTAAGATTCTGATCTATAGCCAGATATATAATTCTGTATCCGTGTCCATGCTTCATAGAAAAAGACTAACTAGAGTACATGGAATAAACAATCCATCACTGGCACAGTGGCACATAACTTGTATGAGATCCAAAAGTGCTTGATCTTTGTATCGTAAGTACACAAAGATCAAACAGTTGTGGATCTCATGCACTTTGTGCGCCATCATGCTTGTAAAGTATTATTCATCCATTTATTTTATCTAATAATAATAATAAAATAAAATAAAAAGCATCTTCAATAAAGAAAATTTTCTATCAGCATTCCCTCAATATAGGTACAACAATGTAAATGGCCATAGCAACGACCACTATGACAACCAGTGCATATATAACAAATTAGATAATTTGACATCCTTAATGGCTTATTTACCATTTGATTTTAAGCAAAAGGTTTTTCTTTTTCCTAATTAAAATAATTAAATAAACACTCACCAAAACAATATCTAGAATAAGTACTCCACCTACTAAACACACAAGCCCTATGGAGTCACACCACAAAATAAACTTTTATTTGACACTCAAATCACTATAAACTCTCCTTTAAGAAATCCCATCCCCATCCTCACCCTTGTCTTTGTCACACATGAATGAGTCATCCACATGAATCTTTTCTATTATACATCATGTCTTCTCTCAAGTTTATTTATTTATTTACTCATTTCTAAGAATTCACATATTTTAACCAAAGCCAAAGCCAAAAAAAGAAAGTTGTGCACCCATCAAAACTACAGATTGTTCAGGCACATCAAAAAAGAAAGTTGTATCAATAGAAATTCATTTTTTCAGACCTCAAAGAAGTTAAAAAAAAATTTAATTAAAAAAAAATAACAGAAACAGCGATGCAGTAAATAAATAACCATCAACAATAATATAATCCCCTGTTTGCCTATGTAGATGAGGGTGTATAAATATATATATATATAGAGAGAGAGAGAGAGAGAAGGAGAAGTGAGAAGGAAGGAGAGTGATCGAGAATAGCCTTACAAAATTAGACGACTTCATCATCCCTAAAATTGGCAACTGGGTTGCGTTTCCCTCCTGAGATTTGTAGTTACATATATCTATATATATATATATATATCATCAATATATATCTACATATAAAGTGAAAGAAATTGGAAAAAAATAAATACCCAAATCATAGAACAATGTAAAGTTTCCAACTAGTACCTGTAACCTGTTTATTGTCCAGAGAGTCAGAGTGAGAGAGATTGGAGTGGGTTAGCACTTTGGAACAAAGTTGTTAATTTGAGAGAGTACCGAAGCCTACGGCTAACTTGGGTGGTAACCTTGTGAGAAAATGATAAGTTTATAATGTGCCTCCACTAGACTAGCACTTGATTACATATATACATATATTATTATATGAATCATTAAATAACTTAACAAAGATATTCTCACATGCTTTTCTTCGGTTAAAAGAACATATGTTTTGTGCTGTCTTTTTTGTGTTTTTGTTAAAATTACATGTTTGGCCCTACACACTTTTCATTTCTTTTTGACTTGGAATGGCATGTAGTGGTGGAAACAATTGACTATTGAGGTGGTGTTTGGATATTTGGAAAAAAGGGTAAATTATTTTGACCTCCCCTAAAATTTTACATAATTGCTATCAGATTAAAATTTGTGTAAATTTACTCTGACATCCCATATAAGATTAATATTACATTAACATTTTTGTGCATATTGTAAAGTGTTTCAAACTGAAGTAATTTATTATTTGCATGTCTAATGACCTCCTATCATTTTAACTACTAAAATACCTCTCATTTGACACCACTCAAAACATTCTTATATCTTCTCATGCAAGTTGTTTATGTTATTTTAACATAATTTACTCAGTTTAAAACACTAAAGTTATATGTACTTAAGTAAATGCACAAAAATATTAGTGTAATATTAATTTTACAGGGGATGTCAGAATAAATTTACACAAATTTTAATCTGAGAGTAATTATGTAAAACTTTAGAGGAGGTCAGAATAATTTATCCTGGGAAAAATGAAATAAAATAAGGTTAAAAGCGTATTACTAACTTGTAATTTTTTTCAAATTGCAAAAAAAAAAAAAACGTATGTATTATTTAAGTTTACATACATTACAACCGTAAAATCCATAAATTTAGAATTTCTAATACTTTAATAATGACTTAAAAAAAAATACAATTAACCGTGCGTCATTTAGTTAAGCTTGGACAATACATTTTAGAACAACACTTCAATTTGTGAAGCATGGATATTTCTATAAAGGGTGTTGTTTCGATGTTAGACACATATTGAACACTTTTGAGAGATGTGTCCTAAACATTTTTTGAATCAGATATTCTGAAAATACTAGAAGAATACGGGAGAGGCACTTGGAGATTATATTATTTACTGATGATGGTAATGAAAATTACGATAAGCTTATGGAAAATTCAATTGGAGGAAACGGATTATGGAATTGCTCTTTCTTAGGGTTTCTCTTGCTCTTATGTAATGAACTTAATTTTGTCTTGGAGATTATATTATTTATTGATGAGGGTAATTGATGCAGGGGGATCCGAGTCAGACGATGTCGAGCTATCAGATTGCGCATTAATGGCGCTGGATTACCTGGAGCGGGAGGATCAGCGCAAAGATGGCAAGAAATCGTGATCTAGTCTAATTGGGGTGGTTTCCATACACGTGTCGGTTTTTTTGCCATAAATGTAGCTACAAGTGTCCGATTCGCGCCCGTGACCCCAATTCGGAAAGCTAATTTCGGCGCGCACGTCGTGGCCACCAAGACACCCTCGGTGCACCTCGTTTCGAGCCCTAAATCCGTTGTTTTCCTTTTCAAATTTTTATTTTTAGTTAATTTTTGTTATTTAGGGTAATTTTCTATTTGTCAATTAGGAATTGATTCTGAACCCAATTTGGGCCAGATTTTTTGTAATCTTTTGATTTCTTTCCTTGTTTCATTTTGGTAAGACTTTTAGGGTTTTGCTATTTTTGGCAAAAATCCCATTAGGGGTCGATTTTCAACTATTTAAACCCGGTTTGTGGGTTGTTTTTCATTATTCTTGATTATAAACAATTTTATTAAATTCCAGAGTGTTCTCTGAATTTTTGGGTCAAATTTTTTCTGTTTTTCCTTGCAAAGTACCTATTGCACTAGCCTGCAGAATAATCTTTATTTTGTCCGGCGTCAGTAATGAAAATTACGATAAGCACTGGAGGTTTACCCGGTCGTTAATTTCAGGATCTCGAGAATTAGTCGATGTGCGCGTAAGCTAGCCGGGATCATCTCGGTTACCGAAAAAAAATATAAAAAAAATATGATAAGCTTATGGAAGATTCAATTCAAGAAAACCGATTATGGAATTGTTCCTTTTTAAAGTTTCTCTTGCTCTTATGTAATAAACTTAATTTTGTGCGAAATGTGATAATATTCTATAGTTTTTTTTTTTTTGCTTTTCAATTTGTGATTTATATGTGATCAAATAAGAAAAATAAACTTACCAATGGTCTTGTGGTTTGATAATATTTTCATTCCTTCCCAAATTGGACGAGGTATGGGGTTCGAGCCTTATAGAGCTCATGTGTGAGTGTGTGAGTTCCTTAATATTAAAAAACAATCTAAATAAATAAATAAACTTGTAACATTTTCGGGATTAATAAATAAGAATGTTGAGAATTTACACCATATATGTTTGATAAAAGTGAAAATTAAATACTGAAAAATATAATATCTAAATTTTAAGTATTGAATGTTTTAAGTGGTGCTTAAATAAAATTATATTTTCTGATAATTTTATAAATTTTCAGTCTTTATACTTCAGTATAAAGTGGTGATCATGTCACTTAAAATTTTATTTTATTTTAAATATCACTTAATATCTTAAGTGATGTTTTTTTTTCATTCAAAAAAGTAACAAAAAAGAGTGTTATCAAATAGACCGAAACATACTCTTTTGTTTTTTGAAATTGTATCTATGATATTTGTGGATTTTGAATATATATATATATATATATATAGATAGATAAATCTTTAGATCTTCCTCCTCTCGACATAGTCGAACAAACCTACCTTCCATTCCAGATAATAATGATATAATTAATGAAGAAGAACACACCTACACTAATCTTGAATGTCACAATGATTGGAATATCCCAAGGGTACCCACAAATGAAATTTACAAAACCAGTTTCATTAAGTCAACCTTTTTTACATAATACACAGTCAAAACTGTTGAACAAGTTTATGCTATAAATAAAGAACACAAAAAATGCCAATTATTTTCTCCAAAAACTATAAAACAACATCGCGAAAGAGGATACAATTTTATCCATATTGGTCTTGTACAAGTTGCAGTTGATCCATTAACTATTTTAGGACAAAATGCATCGATTCTTCTCTGTCTAAGAGATGCTAGGTTCCTCGACTATAATCAAAGCTTAATTAGTGTCATTGAAACCAGCCTATGTAATGGTCCAGTCTACTTTGATTGCTTTCCTAATTTTAAGTTAAGCCTAAGTGACCCTCACATACTAAAAGCTTTAATATTAAATATCAAAACTTCAGGATATGCTATGTTCGCAGGTGCCCAGCCTCTAAGCTTAATTTATAGAATTTACTACAAAACTATGAAAACCAATTTAAATGTTCATGCTCTAATCAAAAGTCCCAAAGATCAAACTTTATTAATTCAGAGCAGTACTTCTAATGCAAATATTAGAATACCAAAAACGATTGCCTGGAAAGATGTTTCCCTCCCAAACGAATGGTTACTTGAAAATGAAAATCACCCAACCAAAGTAAAAAATGATGTCCGAAACCTTGAACATGTACAACAATTCCTTGATGGAACTGTTAAGTTAACATTTGATAGATCTAGACACAGTTGCTCTTCCGTTAGTTCAAGCTCTAAAATGTTCACCCCCTTACCAATTAGAGAAAATACTACTATCCATGATACAGAATTTGTAGAATCTCTAGTCCACCGATCCAGGCGTGATCATAGATTAAAAGGAATTCAAAAGGATGAACAAGTATCTACTCCATGTTACGTCCCAAATATATAAACTGAAGATTCAATCTCTAACCACTCTCCTACACAAACTGACTTTGAGATCGAAATTGTTAATCCACAACTATGTGTTTTAAGTAAATCATTTTCCTATGACCTTCTAAAGTTAGAAGTTGAAGCCAAGTCCAAAGAAAATAAAGCAAGACGACAAATATATAAAACAAGTTACACGCATGAGGAGAGAACAAAAATTACAAAAAAATGGCAAAAATTCATGATAACAAACCAATTAGAAATTAGTTTCTTTGATTATCTTGAAAATGACTACAAAAAAATTAATGTTCTTACAAAACATAAATGGTCAAAACATGATAAAACAATTGTTTCTTCTAGTCACCCTCCTTTAGAAAACCTAATTATTAACCACCTGGGAACCGAAATCCCAGCCTCCCCTTTTAAGGTCGTTACCTCCACACTCGATCCTAATACAAAAAAAATTATTGAACAAAACAATTTCACCAACCAATATTTAAGTACGCTAGGTTCTCAATTAGACAAAATAGAATCCAAACTTGACGCTTCCACCCCGGTGACAAAAACTATTGATTCCCCTCTAATCAAGCTTCCTACAAAACGTCAAGGACTACCTAACAAACCAACCACAAGTGACTCCTCTGCCCAAATTGATAAATTGTTAAAAGCCTTAGAATCACAACTACTTAAGGACGAAAAAACCCTCACAGTTCTCAATTTTGATTCTCATAATGATACTGATAACTCTGAAACCTCATCTGAAGAAGACACAGATAACAATATACGCAAGTTAGAAAATTCCTTTGAGATCAATAGGATCACACATCGACCAATTAACCCTACCAGTATTACGAAAAATTGGTATACCCAACCCACTCCTGTCGATATTCAATATGAAGAAAGAATCTTCCAAAACCAATTTTCTGTATCATCTAAAAAAATTTATGAATGGAATATTGATGGACTCTCTGAACAAGAAATTTTAAACAAATTAAACCATCTTTCTATGACAGCCAATAGTTACCTTACACATCACAATATGCCTCAACCTGATATTGTAGAATTACTAGCCTCTGGGTTTTCAGGCATGTTAAGAAATTGGTGGGATAAACATCTTACCCAATAAGCAAGAGATAATATAACACATGCAGTCCAAAAAACAGAAGATAGAATCCCTATTTTTAATGAACAAATTGGCTTCGGACTCCCTGATGGAGTCAACACATTAATTTACACAATTATAGACCATTTCATTGGCAGACCAAGTGACATTACTTCTAGAATTCATGATCAACTTAGTAACCTTAGATGTCCTACATTAAGTGATTTTAGATGGTACAAAGATACTTTCTTGTCACGAGTTATGCTACGTGAAGATAGTAATAAACCATTTTGGAAAGAAAAATTTATTAATGGATTGTCCAGCCTTTTCTCTCATAAAATACGCACAGAACTTAGTAACACAACTGGTGTTATTGAATATGACAGTCTAACCTATGGTAATATTATTAGTCTAATCCAGAAAGTAGGACTCAAAATGTGTATAAATATGAAAATTAATAATCAGCTTAGTAAAGATAAAAACAAGACTAAATATGAAATGGGCACATTCTGCTAATAATATGGATTACCCCCAATTGCACCATCTCGGCAAACAAAGAATTCAAAACAAACAAAATCCTTCCCAAAACGATATACTCGTCCTTATAAAAGATATAATAAAAAATTCCAACATAATGAATTCTATGATAAACAAAAGTTTAAAAAGAACGAAAAATATACGAGGAAAACAAAACCTTTTGAGAAGAATAATAAAATTGATCTAACTAAAGTTACGTGTTATAAGTGTAGTAAGAAAGGTCACTACGCGAGAAATTGTCCTGTAAAAAATAAAATTAATCAGCTAGAAATCCATGATGAAACTAAACAACAAATTTACACAATTCTTGAGTTAAAAAACACAAGCGACAGTGATACTGAAATTGAATCTAGTTCCTCTACTAAATCTTCTGTCTCTTGCCCCAGTTCACCGGATATTAGTTTTGGGTGCAAAGATAGTTGTTGTACAAAAACAGTCAATATGTTAAATCGACACCAACATAAAACCCTTAATGTTCTCACCAAAACAGAAGAACAACAACATCTTCTGCTAGACCTCATAAGTAAAGTTGAAGACCCAGATTTAAAAAATTCTTATCTCCAAAATCTTACTAGATTACTCACCATAAACAAAGATACTCAACCCCCTACCATAAACAAACCAAATTTTAGTCTTCACAAAACTCTTGAACGTTTTACTCCTAAAAAAAAAGTCACTATACAAGACCTCCAAGCAGAAGTCAACATCGTTAAACAAGAAATCAAAACCCTGAAAAATGAGAATCAAGATATAAAATCCCTCTTTCACACCTAACTCAAAGATCTAGTTAAAACTTCACACCAATTTTCAGTTTCTGATTCCTCTTCCTCTGACAGTAATGAAGATAATGACAACACAAATCATTTTCAAAGTACTGAAGAGGAAACCAATGGTTTGAATCTAATTAACCGAACCTCATTTAAAAAATGGAAAATAAAAGTCACATTAGTTATTAATAAGGAATACCAAAAAACTGTCATTGCTCTAGTTGACTCTGGAGCTGATCTTAACTGTATACAAGAATGCCTGATTCATAGCAAATACTATGAAAAAACAAATGAGAAACTCAGTTCTGCTAATGGTAGTGCGATGAAAATCAAGTATGAATTATCTAAAGCTCATATTTGTCAAGATAATGTCTGTTTCAAAACTACATTTGTCCTAGTAAAAAATATGACTGATACAGTCATCATTAGCCTTCCATTTTTATATCTTCTTTACCCATTTACCATAAATAATGATGGTCTCTCTACAACACATTTTGGTCAAAATATTACTTTTCCTTTTTTGCAAAAATCTTCTAGTAAAAAACTCGAAAGCATCATTGATTTTTCAGTCTCTAAAAATATTTACATCCTCCATCATAAAGAACGACATTTAAATTCTTTAAAAGAAGAAATAATTCACAAACGAACAGAAACACAATTAAGAAACCCTACCCTTCAAAATCAGATAAAACAATACGAAAATAAACTTATTCAAGAAATATGTTCGGAACTACCCAATGTTTTTTGGCATAGAAAACAACATATTGTTAGTCTTCCTTACATCAAATCCTTTACTAATAAAAATATTCGTTCTAAAGCCCGACCAATTCAGATGAATGTTGAAGTCTTAGAATTCTGTAAAAAAGAAATCCATGACCTTCTTCAAAAGAAAATCATACGTCACAGCAAATCACCTTGGTCTTGCTCAGCTTTTTATGTCCAGAAAAATTCCGAAATAGAATGAGGGGTACCACGTCTAGTCATTAATTACAAGCCTCTTAATCAAGTCCTTGAATGGATAAGATATCTTATCCCTAACAAGAGGGATTTAATTAATCGATTAGGACAAACAACCATTTTCTCCAAATTTGACCTTAAGTCCGGCTTCTGGCAAATTCAGATTACAGAAAAAGATAAGTACAAAACTGCATTCGCTACGGGTGCGTTTGGAAACTAGTGTTTTCGTTTTTGTTTTTTTTCTCTCGAGAACAAAAAACTTTCTTGTTCTTATCCTAAGGGTAATTCGGAAACAAAAACATGTTTGGTTGGAAATTTTGTCTAAAACATTTTCGGGAACAGAAAACAAAAAAACACGTTTGACAAACCTTGTTTTTTTAGAATATCTAAGAACAAAAACAGGAAAACATGTTTGGCAGCGTATGTGTTCCCTGGATTTCTGAGAACAGAAACAGAAAAACACGTTTGACAGAGTTGAATTGTTTTTTAAAAGATTTTACTGAAATTTTTGTTTTAATATGTTTTTTTAGATGCTTTTTTTGTTCAATGATAAGTTTAATGTCATTAATTTGATATTATATCTATTTAAATGAGATTTAATTTCATTAGACCAATCCACTTAATTTAGACAAATATTCAACTTTTAATGAATTAAGTAAATGAATAATCAAATGGATATGAAGACATTAATTATCTGAATGTTGCTTGTTTGTTTAACAAAACGATTTTTTTATCACACCAATTCCACATCTAGTCTCACCCCAACATTCATATGTGAAGTGAACCATTGTTGTGATATTAACAAAGGTTATGTAATAAATATGTTCATCAATCTGAACTAGAACAATATAATTGCAAACAATATGCCTAAGAAAAACATATAAATCAAATCAACCAATAGAAGAGAATTGTTAAGGACAACAACAACTAGAAACTTGCATGCAGTATCAAATCCAAAACTAGTGGGAACTTCTTTGCATTTCAAGTCCCCATCTATGGTCTTAGGGCATCCTATCACCCGAGTTTTCAACTTTTTACTCTTGATACAATGACAGCATAAATGAAAAATAATTAAGGACATATTTGAAATGACAACATAAACTTAAATTAAGGACATACTACGGGATTTAGAATACTGTGTCATCCTTTAACTGCCTTCAGGTAACAATCGGGCATACATAATAGACACTAGGCTTTATAAATTATTAGCAACATTTCTAAATGACAAATATTTCTTACACCGAATTGAGAAAATAAATACATATTTGGAAGAATAAATATAAAGATATTTAGATCACACAATAATTCATCCAACAGTTAATATTCGCTCTCTCAATTCAATGCAAATATGATTGCTCTTTCCAAATTAATCACGTTATCACCACCCAATGGAACCATAGCATATAGCGGGGAAGAGAAAAATATAAAAATAAGAATTTAACCCAACTCTGTAGGGCATAATCTAACCATCTTCAAAATTAAATATAGCTCCAAATTCATTCTTGGCACGTAGAGAGTGTACATCACTACAACAAAATCTGAATTTCATTGATAAATAGGAGTTACAACCTATTTTCTTTTTTACAAATCTCACAAGGATTCCCACTGCTCACTTGCAAACAACTCATTCCCCGTCGTTTCCGATTATACAAACCATCTCTCTACGCTATAATAGTGGTAATCCCTATTAAAAAATTACAGTTGTGTTGTATCAATCACCAGCAACTATAAAATTACAATCAATCGTGCATGATATACATTTGAACACAAATCCACCTTACAAAAAGATCATTTACTTCTCGATGCCCTGGATCAAGTCGTAGCCAGCAGTTGTCCACTTGTTGTAGGCATCCGTGCAGGTGCGAATCATGAAGTTGGATGCCTCACGTTCGCTCATCTCTGGATGAAATCTCTTGCGGAGATTTCCAATGGGATCACCCCTACTAAAGCAAGGTAATCCACTATCTACCATCATAAGCACCGTATTAATTATCCCATCCATGTAGTGACGCGCATTAAGGTAACCCTTTACATATAAGCTGTGAACACAAATGAAACAAAGCAATCAAGATGGTCGGAAACAACAACAAAACAAAAACAAAAGCAAAAGCAAAAACAAATCAAAACCAACTTATATCTAGCCAACATGATGTAAATGCATGACAAATTTAAGGGTAAATTTTATAAATAATACTCCTAATAATAATAAGCATGTGACACGTAGTTTTTCACGGGAGCTGAACCCAATTTAACGCCGACATGGCTGTTCCATCAAATTCAATCATGTCATTTTGCTCTTGCTGGTTATCATATAAGGATACTTAATTTTATTAGTGATTGTGCTCATTGGACTCTTTTTGGCATGAGAGATTCAACAAGGTAAATGCCTTTCATATTAAAGTTCTTACAAGTGACCTTGCACTACTGGGCTCGATCTGCCCACTTATCTAGCCTTGCTCTTCCAAAACATAACAAAGTCGATTGCATTCTGTGGACAAAAAACAAAGCAAGTCCTCATCACAAAAGAAGTAACAATTTGGTGGTTGTGGACTCTAAAGCTATTTTTATCACCATGAAAATCTTTAGTTGGAGGCATTTTTTCTCTGCTCTGTTGTCCCTTTTTTCTTGGAAGGAAATTGCTTCTTTTGAGGGGTTGCTTCTCCTCTCTCAGTTAAGAGACCCTTGTACTTGTCCAACACTCGTTCATTCTCTTCTGATAAGCCTAACACCTCATATGCATCAGCTACTTTCTACACTATTTGTTTTTCAGGGGGTTTACGATCAAAAGCTTCCAGGCCCTTGAAGAGCTTTACGAGATTCTCTAGCATGTTGTTCCGATAATATACAGATATCATAAGTCTACACAAACACCAAGGTGCTGAATGCAAATCACTACCTATTTTCTTGACCCAAAAATCATGTGTTTCTTCTGCCCTGTGATCCATATCTAATGCTCATATGTTCACACAAACACCACCTTGATGACATTGTCACAAACATCATGATTGCAGATGCAACAACTCACCAATCCCAAACCACCATCATCGAAACAACCATGCCATAGCACATTTATTAAATAGAATGACAAATGAAATAAATAAAACTAAACACACTTGATTTCAATTATATCTTCCATTACATAAAATCTCTGCAACATTTCAATTATATCCATCTCATTCTGCACAAGATAATCAGATTATCTAACACAAACACAAAAAATATCCTAATAAATAAGCGAAGAACAAAAAATAAATCCTGTTACGATTTAAATTAGACATTAAATTTTATGGGTTAAATTAATCATCAAGATTCATTGCATAAAAAATGGAGGGTGCTCCAACAAATTTAATGGAAATTTGAATTGCTACGTTAAACCAAGTGAGAGCTTTTAAATAAACCTAACCAACCAAATTGTTTATACCCTAATGAAACATTCAATTGTATGTGAGAATTCTACAAATTAGTGACAACTTTACAACATTCAAGATACCTTCGAATAGAAGCCTACGCAATATTCACCCAATTATAGTGTGAGTATGTATATGTATATGTATGAAATTACAAGACAAACTGTAAAATGAAAGAATCCGAACCTTAAAGTTTGAAGAGAGCACGAAGCAAAAGCTTTCCTTCAAAGCCACAATTCGCGCGGTTCGAACGAGAAGACAAAAACCCTAGTCGCTCAGTTCGCACAAAATCTCGGTTTGAAGGAAAACACAGAAACCCTGGCAGAGGAAAGACAAGGAGATTTTGTAAATCAAACCCTTGTGTGTGTATATTATGTATGTACTCACTAGTATTCAAGAAGTAAAAACCAAAAAAGAACAAGTTTTTGAGACAGAAACCAGATGATTGTTCTGTACTTCGCTGTACACCGACGCCATGCTGCCAGGGGCGGTGGAGTTCGCGGCGGCGATGTCGCCGTTAGCCACCGACGGAGACGCCATGAATTTTTGAGAGAGAGAGTAACCAATGACGGAGACGCCATGACAGAGACGCTGGAAATCGATGGACTCGTGGAGAGAGAGGCGACGAGAGAAGAGAGAAGAGAGGAGAGTTTTCCAGAGGAGTTTTCTAATTTTGGGAAATGATTCTCAGAACACGGTTTTTGCTTAGGACAACTACAATGCAAAAAAATGAAAGAACATCATTTTGATGTTCTCATTTTTTACTCAAATGAGTGGAATATTTTTTTTACTGTGCAAGGAAATTGAATTGGGTTTTCACTTGCCAAACATGTTTTTTTTCTCAATTGGGGAACAAAAAGCAAAAACAAAAACAAAAACCATCTATCCAAACACACCACCTTTCGGCCATTACGAATGGAATGTCATGCCCTTTGGCCTTAAAAATGCCCCAAGTGAATTACAAAATATTATGAATGATATTTTCAATCCTTTCAGTCATTTTTCCATAGTCTACATTGATGATGTTCTTATATTTTCCAACAGCATTGAAGTTCATTGGAAACATCTTAAATCTTTCTTCCACACCATCAAAATCAACGGTTTAGTCATCTCTGCTTCTAAGATATATATATATATATATATATATATATATATATATATATATATATATATACTCCCTCCGTCCTATATTACTTGTCTAATTTAGACTTTTTAGCATTTTATGGATTGAGGTTGACTAGTGTTTAATTTTCAATTTTGCCCTTAATAATATAGTATTATGGTGGGGTCCGGTATTTGTTTGAAGTTAGTGGAATAAGGATAGTTGGGAAAAATGGATGGTTAAATTACATTGGAATTCGAAACTGGACAAGTAATTTGGGACAAATAAAATTACAATTGTGAACAACTAATATGGGACGGAGATAGTATATGTTATTGTCTTATAAATGTACCCTTTCTTATATTTTTAAAATTTGTTGTGTTGCGGTATCCATGTCATGTCATACGCATATACAGCCTTCGTGTTCATACTTCACAAATTCCAATAATAATACCAAGATCATAATAAATTACGAGAACCATATTCGAGTTCCCTTTCAAACTTTCACCACGAAATACACTTGGTAGTGAACAAATATGGGTATCTATATTTTTTTTTTTCTACAACTTACAATAGATCACAAAAACATTCATGAGTTCGAGAAATTAAAGATTTTCTGAATATTGGGTAGCTGTTGTTAAATGAAACCGCGAAGTAACAAAAACACTCCCTCCAGAGAGAGCCTCAGAGAATCGACTAATGTATAAACTCCAAAATTGCATAATATGCAATCAACACCGGAAGTGACACCAACATTCCAAATATTACCCTGAAATCAAAGGAAGAGTAAAAATAATTAGTCAATTTTGATAACTTTAAATGAAAACTTTTTAATTTATATATATATATATATATATATATATATATATATATTTTGTTTTAATGAAAAAATGTTTAATATTGTAGTGTAATTCACTTACGCAGTGCTAAGAACATCTGCATGTAGTGCATATTCTTTGGCGTATATGAAGGAGGTGATGGATTGAGGCACTGCTGCCTGCAATAAAATGAAACAATTAATGATCAATTTTATTTTATTTCCATTCATCTTTCAATAGAAAATCCATAGAATAATATAGGTATATATATATATATATATATATGTAATAGGTGAGTGATGTTAACTATTTAAACATTTTTTTAACCAAAAAAAAAAACTATTTAAACATTTTATGGGATGAAAGAATGTCAATTAATTTGTTGACTAAATTAAAATTATTCGACGCATATATATATATATGACTATTTATTATATAATAAGTCAGCTTGTATATCATTCTTCTTTGATCAATATTTGTATAGGTCATATTTTGTTTAATTTCTGACTTTGTTTGAGTAGCTCTCTTATTAACCCATACTTACATTTTATTATTTCTATCTTCAATGAATTGGTTGTCTTTAGAGATAAAAAAAAAATTACTAGCATAACCCACACATACCTTATAGGATTTGTATATTATTTTCTGTTTCACAAAGTAATACCCTTTATTTCTCAAACCATAGTTTTAGTGTCTTAATTAAATTTATTTTAAAGTTAAACAATAAACTCTTATGTTAAGTTGATGGAAGTACAAACATAATCTAAGAAACTCACGTCAGAAGCACTCTAGATTGTATATATAAAGGTTTGATGAAATATAATTATATATAATAAATAGTGGGCTCATCATATAAATTGTGGGTCGATCTTTAACTTTTTTCTGGTTTTAATAGGGGCTTGTGCAGCAAATAGAGTTGTCCACTATATAAGAACTTGTTTAATTAATATAATTTATGAACATAAAAATAATCTTTTCTTGTGAAGAAGTTTCAATCCACTAATTCAGTGGTGATGTGAAGCATTTTGATCAGATCAAATGTGACGTGCAGTACTAATTCTCAAGTATAATTCCATGTTCAGAGGCTTGTATGCATGCCATATAGATAAGCGGAACAATACATATATAGCACAAATGCTTATTTATATATATATATATATATATATATGCATGCATGGTTAAAGAATAATCACCTGGATGATGGCAACACGTAAAACATCTCCATGCAAACCAACGGCCATAGCACCAATCGCCATCGCTGTAGGTCCAGCAATAAACCTCAAAACCATCCCGAAAGCAGTCAGACTACCACCACAAGAAATTATATTCTTCTGCAGAGCCATAAACAGTCCTGCATGTGAGAGAAACAAAAGGAGTTATTACATATATATATATATATATATATATATATATATATATATATAATTCACATCTTAATTGAACTTCCAATTTTTTATTTTATCCTATTTTTGGTACCAAAAAGGCAACCTACGCGCTAGCCATTTTGGAGTACTATTGAATGTTTTACAAACTTCTAAAATTGTCCACAAACCATGCTTGAGCTTTTTACAATTCCATTTTTTGATAAATGAAAAAGCACTTTCATTATATGAGGGTACATCATTAAAGCTAGTCTTACCCATGCTAAACATGGCAGTCCCTGTCCCAGCTTTTGACATGATCAATATCGAGCCTTCAACAATGCTTGGCATTTGAAAATGCCACCTGAAAATATTAAAAAAAATAATCAGTTATACTCTCTCTGACAGTTTAGAATTACTTTATATATATCACATAATTTGATAAGACAATACGTACCTGTTCGATACAAAAGCCCAAGTGAGTCCGACAATACAAGCATACGAGTTGGGATTCATGGCGAGTTTAAGCCACACAACCTTCATCAATGACCAAAAAGATGGCCTAGTGAGAACTACATTTAAAACGCTAGCGTTACCCTCCAAATCTTTCTCGGATTCAACTCCCACAACGCGAGAATCTCCAACACCAGGATTAGAAGAAAAGTCCCTAGCCCTTCTAAATTCCAACACAAACAATAGAACTGTGAGCCATACAATGGCCTGCACGACCGATGACTGGACAACAAGGTCGACCCCGAGCTGACCATACATGGCCTTCATTAAGGGCACCCCTACAACCAAAGCATTAGTCAAAGTAGAAAGAGAGAAGCTTGTTATGGACCAGCAATAACTCCCTTTGCTACTACACTTAGCCCAAAAGCCAAGCACCACCACAATGACCACTTTCGAAATTGCATCAGCTCCAATGAATCGATAATTCATATTGAATGGATCGACATGAGCTGTGAATTCGAAGGTGAAGAGAGGGAGTGTGAAGTAGCATACAAGGCTATTTATGGCGTTACATTGTTCCGGCGTAAAAATGCGCCACCATTTCACAGAACCATACCCTAGAATTAGGGCTACATAGAGTGGTACCATGGCCACCACCACCTTGTAAACATCTTCCCACCCAATCATTCTCAACTATATGTATATATATATAACCAATATGAAGTGCTAGGGCAAAAGGGTATTCACTAACTTCTTAATTTAGGGTTTTGGAGACTACTATTGAATAGAAGAGTAATGTGTTAGTGAATAGGAAAGGGTTGGGCTATTTATATATATATATATGCACGCAGAGACATAAGGCATACTCAATTTTTGTCTATATTATATGGTCATTGCATGGTGGATGTATATGATTCTATGCCAGGTGATATGAGTTTTGGTGGGTGCACATGAAAGGTCAGTGTTTGGTTTTACTATGAATGGTATATTTATTGTGGTCAGCAATAGGTAGAATAAGGAATGAGGTCCAGCGATTATTCCACCCAACTTTGCCAATAGGGTTTCAGATGTTGTGTTATTATTGTTTATGATTCTCATCTATATATACATCACCTTTGATGTGGGTCCAGAAATGGAAGTGTATGAAGTGTGTTGGGTTCCTACGACTCACAAGTTACAATTACGTTTACGGTGTTATATTATATCAAATGATTTACCATATATGGTGTGTCACTGTGTGACTGAATAATTTATGTAGGCTTTACCGTATGTGTTGTACTGTATTGGATGACCGGTAATCATGCTATGACATATTGAAACAGTATATTAATTTTAAAAATGAGTATTAAATTAATATTGCATAACGGTATCAACATATTTTAAAAATATTACGAATCCAATGATACATAAATTATCGGATGATGTGGCAAAGCATGCTCGTAAAAATATTGACTACACATATGTACATACGTGCAACAGAAAATTTAGAATTGTATGCTGGCTTAAATACTGTCCTTTATATCCAAAGTACACATATGTACGTGCTATAGAAAATTTAGAATTGTATGCTACCGACTAGGCTCTTCGCGCAACAATACTAGTAGTATATAAATTTAGAAATAAATTCTCCATGACCCACCTTATCATTCCATGGGAATGAACCTATAGAATAAATTCCTTTTGTCAAATAATTGTATATATGATGGCTTAAATACAGTCCTTTATATCCAAATTATATATATGAGTTGTAACTAGTGATCCTCTTAAATAGCACTCGTTCTCCACTAACCATATTCCTCTTCTATATATGCTCTGGCTTTTCTTCTTTTATGGCATTTATTCAATGGTACATCTATTTTATTACTTTGTTTAGCATATATGGTGTTTAGCAAAGGTATGGAAGTTATAGTCGTGTACGTAGTTGAATTGGTGTGTATATAATTGGCACAATATATCATTTGAAAAACTATATTAATTAAATTTATTTATTTTGACTAACATAACTAAGGTATTTTAATTCACTTGATATAACGAATAAATTCAAGTATAAGTTCTATCTAATGCATGAAAGTGTTAAAAAGTCTTGAAATGCACAAAAAAAAAAAATGGTATGGACTTGAAAATTATTTTGCATTGAAGTATTGAGACAATTGGTTGTTAAATAATGTCTTCTCACATGTAAAACACAATTGTATGTGAAGTAAAAATCGGATGACTTTGATATATATTAGTGAACTAAACTGACAAAGTGAATTATGTGCAAAATACCAAAGCTCCTCTAATGGTCAAGCAGTACTTATCCTTACTCCCAAATGGAAGGTCAATGGTTCGAGCCTCAGTGGAGGCAATGTGTGTGAGTTTTTTACATTTCAAAAAAAAAAAAAAAACTTATTGGATCCTCTCCAATCTCTCTTTAGATTCATGTGAATTTTAATTTAAGAATGCATAAACATTCACGTTATAATTACAAGTATATTTGTCTTTATACAATTTAAAATGTAAAGCACTTAAATTTTTTTACTGACATATCCATTTTAAAATTCTTAAATTAAAATTTACGGAATACAAGAGAGATTTAGCTGAAAAGGATTCTTGTTCTTTGGGGGAGAGTGTTGTGTGTGCAAGTGTCTAGACATTGTACGTGTGTGATTGTTTGGCCAACTGAAATTGAGCAACTTGTATAACAAATATAAATAGGTGCGTTGCAGGTAAGTTTATTGTATTTGTTTGGTCAATTCCGGAACTCTAAACCACAACCAAGACTTTAGGTTTACATGTCTCTTCATTGGCCCTAAAGCATGAGAAGACCATTCCTCTATATATAATTTGATGATCCCATCACTTTTTCCTCTACAGGACAATTCTTATAGTGGTCATGAGAAAGTCGCTTTTGTTCATTCATTTTTTCAATTTTAATAAGAGTCTTCATCTTTTGTTTAGAGGATGTCATTTCATATCTTTTATTATAATTATTTTTATTATTTCTTTTGTTGTTGTTGTTGTAATTAATTTTTTGTTTCCTGTAAAAGGGCAATTAGTATAATATATATATATATATATATATATATATTGATTGTTAAAAGAGTAGGAGCAAGACAAAAGCCAATAAGAGTTAGAGTAAGCTCAACCCTAACAAACAAGTCCAAGTGGAGACCACCTAAGAGCCCCAACAACAAACATCAAAAACTACAAAATAAACTATGTCAACAAGTGATTTCTTAGTCATGAAATAATAAATTAATCACTCTCCTCCTTTAGTGTGAGACAAGGTACACATAGGACAAATAGGGATGGCAAAAATATCCGTCCCGGTGGGGAACCGTCCTGTCCCGTCCTAATTTAAGCAGATTTAGGGATCTGATTAAATAAATGGAGGTGGGTATAGAGATTGGAAAATTTCCCGGCCGGGTTTGTGGGAGCCCAGCCCCGCGAATCTGCCCCACCCCAGTTACTTGGTTTACTAAAATAACCCTATATATATTGAATATAACAAATATACCCTTATATAAAATATATCATACACAAACCCTAAATCCTAAATCACTCTCCTAACTCACAAACGCAACTCTAAAGTTTTCTCTCTAAGTTCCTTTGTTTTTAGATCCACTTTGTGTCTGCGAATTTGCTGGTACATGTGTTCACCTCGCCCTTCTTCCTCACGGATCTGGTTCAGAAATTCTCTTTCTCTCTTCCTCGCCTCATACTCTTCATATATATATATATATATATTTGCGTGTGTGTGTATTTGAGTGTGTTTTGTTTGATTTGAATTTTAGTGATAGTTGATGCATATGTGATATTTGTTTATTACACTAGATAGTTGTTTGTAGATGTGCATTTGTTTTGGTTCAATCATCTTCACTTTCCATTGATTATAACCTAGTTTCTCATAGGAAAATCTTCATATGGATTTTTTTTTTTAAAATCAGATGAAAATAGTAACCAAGGCGCAGGCGGGGGATACCGGGGGCGGAGGCGGGGCGAAAGTCCAAAAACATAAATGAGGGCAGGGCGGTTATATTGCCTCAAAATTAAACGGGGTCGGAGATGGGGAAGGTGATCCCCGTCCCACCCAGCCCCATTGCCATTCCTAAGCACAAACAACGGAATTCAAGTACATTAATAGATGTGAGAGAGAGATTGTATGGCACTGGTTGAGCTAAATGTCCATGTCAAGGCAATTTTTTCAAACTTATATTTTGCATTTAGGCATCTACAAAATAAATCATGCATGTCTCAAGAATCATATAAGAAAATGTTTTTTTTTTTTGAAAGTTCAGAATTATTCACACACTCTGCCTCCACCAAAGCTTGAATCCTAGATCTCCCATTTAAAAAGAAGGGTCCGGTAATCATTAGGCCTTTTGTAGGAGAGTTTGTTACACTCTCTTTGTAGGAGAATATTTTAAAGAAGAACAAGGATCGTCTCCAGCTTTTTGGATTGAGTTATAGGGAATTTTTTTTATATAAAAAAGTCTTTTTTCGACTAATCCTCAGGCCCTAAAGTTAACGACCAGGTAAACCTCCAGTGGACCAAATTGTAGCCCGCGGGAATCGAACCTCAGACCTAATGCTTCTTGAGGCACTAGGTCCTTGCCTTTTTCCAGCTGTGCCACCTGTTTGGGTTAATTTTTTTTTAAAAAAAGTCTTTATGTCTATATTTTTATGTTTTTTCTCAAATTAATGGTAACTAAATTTTAAATTAAGTGTTGGTCTGAGATTTGGTTTGATTGATAATTTTTTTTTTTTAATATTTATCTAAATTTAAATAAGATTTAAGAGTATAAGAGAAACTTTGTTTCATAATTTCTTTTTTCGGTTGGAGCCTCTCCCTCCATTATTTTATGTTGGAAGCTACGAACTAAAATGATTTATTTCTTTATCGCTAAACTCATTGCCCAAGGGGCATATTCCACAATGGATGGTTCCAAACAAGACGTGTCCATGACTCAATTAAAATAGAAAAACCTCTGTTTGGCACCCTAAGTTGGACTCTTTAATAAATCTAACCATAATTAACAATATTAAAACAAAGAGACAAACCCATGTGGCCAAACCAAATATTATGTAAGAGCATTGCATTCACTTTCTTTCACTCTCCACTTTAAAGAAAGTGCACTGCCATGTCATTAATTTGGTGACATGGCTCTCCACTTTATTTAGAGTGTGGGTAAGACGGAGTCTCAAATAAACACTTCACTTTAATTATATTTTATAATTTAATTATTATTATAATGAAATTATTTTTTTGTTTATAAGAATTACATATTTTGGTATATAAAAAATTTAGTGCAAATGGCGTGGGGATCACAAAATGGTCCACAAATATGCTATTTGACACATCATTAGTGCAGAGTTGAGTGAAGTATATGGTATGGGGACCACAAAATAGAGAGTCCCACGCGAGTGGTCTTCACACGCCATTAGTGCAAATGTGAGGTATTTGACGTGAAATTTGGCTTGCATTGCTGATGCTCTAACAAACAACAGATATAGAGTATGAAAGTGGGGTGGTGGTGTTATCAGAACAAAAACTCCTGAAGAAGTTAATAGTACTTTTCTTAGGCATCTCTAATATCTTCTCTGCAACTAGCAAGTATATGTATTTATCAACCCGTGAAATGGCATATTCTGTGCTTAATTTGGAAGCCAAGTTATATATATCACCCACCTGTGACATATCTTCAATTATTAGGTTTAAAATTGCTGGTGGTGTTCTTGAATTTCTCCCTTCAAAAATGTTGTTTTTTGGAACCAATTGGTAGAAGAATTTTTCCCTTTAATTCATCAACAAAATGAAATCTTGAGAATGATTCTTTGTTGTTCAACATCTGAAAAACCACAAAAAAATGAAAAAATAAATTAATAATAAATAATAATGAAAGCAAGAAAGAAATATATTAAACTTTTATATACAAGTGTCTATTTTAAATTGGCTCACTTATCTTACAAGGAGTAGCTTATATGGCCGCCTAAGGCAATAATTGTCCTTTAAAATATTCATATCGAGGATTCGTAGGGATTGAGGTGTTTTAGAAAAAAATCACCCACTCTGTAAGTCGAAGAAGGTTTTTCTATGTACAAAATTAGTTGGGAGAAATTTACTGCACTTTACCCTAGTTATAATTATTATGATTGAACAAATTGACACTAATCATTTCATAAAAATATTTAAATAATGACTAATTAATATAACTCATCTATTAAGATATACCAGCTTTTGCAGAAACCACTTTGTACATGCCTAGGCCCAACAAGCTTGATAGTTTCATTCCCTTCCATTGGTGGACCCTCTTAACAATGATAATGTGTAGTTCGAGAAAAATTAACAATGATAACCCTAGCATATATCTGTAGGGAAAATTAAATTTCAGTAACCAAAATAAAATATAATTGTTCTAAAGTGACCTAAAATTAAAGCAAACATGAATAGTCACCAGTTTTGAAACTTAAATACCAAGAAGGAACCTTTTGATAGCTTATTATATAAATGTCCTATAGCTGATTATTTTACACACACAAGTTTATCTTAGACATAAATTTTTTTAAATATTGATTCAAGACATTTTCAGTCACATTTCCTTTTTGTCTGCTGATTTTAGTTTCCTTCCAGTTTTTATATATAGGTATATATTAAATGTCGGTATTCAAACATTTGTTTCCACCTTACCATATGATTCTTATATATGCATAAGAAAACATATACATATGCCTTTTAGGGCAATATAAAATATACTGTTGGATTAAGGCACTCAATATGAAGAAGGAGATTGAAAAACTTACAATTTGTATAACTCTCAAATCTGGAATTTTATTTTTTATTGCTCACTTCTTAGTTATAATGTGATACAAGTACATCTATATATATGCATCAAAAGAGAATTCTAGACTTTCACCAATTACAAGACAATAAATGAAATATAATTCCCAATACAATACTTTTCAATGTTCCAAGCTAGATAATATTTCCCACAAACTTTATTTTCCAAGATAAGATATTTTCCAACACATGAAGCTTCTAGTCAATTTGGTTTAATTCTCCAACAATGCCTCCCTTAAACCAAATTTACTTTTCATCCCCAATCTTGCAATGTTTCTTTTGAAAATATTTCCACCAAGCGGCTTTGTAAACACATCCGCCAATTGATCATCCGTCTTGCAATATTCAACTTGAATAATTCCTTCATTGACAAGATCCCTTAGAAAATGATAACGGATCCGAATATGCTTTGTCCTTCCATGTAAAACGGGATCTTTTGCAACTGCAATAGTTGAACTATTGTCACAAAATAATGTAGTTGGACCTTCTTGCTTGTGCTTGAGATTCTCCAAAATTCCTTGCAACCAGATGATTTGGCATCCGGCATGTGCAGCGGCAATGAACTCCGCTTCCGTTGTTGAAAGAGCGACAATTGCTTGCTTCTTAGAATTCCATGAAATTGGTCCACTTCCAAGATTAAAAACATAACCGGAAGTGCTCTTACTATCATCCATGCTTCCGGCTAAATCACTATCCGTGTAGCCAACAAGATTAATGGGAACATGTGCTTGATAAAAAATACCATAATCAATGGTGCCTTTGACATACCTCAAAATTCTTTTGGCAGCTTCCCAATGACTTGAATATGGTTTCTCCATGAATCGACTAACCAAACTTACCGAATACATTATATCCGGTCTTGTAGCAGTTAAGTACATCAAATTTCCAACTAAGCTTTGAAACATAGTAGAATTGACAAGCTTTCCTTCACCATTCTTGCTCAATTTAACTCCGGTAATGCATGGTGTTGAAACGGGATTGGCATGCTCCATCTTGAACTTTTCAAGAATTTTTCTAGCATAACTTTCTTGAGAAATAAAAACTCCCTCCTTTGATTGGTGAACTTCGATGCCCAAAAAATGATGTAGCTCACCCAAATCGGTCATTTCAAATTCTTTCATCATTGAGATTTTGAAATCATGCAACAACTTTAGATTATTTCCAGTGAAAATCAAGTCATCAACATAAAGACTCACAACCATGAAGCCTCCTTTCAAATCAGATTTGATATAGAGAGTATGTTCATAAGGACACTTTCGAAAACCATTTTTCTCAAAATAGGAATTGATGCGACTATACCATGCTCGTGGGGATTGTTTTAAGCCATATAAAGCTTTTTTAAGCTTGTAAACTTTGTGCTCTTCTCCATCTTTCACAAAACCAAATGGTTGGTCAAGATAAATTTCTTCTTTAAGAAAACCATTCAAGAAAGCGGATTTAACATCCATTTGATATAATGTCCAACCATTTTGGGCAGCAAGAGAAATAATTAATCGAATGGTATCAAGTCGGGAAACTGGGGCAAATACCTCATTGTAATCTTCCCCTTCCTTTTGCTTGTATCCTTTTGCAACAAGCCGTGCTTTGTATTTGTTGATAGAACCATCCGGATTCTCCTTTGTCTTGAACACCCATTTTACTCCAATGGAATTTTTCTTTGGTGGTAAATCTACCAACTCCCATGTGTCATTCTTTTCAATGGCCTCAATTTCTTCATTCATGGATTTTCTCCATTTTTCCTCCTTGGATGCTTCTTCATAAGAAATTGGATCTTCACCTGCGAAGAAAGCAAAGAACACGACATCATCTTGAACAATTTGGTTAGTAGAATCATAAATCTCTTGCAAACTTCGAGTCTTCCTTCCTTGAGAAGGTGGGCTGCCTTGAGAGGTTCCTTCATTTGATGGGGAAGGAACAACATCAAATTCAACATCTTGAAAGTCATTTTGTTCATCAAGAATGGTTGCACTTGACGAAGAACTTCCTTTTAAATCTTGAAAAGAAGATTTTTCATCAAATTTCACATCTCTACTAATCACAAATTTTTTTGATTCTGGATTGTATAGTTTATAGGCTTTAGACCTTTCACTATACCCAATGAAAATGCATTTTTCAGCTTTGTCACCAAGCTTGTTTCTCATCACATCCGGAATATGGGAATAGGCAACACTTCCAAAAATCTTTAAGTGATGAACATTAGGCTTTCTCCCATACCACGCCTCATGAGGAGTGCAATTTTTTAAGATCTTTGTGGGTGATCTATTGATCAAATAAACTGCACAAGACACCGCTTCATCCCAAAATTCGGAAGGCAATTTTTTTCTTTTGAGCATGCATCTTGCCATCTCCACAACTGTCCGGTTTTTCCTTTCACTCACACCATTTTGTTGGGGTGTGCGCCTAACCGTCAATTCATGTCTTATCCCAAGATCTCTACACCACTTCTCAAATTCATTAGAAAGATATTCACGCCCTTGATCACTTCTCAAAGTTTTTATTTCAAAACCAGAAAATTTTTCAACTTGGGCTTTGAAATCTTTGAAAACTTGAAAAACTTCAGATTTTTCTTTAAGAAAATACACCCAAGTTTTTCTTGTGAAATCATCAATGAATAAAAGAAAGTATTTGTTTCTTCCAAGGGATGGAATAGGAAATGCCCCACACAAATCCGTATGAATAAGTTCCAATGGGTACTTGGCTCTCCATAAACTTTGTGAGGGAAATGGATCCCTATGTTGCTTTCCGAACATGCAATCTTCACAAATTTCATTTATGCCTTCAATTCGAGGGAGACCTTCCACCAATTTTTTAGAAGACAATAATTTCAAGCTTCCAAAATTTAGGTGCCCAAATCTGTCATGCCACAACTTGGAATTTTCCTTTTCAACACTAGTAAAACAAGAAAGATTAGTAACTTGTAGCTTGAGAGGAAAAAGATTATTAGCCGCCATCCCAATTTTAGCAACAATCTGATTTTTCTTAGTCATGATGCATGTATTACCATGAAAGTGAATGTCATACCCCTTTCTCAAAAGATGGCCGGTGCTAAGAAGATTGCTTTTCAAGCCGGGCACAAAATAAACTTCCGAAATTTTTTCAATGATGCCAGAATTTGTTTTGAATGAGACTTCACCAATTCCTTGAATTTTGTAACTTCTAGCATCTCCAATTGTGACTTGACCATGATCTACTTCGACCAATTTAGAAAACAGATTTTTATTTCCGGTCATGTGCTTGCTAGCACCACTATCCAAGTACCAAATATCATCACAATTATTACCATGATATGCAATCAACAAAGTTTCATTAGAATCATTTTCAAAAGACTCATTTTTGTTTTCATGCATAAAACCGGTCTCATTCTTTTCAGCTTGCTTGTACCAACACTCACTAATTTTGTGACCCGGTTTATGGCAATGAAAACATTCAATATAGCCTCTTCCTCTTTGGAAAGAGCCACGACCTCTTCCTCTATGTGAAAATATTGAATTTCGATTTTTTTCTTCTTCATTAAAAGAATTTTCACCTTTTGAAAAAACTCTTCCACGACCACGAAAATTAGAACCTCTTCCTCGAAAATTTTCACCTCTACCACGGCCTCGGCCTCGGGTACTACCACGGTTTCCCGTAATTGAAAGTTGAGATTTGAGAGCATGGTCAAGAGGAGGATGATTTCTTTGATTTACACGAATTTCATGTGCTTTCAAAGTACCCAATAAATCATCTAGAGAAAGAGTAGAGAGATCTCTAGATTCTTCAATGGCTACTACAACATAATCAAATTTTTGTGGCAAACTACGAAGAATTTTTTCAACCACTCTTTCATCTCCAAGAATTTCATCATTTGAAGCCATTTGATTTGATATAGAAGTAACTCTAGTAAAATAATCCGAAATAGATTCATTCTCCTTCATTTCTAATTTTTCAAATTCAGCCCTCAAAGTTTGGAGGCGTACCTTTTTCACCTTTTCTTTACCCATGTATGCCGCTTGTATGATCTCCCATGCTTGCTTGGAACTTCCGGCTTTTGCAATTCTTTCATAAATCGGCATCTCAATGGTTTGATAAATTTGGAAAAGTGCCTTGCTATCTTTCTTCCGTTGCTCATTCAAAGTATTCTTTTGAGCTTGAGTTAAAACGTTTTCATTCTCAGGCTCAACAAATCCATCTTCAACAACATTCCACAACTCCATTGATTTGAGCAACACCTTCACATTGTTGCTCCAATAATCATAATTTTCTCCATTGAACCGAGGGATAAGAGAGGCCCAATTGTTGATGTTGGCCATGAGTAAATTGGCTCTGATACCAATTTGTTGGATTAAGGCACTCAATATGAAGAAGGAGATTGAAAAACTTACAATTTGTATGACTCTCAAATCTGGAATTTTATTTTTTATTGCTCACTTCTTAGTTATAATGTGATACAAGTACATCTATATATATGCATCAAAAGAGAATTCTAGACTTTCACCAATTACAAGACAATAAATGAAATATAATTCCCAATACAATACTTTTCAATGTTCCAAGCTAGATAATATTTCCCACAAACTTTATTTTCCAAGATAAGATATTTTCCAACACATGAAGCTTCTAGTCAATTTGGTTTAATTCTCCAACATATACCATTGATTGTAAAACCAAACACTGACATTTCATGCAGATTCCATCTAATATAGAAAAAATTGAGTATTCCTTATGTCTCTCCATGCATGCATATGAATAGCCCAGCTTCTTTTTTTTTTCTTTCTGAAAGGTAAGTGAGTTGCATTAACTGAGGCAAAGCCAAACAAGTACAAAACTCAAATAATGAGCAATCCTAAACAAAGAAATGTAACCCATACAGAGCTTGAGGCAACAACTCCAAACACTGATATATATATATATATATATATATATATATAATCTCTCTCTCCAATTCAATACTGGACAAGAACTCATCAGCAAAAAGTCTTCTATTTCTTTCCATCCAGGCTTCATGCACAGTGGCAGCAAAAGCCATATTATTTAGAACAGCTACCAAGCCTTTGCCTTTAAGAGACATACAAATCCAGTTAACCAAACCCTCCCAGTCCTCCTTAGGCCACTGAATACCTCTTCTACTACTGATTTCTATTCACAAACACATTAATCTTCTTTTCAATAGTAGTGTCCAAAACCCTAAACCAAGAAGTTAGAGAATACCCTTTTGCTCTAGGTATATAAATGAAAGAAACATTTTCTTTTCATGATGGTATATAACTAAGGCTATACTTGCCCATACTAAACATGGCAGCCCCTGTCCCAGCTTTTGACATGATCAAAATGGAGCCTTCCACAATGCTCGGCATTTCAAAATGCCACTTGAAAACATTAAAAACGCAAACAATTAAAGTTACACTCTTTATGACAGCTTAGCTTCTATTGATATATAGTTTTCTTACAATGACCACTCGAGAATTCAAAGTGAATGGATCGACATGTGCAGTGAATTGAAAAGTGAACAGTGGGAGGGTTATGTAACATACAAGGCTGTTTATGGCACTAGATTGTTCTGGTGTAAAAATCTGGGCTACATATAGTGGTACTATGGCCACCACAACCTCAGAAACATCTTCCCACCCTATCATTCTCAATTTATTTTGTTTTTGAGCAATATGAAGCCCTAGAGCAAAAGGGTATTCTTTAACTTCTTGGTTTAGGGTTTTGGACACTATTGAAAAGAAGAGTAATGTGTTGGTGAATAGCAAAGTGCTGGGAGGTGACATGAGTTTGATGGGTGCATGAAATGTCAGTGTTTGGTTTTACTATCAATGGTCTATTTATAGTGGTCAGCAATATGTAGAATGAGGAATGAGGTCTCATGATTGTGTGAATATTTATTATGGTTTTATTATGGTTAGTTAAATCATGCATATGTCTCATGAATGAGTAGATAGAGTTAACTCATTCATCTATTATGCATGAGTAGATAACTCATGCTTCTCTCATGAGTTAGTGGATAGTTAAAATATCTCCGATATTGTGCATGCTCCTCCACATATTTTACATTTTTAATTACCATAACAAACTTGTTGCCCTATTTGGGGAGACTAGGTTGCAAGTTGGGCTGATCCAACCTAGCTCAACCTGAACCCAAATTCAACCTTGAGTCTAGCTGCAACCCGCCCACAATTCAATTTGGGTTGAAACAAACCCGAATTTTTAATTTGGGCAGGTTAACCGGATTGGCTTTTTTTTAAAAAAAAAAAAAAATTAAATGAGAAAACTGGATGGATATAAACCTGATTTCAAAAAGAAGGAAAAACCTGATTTCAAAAGGAAGGAAAAAAAAAAAAAAAAAAAAAAACCTGTGTCTGGCATAAGATGACAAAAAATTTAGAACCCCTACGTTTGATCCTTTAATAAATATAATCAGAATTAACAAAACTAGACCAAAGAGACAAACCCATGTTCCCAAACCAAATATTATGTGACAAACAACAGAAATAGTCTGCAGCTAGCAAATATATGTATTCATCAACCCATGAAATCCCATATTCTAGGTTTAATTTGGAAGCCTTGTCATATCACCCACGTGTTATATAGATTCAACTATTAGGTTTAAAATTTGATGGTGGTCTTCTTAAATACCTCCCTTCAAGAATGCTGTTTTTTTTGGACCAGTTGGTATAAGAATTTCCCCCTTAATTCATCAACAATAATGAAAAATGAAGAATGATTTTTTTTTTATAAGTAAGAATATTATAAAAGGCATTCAAACGGAGAGTGCGTCCCAAAATAAATAAAAACAAAGCTCAAGAGCTAAGCGAGCCCAAAAAAACAACATTTTCTTCTAAAAATGAACAATATTTACCCTCCACCCAATAAAATTAAAGAGAAATGAAAGAATCCTTAAAAAGGCTAGATGGAGACTCCACCCCCTCCAAGCATCGCTTGTTGCGCTCTAGTCAAATGACCCACCAAAGGCAAAGATGCACAACTCTCCAAAAAGGACGAGCCCGAAGCCCCACACAACCATCCCACCAGCCATCTAGCACCTCACGAACTGTTGCCGACATCACCCAAGAAATACCAAATAACCCAAACACCAAGCACCAACAATCATAAACCACCGGACAATGGAGGAAAAGATGATCAACGAACTCTGCATCATTCTTACACATGAAACACCTATTAACCACACAAAAATTGTGGCGCTGAAGGTTATCCAAAGTAAGAATTTTGCCCCAAGCCGCTGACCACGAAAAGAATGCGACTCTGAGAGGAGCACTAGTGCACTAGATCGCCCTCCAAGGAAAGGCCAAGCAAGGCAGCTGAAAAGAAACCCTGAAGAAATAAAACACCGAGAAACATCTAATGGGCGAAAGACACCACACCATCCGATCCGACCCTCCTCCCGGGGCAGGCAGACTGTACAAAAACTCCAAGATACCAGAAACCTCCTCTAACTCTCAATCCTGAAAAGGTCTCACAAACTGAACATCCCAAACAATCCTAACATTATCAAGATGATAACAGTCAGCAACACATGCATGACGGTCGCGGGCAATGTGGAACAACATAGGGAAAGAAGAGGCTAGAGTGGAATCACCACACCAAAGATCCGACCAGAAAATAACCGAGCTACCATAACCAATAATGAAACGAACATGAGTAGCAAAGGCCGTCCAAACATGTCAAATATCCTTCCACACCCCTATACCCCTACGGATCTAAACTGGGCGCGAACACTAACCACTATGATCCTCCCCATAACGGCAAACAATCACCCTCCTCCACAAGCGATCCCTCTCAATCCCAAAGTATGATTATTTGTGTCCAAACTCTAGCAATCCTTTGTGACAGTAAACATGTCAACGGATCGGATAAGGTAAATCCATATCCAATTTGTTAATAAAGTCGGAATGTTAGATTTGGATCATAATCGGGTTATCGATTTTTTTGCTAATTCATATTCGACTAATTGAATTCGGATTAAAATCTGATCCATTGATAGGTCTATTGATAGTGATGGCAAAACCCCCGATCCGATAATTTGACAAATTTTACTTAGTTGATTCATATTCGATTTTTTTCATTATCGGATATCTAATTTGATTATCTAATTACAAAAATCAATAAAGAATTTTAGATTTTTTGTTGTTTTTCTAGAATCAATAAATACTAAATTACCAATTAATACTTATACCACTATGTCCATGACAAATATGAAAATCAAAAAGCGAAAAAAGAAATTGGGTCATTATCAAGCATACTACATTTACTTCTTAACATATACATATAATGTGTATATATATATAATCGGATCAGAATATTATCGGACCGGATCACTTAAATCCATATCCGATTTGTCAATAAAATTGAACTGTCTCGTAATCGGACAATCGGAATTTTTGATAATTCATATCCGACTAATCGGATGAGATTCGGATTAAAATCTGATCCATTGACAGGTCAAGTGACAAGAGACACTAAAAAGAAAAAGTTCAGTAAAACATTCAGTACATGAAACCCTAATGAGTCAATCTTGAGTCAAGCTTTTCATTTTCTTTTCTAGAATTCAACTCGAAATAAAAACAGCTGCTTTAAAGGATGGTTTTATTCAGCATAATTACTTAAATACCCCTGCATGTGTAAAAACAAGTTTAAGTTTGAATTTGACACTAGAATGTTTTTGAATCATTGAATGGGTGTGACACTCCTACCAATTTTTTCTGGATAATTTTTCTGATAATTTTTTAAAAACACAATTTTATTTGAATTATATCTGTTATATTATTCTAATTTAAGACTTCTCTAATTTTTCACATTTAACGTCACATGTTGATGTCGTCCGCCCCCGAATGACTTAGAGAGTGATTAAAAATATAGTATTATAATTTCTTAAACTTAAAAACCATACTCTACTCATGTGTAATTCGTTTAAATTTTATAAAAAAATAAAATAAAACTCCACAATGTAATATTTTAGTTTTTGTTATAATTTTATAAGCTCATATCTTCTTTGTTGAAAAGAGGGAGGATTGTTTGACGAAATATGAACAGGAAAGTGAACCTTGATATACCAACCTCAGAACAATACAAAAATGTTACCGCGAGACGTATTGGCAATCGTAGATCATTTGACGACCAATTGGGATTGTCTAAATTTACACGTACATATCATCTACAATAAATCAATAATAATGTAATAATGCCATGAAGTTTTTGGGGTTTGCACAAATAAATATATATTTATATATATAACTAAAAACGGCACTTCGCCCGTTTTTAAATTACATTTCCACAAAGAGGAGGAAGCTCAAGCAAACTGAAGCCATCCTGAAACTGAAAGTACTGGATACAAACAACATGAATCTCATTCTCACCCTCAGAAACCAAATTGAAACAAACTCACCAGGGTACTAAGCATAAAGCCCCACCAAGCCTAAATTTGTTCCCTATATATATATATATATATATATGTCACAATGTAATTGCCTGGAGCACAATCTGAAACTCACTTTTCGACAACGAAAGATAGACTCGAGGCTTTTAGTACCCGAACTTGGGTTCCAAACTACTCTCGATGTCCTTGAGTGTCGATGATAGTTGCAGCTGGTTGTCTGGTGACAGCACCCAAGATGTCGGCGTAACCCACCACTCCAACCAACACATCATCATTCTCGGGTTGAGTCACCCACACGTGAGTTGCCCGGTGAGAGAGCATCTGAGCCATGACTGAAGCCACTGAGCTCGTAACCTTACATGTCAAGGGCGCACTTCTCCCCCTGTACATGCTCCTACCAGCAGGACTACCGGGGCTAGATGGGGTGCTAAAGAATCCAACGCTTCGACTACTGAATTTCCGTGGCTTTATTGAGCCGTTCACCAAGTTGTTGTCTCCAACCCCTGGACTAACAGCGAGATCGGGTAGTGCCCTTGAGGTAACATTATCCTCAACCCCCATTACAAACTGTCCGGCTGAGAGATTGACAAGGGCCCATGCAGCAGCCACATAGTCGCATTTCCATAATTTACAACCTGAAATCTCTCCAATAATCTTAAACTGACCATCCGATGATGGCTCCACAATAGCAACAGCACAGGGGTCCCGGGGAAGATTTTTAGTAGCTTCGATGGCGGGGAGAGATGCATCAACGAAGCAGTAGTCGGGGTTGATGGCTCCAACGGAAGATATGGATGACAGAGGGAGGGGAGCCAATGCACCCAGGCAACAAATGAGGAAACGTATGACATCTTCTCTTGACAGACAACAAAACTTGTCAGGAGGTGTTGTAGAAGATGAGGAAGGATGGTTAGTGTTGGAAGAAAAGTCAGTGCCATTGCTGCTAGCGCTTTCCAGGTGCTTGAGCCACTTGCCATTGTAGAGAATTGAGAATCGCTTGCTCATACCTTTCCATCCGACACTTTTAGGAACGAGGATACGTTTCACACCTTGCTTCATCATCTCCAGTGCATCTATCAGTCTTGCAAATCAATGAAAAAAATTAGGATTGATTCAAACAAAAAATAAAAGATGACTACAAAAAAGCTAGCAAAGCAGTTCGGTATAATAAGTTCACCCACTCATCACATAAAAGGATACTCAACTCCTCCCTGGTCACCCACAAAAATGAGATGATTCATGGTCAAAGCAAGTCATATAGAACTATCAAATTGACAAGATAGCAAAATCGATGTAATACCGTTTCACATATCCAGTCCAACAAGGGTTTGTACCATCATAGTATCTACGCCACATCCCGAAGTAACGGTTGACAGTTCAGGTCTTCATATGGGCAAAGTGAGTGTCAGAAGTTACTTGCTCCCCCCCCCCCAAAAAAAAAAGTAATAATAATAATATAAAAAGTCTAGGAAGCATCAATCCCTGTTGGAACCATGATTAGTCATTGCCATCTATATTAATCATTCATGTTTCTCACTTTTTTGTTGGAATGTTCAGCGCGTACTCATGTTGTCTTAGATCATCTATATCATTCTGATTGTTCAAAGCATCAAAGAAAATTAACTCCTACTATTGTTGTCCTAGCTTTATGATCAGAAGAAAACAAAATTTTAACTTATTTTACTTTGGGAAAAAAAAAAAAGGAAGAAAGGAACGAAGGCTAGCAACTCTATGATCCTTCGACATGCACAACTGTGAAATAAACCTAATTCAGGTCGAACTTCATCCTTGTCTACTAAACACATTAACCATACAACTTATTGCGAATCCCAGAGTGCAATACAATCACAATATCATAGGGACCAGTAAGGACACTTTGTACATGCGTAGGCATAGTGATTAGCATTAATTTCCCCAATCGTATCATTTATTTCACCTCACTGACAGGAAAATGGATACTACAGTTAACAGACTTTAAATTTAAATCATTTTGCCCCAAACGGGTAAGTATCTGCACACCCACTTCATTCCTAAGGGGACTTGAACCCTCTCATTCCAACTTTGGGAGGTTGAGGAGATACCACGGGGTTATAGCCCTTGGTAAATTAAAATAAATAAATAAAAAATCATAATTGCAATACCCTAACTCAACATTTGCAGATCCCTTGCATACCCACAATTTAGATAAAAGATGACATACTGTAGTATAGTATTAGCTTCACTTTAAACCCCTCGCACGTCATCAACATTTTCCCAAATATTGGCTAGGTAAAGTTTAAGAATCTAAACTTATTGTCAATTTAAACAAGATTTTGGTCATTTCACAACTTGAACTTTGAAGGCAGCTTCAAGAAAATCAATTGATGAACAAATATGAATATTTATATCTATGAATCCCGAATGCAGTCCTCTCATGCAACATATTGGAATGTGCCTGATGCAATAATGCATAAGAGGCTCATCAACAAGCATAGTCAAGCAAGATCGAAAAATGAAGAATAGACAATATATAAAGCATTGATTGATTCACACCTAAATTTGAGAGAGACAGCCCCATTAGTTAGTTTGGGAGTAGATGGGCTTATTCCACAGCATGAAAATTCCTGTGACGTTTAGGTGGGTTTAGCCAGACTTTACAAGTCAATTTTCAAGTTCCTGAATTCAAAGTTCAAGGACAATTACTACAATAGCCTATAAAATGATGGTAGTTAGATTGAGATTAACAAAGATCAGTTTGGAGAGTTTCCAGTGGAAGCTCAGCCTATAAAATAATTGTAGAGGTGTTTTAAACTAACAACGATCAATTTGGAGAATTACCAGTAGAAGCTCTTTCTTAATTATGTGAAATCCTAAACCTGGGTGTTATGAAGAAAAAGGAAAAACCAAAGAATAACCAAAGAAAATAATGAGCCGATTTCAAAGTTTTATCATTTAAATTAACTATATATTGAATTATCAACCAATTATCAATCAGCCGTAAAAGTAAAAAATCAAAATCAAGCAATCAGAGTCTACATCTTCACAACAAAACAAGACTACGCCCAAAAAGAAACAAAAACAGAACCAAAAACAAAACATAACTGAAAAAACTAGGGGACTCTAGTACAGAGCATGATAAATTCCATAGAGGATATTAGTTAATGTTCAGTTTCTTCAACAAGAATAAACCCACAGATTTGGGTAAAAGTGAAAAGATTTAGACCATTTCTAAATTCTGTAACCAAAAACCTAAACTGGGCCTAAATGCTAATGAATGCAACCAGTTTTGACTTCCTGTTTGGCCCACTGATAGTTTGCCATAGGGATCGGCACTTTCCAGAGTCTCGTGGAATTAAATTATAAGTAACTTGATCTACAAGAGGCATCTTCTCACACGCAATGGGCAATCTGACTAGAAAATTGAAAGTTAGCATTTCCCATTTGACACAAACAACAAAATATTGGTTGTTTTCCTACCAAGGCTAGATTATTGCGAGGAAAAGTGAAAACGGAAGTTTAAGATCAGTTCTTCAAGTGCAAGTATACTTGAGATCATATTCTGGTTAAAGTGCCACAACTGAAGATCAATAGTCTCGCACCATAAAGGCAATACAAACAATGACGACAATTAAGCTGTAAGCAAGTCCTTTCTACGACTGGAGTAGCCTTTGCAGGCTTCACCCACTAGATATGTGTGTGGGTGTGGGTGTGGGTGTGAGGGGGTCTGTGTGTGAAGGACCTGGCACTCTCTCTATTCTTTTTCGTTTAGAAAGTGATTCTTTTTTAATTCGGTTGGCAGCTTAATAAGATTTCCAACACTCGGGCACAATAGAGATCATCCCAAGGTTAGGGTCCCTCAGTTCAGTGGAAAATGCACAAATCCTGAAGGACAGGTTCTCAGTAAATCGTGCTATAGTTGTTTCTTCGAGTTGAGGAGATCCAGTAGGCCAAAAATGAAACAAAGAACAAAAAAAGAACATTACTAGTATATGCACCTCTTTTTCAAACCAGATTCACAAAACTCACGACCACAAATATAAACATTAGGACCACATATTCCAAAAGCTGAAATATCAACACTAGGAGTCTAGGACCATACATTCCCACAAAATTGAACAAGTGAACTGAATCATAGTATCAAACACAACATCACCTACTACAAGGACCAAAAGAAAATATTGGTCAATAATGACCACATGTTCCCAAAAACAGAAATATCAACACTAGGACCAAATATACCCACAAATTCAACATGTGAAGTAAAACATAATCCCAGAAACAACAATATTAACTATGGGGATAAGAACAAACTATTTGATCAATATGATCAATAAACAACTGACTTTCCACAACCACGAAGACAGGTTACAGAAACCAACATGAACATTATTCTTCCAAATTACAAAATCCTCGAGACTTGTATAATAATATCACTTTAACTTAAAAGATAAACTCAAAACACAACAATGATTGGCAACAGAACCAACAATAATCATTAGTCTTGCCAATTGTAAATTTAAGTCCCTTAACAATAAGATCAATCAATATTAGCATAGAACATCACATTACCCATACATAAACATACATATATATATATATATCAAATATACAACATAGATAGAGATAAAAATCAAAGAGAAGAGATATAACCTTGTAGCAGGATCAGCCACCTTGAGCAAAGAATTGTTGGGTACCACAACCTCTGACACAGGAGTGTTCATGGCCTTCTCTTGATCCTCCAAAAACCCATCTTTAGCCAAGAAAGTGATGATATCCAATGAATTAAGAATACCCACAAATCTCTTTTGCCTCATCTCTGCATTCTCAACCCCACCCGTGTTTGATCTCTTCCTCCAAATGGGTAACCCCCCTTCCGTGGAATCCCCAATTGCCCGAATAGCCGCCGCCAGCGTCTCCGTCTCCGGGAACTCCTGCAGCTCCGGCTTCCCCACCGTCAGATCCCCAACCACATGGTACAGAAAAACTGATGCCATGGCTTGAAATAGCTCAAATCCAGATAAGGGTCTGAGATTTGTTGGGTGTCTTGGCTGTTGAGAGCAAGAATTTGGTGGGTTTGGCGGGAGAGCTATAAGAGGGAGTGGAGGAAGATGAGGAGGAGGTGGAAACGGGTAATGGGTAGTCTGTGAAGAAGGGTTGTCAGGTAGAGAGAGATGGGTGTGGTGAAGTCGGTGTGGGAGAGAGAATTAGCCATTGATTAAGGGGGTGAAAGCCCATGAAAGGTTGTGCTTTTGCGAATTTGGGTTTTCGAAATCTCTCTCTGAATCGGTTGATTTCTGTTAGAGATTCATGCGGGAAGAGAGAGAGAAGATATATATATATATATGGGTAAATAGCTTAAACCCCCCTCAATTTTACTCTCTTTCCCTACTATACCCCCTCAATTATGAAATGAGCTTAAAACCCCCTAAAGTTTCATAAAATGTTGCACCATGGACTTGCCTTCAATTTTTTTTACCCTTTTACCCTCCAAACTTTTTGTATTTCCACCTTACCTTTAATTCTATCCTTACTATTATATTTCTTAATTCTTTATATTACAAAAATATTATTTCTTTAAGTTAGAATATTAATTATGTCATTTACCTTTAATGTATTAGACTAAATATATTCTCAAATGTTAATTTTTTTTTTTGTAAGTTTTAATTATTTTATTTGTAAATCAATTAACTTGTTATTAAATTTTAGTTTGATTTAAATCATAAAACTCAATCCTAATTAATATATTCATAAATAAATAAGAATTTATGAATATATTTTTATGAAAAGAAAGTTTCATTTGGGCAAAAAAAAAATTTAATTAGGATAATGAGTTTTATGATTTAAATGAAATTAAGTTTTATTGGAAAATGATATATATTTTGGAATATATATATAATTCGTCAAAAATATATATTTTTCGAATTGTTTTAAAAAATTCATAATTTTTTAAAACAATTCGAAAAATATATATTTTTGACGAATTATATATATATATATTCCAAAAAATAAAATTTTTGGGAAAAATATATATTATGTTCCAAAATATGATTTTTTCCGAAAAATAATTTTTTTTGAGAAAAATATATATTATTTTCCAAAATATGATTTTTTTTTTCCGAAATATATATTTTTTATATTTTAGAAAATAATGTATATTTTTCATAAAAAAATCATATTTTTTAAAACAATTCGAAAAATATATACTTTTGACGAATCATATATATATTTATATATATATATATATATATATATATTCTGAAACATATATCATTTTCCAATATATATATTCCAAAATATACATATTTTTTCAAAAAATAATTTTTTTGAAGGTTTGATTTCACTAAACCCTCTTATACTATTGATGGTAGTTTAGGTATTATGACTCAAAATCATATTTTGTAACATAATATACATTTTTCTCAAAAAAATTATTTTTCGGAAAAAATTCATATTTTTGAAAATAATATATATTTTTCTCAATAAAAATTATTTTTCAGAAAAAATCATATTTTTTAAAAGAATTCGGAAAAGATATATTTTTAACGAATTATATATATATTCCGAAATATATATCATTTTCCTATATATATATATATTCCGAAATATATATATTTTGTTCAAAATATATATATTGTTTTCATAAATTAGATTTATTTATGAATATATTAATTAGGATTGAGTTTTATGATTTAAATCAAACTAAAATTTAATACCAAGTTAATTGATTTACAAATAAAATAATTAGAACTTATTAAAAAAAAAATTACATTTGAGAGTATATTTAGTCTAATACATTAAAGGTAAATGGCATAATTAATATTGTAACTAAAAAAATAATATTTTTGTAATTTAAAGAATTAAGAAATATAATAGTAAGGATATGATTAAAGGTAATGTGGAAATACAAAAAATTTGGAGGGTAAAAGGGTAAAAAAATTTAGGGGCAAACCCATGGTGCAAGAAAATGAAAGTTGAGGGGGGTATAATTAATTAAGGGGGTATAGTAGAGAAAGAGAAGAAAGTTGAGGGGTATTTTTAGCTATTTACCCTATATATATATAGAAATATAGAATGAGAGAAGATATATATATATATATACCCGCACCCTTTCACCCCTGTTGATAGTGTAAATTACACCCGCACCCCTTTTATTTTTGATAATTACAGTTTCACCCCCTTAACTCATAATTACAGTTTCACTTTCACCCCCTCAACTCATTCTCCGGCGAGGTCAAACCGGGTCAACCAAAATCTGAGATGCAAAATGACCAAATTACCCTTATATGTGTGTAAAGACTTGTTTGCCCATCCAAAATGATGTGAAATGCCTAAACTACCTTCATCACTTATATATATATATATATATGTGTGTGCATAAATATAGAGATGTATATGTATGAAGAAATTGAGTATTGGGTATTGGGTAAATTTAATCTATATTTATAGAAGCATAAATTGGGTCCAAAATCAACAAACACTTCCTATAAAAAGCAAGATTTAGACCAAAAATATCAAAAAATCAACACACCCATATCTATATGTGCGTATATATATATAGATAGTTATATATAGATAGTTATGTATATATATAGCTATCTATATATATAGATAGAGATATACATAGATATAGAGATAGATATATATAGTTATATATGTATATATATATATGTGCGTGTATATATATAGATAGTTATATATATACATATATATATATATATGCGTATATATATAGATAGATAGATATATATAGAGATAGAGATATATATAGATATATAAATATATAAATATCTACCAATTTGATAATTGGTAGTTCATTTTAGGATTAGGGTTTGATTTGAGGGGTTTTAGGAGAGAGTAAGGGTGAGATGAAAAAGATAATGGAAGGGTAAATGGGTAATTTAGCATAAAATAATATTTGATTGTTTAAAATAAATATAAAAAAAGGGTATAAGAGTAATTTCATATATTCGGTCGCCGGATATGGGTTTCAGGGGTGAAATTATAATTATAAAAAATAAAGGGGGTGCGGGTGTTATTTACACTATCAATAGGGGATGAAAGTGTAATTTATCCTATATAGAAATATAGAATAAGTGACTGGTTGGCAAATGGTGCGGTGTGGTTTTTGGTTTTGGTTTTGGTTTTGGTTGAGTTGGGTTTGATATGGTTTTATTATGAAATGAAATCATGTTTCGTGTAAATGGTTTTGTGGGAAAAAAAGTAAAGTTAAAAAATCAAACTATATTTGGTAGAGTTGGTATGGACTAAAATTCTGAAACCAAATCATGTTTGGTAACTTAGAATGATTTGACATTTTATTTATTTATAATAATATTTTGTAAATATATATGTTTTAAAAAATAAAATATATAAATAAATAACTTTTATACCCATTCTTATTTTATTAAATTTTAATAGTAAATCACAATTACACCCTCTCAAATTAACTCATATCCCACTTACACCCCGTCAAATATTTCGAAATATATATATATATAATTCAAAAAATATATAAATTTTGAATATATATATAATTCGAAAAATATATAGTATTAAATTTTGAAAAAACATATATAATTCGAAAAATAATATATGAAATTCAAAAAATAATAAATTCGAATATATATATATATAATTCGAAAAAAAATTAAAATTTGGAAATATATATATTTTCAAATATATATAAAATTCAAACAAATATATATAATTTAAAAACAATATATTAAATTTTGAAAAAATATATAAAATTCAAAAAAATATATATAATTCGAAATATATATATAATTAGAAAAATTATATATAATCCAAAAAATATATATATTTTGAAATATATATAACATTTGAAAAAAATATAAAAATTTCAAATATATATAATTCGAAAAAAATATATAAAATTCAGAAAATATATATTGTTTATATATTGTTTTCAAAATTTATATTTTTGTTTCAAAGTTTATATATATATTTTCTAATTTTATATATTATTTTGGAATTTTATGTATTTGTTTCGAAAGTTATATATATATTTTCTAATTTTATATATTATTTTCGAAATTGAAACATTATATGGGGTGTGTGTGTAGATTTGTAGATGAAAGGTTGGGTGTGTGTGGTGGGATATATGGTTTAGGGGTGATATAGCGTTAACTAGGATTAAATAAGATTAAATTGATTTAAGGAATGTTTAGTTTCAGGGTATTTTAGACATTTCATACCTTGAGGGAGTGTAAATGAAGAGATACTCAAACCTGGGGAGTCTGATTGAAATAAGAGCTAACCTAAGAGGGTGTAAATGAAATTAGCCCTATATTTATTCTATATTTCTTTTTTGTTTTGTAACATTGTGTTTTACTATTTCTTTTGAGCGATTAATGGGCACTTTGAATAAATATTAACAGGTAAAACCGAATAAATAAGGAAAATTTTGAACTTTGATGCTTCTCAAGTTTAATATTGAAAAGGCATATGAGCACTGATTTCCTAGATTAATTTCCTTTCCGATGTATATAAGGGTTAATTTCAGTAAACCCCCCTATACTATCTAGATTAATCAACTAACCCCTTGTGTGTCCATTTTGCCCCCTATACTATTTAATTTTATCAAATTGCCCCCTCACTTCTCAAAATACCTAAACTACCCTCAATAGTATAGGGGGTTTAGTGAAATTAATAGTATAAGGGAGTTTAGTGAATTATTTCGGAAAAAATAATATATACTTTTTGCAAAAAAAAAAATTTCGAAAAAAAATCATATTATGTTCCAAAATATGAATTTTTTTTTCGAAAAATAATTTTTTTGCAAAAAATATATATTATGTTCCAAAATATGAATTTTTTTTGAAAAATAATTTTTTTGCAAAAAATATATATTATGTTCCAAAATATGATTTTTTTCTGAAAAATAATTTTTTGTGAAAAATATATATTATGTTCCAAAATATGATTTTTTTTTGCGAAAAAGTATATATTATGTTCCAAAATATGAATTTTTTTTTCGAAAAATATATATTATGTTCCAAAATATGATTTTTTTTCCAAACATAATATATACTTTTTCGCAAAAAAAAAAATTTCGGAAAAAAAAATCATATTTTGGAACATAATATATATTTTTCGCAAAAAAATTATTTTTCAGAAAAAAATCATATTTTGGAACATAATATATATTTTTTGCAAAAAAATTATTTTTCAGAAAAAAATCATATTTTGGAACATAATAAAATTATTTTTCGAAAAAAAAATTCATATTTTGGAACATAATATATACTTTTTTGCAAAAAAAATATTTTTCGAAAAAAAAATTCATATTTTGGAACATAATATATACTTTTTCGCAAACAAAATATTTTTCGAAAAAAAAATTCATATTTTGGAACATAATATGATTTTTTTTCGAATTTTTTTTTTTTGCAAAAAATATATATTATTTTTTCCGAAATAATTCACTAAACCCCCTTATACTATTAATTTCACTGAACCCCCTTATACTATTGAGGGTAGTTTAGGCATTTTGAGAAGTGAGGGGGCAATTTGATGAAATTGAATAGTATAGGGGGCAAAATGGACACACAAGGGGTTAGTTGATTAATATGGATAGTATATGGGGGTTTACTGAAATTAATCCTGTATATAATTACGACAATACTCAGGTCATGCCTTTGTCATCTTTCATAATGTGGTCTAATATAAGTTGAACACGTAACCAAAATTTTTTTAAAAAGGAATTGACCTTGATTTATGTATTTGTGGATATTATGTCCAATTTTTTTAAAAAAAAGATTTTAACCATGTTTCCAACTTGTATTGGATCACATCATGAAAAGGACGACGAACTTGATATGATGCATGACCTAAATATTATCCAATTAATTATATTTGAAATAATATTGTTATACCTATATTTTCTTGTGCATGTCACATTCACGTTGTGAAAACCAATCATCACTATGACAATATCATATACCAAACTTGGAAGTAAAAGAAACACATCAATATCATACACCAAAGGTGAAAGTAGAAAAACCAAATGTAATCAACTCTAATTGCCCAAGATCAACCCCCATTGGATAACTCAAAACTATCCAAAAAAAAAAAACATCTCCCAAAGAGTATTAAAAAAAAATGCCAACTTTTTTTTTTCTAAAAGACATTATCGATCCACTCGGAGTAAGAATCTACCTAAACTGACAACACCGATCTCGAGTTCACAAAATGAATTACAATTTTGAGACTAAAATTTGGTACGGCTGAGTAACTAGATGATAAAAATACAAATTTATTTTGAAGTAAAAACAAATTACAAACACCCTAAAAAAATCATTAGGAATAAAATTAAAATGAACAAGGGAGTAACCTTATCATGGTAATGTTGATTTTTCTCATAACAATGTACCATTATAAAAGTGTTCACTGGTGGTCAATATTATAGCAACCACAGTTTCTAATTACAACTACCATTTTGATTTTCTAGAGAAATTTATTTTCATGTGATTCACATAAAATAAAACTTATCACCACCACAATTGTGATGACCTATCTCGCATTGAATGACTCAGGAATCAAATTAAACTTAACAATAAAGAACCAAATAAAATAATGCTTAATACATGGTGCAAAGTGGTGCAAGGTGTGAATAAAAGAAGCATTAATAAATACCAATGCCTCTAGAATAAAAGAAGCATTAATAAAAATAATAATAATAATTGTTGGTCTCCATCACATGGAAATAAATGAAGAAACATGTGTGAACTGCTTAACAAGCACATGGAAAAATAACACTATTTCTATGGCAATTCTCCTACCTTGTAGTCGCTTCTGACTTGTATTGGAACATTTACAGTCAATTTAATGTTCTAAAACATTCTTGCTCTCCAAGGTGGAGATAGCGATAACAATGTAACGTAACAAATTCAATTTTAAAAACAAGTATTGAATGAATAGATGTATTGCCTAACGATCTCAATATTTTTTATAAGTCTTATGAATTTACATATAAATGATACGAGTCATGATTTAAAATTGTATTGCAATTGCAGCAAATTGATAGATTAGAAAGAAAGAAAGAAAAAAGTTAAGGATCCATCACACCACTCACATAAATTATTTTATATGTTAATTAGTCAGTTTAAATTTTAAAAATAAATAATTATTCTTTTCTTGTAATATTATAGTTAATTAAACATGAAAGTGAGTAAATCACTTTATCCTTGATGAGACTACATGTTTATTTTGTTTTGTTTTTGATAAATAAGAAGTAAATGATGCATCCATTTATCTCGTTATAAACTTGGAAATGCCAACCTTGTGTTAAAAGAGTTTTGGTAAGAAGTACCTGAAAGACAATAACTAAATAGGATGAGGAAGCTAGAGAAGATAGATTACCTTGACTCTTTATGTATGTTGTGTGCCAAGAGTGTGTACAAGTACCTCAATATCATGGTCGGACATTCCGGTATCAATTTCAGTTGTAGTAATAATTTAATATATTATGACAATATCGTTCTTAAAATTTAATATCAAATAAATTTTAATATTACTTAACGATATTGACACCTTCTTAAAAGGTTATGAAGTGTACTTATGGGAGGATTTGACAAATTATTCTCAAAGATAGAAAAAGAAAAAAAAAAGGCAAGGAAGAGGTACATGAAGAGAATGGTGCTTGTATTCCCTCTAGAATTGGCAGCTAGGTATTGCAAGTGCTTATCTTTTGTGTGATTTTGTGTTTGCATATTGGTGTGAGAGACTAATGTTTAACCTTTGTGTGTATATATATATATATATATATGTAGTTCAGTATGTGTACAATACTATAGTATTATTTAAATATAATTTAATGTGTCACAATATATATATATATATATATATATATATATATAAACTATATAATAAAATTATGTGTATATATATATATTAAATAGAATATAAAATAAAATACAATAGAACTTGTTATGTCGAGTCTAAAATTGGATTATATGTCCTTAAGACATATTCGCCCCGCTACGGTGCTCACAGTCTTTATAGCGTCTCTCCCAGGATACAATGACCTTCCTTATCCAATATCAGCACTACAAATTGGAGAACTAACGAATATCTTCTATGTTGTACTCTCTTCTACTAATATACTATACTATATGTATGTATATATATATATATATATATGCAGAGACATGAAGAAGAAAGAATAGAAAGAAAAATGAATTGTTGGAATTTGGATTGGGATAATTTTGCAAATGACTTATAGGGGGTATTCATGGACAATTAAGAGTTACGTGCGAACAGATGCACATGTTGGAAAAGTGGTGACTGAAGAAATGCATATCTTCATACAGTTACTTCAACTGTCCAACTGCAGTCACAATTCTTTATTTCAACTATCGAACTGCAGACATAACTTTTTGTCTAACAGTCACACAATTTCAGCAACTAATCAACTGCAGACACAACTTTTTCTCGTACAATCATACATGTTTATATCTCATTCAGTCAAAATTTCTATCAATATATGCTTTGGGAAGCACATCAGAGGCATCAAGTTTTTTTGTTTTTTGTTTTTTTATTTTTTTGAAACGAATGCATTACAACTTTAGTAAGAAGATAATAATATTCTTCTAAAAAACAAAACAAAACAATATATAATTATTTACTATCTTTCTACTATAGATAGTTCTCCCATAATTTTACAGACTCTCTTCTATTTAAAATGAATAATAATAAAAAATGAAACAATGTTACAAATTCTTTAAAATTCTTTTGCGCATATAAAATAAAGGATTAGCTTCATTTACATCTCTTCAAGTTTATCTTTATTTCAATCACACCTTCTTAGATTTGAGAATCTTCATTTACACCTCTTATTTTTTCAAACCCACATCATTTACACCCCTCAAGCATGACATCATCCTGAAATTTTGTTTTAATACATATACTACCCTCAATATGTTATTAGCTTATGTTTGGAAACAATGAGTGATTTTTTTTTTTTTTTTTTATCAATTTGACCCCTCCCATCCCACCTCCTTGTTCACTCATATTCATAGGTGCCCTTGTATTTTCCTCACAATTTCTTCAATTGCAAATTGAACAACCCAAATTTTTATCACAAATTTGTGCTCTAGGTGACCAATTTCAAATGTATAGATATAGAACATATACATATGAATAAATGTATAAATCGTAATTTTTATGTGTGCAGGTATGTATATGTGTGTGTGAGCATAGAGAGGGATTGAGTGAGGATTTAAAAGGGGTTGAGGGTGAAAGAGAGAGGTAGGTTCGGGAAGGAGAAAACGAAGATCTGGGGTTCGAGGCGGCCGGTGGTGGTGGTTGGGGTGTTTGAATATATGGTTTATGGTTGAATTATAGGATTAACAATATTCTAGGATTAAATTGATTTAAATAGTATTTGGTTGAAGGGTATTTTAGACATTTTATACCATGATGTGATTAAAAATTTATAAATCTGAGGGGTGTGATTGAAATTAAAACAAACCTGATGGAGTGTAAATGAAGTTAACCCTAGAATAAAATGTGTGGCACGTGCTGATAGGCTATCAGAAAAGCGGTGTAGAATCGCATACGTGTGAAAAAGATGGAAAAGGTAAAGTTAAAAGAAAGAATACAACAAAGAAAAGAAAAGAAAAAGTTGCTTGCTTTATTACACTCCCCAGAGCTTTGTAGACTGAGCTTTAATGGCGACAATTTGTGTTCTTATCTAAAGGGAATGTTGGTTTTCTCTGCACTATACACACACACATTCACATAGTTGCAGGTATTGATTCTCCACTCACTCTCTCTTCTTCTCTTTCTATCTCCAACACACACACACACACACACACATTTCTCACTCTAACCCATCTTTCCATCCATGGAAAAAAGATGGGTTTTTGCTTCTCAGCCCTTAAAAATCCCTAATTTGCTGTTTATGTCACTTTTATGGTTCATGTTGTTGTGTTCATCAAAACCCTTTTCTGTATATGCTGTTTCTGTGTACAATGCAAATGATGTGCTTGAGCTAGGTCCTGATGTGTATGCACAAGATAGAGCTTCACTTTTGTTGTTCAAATCAAAGCTCAGAGACCCAAATCAGAGTCTGTCAAGTTGGGGTGTTAATGGGTCTAAATGCAGTAATTGGACTGGACTCACATGTTTGAACCTAACTGGTCATGTTTTGTCTCTTAACCTAACTCACATGAACTTGTCAGGCCAAGTTCATCCCACTTTGTGCAGACTCTCATTTCTTGAAACCCTAGTTTTGTCGCAAAACAACTTTAGTGGTCCAATTTTGCCTTGTTTTGGGACATTTAGGAACCTAAAAACCCTAAATCTTAGTCACAACATGTTTAGTGGTGTTGTTCCTAGCACACTCATGGGGCTTAAGGAGCTGAGTGTTCTTGATCTCAATGCTAACAAGGATTTGAGTGGTGCTATTCCACCTTGGATTGGGAATTTTTCCACAACACTTGAAAAACTAGATTTAGGTTTCAATTCGTTTTACGGAGAAATTCCCGAGAGCTTGTTTTCCTTGAAGTCACTCAAGTATTTGGATTTATCCCACAATTCTTTGTCAGGAAATCTTCGAGATTTTTATCAATCTTTGGTTCATCTCAATTTGGAGTCGAATTTTCTTTCGGGTACTTTGCCTTGCTTCATGGCATCCTTTGAATCGCTTTCGGTTCTCAACTTAGCTAACAATTCGATTGTCGGAGGAATTCCCAGTTGCATTTCTTCTCTTCGAGCATTAACCCAAGTTAATCTGTCATTCAATGGGTTAAAATATGGGATTTCGCCAAGACTAGTGTTCTCGGATAAACTCAATGTCCTGGACTTGAGTTTCAATGAGCTATCCGGGCATCTTCCAAGCAAAATTGCCGAGTCGTCTGAGAAGTCGGGGCTTGTTCTTCTCGACCTCTCACACAACCGGTTCTTAGGTGAAATTCCCACGACGATTACAGAGTTGAAAAGCTTGCAGGCGTTGTCTCTTTCCCACAATTTTCTTACCGGTGAGATCCCGGGGAGGATTGGGAATTTGACATACTTGCAAGTGATCGATCTGTCTTGCAATTCGTTGTCAGGGTCGATTCCATTGAACATTGTTGGTTGCTTTCAGCTACAAGCATTGATACTAAACAACAACAATCTTTCCGGTCAAATTCAGCCGGAGCTTGATGCCTTAGACGGCTTGAAGATACTTGATGTGAGCAACAACAAGATTTCCGGTGAGATCCCACTGACTTTGGCAGGCTGTAAATCGTTGGAGGTTGTCGATTTCAGCTCTAATAATCTGTCAGGAGCGCTGAACGATGCAATCACAAAATGGTTGAACCTGAGGTTTCTCTCCCTTGCTCGGAACAAGTTCAGTGGAGCTCTACCCAGTTGGCTCTTCTCCTTTGAAGCAATCCAGACAATGGACCTCTCTAGCAACAGGTTCTCTGGCTATATACCAAATGGTAACTTCAATATCAGTTTGAATTTCAACAACAGCGACATCAGCAGAACGACCCTCAGAGAGCCATTGGTTGCACTTCAAACTTTGGAGATAAATTTTTCTGTCATTGTTGCGAATAACAATGAATTGAGCTTCAATTATGATCTTTCTTCAATGCTTGGGATCGATTTATCGGATAATTTGCTACGTGGGGAGATCCCAACTGGGCTGTTTGAATTACATGGTTTAGAGTACCTGAATTTATCTTACAATTTTCTTGATGGTCGAATACCAGCGAGTTTGGAGAAGATGTGGAGTTTACGGGCCTTGGATTTGTCACACAATTCATTGTCGGGTCAGATTCCCGGAAACATATCTGGCCTCGGCAATCTGGCTCTCTTGAACTTGTCATACAACTGTTTCTCCGGAGTCGTCCCCAATAAACAGGGTTTTGGGAGGTTTCCGGGAGCATTTGCTGGTAATCCGGACTTGTGTGTGGAATCCTCTGCTGAAGGGGGTTGTCGGACGAAAAACCGTCCAACAGTGCCGGGGGAGAGGTTTGAAGAAGAAATGGAGGGACCGGTTTCAGTCTGGGTGTTCTGTTTGAGTGCTTTTGTTAGTTTCTACTTTGGTGTTGTTGCTCTCTTTTGTTCTGCTCGGACAAGGCAATACATTCTCCAAACAAAAGTTTAATCGTGTATAGGTACGAAAATGAAAACCTACCACTCTGCTTCTCTCGAATTGTTTCTCCAATTTGCTAACATGTATATCATTTGTGGAAAACATTTCCATTCTCACTCACACACACAAACACACATACACACAAATGCTCTTGTTGCCAATGTGTCTCACCATGTCATCCTCATAAGGAAAGCATTACTTGCAAGGTTAAGAATAACAATTACCATCAGAAGTATATTGCCGAAAATCATGCTAAAACCATCCTCTCCGGCTCCAGTAGCTCGGATATGGAACCCTCAATTTGATCTAACTAGCAGAAAATGCTGGCCTAAGACCTGTACCGAATAACCATATACTAGACATAATTCTTCTTACTGCGAAACTGGGCACGGGTTTCTCAAGCTTGAAGCTCCTTCCGAATCCTTAGTCCCTTCAATGCCGAATACAAATTATACAATCTCTCATAACTAGAGAGTACAGACAGTTTACTACTCTTTGGCATAACAAACGTGCTATCTCAGAACATCGGTATGCTATTAAGCAAAGAATGAAGCAAATTCCTCTGTATTACAGCAATTTGGTTAAAGCTTGGAAATGAATGTCTGGCAGTTTAAATAAACAAGATCACCATGACTGAATTCTGCACAAGTTTCCATTGCATAAATTCATTAACGTCTCCATATATAATTTGATCTTTCAGTTCCACGGTACTTGATTCTTTCACTTCAAGCCAAGCTCCAATTGAGTTAATATCAGAAAAGATGTTATGATATGGTCTGGAAGGCGGCAGTTATTCATATACCGTTTCTTCAGTACTCATAGTATTGTGTACATCTGGAATAGATGTCTTCCAAACATTTTAATGGTCAAAAGTTAAGTCTGAGAGGGCTCAACCCGGAATCAAATTACAAAGACACATACTGGGAATTGATAGAAAATTGGTTAGCAGCAACAATTCGAAATCAGGAACTTCATCGCCAGCAATTTTCCAGCAGGGTTACTGTAGAAGCAGGCTCAGCTAAAACGCAACTGCGATGTCATGCAATGTGACAATGTCTCCTTCTGAGGCCCAGACATTCACTGAGCTTCTAAACGTAGGTTTCGAATGGGCAAAAGCCGAATTTTGAACTAATGATTTGATTCTTTTAAGCATCTCTAATTTGCAAACTCTCCTTTGGCACCAGAGGATCCAGAAATAAGCATTGGCTCAAACATAGCATGGTAGTAATATATGTTAATATCTAATTGGCCCATCCAAGCTCCCAGATGCAAACTGAAAAAAAAAAAAACAGAATATATAACTGCTGATTATTAGTGCTGAATCTAGACATATAATGCAAGAAAAGGCATGCAAAATGATCATTCATGAAATCATAACTTACTCCAGAAAAGAAAACTCAAAGCTAAATTATAAAAAATGAATATATAAATAAACGAAAAAATAATAAAAACTTCTGGGTAGCTTGGTACTCTTGATGATTCAAACGAATACAAAGACAAAAAGGCAAAATCCAAATGAATCTGAGTGCCAGGAGTCAAGACCCGAAACTTTTCATTTATTAAAATAAACTTTCAAAATCTAAATACCATTTGGAACATGATGTTATACTAAGATAATTCTTTTCTCAATTACTATTACAATGCATGGAATTAGGCATCATAATTTCTTTTGCAGAAAAAAGGGGAAGATGTATAACATCACCATACTTATTCAGAAAATCACATAATGACCAATTGACCATTCTATAATAAAATACAGATAATTTTTTTTCCTATCATAAAAAGAAGTACAGATAAATTTGAAGTCTATTATCAAAAATTTTGGCCAACCAGTATCAAGGTCATCAATTGAAACGAATTTTAACCAAATTTCTGGTTTCAGAAACAATTCACTCCTTACCTGCTGAACAATTGGATTTGTTGATGAGGTGAACTCATGAGTCATTCCTTGCCATACAACCTTGCCCTCATAGAGAAACAACAACCTGGACATACCAAGTCACATATTTTGTTTAGGTACTTCAAAAAGAAGCAACACACTTTCCAAGACCCTTAGTCAAATAAAAAGAAGAAAATTCAGACGCACACATGGACACATTGAAGAACTGCATTTTTTTTTGGACAGAGCAGTACCTATCAACAGCTCGGCTAATGGTACTATGTTGGTGCGTGACAACAACATATGACGCAATATTCCCAGGCTTCCCAAGCGCATCTTTACCTTTTGAATGAACAGAACGAATAAGATCTTCAACTACAGTGGATGCAATAGGATCAAGCCCGGCTGTTGGTTCATCATACAAAAGCACCTGATGAGGAGGCATAGAACAATCATCATCGATAGAAACAACCATCAGAAAAATCGCAGTGTTAAAACAAACACCATATAAAAATAAGTTGAAGACAGCCACTTAGTTTCCAAAATATTATTTGCAATAATGAGAAAAGAAAACAACATTTTCCACATTTAGACCACACACAAACACATTTTATATTGAGTGACGATGGCACAACCCATATGGAGGAGCAATAGATCAATGTACTTTATACAACACATCACCTATAAGATTTACAAAAGAGAACAAGAAGTTACACTACACTTGAAGGGTGAAGGAAAGCATACAAGTCAAGATGTGTATTCCTTAGCTAACTTGATTTCTGTATGGAACATTAATAAAACGGACTTTTTATATGCAACAATAAAAAATGAACTACATAAACTTCTACTTTAACTAGGGGTTGGGGATTTCACAAAGTTCATTGGTATATGTTGACAATGTCAGAATGACAGAGGGCATGGATTTTGTTTGATCAGTGGGTGGATATAGGTGCAGAGGATTCCTTGATATAGGTGTCTTCAGATTAAGTAACTCTTAGGCACGCAACGCACCTAACATATGCACCAAAGAGAGTGGACTATAATGCCTTGGAATGTTATATGGCCTTCTAAAGCACCTAAATATTCTCTTGCAACCCTCCCTAACCAAATTCAACAAATAGAGCTGCCAGATGATTTCAAATGCCTGCCACTAGGACACCAGATGACTCATTTGACAAGACTGACAAACACCCTTTATAACGCGGAAGTTAAAAAAAAGAATAGAGAATATTTATTGGTTGAAACTTGAAATAGAATATCTATAGCTTACCGCAAATTAACATACCTCCGGCTCTATTTCATCCCTAGTGATGTCAAAAATTATAGAACGGGCTAATGCAACTCTTTTCTTCATCCCACCGGATAACTCTGAAGGTAATCGATCCTCAACTCCCTGCACATTAAAGATTTCACACGTCATCCTATACATCAAATGGTTATGGTATATGCCAATTGAAACTACTGTTTTCTTCCGTTTTATTCCCCTCACATTTTTCTCTTCTGGAAGAGTGAAATCCTAGTCTCACAATTGGTTGCTGATTTTTAGCTGGAGAAAAAACATGCCATGCTAAGGCTGGGACTTTAAACCCAGGCATGGGCTCTAATACCCTGCAAAGTTCAGCCCAATAGCGAATACATTCACACAATTTCCAGCAAGGGGGAAGAGCACCCCAGCACTCGATTAATTATAATTTTTATACTACTGGTGAACCTAGCCGTATTCTTAATATCGCCGTCAAACAGATTCTTTCCTTGATTCTTTCGTATTTTAAAATGATTGCAGAGAACGTAACAAATACCTAGCAGAAGATACTCATAAACTGATGGATATTATTACACTGTCTCTAAACCATTGAACTCAAGCGTACACTCCCATATGGTATTAATTTCATGGGATATCACTGGGGCCAAGTGCTAGACCCCAGTAAAGTAAATCATATCTGGATTGAGTGAAGTTAATAGTTTGAGCTGTGCTCTGCCTAATGATTCCCCATTTCAACCATACCTTTAATCCAACAGCAGCCAATGTTTCTGCCACAAGCTCTGCGATTTTATCCTCAGGCATGCTCGAATTCTCATACCTGTACAATTCAAGAAAAAGGGCCCAATATTTTGGATTTAAGATTTCTTATCATAACAAAATAAATGGATTCAATTAAATTGTAATCACTCAAGTTTCAGGAAACTTCTAAAAGGTGCGCCAAATAATAAACAGAAGCTAGATAGTTTCTTACAAAAGAAAACCAACATTTTCACGAACAGTTAGAGAATCAAAGAGAGCAGCACTCTGAAAAACCTGTACTCAAAAAAGAAAAAGGGAAAAAGATTAAGAGACAATGTCACAGATAATCACCAACAGAGATAAACCCGGTACTGTTACAAGATGTGAGTTGCAATATACCAAGCCAATTCGAAGGCCAGATATCTCCTCATCGCTGATTAAACCATGCCTCCTTCTTCCTCGAATGAAGACCTCTCCCTGCTCACCAATAAACATTATTTATAGAAAAGAACTCTAGAGGTAATCAATTAATAACTTTTTTAAGCTTATTATTGTGCCACAAAACAATAGCAGACACATAAGTCCCATCATATATATAGGAGAATTAATACCTTGTCTGGTGCAAGAAGCCCAGCTATTATCTTCAAAATAGTAGATTTCCCAGTGCCAGAAGGCCCAATTATTCCAACAGCTTCCCCATGCCTAATCTACACATAGAATATAAAGTTTCCAAGATGAAAGAGCAAACAAATAAGTTACCAGATAACTGAAAGCCGAGGGAAATATCATACATGCAGGTAAATCAGATACTTCGTATTCTACATATTGTTCTAGTACATGATCCCTTTTTAGTCTTTTCTTCTTCATTTTCCTTTTTTCCTGACAAGAACAACCCAAGGGTTCCAACAAGAACTTGAAGCCTGCAACCTTGTGGGTGGCAGGAGAAGACACCCAAGCAAACGAGCTGGTGATAACATTACAAGTTGCAGAAAAGCTTGTTTTGTTTAAGAATGACATTTAGCAAGAACAGTCATAATTAGAATCATGAAAAACATTTATAAGGCAGAACACCTCAGAATCTGAAGCTACACAAAATTCCCAGTATGATACAACGCGTGCCCTCGACTGACCACAAGTTTCCCAGTACTACGATCAGAGAGAAAGTTTCGAGCTCCGTGCGCATTTTGGCAAATTAAGAGCGGATTCACAAGTAATCCGCATTGCGATTCGTAAATCCATTTTTGGAAATCATAAATCAACACGATTTTACGATTTTCAGGCGATAGGTTGGTTTTTAGCTGCACTAAATGGTACTTCTGAAGGAAATGATCTTTACATGGAAATGAAAAAATCCCAAGTGATTGATGAACAGAATATTGCGGGATCATCATAGATCATTCTGCGAAGCAACTTCATTAATTAAAATCAGGATATCATCATTTTGAAGTTCCAGTGGATCCTGGTGGTATAAGGTATTATATGAATAATAGTCTTTACCAAATATTTCAGTCACTTCCATCTTTATATTTTGAAATGGAAATTATTGTTGGATATTCTCAGGCAAAAGTCATGATATGGTTTGTAAGTGTGTGTGTGTGTGTGTGTGTGTGGGGGGGGGGGGGGGGGGGGGGGGGGGGGGGGGGGGTGGGGTTGTAACCCGTGATACATTTCTAACTCGAGAAGTCTCAAGCTAACAAAGGGAGTGGCAATCCGGTATTCTCCCAGGTCAATGCCCTAGTATAATCATATATTGGCGATGATGTTATTTTATATCTAAAAAATTTGATGAATTACTCCCAATGTCATGATATGGGGCGTAAAGTTAGGAATCAACTTATAAAATAAAGTTGATCCTTGTTGAATCAGATCCTAAAGATAGTAAGGATTTTCTGGCTATAAAGGCTATTATTTCATTTAGATATTAAAATTTAAACTCTCATTTTTCCAAGATACGAACTTGGAATAAACGTTACTCTGTGTAGGAAAGGATAACAATCTATTCCCACGCAACATCCATGAAGAAGAAGATTTAATCACAAATATCAACAAATTCTAGCTTGGCAAGTAATCCGGCAGTATGAAAGGACCTTCACTTATTGTTTATTGGATTTAATGAATCTAAATAGGCTTAAATTAGGTGGTACGGTCATATTCTACGTTGATCGATGATGCACCTATTAAAAGAGGAAGAGTTATTTGTTCAGAAAGTAAGCGACAAAGAGGCCAACAAACACTTGGTGGAATGAAGTAATTATGACTTACAATACTTAAATGTAATAGGCATGGTCTAAATAGCAAAGAATGGAAAAAGAGAATTCTTGTGACTGACCCCATCCATATGGGTAAAGGCAAGGATGGTTGGTGATGATGTATCTAGACAAGCTGTAAATTCTCAAATACAGTCACTATGTCCCCGATAGTTCTAATTTCCCAGGATGCAACCATGCTATGATCTCTGCATTTCTTGTGTCCTAACCCCGCCGTATTGGAAACCCTTTCGGCAGAGTCAGATAAAAAACTTTTGAGATTTTCTTCCTAAGAATCAAAAGTGTGAATTATTTAAAAACCTTTCCTTTAGATGATGAAATTTATTGCAGAGATGTCATTCCTCTATTTATTGTAGTTGCAACCCTCATTAAGCTGTAGCCCTCAGCCTGGCAATCAGTCACTGCGTCAGATAAAACTCCTTTCAGGATTTTCTTCTAAAAATCAGAAGTGTGAATTGTTAGAAAACCTTTCCTTTAGATCAAGAAATTTATTGCAGATATGCCATTCCTCTATTTTCTTATAGGAACTTGATTATCAAATTTTTGCACCCCTCATTAAGCTGGCAATCAGTCAGTGCCTCCTAAGTTAAGACGTCATGGTGCAAGATAAATAAAAAGCAGGAAAAAGAAAAAACAAAGAAAATAAGGAAAAACATCAAAACCCAGTTTGTATATTTTTCTTAGTTGTTGAGTGTGCAAGAGAGGGTCGAGATGAATGCCTTTCCACATTCTGCAGATATAAGGACTACATGACTGAGAGTAGGGATTTTTATTTTTATTTTTTGTTTTGACGCCGCCCACGTTACCCATGTTCACCCGTTCAAACATGGGCGACGACAATAACAGACAATGAGAAACAGCAGAGAAATTAACATTCAGGCGCGTTATCCATGCCACAAGCAATTACAGACGGAAAACAATTAGGAAATCACATAATAAAAAAATGCTCTCTGAAGGATGTGTGCTGCAGTTGTTCCTCCTCATCCCATATTTTAAATCTAGTTACATACCTAAAAGAACACGATAATTGAGTTGTGGGATGTGTTTGGTAATAAAAGTAAATTATTTTCTCTCAAGAATCCAAAAGATCACAGAGGATGTGCACCATTTCTTGCTAAAATTGCAAATTGCCCTCTAGACCCCTCAAATTGAAAATTAAAGATAAAAAATAAAACCTAGACACTTACAGCAAATTGCTCTCTGTGAATGATCAATGACTATCTCAAGTAGTTTTTATTATAGATCTAACTCATGGTGACTATGCCAAAAGTATTTATGGTCATCATGTTGTTATGCCAAACTTCTGAACCTTAGGAAGCCCAATAAAGAGCGTCCTGCAATTTATATATAAATGTCATCAAAGCATTCATGCAAATACATAAATGAAAGTTAAAACAAAATTCACCTTGAAGCTCACACCTCTTAGGATGTCCTTGTCCCCAAATGACTTGTACACATCTTTGCACTCGATAAGAACATCAGAGTCATCCTTGAGCTCCCGTACCGCACTCAAAGTTTCTGGATTAGATGGATCCTGGTAACAACATACACACCAAAAACTCATTAGACATAAATTCTACTTAAATTCTAAAGTCATTTGACCATAATCTTCCAAACCTAAAACTAGTTCAGCAAATGTCACGGACAGAGTTAGTCTAAGTGACGAATAAAAAAAAGATTCCAACCCAAAGGATACTTTATAAAGTGGTTGGATGTCATTCAGTGTACGAAATGCCCCTAGCACTTTCGTGCTCATAATAACTCAAATATTGAAACTACTTATTGGTAAGTGTGAGTTGTTTATTTTGATGATTTTGAGCCATACTAATTTGATGAGCAACTTGCAACAATTTACTTTCACACTCAACCATGAAGTCGGTGTTTTGAAGAGATGAACTTTGTTGCTTGTTTATATGTGTATGCAAGTTGAGGGGTTTGACTCCTTCCAGGATATATACGTGGAGAATCCTTAATCTGGACTGGTTTTGGAGGAAATCAAATCTGGACAAAATGTAGATTACTTCAAGAGAGTGAGGTTTCATATCTCTAAAAAGGTATCCAATCATAATAGAACAATACAACTTGGATATGTCGGGACAGATGAGAGTTTGGAGAGGCTTATGATGTAAGCAGGCGTGTGGAAAATTGTCATATGTGCGAAAGAGCGAAAAGTTCAGCAGCTAATGCGGATTTTTATGCAGTTGCAATTGCCCACTCGACCTTGGGTGGCTATAAAATGGATTTTGTACTTGGGTTGTCACAAACATAAAGGAAATGTGATTCCATTATGGTGTTATGGTGGTACTTCACAAGTTTCCAAAGATGGCATATGTTATACCTTATAAGGAGACACAGTTACTCCAATACTGTTGATCTATTAAATAAATCTACTAATTGCATGGAGCCCGGCATTCCACTGTTTCCAATGGAAATACTAAATTTGTTGATTACTTTGGCACCACTTTATGGAAGAACTTAGGCATGGAGTTTCATTTAGCATTTTTGTTTAACCACTCAACAACCATTTAAACTTTGGAATGGGCGACAACCAGTCGACCACAATAATTGCGATTTCATTAGACCACATATTGGTATATAACCTTCCAGCGAGACACGACCAATATTACCTTTTGAGGTTGATTATTTCTCCCATTTCCTACATACAATTCGATTACCGTCCAGGCCAAAAAGATGGCTGGAATTGTGCAAGAATTCAAGAAATTCATTAGAACTAAAGCAACAAATTGAGGAATGAATGTTATGTATAAGATTAATGTTGAATCTTACAAAAAAGGAATCATGTTTTTTTAAGGTGGAGATTATGTTCGGACCACTGCTACAAAAGATAGATTTCCATTGGGTCCTAAAATAAATTGAGGGACAAGAATATTAGCACATGCGAGGAAATTAAGAAGATTAACTGCAATGTCCGCCAGCTTAAATTGGCCAGCCATACTGGCACACAAGATGTTTGCAGTGTCCAGCACACATTTCCATACAAGAGCCATTCTTGTGATGAAAATTCTGGCAGTTCCAATTCTTTCCATCCAGGGGGACCAAGCAGCTGCGGAACATGAAGACAATTATTGCACCAATGGGAGCATCTGAAGATGGCAAGAAGTGCAAAAGATCTAAACAAACTGGATAGAGCATCTCCTACTAGGCATCTTCCAGATTTCGCAATTTTTATGTTTTTCACTATGGTAATGTTCATAAGGAGACTGATCACAACCAAGATTGATTTTTTCTATTAGATGGTTGGGATTGAGTCTATTATCCTAGAAAACCCTATATAATCTTGGTTTGTTGGGGTCAATTTTATCATTTTCTATTATACTGATTTTACATCCAAATTGAATATTTGAATCCACAAGACTATCCTCCTTATGCCACTCCTAGTTGTTGTTTTCATTCTAAATCCCTCTGTCAATCTCATCCTCTCTTAATAAGGTGGCATCTTTGCCTCCAATGAGGTGCTTTTTGCTCTACCTGAGTTCCCCTCTAGCTATTTATTTTCTTACTAAGGGTTTGCCCTCTACTCCTTGCATTCTTCGTTTGCTTTACGCAAAACTACACATACCCAGAAACAAGAAGAAGAATATAACCAAGGTTCCGGGAGAAACTAAATAATTTAGAAAATATAAGAAAATGACATTACAAAAAAGTGAAAAAAATAATAATTTCAATGCAAAAACACTTGAGAAATCAAAGTATGTGTAGATGACAAAGGCCACTGAAAGCAAAACCCAATGTGGCAAATTGGCTAGAAAACTGGGGCAATCTCAAGGCACTAGAAAAACCATATCGTTGGCAACTCCAATGCAGAAATTACATGAAATAGACAACATAAGCAATACATACAAAAGTATACAATCGAACAATCTCAATTACAGGAAGCAGAGAAAGGGAAAGAATTTACATTGACTTTGGAGGGAGAAAACCCATCGGCCGGCCTCAAATTCTGGGGCGGCGCCATACAGGCACAAACAATCTTTCTCCGCCCGGAAGAAGAAAAAGACTGAGAAGCACCCGAAACACACACATTGAATCTGGTGGAGCGAGAAGAACCGCTGCACTTATTTGGCGGGAATATCACCGAACACAGGGAAGACACCATGCTTTTCGACATAATTAAAGCTCTGGCAATCAAAAAACAAGATTTTAAAGGTGACCCAGATCGATTTGAGGCTCCAAACCCATACAAATCAATCAAATCCTGGCATTGGAGGAGAAATTAGGAAATGGGTATTTGGGGGTTTTGGTCTTCACCACTACAATATATATATATATAGAGAGAGAGAGATATCTCTGATGTAAAGCAAGTATAGTAGAGAACTTTTGTTTGTTAGTCCATGTGTTGAATGAGGAAATTGTGCTTAGCGTGTCGATATTGAAATGATCGATTTTGCAGTGTTGTGAAAATTCAGCACTTTGTGCTTTCTTGATTCGAGGGTTTGAATCTAGAGATTTTTAGGTCGATTTTTCTTGCCCCACTGATATATATTTACCAGTCATGTAATACAAGAATACTCGGAATATATATATATATATATACTGTAATTGATTGAGGGGGTTGAAAGGAGGTTGGTGACATGGTGAAAAAAGCTGCTTATAGTTCTTTGTTCCATTTTTATTTGAATATTAAATTCAACTTTTTATTGTGCTTGCTTAATAAAATTGTGTCATCACTAACCACACCTTATTTGTTGAAAAAAATTAAAAAGTGACACCGTTTTTTGTGTTTATATTACAAAAACCACAACTTGAAAAAAAATAATTTAAGAAAAAGATCAATAAACAAAAATAATTATAAAAATAATAATTTTATGTAAAATAATTAAAAATTTGACAAGTTGGTATAAATATAGGACTAAAATGCCCCCCAAAATTGTAAAAATTTTACGTGATGAAACAAATATTTTATGTGATGAAATAAAAAATTTACTGGATGAAATAAAATTTCGTAAGGTGAAATAAAAGTTCTATACTCCAAATCCAAAAGTTTCACATTATCCGTCAAAAAATTTTACGTTGTGAAATATAAATTTTACATGAAGATCATGCCTTAAAGGGCTTTACGGACCAAAGTTCTATTTTTTCCTTTCTCGTAATTATTTTTGTTCATTGACCTTTTCTTTAAATTACTTATTCAAAGTTGTTGTTTTTGTAATATAAGCTCTAAAAGTTATGTTTTTAAAATTTTTCCTTATTTGTTTGAATTGCTATATAAGCATATAGAAAAATAAGTGCACATGAACTGCTTTTTTTTTTAATTGATTTTAGTGGTTGTCGCAAATTCGCAATCGTCACCAAAAAGAATAAAACTAAGTGCATATGAACTTTGTAATAGTGTCATATATTTAATAATTCATATTCATATTATTGTGTAAGTTTGTAGCATATAGTTTGATTGAGATATCATGAGAAACATAATTAAAATTCGCTTTATAATTTTTCATATTCTTATTTATATTGGACATTTTTTTTTAAAATCTGCAGATTTATTTTTATTTTTATATTTATATTCATATTCGTTTATTCAAACACTAGTTAATAAGTTAAATAACACAAAGGGTAAATTATAGTTTCACCCCCTCTTTTTGAATAATTACACTTTCACCCCTCTAATTTGGTTATGGTAACACTTTACCCCCTCTAGTCTAATTTCAGGTGTGATTTTACCCAATTGCCCTTCACATTATATTATAATTGTATGGCTAATATCAATAAAATCCCCTAAACTATTGAATTTTCATATTGCCCCATCCTTATGGGTAAATTACAGTTTCACCCCCAAAAATTCGAAAAAATATTTAAAATTTTAAAATATATATAAATTCGAAAAATATATATATAAAATTCGGAAAAAAATATATAAATTCGAAAAAATATATATAAATTTAGAAAAATATATAAATTCGAGAAATATATATAAAATTCGAAAAAATATATAAAAAATTATAAAAAGTATATAAAATTCGGAAAAAAATAACACACTAAAAGGTTGACAGTTTGGATTTTTATGGAGTCAAAAATATGAGTTTTAATTTCTTATCTAGGGAAATAAGGATTGTTATTCATTTCAGCTTATTGTTAATTTAGGCATATATACCTTGTAGTGTATTCGTGAAGGTAGATGTGAAAAATGCACCATGGTGTGTTAACTTCCTTGCAAAATATAAAATCATATTTAATGAATCATCCTATGTTTCCATTCATGTGTACAGATTAGATATTACATCATTTATTGGTTTGGAAAATATATATATTTTCGACACCATATTTAATGAACCATCCCATTTATTGGCTTGGATAATCATATTTAATGAACCATCTTATTAGAATTTTTTTTTCCTAATTTTATATTTTTTTTTCTTATTTTATATATATTTTTTGAATTATATATACACATTTTCGAATTATATATATATTTTTTGAATTATATATATATATTGGAATTATATATATATATATTTAATTTTATATATATTTTAAATTTTTAAATATTTTTTCAAATTTTGGGGGTGAAACTGTAATTTACCCATAAGGGTGGGGGCAATGTGAAAATTCAATAGTTTAGGGAAGTTTATTGATATTAACCATAAAATTATAATATAATGTGAAAAGCAATTAGGTAAAATCACACCTGAAATCATACTAGAGGGGGCAAAGTGTTACCATAACCAAACTAGAGGGGTGAAAGTGTAATTATTCAAATAAAAGAGGATGAAAGTGTAATATATCCAAACAAGAGGAGTGAAACTGTAATTTATCCTAACCAAAAATATGATTATCATTATCTATAAGGATTTGAATTGTTCTAAATCAACTTTGTAATTACATTAAAATAAACATTAATTATCATAATAGGGATAATTACACAAACTTTTCCCGAATTATGGCATAATTGCATGCGATTTTCTTAATGTTTCAAAATTTTAATAATATCAGAAACCTCCCTGAATTGCACCTCAATTGTAACATTTAGATATTTTGTTCAAAGTCGATGCCGAAAATTTATTTTATTGGTCAATAAATGCAATATTATGGACCAAACTCCCTATTTTATCCTTGCAATTACATTTGAATCCTTACTGCATTCAAAATTACTAAAATACCCAAACTTCATTTACCAAATTGCCCTCGTATGTATTCTATATGAACCCATTTGAGTAGTTGTTTATAGCTACCCTTTCTCTCTATAAAAATCACTTATTCTCTCTCTACAAGCTTTTTATCATGACTTGGGAAAGATAAAGGAATGCATATGAAATGACCATATAGAATATGGACCACAGTCCCTATTTTATCCTTGCATTTCTTGCAATTACATTTGAACCCTTACTGCATTCAAAATTACTAAAATACTCAAACTTCATTTACCAAATTGCCCTCATATGTATTCTATATGAACCCATTTGAGTAGTTGTTTATACCTACCCTTTCTCTCTATAAAAATCACTCATTCTCTCTTTACAAGCCTTTTGTCATGACTTAGGAAAGATAAAGGGACACATATGAAATAACAGTTGTTGGTGCACATAATTCCTGTCAATATATTTGAGAGGAAGGTAGAAAATTTACCGTCCTCTAGAAGATTCTCTAAATATCTCTAAAGATATAAGGGTATGTACGTCATTTTACTATTATTTCTTGTTGGACTAATATTCTGATAATACTAAGGGAGGTTTCTGATATTGTTAAAATATTAAAGGAATTGCATGCAATTATGCCTTAATTCCGGGGAGGTTTGTGTAATTATCCACTCTTAATAATAATTACAAAACAACTAATTTTCTTCTTTTTATTTCTTCATTTGAAAATACTATAAGTTTACAATTGCATTCCACTTATACTTCAACATAATACAACAATAATACAAAATATTAATCAAGTAGTAATTGATGACCCCGCTACTATACCTTTCAATTTATTAAAAGTTATGTCACGCCTCGAATCTGAAGACCCAGATAATGACTAGAACACAAAGAAATTCATGAAAATCAACTTGTCAAACCTATTCAACCGGTACTCTTCACGTGGGTATTGTTCATAGTTCACTATTGCGGAAGCGATTTCGAAATAGTAATATAAATCATACAATCCCCAAAATCAAATCAACTTACAAGCTAAACATGCTAGTCCAAAGACAATCAAATACAAATACCCAATACAAATTACACAAAAATACATATTCTTTGTTATTACATTAAGATACGATTAACTTAGATTCAAATCCCACAAACTCCAATATCTCACGCATCATCCACCAATGGTTCTTTTCCTGAAAAATGTTAAGTAGTGAGCACAAACAGCCCAGTAGAGAAAAATCATGCAAGTGTAAGATTCTGCAAGTATGTAAATCAATGAATACATATAGGGTATGGTCTCTAACCTAGTCCAATGTCATAATATAATTACACCAAAAATCTTAATATAAACTCATGCTAAATAATTTAAATATCACCAACAAGATGACATAAAATAAATTCACAATCACAAAGGAGAAAAATCAATAATCTCATTATGAACTCAATTAGATCAATTTAAATATTACAACCGTGATAGTATAAACATTCAAAATCATCAAGTGGGAAAATTAAGTCATGATACAAACCCTAGGGCATGAACTCACTGTTCATCTGCCTAGTCAAATGATCGTTTTAAGGTTACTAACCCTACGGTGATGTCAACCAATTACGCGATAATTCGAGGTCTTTCACCCCTGGAGCTCCTTCATCCTCTTGCTCATACCACACGACATTTTCCCAAAATCAACAATTAATCCACAATTCATCAAATCATAAATGTCATTCACATGCGCACGTAAGTAATGATAATACACACATTCCATGATCTACCTAATAAAAATTCTATCGTGACATGAATCAATGCATTTAAATACATTATGCAATTTTACAACTCATATAAAAAATAACAAAAAAAATATCATGATCATTTTATATATAAACATTAAAATGGATAAATGAAGATTCTTAAACTCACACAACAACCCAATAAATCCCTACCTCAAACCTAGATGAAAAATCCAGTAAATACTAAGATCAAAATAGTAAAGTTGTGTAGAAAACGAAGAAGTGAACAGTTTGCCCTTCACGCCTTCACTTGCACCCTGTTTTGCCCGAAACCAAATAATACATATTGAATAATTTGTACAAACATAACCACATTGATTTTTATAGTGAAATTTATCAATAATCAACATGATATATAGGAATATTGATCAGAATCTTAGGTCGGTTAAAAATATGATTAAGAATAAGACTATAATGACCTAGTTTTACTTATCGCATGTGCACGAGTCATATTATAGTATAGTATTGCTTGAGATAGGTTATCGAACCCAAATGACTAATTTGTACTCTAAACTCTAATAAAATAATATTCTTGAATTGTCACTATAAATATAGTTTGATTTGAATTTTTGATATTAAACTAATTAAATAAATAACTAAACTAAATAAAACAAGTAAAAATATTGAGAAAATTCAATAGAAAGAAAGTTTAGGGTGTATCTAACGCCACTACCAGCCTCATCATATAGACATTCTATTCAATCTATTATATAATGGAGATACAACTCTCTTGAATCAGACTAGTACTGCTACAAGCTAATACCTAGTCCCCAAATAAATACATTCAATCGGATTCAGCTACAAACCATATTTGAAATGAATGTGATTAGTGCACGCGATTACTCTACTCTACTCTTACGGTGCATTAAATTAAAACATGCCTATTTCACCTCTCTTTAGCATGGTATGTCCAAATCAAGACTTCCTATTTTACGAACCATTATGTAGAAAACTAAAATTTAACCTTCGGAGTTCTAGCTAGTAGTGGTTAAGCATAGTTGGGCAAAATTAAGCATTATACCAATCTAAGCCATGAAATAGAATAAATGCAAAATTTTATATAAAATGCTAGTGCGTTCTCTCATCTACATAATCATTACAATAGTATTCTTTAGCTTCCCTTTTTACAATAGAAATAAATAAAACATAGTCTACATTACTTGGGCTAGGGTTTGCTAGAAACCCTAGATACCGTTTATTTGCCCATGTTTGTCGGAGATCGCATCGTTGGTGTTGAGCCCGAATCCATGGACCTCTTGGTATTTTTCACTATTTTCTCTTGGTCTTCACCTCTTTGTTGCTCTCCAGATGTGTTCTTCTACGCACTCATTATTTGCAGAGAGAAAAACCCATTTAATTCTGATATACGTGGCCTTTTATGGAGAAAATAAATCACACTCCCAAATAATTTGGGAGATCTAATTAAAAATAAACCTAATTACTAAAACTAATTTAAAACTAAAATTTATCTAAAAATTATGAAATAATTACAGAATAATTATAATTAATAAATAAAACTATTCCTAAAATATCAGCCAAAATCAGAGTTTATCTCGACTACCAATAAAAATCACGAAGTCTTCAACAACCTTCCTAACAAATAAAATCGTAAATTTGATGCCTTAAATGATGCGTTTTGGCCCAAAATGATCTGGGCTCACTATTTTTAGTGAGTTTTGTTTATTAACCCATTTCCACTCAAAAAATTGACATTTCTTGCTAAATTCGGACATTCTGACAATTATATGTAAAAACTGTAGACTCGGTCTCGGTTCTTGAATGGTCTTGAGCCAACATTCCAGTTAATTTACCGAAATTAGCTCACTTTACATGCATTGAACCTGAAACACACTTAAACATGAAAAATCGTATAAAAACACTCAACTAATAGAATAATCAGACTAACAAAGACAAGTTAGGGGCCTAGAATACATAATATTCGACACCTAACAAATATTTACACAAAATTTTTTGGGATAAATCGATGAAGATAAGCTAATCAATTAAAATTGAAAAGTTTAATTTTCGGCATGTCACCGCAAATGGACAACAGGTAAACAATGAATTTTATAAAAATATCCAAATAAGTAAAAATTATGAAATTTCCAGAATTCACTTTAGACATATACATAATAAGCCTACTGTCAAGTCAGGCTTTCATAACAAAACTGTAGAACGAACACCTTTCACTCACAAATTTTTCAAAAAATATCCGTATGTAAATAAAATATGAAATTCTGGATACTTACATCATATACACTGATAATCATGTGATAAAAGTTTTAGAACAAAACTATAAGTATAGACTTCTCAAATCAACACCTAAAGTTACGTTTTCCCAAAACGTGTGTATAACGAACATCTAGTAATAAAGAATTTATTTACCAATATATATTCATTGAAATATTATGAAATTTGGTACAGATGTACTAGGCATATATGGTAATCTACAATAAAAGTTTTAGAATTTTTAAGAGTACTAAACCACGTGAAACAAATGGTTAAAAAGAAACCATAAACGGATCAGCAAGTAGTAAAACATAACTAGACATACTACTTCTGTGATTTTTAGTAAAATTAAATAATTATCTAAATCCTTTGAAATTTTCATGGATGATAATCGACATATACAAAAACATTATGTAAATTTTCAGAATTTGATAAGTACAAAAACATGAGTAATAAAAGACCAAACAAAAATAAAAAATCAATTTTGTTAACAGAAAGACTAACCCGAACAACATGTACTTCCAAATTTTTAATTAAATATCTACTCATCAAACAATTCTAAAATTTTCAAGCATACATAACAACATACATATAAATGTACTGTAAATGTTCAAAAAATTATAAATGAACCGAACATCAATTAAAATTCATAGATTAGAAGCTCAGGATTTGTTAAATTAAGTTGTTCTAAAATCTAAAATTTCTATTAACAAAATAAATCAAAACAAAGAAGATCATATACCGAATTTGGTATTAAACTAAAAATCTCACTGCGTAGAACAACTTCCTAGTTGAACACAAAATCCGATTCCTATTCCAAGGTATCCAAAATTTTAAAGAGAATGTAGAGGACAAAAAAAAATGAAAGGAAAAATGAAGGCCAAATGTGAAAATGGTTTTGGACGACTAGAGCAATGGTCTATAAGACCCACTATTATGTACTTAGTGTCATATGATAAATAGATATATAGGTAGTATACATAGATATGGTGGTTTTAATTCCTACCATGACACCCATACCCAATAATATATATACAACATGATCACCAACCCTTAGAGCATGTGGAGTGGTGTGTTATGGGTAGTTTTATACTTTTTGATAAAGTGTAGTGTCACGTCAGCAATTTGGAGAGTGGGTGATGACGTGGCTCTACACTTTATTTGGAGTGTGTGTGTCCTATGGAGTGGTGTTCTATGTTTTACTACACTTTATTATTATTTTATTATTCAACATTATTTAATTACTATTAATTTTTTTTAATATACAAAAAATATTAAATATGACAAATAAAAATATATTCTCAAATTTTCTACAAATGAAAAATACATTAATAATTTCTCACATACAAAAAAAAAATAAACATGCAAAAAAATACATTAAATAACTTGACACACGTGAAAAAAAATACATTACACCATAACACACTGAAAAAATATATATATTAATATTTTACCATAAAATTATAATTGTCACACCCCAAAAACCACAATAAAAAGGAAAACGTTCCATTAATAAAAATTCGTGGGCATGATAAATATAGCATAACCCAATACTCAACACTTTTGCATTAAACAAAGTGTCTACAATAACAACTAAAAATTGTTTCCAAGTAGTAACATTATTACATCAAACAACCCACTAAAAGTCAGTCACAATTGAGCTTATTACAATGCTCTCAAATAAAATAACTTGTAAATAATGATCGCAAAATCTGACGAGGTGCCCTCACCACAAGCTAATCAACGTGTACCTGAAAAATAATGGGGTGAGCTCACAAGCTCAGTAAATAATGCTAAATACAGTAATTGTTCATCAAATTAACCCAACTTTATATATCCGTATATAAAAAGGATTCAAACATGTTACAAAACATAATATCAATTAGAATTCATGGGCTACTCAAATAATTTAATAAATAATAATCCTCGTCAACTTATCTCACTTGAGCCCCAAGCTCCCCTCTTTCAACGATACGGTGTGCAACGAATAGTCCCTGACTATCGTTAACACACAAGTGGTTGGGTAGACGTCTACACCTAGATGGTCCCGGACCACGTCCACATAAGGGCACATTAAGCCCAATGGCCATAATGATAGGTAGTGCACACCTCAAAGCAGGTCCCGAACCATGCTTAACAATTTATTTCACAGAGTCGTACTGCCACAATATATTCATACGCACATTTTCATGTTTAACTAACTAATAATGGAACATTATAAAAATGAACACAAATAACCAAAAAGATATTTAATAAATAAGTTCGTAATATTCCAATGTATTCACAAACACTTTTCAACTAACTTAAATCTTCCAAAAATAGCATACCAAAATACTTTATAACATTTTAAATAGTTTTAAGTTTGTTTCATTCAATTCTTCCATGCTATATAAACTCTTGTATTTAGCATTCAACAACCATGCTTACGAATACGTTATTTTAAATATAAAGTATTTCCTAATTCAATTTATAAACTAATCATGTAAATATACAGATTATAAATGAAATAGAAATATAAATATTAATCATATACTTAAACTGTTTTACGATAATATAACCTAATAACATCCCAAAATATTATTTACGTATTCTTACATCAGCGATAACCTATTGTTTTACGACTAAGTATACGATAATGATATAGGTTAACTACTTACACTTACATCAGCGATAACCTACTGTATATCATTGTATATCCACTACCGCAACAATCTGATATACAACCACTACGGTTATTGTTATGATATTTAATAGCAATAAAATCTTGTTATTTAGCAACGTACTAACAATAACCTAATGTAACGATAAAATATACTAACAATAACCTACCGTAATAATGATACCACGTTAGTCAATAACCTACACTGTCCTATTGTATTCAACAACATGAATACAACCATCCTACAATAACTTATTATATTCAACAGCGAAACGAAATCACATATATTATAATAATGACATAATCGTATATTTCCTATTTAATTGCCACTATACAAATTCTATCAAATTTTGTGTAATCAATTATGTTAGGTTTATTATCAACACAAATATATAAAACTAGATTACACATATACAAACAACGTACTACAATCAATTACAGTTCACAAATATATATTTTCATGCTCTTGTAACAACTCATAAATCCTACTTATATATAGACGTATAATGCAAGGTTAACTTGCCTGGTAACACGTATGACCCAAGTACACGTCAGTCACCTCCTTGCTACACCAACGAATCACAGACAACACCCTCTGCAACTCTTCTCCCATCTGCAAACGTGAATAATAGGTATAGACGCCTTCTCAACAAAAATAATTGCCGATATTTATAAAATATAAAAGTTGTTAAGTTGTTGAGATAACCTAGCTTATCCACAAATTCAAAATTAAAAAATCTGATGACTTATCTAGTTATCTACTCAAATTTAAAATGTTGATATATATATATAAATATATAATAAGGAAAACACGGGTGTTACAATAATAGAATTAAACATCCTCTTGTCTAAAACGCGATATTATTGCATTTTGTTGAGCCTCGATCATATTATATTATTGTACTAGATCTACATTATTGTACTACATTTACATTATTGCACTACATCTACATTATTATTTTACATTATTGTACTACATCTACATTATTATTTTACATTATTGTACTACATTTACATTATCATTTTCATCTATATTATCATTTTACATTATTGTACTACATCTACATTATTATTTTACATTATTGTACTACATCTACATTATTATTTTACATTATTGTACTACATTTACATTATCATTTTCATCTATATTATTGTACTGCATTTACATTATCATTTTACATTATTGTACTACATCTACATTATCATTTTACATTATTGTACTACATCTACATAATTATTTTACATTATTGTACTACATTTACATTATCATTTTCATCTATATTATTGTACTGCATTTACATTATTGTACTACATCTACATTATTATTTTACATTATTGTACTACATTTACATTATCATTTTCATCTACATTATTGTACTGCATTTACATTATCATTTTACATTATTGTACTACATCTACATTATCATTTTACATTATTATACTACATCTACATTATCATTTTACATTATTGTACTACATATACATTATTATTTACATTTTTGCTTATATATACTACATCTACATTTTCTATATTTTCAATTCAAGTCTATTTCATATTTTGCTTCCAAATTAATCTTCTCTTCTTTGTCTCTTTATTTTTTTTATATATAAAAATGACTTCATCATCACGATCTATTCCGGAGTCTGACGAGTCACTTTCTCCATTAAGTTCCATTTCCGATTCTGATGGAAAAGATTTTCTCCATCAACATCAAAAAAGGATAAAAAAGTTCATGGAATTGTTATCGCTAGAGAATCTCAACGCATTCTTTCAACATCCTACAAGAAAATATATTAAGCGTGATCGAGAGGCGGCAGCCCAACAACTATTTGAAGATTACTTTGCCAAAAATCCCACCTATCCACCTGAGATGTTTTGTAGACGATTTCAGATGCGACGAGAGTTATTTGTTCGCATTTTAAATGATATTACTGCACATGACGACTATTTCATCCAAAAACCCGATGCAGCAGGTCGTATGGGTTTACTCCTATACAGAAGATGACTACAGCGATACGTATTCTCGCATATGGAATTTCAACAGATCTGTGTGATGAATAATACATAAAGGTTGCGGAGCACACTGCCATTGAAAGCTTGAAGCGCTTTTGTGATGTTGTAATTGCAGTATATGCAGAGCGGTATCAACGCTCACCAAATGAAAAGGACATTGCATGTATGCTTCAAGAAGGAGAGGAAAAAGGGTTTCTTGGTATGTTCGATTCTATAGATTGCATGCATTGGGAGTGGAAGAATTGTCCCATAGCTTGGCACGACACACACATGGGAAGAAACCGTAAGCCTATCCTTATATTGGAGGCGGTTGCATCAAGAGATTTATGGATTTGGCATGCTTTCTTTGGCATGACTGGTTCAAACAACGATGTGAATGTCTTGGATCATTCTCCAGTGTTTAAAAATTTGATCAATGGAAGAATGCCACCTGTCAATCACGTGGTAAATGGTCATCAACGTACAATGGGGTATTACCTCTCTGATGGTATATATCCTAAATAGGCAACTTTGATTCAGACGATATCGCACCCAACAACTGGTAAGGAAAAATTATTTGCACAAAAACAAGAAGCTGTTAGAAAGGATGTCGAAAGAGCATTTGGCGTGTTGCAGATCAGGTGGGCTATAACGCAAGAGCCAGTGCGCTATTAGGATAAAGAAGACCTGAATAAGATAATGAGAATATGCATCATATTGCATAATATGATCATTGAAGATGAGCGCGAACACATATTGAACTGGACACCTCCGAGTGATGAGCCAATATCCCTTCCGCAATACAATTGAAATCCAGCAATATTGGCGGCACAGATATCCTATCGGCTAAAAAAGATTTGCAATAGAACAAGTAATGTTGATCTAATGAGAGATTTGATGGAAAATTTGTGGAACCAATTTGGTGATGAAGATGTTTAGGTTGATGTAATCACTGAAAATGTACTTTTAATATTATTATGAAAATTAAATAAATTAATTCCTAAAGTTAAAAGTATGAGTTTTTTTAATTATATTTTTTAATTAATTAATTGAATGTTATAACAAAATATTGCATTGAATGTTATAGCAAAATATTGCATTGTACATTAAAGAATATAGCCAAAATAATATATTTTTTATTTTAAATTTATTAAATTATATATTTTTTAATTAGTTAATTGAATATTATAATAAAAATATTGTATTATATATTAAAACATAATTAAATTAAAAAATTATTATAAAAATAAATTTATTATAAAACAAAAAGATAAACCAACATAAATTGACCTGACATTAATTATTTTAAAATTGAGCAATGACATGCACACTTTGCATGCATCAATTGAATTAAAGAAAAGAAAAAACAAAAATAAAAGACAAATGTAGAGTGACTCGTCACTTGACTAGCTGACTATGGCAAGTCAAGTGCAAATTTTTATGTAGAGCCCACTCAAAATTTTTATCATTCCACATGCTTTCACACACTCCATGACGCGCTACAGGCCTCTCACACACGCCATTTCCTTATCACTCCTGATGCTCTTATAATTTATACCCATAAATATGTACCTATACTTTAGTAATAGAAAATATATATGTATATATATTTATACACCTAACAATACAGAAAGCTATGACAATTATTTAGTCATGCCTTTAATTATGCATCACCCAAAATCTATCACTTACATACAACATGATATGCGTATGGGATTTAGTACTGTTATTCAAAGTGTACAGATCAAATGTTCATCCATCAATAATTAAGTGTGGGTCACACCTCAACCATTCTAATTTTCTTCACTTTCGCTAAATAATAATTTAAACATAACTAACCCGCACTACCAATAGTCAAACGAAATAAAATAAAATAGAAATAAATAAATTCGCACATTACATGTTACAACTAATTCACTTGTCTATTTTAAGTTTGAAATGACAAAAATATTAAATATTTATGGTTGAGACTGATAAATAAATTAAAAAAATATTAATGAAATTTATGAAGATGCATCTCTATTAAATATTCATTCTTATTTGTCTATCTCAACCATGTCATGGATAACTCAATCCCTTTTTTTTAAGGAAATTTATGAAGATGCATCTCTATTAAAGAAATAAGTAATAAAATATAAAATGTTAATATGCTTTTCAAGAACAATAATTATTTTCTATTTAATACCCAAATTTAGCTCTCAAAAACAAGGGTAGCATAGCAACCAAGTCAGGAAATCCAACTATCCAATCAAACCCACCACAGATGGCTCTATTGTTGAGACCCACACCCACCACTGCCTTCTCTTTCCCCCTCAAACCCTCACCAAAACCTGCAAAAATGGCGCTCAATTTCACCAAAACCATGATCACCCAAAACACCAAAACCACAACCTCCTCTACTAGCAACAACCATACCCAAAACCCCACAAGAAAGCTGCCCATATTGCTCTTTGATGTCATGGACACTCTTGTTCGCGACCCTTTTTACCAAGACATCCCCGCCTTCTTCAGGTATATATATATATATACACCCATTAGTATATCTCATTGATTCTAATGTACCCTTTTTGGGAAATGTAGAAATTGGTAGAATAAGAGATCGTACTTGGGATATAATTGATTTATTTATTTAATTGGGTTGTCGCAATATCATTGATTCTAATGTACCCTTATTGGGAAATGAAGAGATTAATAGAATAAAATATCATAATTGGGTTGTTGTTGGTTTGTTTATTTAATTTGGGTGTTGCAATATGAGAGCGATTGAAGTGTATGAAATATATAAGATTGAAAGCTCAATTGCTATTCACTGTCCATTGGGATGTAATGATCTTAAGTGACCCAATAGAGGGTTCAAAGTAGAAATTAGTATAAAAATGTAGAAATTATTAGTATAAGAGATCATAATTGGGATGTTGTTTTTATTTTTATTTTTATTTGATCGGGTTGTTGCAATATGAGAGTGATTGAAGTGTATGAAATATATAAATTAAAAAGCTCAATTGCCATTGATTGTGCATTGGGATGTAATGATTTTCAGTGACCCAATAGAGGGTTCCAAGTAACTTTACATGTGCAGACTGTTGAAGAAGATGTTCTTGAATGACATTCACTATCCATTTTTATAATTGCTGTTTATACACTCCCCCTAGCTTCATAATAAAGGTGTTTTTCTTTCTAATCTTGAAAACATAGTGACTAGTAGATGTAAATGAGATGATATCATGCCGACCCATATGAATATGATATGTCAAGAGGCAAATCTTGCAGAGTTACTTCCAGCATGTACTTTATTGCGATCTCTTGACCTATTTTACCTTCTGGAATTTGTCCATTTCCTTTGTTTATTTTCTAATTATCGGTTTATTATCTCTGGAGTCTTATTTTTATTCACTTTCTGTGCTATATTTTTCAAATTGATCTTTGCTCAGAATGTCTTTGAAGGACCTAATAGAATGCAAGCATCCAGCTGCATGGATAGAGTTTGAAAAGGGGTTGATTGATGAGGTATACTAGGACATGGTATGATAAACTTTAAATTCCTAGGATTTTACTACATGGATACTTTCAATGGATAAGAACGGGTTTAGCAATAAGGGATCTTTTGTTAAAAATGAATTTACATCTATTTATTTCTCTTTTATTTTTGTTTTATAAATTTGCTCTTTCTTGAACTTGTGGACTGCTATTGTAAGATTGGCTCTTTCAATGGCACATCGACTTTCACTTACGTGTTAGGAGTTCTGTTCAATGGCATTCTTTGGCCTTTTTTATTTATTTCTTTCTGGTATAAAATATTTCCCACCTAACCACCTTGTTAAGATGGGATACAGTTGTCTAAATGAATTTTTAGGACCTTTCCTACACCCGATTTTATCATACTAACCACAGCTTGTCAACTACCGTCCTTAAATTGAGTAATTATATTTTACGATGGATATTCACCTCTATAAGCAGATTCTCAACTCATACATGTGAATTTGCTCACAGTTTCGATCAGCAACGTAGTTTCCTTTTAATCTGTTAGCTGCTTCTCTTGAAGGGAACTTTATCCTCTGTAAAGGTAGCCTTAACCTAGTAAAAACAGAAAATAGAAAATGAAAAATAAAAGTTTAAGAAAGAAGAACGTTGAGAAAGAGATATATACATTTCATACCGGACATTATATTTGGTTGCACTATAATTAGGTGGGTTTAATTATTGGCTAAAACTTTCTTATCATTTTGAATTGCTTTTTATATTTTTTGTTTTAAATTGTTTCAGGTGGAGCTAGCAAGAGTATTTTTCAAAGATGGAAGGCCTTTTGATTTGTCAGGTTGGTGAGATTTCTTCCATATGTTGAACCTGTAAAAAACAGGTCTTAGTGGTATTTGGAACTTCTCGTGGTGCCTACAAAATATATTTCTTTCCAGTGGAAAGGGAGAATAAATTGAAGTTATTATTGTTAATGACATAACAACCTTATAATAAGAGATTTGAAATATCTGAGCCGGTATTATATGCTAGCCATGATGCAGCTTACATTCCTATAACAACAATTGCCGGGGTGTTATTAGAGGGGAATTGAGAGGTAAAGTACCTAGCGTTGGTCCCATTAATTTGGTATACTAGGAGGGATAAGCTTGTAATGTACCTAGTCTCTGTCTTCATTGCATGATGTTGCTGCCCTCGAACTTATAGATTACTAAATACTCTTGCATTTATTTAAAAGAAGTGCTGATTCCTTGTTGCGTTGCGATTTGCACTTGGTTTTGCAAGATGGTGTTATGATTCTATTTGTCTTTTGGCTCTTTCCTGATGTGTAGTAACTAGTAATGTTTTTCCTTTTAGGGCTCAAAAAGTGTATGATAAATGGATACTCCTATCTAGAAGGTGTTGAAGGATTGCTTCATGATTTAAAGCAAAACAACTATGAAATGCATGCTTTTACAAATTATCCATTCTGGTAAGTTTACACTGTTTTTAACTTTATTTGCTCAACGAATTGACTGGAATTACTTTTTGAAATTTTCTTTTGAGATTAATTCTACTATTATTATTATGTTTTTTTGGTAGGTACAAAATGATCGAGGACAAGTTGCAACTCTCAACTTACTTGTCTTGGACATTCTGTTCGTGTATATCCGGTAATGTTTATGATTAAACCTTGTTTGGATGCTCTTTCTATACTCTCTTTGTATCTGTATGTTTTTGTGTACGAAATACTCACATGAAAGAAAATCTTGTGTAAGCACATACACATAAAATGTAACCAGAACAAAATTATTTTAGAAGTGGTCAACGCCAATAATCTGGTTGTGTTGGGATCAAGTGAATACTTGCAGTATCAATATTAATCAAACAAAGCATCGTATTCTATGTTTGTGCGCCTTATATTTCACATGCATTCCCATCCCATCATTCTTACCTCCAGAACTTCAGTGTACTAGTAGAGTACATTTCATTACCTACTTTGTTTTCTTTCTTTTCTGGTGGGACATAAATTAACATCTGAAAGTCCTGGGGTCTAGACCGTCGTCAATGGTTTATTGCTGCAATTTTTACTTTCTTGCTGTGTCAATCACAATTCCAGTCTTATGATTATCTGTTTCCCAAAAAGCAGGAAAAAGAAAACCCGAGCCTGATTTTTACTTGGAAGTTCTGAGGCATCTCAATGTTGAGCCAGCAAGCTGCATATTCATTGATGACAGGTTGATATAGCTACTCACATACAAGTACATATATATATGTATATATACACACCCCCACACAAATATATAATCTTTAGTTGCTGAAGAGAATGGATTCCAAAGTTCTAGGAGTTCCAGAGTTTATTCTTGACTAGGCCTGCAGTACATGAATAAAGTTACTGACACGTATTATCAATGCCTCTTACCAGGATGAACAATGTTGAAGCAGCAATAGATGCTGGCATCATCGGTCTACAATTCAAGAATGCGTCGTTGCTGCGTCAGGATCTCTCTCGCCTAGGCATTGACTTATCATTAGATGAACACAATAAAAACCAAGGTCCAGCTGAGATTGCACAAGAGCGATTGACTTGATTTCTGTAACCTCTTGCTCTGATTCCCGGGTTACGTTTTATCATTTGTTAGCTCTCCACAGCAGAAACTAGCTGAAGAATATAGTATTCTTTTTAATAAAATCTTTTAACTCTGACAAAAAAAGAAAAAGAAAAAGTGAAGGTCCTTCCTCTTTTCCTTCCCTCCAACCCAACACAAAATGATACCCTCTCAATGTTAATGTGTTCCATACCAAAAGGCTGTGGAACTGTTTAGCAGGAGAAAATTTTCCTCCAAAGTTTTTGAATGAGCCCTGAAGCATAAAACTATCTCTCAGCCTTGAAAAGTAATAGAAGAAACCTCACTTTTCAGTCATAGTTGATGTGTTTCTTGTTCAAAAAGCTGATGATTCAAGTTTTATTTAATGGGTTCTTGTAGGTGACTTAAGTAAAAATTATGTATATTATTAACACACTCCCATAAGAAAAACTCAGCCTCTTCTTGCAGCATAAAAGCCATATCAGCAACACCATTCACTTTGCAACAAGTACCACCATATACAATATATATGTACATACATGTTCAAGCTGATCTTGCAAGCTTTGCTAAGCAACATTTATTTAGCAAAATATGATATTTACTAGTTCAGATTGATAGGTACAAGTGATCCTTTGGGAAACAAATTGAGTTTATAAGCATTACTGGAAAAAAAAATAAACAATAGCAGGATCAAGCCTAGAACACACCCTATCCAACTAGGATCAATAGGAAAGGACAATACAGAAAAAGAAAATAATATCCCACATCTCAGGAAGTTCATGATCAACTTACTGTCTCCACAGTTCAACTTTTCCACTCTATATCTGGCTTGGATAAATAAATTCCATATACAAAATACAAAAAGAATATAAAATAGAATGCATTTTCATTAAGAGAAATGTATTATTACAATAAAGCAGCTCATTTTATTGAACATAGAGCTGTGGGGGCAAGAGCCTGCAGGCCACAATAAATACCTTCCTAATGAAGGGGGAGAAAAATAATGCATTACTATTAAACATATTGGCTATGTTACAAACTGTTTTTCCAACCGCGGAAATTGACCCTATTCCAATGTTACTATAAACAACTTTGAAGATAAATTAAGATGATACAACAATGTGGAGCCAATTAGATACTCATAAATTAGCTCAAGAACCCAAAATTTCCGGTCACATCTCAATGTCTTCCAGGTCTGGCAGGGGGAAACGAAGGATTGCTGCAATTCCAGTCAGCTGGGTCAGTTCTGTTCTCCCGGATGACAACAATTTTAGTGAGCAAATGATATTAACCAGAGTATGATCAAGGGGGCTCCAGAATATATAAAGCAAGGAACGAGAACTAACACAGCCAAAGTACAACTATAGGGAAGAAAGTAAATGTACTTACGCTCTCCAGACACGTGCATAGATGAAAATATGTGAGTGCTGCCCCCTGAATCTTTGACAGATTTGACCAAGTTAACATACTTTTTCCTCGCTGGTATATCAGCACTCCTGGAAGTTGGATGATAAAAAGAAGTCTTAACAAAATATCAAAGCATTAAGGGAGGAGAAGATATTGCTGATCTTAAGTAACAAAAACTAACGCACTTATGCAGGAGCCTCGTCAAACATTGATGCGTGCATAACTTGGTCTCAATGTGTGCATGCAGGCGTGACAGTGCGTGAGTGAAAGAGAGTACATGAAAGCGTGTGAAAGAAAGAGTACATAAAGAAAATACACAGTAACCATGCAGTTGATAGATTTCCAAAAACATAAACCACAACCGACCCCTTTAGTAGGGGTGGCTCAATTTTGAGGCAATTCAGGCTCCGATGGGGAAAAGAGCCTCCTAAAAACGGGCCCTATTACATTGTTTATAAATTTATCTTATTGTGTTAATTATGTTTCCTCTATTGACTCAATAACTGGATACATACTATTTCTCTGCTACTGGTCAATACAAGTTGATTTAACCTACAATGTTGTTCTTTTCATTACTTCCTTTTGGCTCTCACAAGCTCACACCTTCTAAGATTTGAGCTTCTTTACAATTTAGCAACTCTCTCACACACCATATCCTTAAACTAGAAACAGAAAAAAAAAAGTTATATTTCCCTCTCTTTCCTGAGTTAACTGCAAGTAAATCAGAATAACTTCTAAATAGAATCAGTAGTACCGCAAATACGAGCATTAATAATTATCAAAAGGTCTTGTCTAGCAAGTAATGAGTCGGCCCTGATTTAATGCGAATGAAATAAAAGAAAGCCAAGTTTTGGAAGTAGTAACTGCTGACATTACTAACCTGAAGAGTTCATCGGTGATGAGAAGTGTCTGGACAGCCATTCTTTCATGGGCAACCTCAACGTGCTTTGGTCCATAGCATGCACGATCAGGATCCTACATGAACCATAAAAGTCACAATTATAAACTACAATGATAGATAGATTTCACACAAGGACTTAAGCATATATCTTACTTATGTACATTTATATTGGGGTCATTGGCACATTGCTAAGCAAATTTTTTACCTATAATAAAAATAAAGGTACACGTGGATAGAGAAAACCAAGCCAGATGAATTTAGCTTTACGGGGCTGGGCAGATAGTTTTTGTTCTTTATTTATTTATTTTCAGACTGCACAGATTTACATTTAAATATTTGAAATTTGAGCTACATGAGGTTTTCAACAACAGTGACCAGACATGACCCCTTTTTAAATCTTTAAGACCTGTTTAGAGACATTACTAACACGTCCTAAGGCCCATCCTGTAGATATCTGTTGCAAGGCACCGTGACATCATCTGCTAGTAACCTAGTATAATGGTTTGAGCTCATAAACGAATATGTTGTGGCAATTTGTATGAATGTAACGCCAAAATAATTATACAATATGAACTTGATTAATATCTACAGGAAAGGATTGTTGTCCAAGGCTTCTCAAGTGGTATCATGCTCCCAAACAAATATGAATAGAAAAGAAGCAACACCTGCAGGGAAGAATCTTACATTTGAAAGCATGGTGAAAAATTCCTTCAGAACTCGGACCTGAACAAATTAAAATATAAGGAAAAGCTATTAGTGCCAGGTAAAACAACCATATCAAGAGAGAAATATATGACAAACATGTTTTGACACATGTTACAAAATTGTATAATTAACACGAATCTAAACCGAAATTGGAATTCTCTATTACCTCCTGTGCTGCTTTTGTATCTTTAATCATACTCATTACATTTGGGGCGTCCAAAACCTCTTTCAAACTATGCCTGTAAACCAACTTTTTATGTTAAAATGATTTTAATACGATTGTAGATAAAAAGTTTAAAAACAATATCTGTAAAAACTGCCAAAGTTGACCAATTCAAAGCAGTTACACGAACTGGCAAAAATGAATACAAAATCACGTGACTTTAAGTAAATCAGAAATTTTAAAGACCCTAAGAAAAACATCTAAAAAATTGGTGATTTAAACACATCAAATGCAATGGTCCAATACCACCCACTTGACATAGTAGTAGTAGTAGTAATCTTCATTTTTCTGTTAATGGTAGGTAAGAAGAAGTTGCGTTTTATAAAAACAAGTATAAGAACAACGAAACCACACACTCCGAAAACATATACAAGAAGTTTAACTCGAACCATATAACTATATCAACAATGAAAGCCAACTCAATACTACTTAACAAAGCCTTTCCCCACGATTCAACAAAAAAGGCATAACCATATGTCCGAGCTCCGCTAGAACACTCCTGCATTAGCTTGCCTCGGGCATGAGCTCAAACTCAAGCTCAACGACCCACCTCAAGCTCGTGCTCCACAGCTGGAAGCTCGGCTCGGCTCCGCCTCGGCTAATTTGCAGCACTACTCACCCTTGACATGCCAAAGTTTCACAAATAAATCAAGCAACAACACCAGGAGCTAAGGAGTTGATGAACTTCTTTACAATGGCAGAAAACATTGCAAGCAAAATGAAAGGAAAACAGGACAATATGGTTATGCATGTCAAAGGAAGATTGATACCGCACCTACATGGAGTTACTTTTAATGTAGTTAAAAGTATTTAAAGATAATGCTAAACCAAAAATAGGAAAATCTAAAAGAATAGACAAAGTTGCTTACAACTTTACAACGCAATACATTGGATTACATATAATAGAAGATTTATATAACAAAGGGAATAATGTAATTGTGTGTCAGGACACAAACCTCATGTATCACTACATCAAATAATCCAGATATGCCTTTATGTGCCATAGAGATTTACTCATTTCCGATGTATTAATTACTATGCAATATTGCATTCTTAAAACAACACCCACAATACAACTTGATTTTTCTAGAACACATACACACAAAAGGGGAAAAAAGAAGAAGCTTTCTTACTTGTATCCAGAGGTTGTATGCACAAGAATTATGCGTGATTTATTCTCAATGATAGGTCTAAGTTGTCTCCTTTCCGCCTCCAATAATAAATGACGATGAAATTGATCCTGAAACACATACAAAATGATTCTCAAAACCCAATATATCATTCTATTATAGATGTCTGATATTCTAAATCTTAAGCCAACACCCATTTGATCATGAAGTTGCCACGTCAAAATAATTCAACAACAATAGCTCTACGAATAAGTTCAGTTCAGGCTTTAACAGAGCTACTAATTTCACAGCACAAAGAAAATGACTAAAAGAGATTTTACACACCCTAGTGAATCCTGGACTTGCGATCACAGCACAGCGGACAACCTTGAAGTCAATATGTTTCAGGAAAGCCTATAACATATAAATAAACGTGTTATGCATTGCATTCAGGAAGAGAAGTTGAGAAACTTAATAGGCAGAAAATCAATTAAACAAGTGGCACAATAAGAAAAGACATTAACCCAGGATGAGCTAACCTGTACAACATTGTCGAAAAACTTGTTCAAAGCCTGCAAAGGAAAAAATGATAGATGAAGACAAAACTTTCACATGCCTAGAAAGCCAAAATTCACTGTCAACTATTAGCAATTTAAATTTCGCAAGCCTGGGGAACTTACTTTATCATAACCAGCAATAGAAGGCCCATGCTTGCGAGGAATTGAAGCTTCTATCCGCGAACGAGTAGTTGTCACACTGTTGAAATATCAGCCACAACAGTAAGAAAGGGGATTCCACAAATTCAGGACGGATGTTAATAAATAAAATTGAAGAGATAAAGTTGCCAATAGATAACCAAGAACTTTGAAATATATATTTTGGAGAAAATTAACATCATATGATAATATGGTCTGCATTAATACTTGATTAATGATTAAAAAAAAGTGTCAACTACTTGATCCAATAAAGGTTGTATCTGACACTGGAGATGTCGAACAAGGGTTTCAGTGTTTCATGTGATAACACATAAATGCGCATTCAACACATGTTATTTTTTATGATGAAGAGAGATGCGACGTTTACTTCGCCTTGGATGCAAGAAGCTTCTTAATGACAGTAACAATATATATTCAACAAAACATTAACTATATTATAAATGTCAAGCAAAACTTAAAAAATACAGCAGCGCTGCCCTAAATAAAAGAATATGTGCCCTCGATGTCAAATCAAATCCAGATTGTTTGTGTTAACACAAGATACGGTGCAAATATTTATTCCACTTCTTTTTTATTGCTATAACAACTGTGATGATGCAGTGCAAGATGCAAAATTAAGGGAAGTGCATAATCAATGAAAGATTGTACAATATAACAGAAAGTCATCCACACCTCAGTCACAGAAATGCCTTGCAGCATATCATAAGGTAAATAAGTAATGAATCGCAAAAATGAGAGAATTTATTAAACCTTTTACCAACTAGGAAAATTTGTGCCAATCCTTCTTGCATTAAAACCACCGCTAGGTCTGCACTCGCAGTAGGATCTGAAAGTTGGAAAGAGGGGAGTCAGGATGAAGATGATGAAAGTCAATTCATTACCTTTCTAATACAGCATAAATAATACTTGATTCAGTACAGCATTGCCAAGGCACTCAATTACACACAAAATGCTCTTACAAACCCAGCCAGGCAATGCCATCACAAACCCAGGCAACAAACTGGGAAGTCCGAAAAGTTGCCTGCATGTCTTATTGCTACTCTGGCATTGGCCGGTAAGCAAGGTAGTTGGACAAGGTAGAAAAAGAATACTATCCCTCACACACAGTTCCACGAAACATTTGATTATAAATTATGCGATAATATTTCAAGGATAGTCTTTGCATTTGAAAAAACAAAAATGCCTCTCATTTTTTTTCTGTCAAGTTATCTCAAGATGTCAAGAGCATATTGAGAAATTTCGTTCCATCAAAATCTCCAATCAAGTGTACTGCGTATTAGATACGGAACTCCTTATAATTCCAACTACCAAACCAAAAGATTGTGATTAAAGACATTCAGATCATATAAGAGTTTCTGCTAATTTAATATGATTGAAGCAAACACTAAGTCTAATCAACAGGCTGAGTCCACCAAAGATATTTAAAAGCAACCAATTTCAAATTCAGCTGAATAGATTGGGGCTATTCCCAAATGACGCAGAAAATGCAAATAGTACGCAAAAATCTACTAACTAATACATATACAAATACATTTAGATGATGATCACCATTTTGTACACTCTTAGGACTGAAACAGTGGAACAAGAATAAATATCCAACAACAACAACAATAGGAACCAAAATAAAAATGCATACCTGAAGCTTGGTGGAGTACATCTAGTGCTAGTGAGTCCCAGATTTCCTATAAAATTTGCAGGCACTTGTGTCAGCACTAAAATATACATTACATGCTTCATGAGTAAAATTGCTCCATTCAATGAGAAATGGCAGTAAACTTGAAATTCAATTGGCAACATTATTTTGAAGTTGCTATCAATTTCGTTTACAACCAAACATTTCTTCAACGAATACCAAAAAATAATATCATCCTACATTGTCGGAAAATCAAATTCACTGGAGATGCACTGTCTCACAGATGTTTTAACCATATCAATTAAATGAATGAAGTGCATATAGAAAGGACCAACTATTAGCAATTATAGATCTAACAAAATTTCCAGGTAAGGCGTACCTTTCTTAGCACAAAGGGTCGATGAAGCTCTATTTCAAGAGTATGGAATGCACCTATCTGCAATAAGACGATACAAATTAAAGAAAGAATAAACAACCTATCCCATATACTGTGCTTGATTCGTGAAATTACCCACATTAACATGTTCATTTTTCAAGATGTTCTTTCCCCGGATCCGCAAAACAGCCCCTTCCTTGTCATAGTCTACAGCCTAAATTTCACAAAGGTCATCAGAAAAAGTTATACAAGATTGCAGTCTGGCAATTATATGTAGAAGATCAATTCAAAAATCTAGTCTCAAAATTAAGGGACAAATACATAAGCACATGTAAGAAATTTAAATCTGTAAATCCATCATCTCCAACCCTAGTTTAAATTTAATCGGAATGTATAAAACTGTACAAAGTCATAAGTGATGGAAATTCATAGCTTGGGTAACATAGCTTTTAAAAGTAAGAATGAAGAATTACATACACTAACCTACTAGCAGTGACAAATGTAAGCTATCGAATATCAGAATACTGGACTAACCAAATAAGTGAAAGATAATCAAATCTCACTCGTAAGATCACCATGAACAAAATAAATTGCAAACCAGTTCAGAATTTCTATGCAATTAGTGTCAAAACTGACAGGTCATTATTTTAAGGTAGCACCAAGGGTAAGAAAAAAGAAGAGGAATAGAACACCTAGTTCCACCAAGGTGTTAACAATATTATGTCCATAACTAACCCCACACCTTCAATCAAACCCAGAATTCAAGACCCCGCCTTTCTGAAACTTTTTCTACTTATCTGCTAATATATCCTTTCTTTCCATTTATTACCTACGGCACACCAAATATCAAATTATACTAACTCCATAGCCTTAGGCTCCTAAAGAATGAACACAATGCAACACCGCACCACTCTTATTTTGCAAACCACTAGCCCCCAACTACCAATTTATTAGTTCCCAACTTTGAAAACTCCAAATTTAGATACTCTGCCATGCCATCCTTTTTTCTCCTTTCTTCTCTTATTTCATCTTATATGACCGCCAACACACAATACTCTTTGTTATAGCAAACATGCTGGGTATATAATAACGATTAACTGAATTTTTTAATTATTAATTATGCGATATACAAGTAGTTCTAACATGATTTTTTCCACATAAAAAAAAAGAAAAAATAAACACCCAATGAGGATTGCAGTCTTTCATACAATAAGCTAGAAACAGATTATATGAAAAAAAACTACTAAAGCTTTAACCTTTTCTTACCTCCACTACTATCTCCAGCTTCAACTTCACACGTTCCGATTCTCTTCCACTACCCGCTTCTCTTAGAACTTTCCTATAAAAATTTCAATATAATTTTTTGGTTACTGCTTGTACAAACATACATGAATTTCACTAAATGCCCAAAAATCAAAACTTTTTTTCAGTTTCAACAAATATAACACACCTGACTGTAACAGCCATTACAGAATCACCCACAGCTATCAAATTATAAGCCACCCATAGATCATCAGACTCGTCTGGAATCATCTAAAACCACCAATTCAATTCAAAACTTAATCCCAAACCATATCACAAATCATCACTGTTCTTCGTTTTCCTCAAGAAGAAAAATATTTGCAAAATTTAAATAAAATTAAAATTAAATCCATACAAACGATAGAACGAAAGCAAAAAATAGAAACCTCGCGCCAATTTCTTACCTTGACGATGCCAGGACCATCACGAACATAGTCGCGATGTCTGATCTTCATTCTGCAGATTAAGAAAGCGTATCTGAAATTCGATCACTCTAGCTGAAACCCTAAGATCCTTAAATGCTAAGAAAAACCCTAACCGCTCACAATATAAATATATGTATATATACACATACATACACAGCGATATGCCAATATGTAGTGAGAGAAAGTGACCTTGGCGTATATATATATATATGGTGTGTTCGAACTATATATATATATAGGGGTAAATTACGGTTACACCCCCAGTATATGATATACTACACCCGCACCCCTGTAATTTGGATAATTACAAAAAGACCCCCTCAAGTTTGAGTTCTAACACATATTTCTAGGGGTGTACACGGTCCGGTTCCGACCGAAACCGAATCGATATTTTCGATTCCTAAAAATTGAGAACCGGAATCAAATCGTTAATGTAAGGAACCGAACCGAACCAAAATATTTTTTTCAATTTACATAAAAATTGGTGTTATATTTTAACTCTAAATCTAATTGTTCTTAATATATATTAACATTCCCAAGTTACATAAATTACTAATAAACAAAATCTTCTGTTATTACTATTTCAACAGTATATTTTCATTTTTATATTATATTTTAATTCCAAACACACTTGCAATTAAATTTAATCGGTACAGCCTTATTTTAGTTTTGATATTTTATTTTTATTTTACTGTATATATTTTAACTAAAAACCCAATTAATATTATTTGACGGTTAAAATTTGCAAGTATTTTAACTTTTCCATCGACTTCAATATTGGAAAAAAAAAACCTAGGGCTAATTATATATTTTTTTATGTTGGTAACTTTATTTTATTTATATTTATATTAACCTTTTCCACAAAATATATGGGGATATATAATTTAACATTTTCTTATTCCTAATTTTTTTTTATAACAAGCTAATAAAACATCTCATTCCATTTATTTATTTTTCATTTACCAAAACAAAGCCTTATCAAGGCACCGTCTGTATTCTGACATCATTCAATTATCAAATGGAGACACATTGAAATGCTCAATAAAATGTCATCATATCAAAACCATGCAGCACTTGCATGTCTCATGCATCCAACGCGTGTCTCTCTTACTCATCACTTTTTCCAAAAACCCTAAATTTATTTTTATTATTATTAATAATAATCCACCATACTCACTATGCCATTTATTTCCTGCTCAAAGCTCTACCTCTACCATGACTTTTTATTTCACAAACTAGAACCCTTCATTAATTCCTCTATCATCATCTTCAGGTACAAAATCTTAATATTAATCTTAATTCCTTTTTTTTTTTGGTAGTATTTATTTTATTATTTTATGGGGTTTTCTGAGCTACCAAAGGAAGAACAAGGGTTGGAATAATTTCCATAGCTTTGATTTGTTTCCTCTATTTGTCTTCTGGGTTTTGAGCAACCAATAATCAGAGAGGTGGGTTTCACCAGATATATAATTTCAAAGTTCTGCTCTGTTCTTGCATCTTCTTTTTCTGTTTCTGAGCAACCAAACATAATCTCTGTTTTGCATCTTGTTTTTCAGTTTCAGAGCAACCAAACAGAGGATATCCATTTCTTTTGTGCTTGTGGAATTTTATTTGTTACTCCCTCATCTCGAAATAAGGTTTCACATTTGACTTTAAAAAATTTATTTTTGGGGTGTTTTTAATTTTGCCCTTTGAAAATATAATATAATTTTTATTTTTTGCATGACGCATTATTTTTTTAAGATAATGAAGAGGGATAAGTTGAGAAAGTATAAGATTATATTGTATTAGATTCGAAACTGAACAATTATTTTGGGAATAATAAAGTTATGAAAGTTATCACTTATTTTGAGACCGAGAGAGTATTATTTTTTATTTTTCTGGAGATTTTGAGCAGCCACAAAAGAGAGGTGGATTCTTAGTAACCATTTCAAGTTCTTCTTCCATTTCTTATTTGAACAAAAGGGTAAAATTTTATATTGTAATAAAATCGAAGTTTCTTCTATTTCTGTCACTTTGACTATGTTTCTCAGCAACCAAACATAAGGTTGGCCTTTTCTTTTTTTGTTTTCCTTCTTCAAATGGTGTTGAACCAGTCCACTAACCGTGGCAAAACAACCCCGAATTAAAGCTCGGACTGTATCGGTTGTCGTGTAAATCGATAATGAACCAAACACTTGGGGCTGTTTTGTTCAATGTGTAACTCTGGAAACTGTTTTTAGAGAATAATAAAAGATAGTTATCTGAAAAATAGTCCAGTTTTCTTGGTTTCAGTTTTTAGAAAATAAAAGATTGTTTCCGCAATTATAAACGAAGTAGGCTCTAAGCCTTTTTCCAACTGAATCAACCTGTTAGTTTAGTAATTGGCCTTTCTATTGATGGTACTATTATGGCTTTTTATAGGATGGAAGATCCGAGTTCGGAGTGGGAGATGGAAGAATACTACTCGCCCGAAGATGGACAGAGTAAGGTGAGTAGGATTTTGGACAAGGGATTTTGGTTGGGACAGAAAATTTTGATCACAGGTGTGGTCATATCATCAGCACCATTGTTTCTCCCTCCACTTGTGGTTATTTCCGCACTTGGTTTCGCTGTCTCGGTCCCTTTTGGGGTCGTATTCGCGAGCTATGCCTGCACCGAGAAGCTTATAAGCAAGTTGCTCCCTCCCCCGGAACCCCCTCTTATGTTGGATTACGAAAATGGAGGAGAAATTGGTATGGAGAAGGAAGAGGAAGAGCAAAAGGGTGATATGAAGTGCGGGGTAGAAATGAGAATTGAATTGGTTGAAAAGGGAAGTGAGGGACCTCGAGAAGAGGTTTTGCCGGAGTACAAGGATGTGAGTGTGGAGGAAGGGGGTTATGAGGAGAAAGAGGTGAAAATTGAAGGAATAAAAGAAGAGGGAGAGGGTGAAATAGTGATAGAGATATCGCGAAAAGGCGTAGAGAAGGATGAGAAATTGCCAATTGAAGATGTCAGTGGAAGTGGAAAGGAAGAGACTATTGGATTGATAGAGAAAATGAGTGATGAGGGCAATGTTGAAAGTGTTGCGAAAGAGGTTGGAATGGTTCCTGCAGGGGAGAGGGATAAGAATGTAATTAGTGTTGAAAAAATGGATACTCCATTTGAAGTTAAGCAAGTGAAAATGGAGAGATTTAGTAGGAAAAAGAAAGGGAAGAAGGGAAAAAAGGCGGCTGAAGCACATCCGAGCAAAGATGAGACGCGAGAAAGAAATGAAGAGAATGCCGGTATTGTCCCAACGGAGGTGAAACCAGTCGAGGAGGTAGAAGCTACGATACATGGGGACGAAGATAAAAACAAGGCTGACAATGCCTTAGCTGTAGAGGGGACTTATGGGGACTCGAATGGAAGGAGACTTGGGAGAGTCGTCCAAAGTAAGGAAGACGAGCAGAAACCTCCGGTTGACAATAAATCTGCAATGCAGGGAGTGAAAGGAAAAGATCAAGCGGTTACTGATGTGCACGAAGGTCTTCGATCCGAAAAGGAGAAGAAAAATGATGTTTCCAGAGGTTCTGGAGGTAAACTTGAGAAATATTAATGGTTATTTATTCAATTTCAGTGATCTATTTGGGCTTTTGAGTCCTCTCATTTAAGCATATATAGCTCTTACATATGCAGAAAATGAAATTTTTTCAGATAATGTTGCAGTGGGAATTGCAGAAATTTTGGAGCCTCCTGCATCAGCTGGAGTACCAAAGTCCAAGCATGCTGGCATTTCCTTTGAAATGACTATAAAATCCCCTTCCAATGAGGTCAGAGCTTGTAACAATGTTTCACACCTAAACCATTTAACAGACGGAGAAAATGGAAGAGAATATAATAGTCCTTACTTTGAACTTGAAATATTATAGATGCATATCCAACCATGTGTCTCAGACATATATATATCTTATACATTCAAGTATCATATATGCCCAACATGGTACATGTATAATAGGAAAAATATGACAGTGTGGATCATTAGAGACCTTTGCCAGATGTGCTTGCACATCCAACTACACATATATATAACTATATCCCCTAGGAATTTATGTTTTATCTGTCAGCACATTGATATTTCACCATTCATAAGAAACTGTCACACTTCAAAAGTAATTTTCAGCAGGCATCGGAAATAAGAAGGCTTTATACTTTCAGAATTTTTTCATAACAATAGAAATCACATTCCGGAAAATCATGTAAGTAAGGACACTATTTGGTAGTTGGCTGTTTAGATGACGAGTAGTAACATGCCGGGGACAGCTTCCCCGGCAACCATGCTTTCAAATTATGAGGTTTATTTATTTGAGGTTTCGAGGTAAGAGTACTTTTCGACATGCAGTGTTAAATTATTGCATCAATAGAGTCTGTACTTCAAAGATTTTCATGAATATCACTCATCATGAGAAGCAAAAGAAATTGAGGTTAATTGATTGGTTACTAAATAAATGTCAAGGACTTGATTTTGTAAATTTGTTGTTTGTTTTCTTTATTTTCAGTCATTATCATCTCATTTGTTCTTGCATTGATTCGAAGCTCTCTTTAATTTGTCCTCTCTTTACACATGCATATACAGTACACATCTATACGTGCGTGTGTGTCTATGCTTAGAATTATTTAGAAAAAGATCCATCCTCTCTTTTGTAAAGAGCAACCTTGATATGAATGAGAATTTGAGCTTAAAACATCTCTAGCTGATTTTTGGAGTATGAGAACATGTTGAGATATTATGAGGGGGCTTTAGACATCTGACATTACTCATCATATCAAACTTCTCGTGGATTCAAGCACTAGCTATGAACATCCCTATAATGCCACCGACTTAATATGTGAATTAGTAACTCTGCGCTCGAGGTAGAATATTGTTAAAAACTATAATTTCTTCTCATAGGGATGCAGAAGACCAATTTTTCTTAGAAAAAATAAAAATCATACGGAGACTATCCCGGTGAGGAGTTCTTGTTAAATTCAGATCGAAATGTGAATTACATGCTTATATAGCACAATTATCACTATGGTCATTTTTTGCACACTTATCATGAGCTTCAATATCTGGTTTCTGATACAATTCTCTTCGTTGAAGGTAATGCTCAGCGAGGAGAAAATATGGGAAAAAATTGATGCATTGCGGACGATAGTGGGATATAAAGTTGCAGCTCAGTCAACATGCTTGGAGGAACTAAAGGCCCTCTACATCTTCACCGGAGTTGAGCCACCGGCCTCATTCAAAAACCCTTCTGATATCGCGGAGCTCAATCACAATCTTCGGTTTCTCATGGCCATAGTTGGAGTGAAGTGAAACTTTTGCTTTTATCATAGATTTGCTAGTGAATGTTTGTTGTTTGTGTCTTTATTTTCTTTGGGAGGTTTAGAGTTAAAGACAGTGTGATGAAAATATAGGTAGCAAGGTATGGTATTATGATATGGAGTGGAATTAAGCTGCTCAAGGTAGTAGCCTATGTTTTATGTCATGTTTATGTAGAATTGTTAATGTAGCTGTTGGATTTATTTGAAGTTATTGTATTTTATGGATTCTGAGTAGGAAATTTTGAGGACCCTTGGTTGGGTTTCATTATTACAACTAGAAATAGTGTCTTTACATGTAGAAGTAAAAAATTGCGTAAATTTTATTTTTGGAGTTGTGTTTCTGTCATTCATATTGTTGAATTTGTTGGATTCAGAATATTTTTGAAAAATATCGATATTGTAACACCGATATTATTCTAAGTTGAACTTATTCGAAAGGAATTGGATTATAAATCAATTTTTAGGTACCCACTCGTGGGGAAAAAAAGTGATATGACCTGCACGGGATTTAATGATATAAATCCTTGCATGATTGTTGTCAAACAATGTGTAATTCTATCTTGTACTATCTTGTAGTTTTATGAATTTTCACATAACATTCCCTAAGCTTTGAATAAATTTCATACAAGATGTACCCAAACTTCTAGGAATTTTTAATTAATTTTTACACTTTGTTCACTATGCTTTGAATAAATTCTCTTGCTCAATTTTTTGAAAACAATTTTCACAAAATATCTGTTTTGAAAGAATTTAATTTTATCATTCTCAAAAATTTATTTTTGGTCTCAAAATTTTTGAAAACAAAATTTAAGAGATAAGCAATATAAAAATACAAAAATAAATATAAGATTGGTACAATCACTTTAGGTTCGGAGCACTTTCCTTTAAATAACAATCTAAGACAAAAAATAATCAAAACTATTAATTATACTTTTGGCTTTAATTTTTTGAAGTTTACAACAAAAAAAAAAGAAAAAGAAAAAGAAAAAGGCCAAAGTATCGTTTTCATGATAACCGTGCAGAAAGAGAGATTTGAATGTATTAAAAAATTGAATTACAAATAATTTTAATAACAAGTATGTTATATGAGAATTTATATGCTTTCAGTTGTAGATAGTAGATACAAAATAACAAGGAACTTATTTTTCTTGAATTTATTCCCTTATATATACATAGATATAGATATAGATATATATATTATGTTTGGGAGAACTGCAACTTCGCAGAAAAGTTGGACCGATTCCACTCTATATATAAATCTAGAGAGAGAGAGTGAATGAGAACCCCGACTTTCCTTCTTTCCCTCGCAATTGACTCTGCTCCTCATTTACCTCTCCGTTATCTCTCTCATCTCCTTCATGCCCAAGCACATTTTCTTGAGCTCTTCTTGGTACTCTCTCTCTCCTCTCTACATATGTAATTCTCAGTAATGTAAATGTATACTATACATCATATATATATATGTATTGCCTTTAATAAGATGAATGATGGGTATGAGTTAACTTTTCCAGATACTTTTGATTTAGAGATCTTGTTATTGTGTTGAATCAACATTTTCTGATAGTTTTTGATTTAGCGATTTACTATGGTTTTTGTTATTGTATTGAAGTGTACTCCACTTTTTGACTGAGATTTATAATATTTACATTCTGGGTTTGTTATATATTACGCAATACTGTGATTATGATTATTTGGGGAACTGGGTATCATCATATGTGTAGATCCAGTAGAAGCAGGATGTGTTTGGCATGAAAGAGAAAGGATTAATTTTTTATAACTAGATCATAGGTGATCTCAAGATTCTCAGCCCCATTCAAGTTTTCTCGTCTTTCATTTTTTTATTTATTATGTTTTTCACAATCATAGTAGGGTTTGAATTTAAGGAACATTTCAGAATTTATAGGATAAATCATGAGTTTGCTTTTAATCTGCTAATTTTACCTAGTTTGACATTTTTAGTCTTATTATCTTGTACTTTGATGCCATGTTTGTATATTCTAGCTCCCTCTGGCCTCTGTGATGTATTTTGATTGAATAAATTGGTTGTCGCAAATAGGTATGGAAGATAGTGACCGAGTTCGAAAATTAGTTGAGAGGGGGAGATTTCGAACAATTAATTTGCAAACTACCATAATATTGGTGCTTTATGCAAAATCCAATGTGGGTATACCAAAATTTTTATTAAAATCCTAGGTACTTAAATAAAAATATTAAAAAAGTAGTGCGGGCTGGTGCCACCACTCGTCCCATGTAAGTCCGTCCTGATTGAAAAACTATGAAATTTATGACATTTGTAGAAAATTTGAGGCCAACAAAAGCCAAGATTTTCATCTACCAAATGTTGTATCTTTCTTCAATGCCTCCTTAAGATGTGCTACTGTTGTTTCTCTTTTTCTGTTTTGATAAGTAAGAAGTGCTTCTATTCGAAGGTCACGCCTTTTTCATGAAGGACTTGCCGATGCAGAAAGCTCTGTCAAACTCACCCTTATTAGTGGTTTATCATCATAAACTAGAAAATTCCATGAACTAGTATAAAAAGGGATGCCATTTGATGGGCCTAAACTTCACATTTGATACTTTGATGTAGTAGGTTTATCGTTGAGTGCTGACATGGGATTTATGATCGAGGCTCTATTCTTGTCGTTCTGAACTGAAATTATGGGAGATTTTCGGTATATGTATGCAAGTTAAACAAACTGACTTGGTAGTTCCTTTTTTTCTTTGCCCCCTTGTTTTTCATACTAAAGTTAACCACCATACGGAGTCCTCCATATTGCGGATGAAAATTTGATGCAGAGAATTATTTTGTGTAATTATCAATGGTTTAGTATCACATTTAACCCATTCATGCTTTACTTTTCACAGCTATGGTGCATGAAATAGAGGTTTGATGTGTCCTAAAGGGATAGTGGTTTGAGTATTTAGAGTCCCTTTCTACAGCCATATTACTAGACCATCGAGCCTTTTTTTTATCTCCCCTTGCTGTAAATTTTATGTATAGCTTTATTGATATTGAATATTGTGTTGCTATTAAAATCTTCACTTTCTGATATAGGTTTTGTATATATATTGGTTGCGGCTCTTTGCAGCTACATGATTGAGTTGAATGCTTGTTTTTGTGCCCTCCTTTCGGAAGTAACATATATCTTCTTTGTTGGCAGAGAACTTTGTGAGATATTGAAGCTTTTCATGCCAATTGGAAAAGAAGAAATTCTCTCTCATTAGGCACGTAATCTCATATTCTCAGTCTTGTCCTTATCACTGGTAAGTTCTACATGAACATGATCATCATCCATAAACACGAAAGGGTTCTTCACTGACCTTCAAAACTATTTTAACAGGATGTATGGAGAAAGTTTGATGTTGCTTGACATTTTGTGAGTACGCAAAGCAATTCAGAGACCAGCTGTTTTTGAGAGGCCGAACCAACTTTTGCTTTCGATTATAGTTACCCAGGTTCTGACAGAATGTCTCAAATAACCATCAAAGACGATGAAGTGGACATTGTGATTGGTGCTCTCCACTCCGACCTTGCATCATTCATGGAGGAGTGGAGACCGGTATTCTCCCGATTCCACCTAATAATCGTCCAAGATCCTGACATCAAAGAGGAATTCAAAGTACCAGAAGGCTTTAACCTTGATGTCTATACTAAGGTTGACATAGACCGAGTTGTGGGCTCTTCTTCCGCTGCCAGTCTCTTTTCTGGTTATTCATGCCGGTACTTTGGGTATCTTATGTCGAAGAAGAAATATGTTATCTCAGTAGATGATGACTGCGTCCCAGCCAAGGATAATAACGGCAACTTAGTAGATGTTGTGGCCCAGCATATCGCCAACCTAACAACCCCAGCTACTCCATTTTTCTTCAATACACTTTACGACCCTTTCCGAAAGGGAGCAGATTTTGTACGTGGATATCCATTTAGCTTGCGGAATGGGGTGACATGCGCTCTGTCATGTGGACTGTGGCTAAATTTAGCTGACTTTGATGCACCAACACAAGCCCTTAAACCGGAACAGAGGAATTCTCGGTATGTTGATCTTGTTCTGACCGTACCTAAAGGCACAATGATGCCTGTGAGCGGGATAAACATTGCTTTCGATCGTGAGGTGATTGGGCCTGCCTTGTTGCCGGCATTAAGGTTGTCAGGGGAAGGAAAGTTGAGGTGGGAAACCGTGGAAGATATATGGTGCGGGATGTGTGTGAAAGTGGTGTGTGATCACATGGGCATTGGTGTGAAAAGTGGACTGCCATACGTGTGGAGAAACGAAAGAGGTGATGCCGTAGAGAGCTTGAAGAAAGAGTGGGAAGGGGTAAAGCTGATGGAGGAAGTCGTCCCTTTCTTTCAAACACTGAAGTTGTCGGAGACTGCAACTACCGCTGAGGAATGCGTGGTTGAGATAGCTGCAGCAGTGGAGGAGCGCCTGGGATCTGCGCATTCTGTGTTTGCTCGTGCTGCCAAAGCCATGGTGGAGTGGGTCAAGCTCTGGAAAGTGGTCGGAGCTAAATCACAGGCCCCTGCTTCCTAAAACGCGTCACTAGTTAATTATTTCTAGTAAGGGTTCGTTTTCCTTGTCACCCTTATCAATCTTCCTTCATTGCAAATTCATTTCCGTCATACAAATTCATAGTCAGATAGGAGTATTTACATAAGTTCTAAGAGTGACACCAGGTGTCCTCGGATTTTACTTCATTTTTGTAGGTTATGTTATTTCTGTTATGCTGCGCTCGACTCAACCACACATAGATATAGAGACAGCGAATCAATGCGTTGCTGCTAGAAATGGAAACATCTTCATCCTGATGCAGCAGAATACAATCAAGTTTTGCAGAGGATTAACACATTCTGCAGCAACATTATGATTTAGTGACTTAAAAACTTTTAGGATTTGATTTTGTTGCTTTTATTAGGTGTTATCGGGTTTTTATTCGAAACTTGTATTGCCTAAGAACTATAGAACCTATACTTGTTCTTATTCCTGAAAACCTAATAAAAATGATAAAACTCGGATTATTTTTGAACTGTATTCGGATGCTTCTTCATTTTCAGACTTTCTCTGCTGTGATGTGCTCTTCCCTTTTCATTCATTCATGACTGAAAAAAAAATCGTCTCCAGCACTTGAAGTCAAGTGGGGGGTCTACTGCTGAGGTGGTTGGATCTGAACCACATATCCATGATAGTGGGATCTCAATGGTCAGACCCACATCTCCATACGATCTGAACCATTTGATAAAATGTGACCCGCACTGGACCCTCACTTGAGAGTAGAGCTGACAATTTCTGACACGATTGGACACGTTTGACCCGATAATATTTATTTTTATATTTATTTGTTGATTTTTTTGTTCTTTAATTAATCATGGATTGAAATATATTATTAAACTATTACTTAATCTTTTATTTTTTATTTTTTATTTTTCATGTTGAATTGTGTCATATTTAAAATATTTGATTTGCGTGTACACTAGTATTAGATTGTCATGTTTACACGAATTGCAACAATTTGGATTCTTCAAGCCTTTAGAGGGATTGTCTGCTTAATAATTGCCATGTTTTTGTATTTTTGGTTTTTCATTCATTTGATGTAGTGCATAAATGTAATTATCAGTCATATATATAACATGATACAATAGACAAATATAATTTTATTAGTCAGATCTATTAAAGATCAAATGGATAGTATTAAAGAAAGATGTTCTTAATTATATGATTAATACATGACTAATCTTGATTAATAAAACTAACCAACTTTTCCATGAGAGGCAAAGCCTTGTCACTAGTTGAGTTGAACAAGTGAAAGCAATGGTCCTCATCTTCAGTCTCCATCAACTCCACACTCCCTCCCCACCCACTCTTCTTCAAGCTCTCACAATACCCTAATCCCCTAGGCTTCAACCAATCCTTTCCCGCCACGCACACCAACACTCTCTCACAACCCATCTTCGCCAAATCCGGATCCGCACCCGGGTTCATTTTCGGGTCATCAACCAACTCCCCACTCGTCGGGTACAGATACTTTATCATCTCGTCCGGTTCGCTCCCCACGAAAAAAGGGTGCACAACCATCACCCCTTTAACCCGACCCGTTCCGTTCACGCCTGCCCGAACCGCTACATTGTGGGCTATATTAGCCCCGGCGCTCTCGCCGGCTAAAAAGACCCGCCCGAAGTCACCGTGCTGGGTTATCCACGGGTCGGGTCCTGACCCGGTTTGGTGGGAAAGGATCCACTGCAACGCGGTCCACGAGTCGTCGTAGGCGATTGGTAGAGGGTGTTCCGGGGCGAGTCTATAGTCAACGGAGATGGCGATGAGTGGGGTTTTGGCGGCAAGAGAGGTGAGGAAGTTGTGGGCGATGTGGTCGAGGGATGATCCGATGCAGAAGCCACCGCCGTGGTAGTGGATGAGGATGGGGAGCTTTTGATCTGGGCCGTTGGTTTTGGAGAGGAAGACACGTGCCTTGAGGGGAGTGTCCGGGGAAATTAGGATGTCCTTGGATTGGACCCCACTTGTGGGATCACCGGTTGGGGGGACTTCTTCAGGGACCATGTACCGTTCGATGTGGCCGTCTTTGTACACTCGGAAGAAAGGTGGGAATTCTTTGGTTATTTCCTTGGAGCTTGTATCCATTGCAATGTGTGTGTGTGTGTGTAAGTGTGTGTTTTTGGGGAGATAAGGTGTAGTGTGTTGTGTGTTTGGGCATAGAGTGTATTTAAAGAGAGATAAAAGAGAGTAAGGTGAGGAGGGGTTGAGGTGTGTAGAAAGGAAGGTGAGGGATGGACTATTAGGTCCAAAATTAAAATATGTTTTTAATGTTGGGTAAATACGGCCTAAAGTCCCTGAATTTTGCCTATATTTTAGATATATCGTCTCTATTTTCAAATATTTCATCTAGACCTCGTCTAAGTCCTAACTGTGTAGGGTGAAAAGACCATACTACTCTTATTTAGTATACGTATACATTTGACAACTCATACATTTGAAGGGCAAAAAAGTCTAGATACCATATTTTTCTATTGGTCAACTAACGAAAGGGGTCTTGTGGATAAACATGTAAAAGTTCAGGGGGTCTAGGTGAAATATTTTAAAAAAAAGATGATCTATGTGGGATATATAGGAAAAGTAATGGAATTTAGATGGTAAATCTAAGTATTCCATTTATGAGATGATACATCAAATGATGATATATAGTATAATATGTAAAACTGCTGAGAATTATGAACCTCAAATTATTGGTTTTATTACTTGTGGTTTTACTGGTATCGTTAAAGGATGGTGGGACAATATTTTGACCCAATCTCAAAAGAATGAGATTACTCATGCTTTAAAAATAGTTAAAAATGAGGTTAATCAGGATGTTCAGGTTACTGATGTTGTTTATACCTTAACACTAAATATTATCCATCATTTTGTTGGTAAAGAATATGTTAATCATGAGTGTGGTCGCGAAATGCTTCAGAATTTAAAATGTCCTATTTTAATTCATTTTAGATGGTATAAGGATGTTTTCTTATCTCGTGTTACTCAACGAACTAATGTTAATAGTGAGTATTGTAAAGCTAAGTTTATTGATGGTCTTTCTACTTTCTTTGCTGAAAAGGTTAGAAAGAAATTAAGGGATAAACATAATAGTATGTATATTCCTTATGAAAGTTACAATTATGGTGGCTCGATAAGTCTTGTTATTCAAGAAGGTCTTTCTTTATGTAATGACTTTAAGTTAAGACATCAGTTGAAATCTCAACGTTTATCTGGTTGTAAAGAATTATGTGAGTTTTGTGACCAGTTTGGTTATCATACTAATGAGTATCCTAATAAAATGAAGCATAAAGTTTCTAAGGAAGGAAAACCTTATAAGAAGAAACGTTATCATAAAGGAAAACGTAATAAGAAAAGTACTAATCATGAGTACAAGCATAGAAATAGTTTTGAGCAGAAGGGTAAGAGTTCTAGGACCACGGCTAAATGCTATAAATGTGGTAGGATTAGCCATTATGCCAATAAGTGTAAAACCAAGGCTAAATTGGATAGTCTTGATATTGATAGTACTCTCAAATTACAATTAAGTAAGTTGTTTCTGAATTCTAGTAATTCTGAGCAGGATATTTCTTTTGAGTCTGAATCTGACAATAAAATAATGTTATTGTCAACTTCTTCATATTCTTCTGAAGATAATCCTACATGTAATAATGCATGTTCATGTGATAATAATCAAAGCTCTTCTAATTATTGGAAAGCTATTGTTGAAATGAATGGATTAAGTCTTAATGTTTTGACTAGTCAACAACAATCTTTTGTTGAGTTATTATATCAAATTCAGGATCCCCAAATGAAGCTTAAAATGATTGAGCTTTGTTACCAGCAAAAGGTAAAAGTGGATATGGAAATTATTAAGATTCCTAACCAATCTTTTACTATGAAAGAAGTTTTCAATAGGTTAGAAGTTTCTACTTCCCAAAGACCTGTTAATATTAATGACCTTAGACAGGAAGTTAATATTTTGAAAACTGAAGTTCAACAACATAAAGCTAATAAGTCTAAGAGTGAATTGATAATCACTCAATTACAATTAGCTCAGGCTTCTTTAAATTCTAATAAGAATGAGCTTGACGTCATTCCTGAAGATGAACCTGAAAAGAATGATTATTTATGTCTTCTTGATCAGGTTACTTTTCAAAAATGGTATCTTTCCATTAATATTGTTATTAATGAGGAATTTGTGTTATCTGATATGATGACATTAGTTGATAGTGGCGCAGATTTGAACTGCATTCAAGAAGGATGAATTCCTACCCAATATTTTGAAAAGACCACTCAAGGTCTTATTAGTGCCAGTGGAGGTAAAATGCAAATCAATTATAAACTTAATAAGGTTTATTTTTGTAATAAATGATTTTGTTTACCTACTACTTTTTTATTAATTAAAAATATAAGCTTACCAGTTATATTGGGAACTCCTTTTTTAACCACTTTGATGCATATTGATAAATTGATTCTATGGGTATCTATATTACTTTACAAGAGTTTTCTGTTGTGTTTAAATTTATATCACATCCCCTTAATAAAATTATCAATAGTCTTAGAGAAAATATTTTCTTTAAGAAAAATCAAATAAATTATTTGCAAAAGGAAATTATGTCCTTAAATATTAATCAAATATTGCTGAATAATGATATTCATATTGAAATTCAATCAATTCAGAATCAATTTATTTATGAAGTTTGTAATGCTATGCCTAATGCATTTTGGGATAGGAAGAAGCATATTGTTTCTCTGCCCTATGAGGATAATTTTAATGAGAAAGCATTCCTACAAAAGCTCGACCTAGTCAAATGAAAAAAGATTATTTAGAGCTTTGTAAAAAAGAGATATAGCATTTAATGGATAAAAAAATAATTTTTGAAAGCAAGTCTCCTTGAAGTTGTACTGCTTTCTATGTTAATAAGAATTTTGAGAAGGAATAAGGTGTTCCAAGGTTACTAATAAATTACAAACCACACAATGATGCTTTAAGATGGATTAGGTATACAATTCCTAACAAAAAGGATTTACTTGATCGTCTTAATACTGCGGTTATATTTTCTATGTTTGATTTGAAATCTGAATTTTGGCAGATTCAAATTGATCCCAAAGATAGATATAAAACTGTTTTTGTTGTACCTTTTGGACATTATGAATGGAACGTAATGTCATTTGGTTTGAAAAATGCACATTCAGAATTTCAAAATGTCATGAATGATATTTTCAATCCTTATTCTGATTTTGCTCTTGTCTATATTGATGACATTATTATTTTCTCAAACTCGATTGAGCAACATATTAAACATCTTAAAAGGTGTTTTGAAACGAAATGGTTTAGTCATTTATGTTCCAAAAAATCAAACTTTTTCAAACTAAAGTTAGATTTTTGGGTCATCACATTCATGAGGGGAAAATAATTCCTATTGAAAGAAGTATTGAATTTGCTTCTAAATTTCCTGATGAAATTACTGAGAAAACTCAATTACAAAGATTTCTAGGTAGTTTAAATTATATTTCTGATTATTATCAGAATTTTGCTGCAGATACTGCTATTCTTTATACAAGGCTTAGGAAAAATCCTTCTCTTTGAACTAATGCTCATACTGAAGTAGTTAGGAAAAGTTAAGTTAAAAGTTAAGCAATTACTTTGTCTTTCTTTAGCTAATCCTGATTGGTTCAAAATTGTTGAAACGGATGCATCCAATAAGGGATATGGAGGTATTCTTAAACAAAAGAATCCTTCAACAAGTAAAGAGGAATTAGTTCGTTTTACCTCTGGAACTTGGAAAAATGCACAAATTAATTATGCTATCATTAAGCAGGAAATTCTTGCTATTGTTAAATGTGTTCACAAATTTCATAATAATCTTCTTAATCAACATTTTATGATTATAGTTGATTGTAATGCTATTAAACAAGTACTCAAAAAAGATATTAAGAATATTGCATCTAAGCACTTTTTTGTAGAATGGCAGGCTGATTTGTCTGCATTTGATTTTGATATTGAATTTATCAAATGAGAATCAAACTCCTTGCCTAATTTCTTAACTCGTGAATTTTTACAAGGTTAAATGAGCGGCCCCCTCAAAGGGATCCCAAGGCAATAAGGCCAAGGGCAAAAAGAAGCAAAATTTGCAACTCAGTAATGATGTAATTTATCCTCACTTACAAGCTAATAGCTTGAATCCAGATAAGGGAAATACCCCTAAATCTGCAAAATAGACTCTAATGAAAGATCCTCCTCCCTTTTTGCTTAATCGTAAGGTAGTTCAAAAAATTCTTACCTTAGAACCACAAGACATCCAATGGATGGTGGATCCAAGGGAAGTTAAGAAGAGATATTTTGGTGATGTGCAGAATTATGCTGCCCCTTTCAATAAAGAAAAAATTATTTATGAAATGATTCTTCAAGAGACTCATTCTGTGATAATTACTCACACCTTTGAAAAACCTAATGATAGGTTGAAAAGTTCAATTGCTTATAGAAATGCCGTAATTAAACGGATTCTCAAATCCACTGATTGAGGTCTTGATCCTTCTAAACCCAGAACTTTTACTAAGTCTGGGCATTCATATTCCTATAATTATTGGGATTATAAGGAAACATGGAATCATGCATTTCTTTACCAAAATTCTAAAGCCAAACATATTTGGTTCTTTAAAATTTGTCCTGATTCTTTGAAATCCAGTTATCCAAATTGGTTTAATTACTGGTGGAATTACTATGGTCTTGATATTGATGTTCTCCTTGAGAAAATCATGCAACAATGGAGTTGTTGGTCTGTTTTCCATCCTCAATTAAGAGGAAGAGATGATGTTCCAATGGGATATTCCACTATCCTTTACTTTGCTGAATTTGACATCCCATGGATTTCCAAATGGGAGCTCCAATGTGGGCATGATTCAATGAAGATTCTTATCCTCCAAAGAGTATTCTCTTACAGATGATACCAAAGTGCGGGGAGAGAAAGAGAGAGAGAGATAATACTTACAAAAACTGCACAAAGTGCGGAAAGAGAGAGAGAGGAGACTTACAAAAACTGCAATCTCAAAAGTTGCAATCTTATTCCAGTAGGTTTTCAAACATATATTTTACAAAGATAGAAAGAAGGAGAGGGAGAAAGCAAATACAAAAAGAAAAGTTCTGCTTATTACAATGAAAAACCCTTTCTTAAATAGAGAAAGGAAAACAAAAGTAAAGAAGAAAATGAATCTTCGGGTACACTGATGGGCCCCATCGACAAGACTCTTGTTTTCTCTTTACAAAACTAGATCCACAATTCTCGCAACTTTTCCCTTAAAGGGTAGTGAGTGGAGGAGAATTGTTACAAAGACGTACCACAATATATTGATGCGTGGTTCACAAGATAATAATCTTATAAGACCTCAATTATCTTCTCAAAATGTCAGCAATGACGCTATTCTAAACACATCAACAATGATGTCAAATGCAATTATTTTGAAGATGACCCCTTGGATGTATTGGATGCAATTGTTTGGATAAGAGCATCCCAATAATTCGCAAGTGCTTTTTCAGTGGTATTTGTATCTGGATCCTCCATATCATCATTTGGATCCTGAGTTTCTCCAGATAAGCAAGCATATGTATTCTCATCAATAGTAGCCATTGATTCATCATCCTTTTGGGATTGAGATGATGATGGAACAAATGAACTCATGAATTTATTCTTCATGAAATCAAGACATTTCACCATCAATTATGATTCACTGAGGTCAGGAAATTTCTAACTGAAAGAAGACTTAATTTCTTCAGAAGGGTTGGATTCAAACACCTGTTTAATTACAGGTTGAACTTTATTAATCTTGTCTTCATAAAGACTAGTTTTAGCCTCAATTTCTTTCTCAAGTTTCTCAATTGAAACTGAAGGCGGTCATGGGCGCAATCTAATGCAAAATGACCTAAATTCCAAACACGCGATTTTATGACGACCTATAACCTTATAATAAAATTATGATAATAGTTTAAGCAATCATTTAATTTATAAAGCTTGGTTATAATAATATTTTTACTTTACTTTTCATATATTATCACCTCTATTCATCATGAGTAACTCAAGTTCTATTAAGAACAAATAATTGGTTAAAGTTCAAAGTTCAGAGGGTCTAAGTGGTATTTACCCTTTAATGTTTCATACAAGTCTTTCAAATAAATTGGAAATTTTAGGACCATGTTGCAATTGTAGGTTAAACTGATAGTTAGTTCAAATTTTCAATTTTATGTTTATATTTTTTTACATCTTATGTCTCACAAATCATCATTCTCTATGAAATCTATTAAAACATCACTCAAAGTTTGAATAAATTAATAGGTCAAAATAAGTGATTTTATCCCTTATATATATTTATGTAATTGATTCTTAGAATCCTTTCATGCCCATGTTATATAAAGGTATAAAAGAGGTCGGATCGAATCAATATTTAATTTAACTTAACAATAATAAAATTTATTTAAGGATATTCTCATGAACTTGGATTAATTCAATGACTAGTTAGTTTATGAAAATGTGAAAGTAAAAAAGGTTTAATCTCTAAAAACGGTCTCTCTGAGTTCTTGTAAAGAGGGATTCGCGTTGATGTAATCTGCGAATCCAAGGGTTTGGTAAGGGAAAGTTGGAAAAAGGCCAACGAGTATCTCTAGACGAGATTGGATACGCGATAAAGTTCTACAAAAAGGCAATCGTTGAGGGTTGACAAGGGGGTCATAGCCAAAAGTCAACATCGCGATCCTATGAGCTTATTGTGCAGGGAGTGCTATTTGACTGACCTAATGAAATATTTTGATATGGTGAGTGGTGGGTCGCGATCTCATTCATCAAAATCACTCAAAATAAAATACTTAGAATGCGTTAAATAATGCTCAGGGTCATGTAAATGGAAAATATGCATAAATGATATGACTTAGGAAACTATGACATTAAATAAAGGAAGTCGCAAGAAGTAACCTCCTGATATCACGGGATGGTAAGGTTGCGGATTGGTAATGTCGCGAGTCGAATATCGCGACATCGGTAAATTATGGAGGCCACCCGCGAATCCATATCGCGGGTGATCATGCTGACGTGACAATAACTTATGCCTGAACCAATGCCTATAAATAAGAAGCTAAGGACTCAATAAAGAGGACTTTTTCAAAGACTTAGAGAGAGAAAGAGTGATTCCTAGATCTTTTGTTGCGTAATTGGTCTTATTTTCCCTTCTTTTTCTATAATTCTGTAATCATCGAAAACATTCAATAAATATATCATTTTTAGTGAGTATTAGAGTGTATAGATACTATTTCCAAATCACATTAAATAAGAATCTCAACCGTTCTGGACCCCAAAGAGATTATTTTTTAAGAGTATTATACGAACTGATTTCACAATTCGTGTGATATTAAATCGCAGATTTGCGGAGGAACAAAAATTTGAACCCACACTCACTACATTAAATACGATTTGTCCAAGCATGGGTGTTTGTTTTTCCGATCATTTCCGTTACGCCCTCGAAGGGCATGAGATGTAAAAGTAGTCCTCTACATTTAGAGCTCCTTTCCAAAATGGAAATTATTATCTTTTATGAAAAGAAAGTTCATGAGCAAGAAACTTATCAACTACTAGAGAGTAGAGTAGAGACAAACTAAGAGAAGTATCACATGTGATGGGGCCAATGTATCTAGATGTGACCCTTCTTTTGTTGTACATTATGTATATATACACAAATATAGAAATGGGTCACTTATAAATATCATGGTTTGCATATGTTTGAACCAATCATGAGACTGGTGCTAAGGCTCATGTTTAATTTCGAAAGATGCAACTTATTTAAGAGTTTAAAAGTTAGAATTTTAAATTAAAGGCTCGTTTGACAATCGGTGCGGTACGGTGTTGGTTTTTGATTTTGGGTTGGGTTGGGTTGGGTTGGATTCTGAACTGAAATTATTTTTGGTGCAGATAGTTTTAGTGTGAGAAAAAGTAAAGCTGAAAAACCAAACCATGTTTGGTAGAATTAGTTTGGTGTGGTTTTATTTTGTTTATTATTTATTTGGTTTTACTTTATTTATTATTTTTAAATATTTTAAATATTTATTAATATATTATTGATTATTTATTATTAATAATAATTAATTTATTAATTTACTATTAATTTATTATTTTATAATATAAAATAATATTTATTACTCAATATTTATTAATATTGTATTGATTATTTATTATTAATAATAAATAGTTTATTAATTTATTAATTTACTATTATTTTATAATATAAAGTAATATTTATTACTCAATATTTATTAATATATTATTGATTATTTATTATTTTATTAATTTACTATTAATTTATTATTTTATAATATAAAATAATGTTGCTCCATGGTTTTTCTTTGGATTGCTACAGTACGTACCCATACCACCAAAATCATCTCATTAGATGGTTCCAAAACCAGCCAATTTGGTACCATTGGTTTGGTACTGTTGTACCAACTTCAATTCTAAAGAACATGGGTTGGTACCACCATTTCGTACCAAAACCAAAACTGGTACCAAAATCGCTTGCCAAACACCACCTAAATGACCCTTTTCGTTGAATACTATTCTAAATAATTTTTTTCTGCAAATAGCATTTAAAAAATTAATCCAAACAAAGATTTAAATCTATTAAGATAGAAAAAGGAAAAAGGAAAAAACATGTTGAATACGAAAACGAGGACATACTCATCCCAAAAAATAAAATCATATAGTAAAAACTTGTTTGATACGATAATATAATAATATATCTCCTTCTCAAATTATACAAAAAATGGACTTAATGATTACTTATTTTACACAGTGATATATATATATTTTTTTTTAACATTTTTGAAAGAGAATTTTACAAAATTTGGAAAAGAAAAATAAATAAAAGGGGGAGAAATGGTATCTGATGGTTTTAATGTAACAGTAGCACTTGAAAGATTCCGTTCTGTTTCTTAGCGGTTGAGACCGCCACATTTTAGCATTATCATCTATAGTGTGTGTGTGTGTGTATATATATATATAACTACACACTCACACCCCACTCTCTCTCTCTAGTTTCTATATGGCTGCCAACATTCCTCTCCTCCAAGTCCCAATCCAATCCTTCCACACTCCCAGACTTCACAACCCCAAATTCACTGTCTCTTCATCACTACCCACTCCCAAATTGAAAGGTCTCTTCCTCTCTTCAATCAAAATTCACATCTCAATCATTTTATTTACCCAATTTGTGCTGTGAAATTGAATCTGGGTTTGCTTTGTTTGTGCTCAGGAACACCTCGGAGCTCTGTAATCAGCTGTTGCAGCTCCTCCAATGGCCGAGCCCCCGACTCCGGCGACGATGACGGCGTCAAGAGCGTGGAGAGGCGTCTGGAGGAGAAGCGGCGGGCGGAGTTGTCGGCTCGAATCGCGTCAGGGGAGTTCACGGTGGAGCAATCTGGGTATGTTGGTTGATTATGAACATGATGAACAAAACCCATTTGTTTATTTTTGTTTTGTTTTTCACTTGTTATCATATAGAATTTGTTTCATGGTGTGCTTGAATTTGTATGGAAACAAAGACCCTTTATTTTATTTAACTAATTTAGTCAAAAATAGATCATGTGAGTTTGATAAATTATGAACAAGACCCATTTGCTTATTTATGGGTTTATTGAGTACAAAGAACTAAATTATAGTGATTTATGTCTAAAAGTAATAATATTATTATTAGCATATTGAGCTTCAATTTGCATAAAAAAAAAAAATGACCCTTGTTTATAACTGATTTAGTCCAACAATAAAAATGTTAAGCCAAGTTTGCTTCATTAAGGACATAAATCTTGTTTACAGAAGCACATATTAAGTGAAAGGATATTACCCAGTTCTAGTCTTGTACACTAGGTTTCTAGGGAGGCCGAACTCGAGACAGACCTAATTAACATTTGACATATCACGAAGTAGTTGCCTCAAGGTTTGAGATCGCAACAATGACACTGAAGCAGCGCTCTCATGTCTACGTACTCTCCTTGTCGTTTTTTACTTGATTTGTTCAAGTGTCATGTGGTTTTCTGTAAAAATAGCTGTTTCTTGTACATAAAAATTCAAAAGTACATGTTGTGTTTGCCAATTTTTTTTTTCCAGTTTATGCACGGATGGTTTCTAATTTCTTACCAGTTCAGTTTTGCTTGCTTTTGTATTTTTTTGAATAAGAATTTCATCTCAATTGAGGAATGGCTTGTCAAAATTGGGTGTTCCTGGTGGGATTCTTGAATTTTTATTCCAATGGATGGATGACGACAAAGAGAATTTAAAGGTTCCCGAAGCAAAAGGGGCAATAAGTGCCATTCGGGCTGAGGCGTTTTTTATCCCCTTGTATGAGCTTTACCTTACGTATGGTGGAATTTTCAGATTAAACTTTGGTCCAAAGGTTTGATTCTTCTTACTTTTATGTCCTCCTTTTCTTAAACTGAGAGTGATAAATATATTGCAACTATTAGTTGTAAGGTCAATATGATATGTTTGGTTGGTGTTTCTGAACTTCTGTCACAGTCCTTTTTGATAGTTTCGGATCCTTCCATTGCTAAACATATATTGAAAGACAACTCAAAGGCTTATTCAAAGGTAGAGCATAGTTTTATCCTCTCTCTCTCTCAAATAATCAACTCACAAGCATTCACTTGGAATTTGAAACCTTCATAGAATTTTGTAACTCCTTGGTATGCAGGGTATCTTGGCAGAGATTTTGGAATTTGTAATGGGAAAGGGACTTATTCCAGCTGATGGGGAGATATGGCGTGTTAGAAGACGTGCTATAGTTCCAGCATTGCATCTGAAGGTATCATAAGGGCTTTATATGTTCAATGTGGGTTGGTCTTGCCGATAAAAATATTGAATTGATTTGGTTAATTGATCTCACCCATCGTCTATGCTTAAGTTAAAATCAGTACTGTCTGTGGTGTTGTTATCCTTTTACTACTTCTCTTGCAGTTTGTGGCAACCATGATTAGCTTATTTGGTCAAGCTACAGATAGGCTTTGCAAGAAGCTTGACGCTGCTGCATCTGATGGCGAAGATGTGGAGATGGAGTCACTTTTCTCCCGCTTGACATTGGATATCATTGGAAAGGCGCTATTTAATTATGATTTTGATTCTTTGAAAAATGATACTGGGATAGTTGAGGTACTTTCTTTATTTTCTTATTCTTATTCTTCTTTTATTCTTTTCCTTCTTTTTTCTTTCTTCTTTCGTTAGAATGAAGAAAGAAACATTTTCGTTAGTTCATAGAACATTATTTTGTTCAAGAATCTTTTTTTCATCCATGTTCTTCTGAAGTTTGCTTACTAACTGATGATTCATAAATCTCTGTTTTTATATTTTGTCTAGAGCAGGCTGTATACACTGTACTGAGAGAAGCAGAAGATCGCAGTGTGCAACCAATTCCATTCTGGGAGATTCCCATATGGAAAGATATATCACCAAAGCAGAAAAAGGTCAATGCTGCCCTCAAGCTGATAAATGAAACACTTGACGATCTGATTGCAATATGTAAGGTAAAGTTCCTATATGACGCATAGCATCACAGACTCTTGCATTCCATCTTTCTCTCTATAACTATAATTTGGCTATATGTGCTTCTGGATATCTTTCCGAGTGTTATGTCTGTCATTTCCAATAAAAAACTTGTCTGTTAGAGGTAGTATACTTTACTGTTGATCTTGGTTGCTGAATTGCTCTTTCATTTCATAGCACTCAGATGTTTCGAGGGCTTGAGTCATTGAATATGATATTGTATCATCTGTACATTCTGAAGAGTACATTGAATATACAATAATCATGACATGCCATAATCTGTTATTCTATCTTTGTGTGCCATATTGTGTTCTCTCACATATGCATTCTAGTATAACCATATATTCTACTACCCTTGCATATTTGCCTTATTCATGCATTCATTAGTTTGGACACTACAAATGTATATGGCTGCTTTTTTTGGTTCTGATCCATTTTGTCCCCCAATGCATTTGCAGAGGATGGTTGATGAAGAAGAATTACAGTTTCATGAAGAATACATGAATGAACAAGATCCTAGTATTCTTCACTTTCTACTGGCGTCAGGAGATGATGTATGGCACAATTTACTAACAAAATGGATTTCTCAGTTGCTAACTCACTGATTGGAGATTTTCTGGCACCTATTTGCAGTTTTCTAGCAAGCAACTGCGTGATGATTTGATGACAATGCTAATAGCTGGACATGAAACGTCTGCTGCAGTACTTACATGGACCTTTTATCTGCTTTCTAAGGTATATGATGCCTTCTGAGGGAATGTTTAGTCTATATAATTATGACTATCACTGTTGCACACATGTACTTCTAAGTAATTGTTGCCCTATAAAACTACATCTACGCTGTTAACTCCCCATCTACTCTAACGTTTAAGCTGTAACAGAGGGTGTAAATTCAATATTTAAATACTTCAACATGCCCAATCACATGTGGTCTTTTCTTGATCAAACACCTTTAGCAATGTTTAATGTGGGTGACAGTGAGGTTTGAACACTAGACCTTAGGCTCTGATATTATGTTGAATAAGAGAATAGTGTTCTCTTTCTTATTAAATCCATAATTGTTACAACACATATTTATCCAGGGATAAAGAAACAATCAAAAAAATAAAGTGCAACATCTATGGTAAGCGAAGATATCTGATTGTTGTGAATATGGAAGACATTTCTTTGACTGATGTACATATGGAAGATATGTATCTGATACCAACATTAATTACCCATCTACTCCAAAAGCTTAAGGTGTTAGAGACTGTGTAACATTAGTGCTTAAATCCTTTAACATATCTACATGAAGAAAAAATCATGTAATGAAGGTAATTTTATTGGTGGACGGGTATATGTAAGTGTAGAAACTATTATTAAAAGAAGATGTTACAATGAAGAACAACATATTCTTGAAGGCAACATGAGAAAGCAGTTATCTCAGAACCTTGGAAGATAGTTCACTTATTCAAAAGAAGCAAAAAAATTCAATGAACATGATGCTAAATCACCCGCGGGCACAACCAAACACACTTGATCTAGCCAGATTGCTAGGGAAAATTCACTAAAACACACTCGTCCTGGCAAAGTCCTGCTACGTGTAAGGAGAAGCTATGTTTGAAAACTGAAATTACAAAGAATACTACCAACCTACCATGGGAAGAGAAGCAGAGCACCACGTGCAATCGGCGGTAGCAATAACTGCGCAAACCTAATGTAAAAATACAACAAAATTTAAAGCCCAATTTTTTTCTGAAACATCAAAAAATTATCCAAAAAAATTCCAAAATAATGTTCTCTTTTTTTATGTCCAATTGTATTATTCTGTCTATCAAAGTTCTCCTTTGTCTATAGCACAGTGATACCTAACATGTAACGAATTGGAATGGCTTGCAAAATACCATTCTGAACTAACTTCCTTTCTGTATCTGAATCTGGCCACGGTGTAAACCAGTAATGATTAGCAAATATGAAGCAAGACCAATAATCATAAAGGATTACCAGAACCCATGAAGAGGATCTTAGGCTATAAAGTATGCAGACACATATGTTATATGGTCATGACAGTTTAGACAAATGGATACAACAAATACTAACAAGAGAGTGTACAGATAAATTAAGGACTAAATAATGTTATTTTATTAGCGATTTCTCTTTTGTGTCTGCATGTTTTTGTAAATCATTAGTCTGTTGGTTTTTTGGTATTTATTCTATTGTCATAAATTAGTTTTACATTGTGGTACTGATATTACTTCTGTTGGAGACTGAATGTTAACTTTGCTGACTTACCACTATTTTCAATTTTCAATGACTGCAGGAACCTAGTGTATTGTCTAAACTCCAAAATGAAGTGAGTTCTTGAACATCTATTAGTAGTGTCAGTTACTGTAACTAATTTCGTATTTGATGTCTATGATCTTTTCCTTATAAACTCATTGTTGATTTTAGGTTGATTCTGTTCTAGGAGACCGTTTTCCAACTATTGAAGACATGAAGAAACTTAAGTACACAACCCGAGTAATCAATGAAGTAAGAAGAAGCATTTTACTGTATCTTATTTACCTTGAAGTAAATCCTCTATTTTTGCTCTTCCTATGGTTCATTTCTTAATCTAGCTCATTTCTCTTCTCTTTCCAGTCGTTGAGGCTCTACCCACAACCACCTGTTTTGATTCGCCGTTCTCTTCAAAATGACGTACTTGGAAAGTACCCAATAAAAAGGTCATATCCCAGTCTTCTGAATATGGATGATTCACTTTTCTGTACTTATCTTATATGCATGTGTACTCAGGTCTATATAAGCATGTTGTGTTGAAAAGATATCTATCTATGTAATCTGATAGATTGCGTAAAGCACTAATGCACAAACAAACATACATTAGTTATTTGTTGCTTTGTTGATTGTTGAAACACACTTTGGAAAAGTATAAATAAATTCTGAGACAAGAGTTTGAACTGGTAGAATATTTGACAACTATCACCTATATGTAGATATAAAGTTGAAGGTACTTTATGTTTCTTTGACAGGGGTGAAGATATCTTTATATCCATTTGGAACTTGCATCGCAGTCCAAGTCTTTGGGAAAACGCGGATAAGTTCATTCCTGACAGATGGCCTTTAGATGGACCAAATCCAAACGAGACGAACCAAAATTTCAGGTATAACATCTGTTCTTTTGCTAGTTAAAAGTGTTTTAACTCGTTCTACATGGTAATCAAACCTTTCTGTACGTGTGGATGGGCTAAGAATTACAAGTCTGCACTATGATTGAGAGAAAAAATGGTTCGCGTTATTTAATGGGTACATGCTATTTCAGTTACTTGCCCTTTGGTGGAGGACCACGAAAATGTATTGGGGACATGTTTGCCTCGTTTGAGGTAATTCATTTGTACTTGTCTAAATACTTGACCAAGAAAAAAGAAACTGCAAACTACTCCGTCATGAACTGGAGGGTTTGTAATTTTTCTGGTTCACAGGTAATAAAAAACAGTGAAGCAAATCATATACGAATTGTCATGTAATATTTTGAACTTTCATCTCACTAATTTGCAGACTGTAGTAGCAGTTGCAATGCTTGTCAGACGGTTCAATTTTCAGGTGGCACTTGGAGCACCTCCCGTAAGTCATTACGTTTCACCTTTCTTTCCTTTTAACTGTTCTTAGATAATCTAAACTTTTCTGAAAACATGGTTACTTGATGTGTGGCTAGAGAGTTGGCTCGGAAGAGTGAATTGGAACATATATAACTTACCCCAACTCATATCAACTTGACATTGTACTTTTACATTACAATAATTCTTCTGTTAATTATAACATGATACAAGTTAGCTAAGGCTGTACACAAAACATGGATATCTAGTATGAAATAAGATATTGGCCTTGGTTCTGGATCAACCCATTCCTTTGGTCAAAATTCGAATGGGCGGATTTAACATCCAAACTGTCATAAAATATGGTTCCAGAGGTACTAAATTGGATTCAAGATATTGTTAAATTTGAATATTGAGTCTAATTAGAAGAAGCAACTCGTATACAGGTTGAGATGACAACGGGAGCGACAATCCATACAACACAAGGATTGACAATGACAGTTACACGACGGATGAAACCTCCCATTATTCCCACAACGGAGGTGCCAACGTTTAAAGTGGATTCAGCCATGAGCATTTCCCAAGTGGACCCAGTACTCGGTTAGCAAGGTGAAGCTTTTCCAGGACCTTCCCCATTACCAAGGCCGTACCAGGTTCTAGCCACACCAATTCTGCATACTGCTCGAGTTCTTCAGAATCTATTATTTAGTATGCATTATCGGCTGTTTAAAGCATCCAAGTTCGTAGTTATGCAGTAAACAGCTCAATTGAAAAGAGAAATGGTATATAGTGTATTGAACACCTGACGGACTTTCAATCTTGTAATTTTGCTTGATTTTCAGTTTCAATAAACATCACAAATGTATGTTCTGAATGTTGGAGTTCTTGCTTAGAATTGTTCTAAGATCCAAAATCTCCTTTTCATTGCTCCGAAAAGAAACCCTAGTTGGCGATTAGTAGAGAGGCCTTGTAGAAAATTACCTGAGATTAGGGTTTCTTTTCGGAGCAATATATGGACATGATTACCCACAAAGCTCCTTGCATTTCATATGGGACATGATTCCCCAAACGATGAATGATGAGCAACACCAATATAAATCAAGACAAATGCAAAAACACAATTTATACCATATATATATATATATATAAACTCTATATCCTTCTAAGTTCTATAGTGGACCTACAAAATCAATGAAGGCCTGTAAATTCCTTTCACATAGAGCTTTGTTGCTCTTCCACGTCTGTGAATGATCATGCATATATCACTTAAGAATAAACCTTTGAGAATATTTCTCGCTCTCTCTTACACAACAATTACACATCAAGAACAATGTAAAACCAAAGAAATGCAACACACTGACGGATGATAATTATCTTCGCATTCTATTAGCTACGAGTAGTGCGAATAGGGATTAGTGAGTATCTGCATCCAAGATTAACAGTAACCAGCAATTTTCGTTACAGAATAACCATGAGTCCGAGAGAGAACAATTACACTACAGGAACAGTACAAAGCCAAAAAAAATGCATCACTTTGATACATGACTATAATCTTTTTACATGCTATTGGAAAAGATCATTACAGATTGGGATTAGTGAGTATCTAACATCCCAGATTACAAGCAAAACAAAGTAATTTTCTTTACAACAACATGAATGGGATGCGTGATTCAGTTATCATCAGAGGGTTAATAGGCAAACTTACAACAACAGTGCACTGTCTGTGATAATAAACAGGACTACTTAGAGGACAAACTAATTCGACCTTCAAAACTTAGAGCAGCCAAAACACCGTCTCAATGACAAAGAACTAGAGCGAGGCAATATATCAGGCTGAGGCTGAGGCTCAGGTTTTCTGGAAGGAAAATGTTTGTGAAATGCTTTAACTGCTCCAGTCACCCCATCCTCATTTTCCATGGCCTTGGCCAGTTCTACAGCACGTTCTTTCACCTGCACTCAGATCATGAAGGAGATATATTCTTTATTCCATATACAGTACAGGCCAGAAATCATTGTACCGTCTCCAGGAAATGTGAAACTTCTAAAATTTAGTTCTGAGTTGCTATGATATGGAAAAGCAAAACAAATAATATATCGTCGTAAATCTCATATGTTCCCTATGGCTAACACCAAATGCTCTTCTACAAAGCTTAAGCTATTAGAGAGGGTGTAACTTTATTATTTAATCCTTCAACACACTCCCTCATGCGTGGCCTATTTTTTGAAAGAAAAAAAAAGGTCCAACACGTGAAACAATTTTTTAATTGGGTGACGGTGAGTTTCAAACACTACTCTGATATCATGTTAACTACCCAATTACTCTTAAGCTGTTAGAGAGGGTGAGACTTTAATATTTAATCTTTCAACACAAACAAATTACTCGAAACAATCAAAAGGCATTTCAAAGGTTATAGAAGTTTTCCTCCTCCATTGATCGTGTTATTTAGGCTGATATTTTTAAAAAAAAAAATTAAGACAGGCTGATTAGCCAACTGTGTGGTTATCTTACATATTTCAAGCAAGTCAACTACAGTATCCTTCATGCTTTAGCATTTCAGGCTGCACTATATGGCAATCAAAGTTTAACAGTAACTGTAGAAGGGGATTATTATTATTAACAGCAAAACCTTCTTTATTATTATTATTATTTACAGCAATACCTGCCATGCCTTGAGGCTCTCTACAAGCATAAAATGAACAACTATTTATTTATTTATTAGTAAGTATAATATAAAAGGCACTCAAAAGGGGAGTGCGGCCCAAATACAAAAGAGAACCCTAAGGGCCAAGAGAACCCAAGAACTCAATTCTCTCCCAAAGATTTACCAAAATGAACAACTATTAGATGAAACTAAAAATTGCAGTAGAGAGTGAGAGTGGAGTGAGGGTAGTGGGGCAGAAACTTGTAATGTCCTGAGATTTTCTTATAGTGAAATCTTTCACTGGTGCTTCACTGTTGACGTAGCCCAGATTTTAGGTGAACCAAGTAAATATGCATTCTTTGTGTGGCGCATTCACTTTTTGTGATGTTTGTGGCCCGAATTTGGATTTGGGTTGACCTAGTTGACCTGATTTTTTTTACTTGTTTTATTCTTATGGGTCGTGGGCCTGTTTAGTCTCTCATGTAGCCCGGTATATATAAGGGCAATTAAGGTTTGGAGTTGTCAAGAGAAAAGAAACCCTAATTCTCAGAGAGTGAGAGAGCTAGGGTTTGGTGGTTGTAACTTGTAATCTCCTATTTTTGCATAGTGAAAACTTTCGCCGGATCTTCGCCAAGGACGTAGGCACGACTTGTGCCGAACCTTGTAAATCTTTGTGTTCTTTGTAAATAACAAAATACCTAATCGAAAGAGTCACCTCCAACTAAAAGCTGATATAAAAGGAAGAGAAACAGAAAGAGAGGTTGTCACATTCATATGTATCCTCCAACAGGCTCCCTCATGTGAGACCTTTTGGTCCAGCACATGTTCCTCAGTTCCAATTTTCAGGATGATGTTGAGGTTTGAACTCGAGATCTTTGGTTCTAATATCATGTTGACAACCATCTAGTCTACTAGTTTAAGTTGTTAGAGAGGGTGTAACATTATTATTTACTTCCTCTAACACTTTTCCCTCCTATGATACCAAATACAACCTAAAGCATAGAGGAGAATGAATTCTCATTAATGGATAACCTTGACCAATGGGCATCAAACCTAAAGAAAATCTTCACCAATACTATTCAGAAAGTCCCACCAAATGCGCTTACAATTGAATTACAATAAGAGCTAAGAGACAAGTGTCTTTCCTACAATTGCTTTATAAAATGTTTTTGCTGAATGGTTTAGCAAGCATTAATCAGGTTTGACATATTTGCTCCGTATGGACATTTAAAAAAAAGCAGTATGTGGTATATGCAAGAAATTGCATTCACTAGGATCAAGAAGTGAAGTTTATTAAGGAAGTCATAAATACCATGGGATTTAGCATGAATTGTATTGCCTCTGTCAACTTTTCAAGTGAGAATTCATCAACAGGAATGGGTGGGGGACCTACTCCTCGAGCGTGTACTCGATATCCCCAGAAAGGTTGGTCTCCAAAGAAGGGTACGACAGTTGTTGGGCACTGTATTACAGGGAAGAAGTGGAGACATAAAAAGTAAAATGTACAATCAAATGTCTATTAACACCACCACCACCCCAGATAACTAAATAAAAGAAAGCATAATAACTTACTGCAGCTTTTAGGCCAGCAGCAGTTGTTCCAGCACCCCCATGGTGCACCTGAAAATATACGCAAATCAACATATCAGCAAAACCAAAGTTGACAGTCAAGAGTTGACAGTTAGAGCAAAAAAATAAGTCTCAAGTATATACTGAAACAAGGAACTTATGGTAATGTTCAACCAAAATCTCTACAGAGCAACATCACCACAAAATACATCTCTTTACAATTTGTAGCAAGTCCAGTGACATGACAAAGTTACAGTTCAAATGATCTCGTCTTTTCTCATCACAAGCAAGCAGGTATATCACTAGTCCCCACAACTAAATAGGTAATCCTGGAGGTTACTAGCTGAATTTTTTTTTTTTTATATATATAAAAGAGTAGGTCTAGTTGAATATTATACCATCACAAAATAGTGTTTTTTTTTTGGTCTCCATATAGGTGTAAAAAATATATATAGACTTAAATGTATCCTTTTATTTATGTTACGTGGGCTTAGCTTATCATCATCTAGTACATTGCTTTTTCCTTTCCATGTAAATCTATATATATTCTAAACACAGATCAGGTATTCGGCATTTGGACATAGGATGAAATTTGTCCAAAGTGTCTAGCTAGACATGCACCTAAAAAGCATATCCAATAATTTGACTTTATTTTATAATTGTACAAAGAACTCTTTTCACGTTAGCTTTCATTTTGCTTGAGTGTAGTAAACAGACATTATGAATCCTTAACTGGTAGCCCCGGCCTTTGGGTTTTAGTATTTGATATATCCCATGCTCAGACATTATACCCTTAACAAACAGATTGATTATAGAATGTGTAACATAGAATGTGATATGGAATAAATAGGATGTTAGTGCTTGATACAAACTGGTGTAGGGCTGTGGCAAGAAACATCCTCCTACTAGATAAGATAACACAGCTGAGGTAGAGGAGTGTAAATGCTGTTTTTAGGGTTATTCATTCTGGTCCTTTTGGCCACTAGGTTTCAAGAGATAAAGGATTTCAACATGTCTGAATGGTTTAGAGAAGGGGTAAGGATTCTGAATAATATTTAGTCAAGGAAAAAGGCAAAAAGAAGGGGAATAAAAAAGAGCCAAGTTCAGGGGGGATATTTTGAGAACTATAAACAGTATCCACAGCAAACTTCGGAAATGAACGATCGAGTAAGGAGGACATTTGGCCACTCTGTAAAAAACAGGTTAAGATTAACCTGGTTGTTAATAAGGCTTGAAGTAGAGCGATCTTAAAAGTAAAGATAAAAAGAACCAACGGACATTACACCTAAAACAACAATTGTATAAATATCAGAAATTTCCTTGGTTTGGTCTATTTAGAATGTAAAAGAAGATAGACTACTACAATTTTCTTCCTGCACTCTAAATAATAATATTTCAAGCAAAATCCTGGCTTGTTAAAAAAATTTAAACCAACTAGAGACCATTTTAAAGATAACTACCTAACTCAATGTTAATATACTCTTTGGAACCTACAGTATTCCCTGTCCAACAACTCTTATAATTGGCAAAATAAACTCGACTCCAAGAACTTAATAGAGCATACAAAAATTAAACAAGTAGTAAGCTAAATTGAAAAGGTCATATGAATGGTCTCTAGTTGGTCTGAAGCAAGACCAAGACTACCTAAAGCTAAAACCTGAAGAACTGGGAAAAAAATAATAAGAGCTAGACCCTGAAGGTTCTACATAGTCCATCTTCATAATTAGACCAACTTCAATGTTTGTATCCTTGAGCTATTTGTTGACTGGATTGTTTAAGGCGAAGACCGTACAGGGAGAGTGAGCTACAGAGAGAGAGAGAGAGCTTTTGGCTGAACTGAATAGATTTCCAATTAAGAGGGTAACCTGATGTACAAGAATGCAAACAAGTCAAAAATGCCCTTGTAGAGGTATGATAACTACAAGTGAAACCATACTAATTTCACAAATACTCCGTGATATGGATCAATAAACCCGCTGAGTCATATATCTGAAAATACATTGTTTAGTATAGAAAGCCAACCAAAACCGGTCGATCTCGCCATCTTCCAAATTTCCAACATTGTGCATGTCATATCTGAACGTAAAGAACAGACTGTACCTCAACATCTTCTTACGCGCACACTCGCAGGATATTCAGTTGTCACGAGTAATTTAGTCAGAATATAATTAAACTAAATACAGCTATAAAACTGGAAAAAGAAATTACAGTAATTATTCAAGAATATAAGCTGGAGAAATCTTCCCCAAAATATGCCTCCTAGCTTCTAGTACGGAATATATATATATATATATATAATAAATAATAAAAAATAAAAAACTAACAGGCAATCCTTGATTCAAAAATTTTAGCCTTTGGGATTCTTATCTATGTTGAAGCTCAAATAGAATACAAAATTAGACATTTCAACTTATCTCAAATTAGCAAACACAGTAGCGAAGACCTACCACAGCAGCACATTGTAAGAATAGCCAGTCATGAGGGCAATTGTCCAATGGGTACACAAAGTCCTTTGGTTCTGCCACTGGAAAAAGAAGGAAGAAAAAAAGTATGTACTATACAGTATTCAGTACAGTAACTTACTTAAATAACAGAGTAGCTGCAAATTTCTGAAAAAGGAGATATTTAACAGTCAAATAAACTACCAATGAAGTAAAATAAGAAAAACCGACTTACAGTTCCCAAGGCCACCCCAGCCTTTGTTAATGATTCCTCTTTGTCCAGTCTTTTCTAGAGCTTGAACAATAATCTGAGTCATTTTCTCTGGTTCTTGAACAGGCTGTAAACAAACAATGAAGATAGAAAATTTTACAGTTAAAGTCAGTAACCCAGGGGATTATTCCTTTAGAGTACACAAGTGTGTGTATGTCTTCGAGAAGAAAGAAAATTCACTACAAAGGCAACAGTGAGCATGCTTAAGAAACATAAAAAAGAACTTCAGGGAAAAAGCTGAAAATCAAGACTCCGAGCCCGTTCATACATGGTAAAAGTAAAAAATATAAACGATAATCAATGTCACAGGACAAGTGCAGCCTGATACAAGTATAACTTTGGCATACAAGTTGACTTTGACTCACAAAATCATGATACATGGTAAAAGTAAAAAATATAAATGATAATCAATGTCACAGGACAAGTGCCGCCTGATAGAAGTATAACTTTGGCATACAAGTTGAATTTGACTCGCAAAATCATGACAAAACAGATATAACTGAAATTGCACTAAAAAACTCAATCAACTTTCATATTTGTGTTTTAATTGAATTCTATCTACTTGTACCCTTCTTTGCATTGCGTTGCACTGGTTATGAGATGTAGTCATCTCACTATAATGAAATCAATGATCCACCAACTGAAGTTTAAAACACGACCCAGTGCCATCGGCCTGCACACTTCTTCCACACTGGCCATAAATTACTGGCTTATTTATGTGTGTTATTAACTTATTACAATAGCGCACTATATAGAAACGCAGTACCTGATGTGGACCTAGGATCCATAACCGAAAAATATCCTTTGTTAAAGGATTTAAAAAAGTTATACTCACACCTAACAGATTTAATTTCTAGAGTACATGCCCTTTAACAAGATACCAAAGCAAGCAAGATCCTAAGTTCAAACCTCACCATTACCTTGATACTCCCTATGTCCCAATTCAAGTGCCTCTTTTCAAGAATCCATTTTTTTAAGATGGTAACTTTTAGTATTTTCTATTGTATCGAGTGGGAATGAACTAACGATTTATTTTGGGCCCATGGTGATGTGATGGTTTATAGTTGAGTTTCTTTGTAAGTTCAATGCCTAAAGATTAAATTGGTAATGTTAAAAAATATAGCACATTGATTTTTCAAATGAGACATTTATTTTAGGAAGGCCAAAATTGAATAGTACACACTTATTTCGGACAGAGGGATTAGTTAAAACTGAAAAATCGAACAAGGGAAGACAACACTGGAGAAAGAGTGTTAGGGGAATTATATACTAAGTTACACCATTCTCAAGCTTATTATTTCAGAGTAGATAATGGTTAACACCCTTGACCTGCAAAACAAGAATCTAATGCCAATAGATCATAGCAGACGATCTGAGAGTCCTTAATAGCTTAATTTTGTTAGCGTGTAAATTCTAGCAGAAGACATTTGGAAGCAAGAGCTAAGAAAGGAACTTACAAGGCTACCAAATCCAATATAGATAGGCTTTTCACCAACTTCTAGCCATTTCACAAGTGAAGCTGGAGGTTCATAATTTGAGGAAAGGTCTAGGAAGCAAAACCCAACTACATCAATTTTAGGTCCCCAATCTGCAGATATTGAAAAAACTACACATTAGTGCCATTCATAAGCAGGGGCATCTGCTGTTCCTCCTCCTCCGCTGGTCGACAACATGTTAAACAGAGCCAACAAGAACTAATGTATGGAACAGAATGTTTCAAGCAAATATATGTAAAAATTAATACAAACTAAGTCAAGATTTTGTTTTATTTGTGGATCATAAACAACAAAGATAGGCCTTATATGCAGCAACACTGAAAATACTAAAATAAATCAATTTATAAAGTTATGATGGAAAATCTCTTTCCGACATTAAAAGTTTAACTAACAACTACCTAATTCCCCAAACTGAATCACCGAAGATCACCCTATTGTTATAAGTGACAAAGTTTTGGCGGCAACAAATGTAGCTGGTTGTTTGCTTTGCCAGCTAAAACATGAATGAAGCACCTGCACATAGGAACTAATTGAATTGAACAAGTGGAACATCGAACGATGTTAATGATGGTTCAGAATACCGCAGTGGGAAATTAGGTGGGTTGACATGTTGGAACATCTTAGAAAGGTGAATCTGCTAATGTACCACAACTGATTGTTGTTAGGGCTTAATATGAGGCCCTAGAGATGTACTAGAATTAGCCATTTAGCCATAATCTAGCGATGTGAGAAAATTTAAAAAGAAGGGGACTCCCAGGAATTCTTTTCTTTCATTCTCTCCACAGTTAGCCATGAATACACTGCTCTTGCTTCTTTTACAATGTCAGCTCCATACAGCATCATTGGCCCAAAATATTTCTATAAGAATTGTTTTTATTTATTAGAAATTCTTTTGCCACACTGGATACAACTAGCTAGCCTCCAATTTCTCCACCCTACTTCACTCCAACCACACATAGCTATCCTCCATTTTGTCCTCCCTATTATCCATATTAGCATCCTCATTTTAGCTATATTCCTGTTACTTTTCCAACACCCAACACTGCCTCATACAACAAAACTGTCTTAAAACCTTCCTATAGAATTCTCCTTTTAATTTATTAGAATTGTGTTTGACACATAGGATGTGTTGTTTAGAATAAGTCGTAGTCTCTCAAGGTAGAGAGACTCTTAATTTATAATGATAAATTATGTTACGCAAGAGAAGAGACCCTATTGGGCTTACTACACAAATGTGGCCCAAGAGGCCACACGCCTCCACTAACACTTCCCCTCAAGCTGGAGCATAAATATTAATCATATCCAGCTTGTTACAAATATTTTCAACTCTAGTTCCTAGAAGAGATTTAGTAAATACATCAACAAACTGATCCCCAATTTTCACATGCTTCAATAAGATATCCCCATGCTGTAGCTTTTCTCTGATAAAGTGATAGTCCACCTCAATATGTTTAGTGCGCTCATGAAATAAGGGATTGGTCGCAATATGTATTGCTGCTTGATTATCACATCACAACTGAGAAGGCTCTGAAGAAGGATAATCAAGTTTGTGTAATAGTTGACGCAAATAAGTCACATCACTAGTCACATACGTCAGTGCTCGATACTCTGATTCAACACTTGAACGGGCCACTGCATTTTGTTTCTTACTTTTTCATGACACCAGATTACCACCTACAAATACACAGTATCCAGATATGGATTTCCTATTATAAGGAGATCCTGCCCAATCAGCATCGGAGACCCTTCAACCCCGCATATGACCGTGATTATTGTAGAGTAATCCACGACTCGGGGGTTCCTTTAATATATCTCAAGATGTGTCACAACATCCCACTGTGAAGTCCGAGGATTAGACATGAATTGACTCACCACACTCACAGAGAAAGCAATATCTGGACGAGTCACTACAAGATAATTGAGTTTCCCTACTAGACGCCGATACCGATCTAGTTCAGGGAACTCATCACAATCCTCCATAGATAATTTGACCCCTGGAGTCATTGGAGTATCACTTGGTTTAGCATTCATCATCCTAGTATCCCGTAGAAGATCTAGAGCATATTTTCGCTGGCAAAGATATATCCCACGTTTGCATCTAGCCACCTCAATACCCAAGAAATAACACAGATGACCTAGATCTTTAGTTTGGAACTGACTCTGGAGAAATATTTTAAGCGAAGAAATACTTGTATTATCGCTCCTTGTAATGAAAATATCATCCACATAGACAACCAGAAAGATGATACCTGCAGTGCAATGGCGATAAAAGACAGAATGATCTTTGTCCGCTCTCTGAAGACCAAATTCCAATACAACTTCGCAAAAGTGCCCAAACCAAGCCCGTGGAGACTGTTTCATGCCATAAATAGATTTTTTTGGACGACAAACAAGCTCAGACTCCCCCTGAGCAACAAACCCGGGAGGTTGCTCCAAATAGACATCCTCCTGAAGATCACCAAGGAGGAAGGCATTCTTGACATCCAACTGATGTAATGGTCAACCAGAGGTAGCAACAAGAGAAATAAGAAGACAAATAGAAGCCAATTTAGCAACATGCAAGAACGTATCGGTGTAATCAAAACCATAAGTCTGAACATAACCTTTGGCAACTAAACGAGCCTTGAGACGAGCAACAGTCCCATTTGGATTCATCTTAGTGGCATAGACTCACTTGCACCCAATAAATTTCTTGCTAAAATGCAAATGAACCAAATCCCATGTCTGATTAAACTCAAGAGAAAACATCTCCTCTTTCATAGCAGTCAACTAGGCTGGAGAAGAAATAGCCTCTGAGAGATTCTGAGGAACAAATATAGAATCCAGTCAGAGATAAAGGCCTGCAATGACTGTGAGACACTTGTATAAGAGACAGTAGCAAAAACAGGATAATTGACACAACCACATTTACCCTTCCGGAGAGCAATAGGAACATCCAAGTCTGAATCTGAATCAGGTGTGGGAGGATTTGAAGATGAGAGACCAGATGTAGCAGGAGCCGGCTCAGGAGCATCTACAAGAGAAAAACCAAACACCAGACGCGGTCCACGAACATATGTCTGGAGGGGAGGAGCGGACGGGACAGAAGTGACCCGAATCAAGTCATACACCATAAAGTGATCAAGAGATGGAGACAAAAGTGGGTCAACGGACGACACAGAGGAGGAGAATGGAGAGGACTCGTGGAAAACTACATCAACAGACACAAGAAACCGCCCCGACTCTGGTGAAAAACACCGATACCCTTTCTGTGTACGAGAATAACCAAGAAAGATGCACCGCAAAGATTTTGGATCCAGTTTGGTAACATGAGGCCTGATATCACGAACATAACAGGTGCAGCCAAATATACACAAAGGGAGAAGGTGAAGAGGTTGTTTAGGGAATAAGACCCGGTGAAGAATCTCCCCCTGAATAACCGATGATGGCATCCGGTTAATTAGATATGTAGCTGTTAATATCGCCTCACCCCAAAACATCTTAAGAACCTGCATATGAAACAAAAGAGCTCGAACAAATTTCATCAAATGTCTATTCTTTCGTTCAGCAACACCATTATGTTGGGGGGTATTCGGACATGAAGACTGGTGAATAATATCATGCTGAGTCATAAATGACACAAGGGGAGAATAAAAGGACTCACGAGCATTAGGGTACGAACAAAAACAGAAAATTGATTCTTGATTTCAGCATAGAAAACACAAAAGATAAAAAATATTTCGGAACGAGATTTTATTAAATATAACCATGTCATACATGAAAAATCATCCACAAAGGTAACAAAATACCGAAAACTAGACTTGGACTAGACCGGACAAGGTCCCTAAACATCAGAATTGACTAACTTGAAAGGAGCACATGCTCGTTTATTAACCCTAGACACATATGACACCCTGTGGCGTTTAGCAAACTGACAAGACTCACAAAATAATTCAGACAAAGACTGAACTCCAGGATATAAACGCTTCAAGATTGAGAAAGTAGGATGACCAAGTCGACAGTGAAGATCAAGAGGTGTAGAGAAGAGACCGGAACAGGCCATGGAAGTTGGTTCTTCATCCAGCACGTAGAGTCCTCCTGAAGTGCAACGACCCCAACCAATAGTCTTATTCATCAACAGCTCCTAAAATTCACAAGAATCACTAGAGAAAACAACACGACAATTCAGTTGTCTAGTAAAGGCACTAACAGATAGTAAATTGAATGGAAGTGCAAGTAAATGTAACACAGATGATAAAGTGATATTAGAGGTGGGTGATGTCGTCCCAATCCCCCGAACTGGTATATAAGAGCCAACAATGACACGCACATTTGGACGAAAGGATGTGAGAGAATAATCCCACAAAATACATGTTCTTCCAGTCATATGGTCAGTAGCACCGGAATCAACAATCCATGTTCGAGAAGAGGCTGAAACATATGTTGTAGAAGGGTCTGACTGAACTAGAGAGGTAGATACAGGGGCCTGATTTGCTAGCAGGCGGGAATATTCTACAGCAGAAAGGTGAACATTCGTATCATCTGATAAAGCAGATCCAGGATTCTGCATTGTTTATTCTTCACTAGAACATACATTGGCAGACCGCGGTTTCCCATGTAGCTTCCAGCACCTATCACGGGTATGGCCAACACCACCATAAGAAAAGCAGGTAAACTTGTTGTTAGAACTGCGACCACCACGACCTCTACCATGGCCTCCACCACAACCTCCAGTCTGCGTATTGCTAGCCAAAGTAGTATTTTCACCAATATCGCTCGATCCAGAAGTTAAAGGAATAGAACGAAGTGCTCGAGAATATGCCTCCCTAAGAGAAATCTCCCGACTAGCTAAGATCTGAGAACGAGCTGACTTATATTCCGGTTGGAGGCCACTGAGAAATGTTAATATAACTAACTGCTCCCGCTGCCGACGCATTTCATGAATATCTGTAGCAAGGGGCATCAAGACATTGAATTCTTCATAAATCTTCTTAAAAGGGGCAAAATAATCACTGATATGAGTCGTTTGTTGCTCCGGACGAAAGAATGATTGAGATATTTCATAAATATGATTCATATTATCCTTACCCGAGTATAAGACATTGAGATACTCCCATAGCTCCTTGACCGTATCACTATGGGTCACCAAATTAGCCACCCGAGACTCCATAGAGTTTATTAATTGACTAAATAGGCGGACATCATCTCGTAACTAGATCTTGGCGCCTGTAGGATCACTTTGAGAATTAGGGGAATCATCGCTAAGATATTCCTCTTTACCCATACCCCAAATAGCGAATAAAACCAGCTTACGCCAACTCTGAAAATTTATACCATCCAAATGACACTCAGTAAGTTTGGAACTCGATGAAAAAATCTCTAAGATCGTAGGTTTGGGCTAAACAAGCCCACTCGATATCGAAGAGTCACCCATAATCACAATCAACTATATAAAAAGTATCCGGCAAAATAATAACAAAGAGGAAGACACAACTTCCCCAAGAATCACAACAAAAAGGGAGATACACACCCCTATATATATCAAGATAACGTTTCAATCAATGACTCATCAAGACATGAACCGAACTGTTGCGAATTGAAACCCTAAACACACAATAGTAGGAAGAATTACGAAAATACTAGGGTTTCATCAACGAAATTACGAAAAAACTAGGATTTCATGAACGAAAAATCTGCTTAACAAAAAAAAACAAGGGTTAGGGTTTTATTTGGATTAGGGATGGATGATGGTGATTAGGGTAGGTTTTGTGAGGAGAGAGTTTCTCAAACTTCGGTATCTGGCTCTGATACCATGTTGTTTAAAATAAGCCGTAGTCTTTCAAGGTAGAGAGACTCTTAATTTATAATGATAAATTATGTTACACAAGAAAAGAGACCTTATTGAGCTTACTACACAAATGTGGCCCAAGAGGCCACACGCCTCCACTAAAAGGATGCAAGTAGGTTGCCTCCATTTTGTCCACCTTACTCCCATCCTGCTTATTACATCACCATCTATCTCCCTTTTTTGGTAATATTGAACCTAAATAGGAAAAGTAATTCTTTTGAGTAAATATTTGGTCTTGAATATTTATAGTCTTCTTCTGTTGTTTGATCCAAATTACATCTCATCTAGTTTGTTTTAGATTTACTAAATTTAGATCTTCTAATGCTTTTCTCCATGCTTTTAACTTTGTTGCTAAAGCTTGTTCAATGTACTTACTAAAACTATGTCAACCACAAAAAACAAGCACCACATAATATTTTCCTGTGCGTCTTTCGTTATTTCTTTCTTCCTACACCATTTTAAATATTTATTTACTTAAAACAGATCCTTGATGCAATCCTACTTTAATGGAGAAATCCTAAGTTTTACCACATGTAGTACCGGTGTTCAGCTATATATATGTAAAACAATATTGATAAGTTTCCAAGCGTCCTGTTTTCCTTGTACAGCCCACCAAATTGTCCCTCAGCACCCTATCATATGTCTTCTCTAGGCCAATGACAACCGTGTGTAGATCATTTTGTTTACACATACACTACTATCTTGTGAAGCATATAGCCTTGATAGTTGATCTACCACGTATAAATTGATTCGATATTAACATTTCTGTTCTTTGTCTTAGGCATTAACATGGAGTATCTGTCATATAGCCTCGATAGTTGACCTACACTTTTCTATTAACGTGGAGAATTTGTTATCTAATCGAGGCGCCCTTAAGCCTTCTATTTTGTTGGCATATGTTCCTACAGATGGACATATACTTTTCTCGGCACCAGCACTAGTTCGCCCATATTTTCAGCCACATTGGGGGATTGGATTAAGGACTTAGTCGATTCTCAAAGTGATACTTCTCATCTTGGACATATTGCTTTAAGTCTACACAATGAGCTTTGTTGTGCCAACTCAGATGTTTTGGAGCTATACATATGGCTTTAGTCTCCGGAGGAGACTTCTTCTCAACTGGGAGGGAATGATGCAGACCCGCACATCTGAGAGCTTGGAGTACACCCGGCTCGCATCACTATTCGGGGATGTGGAAAAGATAGATAGAACTAAAACATATATATATATATATATATATATGTACGACTATTATCATTTTAGATTCTAGTAATTGCGAATTTAAGGATTTTAACAGTGGTAGCAATAGAATTTTCCTTGATTTTGGCATTGTTTTGAGAGCATTGAGTCTCCTTTAGGAGTGATCAAAGATAGGTTTATTTCTAGTTTGTATTGTTGGGTGGAGGGTCGGAGTTGTAAATCTATGGAGGAAAAAATAGAGTTTTTAGGCGCTCTTGGCCCTTAGGGGCTTTTGTACATGGGATGCACTCCCCTTTTGGGTGCCGTTTCTTTTATAAAATACTTACTTATCAAAAAAAAAAATGAATTTTCCTTGATTCCCATTTATAAATCTACTAATAACATTGTTAAAGCACATTTTCATAATTATTTAATAAAAAATTTCTCCTCTCGTTGTCCCACTTTAAGCCCTGAAAGTCATTATATAGAGTACCAAACAGGTCTACCACAGCAATAAAAAAAATGGATCGAAATCGGCTTGGCCCCAAACCCATTTTTCTGTTTGGTCCTAAACATAGCCCAATTTTTAAGGCGAGACTGGAACAAGTTTTGGACCACAACATAAAAGGTATGAGAACAATGAAGTTAACAACAATAACATCCAAAAGAAGTGGCTTGCTTTTTCCCCTTGAAACGAAAAGGGAGAACAATCAAGAAGCTATTTTTTCTATAAAAAAAAAAACCTGCACCCTCCAGCCACATCTTTTCAAATTAACTGACTATTTTGAAAACTAATACAAGAAATGCATTGCTAACAAGTAACAACCAACTGTTTTTAAAGCTTAAACTACCAAGGAGTGGACCCAACAATTATTACCAAGCTCTCACACACTCCCTATGTATGAGGATGCTCGCACATAGAAGATTAATAGATCAACAGATAGATAGACATAACAGTATCATGCAAACCTGCATAAGCAAAAGCAGAGAATAAATGTAGGTGAAGGCAAGGCTCTATGTTTAACAACCAACTTCTCTAAAACATTATCATGTCAAAAAAGAAGAATATATAATGGAGGGAGTCTAACAACATCCATAACCGCCGTAGTATAAGATAAGAAGGGGATTATCAAAGCTACTTCCCGCCTATGCAGGTTGTAAGGATGGAAAGACTAAGGCAACCGAAAAATGTAAGCAAACAGCACAATAACATATGTAAAGAGGAAAAGTAACAAACTTACTATGTTTATGCTGAATACAACAAAGTTAATCATTAGCCAAGTAACATAAAGAAATAACCTTTTGGCTTAGGAACAAGGTGAGGACTCCAAATATATCCATAAGGCACCTCTGGAAGAGAACTATAAGAACCGCTTAAATATGTCACAGGCCTCAACCCTAGTTTTTTCTTCCTAAATTCATTTATCATGTCTCGTATTCCAAGCCAGATTAATGTGTCAACGATTTGATATGATAGCTGAAAAAAGCATTCAACTTCATCTTAGAAAAAGGATATGCTAATGGAAACATTGATTCAATAAAAACTGGAAAAAGAACTTAAAGGAAAATAGTACGGAGTAATAAAATATGCCCACCTTATATGCAACAGGTTGTTTAACACGAGAAAGAGGATGTGGGAATTCATTGGTAGGCCTGGCGAGAGAGAGAGAGAGAGACACGCACACACACACACACACACAGAGGAGAAAAATGTTAGCAGGCACACCATGTTGGAATCTTTTAACTATAAATAACACAAAAATGCTAAGTTAACATTTGAAAAAGAAAAGACTTACGTCCATGGCATTGTAAAAAATATATGGAGTGGGACTTTGAGTGCCTCTGCAACATGTGTATGCCCTGAACCATTATATTTCCATGTTAGCAGTAAGTTCGAGGACCCTAAATTTGCTTTAAAAAGATAAATAATCCAAGAGACAATAAATTATAGGAGATATGAAAAGCTATATATATACACATAAAAAAATATAACAGAGATAACAGCTTCTTATATCCTTGATCTTTGACCCACATATAAAAAAAAAAACAATTTGTGAGCTTATTGAATTGACACAAAATCCCGAACATAACAATAGTGTGTCAAGGACATATTGGTATAGGGAGGATAAAACATGAGGGCAAAACAAATAATTGATGTCTGTTGGTTGGTAGTGAGAGGACTCTTAGTACCTGCATACCCAAAAGGGTTTCGACATTCCAAATAAGTTCATTCTTGCTGTTCTCAATCCCTCAAGTCTTTCTACTCTTATTTCACTCTCTTTCTCATCCCCATCGTCTGTCTTCTCACCTCCATCTCTTAACCCATTGCTTCTATTTTCTCACCCCCTGATTTCTTTATGGTTTTTCTACTTCTGTGTCAAACGGCATTGCCATAGTTGACTGCGACAGCAAGGGATTAGAGGAGAGGTAAACAATAGTTCTCAAAATTGAGAAGCCGAGTAAGCTGTTTGCTAACCAGAGGGGAGAAGAGTGTAATTTTCCCATAGTTATAATGGCATAAATCTATCATAAGTCCTGTTCATTCAATAATTTGTCCAATGTTATTTCCATAAACACTCCAACAAATATTCTTAGGATCCTACACTCCCAAGTTTATCTTAGATACTTGGACAAATTTATCCTTCATGGTTTCTAACTTGTTTTTAGTATTTTAAGTAAGCTACGAAAACAAGCAACAATCATGTTATGTTTATGAGGTTAATGGTCAAATAAAACTGATACTAGTTGTATCCTATAGGTCCTGAGTTCTGCATTGCAGCCTGCCATGAACTAAAAGGAAAATATGACACATAATGAGAAAATAACTCTTACCATATGCCGGGGGATTTGCAATTATTGCTTCTACTTTAAAAGGAATTTTAGTGTCCGGATCAGGATCTGTGCATGCAGGAAGTAAAGAGAATATAATATCCTTCAATTGATGTCGCTGAATTGATATCTCTGAAGGTCCTGATGGTAAGAAGCCTTTATTCTTGACCATGTCTGCACAAAGCATACTAATTTATATAATTAATCACAAATTCAGGTATTATTAGTTTTCAGATATTCTGAAAAACTAAAATCCAACCAGAAAAGTCAATTGAAAAATGAAGAATCTAAAACTGGTATGCTCTTAAAGAATGAGGATAGCAACCAAATCTATTTTGCACTAGGACAAAACTAGACCTTAAGGGAGGGAACTTTGATAAAATTTTGGTTCAAACTTCAAACAACTGTTTACGAGATTTAGAATTTCACATGTAATACCATAGAATACAGTATATCCCAACACAATCCAATAGAAATTATCTGCAATTCAAAGCATGTAGTGATGTTATGTGTCTTACTACATGAAAAAGTATACTAGAGAGAACCAATATATCTCTTAACTACCATCTACTCTAAAAGCTTAAACTGTTAGAGAGGGTGTAACTTTAATATTTAATCCTTCAACACGCCCCCTCGCGCGTGGCCTACTTTTTGGTCCAACACGTGAAACAATAACTTTTTAATTGGGTGACGGTAAGGTTCGAACACAGGACTTCCTGCTCTTATACCATATTAACTACCATCTATTTTAAAAGCTTAAGTTGTTAGAGATGGTATAACCTTAATATTTAATCCTTCAACAATATCAAACATAACAAGCCTCGTTATTGCAAAGCCCCTAATGTGAAAATATTCCTTTTATACCTTTCGTATAACATCAATCAGAAGTGTTGAACTTTAACAGCAAGATTAGAGCACATAGACAAGAAAATATAAAAGTGGAAAGCTATTATAGAATAACTTGCTGGATAAAAATAATAAAACTATGATGAAACTTTTCTACCTTCACACTTCACTATACCTATTGCACATTAAATACAAACAGGGATAAATTGTTGCAAGAAACAAGTTAGTGAAACCGACATGCAAGGTAGTCGGGCGGTGGAACCACACAAGAAAGACAAGCAGACTGAACTTCTTATGCATAGGGAATAAATGTAGTAGGTCGAACTAATGTTGTAGCACTCCTATTAAAGCATGCTAGGAGGTGTGGCAAGGTGGTTGGCTGGTTGGAAGCGTCGGTATCTTTCCAAGGGAGAAAGGTTTACCTTGGTAAAGAGCACATTGTCCAATCTTCCTACTTACCTCCTTTCCCTTTTTCAGATTCCTTGTAGTGTTGCTCACAAGATTGAGAGGCTTCAAAGGCAGTTTTTGTGGGCTGGGAATCGCAAACGTTCTTTTCTTCATCTTATTAGGTGGGAGTCGGTTTGCCGGCCTCTGCAGGAGGGGAGGCTAGGTATTTTTCGATTAGTGCCTTGCAATAAAGTTTTGTTAGGGAAGTGGCTTTGACGTTTTGGGATTGAGAGGGACCGGCTCTGGAGACAGGTGATCTTATGTTGGTACGGGGAGGAGCTGAGAGGATGGTGCTCGCATCTCGTTCGGATTCGCAGAGGCATGGGGGTGTGGAAAGACATTCGCCGTGGATGGGATGCTTTCGCCACCCACACTCGTTTTTCTATTGGTTCAAGAGGTTCAGTTTGCTTTTGGACCGACTGGTGGTGCGGTGATACTACCTTGGCCTCCTCTTTCCCCATGCTTCATCGCATTGCTCGCAACCGTCATGTCTGCGTTGCCGACTGTTATCGACTTGATAACGGTAGGAACGTCTGGGATGTCCGATTTGTGAGACACTTTCAGGACTGGGAGCTTGAAGAGATTTCTAGAGTTCCCCCCCGAGTGGTGGGCCATACCAGATGGTATGGGGCCCTTCCTCCCTTGGGTGCTTCACGGTCTCTTCTTTTTTCAGGGCTTTTGCTCCCCGGCCCTGTATGACTTTTCCCTGGAAGGAGGTGTGATGCCCCCCCCCCCCCTAAAGCTGTTTTTTTTACCTGGTCGGTTGCTAAGGGCAAGATTCTCACTCTGGACAATCTGCAACGTCGCAATTTTGTTATGGTCAACCGTTGTTTTATATGTAAAAATGATGTAGAGTCGGTTGATCATCTCCTCCGTCATTGTCCAGTGGCGCATGATTGTTGGTGTTTAGTGCTCAACTAATTTGGCTTGTCTTGGGTGATGCCGGCATCGGTCCGAAAGGTTCTTGACGGTTGGTGGGAGTGTTTTGCGGGGTTTCAAGAGCGATCTTTTTGGAGGATGGTTCCACTATGTCTTTGGTGGGTCATTTGGCTCGAACATAACAAGAGGGGGTGGAGACCCTGGTTGGATTCTTTAAAGATTCTTTTATCTCTTTGTTGTTATTTCGAGTGGAGGGTAGATTTTGTACATCCATAGAGGAAAAGATGGCTTTTGTGGGAATGCTCCGGTCGTAGGGCTTCCTTTTTGTATCTTGGGACGCACTCCCCTTTTGAGAGCTTTTTATAATATTTTTACTTACCTATCAAAAAAAAAAAAGCATGCTATTTCTGTTCAGAGCTTAACCCTTAAGAAACTGGAGGCAAAATATTCAAAGATCTTACTATAACCTAGACCTTTCTATTGGCTAAAACAAATAACGTTTGACATCCATTGTTAGCAAGATAAATAAGCCTCCGTTTTGAGTAAATGTAAAAGAGAGGCTTGACAGATCCAAAGCAATATATTTTAGTGTAGTCAGATAAACGTTCCTCAGTATGAAAACAGCGGAAAAAATGAAATGGGGTGAAAATTATATTTCCAAGGCCACTTACAATGAGCAAGAACTTTTGGATCTCCGCCAAGGGGGAAAAACTCCAAACCAGCAGCCAAGACAAACTCTTTAAAATTTGAGTGAGTTGCTAGTCTCACCCTATGACCAAATTCCTGCAGAAGTATATGAATAGGTATCATCTTCTATTGCATACAGTTAATACATTTTAATTACACAACAGGGACAATCATATACCAAATCTACAAATTGTAACTTCATAAATCTCCTCCTCGAAGATTCACTGGATGCCCACAACAATTTGAAAAAGTCACAATCACCGAATATTTACAAATGCAATATATATCCAATTCACCCTTGAAAGTGGAGTGCCATTATAAAGCATCCAACACATGTTATGCCACTTAAAATATATAAATCAGTGGTAAAGATACAGTACAATCAAGCACGATTTGAATTTGCTTTACAAAAATAAAAAAGATCAGTACAATATAGAATAACAGCACTTCTCACAATAAGCAAAACTGAACAGGGGAATCGGAGCTTGTGACTGCCAGCCAGTAAAGTATAACTTTCAAATATTAGCTTATTTGTTACCCTGTGCAGCAAGTGCCAGCTCCAAGGAGCAGTTGTAGAAACAAAAACAAACAAAAGTATCTCCATAGATCTGATACAAACTTGATATCAGCCGACTCCTATGTCCGACTCCAATTTGTAATTCATCCTGGTGACTATAATATTGTCTATAAATCCTATTTATCTTTCAATTGTGTATGAGAAGAGTAATAACAAAGTCATACCATTGATGTACAAAAAATATGGTGAATTATCCTAAAAATAAATACATTCAAACATGGTATGGTGCAAGGTAGTACTGTCAAGCTTAAAGTTTCATAGTTCAAAAGGGAAATATGGCAACCTTTTGTCACTTTTAGAAGGCAAGTACTCACAAACATTTCACAAATTGCCCATTATAGGGTCCAAACCCCTCACCTCCCCTTCAAGGGAGGAAAGGTTGTACCATTGAGCAAATGACCCATTGGTGAAGTATGGCAGCCTTGTTTCCATCCATATATACATATATATATATATATATATATATGTCACATCCCAAATCCAAAGCCCGGTTCGCAATGAAAAGAAAAAAAAAAAAAACAGAATCCACCACCGCCATTGTTACCGCTTTCTACCACTACCACCGCCTTCTTCCATCACCAATGTCATTTCCTTTAATAAAATTGTTGAAGAATGTTATTTCCGTAGTTCAATTTATTTGTCACTAGGATGACTATTTTGAAATTTAAAACTTAAAATTCATTTCATTATAGGTTTTAAATTGGTCCAACCAAACACCAAAATGGTACCATTCCTTTCCTATATCATTTCATAGTTGCCACCATATATTAAAATGAGAATGACCACTTCCTTCAATTCCTATTCCTACCTGCATTCTAATCCATTCTTCCATACCTAACTAGGCCTTAAAGTGCAGCATTCTAAAAGGGAAGTAAAAGAAAACTAATAGATACAACAAGTAAAATACCCTAAGCTTGTTGGAGGAAAAATAAATAACCTGTAAACGTTTTCCAATGGCAGCAAATGGTTGTACATCTCCTCGTGTTCCAACAATGAGCATAACAATTTGAAGTGGATGTATATCTTGAGTATCTCCAACATCGACACTTTCTTTGTCGGTACCTCCACTACAAATGTCTCCGGATCCAAAATCAAGGCTTTGAGGTTTAATATCTCCTGGAACTTCAAATTGTACAGTTCCGTCATCTTTAACAATAGCAAGTCGGTTCACCCATTTGAGCTGCAGAATTTTAATGGTTTGTCAAACCCAAAAAACTTAATATTAAGGACGAAAAACAAATGCTAATACTGAAGACTAACCATTATAAAACCATAGTTATTGACTCTTTATAAAACCATAGTTATTCTTGACCATTTCATAAAAACAAATAACAAACAGATATGGCAATCCTAAAACCAATACACCGGTCAAAATATGATTTTCTAACTCATTGCCGACATGAAATCCACAGGGAAATTTTTTTGAGCACATTATAAACAGCAAATCAAGACATCATGTATGATTACTGACAAATAATACTATATATATAGAATTCAGCAAACCGTGAACTGGAACATATGAAGTGACTACTTAAAGGTACCTCTCTCGATGCAGATGTGGATGCGGTGTGACGGACATGTGACCTTATCGAGCATTACGTATTGCAATTGGACAGTGCCCTTTTAAATCTTTTTCTAACCTCGCACATAGGGCTCAAAAGGCACTTACATGCAAATATATATTGTATAATCCAGAAAATAGGGTTTTAATGAATTTTAACAAAAAAAATTTGATTTCATAAAGAGAATTTACCATTAAAAGCTTAATAACTTGGACATATATTAAATTACTGAGTTAACATAGACTTCAACATAAAATACATGACAACTTATGACATAAAACACTTTACTACTTTATATTAGCTGGAAAAATTTCATGATTCACATGGTGATTTTATCAATCAACCAAAAATCTCACTTAAAAACAGTTACGCATCGGGGTTGTAAGTCGAAGTAGTGGATTTAAAGACGGTTAATATTTTTATTTTCATTTTTCTGGCAAATTGTGGATCATTATTTGGGTGTACGTAATTCCAAACCAGTAAACTATGAGAAAATTTCCAAATTAACAAACTAATACTCCTTGCACACAACCATGTCACCATTCCCAATCCTCGCTCTTGAATCTTTACTCCTCTCTACCTTGGATTTTCAGTTTCCTAACCCTCTCCCTTCTTTCTCTCTCTAATCAACTATTGTCCTCTACCCTAGGGTTACAAAAACCCTCTCCTCCTCTCTCTCTCCCTCTAATCTACTGCCCCAAGCATCTAGACCAATCCTCAATCTTCAAATTTCTCATGACTCCTCTGTCTCTCTCTATCTAATTAAGTTTCTTCAATATAGTTCTCTACCATATTTATATTTGTATATATATATATCGTCCATATAAAGCTCTCCCTGAAAGCCTCACTCTTCTTATGAGAGGTCAACGTAGAATGGACACCACTTTAGAGTGGTGAAAAAGGGTGCAAAAAAGCTGTTGCACCACTTTTTACATGTTCACTGCCAACTCTCCGTCTCAACAAGACGACTCAGCCAAAATCAGGCCTGATTTGGTCTATTAGCTGCAATTCTACACTGATAACATGCAATTCTTAAGTATTACAACTATATTGCCCCGCTTCAACACAGAAAAAACCGAGTCCTTCGCAACTCGGTCGAGTTGGCGTAGTCAGCGAATCATGCTGGATACTAGATTTGGCAATTATAAGATTGTCCAAAACAAATGTGATCATGTAGAAAGTTCAAGAAAACAAAAGTGACATGGTAAAAGTAATTAATTCATAAAACTCCCTTCCAAAATTCTTCATCCGTTTCTCACTTTGGGTTGTTCCAAACTTCACGTACAATTTGGAAAGTGAATGTAAAAGGATTGTGAGTTTTCAAAGAGGTCTTTAACTTTCTTAGCAAATATATATAAATAAACAAAAATAACCCACTAACAAGCGTCTCCCCTTAAAAGTGTAGAACTACTGAAAAGGTCAAGATTTCTGGGACAACAGTAGTAACATTCATGTCCAGGACGTTGGAGACCATACGATTTATATCATTAATCAGATGCATTGGCATTAGACTAGGGTCATTATAATTAAAGTAGTTCATACATTAGCACTGCATGGTAGGTTAACCATTCGGTTTGGGCCGCAAAACACCCAAAGCCCATTACAATTGGTACTAGAGCCAAACTTAGTCCTTAATCCGGTGTGACAAGCGCCTGCCACAGAAGTCTTTAGGTCTGCCCCCAAAGTAGGCAGAATGGCCCAATCGCAATGAGGGTGTTTTAAGTGCGGGTAAAAGGAGAATGTTGAAGATGTTGTCCCACATTGCCTCCAAATGAGAAGTGCAATGGGTATATCTGAGTGGGTATTATCACCACCTGATAGCTTAATCTATTAGGTCAGACCACGAAGCATGTGGTTAGATTTGCTAGGTGACCTCTTAACACGACAGATAATGCATTTTTTTTTCTGTGTAAAAGACACTGACTTTGAAGGAGGTCATTCATCCTACAAACACTGTAAAAGACAATGCTTTTAATTGGGTAAGTATATTACACATAATTTAACTTCCAGTCAGAGGAGCTGTATATTTTCAATTAGAATAAAAACAGTTGGATATAATATATCAATTATGATATACAAACAAATCGGAAAGACGAAAACAAAGAAAATTATTGAATTGCAGAAGTAAAAGTTGTAGTGATGTAGTAGACCTTCTTTTTCAGAGGAATCCTATCATCAAATAATTTCGCTGCCGCTTTACCAAAAGTATTAGTGCGTTTGCATCTTCCTGTTTTAATAGGCTTACTGGAGGTTGGTTTTGAATTATCTGCAGTTGATCTTTCCACAAGCCTGATTTCCTGTTTGGGGAAATTCCTGTCAACAAACCCTGAGTAAACCAAGGTTTAGAAGTAGAATCACAATAAATACCAAAAGTAACTTACATTCAAATATTAAGAAAATATAGCATCTTTTAGTTATAGTGTGTGGGTGTCTTTGGGCTTGACCCAATATAGGCCCTCATATGATTTTGTGTACCCATCTATGTATTGCCCTAATATTTATATATATATAGGGTTGCTAACCAGAATGTTAGTAAGTCAATATTACACTAATTTTATCGTGGTATTAGAGCCAGTTACCGAAGTTTGAGAAACTCTCTCCTCACAAAACCATAACCTTAATCACCATCATTCTTCCCTAACCCTAATCCACACAAAATCCTAACCTTTGTTTTTTGTGAAGCTAAATTCCGCTACGCAGTGCCCCGGTCGGTTTGTTTTTGTAATTCCATTCATGAAACCCTAATATCGTAATGGGTCCTTTACTGAAAAATTGTCTTGATATATATAAGGGTGCGGTTCCCCCTTGTTTATGTGATTAGGGATGTGGTTCCTTCTTGTTAGTTTTTTTGTTTCGATTTGCAGGGTCATCTCTGAATTTTTATTTATTTAAGATTTTATTATGGCAGATTTGTCGTCTTCCGGCAATGGGGCTGTTGAGAACAAGCCCAGTATTTCTGAGATCGTTTTTGCCTCTACCAAGCTTACAGATCAACGTTTGGATGGATATAATTTCCAGCATTGGAGAAAGATTATTCTTTTTACTATTCGTGGTATGGATAAGGAAGATCATCTTATTGTTGAATTCCTGAACAAGCAATTTGACCCTGCAGGTTATAAGATTTAGTTACGTGGTGATGCACAGTTATATAACCAACTTATCAATTCTATAGAGCCAAAGGTAGCCATGTTGGTTACCCACTGTGATTCAGTTAAAGAGTTGTGGGAGTATCTATAAATTCTATATTCTGGTCGAGATGATATGAACAGATTATATGATGTATGTCAGTCCCTATTCCGCCCTGAGCAAAAGGAAAATATCAGTGATTATTTCGCTTCGTTCAAGAAAACATATGAAGAATTTAATATGTTGATACCTATTACGTCGAATATTCATCAAATGCAGAAACAGAGAGAACAGTTGGTTATTCTTGCATTCCTGAGTGGTTTAAAACTTGAATATCAATCGGCTCGGTCTCAAATTCTAGCGAGTCGCGAAACTTCACTTACAGAGGCATATTCTAGGGCTCAGCGCTCTACTCAACAATCTTCAGGATTCAATAATAATGGTGATAGGACTGCCTTAGCAGGTCAATCCGGAGGCAGTGCTGGGGGAAGACGAGGAAGCCGTGGGGGTCGAGGAGGAAGCAGACCAGATGGTCGAGTTATTTGTTTTCACTGTGGTGGCATTGGTCACATACGTGACAGATGCTGGAAGTTACATGGTAAACCACCTAATGTTCGGTCCGCAAATATGATATCCGAGACTGATCAGTTTACCCAGGATACTACTGTTGATGATGGTCATGTGACTTAATCCGCTGAGGAGTACTCTCGCTTGTTATCTAATCAGGCTTCTATATCTGTCACTCTTGCTCAGACAGATCCATCTACTGCTTGTATTTCAGCTTCTCCTCGGGCATGGATTATTGATTCTGAAGCTTCAGACCATATAACTTGTACCACAGGTATATTGAGTGCATATTCTCCTACATCATCACTTCCCGATGTTCAGGTGGCTGACGGATCATATATTATTGTTCGAGGGATTGGGAAAGCATCTCCTACACCTAGTTTACAATTGTCATCCGTTTTATATTTGTCTGATCTTCCTTTTAATATGATTTCTGTCAGTGCACTAACCAGAGGATTTAATTGTTGTGTAATTTTCTATGGTGAATTTTGTGAATTTCAGGATCGTTCGATGAAGAGGATGATTGGTAGGGGTCGTCGCACTTCAGGAGGACTCTACGTGCTAGATGAAGAACCAATATCCATGGCGTATTTCAGTATATCATCCACTCCTTTCGAGCTTCACTGTTGCTTTGGTCATCGTGCTCTCCCCAGTTTCAAGAATCTATATCCAGCTTTTCAGTCTTTACCATAGTGGTTTTGTGAGTCGTGTCAGTTCGCAAAACATCATCGCGTGTCATATGTGTCTAGGATAAATAAACGAGTATGTGTTCCATTTGATCTAGTTCATTATGATGTTTGGGGTTCATGTCCAGTTCAGTCTAAGTCTGGGTTCCGTTATTTTGTTACATTTGTGGATGATTATTCCCGTATTACTTGGTTATATCTAATAAAACAACGTTCTGAGATATTTTCTGTCTTTTGTGCTTTTTATAATGAAATTGTAATCAGTTTTTTGTGTCTATTTGCACGTTGCGTAGTGACAATGCACGTGAATATTTTTCTTCTCCCTTTACATCATTCATGACCCAAGAGGGTATTATTCACCAGTCTTCATGTCCAAATACCCCCCAACAAAATGGAGTTGTTGAGCGTAAAAATCGACATATTATGGAAGTTGCTCGGGCACTTATGTTTCATATGAGAGTCCCTAAAATATTATGGAGCGACGCAGTATTGACTGCAACATATTTGATCAATCGGATGTCATCGTCTGTTCTAAAGGAGGAGATTCCACATAAAGTATTATTTCCTAACCAACCTATTCATTCTCTCCCATTACGCATTTTTGGATGCACCTGTTATATTCGGGACATTCGACCTCATGTGACTAAACTTGATCCCAAGTCTTTATGGTGCATATTTTTGGGACACTCACGTACTCAGAAGGGCTATCGGTGTTTATTTCCTGAGTTGGGGCGGTACCTAGTGTCATCAAATGTAGTTTTTCAAGAGTCTTCTTCCTTCTCGTCATATGTTTCGTCTGCGGATCCACCTCCCACACCACCAGTTGATGAGTTTTTGGTTTATGACTTGATTCATGTCACATATGTCCCCTCAGTTCCCTAATTTCAGCCTGTGTGTCCTCCCCTCCAGACATATGTCCGTGGACCACGTCAGGTGTTTGGTTCTACTCCCGTAGTTGATCCTGAGCCGTCTCCTACTGCATCGGACTCTTCGTCCTTTGATCATCTAGTGCCAGTTCAGACATCTGATGATGATTTGCCCATTGCTCTTCGGAAGGGTAAGCGCAGTTGTGTTAGTTATCCTGTATCTGGGACCCTCTCCTATGCAGGTGTGTCTTCATCATTACAGGCTTTCGTATCAGCTTTGGACTCTATTTATGTGCCTCGAAATCTATCTGAGGCTCTCTCTTCTGCAGATTGGCGAGCAGCGATGCAGGATGAAATGTCTGCCCTAGAGGCCAATCATACATGGGACTTGGTGCCTCTCCCGCCGGGCAAAAGACCTATTGGTTGTAAATGGGTATATGTTGTTAAAACAAATCCAGATGGTTCTGTAGCTAGACTCAAGGCTTGCCTAGTGGCAAAAGGCTATGCTCAAACTTATGGGGTGGATTATACCGATACCTTTTCTCCTGTGGCTAAATTTGCATCTATAAGTCTCATTATTTCTCTTGCTTAGATGTTAAGAATGTGCTTCTGCATAATGATCTCCAAAAAGAAGTTTATTTGGAGCAACCACCTGGTTTTGTTGCTCAGGGAGAGTCTAGTCTTGTTTGCCGCCTGAAGAAGTCTCTATATGGTTCGAAACAATCCCCGCACGCATGGTTTGGGCGCTTTAGTGATGTTATTTTAGAGTTTGGTCTTAAGCGGGCAACCAAAGATCACTCGATCTTTTATCGCCAGTTGGATGCAGGTAGCATTTTACTTGTTGTTTATGTTGATGACATTGTGATCACTGGCAGCGATGGTGCAGGTATTTCTTCACTAAAAGCATTTATGCAACTCGGTTTCAGACAAAGGATCTTCATTATCTTCGTTATTTCTTGGGAGTTGAGGTGGCCCGTAACAAACGGGGAATATTTCTATCTCAAAGAAAATATGTTCTAAATCTATTACGCGACACGGGGATGATGAGTGTTAAACCATATGATACTCCTATGGCTCCTGGAGTTAAATTATCTAGAGAAGATGGAGATGTGTTCTCTGATCCTGAGCGTTATAGATGTTTGGTTGGGAAGCTTAATTATCTTGCAGTAACCCGCCCTGATATTGCCTTTACTGTAAGTGTGGTCAGTCAGTTTATGGCAGCGCCTCGTGTTCCGCATTGGGATGCAGTGATTCATATTCTACGATATATTTAAGGTACTCCAAGTCGAGGATTATTGTACAATAACAATGGCCATATGCGGATTGAAAGGTTTTCGGATGCTGATTGGGCAGGATCCCCGAGTGACAGGAAATCTACTGCAGGTTATTGTGTGTTCGTTGGTGGTAATTTGATTTCCTGGAAGAGCAAGAAACAGAATGTAGTGGCTCGCTCTAGTGCTGAATCAGAGTATCGTGAATTGGCTCACTTAACTAGTGAGGTGATATATTTGCAACAACTTCTCGATGAGCTTGGTTACAAGTCCTCCGAACTGTCTCAATTTTGGTGTGATAATGAAACAGCTATACATATTGCCTCTAATCCTGTTTTTCATGAAAGAACAAAACATATTGAAGTGGATTGTCATTTTGTGCGGGATAGGCTACAAGGTGGACAAATCTCTTTGAAGCATGTGAAGATCAGTGATCAGCTAGCAGATGTGTTTACTAAATCTCTTATGGGCAATCGGGTTTCTTATATATGTAACAAGTTGTGCATGATTAATATCTACGCTCCAGCTTGAGGGGAAGTGTTAGTTATAGTGTGTGGGTGTCTTTGGGCTTGACCCAATATGGGCCAGGCCCATATGATTTTGTGTATCCATCTATGTGTTACCCTAATATTTATATATATATATATAAGGTTGTTAACCAGAATGTTAGTAAGTCAATATTACACTAATGTCAACAGCATCAATATATGAGCAAATGCAAAGCAAAAAAGAAAGAAGAAAGTATCCACCACTCTTGCATAATCACCAAACTGAAGAATACTACACTCTTTATTGTGACAAAATATTCCTTGTAGCGTATATGGCTGAAAGACATTTCAGAAAAAGGAAAATGGGATCCTTTTAAAAGAAATAAGTACACAAGAAGCAAATTCTTACAACTAAAAATAAATAAAATAAAAAAGAATTTGGTACAGCTTCGAGAAACATTTTAAAGAATGACCAAGATGATTTCACTTCGTGTCTGGTTGTTCTTAACCTCCAACTGTTGGTGTCCTTCCCTATCCCTCTTTTAATTGGATGCAATCAATGTCTCTAACAGACATTGGCATGGGTCTAATATGTAGAATATCGAATCCCAAAACAGAAGAGCATGAGTGAAATACTCCATTTATGTAATCTAAGGTTCAATATAGGCATTTCACTTGTTTTAGAACAAAAATGGGAGGAAAATTTCACGATAGGAGAGTTTAATAAGCAATTATACAATAGACTTCAAGTCAATATATGCTTGTTGGGTTGATCATGCATGTCCAACATGACCATTTTTATGTCCACACACTTCTACAGAGTCCATATAACATATCATTTCCTTATAGGAACTTAATAGTGTAGTTTTGACTCCCTAATTACATTGCCTGATTGAGATTCTACCAATAAAAGACTAAAAGAGTGTTTGGTGAACTAAAGTAAGCAAGACCAAATGGGTTATATGTTTCACAATTTCCTTAACTATGGAATACAAACACAGCCAAGTTAATTATAAAGTATGTCAAGATGGTAAGATTCTACTGTTAACATTCGACTCATAACTTACTCTTAATATGCTTTATTTCATTCCCTAAGCTGTTTCTTTGCATCCCTTGCTATTATTGAGCATCCCAATATGCCTCATATTGCATTATAAGCTAAGAAAGTAATATCACAACTTATATGCAGGGGAAAATACCAAGAATAAATTTATTGAAAAACAAACAGGACTGCTTTTAAATTTGCAAAAAATCTGAAACCCAATACATAAACCACCACAATTCACACCACAACAGAACAATAAACCATAGAGCTCGAATGAAAAAAAAAAAAAATAGAACACAGATAAAAATGGGGAATACAAAAATATGTATATATATATATATAATAATCAAAACCTGAAGAAGTTGGACCAGTCTGAGAACCGTTAACTGCCCCTCTTCTCGCTGATTTGCCGCCATTGGCATCCTCCCCCGTGATTTCCACTTCAATATCCACCGGAACCTCGCCGGAATCGGATGATTCTGCCGCCATTGTTGTTGATTTCATTTGTATTCTCGCTGATTTGCCGCCATTGGCATCCTCCCCCGTGATTTCCACTTCAATATCCACCGGAACCTCGCCGGAATCGGATGATTCTGCCGCCATTGTTGTTGATTTCATTTGCTATACACACACACACAATATAAATGTATATATATATCTGTATAGAGAAACCCAAAATAGACAAATTTGGATCGCCGTGTGGAAATGATAAACCCTATTGATGATAGAGAACTTTGATGTGGTTTAGGAATATACTCCGTCACATGGACGGCAGCTATTAGGGTTTTCAGGGGTAGATGGGTTGGGTGGGCAGAAAGATTATCTTTCGCGTCTGTGTGTGTATATATATATATATATAATCGGAGTGTGTATATGCTTGTGTGTATATATGTGTTGTGTGTGTGTATATATATATATATATGTTTGTTATACAGAAATATAGTGTGTGTAATGTTGATTTGGGACTTTTTTGGGTCCTTTTCTTCGCTTTGATTCTGAGAGAGAAAAAGAAAGGAAGGAAGGAAGAGGAAACCGTTAGATGACACGTCTTTGGAAGCAAAATTTAAATCGCAGATGCCACCTAGACGCTCCTTTTCTGAACCGGGTCTGGTCTGGGGTCCGATTTCAACGTGGTTTCTAGAAGAAAACAAATTTTTTTTTTTTTTATGGGTGAAAAATTAGATAATATGAGAGCTCACATAAATAATTATATGTTGAGATCTTGTTATGGAATCAAGTATTGCATGAATGTGATTTTGTTCATAGTAATGTAATTAAATGTGACTGCAGGGCTGTTAAATTTGAGGGTTAAGAAGAAGTAAATAGAGTGTGATATAAATAGTTATTTAACTAATAAAGTGGGGAATGACATTTTGGATTATCTATTTTATATTCAAACAACTTCCTATTTTGTGGGTCAAAACAATTTTGTTCTAGAAGTAATTATTGTTTGCTAAAAAAAATAAGTTAATAATACCTTGTTGTAAAAGGAAGTTGTTTTTTCCTAAGTTGATTTGAGAATAATCTCTTATTTAAGCATTTTTTAATGGGTTAATTTCAATAAACCCCCCTATACTATCCAGATTAATCCACTAACCCTTTCTCTGTCCACTTTGCCCCCTATACTATTCAATTTCATCAAATTGCCCCCCTCAGCTCACATTTTGACTAAAAATGTCTAAACTACCCTCAATCAATAGTATAACGGGTTTGTTGATTCAATCATTTAAAAAAAAAAATTTCAAAAATCAATTATATTTTTCACAAAAATTATAAATTCAGAAATATATATATATATTTCTTTTGCAAAAAATCTGCAACATATGAAAATTCATTTTTCACAAAAAATTCAAAAAAAATTTTGCAAAAAATGAATTTTTTTCCGAAAATCTGCAACATATGAAAAAAAAAATTCAAAATTTTTTTTGCAAAAAATCATTTTTTTGCGAAAAGAAAAAAAAAATTCCGAAAATCTGCAACATATGAAAAAAAAATTTCAAAATTTTTTTTGCAAAAAATCATTTTTTCCCGAAAATCTGCAACATATGAAAAAAAAAATTTCAAAATTTTTTGCGAAAAATAAATTTTCCGAAAATCTGCAACATATGAAAAAAAAAAATTCAAAATTATTTTTGCAAAAAATCATTTTTTCCCGAAAATCTGCAACATATGAAAAAAAAATTTCAAAATTTTTTTTGCAAAAAATAATTTTTTTTCGAAAATCTGCAACATATGAAAAAAAAAATTTCAAATTTTTTTTGCAAAAAATCATTTTTTTCCGAAAATCTGCAACATATGAAAAAAAAAATTCAAATTTATTTTTGCAAAAAATCATTTTTTTCCAAAAATCTGCAACATATGAAAAAAAAAATTTCCGACAAAAAAAATAAAATTTCCGAAAATCTGCAATATATGAAAAAAAAAAAAAATTCAAATTTTTTTTGCAAAAATTCAAATTTTTTTTGCAAAAAATCATTTTTTTCCGAAAATCTGCAACATATGAAAAAAAAATTTTCCGAAAAAAAAAAGAAAATTTCCAAAAATCTGCAACATATGAAAAAAAATAATTTTTTTTCGAAAATCTGCAACATATGAAAAAAAAAATTCAAATTTTTTTTGCAAAAAATCATTTTTTTCCGAAAATCTGCAACATATGAAAAAAATATATATATTTCCGAAAATCTGTCCACTTTGCAAAAGAAATATATATATATTTCTGAATTTATAATTTTTGTGAAAAATATAATTGATTTTTGAAAAAACAAATTTTAAATAGTTGAATCAACAAACCCCCTTATACTATTGATTGAGGGTAGTTTAGGCATTTTGAGTCAAAATGTGAGCTAAGGGGGGTAATTTGATGAAATTGAATAGTATATGGGGCAAAGTGGACAGAGAAGGGGTTAGTTGATTAATCTGGATAGTATAGGGGGGTTTACTGAAATTAACCCTTTTTTAATTTATATAAATGAGCTTTCTAATTTTAATTTCACTTGACAGAAATATTGTGTAAGAAAGAAAATATGTAAATGAAATGGACATTCTATTTTATTCATTTATGTATATTAAACAGAATGTAAGAGAAAAATATCTGATTTCAAATATAGATTCAGTTAATCAGTAAAAAAATTATCCTTTTAATATTATTGATATTTTTCAAGCGTGAGTTTTATTCATTCCATCAAATCATATTAATAATAGATATCAATTTTTATTAATATTTATTTTATGTTATAAAATACTATATTATATATCATTACATGGTCAAGATAGATAATTAGAATCATGTGCTAATTTTCTTTGTCATGGAATGTACTTTTTCCTTCCTTTGAATTTTTTTGAGAACATTCTAAAATTAATAGCCTATTAAAGTAAATCAATTCGTTACAATGTTTAATATTTGGATGTAAAATCTTAATGATAATATCATGTACCAATGATTGTATTTTTGTAATTTTTCAAATTAGACTTACCCCTGCGTTGCTTTTTGGGAGGTACTGAAAAATGGGTTATGTTAAGGGGCTAAAATAATTTAGATATTTAAAATTTTGCAAAATTTTATCAATGGTGGTCGCGATAAATCTGCAATCATTGGTACATGATATTATCATTAAGATTTTATATACAAATTAATTATTAGACAATACTAAGGGCTTGTTTGGTTGGGGTGTTTTTGTGTTTGTTTATGTGTTTTGTGTTTATAAACTTGTTTGGTTAGTGTTTTTGGGATATGTGTGTTTAAAAACACTTTTTCACTTTAGGCAAATTTTAGGCATATGAGAATAAACATGAATTTGGTGTTTATTGGGGTGTTTATCACTTACACTATCTTCACTTTATAATATATTTTATTATTTTATTATTTATATTATTAATTTATTATATATTAATTAATAAATATATTCAATTTATTTATTTATTATTATTTTATTATTTAATTCATTTTATTTATAAATTATTTATTCATTTTTAATTATTTTAAAATATATTTTATTAATTTAATATTAATTTATTATTATTATACTCATTTTTTATTATTATTATGAAGTATTTATTTGTTATTATATTTACTTATTATTTATTATTATATTTATTTATTATTTTTTATTATATTTATTTTTTATTATTATTTATTTCATTTTGTTTATTATTTATTATTTTTATTATATGTTTAAATATGTTTTATGTAATTTATTATTTATTTTATTATTTTATTATTATTATTTATTATTTAGTCCATTTTTTATTATTATATTTATTTATTATTATTGTATTCATTTATTATTATTATTATTATATTATATTATATTTATTATTTATATTATTAAATTAGTATTTATTAATTTATATATTAATTTATAAATATATTTTATTTATTTATTTATTATTATTTCATTATTTAATTAATTTTATTTATAAATTATTTATTCATTTTGAATTATTTAAAAATATATTTTATTAATTTAATATTAATTTATTATTATTATACTCATTTATTATTATTATTATGAAGTATTTATTTGTTATTATATTTACTTATTATTTATTATTATATTTATTTATTATTTTTTATTATTAGTTATTTCATTTTGTTTATTATTTGTTATTTTTATTATATTTTTAAATATGTTTTATGTAATTTATTATTTATTTTATTAATTTATTATTATTATTTATTATTTAGTCCATTTTTTATTATTATATTTATTTATTATTATTGTATTCATTTATTATTATTTTTATATTTTATTTTTTTTATTATTTATATTATTAATTTTTAATTATTGATTTTTAATTTTTCAATTTCAACCCAAAAAAGATCTCTACCAAACATACTTCTGTTTTTGGATGAATAAACAAAAAAAGAAAAAACGTGTTTTTTGTTTATTTCAACACAAACACAACTCTACCAAACATGCCCTAAATAAAATGGTGGCCATGATAGCAATGTGACATAAATTTTATATGTGTAAAATGTAATTCACTCAATTGTATAGTACGTGAAATAATTTAACACTACTTATATATATTTCATACATAGTTTATCTTTGCAAACGAGAATCATAAATATATATTTCTTTAAATTATAGGTTTTGTCTTAAATTATAAAATCTAAAATACGTACCATAAATATATGGATGTGATAAAAATTAACATATAGTATCTTTCTTTAAGTAATTAAGAAACGAAATATGAAATCTCAGCCCTAACCAAATGTGATAAACAAATAGCAAAGTTACATACGATGACATACAAACAAAACCGAGGGCTATATGAAGATTTTTCAGAAAGTAATGGAGTTCTTAAATATATTTTTTTTAGTTGAAAGGGTTGTAGGAGGTTTAATGACTATTACTTTTCGGGTAGAATTATAATTTGGAGGTTCTTTTCATATTTTTTTCAAAAATATTTGTCATGAACTTAAGACAATGTGATAATTTTAATAATTTGAAGAGTTATTTAGTACTATAAGAATTACATAAAGTGTTTAAAAAGTAGAGGGTGAATTTGTGATTTTAACTCTAATTTGTATAGAGTTAATAATAAAAAAACAATAAAAAAACAATAAAAAAAACAAACCACACCCTCCATGTAGGACTGACAATTTGTGTTGGTGTTGGGTTGAGATCGTATCGTGTCGAAAAAAATCTTATTAATATACATGTCAAATATGTTCAATCATAACTTAACTCAACCCACAAGTTATCCGTGTCGACCCATATAATCCAATAAGCATATTTATTATAATATATTAAATTAATTTTGACACAATCAACCACGAAACGAACTATTTAACTTATTATTAGCAAAATTAAATTAAATCTGACATGATCCAGTAATAGTTTATTGATATATTTCAACCCATGACCAATTAAAGAAGAGAATAAAATAAAAATAAATATAATCGTGTCAAACGTGTCGTGTTCAAGTTATTCGTGTCATATTCGGGTCGACCATTATACAGTTTCAACCATTTTATGATCAAACCTAATATTTTTAATTCATGTCATGTTACCATATCGTATATCATTTTGCCAACTCTACCTCCATGTAACATATATATTGATATAATTACTTTTCTTAGTATAAAGTTATGAGAGAAAAAGAAAGAAATCAAATACACAATAAGATTGAGGCACACAATAATTTTAAATCCACTAAGCAACACTTAAAAATATTTTGAAAAAGCAAAAAATTAATGTTATGTAATAATAGTATTTCGTTTAAATGTCATCTTAGTATCTTACACTAACACTACCCACCAAAAAATTTAAATTGTTGATCAGGTGGTCATTCCAATAGGACCAGAGGTCCACACCCACAACGAGCCATAAACCCAGTCCAAGCCCAGGTTCATCTCCAGACCGAGGGACCCACCATCAATGTCCGATCAAACCCGAACACACTCGCGCGTGTACAATACCTCCCAAAAAGAAACGCCAGCTGTTTCAGCGTGCAAGTCACGCGTGAGTATCGAAGCGAACGCCGAGGCCGCACCTATATGTCCACTGGACAATGACGCAGTAAATGCTCATAAACGTTTCGTCCAGTCGCTTCACACACACATATACACACACGCACATTTTACAGGGAAAAGAAGAGAGAGACGTTTCGATTTTAGAGAGAGAAAGTGCAGCAACAACTCCATCTCTCTCTCCTCGTTCCTTCACGCCGGCGTGTTTTGCGACGTTGTTTCACACTCCACTTCTCTCTTTCATCAGGTTGATTTCTCTACGTTGCCTTTATATATGTATATATATATATATTTGGTGTGATTTTATATGTTACTTGTATTTATGTGTTTGCGTATATATGGTGCATCGGGAGTATCAAGTTTCTTGATTATGCTTTTCTTGATTATTGGTAGTGAATGATGAAGAGATGTTATTGATTTCTGTAAATGAAATATCACAATTAAGGTAATTTGAGAGCTGTATTACTTCATTTTTTGTTGAGTATGGCGTATTCTTGTTATGGAGTGTGTGTTTCACATTTTTGCGTTTATAATTTTTTATTGATTTAGTATGATTATTAAATTAAATGGGGAATTTTTAGGTGGAGGTAAGGAAAGGGAGAGAGTGTAGCAATTTGTTTTGGGGGAAATACGTTGGTGAGTTAATTGATTTGATTTTTGTTCCAATTAAGTTATTGGCTACTTAAATTTCGTAGTTTTGATTTTAATTTGATCATATATGGGTGTTAAATGATTTGATTACATGTGTTGAGGTAAGGGAGAGAGTAGCAAATGTTTGGGGAAATACATTCCTGTTCAAATTACCAAAATGTGAGTTACTTGATTTTTATTTTTGATACAATTGGGTCATTTGCTGCTGAAGTTTTGTAGTTCGAGTTCAATTTGATCATGTGTGGGTTAAATCGTTTGATTATATGGGTGGAGGTGAGGGGAAGAGTAGCAAATATTTGGCGAAATACCTTCTTGTTCATTTTACAAAAATGGGATTTAATTGATCTTTATTTTTGTTACATTTGGGTTATTGGCTGCTTAAAATTTTGTGGTTGTGAGTTCAATTTCACTCCGTGTGTATGCGTTTTTGTATTCTTTAGATAGGTGGCTAATGTTATGTTTAACTGTATTCATGGATCTCTATTGTTCTGAAGAAGGTGTGGGCTATTGCTACATATTTTTTCCCCCTCACGAAGGACACTTTCTAGCTACTAAAGTCTGCAAACTGTTTTTGTTTGGCAACACTTCTATTTGTGGACAAAAATAGTATGGCAACTCATTCTAGCTCTAATCGGTGGTATAAAATTTGTGATGTTCATTAAAGATGTGGCCTTTTAGCTAAAATGTCATTCGCAGCTAATGATGAGTGTTTTGTTCACAGTCAGCATACTAATCACTTTTTTTAGTGAAATCCCCTTGATTTTCTTGAACTGTATTGAAACTCGGTGTAATGCAATAAACCCTCACAATGAGAATTTCATAATTGTTGAATTGGATATCAAGTGGCAACGATTAGAACACCAAATTGTTGATCATGATGTTTTCCAGCTGGTATTTGCAGTTCAACTAGTTGATTAAGTAGGTGGATGCCTATGAAGTTTGAAGGTTCCTATTTATGAGCAGTTTTGTCATATTTCTTCTTTTTCATATCTCGAATATGTTTTCTAATTGTATGCTATAAGGATTGCTGTGACACTAGTAGAGAATGGTTGTTTGCTGACATGACATCTTTGGAGGGAAATGGGGCGTTTATGTGCTCGAATCTTACTCAAGATAAACAAAAAAGAGAAACAAAGTTTTAATTGCTCAGAGCAGGATGGGTCAACTTTGTATGTATTTGTTAATAGTTGAAATGAATTGTTCTTCCAACGCATTTCCAACTGATGTCATTACTTGCTTCTCTAACTTTTGGCTCACACGAGAATTTTTATTTTTGTTTTTACATACTGTTTTCTGTTCGCAGTAGCATCTGACAGTTGTCGGTATGAAGAAGTGAATACTTATTTCTTCTTGAGTCATAAAGTGATAATTTTAATTGTTGTCACAGGAATTCTGCTTGAAGCTAAATGTTTGATAGGAAAGTGGTTATAACATATAAGCGAAAGAGACCATCGACAAAATCCCATCTTCTGTATGAAAATGGGTGCCTTAATTTTGCTTCTGTTAGACCACCCGATAATACTGCTTCAGATCAGAATGAAGACTTGACTGAAGAACATAAATCAGAAAACCCAAAAACAGATTCACAGGTGAGAGCATATTTTTTTGATAGTTGGTAACCATACTAATTTGAAACAGTCTCAATTTTGGTGCAAGTGTCATCTTTTGCAACCCAATTATTATATGCCATATATTTTTGTATGACATCTTATTCAAGCTTAATCATGTATGTGAAATTATGCCAAAATAAATATACTTCGTCAGTTTATCGACTTAATGAATTTTTACGGCATTTAATATCCTGAAAATATTGCAGCCCTAAGTTTTAGTTCCAAAGATCTGCATTTTTCTTTAGAAGAGGGGACTGTTTGTTTCAGTAGCTACATAACTTTCTGCTTATGTCCTTGGTTTTCTCCAAAATTTGATAAACTTTACAAAATAGTTACAAATAAATCCATCTACTCTGTTACAAGGTTGGAGAAACAGAATATGGCTTGGTATCGGCAGAAATTTCTTGATATTTGTGGTAGAATAATACATTTAACTGTTTTTTTAGGTGCTCTAGAGGTAGGCTGTGGGGTACCATAGTACCCTTTTGTTTTTTTTTTGGCCAGGCCTATCATCAGTTGTGCTGAAAAGGAAGGTAAACTAAAATTGAGCAAGTTCATTCTGGGTATGTTCCTTAGATTTTTCTCTGACAGGACTCTCTGTAGGTCTTGTTGACACTTTTTTTTCTTCTTCTTTTGTGTGTGTGTGTGTGTGTCCTTGATCCTTATTTTTCTGTTGTCTAGGTTTCATATCTCCTTGATGCTTCTGTTCTTGCCTTCGTCTTTTCCTTAGTCATGACATGGTTGGTCTAGGTCGTATTGGAATTAGTGCATAATGATGATTTCTTACAAACATATTTGTGACCTGTATAAATTATTAAAGACATCAAAATTGAGGAATCTACTCTTGGACACTGAGGAATCCTTCAGTACCAGGGTCCAAAAACACTGTTAGCAGATTGGAGGTTTTTAGTAATGGTGAGGAAACCTTGGAGTATGTAGCCATTATTGAGCCTGAGTAGTGGCTAGGTTCACAGTGAGGAAGAATAACCTTCATTCCTTCATCCAATATCACATCATCCGGCTCCCTTTGTTTTTCTCCATGATTCAGGGATCATATATCAAGTTAAAAGGATTGAATGTTAGGCTTAATTTGTTGGTAACCTCATGATATAGGGTTGTAGGAGAAATTGTCGATTCAAAGTGACATTGCTGGCTTTCAGACTCTGCAATTTAGATGAAGTATTGGTTCGCAGACATTTGTTACCACGTGGTAAGTTTGTTCCCACCCTTGATGACGCCTGCCAGCTGATGGCTTTGGAGATCTTTGATTGGCTTGAGAATGCAGCCGATACCTTCACTAATAAAGAGATCGTGGTGATAGTATACTTTTAGGAGTGTCCCAGTATCAGACGGATGTGCCCTTGACCTGTGAATCAGCAAGCTGGGTGCCGTTTAATGATTGATTGGGAATATGTTTATTTTTGGTTTGCAGATTTGAACTGTACTTTAATTTCACGCCAACGTAGGAACACTATCAAGACATCCAGCTTTCATACGATTTCTATGCTACTCCAGTTGTTTTTTAAATAATGCAAAACATTTGGTTAGGAGACATGAACACATAACCTTTTGAAAGGATTGGCAACAAATTTAACGCGAGACCAATTATCTGTTTTTAGGAAGAGGAGTGAATCAAGCTCAGTATCTGCTGCAGATTCGAGATCTACTATTGGAGCAGCCACTGTGGATGCCTCATTGGAAGTCTATGTTACATGGATTCTTGAGAAATGCGTGATGCTCTCGACTTGGCCATGTGACACCCGGATATGGGTGGGTGAAATATGTGTCTGGTCTATCCTGAAGCTTTGGGTATGAGTCCAATGGTTGTGAAGCAGATCAATTAGCTTTGTTTTCCTGGAATTTTGAACTGTTTTAAAAAATTCAGATATTGCTTCCACAACATGTTGAAATTGGGAAGGCAAAAGTAAAAACTATCTCGGTCTGTGTTGTACATACATGGTAGAGTTATCACATGAGTGAGCTAGTGCGAAAGCCTAGCGAGTCTAAGGGAGTGAGTGAGGCTACTTTCCACCCTCCTTTATTGGGTGATTTGCACAAGGACAGAGGGTGATTGCTGGCTCTTAACTAGGACTAACTTGGCTAGATAGAGATGCCGGAAAGCTATGTAACACTGATAGGGGTAGAGGGTGCAGATATGACATGATACGATATGGGATACAACAAATTTTCACAAACATAGGATACGGGTATATCAGGATATAACCAATAAAAAGGGCACACTTACTTTAGGCCATATAAGAAAGAAGTTCCATCTTACAACTGAGGGGGTCCAGTGAGAGTTTGACACATGGCTTAAAAAATTAATAACTTATTTAAAATGAACCGAACTCATTTTTGTTTCATTTTTGCGGGTTACTCCACTACTTGAGTTTTTCAGAAATTAAAATTTTGCTCTTTTGCTCCATAGTTGCTGTTGACCACCATAAATCAATTTGGCCCTTATCTTTACAGCTATCTCCTTCACCCATGTGCTTTTGTCACGTCTGTGCCAGTTTCTGCAATCTCTTCCTTTGTGATTAACGGTTTGGGGCTCTGTGACTCTCAAATGTTTCTTCAACAATCTGAACCGTAAGTGGTTGAACCGTTCCCGAACAGAAACAATATTTGTTTATGAGATTTTGAGCACCGTTTTCCGTATTCGAAGGTAATGAGAGTGAATGGAATCGCTGTATATATATTTCTATCACTTCATCCATTTTAGGGATATATTCTAGGATTCTTTTTCGTATTCGAAGTTTAGGGCCGTTATTGGTTGTGCATTCACTGGGGATTATTTGAAAATGGGTTAATGTGTGTTTTTGGTTAATCTGTTGTGGAGTTTTGGCTCGGATGAGGGATGCACTCCCTTTTGAGTGTCTTTTATATTATTCTTACTTACAAAAAAAAAGAAAAAGAAAAAAGTTTTGGCTCAGATGAGATAGAGCAGAGTGAGACAAATGAATGGCTACCCATTTTGAACTAGGTTAAGCCAATGAAATTGGATAGATCCAATTTTAAATATCTTGTTATTATTATTTAATTTTTAGGACAAGTGTCAAACTCTTGTTGGACCAGTCAGTATAAGAAGAAAGTTCCTTCTTATATTTATATGGCCTAAGATAAGCATTGCCCGAAAAACTTACATTCTTGTATTACAATAAAAAAAAAACTATGTTTGTCAATTTTTTGCGGTATATGAATCTAAATGCATCATGAATATGGCACAAGAGTTCCTTTTGTAACACGTTAAACAAGCGGCTATAGTCATCACTTCTAAAATTTTAACTTCTGTTAACCTTTATAGTTTTTACTATGAGAATATTGTTGAAAGAGTTACATTGTAAAGTTCAAAAACTTTTTAAAATTGTATTCTGAAGTGTAGGTATTAGATATGCGACTGGAGTATGTGAGGAGTATTGAATATGTATCAAGTTGGAAACTATAATTCGAAAGTATGGAACAAGTACTAGAAACGTGTTTGTGAGTATTTGAGTGTCACTATGTCAGTATCACACACGTATACGATGTGTGGCACACATTTTTCGGATGAGATGGCAAGCATAGCCCAAGATGTGTGGGACACATGCTTCAGGAGGCGTGGTATCGCTTACAATTAGTGAAAATGTTGGTGGCAAAAATTACACTTAAAAATCCTCAGTTTTAGCTGCAGCAAGAATCAAGCAGGGGCTGTCGCTGCGCCCATAGGAGCTCCTTGCTCTAGATCCATTCTGGATTAAGTACCTTGGGGAGGATGTGCCTGAAGGCGGCTTAGGTAGTGACCATGTAATCTAGTCAAAGTGCACAAGATTAAGCTTTCACATTCAGGAAAGAGAGAACTTCTCAAGAAACACATTAAGAGGATCGTGGAGCCTAGAGAGAGTTTTTCTCTAGATATTTTCCATTTCTTCTTCAAACACAGAACCCATACATCACCACTACAGGTGGAAGTCCAAGATCGTGGTGTTGTGCATTGATAACCGACATGTTGCACTGCAAGCTGCGTGTGTAAAGTAGATAGGCCCACTTGGCATTTATATGGACCACACACCGAGAGATGAATGCATGTCTTGACCATTGAATTGGGGCGCAAGTTGTTGAATAGAGGCCACACGGCATGCCTCATGAGATGAGGCAGGATAGGACAGTCATACTTGGTCAAATGACGTATGCTGTATGTGCAGTAGATATGTTAGCACGTGGTGAGCTGGGTTGCGGTACCTAGTTAAGTTTCTTAACGTTGAGTTCCTTTGGCTTTGTTGTTTGCAAACTTCCCTAATATATTCTGTTTGATTTCCTTATCTTTTATGCTCATGGTTCAACCTCCATGGCTCATGCAGATCTCTCTTGAATGTGCTGTATGTGGCATCAATGGCGATCTGCTATACTGTGATAGCTGCCTTCGTCCATATCACATTCAATGTCTTAATTCCTCCTATAAGGTATCTTAAGTTTTTCACAAAATCATGAGCAATTCTTTATCATGTGTAGTTAGTATCTTTTTTTTTTTGTGTGTGAATTTTACATTGATATCGTATACGTGTATCTTATATTGAAGCGCATTAGTTGTGGGAAAAGAGTGTGCACTAGTTGTATCAAACAGCAAGATTCTTCAATCTCTCTGCAAGTAAGAAAATCGAGCGGACTTGAGGATACAAATCAAATTGAAAATTCTGATGTGAGAGAATCATCACTTGATTCTCAGTCATTTATTATGGAGAGTCATGGTGAAGGTATTTGCCCTAAGGACTCAGCTGGGCCATTTTCTGAAGATTTATCTTGTAAGGAGAAACTAAATGAGAAACTAAGTCACATCCAGGCAGGCTCGTGTTCATACATGGTCTCTGGCTCTGGAAACATTGATAGCAGTGTAGTACCTCAGTCAATGGAGATGGAGACTGAAAGGACATTGGATCCTGTCAACTTACAATCATCCTTCAAAATAAAATGCAGCTCTGAATCTACTGGTGCATCTTTGTTGAGAAACTTTAATTCAGAAGAAACTGATTTAGCCAGTAGAGATAAGCCCAGTACCTCATGTGCTAATTCATTCACAAATACTAAGTTGACTACCCCCCTACTTACTTTCAGTCGAAGATCCAAGGGGGAAAAGGTTATAGATGCAATGAAGACACTGACCACATTGCCGCTTGGAGAGAAATATTGCTCATTGGCAACCAAAGATTGTACCACTGTGCATGCTATTACGTGTTCATGTGAAACAGAATGTTGCAAAGGCTGTTCACCAGTATCAACAAACTTGAAGCAATCAAGGAAGGATTCTGATATGGGGCTTTTGTTAGCTCAAGATAAAAAAAGAGTACGTCATTTTGTATTCTTTCAAGTGGCTTCGTGGCATGTTACTTGATTCATTTTATCATCTTCTTGACTTGACAATAAGGAAGGCAATAAGGGCCTGTTTACTAACTGGAAATATTTCCTTTTTCCGTTTCCTGAAGAAGTAGAATTGTATTTCTGATTCCTAAAGAAAAACATAAAGTAAAATCTTGTTTGCTAAATTTTGATTTTTTTCAAAAACAAAAATAAAAAACAGAAATTATGTTTACTAAAAAAATTTTGTTCTTACTTTTTATTTATATTTATTATTTAATTTATAAATATATTTTGTTTAATTTATTATTTATCATAAGTTTTATTTATTTATTATTAATTTTTTATATTATTTAACTTATTAATTTTATTATTATTAATTCATTATTTTTATTTAATTTATAAATATATTTTGTTTAATTTATTATTTATTATATTTTTATTTAATTTATAAAAATATTTAATTTATTTATTATTTGGATTTCTTATTATTTTTTATTTATATTTATTATTAATTTTGTATATTATTTAATTTATTATTTATTATTTAATTTATAAATATATTTTGTTTAATTTATTATTTATTATATTTTTATTTTATTTATAAATATTTTTATTTATTATTATTTATTATTTATATATAATATTTAAATTTATTAGTGCAAAAGACATGAAAGTCCCAATTTTACAACTTTGAAATTTGGTCATTTTGAAAGCGAGAGGAAACAAAAAGAGGAAGTACCATTTTTCTTGCTTCCTCTTTTCTTTATAATTAGAGGAAAGTTTCCTTAAGGGCAAAAGTAAAAATAAATTGGTAAACAGGATTTTACTTTTACTTCTTCATTTCAAGAAGTAAAAACAGGAAACAGGAAATATTTCCAGTTAGTAAACACCACCTAAGGGCCTGTTAGTGTCTGGCATTATCTGGGGAGTTTTTTTTTTTTTTTTTTTTTTTTTAGAAGTCGATAAATATGAAATTGACATGAAATATCTCTTGGGATATTTGTGGGAAAAAATAGTCATAGGAGAGATCATTTTCGAAGTACTGAAAAAAGAAAAAAAGAATCCACAAAATAAATGTAAACTACTTTCTGCTTATTGGATTTTAAGCAAAAAGTGAGTTGATAAATAAAGTGATCTTGTTTTAAAACTTCATATACATGTAAATATTAGTTAATTTCTTTCCATCTTCAGAACGAAATATGAAAAGGGATACTAACTTCTGTAAATTGGACCTCAATTTATGGTCCTTACTTGCTAGGACAATATCAGGCTATATAAGAAGGAATATCTTTCAACTAGTGATGTGGCACAATAACAGGTTAACATGTGTCTCAACTTTATTTATTAATTATTTTTTTTTACACTTCTTAAATTTCAAAAATCAAGCAAATCCATGATTAGTGAAATTTTTTGAAATTTATGGAAAGACTTTTAAAACTCGAGGACATGTGTTAATTTTTATTGGATCACTTCCTCTTATACGGCGTGAGGCAAGCATTGTCCTTCTTACTAGTCTTATTTGTGACAATAGTGGGATGACTTTGTGAAGTTATTGCTGTTTTTTCATGGGCCTACATACCATGGAGTACTTGTATAACTGTTCATTTAGAATTATTTTTGTTAGTTAAAGTGGGTTATGTGGAAATTAAAGGGGAATAATGATGAATAGATTGCTTATGGGGCTCTTTCCTCAGTGTTCAAGTGAATCCAATTTTATGAAAGTGGAAAGGGGATAACGGGATATCTGTCACTTTTTGGAAGTGAAACACATCGGACACATTCTTCTCCCTTGTTTGCCTTTTCATATATCATAAGGCATCCTCACTTGTTGCTTTGGCTACAAATAATCCATCGAGTTAGTTCTTTCCCCTGTGAAAAATTCCAGTAGAGGGCATAGGGTTTGCAATGAGGATACACGTGTCTTGGCCCAATTATGGTGATTATCCCCCTCACACTTTTTTTTTAACCCCCCCTCCCAGGCATGATTTCTGTGGCTCATACGTGGTAGGGACGGAAAACATATAGCTACAGTTAGCACATCTGCTTAAATAAGATGATCATGACTCTGTTTTGACGTGTCCATAGCTTGTTGGTTACACTTGCTCCTCGACATTCAAACTGCTTATATAGCTAAAGTCTTAGCCTCTCCTTCCCTTCATGTTGACCATCTTCAGTTTCTCATTATGTTATTTATTTACTTTTTGTTATGTTTTCTGCATATATCTTTTGTTCTGGTTTTGTGTGAGAGGAGAAGAAAGAATGAAATAGTATATAAACTTATCTTAGAACCAGCTAATTGCTTAAGAGGTATCTCTTGCTATCCCTCTAAGGAGGGATGTAGAGTTCTTGTCTGCTAGGGCATCTGTACCGACGGGAATTAAACAAGATAAAAAGGGAAAAAAAGAAGACAAAGAACTATAATGTTGAAAAGACCTGGTGGCATTAAATTATGACTAGCTGAGAGCAAGTTGGCTTCTTGGCTACTATGATTAGGTCTTATGGGATAGATAATCTGTAGCAGCTCAGTAAAGATTGCTTTGCTTTAAGTTAAAGTCAGGTTGCAACTTCATAAACATTCTTATGCCTCAGGGTAAGCGCAAACAGTGAAAATACCTTTTTTAGCTGATTTTTAGTTGATGGGGTGGATGCATGCATAGACAGTAAAATTTTTACTGTTCATGAAAAACACATGTTCTGTAGCTCTACATATTCATGAGCAGTAAATTTTTTTGATGTGATTTAGATCATTAATAAACATCCAGATATGTAGGTTGCTTGTTTAAAAAGGATTTGTCATCCCTATTGATGTCCAATTCGCAATGAGGATGGCATTTTTTCAGATTTTATGCAATTTTTTACGATGTGTTATTACCACCATTATTATTTAGGTAGGCAAGCAACACAGGCACACACTTCTAGTTACAAACACTCTGCCCAATGTGTGCTTGAACCGCTCACCTCCCCTTAAAAGAGGAGGGTTTCTACAACCTTGGTCAACTTAGTTGGCCAAACTATGTCATAGTGAGACTTGATGTACATAGTAAGTGTAATGCTTTGTGTGCATTTTGATTTTATTTTCTGGGTCAATCTGACACATTTAGGATACCTCAACATAGTGAACACCTAAGAATGCATTTTAGTTAGCAATGGTGATATTGGTTCACAAAGTCTAATGCAACCAACAATCTAACAACCACGGTTGTCCTATAGTTGTGCATGCGTTGTTAGCCATTAATGTATTCACAAAAGGGAAGATTGGAAGTTAACACCACTAGGATAAACTCTTTTGTTGCATTATTCTTGTATACTCTCTGCTGAAGAAGGTGATGTCGCTTCTGGAATTTGATGTTGTGAGTGATAATCAATCAATGGTTGATTTGTGACAGATGACAGGCAAAGATGTAGAATCCTCTTGCACTTTTGCAGGATTTGACCCTCAGACTGAGACGTACGTTACATATTATCTTGGGCACTTCAAATTCTTTAAAGTGACTCCATATTCAACTTGTACTCACTCTCTTTTAGTCATTTTGAACAGTGTGAGACACGAGAGCGGACAGCCATGTAGCAGGGGTTACATATTAAATGACAGCTCACCTGTTGCTGTAGAAGTTCTGGATCGGAGTTCTGAACTGAATCTTTCTTCTTTGCATCCCAATGTTGCCATGGAGGTCCAACAACATCATGAAATAAATTGTTCAGGAACTTCATCAAGTGACGCAATAAAGCACTCCTCTAGTGAGACTATTACTGAAAATAAACAATCAGGATTATCCATGCATCATGCTTCCACTGGAGAGGACCCGCAAATTTTGTTGAGTGATGATCTGCATTCAACAAGAATGCAGGACAAGAGTACGAGATATGGAGGCTCCCTAGCTTGTTTGAACCCATCTGTTCGTCTGCCAGGTACTCTTTTCACTTGAGCATTCCAACCATGAACTGCACATTGGTTGGGCTTGTATGTCCATTTATTGCCATGTTACTTTTAGTTTGCTTGTTGTGTTTTCTGCTATTAAGGTAATGCATTTCTCTTTATTTTACGCATAATATGTTGCGTCAGCAGCTCTTCCCGAATCCTTGGACTCCACAAGCAGAAGTCATGCCACTGTTTTACCTCAATCATCTCCGCAAGGCAAGGTTCTGCAATTGTTAGATAAGAGCATTGGGGAAACTCTGTCCACCTATCATTCAGAGATGCATAAAAATGCTTGCACTTCCGCGAATGAAGTTGGTGCCAACCTCAAAGGTTTAGTGAACAGTTCTACATCATTCAGGGGTGTCACGTCAAATGCCAATTATATGCAGGTAGGTGGTTTAATATTCTTTTTTCAGTGGAAATTATGTTACTATCAGTTACTTTTATATTGTAGTAAGTCAGGTTTTCACAGTTTTCTGTTGAATGGATTATAACATATTATTTCGAGGTGATTTCAGCTATTTAGAGACGACAAAACCCATGATATGTTTCCTTTAACATATACACAGCAAGAAGTCACTCCATGCTTAGAATTTGAAGAAAGAGCGAAGTCTGCACTATTTCTTGGTTTATCTCTGCCACTAGAGCCCAAGTTTGATGCTCATGCCTCAAACTCAACAACATTGCCATGGCCCAATTGCGGCATCAAATCTAGAGAATTTGTTCAAGATGCGTTACTCCAGTCTTCATCAGACCAGACATCAACCCTTCTAAGACACAGGATGATGCTTGACAACATTGTAGCTAGAGCGAGATCTGTAAAGGGTAACAGAAGTTTCTTGGACAAATTTGAGGCATCAACTATGTGGTCAGAAGAGGAGTTGGATTTTCTTTGGATAGGTGTAAGGAGACATGGAAGGGGAAATTGGGAGGCCATGTTAAGGGATCCACGGTTTCACTTCTTCCCATGGAGGACACCAAGAGAACTGGCTGAACGGTGGGAGGAGGAACAATCTAAAATTTTGAATGGCACACCGAATTCCCAATTCAAGCATTTGAGATCGCCTGAGGTTTTGTCAGAACGTAACAGTTGCTTCATGCGCCCTAGAATAGGAAGCCAAAGAGATCTCGCAGCTGACACATCGCTCTCACTTGGAGATCTATATGCTCAACCAGAGGGTAGTGTCTTAAACTGGTCACCATTAAACTTGACCAATGCTCAGAAAAATAGGACTACCCACATTCAGAATCTGGCGACCAATCCGAGGACTTCTCTTTCACTTTGTAACGAAGTGAATTACAGAAGGGTTATATGCAACCACTTGGATGGAAAAGCAACACAGGTTTTTGATTCTTTATTGGTTAGTGCCCCTAAGACAAGTTTGGCTGCAAAGTCTAAATTGCCCCATTGGCTCAAAGAAGCAGTAAGTGCCCCTCCTCCAAGGCCAGGAGAGGCAGCTTTGCCTTCAACTGCTTCATCCCTCTCACCTTCAGGTACACTCGGTGTTAACCAAGAACAGCATCATTTATGGAGGAACAGAATAAGTAGTAGCCATAATAGCAGTTCAAGGGTAACTGACCCACAGCCATCTGGTGTAGCACATTGTGCAAAATTTCCGGCGAGAGCAGGAATCCAGACGGCTCAACAAACCACACTTCGTGCTAAGAAACCAGACGACTTGATCATCATCAACAGCGATGCATCTTCCGAGGAGACCATATCTGATGATCATAGTGTCAGGCCTTAACTGAAAGGTGATGTTGTACTAAATTCCAAGATAAATAATGGAGATATAGATGTATGCTTATCCTTTGTACAGCCTTTCTTGTATGAACTTTGGCAGTTTCAGTTGTGAGATTATTTTAAACTTCTAGTGTCAAGTTCTTTTTGCAAAATTCAAAAACTATAATTTTATGATCAACCCTCTATGTATAACTTTATATAACTATAGGGATTCCTCCAAAAACCTCATCAAACCTATGTGAACTTTGGAGCGAAAAATGACTGATGATATTGTTTATTGGTAGAGGCTTGTTTTAAGCACTAGAACACTCAGTTGGAAATAAGATATAGCCATGTAAGTAGACATGCAAGTAGGTTCTATCCGTAGTGTTGTGTTATTGGGATTTGACATTTTGAAAAGTGTCGATACCATTATGATATTCATTTTCTAATTCTTTAGAGACCTATATTGTCCGAGTTCATTATATGTTTTTTAAAATAAAAGTGTCGAAAAATTTCAGTGGTTTCAAAATTCCCCCTATGATTTTCAAATTGTTCAAAAAAATACCTGTGGTTCCAAAACCCTCCTATAATTTCAAATTTAATCAAATATCCCCCATGCCCTCTATAAGATTACGAAAATATCATTTCATTTATTCCAATTAAACTCTAATTCATTTCATTTAATACTAACTCACTTTCTTTCACTCATTTACTCCAAAATTCAAAAAAATTTCATTTATCACAAACTCACTTTCAATTTAAATCCCAAATTTAACCCTATTCAACTCTAATTCATTTCATTTGTCACAACAAACTCACTTTCAATTTAAATTTCAATTTCAACCCAATTTCAATTTATAATTATATATATATATATATATAATTATATCACAAACATGGTTTGCCGTAATGGCCGTTACGTAACGGTTTTACGGCTTGCCGTTACCGTTACGGCACCGTTTCCCGTTTCCCGCACCCGTAACGGCGGCCATTACGGTGATCGGGACCCCGATTTTTACCGGTTCCGAAAATATCGTAACGGTTAACACAATTGAAGTTTTTCAAAAAATTGGGTTAAAAAGCTTTCTATTATGTATATGATATGATAAATGTTACTCCATCAGTTACAAAGAGAAGATGGTCTATTAATGATGAATCAAATGTCCACTGAAGATACAACTCAAAATTGACAATCTTTTCATGAACCCCAACCAGAGCAACAAGATCCACCACGAAATTCATTTTGGTGATGAACTATGTATCTTTTTAAAAATTATTTTACATTGTTGGAAATAAATTATATCTTTTGTGATTTCAAATTTTTATTTATTTAAATTTAAATTTAATTTAATAATATCATAACAAGTATATCATAAACATTCAAATAACGACGACACCATTAGATTTATTAATAACTCATTTTTTGATATTAAAATTCTTTAAAAAATTAAATAAAATTCACTTAAATCTACTAAAAAATTATATTTATTCATTCATGTTGCCAAAAGTATCCAATTAGAACATTTTGGGTAAGATGTGCAAGATTTTAAAAAATTCACGCTTGCGATAACGCGTCCCGTTACGTAACCCCATTACGGACCCGTTACCGTTACCGTTACCGTTACCGTTACGGCGAACCATGATCACAAACCCACATAAATAAGTGCATATATAATTATATATATGTACATATATATATATACAATGATATATACATAAATTTATATGTATATAACTATAAATTGAAATTGGCTTGAAATTGGCTTGAAATTGAAATTTAAATTGAAATTGGGTTTGTGATAAATGGAAGGAATTAAAGTTTTGGAGTAAATGAGTGAGAAAAAGTGAGTTTGTGGTAAATGGAAGAAATTAGAGTTTAATTGGATTGAAAATTGAGATTTAAATTGAAAGTGGGTTTGTGATAAATGAAATGAATTAGAGTTGAATATGGTTAAAATTGTGATCTAAATTGAAAGTGAGTTTGTGATAAATGGAAAAAAATAGAGTTTTTGAGTAAATGAGTGAGAGAAAGTGGGTAGTGATAAATGAAATGAATTAAAGTTAAATTGGAATAAATGGAAGGACTTGGAGTTTAATTGGAATAAATAGAAGAGTATTTTCGTAATCTTATAGAGGGCATGTGGTATTTGATTAAATTTGAAACTATAGAAGTTTTTTGGAACCACAACATTTTTTTGAACAATTTGAAAATCATAGGGGAGTTTTTGAAATCACAGAAATTTTTTTGAACATTTTTGAAGCATAGGAAGGTTTTCTGATAATAGCCCTAACAAATAAAAGCTACACAAGTATATATATATATATATATATACACGAATTTTTTTTTACATTATTCAAAAAATTAACTACGACTATAAAAGAATAGGTATTTAGTATTACATTATTTTATTTTCAAAACTAGCTGTCACAATTCTGATCATGTTCTCCACTTTTTCACACCCTATGCTTTACCAACACATCAACACAGGTATATCGCTATAGCCAACATCACATTCAATGGCCGGCCAATACTTTTCTTCAAACCACGACAACTTGCTCTTCATTTCACATTTGTTTTTCTCTCTTACATATAATGCCCGCCTGACTCTAACCAACAGTACTTCTACTTTCACGGCTACAAACACAGATTGTGAAGCCACAATTTTTGGACACAACAATTGATACACGCACGCACCTATCAATTTGTACAATTTTTCTTCTCTTTTCTTGTCTCTTACATCATTACATACACTTCTATACAGACTGCATCAGCACACACACACAACGACTTTTGAGGCATACCCAATTGATAAACCCCACACTCTGGATTCATAAAGACCAATAAGTTATTGCATATTTTTTCTTTTTCAATTATCATAAAGTTCACATTTAACTTGAAGTCTCTACCTACTTCTGTGTAAAATATCTTAACACATTATTTTTTTTACAATTTTTTGATTTTTACTTTTTAAAAAATAAAAATTTATTTTCAAAAATGCATACCCATATAATTTCACTACTACCACCATGATAGAAAAAGTACATGATTTTTTAACTGAATTTTTCAATTATTAGTACAAAAAAACATACATTTGTGGAAACTAAAGAAGAAGACTATACAAAAAGCGTAAGAATATACCACATGGCATGCATGCCAATTCCAACAGCCAATTAAACTAACATTCCTAAAAATTAGAAAGTGGATATAGACCATGGCTCGCAGACTTAACCATAGATATCAGATTATAGGACTTCACATGAGTATACTGTGCATAACTGTATCTTTACTTTCCAAAAGCGTTACGATCCGAATGATATTATGATACAGACATATACGTTCTTTATTTTGATTTGTTACTAATCTTGGGCCTGATCTCGATTCCTTGAAGAATGAGGCCACTTTTCCAGTTGCCGCCTTCCACTTCTTGCAAACATATTTCCAGTTCCCCAGCTTCTCCACTCTTGTTGATATACTCTCCTAGTTCCATCTCCAACCACCCATCACCTCTCTCCTTTGGACATTGATCATTGCTTTCTCTAGCCATGGCGACTCGTGGTCTATACGCGTCAGAAAGGCTACGGCTTAAAAACCCCATCCGCCTTCTTCGTCTTGGTAGACTACGCATTCGATCACTCTGCGATCCATTAGGATCCAGATAAAAAGTTCTTGATTCCCCTTCACTCCCAACAAGTCCTACCCGACTCTCTGCAGGTTGGTATTTAAATCCATTCACTGTTGCCGCCCACTTGAACACAAGGTAAGCTGCATAGGTTGTGTCTGGAGATAGCATCTGAGTACTTATTTTCCCGCGAATTTCGAGCCAACACACGTCGACAAGCTCTGCTACCTCAGCAAATCTGATTTTGCGAATTCAGACTCGTTAATTTAGCAACACCATACTTAAAATGGAGAAACTCGGAGAAGAAAAGAACAATGCAGTGCGAGAGATATACCTAGACCCGGGAAGAGAAGTCCATTTCCAATACATGGGTGTATCAGCCCAAACAATGTAGAGGTACCTTGCAGCTAACATGAAACATTTCTTCCCGCTCCATTTATCCAATGAGAAACTCTGCTTAATACCACCAATGAAAAGTTAAGAGTGAGATTAAAAATGAAACTGAACTAAACAATGTTTGTAAAGCGGATCACAACCACCGAAACGAAAATTCAGTTTAAGTAAATCATAACAAACCTGATTTTTTTTGTGTTAGGCACTGTGTGAGCATCTATGTTATATGGACTCTTCTAAAGTAGGTAAAGTATCCGTGTCCGACACATATTAGTCGGACATGCGTATGGACACTTGTCCAACATTTTTGGTAGGACATTTATCCAAATTTCAATCCAAATGGTTTCATGATGCTATCTTATTACTTCAAATGACTGAAATATCTAGTTTAAACATTATATTTGATAAAATAATTATTGTACACTAAAGGATAAAATAAAAAACATTAAATAAAATAATTATTTAGCCATGTCCATGTGTCCTTCCATTATATATTTGACACGTCCGACACCTGGATACGTACCCGTGTCCGACACTCTTAGCCGAGTCCATGTAACATAGGCGAGCATAAACCTGAGCACTTGTCATTCAAAGGGCACCTCTATTTCAAGACTACAAATAATTCTCGCTAATAAACTAGCGATACAACATACTCGGAGACTTGAAGCTACTAACGACTAACGGAAAAAAAGAAAAGAAAAGATATTTGCTACGATCGGTGATACAAAATGATGGAGAGATAAAGAATGATAATAAATGGAGGCAAATTAGTGGGATATTACGAGATAAAAAGTGTAACACTTGAGCGAAAAGGGAAATTACCTAGGACCATTATTAGAAATCCTATGTTGTATGAGGTGCTGATGATATGCATAGTTCATACAAGCACTAGTAGTAGTAGTAAACAATTCAAATTTATTTTGTCCCCAAAAGAAAACACCACTTTCTGTTTACAACCAACCATGTCTAACCCCGTCAAAATTTATAAACATTTTAAACCCTAAAGTCTAAACCCATTGAATTCTTGAATAAATTAATCATTCAACATATTCCCACATAAACATAAATTGCACATCATTCATAATACATCTATATATATATATATATTTATATGTATATGATATGATATCTATAATCTCTAAATTCAAAATCCGTTGAAACCCTAACATATTTTCCACAGAAACAGAAAATTACACATCAATCATGACTAATAACAACTATATATATATATATATATATATATTAAAACCCCATTGAACGTTTTATCCCATCTTCCACAGAAAAAGTAACTTCCACAAAATCCATGACTAATAACCCCTAAAGTCAAAACCCATTGAAAATTTTAACATAAATTATACAGAATCAGTAAATTACACATCACTCATGCCAGAATACACTCAAACTTGAACTTTTACCTTAGCCCCGCCATCGATAACGACTGGTTGATTGCAGAGGTGGAAATAAAGCTCTTTCTTCGATGCGAAAACCGGCCGATGAGAATCCGACGATCGGATTATGATGTCATCATAATCTGACGGCAGAAATTTCTCCCAAACAGTGTCGGATTCAGCCGCCGACCGGAAAGTGGATGCCACCAAGGAAAGGCGGGAAGTCTCCAGCGGGGAGGTCAGAGACAACACGGTGGCTATGCAATCCTCCGGCAATGCGTTGAGATCTGTCACCGGAGATGGATCACTGATGGCCTCTGTTTTCATCTCTTATCTCTCTGTGATGTGCAATATACAAGTGTGGAGTGTATTGTATAAACTATATAGCGTATATATAGAGAGAGAGATAAATATATAGATATATATGTATATATGTAAAATGTTTCCTCATCTGCTCCACCCAATTTATTTATTAGGCATGCCAAACAAGTTGCATTTTAAATCTCTCTCAATCCACATATATATATATATATATATATATTTATATGCAAAAATTGTACTATACTACATGTTTAATAGTGATTAAGACATATATATATATATATAAATCAATTGGACTACTAACCTTACTTGCTTGTAAGGATCAGCCGCACAGCTAATTCTTGTTTTATTGATTCAGTGGTTCAATCAAGACGATTTCTTTGTACGCATCAAAAGATCTCGAGATGTACTATAATACTTGTTTATTAAGTCCCATACTACATTTTGGTAGTGATTAAGGGAAACAAAACCACTCCAGTTTGCCTCTCACCGAAGGTGGTGCAGTGCGGATCCAATGGCTGTGATGAAGCCACGTGCACAAAGGTAACATGTGGTCCCTGAAATTGCCACGTCATCTTAGGTAAAAAAAAAAGTTACTGAGTCTCTCTCTTCCCTCTCTTATACAAAGACTTTATACATATATACATGTATTATACTTCTAAATACTATTATTCTATACACATCAATTTGTATTTTATAATCGTTTATTTTATTCCCCCAAAACATTCTCCACTATTATCTATACACACTAATTTAATTTATATTTTGTTCCCCCAAAACATTCTCCACTATTATCTATACACACTAATTTAATTTATATTTTATCCCCCCGAAAAAATCTTCACTATTATCTATATACCCCAATTTAATTTATATTTTATTTCCCCAAAAACAATCTCTCAAATTTAAATTGCAAATATTACCGCCAACACGAACTATAAATTTATGATTTAATTTCAATTAAGCCCCCTTTATAATTGAAATTAATCAAATAACCCTCATCCTCACATTTCATAAATATATATATATATATATATATATATATATTTCGAAATAAATATATAAAATTCAAAACAAATATATAAAATTCTGAAAAATACATAAATTTCAAAATATAAATATAAATTTTGTAAACAATATATAAATTTCAAAAAATATATATGAAAATTTCAAAATATATATATATACATATTTTAAAAAAATCTAAATATATATATATATATAATTGAAAAAATATATATAAATTTTGAAACAAATATATAAATTTCAAAAATAATATATAAACTACAAAAACTATATATATTTGGAAATATATGTATAAATTTTGAAGAAAATATATTTTCAAAATATATATAAATTTTGTAAAAACAAACCTAATCCTGTATATTTTTTGAAATTTATATTTTTATCAAATTATAAATATTGTATTCAAATTTTATATATTATTTTTGAAATTTATATATATATTTCAATTATATAATTTTTTTGAAATTTATATGTTTTTTGAAATATATTAAAAAAATTCAAAATTTATATATTATCTTCAAAATATATATATATATTTCAAAATATATATAGTTTTCAAAATTTATATTATTTTTTCGAAATTTATATATTTTCTAAATTTTCATTTTTGCAAAATTTATATATATTGTTGAAATATATATATATCAAAATTTATATATTTTATTCGAAATTTATATATATTGTTTTCAAAATTTATATATATTTTTGAATTTTATATATTTATTTTGATATATATATATATATATATATATTTTGATAAAATGTGAGGGTAGGGGCAATATGATTGAAATTGAAAAAGTATCGGGAATAATCCGGACATAATGACATAATGTGGTTAGTTGATTAATTTCAATATTAGTGGGGGGTTTACTAAAACTAACCCTAATTTTATTTTGTTTTTAAAATTTGAAAATACTTCAAAAAATGAGGTGGATTATACTTAACAAATTGTGAAAACACTCTTCTCGCCAAAAACTTGCACACCCTTCCCTCAAAAAGATGAACACCATTTCCTCCAAAAGTTTAACATCCATTGAGCCAAAAGTTTTACACTGTGATATATACATTTTAACAATGCAATATAATTTTTACTCTATGAAACAAACATTTTACATTACATTTTGCAAGTGTTTATTATCTATAAATTGAGAAGTGTTAATTCTTTTTCCACTTTAGATGGAACAAAAAAATTATATTGCGTTACAAGGTTTACGTTATGAAATATAAGTTTTAATTGGTGCAAAATAAGTTTAACACAAATGAAACAAAAATCTTACATTACATTATGGAAGTGACCATTATCTGTAAATTAAGAAGGGATTTATCCAATTTCACTTAATTGCACTCAATTTCACTAATTTGATTTGGGGATTTACTCAATTTCACTAAATTGAAGTCAATTGCACTAAATTTAAACTTAATTTCACTACCTTGAATTGAGGTTTCCTCTCAATTTTACTCAATTGAAGTCAATTTAACTAAATTTAATTGGGGATTTACCAAATTTCACTAAATTAAAGTCAATTGCACTCAATGTCACTACTTTTAATTGATGATTTACTTAATTTCACTAAATTGAAGTCAATTTAATTAAATTGAATTGGGGATTTGGTTTATTTCGCTAATTTGTATTAGAGAATTACCAAATTTCAATAAAGTTAAGTCAATTTCACTCAATTTAACTGAATTTCAATAATTTTAATTGGGGATTTACCAAATTTCACTCAATTGAAGTCAATTTAACTAAATTGAATTGGGGATTTGGTCAATTTGACTAATTTGAATAGGAGATTAACCCAATTACACTAAATTCAATTCAATTCACTCAATTTTACTAATTTTAATTGAGGATTTACCCAATTTTACTAAATTGCACTCAATTTCACTATTTTTAATCGAGAATTTACTCAATTGAAGTCAATTTAATTAAATTGAATTGGGGATTTGGTTTATTTCGCTAACTTGAATAGGAGATTAACACAATTTCACAAATTTTAAGTCAATTTAACTCAATTTTAATTACATTATGGAACTGATCATTTTCTGTAAATTAAGAAGGGATTTACCCAATTTCACTTAATTGCACTCAATTTCACTGATTTGAATTGGGGATTTATTCAATTTCACTAAATTGAAGTCAATTGCACTTAATTTAAACTTAATTTCACTACGTTGAATTGAGGTTTTCTCTCAATTTCACTCAATTGAAGTCAATATAACTAAATTTAATTGGAGATTTACTAAATTTCACTAAATTGAAGTCAATTGCACTCAATTTCACTAGTTTTAATTGATGATTTACTTAATTTCATTCAATTGAAGTCAATTTAATTAAATTGAATTGGGGATTTGATTTATTTCGCTAATTTGTATCGGAGATTTACCAAATTTCACTAAAGTTAAGTCAATTTAACTGAATTTCAATAATTTTAATTGGGGATTTACCAAATTCCACTCAATTGAAGTCAATTTAACTAAATTGAATTGGGGATTTGGTCAATTTGACTAATTTGAATAGGAGATTAACCCAATTACACTGAATTTAATTCAATTCACTCAATTTCACTAATTTTAATTGAGGATTTACCCAATTTTACTAAATTGCACTACTTTTAATCAAGGATTTATTCAATTGAAGTCAATTTAATTAAATTGAATTGGGGATTTGGTCTATTTCGCTAACTTGAATAGGAGATTAACACAATTTCATTAAATTGAAGTTAATTTAACTCAATTTTATATATTTGTTTCTAATTTTATATATATTTTCGAATTTTATATGTTTTTTTTGAAATATATATATATATAATTTTAATTTTTGAAAATACTTCAAAAAATTTGTTGGATAATACTAAACATGAAAACACTATTCCTTTTAAAAAAATTGTTGGAAAATACTAATTATTTTAATCATAATTTAATAAAGAAGAATGCAAAACATAGTCGTTTTGTCTTACATCTATAGATAATGTTGCAAAGCCCTAATTTATTCCATCTTCTCTCCACAAGTCCCCTCACTCTCCGTGTCTACAACTGTGCTTCCTCAAATTTCAAAGGCACTTCCTCATGTGGTCTTCCTCAAGCTTCAAATATTATTCGAATTTCACTTATTTGAAAATAATTTGATTTAATTGAATTGAAAATTTACTTTATTTCACCTATTTGAATATAATTTAACTCAATTTAATTTGGAATTTACTAAATATCAAAATACTAATGAATTGAGATTTTAGTTATTTAAACTCAATTTGAGTAAATTAAATTAAGAATTTTACTAAATTAAACTTAATTTGACTTAATTGAATTGAAATTTTTATTAATATCACTTATTTGAACACAATTCGATTCAATTGAATTGAGAATTTATTTTATTTCACCTATTTAAATATATTTTGACTCGATTTAATTGAAGATTTACTAAATATCGAAAGACTAATGAATTGGGATTATTATTATTTAAACTTAATTTGACTTAATTAAATTGTGAATTTTCTTAATTTTACTTATTCGAATACAATTTGACTTTATTTAATTGGTAATTTACTAAATTGAACTCAGTTTGACTCAATTAAATTGAGATTTTTGTATAAACTCTTTATTCGACTATTAAAAAGAGTTTAAAAACAATTGGATTAGATTTCAAATATTGAAATACTAATAATATTTAATATTTTAAAATTAAAAATGTAATCAAAAATTATTATTTAAATAAAGTAATTACTTAATAATATTTAATATTTATTTTCCAAAAAATAGAATAATTACTTAATTACATTTAAATTTGCAAAAGAAAAGAAATAAAAAAGAAAAAAGAATACTTACCCACCGTTGGATTTACCCATCCAACGGCTTCAGAAGAAACCCTAGTAATCCATCACATGTATACTCATTGCGCAGCCTCACTCCTCAGTCTTTTTCACTCTGTGCGATACTCTGTCTCAGACAATCACAACACCACCAATCTGCACCATCTCCGCCCCATTGAAGCACCACTCCATCACCACCGCGTTACAACCTCCACCGCCGCACCGCGTCACAACCACCACTGTTTCTCCCTCCTCCACTCTGAATCATCCATCTGTCTCGCCGAAGACCCTTCTCTCTCTCTAGTCCGACGACATCTCACTCCTCTTACGACGTCTCTCTCTCCCTCTCGCGAACTAGGGACAAAACCCTAGCTTCTTGCAGCCACCAAGCCGCCGCGCTGCGAGTGTTGCTCCGCCGTCCTCTTTGACGTCTACCTTCATCACCATCACCCATTACTATTCGGTAAAGCTTGTTTATCCCAACATCTATAGTTTTCTTATCTTCAATTTTGGAATTATAAATTGCATTTCTATTTACAAAAATTTGGTAATTGTTGGGTACATGGAAATTTTTTCTCTTTTAGTTAGGTACTAGAAAATCCATGTGCTGAATAAATGTTACACAATGTAGAATATTTTTTGTATTTTTTAAATAAGAAGATATTATGAAACAACTATTTGACACTATATATGTGAAAACATTTTGCTGAAGAGTTTGAACAGTGGCAATGCAATGCCCAAAAAGAAAAGAAGGGAAAATATCCACATAAGAACAAGTAAAAGGCAGAACCTGCTGTTCATATATATGCTCGTTTACAATACATAAAGAAGTTGCAGCAGTTCTGATATTCATCAATGTCGTAGAGTCATCTAGAAGTTCTTATTTTTGCAAAGCATAAGTCAAGTTCTGCCTTTTCTATTCATCATCTATTCCAATGCAATTCCAATTCCGCACAAACGAATGGACCCTTAGTTTTCTTTTTGTAATATTAACATGACCTCTATTAGTACATAAATACATGAGTTTTGACTGATCGATTATTCTCCTGCAAGTATTTACATAAATTCTTAAATTGGTATCAGTATCACAGCCAGCACCTTTCTGTAACCATCAATATCCCATTGCAGCTTGTGTGACGGCAACCTTAGGTTGTTGCAACATCTTGTGATGCCGTTTGCACATGATCCTGTGAGTTTCTGTTTCGTGGTCGAAATCAGATATTTTTAGTTCTACAAGTTATTTTTAACTATTTTTTAGGATTGGGAAAGTTGGTATAGTTGATCTCTGTGGCCTATAGACTTGGTAAATTGTTAGGAATTTACAGAGAGGTTGAGATATTAAGGTGGCTATCTGGATATATGTAAGGGGGTCAACACTGCTATTATTTTTTCCTTCATATGGACATTTTAAGGATGGTCTGAGGAGACATTGTTGATTGTCTTTGGTATACTGAACTATTTATAGATTAACAGGATTGATGGTGTTGTTTATATTCGTTTGACAAAGTATGACATTTTGGGTTCTTGACTATTAATTCTGGTGTGGCAGTGCTATTTTTCGCACCAAGTCATCAGGGAATTTAGGATTTTACATTACCACGGTAAGACTTGTGCCTCAAGTGTGCGTAAGGGCGCCTTTGACAACATTTGTGCCTTTATTGTTGAATGTGAATGCTTTAGGAATAATTTTATTTTTTCATTGCGTTTTCATTGTGCGGCTCACTTCACTCAGGCATGCGCCTCACCTTGTGCCTCGCGCTTAGGCTCTAGAAGACCTTTAGCGCCTTAGTGCGCCGTGAGCCTTTAATAACAGTGCTCTTCCCCTTCGTATGTCTTCTCACCTCCTTGTAGTCTGTATCTCATCCCCTTCTTTCTTTCTAATTCTAAATTGAAGTTACAACAACCTTATTTATCATTCATCTGATAGCTTTGCTATTTTAAGGATGCGCAGTAATTGTGCAATGCAAAAAATAATATGAATGTATGATACATAATTTCCTATCCCCTTTCTCCTCCCTTGTTCTTGTATCATAAATTTTTTATATGAAGTTGGATGGTGTCTAGAAAGTTACAATATACTTATTTATCATTCATTTGATAGCTTTGCTATTTTAAGGATGCACAGTAATTGTGCAATGCAAAAAATATTATATGGATGATATTTAATTTCCTATCCCCGTTCTCTTCCCTTGTTCTTGTATCATAAAAAGTTTATATGAAGTTGGATGGTGTCTAGAATTCATATTGGTTGGCAGGCAACATGTGCTTATACTTTATAGTAGGCACTAGCAGATGTTTTTTGAGTGCTCAAACTGAGAAAAAAGAAAACCTTTTGTAGATTTTGTTTTTTCTATCATCTGGGAGAAGGAACAAAAGTGCTCAATGTGTTGCATTGCAAATCAAGTAATTATAGTAACAAAGAACTGTCCATGTTGAAAGAATGGTATCCTCTGCTCCTTGGTAAAATTACAAAATATGTCTTGCATTCATATATGTTGTGATTCTAATTTTGTTATTTCTTATTTATTTGTTGCCATGGTATGCCTTTGAATATACTTAGATAGTTCATTGAAGGTATAGGCTTCCTTTGTGGCAATGACGAGAAAACATGTAGCCAAAACGAAATCCAAGATGAAGCTGTGTACAAGAAAGATTGTATGCATTTTGTGCATATAAGGTGCATCCAAATAATGAGTTTAAATTTTCATTTCAAAAGGAACAGTTGTGGTGCATTCATAATGGCGTACATGCAATCATGGAACGGGGAAAGCTTGACTCACTCACTTGATGGGGTTATTATATTCTATTCGAGTTTTAATATTTTATTTACCTTTTTTTTTCTAAAGATAAATGATACAGTTTATTTATGACAGAAAAATGCGGATATAATACGAGCTACTCAAGTTTATTTACGCTTTGAAATAAAAGTTTCACTCGGTGCAATATAAAGTTTACCTTATGAAACAAAAGGTTTACTCTATGAAATAAAAGTTTTACATTACATTCTGGAGTAATTATAAATTGCATGTATTGAGCAAAACTATTTACGCAATGAAACAAAAGAATCACGTTACATTCTGGAGTGTTCGTTATTTGTAAGTTGAGAATTGCTATTTATTCGAGAATTTTAGGAGGAAACGAAAGTTACATATATTTAGCCAAAAGGTTTACGTTTTGAAATAAAAGTTTCACTCGGTGCAATATAAAGTTTATCTTATGAAACAAAAGTTTTACTCTATGAAATAAAAGTTTTACATTACATTCTGGAGTAAATGTAAATTGCATGTATTGAGACTAAAGTTTTACGCAATGAAACAAAAGTATCACGTTACATACTTCAGTGCTTGTTATTTGTAAGTTGATAATTGCTATTTATTTGAGAATTTTAGGAGGAAACAAAAGTTACATATATTTAGCCAAAAGGTTTACGCTTTGAAATAAAAGTTTCACTCGTAGCAATATAAAGTTTACCTTCTGAAACAAAAGTTTTACTCTATGAAATAAAAGTTTTACATTACATTCCGGAGTAATTGTAAATTGCATTTGTTGAGTCTAAAGTTTTACGCAATGAAACAAAAGTATCACGTTACATATTGCAGTGCTTGTTATTTGTAAGTTGATAATTGCTATTTATTCGAGAATTTTAGGAGGAAACAGAAGTTACATATATTTAGCCAAAAGGTTTACGCTTTGAAATAAAAGTTTCATTCGGTGCAATATAAAGTTTATCTTATGAAACAAAAGTTTTACTCTATGAAATAAAAGTTTTACATTACATTCTGGAGTAAATGTAAATTGCATGTATTGAGACTAAAGTTTTACGCAATGAAACAAAAGTATCACGTTACATACTGTAGTGCTTGTTATTTGTTAGTTGATAATTGCTATTTATTCGAGAATTTTAGGAGGAAACAAAAGTTACATATATTTAACTAAAAGGTTTATGCTTTGAAATAAAAGTTTCACTTGGTGCAATATAAAGTTTATCTTATGAAACAAAAATTTTACTCTATGAAATAAAAGTTTTACATTACATTCTGGAGTAAATGTAAATTGCATGTATTGAGACTAAAGTTTTACGCAATGAAACAAAAGTATCACGTTACATACTTCAGTGCTTGTTATTTGTAAGTTGATAATTGCTATTTATTCGAGAATTTTAGGAGGAAACAAAAGTTACATATATTTAGCCAAAAGGTTTACGCTTTGAAATAAAAGTTTCACTCGGAGCAATATAAAGTTTACCTTCTGAAACAAAAGTTTTACTCTATGAAATAAAAGTTTTACATTACATTCCGGAGTAATTGTAAATTGCATTTGTTGAGCCTAAAGTTTTACGCAATGAAACAAAAGTATCACGTTACATACTGCAGTGCTTGTTATTTGTAAGTTGATAATTGCTATTTATTCGAGAATTTTAGGAGGAAACAAAAGTTACATATATTTAGCCAAAAGGTTTACGCTTTGAAATAAAAGTTTCACTCGGTGCAATATAAAGTTTATCTTATGAAACAAAAGTTTTACTCTATGAAATAAAAGTTTTACATTACATTCTGGAGTAATTGTAAATTGCATGTATTGAGCCTAAAGTTTTACGCAATGAAACAAAAGTATCACGTTACATACTGCAATGCTTGTTATTTGTAAGTTGATAATTGTTATTTATTTGAGTATTTTAGGAGGAAACAAAAGTTACATATATTTAGTCAAAAGGTTTACGCTTTGAAATAAAAGTTTCACTAGGTATAATATAAATTTTACCTTATGAATCAAAAGTTTTACTCTATGAAATAAAAGTTTTACATTACATTCTGGAGTAATTATAAATTGCATGTATTGAGCCTAAAGTTTTTTGCAATGAAACAAAAGTATCACGTTACATACTGTAGTGCTTGTTATTTGTTAGTTGATAATTGCTATTTATTCGAGAATTTTAGGAGGAAACAAAAGTTACATATATTTAACTAAAAGGTTTACGCTTTGAAATAAAAGTTTCACTCGGTGCAATATAAAGTTTACCTTATGAAACAAAAGTTTTACTTTATGAAATAAAAGTTTTACATTACATTCTAGAGTAATTGTAAATTGCATGTATTGAGGCTAAAGTTTTTTGCAATGAAACAAAAGTATCACGTTAGATACTGCAGTGCTTGTTATTTTTAAGTTGAAAATTGCTATTTATTCGAGAATTTTAGGAGGAAACAAAAGTTACATATATTTAGCCAAAAGGTTTACGCTTTGAGATAAAAGTTTCACTAGATGTAATATAAAGTTTACCTTATGAAACAAAAGTTTTACTCTATGAAATAAAAGTTTTACATTACATTCTGGAGTAAATGTAAATTGCATGTATTGAGCCTAAAGTTTTACGCAATGAAACAAAAGTATCACGTTACATACTGCAGTGCTTGTTATTTGTAAGTTGATAATTGTTATTTATTTGAGTATTTTAGGAGGAAACAAAAGTTACATATATTTAGTCAAAAGGTTTACGCTTTGAAATCAAAGTTTCACTAGGTATAATATAAATTTTACCTTATGAATCAAAAGTTTTACTCTATGAAATAAAAGTTTTACATTACATTCTGGAGTAATTATAAATTGCATGTATTGAGCCTAAAGTTTTTTGCAATGAAACAAAAGTATCACGTTACATACTGTAGTGCTTGTTATTTGTTAGTTGATAATTGCTATTTATTCGAGAATTTTAGGAGGAAACAAAAGTTACATATATTTAACTAAAAGGTTTACGCTTTGAAATAAAAGTTTCACTTGGTGCAATATAAAGTTTACCTTATGAAACAAAAGTTTTACTCTATGAAATAAAAGTTTTACATTACATTCTAGAGTAATTGTAAATTGCATGTATTGAGGCTAAAGTTTTTTGCAATGAAACAAAAGTATCACGTTAGATACTGCAGTGCTTGTTATTTTTAAGTTGATAATTGCTATTTATTCGAGAATTTTAGGAGGAAACAAAAGTTACATATATTTAGCCAAAAGGTTTACGCTTTGAGATAAAAGTTTCACTAGATGTAATATAAAGTTTACCTTATGAAACAAAAGTTTTACTCTATGAAATAAAAGTTTTACATTACATTCTGGAGTAATTGTAAATTGCATGTATTGAGCCTAAAGTTTTACGCAATGAAACAAAAGTATCACGTTACATACTGCAGTGCTTGTTATTTGTAAGTTGATAATTGTTATTTATTTGAGTATTTTAGGAGGAAACAAAAGTTACATATATTTAGTCAAAAGGTTTACGCTTTGAAATCAAAGTTTCACTAGGTATAATATAAATTTTACCTTATGAATCAAAAGTTTTACTCTATGAAATAAAAGTTTTACATTACATTCTGGAGTAATTATAAATTGCATGTATTGAGCCTAAAGTTTTTTGCAATGAAACAAAAGTATCACGTTACATACTGTAGTGCTTGTTATTTGTTAGTTGATAATTGCTATTTATTCGAGAATTTTAGGAGGAAACAAAAGTTACATATATTTAACTAAAAGGTTTACGCTTTGAAATAAAAGTTTCACTCGGTGCAATATAAAGTTTACCTTATGAAACAAAAGTTTTTTACTCTATAAAATAAAAGTTTTACATTACATTCTAGAGTAATTGTAAATTGCATGTATTGAGGCTAAAGTTTTTTGCAATGAAACAAAAGTATCACGTTAGATACTGCAGTGCTTGTTATTTTTAAGTTGATAATTGCTATTTATTCGAGAATTTTAGGAGGAAACAAAAGTTACATATATTTAGCCAAAAGGTTTACGCTTTGAGATAAAAGTTTCACTAGATGTAATATAAAGTTTACCTTATGAAACAAAAGTTTTACTCTATGAAATAAAAGTTTTACATTACATTCTGGAGTAATTGTAAATTGCATGTATTGAGCCTAAAGTTTTACGCAATGAAACAAAAGTATCACGTTACATACTGCAGTGCTTGTTATTTGTAAGTTGATAATTGTTATTTATTTGAGTATTTTAGGAGGAAACAAAAGTTACATATATTTAGTCAAAAGGTTTACGCTTTGAAATCAAAGTTTCACTAGGTATAATATAAATTTTACCTTATGAATCAAAAGTTTTACTCTATGAAATAAAAGTTTTACATTACATTCTGGAGTAATTATAAATTGCATGTATTGAGCCTAAAGTTTTTTGCAATGAAACAAAAGTATCACGTTACATACTGTAGTGCTTGTTATTTGTTAGTTGATAATTGCTATTTATTCGAGAATTTTAGGAGGAAACAAAAGTTACATATATTTAACTAAAAGGTTTACGCTTTGAAATAAAAGTTTCACTTGGTGCAATATAAAGTTTACCTTATGAAACAAAAGTTTTACTCTATGAAATAAAAGTTTTACATTACATTCTAGAGTAATTGTAAATTGCATGTATTGAGGCTAAAGTTTTTTGCAATGAAACAAAAGTATCACGTTAGATACTGTAGTGCTTGTTATTTTTAAGTTGATAATTGCTATTTATTCGAGAATTTTAGGAGGAAACAAAAGTTACATATATTTAGCCAAAAGGTTTACGCTTTGAAATAAAAGTTTCACTCGGAGCAATATAAAGTTTACCTTATGAAACAAAAGTTTTACTCTATGAAATAAAAGTTTTACATTACATTCTGGAGTAATTGTAAATTGCATATATTGAGCCAAAAGTATTATGTTATATTCTGGAGTGTTCGTTATTTTAAGTTGAGAGGTGCTATTTATTCGAGACTTTTACGCGGAACAAAAAGTTACATATATTTAGCCAAAAGGTTTACGTTTCTCTATGAAATATAAGTTACATTTTAAGTTTTATATTAAAATGTGTTATCCATCCAAATTTTTACATCCAAAAAGTTACATACATTAAAATTTGAAGTTTTACATTAAAATATAAGTTACATAAATGAGTAGCATGACAAAAATTGAGCATTTAATACCCTACGACAAAATTCAAATTCCACATTGAATCCTCGGGGTACTCCAAAATGAATGATGTGCAAAGGCACCAATTCACTTAAATGCATGCACTAAGGGTCAACTCCATGTTCATGCTTGTTTTCAACAACATGACGAGAGAAGGGTGTTGATGTAAAAACAACATGGTGAGATATGGGTGTTGATGTAGAAACAACATGACGAGATGTGGGTGTTGATGTAGAAGCAACAATATTCAAGGGGGATTCCTGTGTATTCTGCATGAACAATATATTTTTTAGTTAAGTTAAGGATATAAGTTATTTACCCCTCACAAAAGGTTGTAAGTTTCCCACCTATTGAAAATATTATAACATAGAATTAGAAAAATGAAGATGGTAGAAGATATGTTACCGGGTTTTTTGAACCACTGTTAGACGCATAATTGGAAGATGGAGTGCCAAACAGCCTCCTTGCAGTAAAAGTTTAAGGCTCCAAGGTGGAAGTCTACAAATTTTGTAATATAAGGTTCACGAAAGTTATGTACATAACAACAACCTAGTGGGTGGATTGAATAGATTGAACATTTTAGGCGGAAAAAAAAGTTACATATATTGAGTCAAAATGTTTACGCTGTGAAATATAAGTTTTACTGAAGGTAATATAGGTTTTATCCAATGAAACAAAAGTTTTACTTTACATTATGAAAGTGTTCGTACACATATTGCGTCAAAAGTGTTACGTGTAAAAATAGAAGTTTTACTAATTGCAATATAAGTTTTACTCTATGAAACAAAAGTTTTACATTATATTCTGGAAGTGTTAGTTTTTTGTAAATTGAGTAGTGCTAATTCGGATTTTAAATAATAATTTAGCAACTGTGAACAATATTTTAATTTCATCATGTTTCTTGAAGAAAAATGATTATGTTTTTCTTTATTCAACAAGAAAAATAATAGATGTTGCATGCTTACCAATTATAGTGAAACGAAATGCACATATAACACAATAGAAGTTCAAATATATAAGATAAATTAGATAATAAAGAATCTTGTGGAACTCAATGAATGTTAATATTAATTATCTTTTTATGATTTGTAACGTAACAAAAATACATGCATTACCATAAATGATTATTGTGAGCACATATGTAATAACAAGACTAACCTCCAAAATACATATATGCAATAACTCTTTCATACTAAAGAAAAACTCATATTTAACAAACAAATATATAGATTAAATAGAGAAAACTTAGAACGACACCAACCAATACCGGAAGATAATGTCTCAGATATTTGAAAACCCACAATGAAGGATGGGTTCACTCCAAAGACCATAATAAAAATCAATAATCAACCGAAATTATTAGAAACTAAAAAAAATCCTACAAAATAGAGCTTTTCCCCCCAATATCTAGTCTTCAAGTGAGCCGAATATATGATATACTTCCTTCAAGAAAATAAAATTTCACCTCCTATCATCATCTCACAAACCCTTAACCCTCCAAAACAACTCACATACTCTATTCTTTCTCTCGCTTAGCTTTGCAATGTTAGAACAAAAATTTAGATTTTAGAAGGAAATGAAAGTAGGGTGCTTTGATTTCAGATTTTGGAGCACAAATATTGATTTTTGGAAAATATGAAATGCTTGTCTCCTCAAAGAAGCCTTTTTCATCTCACAACACATTGATTTTTGAAAAAGTGAAAAAACTTGTCTTCCACAACATGCAAGCATGTTCACACACACACATATATATTATTAATTAATATGTATAATTGTCTAGGACAAGTTTGTCCTTGTGTATTTCACTTAATGACAAGAAAGCCATTTAATACATGTATTTATCTTCAAAGACAATTTAACCCTCATGTATTTAGTATAATGACTAAAATGCCATCATGGTAAAAAATCAGAATTTTATCCCATGGGACCCGCACTGCACTCCCCTTCGGTGAGAGATGCAATGGAGGTGATATTAAGACATTTATATATACTAGGAGTAAAGCATGTGGATGAAAAATTTACGGTTAATGAATAAAATATAAAAGTTAAATAATTTTTAATCATTTAAAATTGCATAGATATTTTATTAATAGATAGATATGTACTGATGGTAGAGTTAATATAAAAAATAATTTTGAACACAATAATATTATATAGTAGGAGTTGTAGTGTTATAATATCAAAAAAGTTATATACATAACAGAATTATAACATAAATATTAAATAAAAATAAAAATATAACGTGTACAAATTGGGTATTTCAAATTGGAGCGTTGATGACTCCTATTTATAGACCGTGTATAGCTATTATAAGGATACAACCGTTTTTTATGAAAGATTGTGTAACAAATAATAAATTTAATTTCAAACAAATATATTTTTTGGTTTAATTTCAAGGGATATGTCTATTTATAATTAACTACAAAAGACATATATTTATATAAATAATAATATATTTTTTTACTCAAAAAATATTTAGAAATAATAAGGGATTTCGTATATTTAAAAGTAGTATAGATATATATAGTTTTATATTTTTTACCCTAACATTTTAGATATTTAGTATTTAGCCCCCACTGAAATTTTTTTTACCTTAAGTACCATAGAATTTAAATTTCTTTACAAATAAGTCCCCACTGAAAATTTATTTTAAACTCATTAAAATAAATATATATCATTTATACCCCAAAAATTCAAAAAAAAAATTTTTAGCCCCCACTGACACGGATCCCTAGATCCGTCAAGGGTTGGTGACGTTAATCACAACACATTGAAGAGCTAATATTCAGTAGCCTTGCAAGAACTAAAAATGGTTTGGTCCTCCCATTGATGTAATAATTGGTTGACTCAGAAACTCTCATATATATATATATATATAGCACATATCGTGGAGACTTTACGATCTCAAAAAACATGGGACGACTTTGGTTGAAAATTATGTGGCTTCAATCAAAGTCTTCTCTAGGAAACAAAAAAAAAAAATCAAAGTCTTCTCTCAATTAACAATTACTTATTATTGAATTGAGTTTTTATATGGGTTAATTTTAGTAAACTCCCCTATAGTATTTAATTTAATCAATTAATTTCTACTGTGTTCACTTTGCCTCCTATATTATTCAATTTCATCAATATGTCCCCTCACCTCACATTTTGAGTCAAAATGCCTAAATTACCCTCAATAATATAAGGAGGTTTAGTGAAATAGATCATTTAATAAATTCATAAATATATATTTTCGGAAATAATTCATATTTCTCAAAAAAAAAAAATTGAATATATATTATATTTTCGAAAATAATTCACATTTTGATATTTATGAATTTTCGGAAATTATAATATATTTTTCATATTTTCGGAAAATATGGAAATTATAATAGGAAAATATATATTCGGAAATTATAAATTCAGAAATATATAATATATTTTTCGCAAAAAAAAAATTTTTTGGACGAACATATTATTTTCCAAAATATGAATTATTTTGGAAAAAATAATATATAATTTTAGCAAAAAAATAATATATAATTTTTGCAAAAAAATTATTTTTTGAAAAAAAAATAATATTTTAGAATATAATAGTTTATATTTTTCGCAAAAAAAATTTATTTTTCGAAAAAGATTATATTTTGGAACATAATAGTGTATATTTTTCTCAAAAAATTTATTTTTCAAAAAAGATAATATTTTGGAACATAATATATATTTTTAGCAAAAAAATTCATATTTTGGAACATAATAAATACTTTTTAGCAAAAATAATAATAATTCGTAAAAAAAATCATATTTTGGAACATAAAATATATTTTTCGGAAAAAAAATCATATTTTTGGAACATAATATATATTTTTCGCAAAATAATTATTTTTCGAAAAAAAATCATATTTTGGAACATAATATATACTTTTTCGCAAAAAAAAATATTTTGTGTAATATGATTTTTTTTGTAAAAAGTAATATTTTTGTAAAAATACTTTTTTTGGTAAATATTTTGTGTAATATATAATTTTTTGCAAAAAATATATACTATTATGTTTCAAAATATGTTCTTTTCCGAAAAATCATTTTTTTGCAAAAAATATATACTATTATGTTCCAAAATATGATTTTTTTACGAATTATTTTTTTTTGCGAAAAAGTATTTATTATGTTCCAAAAAATGAATTTTTTTGCGAAAAATATATATTATGTTCCAAAATATGATCTTTTTTGAAAAATAATTTTTTTGAGAAAAATATACACTATTATGTTCCAAAATATGATATTTTTCGAAAAATAATTTTTTTTTGCGAAAAATATAAACTATTATATTCCAAAATATGATTTGTTTTTCGAAAAATAATTTTTTTGCAAAAAGTATATATTATTTTTTCTGAAATAATTCATATTTTAGAAAATAATATGCTCCCTCCGAAAAATATATATATATATTTCTGAATTTATAATTTCCGAAAATTTATAAATATCAAAATATGAATTATTTCCGAAAATATAATATATATTCAAATTTTATTTTTTTTGAGAAATATGAATTATTTCTGAAAATATATATTTCTGAATTTATTAAATGGTCTATTTCACTAAACCCCCTTATACTATTTCCTTATACTATTGAGAGTAGTTTAGGCATTTTGACTCAAAATGTGAGGTGAGGGGGCATATTGATGAAATTGAATAGTATAGGGGGCAAAGTGGACACAGTAGGAGTTAGTTGATTATATTGAATAATATAGAAGGATTTACTGAAATTAACCCTTTTTATATTTGTTAATAATAGCTGAAAGTGTCTGCTTTTCATGTTTAAAGTTAATAAATTATTTAAAGGGTAAAGGGCAAGAACCCTCTAAACTATTGAGTTTTTACAAGAAATTTTCCTAATCTAAAAATCAGTCTTCCAAACTATTTAAAACATGCACTTTATCCCTTAGCTATAATATAAAAATACACTTATATCCCCTCCTATTTTATTAATTACACTTCCACCATTTATTACAAAATATATATATTACGAAAATTACAATTTGATTTTTTTTATAAAATTCAAAAATATATATATTATTCGTAAAAATATATATATAAAATTAAAAAAAAAACATATAAAATTCGAAACAAATATATAAATTTCGTAAACAATATATAAAATTCGAAAAACATATAAAATTCTAAAAATATATATAAAATTCAAATATATATATATAAAAAGTGTGATTGAAGTTTAAGTGGACAAGCCTCAGAGTCATTAGTGAATGTAACGGATCCTCTTCAGCTCTCTGCAGAGCTATTTCAAGGGTCACGATGACAACACATGCCTTACGATGGTGACCGAAACCGGAATCGAACCGATATTTTATTAAAATATTTTAATCGAAATTAAATATATTAATATTTGGATCAAAATTAATGGTTCGGTTTCGGTTCTCATTTTTAAATAACTAAAAGTATCGGTTAGATTCCGGTTTCGGTCGGAATCGAAAACAAACCGCACCGTGAATATATTAATATTTGAATCAAAATTAACGGTTTCGTTCCAGTTCTCATTTTTAAGGAACCAAAAGTATCTGTTCGATTCTAGTTTCGGTCGGAATCGAAAGCAAACCGGAGCGTGTACACCCCTAGATTTGGGTACCAAGGGACCCTTTAATCGATATAGTTAATCTATTAATTTTTTGATTTTTTATTTCGATTTTATATATTTTACTTAAAATATTATTTATATAATTTTTATTTTTATTATATATTTATTTATTGAGAGGAAAAGTGATACTGATGGAAAAAGGAAAGTGGTAGAAAGAAAAAGAGAGTTTGAGAGGATTTGTTACCGTAGCTAATGACTATGAGGCTTGTCCACTTAAACTTCAGTTAAACTTTTTATATATATATTTGAATTATATATATATTTTTAGAATTTTATATGTTTTTGTTGAATTTTATATATTTTTCGAATTTTATATGTTTTTTCAAATTTTATATATTTTTTTATGAATTATTTAGAATTTTATAAATAAAAAAAAATCAAATTGTAATTTTTGTAATATATATATTTTGTAATAAGGGGTGGAAGTGTAATTAATAAAATTACTTTTTAAATTCTACATCATAAGGGATAGATTGGGGGAGTTTTATGCCACTTTAAAAGATTAGAGGGGTTAGTTGAAAAAAGAGTATAGTTTGGGGGTTTATTTCCCTTTACCTTGTTTAAATCATTACTTATTGTGTTGTAAAATGTCAATAGAAAAGAATTCGGATAATTTGTGACTTTTGTATACATGCATAGCAGATAACTTTGTTACCATTATATTGGACTTCCCTCATCTGATCCACCTAATTTATTTATCTCGCTCCCCCCCTCCCCTCTCAGTCTCTCTCTCTCTCTCTCTCTATATATATATATATATGCAAGAATTGTGCTATAGTAGTAGTACTTATTTAATAACTCCCATACTATAATTTTTTTTTCTTAACTAATTTTCAAAATTCTGAAATTAAACGATTGTGTAAATCTTCTGTCCACAGTTGGCTCCCATACTACATTTCTAGTGATTAAGACATATATTATATATATATATATATATATATAATACTTGTTTAATAAGATACTACATTTGTTATATATATATATATATATATATTCATTATTCACTATGAAGATTAGTTGGTGACGTTGATCACAAACATTGACTCCATAAAATTATTGTTCTTATATAGAACTAATATTAGGTTAGCCTTGCAAGAACGAAAAATAGTTTGGTCCACCTGGCACCCACTGATGTAATAATTGGTTGAGTGACAAACTCATACAAATATACCAATATTGTGGAGACTTTACAATCTCAAAAAAATGGACGACTTTAGTTGTAAATTACGTGGCTTCAATCAAAGTCTTCTCTCCATTTAAAACCTTACATTCATGGTTTGAAAACTAAACCCTATGCCTATAGAGTTCATACCTTAATTTTTCTAGAGAGAGAAAAAAAAATGAGCCTATTGTCACGGACTTGGTGTTTCCAAGGAACCGTGCGGCCTTAGACACCTCTAAGATGCTTGAGAAGTGCTAAGTAAGCCTTTGTGGGTCTCTAGCTTAGTGAGCAACTAAAGCTAGGTGAATGCGGAAGCTTGGTGTGTAAGAAGAGAAAGCTAGGCAAGAGAGCTTAGAAGGCAATTGAACTTGTATTGCTTGGATGGATGGATGGATGGATTGTATTAGATTGGATGGATTATTGGATGGTGAGCAAATGAGCTCCCTCCTCTATTTATAGGCCAAGGGCCTTACAAGGAAAAGTGGAGAGATTTCTAGAATCCTCCATATCTAGAATGTTCTATACAATTCTAGTATATACAATTCTATACAAGTCTAGACAACTCTACAATACTCTAGAGAATTCCGGAGAACTGTGGAGAAGTCTAGAATATTCCGGATGCCATGTAGGATGCCAAGTAGGATCCTACGAAGCGTCTGCGTGGCGCCTGTGTGGCGCCTACGTGGCGTAACCTCATAATGTAGGACGTGACATTCTCCCCCACCTAAGTTCGGGACGTCCTCGTCGCGTTCTGCTTGAACTGCTGGATGTGTTTTGCAAACTGCCAAAGTGTGTCTTCATGCTCCCAGCTTGCTTCACTATCCGGCAAGTTTTTCCATTTCACCAAGTACTCTGTGTACTTGGGGACTCCGCTTCTGCTCGCTTGTCGGTCGGCGAGGATGCACTCTACTTCCTTATCGAAGGAAGTGACCACGGCAGTAGGAGCTCGGTGTGATATGCCTCGAGTTGGATCATCCTTGTCTTCATGGTAGGGCTTGAGCTTGCTGACATGGAAAACTGGATGAATCTTGATCTTTGGTGGTAGCTCCACCATATAGGAGACCTTTCCAACTCGTTTGATGACTGGGAAGGGACCTTCGTAGCGTCGTACTAACCCCTTGTGCACAGCTCGCAAAGACTTGAACTGTTGGGGTAACAACTTGACCATGACCAAGTCTCCTTCCATGAACTCTAGGGGCCTTCTCTTGGAGTCAGCCCACTTCTTCATTTTCTTGCCTGCCTTATCTAGGTAGGCTCTTGCCAAGTCGGATTGGTCTTGCCATCCCTTGGCGAATCTGTAAGCTGTCGGGCTCTTGCCATCTCCGCTTGATGCCATAGCGTTAGGCGTCATGGGTTGTCGCTCGGTCACTATCTCGAAAGGACTGTGGTTGGTAGCCTCACTCCGCTGCAAGTTGTAGGCAAACTGTGCTATTCCAAGGAGTTTGACCCAGTCCCGCTGGTTGGCACTAACATAGTGCCTCAAGTATAGCTCCAGAAGCGCGTTGATACGCTCCGTCTGTCCGTCGGATTGGGGGTGAAAGCTAGTAGAGAAGTTGAGACCCGTACCCATCTTCTGAAAGAGTCCCGTCCAGAAGCGGCCTGTGAAACGTGGGTCTCTGTCACTCACTATGTTTTGTGGCAACCCCCATTGCTTGACCACATGGTCAAAGAAGAGCTCTGCTGTCTGCTCGGCCGTGCAATCTGCAAGGGCAGGTATGAAGGTGGCATACTTGCTGAATCGATCCACCACTACGATGATGCTGCCACATCCATTAGACTTGGGTAGGCACGTGATGAAGTCCATTGAAACACTCGCCCATGGACCCTCTGGGACAGGTAGTGGCTCTAGTAGACCGGCCGGCTGCTGCTGCTCTATCTTATCTTGTTGGCAAACAAGACAAGTGCGTACATAGGCCTCGATGTCGTCACGCATCCGGGGCCAGTAGTACGAATCCTCAAGGATTGCCTGTGTGCGCCTCATTCCTGGGTGTCCAGCCCACATGGTGTCATGGCATTCCTTGATGAGTTCCCTTCGCAGGTTCCCCCACTTAGGCACAAATAGCATGTCGCCCGTAGTGAGGAGAAGATCATCCCTAAGCCAAAAGCGTCGAGTCTTGCCATCCTTGGTGAGTTGAATGAGACTCTTGGCTAGGGGGTCATGCTGTAGTCCCTCTTTGATGCGATCCATAAGAGGGTGTTGTGGTCGACTAATGGCCGCGAGTTCTTCTTTGCGGCTGAGGGCATCCGCTACGACATTGGCTTTGCCTGGCTTGTACTCCAAGCGATAAGTGAACTCGGCCAAGTAATCTTGCCACCGTGCTTGCTTAGGGCTAAGCTTCTTCTGTGTCTGGAAGTAGCTAGTGGCAACATTGTCCGTCATGATCACGAACCGTGCCCCAAGTAAGTAGTGTCTCCAAGTGCGAAGGCAATGGATGACTGCGGTCATCTCCTTCTCTTGCACCGTGTAGCGCCGCTCGGCATCATTGAGCTTGCGGCTCTCATAGGCTATGGGGTGTCCCTCTTGCATGAGAACTCCCCCAATGGCAAAGTCCGAGGCATCAATGTGTACCTCGTAAGGCTTAGAGTGGTCCGGTAGGCAAAGTATGGGTTCCTCCATCACTGCCTTCTTCAAGTCATCAAAGGCAATTTGACATTCCTCCGTCCATCTCCATATGCGTCCCTTCTTCAGCATGTCCATCAAAGGAGCGGCTCGTGCTGAGTAGTGTTTGATAAATCGGCGGTAGTAGTTGACAAGGCCCAAGAATGATCGTAGTTCGGGCACTTTGGTGGGTGGCTCCCAGTCCCGTATGGCTTGCACTTTGCTTTCATCCATTAAGAGCTTCCCATCCTTTATCTTGTGACCCAGGAACATCACCTCTTGTTGGGCAAATGAACATTTTTCCCTTTTCACATAGAGGTCGTTTTCCCGGAGAACTTGGAAGACGGTCTTCAAGTGTTGCACGTGATCTTCCAAGGTGGTGCTATAGATGACGATGTCGTCCAAGTATACCACCACAAAGCGGTCCAAGTAGGGATGGAATAGGTTGTTCATCAAAGTGCAGAATGTAGCTGGTGCATTGGTGAGACCAAATGGCATGACTAGGAATTCATAAGCGCCATACCTTGTCACGCATGTGGTCTTGGGCTCATCTCCTGCCGCAATACGTACTTGATAGTACCCCGAGCGCAAGTTCAGCTTGGTGAAGTAGCGTGCTCCCCCAAGTTGGTCGAACAAGTCTGCGATGAGAGGAATGGGGTACTTGTTCTTTATGGTCACCTTGTTGAGAGCTCTATAGTCGATGCACATCCGTAATGACCCATCCTTCTTGCGTTGAAACAAGACAGGTGCGCCATAAGGGGCCTTCGATGGTCGAATGTAGCCCGCATCGACTAGGTCGTTGAGCTGTTTCCGCAATTCCTCCAACTCTGGTGGTGCCATGTGGTAAGGTGCCATGGATGGTGGCTTGGAACCTGGTTCCAGCTCGATCTTGTGATCTACCTCCCTTCGGGGTGGTAGTCTCTTCGGTAGCTCCGAGGGCATGATATCGTCGTACTCACGTAGTACTGAGCGGATCTCCATGGGCATGTCCTCATGTGGGGAAGACTCTGAGGGGTCTTCTGGTGAGTCGAGTAGGGTGGCTAAGTAGCTAACTTCCCCCTTCTTGTACCCCTTGTTGAATTGCATGGCAGACAGGGAGCGAGCCTCAATCTTAGCTCCTCGTTCGACTGGCACCATGCATGTGGTATTTCCTTCCATGATGCACATGGTGTTGGTGTAGGGGATGAGGAAGGCCTTTACCTTGTCCAAGAATGTTATTCCAAGGACTAAGGCAAAGTCGTCCATGGGTACCACCGAGAGATCAATAAGGCCATTCCATTGGCCTATGTCGGCATGTATGCCTCGGGCCGTGCCATATATGGCTTTGGCTGCTGAGTTGACGGCCTTCAGGGAACCGTCCTCCTTGGTGTACTTGAGGCCTAGTCGCTTGGCCTCGTCGATGCTTATGAAGTTGTGGGAGGCGCCGGTGTCTACCAATGCTCTAGTAGACGTCCCCCCTATGGTTGCTTCAATGAACATGAGCCCTTTAGGTGCTGCCTTAGGGGCCTCCATCTTTGCCTTGATGGCATTGAGGATTTGAAGCGAACCCATGTGTGCCTCCTGCTCAAGCGTCATAGCATTGGCGGTATTCTTCTTTGGGCAAAACCGTGTCCAATGCATCTCACCACATATGAAGCAGGGTGATGGTGGTTGTTTATGGGGCTTGTTGCCTCCATCTTTCCGGAAGCCTTCTTTGTGAGGGGCAGTGTTGGTGGCATTAGAAGTGCTGCCCTTGTCTCCCCCACCTTTGCCGAAGTTCCGGGTCTTGTCCTTGGGCTTGGCAAAGTCTTTCTTGGAGCTGAAATCGATCAATGCCTCCGCTTCCGTGATGGCAGTGGCAAGGTCCTTCACTCCACGTCGCCTCAGTTCTGTCTTAGCCCATTGTTGTAGGCCATCCATGAAGAAGAATAGAGACTCCTTCTCTGAGAGTTCAGGGATCTCAAGGGTGAGCGAAGTGTACTCCTTGACATAATCTCGGATGGTCCCTGTTTGTTTGAGCCGGCGGAGTCTGCCCATAGCTTCTTCCTCGGCATTCTCAGGATAGAAGTGCCTCTTAAATTCTTTATGGAAATCAGCCCAAGTATCAATAGAAAGTGTACCTCTATCGATGTCGCCATGTCTACGCCTCCACCATAGCATAGCATCGTCCACTAGGTAGAGGGTGGTGGTGTTGATCTTTGTCGCCTCATCCACTATCCCTTTGGCGTCAAAGTATCGTTCCATGCCAAATAGGAAGTTTTCTACCTCCTTGGCAACACGTTCCCCTTTGTAGCACTTGGGCTTGGGGACGTCGATTCTGGGAGCTCCGGCCTCCCGAGTAGCAGTGGCGCCGTTTGCTACGGCTTGCTTGCAAATGGCCCAATCGGCACGCATGTCTTCCATGAATGTCCGAATGTTGCCAAGCTCTTGATCCATGTAACCACGTAGGGTGGCTATCTCGTCGCGAAGAGAGCGTAGCTCCTTGCGATGGTCTCCATCAAGGGCATTGAGTTGTCCCTTCATGGTGTCTTGGAAGTCGGCGTCATCGGACTCCAGTTCTTCCAAGCGTTGGTGAGTCTCCACTATACGCTCCTGCATGATGGCCATAGTGCCTTCTATGTCATCGATGCGTGTCTCAAGGCTTGATTGAGCGTCCTTGGACTTGGACTTCGACCTTGCCTTGGTGTTAGTGGGTGGGCGTTGATTCTCCCTGCCGCGTTCTTGCTCCTCCACGGCTGGGGTGATGGTTGAGTTCATCTCTGCCATAGTCTCTTGCAAGTAGGTTGTGATCCTTCACGAACCGTGCTCTGATACCAACTGTCACGGACTTGGTGTTTCCAAGGAACCGTGCGGCCTTAGACACCTCTAAGATGCTTGAGAAGTGCTAAGTAAGCCTTTGTGGGTCTCTAGCTTAGTGAGCAACTAAAGCTAGGTGAATGCGGAAGCTTAGTGTGTAAGAAGAGAAAGCTAGGCAAGAGAGCTTAGAAGGCAATTGAACTTGTATTGCTTGGATGGATGGATGGATGGATTGTATTAGATTGGATGGATTATTGGATGGTGAGCAAATGAGCTCCCTCCTCTATTTATAGGCCAAGGGCCTTACAAGGAAAAGTGGAGAGATTTCTAGAATCCTCCATATCTAGAATGTTCTATACAATTCTATACAAGTCTAGACAACTCTACAATACTCTAGAGAATTCCGGAGAACTGTGGAGAAGTCTAGAATATTCCGGATGCCATGTAGGATGCCAAGTAGGATCCTACGAAGCGTCTGCGTGGCGCCTGTGTGGCGCCTACGTGGCGTAACCTCATAATGCCGGACGTGACACTATGCCCATTCATTTATGTAACAAATTTGACAATACAAGTAGTTGTTCATAATTCTCCGACAAGTTTTATTAACGTCTAATTCATTGTTGGAATCATCCAAAACTCTATCTCTAGTTATCTCTCCATAGATATTTCTATCTCTAGATATTGTTCGCACCGTAAATGAGTCTAACATTTATTGAATGGGTCGATCGAGGAAGAGATGAAGCTACGAAGGCTCGGTTAGAATAATTGTATAGTTGGATTAAGATTAGATCACTTTGTGTTAATCTTGAGAATGATGGCATGAGTAGATGTTTAGTTAATTTAGACTTTTATTATATTAGATTGAATATTTAGGGATATTTATGTCATTTATTTTAGTTTGTGAAACAATCAAAGAATTCTCGTTATAAATAATAAACATAGACCTCATTGTTAGGGGTCCAACATCAAACACAAAAAATATGTTTTTCAACTTTTTCTTCCAATCACATTACTCGGTAGTGCCTATCTCTCACTCAATTCTCTCATTCTTCATTAACTCTCTCTGTCATCTTCATATTCTATTCTCATCCTTTTTTCCAGTCTGTCTATTTTCTCTCTCCCTTCTTCTACAATTTCTTTCGGTTACCCAAACTCTTTTTAATTGAGGCAATTTGAACCTTTCACACGAGTTTTCGTTCTCTTTCGTGCAAATCGCTTGATTTCGATACTTTGTTCAAAAGTAACAAACCAAGACACCGGCTTTGGCACGCCCGCAATTTACGAAAAAATATATTTCAGCCTAATTCTTCGAATAATTTATTTTTAAAGCGAACAAATATTTCTACCATTGATATTTATATCTTAGAAATTTCTAGATACTTCATAGATGTATGGCTAGGATTTTTTATTTTCTTCTAGATGTATCCATGAAAGTGTATAAATAGGAGGTCTTGAGTCTCCATTTGAGTAGTGAGCCAAGACACCAACTTGTGGAGTGAGTGAGAACCAAATACAAAATACCTTGCAAGAGTATTCTTTTGGTGAGAGAAAGTTATAAAGTGTCAAGGCCCTGTTTGGTAATCGGTCTGGTCCGGTTATCTATGGTCCAGTCTGGTCTGAGTGATATTCTGAAATTCTGTTTGGTAAGCAGTCTGATGTGATGGTCTTTGTCTGAGGAAACTAAAACCAGACCATGTTTGACAAATTGTCTGGTTCCAAACTTCTTTGAACCAGACCATGTTTAACAAACTGGTCTTGTCTTAAATTTTTAGTAAACTATGAAAATATTGAATATATTTTGTATGATGTAATAATCTTAAAACCCACACATTTAATTTGTAAACATTTGTTAAAGTCTTTTTTGATTGATTTTTATTATGTATTTCTTACGAAATAATGTTATATTGGTTTTATAAGAATTTCTTATAGTATGATTATTGCACTCCAATTATCAAATATAACAACAAATAGGTTTATACAAGCCATATTTTTTATTATACAAAAATTACGATAACACAAATTTCACAAGTCACACACTAATATTACATGACAACTTCAACTGTCGATAATATATAAATAATGCACTCTGATATTTTGGCTTTTAAAAAAAATTAATATTTATCATTTACTATTTACTATTTATTTATTATTTATTATAATATATATTTATTATAATTTTTATATATTATTTAATTTATTTTGTTTATTATTTATTCATTTATTTTTATTTGTTTATAAATATATTTTATTAATTTATTATTTATTATTATTTTTATGTATTATTTAATTCATTTTATTTCATTTATTTCATTTAGTTTGTTTATTATTTAATTCATTTAATTTATTAATTATTATTATGTATTATTTAATTAATTTTGTTTATTATTTATTTTTTTTATAAATATAATTCATTTAATTTATTATTTATTCGTTTATTTTAATTAATTTATAAATATATTTTATTCGTTTATTATTTATATTATTATTTATTTTCTATTATTATATTTATTCATTTATTATTATTTTTATGTATTATTTAATTCATTTTGCTTATTATTTATTTATTATTATTATTTTTATGTATTATTTAATTCAATTTCCTTATTATTTATTTATTCTTATTTTTATATATTATTTAATTCATTTTGTTTATTATTTATTCATTTATTTTTATTTGTCTCTAAATATATTTTATTAATTATATTATTTTTTATTATATTTATTTTCTTTATTATTTAATTCATTTAATTTATTTAATTATTATTATGTATTATTTATTTCATTTTGTTTATTATTTTTTTTTTTATAAATATAATTCATTTAACTTATTATTTATATTATTATTTATTCGTTTATTTTAATTAACTTATAAATATAATTTTTTCATTTATTATTTTTATTTTTATTTATTTATTTATGTATTATTTAATTCATTTTGTTTATTATTAATTATTTGTATTTTATTATTTTTATATTTAATTTATCATTTATTATTATTCATTTAATTAATTTATTAATTATATTATTATTTATTATTATATATATTTATTATAAGTATATTTTATTATTCATTATTTTGTTTATTTTTTATTCATTTATTTATATTAATTTTTAAATATATTTTATTCATAAATATATTTTATTTTATTTTTACTTATTAATTTATTATTTATATTATTATTTTATTCATAAATATATATATATTTTTATTAATTTATGTTTTTATTTTTATTTTTGTGTTTTAGTTTAGATATTGGTTAGATGTGGTTCAATTATTGGAGGACATTTTGGTTATATTTTGGATAGATTTTGTAACCAGACCAAATAGAACCATTAAAGATTGTGGTCCTAAGAAATGTCATTTTGGTTAAATTTTGTCAAACTTGGTCTGGTTATATTTTTTGAGACAAATGCAAAACAAACATGGTCTGGTCTAAAAAAACCATGACTAGACCATAAAAATGGGACCATAACCAGTAAACAAACATGACCTTAATTCTAGGTGAGTGTTTGCATCTAGGATTCACGTAAACTTCGGGTCTTATTGATTTGTATGTTTGAAAACTGTTCTTTATAATTTTGATAATAAAAAATAGTTTTTTGAGAATAATAAAAATGAATTCTATAAGATTACAAAAATACCTTTTCATTTATTTCAATTAAACTCTAATTCATTTTATTTAACACTAACCCACTTTTTCTCACTCATTTACTCCAAAACTCTAATTTTTTCCATTTATCACAAGCTCACTTTCAATTTAAATCTCATTTTTAACCCTATTCAATTCTAATTCATTTCATTTATGAGAACAAACTCACTTTTAATTTAAATTTAAATTTCAACCCAATTTCAATTTATAATTACATATGTATATAATTATATCACAAACCCACGTAAATAAGTGCATATATAATTATATATACGTACATATATATATATACAATGATATATACATAAATTTATATATATATATATAACTATAAATTGAAATTATGTTTGTGATAAATGGAAGGAATTAAAGTTTTGGAGTAAATGGGTGAGAGAAAGTGGGTTTGTGATAAATGAAAAAAATTAGAGTTTAGTTGGATTGAAAATTGAGATTTAAATTGAAAGTGAATTTGTGATAAATGAAATGAATTAGAGTTAAATAGGGTTAAAATTGTGATTTAAATTGAAAGTGGGTTTGTGATAAATGGAAAAAATTAAAGTTTTGGAGTAAATGAGTGAGAGAAAGTGGGTTAGTGATAAATGAAATGAAATGAATTAGAGTTTAATTGAAATAAATGGAAGGACTTAGAGTTTAATTGGAATAAATAGAAAGGTATTTTCGTAATTTTATAGAAGACATGAGATATTTGATTAAATTTGAAATTATTGGGGTCTTTTAGGAATCAGAGGGTTTTTTTTGAACAATTTAAAAATCATAGGGAAGTTATTGAAACCACAAAGATTTTTTTAAACATTTCTAAAACATAGGGAGGTTTCTGATAATAGCCCAAACAAATAAAAGCTACACAAATATATATATATATATATATACACAAATTTTTTTTTTACATTATTCAAAAAATTAACTACGACTATAAAAGAATAGGTATTTAGTATTACATTATTTTATTTTCAAAACTAGCTGTCACAATTCTGATCATGTTCTCCACTTTTTCACACTATGCTTTACCAACACTGCAACACAAATAATACTTCCAAGAATATAAAATCTTTAAAATATTATGAGATAATAAAATTTCAAGTCAGTTTGATCAATATTTCATTCCTATTACTGAGCAAGAACAATTCTTGCTACGGAGAGTTCAAATTTAACTTAAACTTTTTAACTTGCACACACAACGACTTTTGAGGCATACCCAATTATCCAAGTCGGTTTGATCAATATTTTGCTCTGGAACAAGAACAATTCTTCCCTTTAGACTTGAAATTCCTAGTCGGTCGGTGTGATGTTAGCCAACATCACATTCAATGGCCGGCCAATACTTTTCTTCAAACCACGACCTCTTGCTTTTCATTTCACATTTGTTTTTCTCTCTGACATATAATGCCCACTTGACTCTAACCAACTGTACTCCTACTTTCACGGCTACAAACGCATTGTGAAATGGCCCACAATTTTTGGACACAACAATTGATACACACCTATCAATTTGTACAACTTTTCTTGTCTCTTCTTGTCTCTTACATCATTACATACACTGCATCAGCACACACACAAGTACTTTTGAGGCATACCCAATTGATAAACCCCACACTCTGGATTCATAAAGACCCATAAGTTATTGCATATTTTTTATTTTTAAAAAATAAAAAATTATTTTCAGAAATGCCCATAGATTTTCACTACCGCCATGATAGAAAAAGTACATGATTTTTTAACTGAATTTTTCAGTTATTAGTACAAAAAAAAAACATACATTTGTGGAAACTGAACAAGAAGACTGCAAAAAGCCTAAGAATATACCACATGGCATGCATGCCAATTCCAACAGCCAATTAAACTAACATTCCTAAAAATTAGAAAGTGGATACAGACCATGGTTCACATACTTAACCATGGATATCAGATTATAGGACTTCACATGAGTATCAGTGTTGTGTAACTATATCGTCATTTTTCAAAAGTGTTACGACTCATGATACTATGATACTGATATATACGTTCTTTATTTTGATTTGTTACTAATTTTGGGTCTGATCTCGATTCCTTGAAGAATGATGCCACTTTTCCAGTTGCCGCCTTCCACTTCCTGCAAACATATTTCCAGTTCCCCAATTTCTCCACTCTTGTTGATATACTCTCCCAGTTCCATCTCCAACCACCCATCACCTCTCTCCTTTGGACATTGATCATTGCTTTCTCTAGCCATGTCGACTCGTGGTCTATACGCATCAAAAAGGCTACGACTTAAAAACCCCATCCGCCTTCTTCGTCTTGGTAGACTACACATTCGATCATTCTGCGATCCATTATGATCCAGATAAAAAGTCCTTGATTCCCCTTCACTCCCAACGAGTCCTACCCGACTCTCTGCACGTTGGTATTTAAATCCATTCACTGTTGCCGCCCACTTGAACACAAGGTAAGCTGCATAGGTTGTGTCTGGAGATAGCATCTGAGTACTTATTTTCCCGCGAATTTCGAGCCAACACACGTCGACAAGCTCTGCTACCTCAGCAAATCTGATTTTGCAAATTCAAACTCGTTAATTTAGCAACACCATACTTAAAATGGAGAAACTCGGAGAAGAAAAGAACAACGCAGTGTGAGAGATATACCTGGACCCGGGTAGAGAAGTCCATTTCCAATACATAGGTGTATCAGCCCAAACAATGTAGAGGTACCTTGCAGCTAACATGAAACATTTCTTCCCGCTCCATTTATCCAATGAGAAACTCTGCTTAATATCACCAATGAAAAGTTATAGTGAGATTAAAAATGAAACTGAACTAAACAATGTTTGTAAGCGGATCACAACCACCCAAACGAAAATTCAGTTTAAGCAGTAAATTATAACAAACCCGATTTTTTTGTGTTAGGAACCGTGTGAGCATCTATGTTACATGGACTCTTCTAAAGAAGGTGAAGTACCCGTGTCCATATTAGTCGAACATGGGTATAGACACTTGTCCGACACTTTTAGTAGGACATTTATCTAAATTTCGATCCAACTGGTTCCATGATGCTATCTTATTACTTCAAATTACTGAAATGTCTAGTTTAAACACTATATTTGATAAAATCATTGTTGTACACTAAAGAATAAAATAACTATTTAGTCGTGTCCATGCGTCCTTTCATTATATATTTGATACGTTTGACACCATGATACGTACCGTGTCCGACACTTTACTCTTAGCCGAGTCCATGTAACATAGGTGAGCATAAACATGAGCACTTGTCATTCAAAGGGCACCTCTATTTCAAGACTACAAATGATTCTCCCTAATAAACTAGTGATACAACATACTCGTAGACTTGAAGCTACTAACCACTAACGGAAAAAAAAAAAATAGATATTTGCTACGATCGGTGATACAAAATGACGGAGAGATAAAGAATGATAATAAATGGAGGCAAATTAGTGGGATATTACGAGATAAAAAGTGTAACACTTGAGCGAAAAGGGAAATTACCTAGGACCATTATTAGACATCTATGTTGTATGAGGTGCTGATGATATGCATAGTTCATACAAGCACTAGTAGTAGTAGTAAACAATTCAAATTTATTTTCTCCCCAAAAGAAAACACCCCTTACTGTTTACTACAATTGCATAATTCTGTTTACAACCATCCATGTCTAACCCCGTCAAAATTTATAAACATTTTAAACCCTAAAGTCTAAACCCATTGAATTCTTGAATAAATTAATCATTCAACATATTCCCACATAAACATAAATTGCACATCATTCATAATACATCTATATATATATATATATATATATATATATATATATATATTTATATGTATATGATATGATATCTATAATCTCTAAATTCAAAATCCGTTGAAACCCTAACATATTTTCCACAGAAACAGAAAATTACACATCAATCATGACTAATAACAACTATATATATATATATATATATATATATAGTATATTAAAACCCCATTGAACGTTTTATCCCATCTTCCACAGAAAAAGTAACTTACACAAAATCCATGACTAATAACCCCTAAAGTCAAAACCCATTGAAATTTTAACATAAATTCTACAGAATCAGTAAATTACACATCACTCATGCCAGAACACACTCAAACTTGAACTTTTACCTTAGCCCCGCCATCGATGACGACTGGTTGATTACAGAGGTGGAAATAAAGCTCTTTCTTCGATGCGAAAACCGGCCGATGAGAATCCGACGATCGGATTATGATGTCATCATAATCTGACGGCAGAAATTTCTCCCAAACAGTGTCGGATTCAGCCGCCGACCGGAAAGTGGATGCCACCAAGGAAAGGCGGGAAGTCTCCAGCGGGGAGGTCAGAGACAACACGGTGGCTATGCAATCCTCCGGCAATGCGTTGAGATCTGTCACCGGAGATGGATCACTGATGGCCTCTGTTTTCATCTCTTATCTCTCTGTGATGTGCAATATACAAATGTGGAGTATATTGTATCAACTATAAAGCGTATATATATAGAGAGAGATAAATATATAGATATATATGTATATATGTAAAAGAAATGAGTTATTCTTAGCGGTGTTTATGGACAAGCTGCATACGTATCAGTGCTGTCTTGTCGTTAAAAGACTTTTTGCATTAATCATTGAGTGTAACCTTTTCCTACTTTTTTTTAACGGAATAAATAATTTTTTTAAAAATAAATCATTTTGTATGAACGAGGGACTATAGATTTCGTAGGAGTAATAAAGTTCTAATGAATTTTGTTTCATCTTAATTGAACTTGAATCAAAATAAGTAAATACGTGTAACATGTATAATTAATGAGATATTTTTTAAAAAAAAAGGTCCATCACATGTTGTTCACACGACATTATTATATACAGATTCACTAATGTATAGTACCGTGCTATAGGTTGGTTTCACTATTAGTCTCATCTAATAAATTAAAATTTTGAATTATACTAAATTATCCGATACTTTGCTATTATTATTAGATCCCGCTTAGTCTTTAATAGGATGTTCGATACCACAATTGCTAATTTTAATAAATAATAAAAAATATTGAAATTTGTCACACATCCGATCTGATTCTCAATTAATAATTACTTTTTGTTGAACCTAGTTTTTTTTTCTTTTTTTAATTTTTTTAGCTGAAATTGTACTTTTTCATGTTTTAAAGAGCACAAGGTAATAAGTTGTTTAAATCATAACACATTTACTTATTTTTGTAAAATGTCAATGGAAAAGAATTCGGATAATTTGTGACTTTCGTATACCTAGTTACCTACATAGCAGGTAACTTTGTTCACATTATATTGGACTTTTGTCAATTTTTCAACCACAGTAAAATGTTTCCTCATCTGCTCCACCTAATTTATTTATTAGGCATGCCAAACAAGTTGCATTTTAAATCTCTCTCTCTCTCCATATATATATATATATATATATATTTATATTTATATGCAAAAATTGTACTATAATACTTGTTTAATAAGTCCCCTGCTATATTTGCTAGTGATTAAGACATATTTATATATATAAATCAATTGGACTACTTACCTTACTTGTAGACAGCTAATTATAGTTTTATTGATTCAGTGGTTCTATCAAGACGATTTCTTTATACGCATCAAAAGATCTCGAGATGTGCTATATAATACTTGTTTATTAAGTTTCATATTACGGTACTGTTTGGATTGACTTTTCAAACGTTGTTTTTGATTTTCTGGAGATAAAAACTGTTTTGAACGGTGTTTGACGAAATTTTTAGAAGATCTTTTGGGCATTGGAATAGCATTTTAGAGAAGTTGGGGGATACAGCTTCTCAAAACAGCTTATGCTTCTCTTTTTCTTCTACGAAAAATCAGAAGCAAAAGCTATGCCAAACAAGACTTACATTTTGGTTATGATTAAGACATTTATATACACTATGAGTAAAGCATGTGGATGAAAAATTTACGTGAATGAATGAAATATAAAAGTTAAATAATTGTTAATTATTTAAACTTGCATAGATATTTTATTAATAGATAGATGGGTCGCGAGCCTTTAAGACCTTTATAGTATAAATATAATGCATATAATTCCTACTGTTCGACTTGACCCCAAATCTTTCAAATATGTACGAATTGATCTCATTCGTGTAAAATGACATATATGCCCTTAGTATATAAATTTCTAAAAAATGGAAAATATATACATTTTTTGAAAATATATAAATTTCTAAAAAAACATATAAAATACGAAAAAAATATATAAAATTTGAAACAAATATATAAAATTCGAAAAAAAATATAAAATTCAAAAACATATATAAAATTTGAAAAAAATATATAAAATTCGAAAACATATATAAATTTCAAATATATATATAAAATTATAAAAATATATATATAAAATACGAAAAAATATATATAAAATTTGAAACAATATATATATAATTCAAAAATATATATATTAAATTTCAAAAAAATATAAATTTTGAAAAGAAAAATATAAAATTAAAAACATTATATAAAATTGGAAAAAACATATATAAATTCAAAAAATATTTATAAATTTCGAAAACATATATAAATTCAAAAAATATTTATAAATTTCGAAAACATATATAAATTTTGAAAAATATATATAAAATTCGGGAAATAATATTAAATTCGAAAAAAATATATTAAATTTCGAAAATAAAATATAGAATTTGAAAACATATATAAATTTCGGAAAAAAATATATAAAATTCGGGAAAAATATACTCCTATATTCTACTTTCTTTGACTTTAAATTTTGTTTTGGTGTATTGTACTTTGGTCACTTGTGTTTTTTATACTTCTATTTGCACAACTATTTGAATTTTATAATTTTGTTTCGAATTTTATATATATAAATTTATAAAATTTTATTATATATATATATTGTTTTCAAAAAATTTAATATTTATTTTTCTAAATTTATATATATATTTTGAAATTTATATTTATTTATACGAATTATATATATTTCGAAATTTATATATTTAAATTTCGAAAATTTTATTTTATATATATATATATTGGTTTCAAAAAATTTAATATTTATTTTTCGAAATTTATATATATTTTTTGAAATTTATATATTTTTTTACGAATTATATATATATTTCGAAATTTATATATTTAAATTTCAAAAATTTTATTTTATATATATATATTGGTTTCAAATTTTATATATATAAATTTTGAAAATTTTATTTTATATATATATTGGTTTGAAATTTTATATATATAAATTTCGAATTTGAATTTTATATATTGGCTTTGAAATTTATTTTTCAAAATTTATATATATATATTTTGAAGATTAAGGGTAAGGGTAAAATGGGTATTTAAAAGAGTATAAAAGTCAAAGAAGGGGGGTTTTCGCACGTTTTCGAAACTTACAGGGGGATATTCGCACGTTTTTGAAACTTGCAGGGGGTGTTCGCACATTTTCCAAAAGTGGTGATATCAATACACACATTTTCAAAGTATAGGGTGTTATTCGCACCGTATTTATAGTACAGGGGTGTTTTATGTACTTAACCCTTGATAGACATGTACTAATTGTAGAGTTAATATAAAAAATAGTTTTAAACACAGTAATATTATATAATAGGAGTTGTAGTGTTATAATATCAAAAGAGTTATATACATAAAAGAATTATAACATAAGTATTAAATTAAAATAGAAATATAACATGTATATATATTAATTGTAAAGGTAGAGTTTAATAATAATTATTCTTGGAGAGAAAGACATACTAATGATATTGTGTGCAGATTGCGTATTTTAAATTGGAGTGTTGATGACTCCTACTTATAGACTGTGTATGGCAATTGTAAGGATGCAATCTTTTTTTTATGAAAGATTGTGTTACAAATAGTAAATTTAATTTCAAATAGGTATGTCTTTTGATTTAATTTCAAGTGACATGTCTGTTTATAATTAACCAACCAAAAGATATATTTTTAGATAATTAATAAAATATTTTTTTACTCAAGAAATATTTAGAAATAATAAGGGATTTCGTATATTTATAAGTAATATAGATATATATTCAGTCACTATCAAGAGTTGTTTGTGACGTTAATCACAACACATTGAAGAGCTAATATTCGGTAGCCTTGCAATAACTATTGATGTAATAATTGGTTGAGTCAGAAACTCATATATATATATATATATATATAGCACATATCGTGGAGACTTTACGATCTCAAAAAACACATAGGACGACTTAGTTGTAAATTATGTGGCTTCAATCAAAGTCTTCTCTCAATTAACAATTACTTATTATTGAACTGAGTTTTTATATTTGTTAATAATAGCTGAAAGTGTTAGGGTCCGTTTGGGAACCATTGTTTTTGTTTTTGTTTTGAGAATAAAAAAACAAGAACAATTCTTGTTCTTGTTCTTATTTTCTCACCCAAGAGAACAAGAACAAAAAATATGTTTGGGGACAAAAAATACACATATTCTTTCACAATTTTTCCTCTCTACCATAATTCATTTTTTTTGAAAAATCTCAAAAAGAACAAAAAAACAAGTTTTTGTTGTTCCCTTGTTTTTTCTACTATTCACGAAAACAGTTTCCAAATTGAGAACAGAACAAACAGTAAAAAGGGTTGCCAAACATGTTCTGTTCTCCTGAACAGTGCCAAAAAACAAAAAACAGAACAAAAACACAGTTTCCAAACGGGGCTCTACTTTTCATGTTTTAAAGTTAATAGATTGTTTAAATCATTACTTATAGTCTTGTAAAATGTCGATAGAAAAGAATTCGGATAATTTGTGACTTCTGTATACATACATAGCAGATAACTTTGTTAACATTATATTGGACTTGTTGGAAATAATGGCCTAGAGTTTAGGAAGAAAAATGTATGAAGAATAATTAGAGAAAATATTTTATTTCTCTTATTCAATTTGATTAAAACATGTAAAATATATAGTCTTATATAAGCTTCAAAAGATATATATAATTATCATATCTAAATGTAAATAAAGACCCACTAACATAATACTTAATAGGTAACTTTCATTAACATTTATATTAATTACCATAATTTTATTATCTACCACTAATATTACCATTAACACAAATATTAAAATATTTAATAAAATTATTGTAACTTTCACGATAAGCAACCAAATTTATTATTTTCAACGTGACTTTCCTCATATGCCCCACGTAATTTATTTATTAGGCATGACAAACAAGTTGGTGACGTTGATCATAAACATTGACTTCATAAAATTATTGTTCTTATATAGAGCTAATATTAGGTTAGCCTTGCAAGAACGAAAATTGGTTTGGTCCACCTGGCACCACTGATGTAATAATTGGTTGAGTGAGAAACTCATACAAATATATACCAATAATGTGGAGACTTTTTTACAATCTCAAAAACATGGACGACTTTAGTTGTAAAATACGTGGCTTCAATCAAAGTCTTCTCTCCATTTAAAACTTTACATTCATGGTTTGAAAACTAAACCCTATGCCTATAGAGTTCATACCTTAATTTTTCTAGAGAGAGAAAAAAAAAATGAGCCTATGCCCATTCATTTGTCACAAATTTGACAATACCAGTAGTAGTTCATAATTCTCCGAAAAGTTTTATTAACGTCTAATTCATTGTTGAAATCATCCCAAACTATCTCTAGAAAGTTCTGTCTCTAGATATCTCTCCATAGATATTTCTATCTCTAGAAACTTTCATCTTTTCACATGGACACAAGGTTGTTCTCATCTAATTTCACAATAATAGCAAATCATGTAATATTGTTAAAGGACATATGATTTTGAAAAAACTTGCACAAGGCTCCTCAAGTATTTTTCAAGGAAAAGCTAAGTTGTCATCACAAAATGCATAGAGAAGTACACTGAAAAGGATTGCACAACCAAAAAAGTGAAAACATGATAGTGGATCAGAAAGGATGTTTAAGCATCACTGCATTATATAAGCAATTTAATTGTAAATTGTGTGAGGTCAAAAAAAAAAAAAATTTTATTTGGGGGCACTTGAGTAATTCGACACTCAAGACAAGGACAATAATGCAAAAAAAGAGAAAGAAAATTGAAGGACAGGACCTTGAGATGTCATGTACAAGTATACAACAAACCAGAAAAAGGTGGGTTGTGAGATGGAAAATTGAGGGCAAGAATGAAGTTCTCTCTTTTTAAGTGAAGCAGTAAAGAAAAGAGAAAGAGATGAATTAAAGCTAGACAAAACCACCAAAGCCATAAGAGTCACTTTCAAAGGGGGTGGCACCATGTTTTTAAGTCACGATTAAGTAACAATAATACTGTGTAACAGACTTGAACAATATCATTTTAAAATAGAATCTAGAATAAATATTTGGTGCTATCGAATATATTCAAAAAATATTATAACACGAACAATGCATAACATATCGGATGCAATATGTATATGTCAAACCATTCTCCCATTCAAACTCTCCTTGAGCCAAGTATGTAACAAGCATTTTTAACTAACAGTAACAAGAAAAAATTGGAAACAAAGTCAATAATGAGAGAGAAACTAGAGAGAAAAAATAGATGGGTGAGATAAAGTTGAAGGAAGGGACCAAAGAAGGCTCTGGTTGAATGGAAAAAGAAAATTGGTATTTGTGTGTGTGTATAGGTGGTACAAGAGCAGGAGGAGGAGGAGGTCACAGACGAGATCACAAAGATCTTTAATCTTCATTCTGACCAAACACTGCCACCCTTATCAGTGGCATCAAGGCCTTTTATAGGCCAGATAAATTATATCTCTTCCCCTTTCCTATTTCCCTATATTTACTGTTACACCACCACCTCCACACACCCACCCCTCTCTGCCCTTGAAAACATGTAACAATTGCATCACATATATATTACACACACACATATATACATACATACATATAGCACCAAGTACATAGCACTAGAGATACACATAGAGGGCTATTGTGACAATATGAGTAGAGAGGTGGGCTAGGATGGTTAGACTAAAAGATTAGAGGTGTTTGTATTTAGGGTTGTGATTAGGGTAATGGGATTTGTGGAGTTGAATGGCAGGAAGAGGCAGCAGAAACAACATCAGGTTTCAGAGTTGTGGCAGGTACAGCAGCATATCAGCAACAACAAGAAGCAAAAGGAGAGTGGAATTCAATGAGAAAACAAACACCCACTAAACCAAAATTGTGCTCTCAACCAAAAGCTGGAGCCTCAGAGGAATGCTCATCATCTTCATCTTCATCTTCATCAACATAGCCACCAAGAACAACCTCATCCTCAGAACCAGACCCAATTTCAAAACTCAAGATATGTAGAACAACAAGAGAACCAAAACAATTCAGTAATTTTTCATGGAGACCCAGTAATAGATATACAATATCAGCTTCCACAACCGCCCAAGAAGCGCTCTTGCTTTACCACAACTTCATTGGGGCAAAACGTCGAACATGCAAGATTGGGAGAGAAAATGGGAGAAAGTGCTCACCACCGCCACTACCTCCAACCACCACCGCCGTCAAAATTCCGTGGGAGAAACGCCGGTTGCGGCGGCCAGATTGTAGAAGTACAAGGCGGGCACATTGTCCGGTCCACCGGACGCAAAGACCGGCACAGCAAGGTCTGCACCGCCAAGGGTCCAAGAGACCGGCGTGTCCGCCTCTCTGCGCACACAGCGATTCAGTTCTACGACGTCCAGGACCGCCTCGGCTTCGACCGACCCAGCAAAGCCGTCGATTGGCTCATCAAGAAGGCCAAATCCGCCATTGACGAACTCGCTGAACTACCCGCCTGGAACCCAATTGCTCCGTCACCTGAAAATGACAATTCCGAAGCTACAGAGCAACATCATATGGTGAAAAACGTCGCGGGTTCTTTTCTTCAGCAAATCACCAAATCCATTATGAGCGAGGTGGTATGGGTTGAAATTCTGAAACCAAACCAATGGTTTCACATTTTATTTTTAAATATTAAAATATATTTAATATTTATATTAATATATTAATATATTGATTTTTAGGAAAGATAATAAAATTATAATATTAAAATATATTAAATTTCAAAAAATATATTTTAATATTAAAATATTAATAATATATTAATTTTTAGGAAAGATAATAAAATTATAATATTAAAATAACTTTCAAAAATATATTTTAATACTAAAAATTAATATATTAATATTAATTAATATATTAATTTTTAGGAAAGATAATAAAACTATAATATTAAAATATATTAAATTTCAAAAAATATATTTATTTTAATATTAATATATTAATTTTTAGGAAAGATAATAAAATTATAATATTAAAATAACTTCCAAAAATATATTTTAATATTAATATATTTTAATATATTAATATTAAAATATATTTTTGGAAATTTAATATATTTTAATATTATAGTTTTAATATATTAATATATTAATTTTTAGGAAAGATAATAAAACTATAATATTAAAATAACTTTCAAAAATATTTTTTAATATTAATATATTAATATATTTTAATATATATTAATATTAATATTAATATATTAATTTTTAGGAAAAATAATAAAACTATAATATTAAAATATATTAAATTTTCAAAAATATATTTTAATATTAATATATTAATATTAATATATTTCCATATATATTTCATTTTAATATAATTTCAAAAAATATATTTTTATATTAATATCAATATATTAATATTGTGCAACTATTTGATTTTGGTTTGGGGTAAGATGGTACAACCATTTGATTTTGGTTTGGGCTACTACAGTACCGCACCACCAAAAACCATCTCATTAGATGGTTCCAAAATCATGGGTTGGTACCATCATTTGGTACCATTGGTTTGGTACTGTTGAACCAACACCAATCCTAACAAACATGGGTTGGTACCACCATTTCGTACCAAAACCAAAAAATTGGTACCAAAACCAGTTACAAAACAGGGCCTTAATGGAGTTGGTGTTAGAATGGTAGAGTTGCTTCAATCTTCTTCCCCAGTGCTGAAGATGCTGAGGCTTTGTCTGAGAGAAGATCTAAAGCTGTTATTACAATGGAGTTATCAAAGAATGGGGTCATATAGCTACTCATACAAGTTTTGGCAGTGGCCTAAGTGGCCCTCATGGCTATCTTTTCCTATTGAGTGAGGATTTCTTTGGTAGTCTAGTTTTTTTTTTTTTTTTGAAAAGATTTGGAAGTCTAGTTTCCAATGAGAATAATAATCAATAAATATTGAAAAGAAAGCCAAAGAGAAAAAGAAAAGAAAAAAGAGAGAAGAAGTTCCAATAGCCAATTAAATTAGCATTCCTGAAAAATAGAAAGTGGCTACAAAAATAAATATTCTTCATTTTTATTTATTTACAATTCTTTGGCTTGATATCGATTCGCGTGTATCATTTTTCTACGAACATTCTGCATTTCTTTTACTTGCTGTTCTTCGGCCTGATCTCGATCCCTTGAAGAATGAGGCCACTTTTCCAGTTGCCACCCTTCACTTCTTGGAAGCCTATTTCCAGTTCCCCGTCTTCTCCACTCGCGTTAAGATACTCGCCCAACTCCATCTCCAACCACCCATCTCGTCTCGTCTTTGGATATTGATCGTTGCTTTCTTTAGGCTCGGTGACTTGTGGTCGCAGCAGGTTAGAGAGGGTGCCGTTGAAAATACCCATTCGCCTTTGTCCAAGAAGGGTTCGACGCCTCTGCCCTCCCTTAGGACCTAGATAAAAACTCCTTGATTCCCCTTCACTCCCACTGGGCGCTACCCAGCCCTCTGCAGGCTGGTATTCAAATCCAGTTATTCTTTCCGCCCACTTGAAAACAAGGTAAGCTGCGTAAGTTGTGTCTGGCGATAGCATCTGAGTACTTATCTTCCCGCGGATTTCAAGCCAACACACATCCAGAAGTTGTGCCACCTCCAGGAATCTGATTTTGTGTATCAGGTCTCGTTAGCTTATCATTAACACCATACATTTAGATGGAGAAAACAAATGAAGAAAAAATCAACAGTGTGTGAAAGATATACCTCGACTCAGGTAGAGAAATCCAACTCCAGTACATAGGTGTATCACCCCAAATTATTTTGAGGTGTCTTGCAGCTAACATGAAACATTTCTTCCCACTCCATTTATCCAAGTTAAAACTCTGTTTAATGACACCAACGAGAAGTTGCAGAGATATTAAAATGAAAACGAAGCACACTTTGGGTAAAAATATATTACAACCACCAAATGGAAATTCAATTCAATGCTGCTTGTAGATACCATAATGTTTAAAATATAGTAGATAGAGAAAAAGACTAGAAAAAAACCAAAGCTTCAAAAGAGAACCTAAGACGGCTCCACCATGTGAATCATATGATTCAACCCAACATGTTATGCAGTAGTAATAAACACGTGAGTCAGCGATCACTAGCACAAATGGAAATTCAATATAATGCTGCTTATAGTGACAAAGACTAGAAAGAACCAAAGCAGAAAAAGAGAACTGATGACTCCACCATGTGAAGCATATGATTCAACTCGGATGTACAAAACATAATTTACAAGAATTACATGTTATGCAGTGGTCATGAATAACAAGAGTCTGCTATCACCAAAAGATGGTTTTTGACAGGATGTTTTCAACACAGATGGATTTATAAGTAATCAACCCAAATTTTTGTTGTGTTAGGCATAGTACGAGTACAAATATAAGCACATTTGATTCAAGGGCATCTCTATTTGAAAACTATATTAACTACTCCATTAGAGAACATGTTCCTTCATCATTAATTGAACATATATGGAAAATATTTCTAGTAACTTTTTGGTAAGGGGTTGAGGATATAGGATTGAACATATATTTCTCTGCACATTCTTAAGTTAACCCTGAACTCTATGATTATGATGAGATTCCATTATTTGGTAATGACGTTATATGCTGAGGCTAACATGTTTGAGAATGAAGTTTGAAGGTATGGGTGTAGGTTCCAAATCTAAAGTCGGTGTAAGTAAAATAATGTCGAAAGTTAAGAGGGTGTAGAATTTTCCTCTGCCATCTTCTGTTTTATGATTACATACTAATTTCTACTGCAGGTTCTTAATTAAACTTCTATGCACAGCTGTCTATACCCAATTCATGATGAAGGAATTGTCATAACTTAATATACCTATAATTATGTGTACTATGTTCTCGAAACTAGTAATTTATCAATTCAAACTTACTTTCTCCCAAAACAGCACCTTCCTACAAATCCACAAAACAACTTGTCTGAACAATACTTGCATTCGAGATTCTGAGAAAACAGAATATGGGGTCTGATCACGATTGTTCATCTCAAATTCCATTAAAACCCGGAATAGATTAAAACTAAACTCATTAAAAGCTTGAACACATTACCCTACTTACATATCATTCATGCCTATTAATCTGTGCACGATCCATGAATCATGATATAAAAATTACCATTTATTCCCTAATATAAAATTGCATACTTTATAACATATTCGGCCAGATCAACTCAAACTTAAATCGTACCAAAATAGCACCTTCCTGCAAATCCATAAAACTGTCTGAACCTTTTATGCATTAGACCTTTTGAAAAAGTGAAAGAGAATGTGGCCTGATCAAAATCATTCATCTCTTATCCCATCATATATATAAACATATATATATATATATATATTAATACCGTCTAATATAAACCCTAAATCCTATAAGGCTATAACCCAAAACATTTTGAACAATTTTTCCACATGAACAGTAAATTACGCCTCATTCAAATGTCATCACAACCAAGATTAGAGTGTGAAAGGAGAGAATTAGGCCAGATCACAATCATTCATGGCTAATCCAATTAAAGATTCCAATTTTAATTCAAACCCTAAAGTATAAACCCATTAAACTCCTGAATAATTTAAACCGAAACCCTAAACCCATTAATATCTTAAACATATTATGCCCAAATTACACAAAACACATGCCAAAACACAATCAAGAACAAAATGCGAGGGAATCGATGTTTTACCATAGTGCCACCGTCGATGATGAGGGGATAATCGGAGAGCCGGAGATATAGCTCCTTCTTCGACGCGAACGGCGGCAAAGGAGAATCGGACAATCGGGCGATGATGTCCTCGTAATCGGACGGCAGAAATTTCTCCCAAACAGGGTCGGATTCGGCGGCCGACAGGAAAGTGGAGGCTACCAGAGAAATCCGGCAAGCCTCCAGCGGACTGGTGAGAGACAAGACGGTGGCGATGCAATTCTCCGGCAGGGCGTTGAGATCGGCCACTGGAAACGGTCTTGAACTGGTCACTGCTTCCATCTCTCTCTACAGTACACAATGTGCGGGTTCAAGTGTAGACTATAGAACACTAACGGTTTCTATATATATATACACACGATGTGTAGAAAATGTTATACTATAATGTATACACGCACAAAAGCAATCTTTACACATAAGAGCAATCTTCTTCGTTAAGGTTTGTGAAAAATATTTGTGTTAAAAGTATTAAATTAAATTAAATTAATATTTAATATATAACAAATTTAAATTGTAAAAAAAAAAACACAAAGCTTATAAAATTATGTATTTTACTGATTCTTGTTATTTATTTTGCAGTTGTATTATCGCTATAATTATGTTTTACTTAAATTTTGAAACTTCACACTTGATTTTTATTTTTTAGCATGTTCTTTTTCTTGCATCATGTGATACACTTACTGTCGATAATAATATAAAATAATGTTAATTATTAATAAAATATATATAAAAATATTGCCCTTTCTTAAAAAATTACTAGCTATTATTGAATGCAATTTAAAAATTTACACACTTTTATTGAATGCAATTTTTATATTGCTGATGGCTGATGGATACCAATTTTTGTCTTGGACAACAAAGAATGACAATTTAAATTGTTCTAGAAAGTCTTCCTAAATTCCAACAATTCCAAAATAAAGACGGAAATTAAAGTTGTTTTCTTCTAGAAGAAAATAGGCAAGTGGAGATAAGGTGTCTTACTTTCCCTTCCTTCCAGGTTGGCAATATATATATATATATATATATATATATATATATATGATGTCAATTTGAACCGTTACATCGGAGATCCGCCTCGTTATGTTTCTTTATTTAAGAATTTGGGAACTTCTTTTATTTCATAGGGGCGGGTTGGTAAAAGAAATTGAACATGTCTCAGATTATAGGACGGGTTCAGGTTTTGTTAAATACCTGTCATGACCCGCCCCGCCTCATTTATATTAATTTTATTATATATTTTTATTTATTATATGTATAAGATTTTTTATGAATCTTAAATACTTTATTAATCATTACTCATTCTTTTTTCATGGGACTCCACATCTAAAACCAAAAAAATACGAGTAGCCAAATATATACAAAAAAAAAAAAAGTTCGATTGTAGGATGATTTTAAAGAAGTTCATTTGTTAGTTTTTTTTTTATCAAATTTTTTTGTCCATGATGAAGATGACACTAAGAATTAAGTATTCATGGGGCGGACATGGGTATAGTAAACTGTTTCATGGGACAGACACGGTTAAGGAAAAGGCAACCCGTGAAAGATATGATATTTTAAAAAATTAAATATAACGAAAATAAATATAGGTAAACACGTTTCGTACCAGACACATTGACATCCCTATATATATATATTTCTATAAAGCACTTTATAAATCGAGAAAGGATAAGATCAACAGCATTTTTTCTTATTATGAGAAAACTTTTGATTTATATATATATTCAAATGTAAAGAGTTACATTAAGCATGATCACAACACCCCAAATCAGTGAAAGTAAATTATTCTAATATATTGATATATTACCCTTAAATGTTTATATTCATATATTGCCCTTTACAAGAACAAGAAGATTGAAAGTCAATTGGCTATACTTGGTGACTTGCAGACTCGACATAAATTCATAACATATACAACACATAGCATACATAATATATATATATATAATAGCTCCATGCTTGGCAAACATGAAATATATGCAATCACCCTATGTAGATACAATATTTGCACAATACAAAAAAGGATCATTTCTCATTACTTTTTATTGAATTATATACATTTTTCCAATGGGCCTTTGGCCCATTAGGGCAACACTTTCAACTTTACATAATATATTCCTTTACACGTCAGCTATGTAGGTCCTATATCATGACATTGTCTTGAGCTTATGGGCCTTCGAGTTCCTTCAAAAATGCTCTTCGGGTCGGGGCAAGATACTTCTCGGACCACGGGGCTGATGTATCGGTCGGGTTATGACGTGGGCACAATGGTCGGGTCACAATCTCGGACCATTCCTGGATCGCTCCGGTCGGGACGGGCTTTTTCATGGGCCGGGAAAACTCACATGTACACAGGCCCTCTTTTAGCTTATGGGCCTGCATCCAATGGGCCCATTAGGTGAAAGAATCTTAAGGCCCATCAAAAAGTCCTCGGGGTTGATGCGCGGGACGCGTGGCGGATGATGAGGGGACGCGTGCCGGACGATGCGGGACGCCTTTAATGTTGCAGCTGCCGCCATCATTGCAATTTGATCTTGTGGCTGAGATGGCATAGATTTGTGTGAGATGGGCCGGGTCATGTCGATCCGATACTCTGATCCGGGTGACCGAAACGTCATACCTATCTATATATAACCCACATACATCACACTTGCACTGCTTTTGGATTACTTCTCATTATTTTCTCTGCCATACTCAAGCATTATCTGCAACTTAAATCCATTCTCACCTACAGAATCTCCATATTGTCTCATCAATTTCTGCAAACATCAGCGATCTTAATTGATTTTTACATCGTGTGAAGTGTTTTGGACCGTGCTGCAAAGCGTTTGACCGGACGCATCCTTCTCTGTTTCCTGGTACAGTTGCCGGTTTCTGCAAACCACCTAGCCGGAGGAAAAACTCAAGGAGAGACTGCCGGAATCATCTTTGTCTTTTTGTAAGTTGTTCTTCTCAATTTTCTATCCTTTCGTCAAATATGTCGGGGAGTGATGATACCAGGTCGGTTAGCGATCTGCAAGTGACAGATACTGACCTAACTGTTACTGATCCTGATGTCTCGGAGAGCACCCCGTCCGTAGAGATTACTCGGGTCATTAGGTCTAGTCCCCCGGAAGTCACTCAGGAAGAAGGGGATCGGGCAGTAGAGGATGATGTCGAGGCGGGTCAGGATGCCGAGGAGGAGGAGAACTTCTGCACTGACCCTCTCCCAGCCAAATATAGGAAAGACGCTCAACTTAGGAGCCTCAGGGTCCCTGAAGGGGTTGAGGTTAGGCACTACCCTCGGGACAAAGATTTCAGGATCGGGGAAGGTCTGAAAGATGGGGAGATACTGCTTTCCTCATTTCACCTGGCTATATTAAAGTTTCCCATTCACCCTTTCTTCCTCCTGACTTTGGCTACTTTGGGACTAGCCCCCCTTCAAGTCGGTCCCAACTTTTATAGGATCCTGGCCATGATCCTGTTCATTAATAAGGAACTGAATCTAGACTTAGGTTTGGCCGAGCTTCTGCTTTCCTACAAACTTCAAGAACAGAAGGATAATAGGGGTCGGTACAACCTGACTTCCTACGTCAAGAGGAAGTTGTGTGATAACGTCCCGACATCCAACAAGGGGTGGAAAGAGAGGATGATAATAGTGAGTGGTCAGTGGCGACATCCCGATGCTATGAACATCCCTGTATACCATGTATTCCAGCCCACCCGACTTCCTGAATTTAAGAGTTTTCATACCCGAGCCTCATGCCACTGCGAAATGTGCAATGATAAGTTGGGTACGCAAGTGATGGATTTCCTGAAGGCTCCTCGGGAGAAGAGGGGTGTCGGGTATATAAGGGCTCGATTTGAGCTGTTGCGTGCTAAAATGTGGAGTCAGGATTTAATGGATAGCCAGAATTGCCTGACTGGATCTGTATTGCAGGAGTTTGCATCGGGAGAATTATCCTCAAGGATTGCCTCGGGTTCTGCTGCGACTACGTCAGGGTCAAGGAGATTGAAGTCCAAGTCATCAGGAACCAAGAAGCTCAAGAGAAATCATTTTAGTGGGAATCTAAAAAAAAAATTGGATCATGAAAGTGTAAATAGAAAATAAATAAATTATAACAAAAGTAAACAAAAAAAGAAAAAGTTTATAGAAGAAAAATATTGCTTTGACATTATAAGTAGTATATAGTTTAGTAATAATTAATATATTTAGTATGAAATTGAAAAGAATTTCGTATTAATAAGGGTGGTTGGGGTAGTGGGTGAGGTGTAATAAGTATGGGGTAATTTAAATTTTTTGCATAAAAATTAAAATAATCAAAGGCATAGAAGTCATTTTATGTTTCTATGGAAGTGTCATTGCAATACTTTACAAACCTCAAAAGGTACTACTATCCAAAAATCGATTCACTGACATCCAGGTGAAATTAACCTAATTTATCCTAATAACTAATAGAAAAATGATTGAAAGTCACTGTGCTATAGTTGGGTGCCTTGCACACACTCATAAATCCATAGCACATACAACACATAGCATGGACGATAAGTTCTCATCACCTAATTCAATTCGTAAAAATTGATAAGTATTTCTCGTTGCCTACATAAGATATATATATATATATATATGTTATAACGCACAGCTCTGATTCCTGTATCTACTATTTCTTCGGCCTGATCTCGAACCTTGAACAATGAGGCCACTTTTCAAAAGATTATTGAATGGGCACTACCCAAAATACTCTGAACTTAGAACATGTAAATTAATTTCATTCAATAATTTCAATGTAACCACACTGTGAGGTCCTTCGAATTTCTTAAGGTATTGTGTGACAAGTGCTTTAAAATTGCTATTGTGTGGCAAATGCTTTAAAATTACTCTAAATTGCTCTAGTGCTTGAGTTTTTTTTAATTGCTTTCTATTTTCACTGGAATTACTTCCTTCGCACCAAAAAAACCATTAACAGTTTGATTAGGCAATAACAAGAAATGTGATTTATTTCAAGACTTGGCAAATGCTAAGGCAACCAATCAAAATGATTTATAAAGCGTGAAGAAAAAAGAATAAGCTGGAACACTTTTCTATTTTCATTTTTCATACAACTTTTTTATGAATATTAAACTATAAAAAATTTTATTTAAAAAGAACATTCTTATATTATCCTTGTTGTTCTCTGAAAACATTTTCTATTTTCGGAATTCTTAAGAATACAAATCAAGCACACACTAAATCCCCACATTTGCTTGCCCTTATAAAACCGACAAGCTAACCGATCTTCAGATTCTCTCCTCATATCTATCACCACAGCAAAAACACAATATCTGGAGTACTGGGCTTAAACCGAAACCCTTTATTTATTAAACATTTATATCTCTATGTATGTATGTATGTATATATATATATATACACTAGAAACAATGCCCCAATAAAGATGCACAGTTTATAAAAGAACTTACATTGCCTCTTCACAAATGTTGTCCACCCTGCACCATTGAAAATGATTGAGCATCATGAAACCACAACTATCAAAACCAAAACAACACATACATGGCTCCATTTTATTTTGTGATCGTGAAAGAAAAAGACACACACAAAAAAGCAATTCCTTGTTGAATTTAATTTTGTTTCACAACAAGACTTTATAGATGACCTTTTTTCCATGAAATTCACCTCACATGCTTACGATTTCACTTCTCAAGAAATGGTTTATCCAATTATCTTCAACAATTGTTCCACGTTGAAGGTCATGAAACTATTCAATCAGCTTGACTTGAGTGCGTGATTTTCAATTGTATATGGAAGTGTCCTTTCCATGAGCTTGAGAAAAAGTATATTTGTGGTGGCTGCTAGTGAAATATGAAACTTTATATGTCAGGCTACTTTATACTCGAAAATGAGTTTGATCATGTACTTGTATATATGAATTGATCAAATATTATTCGAGTAACACAAGGCAAATGAACACTGCCATATATTGACATGAAACATCAGCTTAATTCATCTGATATCACACAACTTCCTCAAAAGCTCAAGAATCCAATTAGCAAAGGTTTGAATTAATTTAATGCACTAGTGACTTATATCCAAATTGTATAATGATCTTATCAATATACTGAATACTTCTCAGCTCAAAGGACCAATAATAATTATATCATTATGTAACTTAATCGTTGTACTGAAAACAGTAGAAAATGGCAGTAATAAAGAAATTACCAGTTCAACCATCACCATTCGGCAAAGCCTGCAAACAACAAAACAACAACAAAATCAGCGAAAATATATCTTTGTATATTATGCCTCCGATTTGTTCCAATAAAATAAAAATAAAAACACAAATAAATAAAACCCTAGACGTCTTCGATTACATTCTCGAGAAATAAATGAGAAACAGATCGTAATCGAAAATATATATTAGATGAGCGAAAGTGGGTGTTGGGGTTCTTTGTTTAAAGTAATTTAGAAATAGTATCTACACACTCTAATACTTGACAAAAATGATATATTTTATTGAATGCGAAGCGATTTACAGAAATATAGAAAGAGAATGGAAGATAAGAGCAATTACATAATCAAAAGATCTAGGAATCGCTCTTTCTCTCTTTAGCAATTTCTCTCTCTAAGTCTTTGAAGTCCCCCGAATTGAATCATTGACCCTTTATTTATAGGCAGTGTTTCAGGCATAAATTATTACCACGTCATCATGTTTATCTGCGATGTAGATCCGCGGTTAGCCTTCATGATTTACCCAGGTCGCGGTGTTCAATCTGCGGCAATACCAATCCGCGACATTTACCGATCCACGATCCAAGATGTTACCAATCCACAGATTCCTTTATATGTTGTCATAGTTTCCTGGGTCATGTCCTTTATGCATATTTTCCATTTACATGACCCTAAACGTTATTTGACTCATTCCAGGTACTTTACTTTGAGTGATTTTGATGAATAAGGTCGCGACCCGCTATTCACCATCCCAAAGTATTTCCCTAGGCCAGTTTAATAGCACTCCCTACGCGATAAGCTCATAGGGTCGCGAGGTTGACTTTTGGCTATGACCCCCTTTGTCAGTCCTCAACGATTGCCTCTTTGTAGAGCATTATCGCGTACCCGATCTCATCCAGAGATACCCTGTTGGCCTCTTTCCAACTTTCCTTTATCGTACCCCTGGATTCGTGGATTATATCAACACGAATCCCCCTTTACACCTTATTGGCCTTTTTCCAACTTTCCCTTGTCGTACCCCTGGATTCGCGGATTACATCAACGCGAATCCCCCTTTACAATGGAGAATTCAAAACCCTAGATTCTAAATCAAAGTGAAGGGGGAGTAGAAAATGAAGGAAAATCATAGAAATAGATGGGAAAAAAGAACTCACCATTTGATCTGATTCTTGAAATTTCGGTGTCTCTGAAGAGCAGAGAGAGAAAGACGACCTGAGTAAAGATCAGAAGAGAGCGAGTGAGAGACTTGTGTATTCTGTGTGAGAGTGAAATTGAGTGAGGGAGTGACCGTGTGTCCTATATGTATATACTTAATACTAACTATAAAACACAAATACGTCAACAAGAGCAACATACCTCTATACGAAACGTGTCGGATATGGATACCTCTCGGATACGTGTCCGATATTTCTTAAATGTATTCATAATTTTAAATAATATTTTTTAATTTATAACATGTATCCGATACTTCTAAGATGCTTCGATCACGTATCCGATACTAGTAAGATACTTCGATCACGTATCCAATACTTTTTAAAATACCAAATAATACATTTTTAACAAGCTTTAAACATTAGAAAGAAACTTTCCTAACAACATTATGAAGTACTATAGTCATGAAAAATTTAGCAAAACTCATTTTCCTTTCAGGGTATTCCTTATTAAGTATCAACGGCATGTGTTTGTTTTAAGTGTTACTAAAGGAACTCATGTGTTCGTAATGATTCTATTTTCTTTATATATAGTATTATATATATAAAGTGTCCTTTCTTTTTGTTGTATTATGCCGTACCTGTATCCTATTTTTTTTAGATTTGTCGTATCCCCATATATGTATCGTATCATATCTACACCTCGTATCCGTATCAACGTTACATAACTTAATACATATATGACTTTGAAAGTTGGGCTTAGACTTGGTGGAAAAATGCAAAAATTTAATTGTAACAACCTTATGACCCAAGAAGATGATCTGTGAAAGAAAATTCGAATTTAGAGGTCGAGAATATTTAAAAAGGCCATTATGAATTCTCGGACATAGGTGATATATGTTCTGATTGCAATGTTGAATGTGTTTTCTGCATATATAGAGATGGGTGTGTCCTTGACTTCCGTGGGCATCCAACCACCTAGCAAGGCCTTGGCTAGGGCACGTATGGGGAAACTTGCTAGCATGTTTTGACATGATTCGATGACACGGTTGGTGATGGTGGCTCGATGACACGGTGGACTATGCTGGCGCGTGCATGGCTTGGCAAGCTATGCGCGCATGCCCATGAGTGTGCCAACTTGCCTTTGGCAAGGTGATGCCTCAGCTTGGCATGCATTGATGTGCATGTAATACACTAGGTTTGGCAAGTCATGTGCACACCAAGCTTTGGCTATGCTAACTTACCCTTGGGCAAGGCTATGACACGGAAGCAAGCAAAGGTGGGTGTGGATAGATTCAAGACATACGCATGACGCGACATGCCTATGTGCTAAGGCATTGATGAACCAAGACATAGGCATGGCACGAGTGCATGCTCGCTAGTGAATGTATTGGTTTGGGCTTGGCAATGCTTTCAAGTGCGCAAAGGCTTGAGAGGGGCTAGGACAAGACATTTGTTCAACAAATGTAAGCATTGTGCACTGTTGGCACATGCTTGACATAAAGAGATGGCTCGTAGTGGTGCTACTTGGCTCAGAGACTTGGGCAAAACAAGGTTGGTCAAGACAAGGGTTGGTTTAGACAAGGTAGTTGGTGCAGTTTTGTGACACACTATATGCAACCACCAAGAGGAAATGTGGCATTGCAAGAGAATGCCACAACATATCAACAATTGAGAGTGTAACTGTTTTATAGTGTTGGCAGCCTCTAAATGGTGCCAACACAAAGCCTAGGTGGATGAGGCTATCATCCACATAAATAAACAGTTTTTTATGTTTGCCTATATAGGCACATGTATGGCATTGTATAGGACACAAAATTCAGAGAAGGTGCTTGTATATGCTGTAGTGTGGCCTAAGTGAGTGAATCATTGTACTATTTGTGTTTAATAGTAAAGGTTGGAAACCATTGATTGTGATTTCTGTAAATTCGTGGGTGTTATTTATATTACTCTGCACATATACTTTGTGTGTGTGTTGAGTGTATAACTTGGTGTATTCAAAGGCATCAAGTGTGTGAGTGGCTCGACCAAGTCAGATGATAGTATTGCAAGTATGATTTAGTGCCATCATAGGGCTAAAATTGGTGCTGAAATTTGATCAATGTGACACCTTCCATGAAGAAGTTCAAAATAAGATTTATATTAGAACTGTTACAATATTACATTCATATAGTTACATTGATTGCATGGTAACAACCTAAAAGTCCATGACGCATTAAAAAAGATTCAATAAGAATACTTACTCGCTAGCATATTACCATGTTCCCGCTTTAAATCTTTCGAAGCAAAACTTCAAAAACTCTATACACAAAGGCCTCTTTAAAGCTGAGTTTATGTATATAATTGCATAAACATATATGAAATATATATTTTTGAGCTTCTAGAGGTTTTATGGCAAGCCATGATAGGTAGTATATTTGGGAGAAATCGGAATTAGATATTGAATATATTTTAAAAATGTTGTACAAGTTGATCTAGGCACTCTCACCTCTACATATATAGAGAGAGAGTTTGAAACCTAAAAACTGTTCAACACTAATTAATGAAATAATAATACGTAGGCTAGTTAATGTTCAATTTTTTCTATATCAACCTTCTTGTGTGATGCTTTGGTTCATGAGTGTACATACATAGCTTTGAGACCGTCAAGTTTTTTAAAGGATTATTCATATATATATATACCTATAAATGCAATTCACCTCATTATAACACACTAAAATTAAGTGGATATTCCAAAAGACATAACTCAATGAATTAATTAATAAATATTCATAAGGCAAAGTTAGGGGTAATTAATGTTTTGAAATTACTTCAAATCCAAACTAAAAAAATTCTCTTTTTGTAATTAAGAAATATAAAGTATGTAGAAAAGATAAAAGGTGCTTAGACTTTTGTGATAGTATTTATTTATATATATAAATAGATTAAATATTTACATAGATTTTTAAATTTTACATAACTATATAAAACTCTTGTATTATCATTAATAACCATCAAGATAAAATTTATAAGGCATTAAACCATGAAAAACCACCTAACATATCACTATTTTTTTATATATAAAAAACCAAAAAATAAATAAAAAAATATTTCAAGGCCTTTAGATTTTTAGAATAGTATAGATAGATATAGATATAGATTTTTTCGCATGTTCTTAATCTTGCATCGTGTGATACATTTATTGTCGATAATGATATAAAATCATGTTAATTACTCATAAAAAATATATAAAATTATTGCCCTTTCATACAAAAGTATTGCGTATATTGGAGAATAAGTAAAGTATCAGCTCTGTCCCTTCGATTTTTATTTTTTCAAAAATTACACACTTTTATTGAATGCAATTTTTATAGTGCTGATAGCTGATGGATAGTGGATACCACTTTTGTCTTGGACAATAAAGAATGATAATTTAAATTATTCTAGAAAGTCTTCCTAAATTCCAACAATTCATTAAATTATTTTAGAAATTCTTCCTAAATTACAACTAGGAAATAAAAGTTGTTTTCTTCTAGAAGAAATAGGCAAGTGGAGAAAAAAGAAGTGTCTTCCTTTCCCTTCCAGGTTGGCAATTATATATATATATATATGTGTTATATATTTTTTATAAAGTACTTTTATATTTGAACTTTATAAATCGAGGAAGGATAAGATCAGCAGCATTTTTTTCTTATTATGACAAAAAAAAATTATTTACTTATTGCATATATATTCAAATGTAAAGTGTTACATTAAGCATGATCACAACACCCAACACCCCAATCAGTGACTTAAGAAAGTAAATTATTCTTATATATTGATATATTACACTTAAATATTTATATCCATATCTTTGCTATGGTTGGGATATATTACCCTTGCAAGAACAACAAGATTGAAAAGTCACTTCGCTATACTTGGGTGACTCGCACACTCGACATAAATTCATAACATATACAACACAATATACATATATATTATATATAAGTTATAACTGCACAGCTCCATGCTTGGCAAACATGAAATATATGCAATCACCCTCATCCTCATTGCACATTCTTCATTTCATTTATCTACTATTTCTTTGGCCTGATCTCGAATCCTTGAACAATGAGGCCACTTTTCCAGTTGCCAGCGCCACCTTGCAGTTGCTGAAAATGTATATAGACTTCCCCTTCCCCATCTTCTCTGCTCTCGTTATGATACTCGCCCAACTTTATCTCCAACCACCCATCTCCTCTCTCCTTCGGATACAGATCATTACTACTATACATTGGCGAGTCGGGATGCAGATAAACACCCCTTGATTCCCCTTCACTTCCCTTCAATCCTACCAGAGCGTCTGCGCGTTGGTTGTGAAATCCATATACTCTTGTAGCCCACTTAAACACAAGGTAAGCTGCATAGGTTGTGTCTGGCGAGTACTGATAGCCCCATCGATTTCAAGCCAACACACTTTCAGAAGCTCTGCCACCTCGGGGAATCTGATTTTGTGAATTGGGGCTCGTTAAATGATTGACATTATACTTTACATGGAGAAAACAAGAAGAAAAGAACAAGACAGTGTGAGAAATAGACCTGGACTCGGGCAGCGAGATCCATCTCCAATATGCAGGTGTATCACTCCAACAGATGTAGAGGTGTCTTGCAGCTAACATGAAACACTTCTTCCCGCTCCATTTATCCAATGAAAAAATCTGCTTAATGCCACCAGTGGGAAGTTAACAAGAGATTACAGTGAAACTGAAGCAAACAATGTGTATAAAGTAGATTACAATCACCCAAATTGAAGTTTTGTTCAACATTACTTATAGTGACTATAATGTTCAGGAATGGTTTCACTGTGGGAGTTTAACGAGTGGTTCTGCCGCTTTAAAACATCTTCAAAATATTGCAAAAAAAAAAAAACCCTTATGACCCCCGAAAAGAGTATAACGAACTAGAGCTCCAAAACAGAACTGTGGATCATATATTCAGATGGAATGCGCGAAAAGAAGTTTACAAGAATCACATGTTATACAGCAGTACAGAATAACACAAGTCTGGAATCCCCAGCAAACAAGTAGTTAGCACCAGGAAAGGATCAGTTCAAGTTGTGGTTTAGGATTACGTGATTGGAACAGATAAATCATAGTATTGATTATGATTTATTTAATAGTTGAGCTACTTTTCCTGGCGTCTTTTGCAAAAAGAAAAAAAAAAAAGGATTCATTACCAATACAATATTTGTGGTGTTGGGCATAGTGGGAGCATTAAAATAAGTACATTGATTCAAAGGCATCTGTATTTGTAGGCCATTACCGAGTATCCATAATTAGCAAGTGATACAATACCGGGAGACTTTACTAACTGAAAATATAGATATTTGGTATTACAATTAAAACAAGAAGAGAGAAGCAAAGGGAACAGAAGCAGATAATTGGTTTAATTTTCCACCGAATTATGGTAGGTAAAGCCCTCAGACAGAAGATGCCAATGCCCAGTATTCACCTTCACTCAGAACAAACATTATTTGAAATACTTGGTGCCGTTTTGAACCTAATTTGATCACATTTACAAAGAATTTGGGGAGTGTTCGAATTGTTGCAAGCTTAATAGTTTGACAATGGATCTACTATTTAACACAAATGGCAGCAATATTGATTACGACAGTAGTTCCATTTTCGACCTTCCAAATTCAAGTCAATTTCTACTCCAACTATATGATCTTGTACAGTATATTAAATCTTATGATGAATTATGTTCTTTGCATGCAAGGGTGCCGCTTGTCAATCCGCGGCGGGCGCCTTTTGGACCTTACAAAAGCAATCCACTGGATCACAACGTAGAATTGACCTTTGGTATGGATCCAATTACCAACACCCCACCTCACCAGGTTACGACCTTTAATTTATGATTCTGATCCTAGTTTGTATGCACATTATTCTATCCGAATGTAGGCATATGTATTATTTTTAGAATGTTCCAGACTCCTAGGGGGGTCTTTATTAGGATTCAGGGCTACTGGGTAGAGTCCTGGGTCCCCCCACTGAAGTTGGTACGCGTGGTTGACCCAATATGTCCGGCATCGAGACGGATTACTTGTGGTAGCTCGTGACCTTCCTAAGTGGTCCTTTAGTGGCAGCATAGCTTGTGGAACTGAGCAATAGACACGGAAGTAGTACCCCCTAGGTCTACGGGTCCCAATGTTGTGGCGGTATCCCAAGGGAGTTTACCACCATTTTGCAAAGCTTGATCGATATATCCATGTGTTGCGAAGGCTATTGGGGAGTGATCCGTTGCACGACTGATCCGGCTATGGTCGTAGATACTGCGTAGCCGTGAGGCCCGTGACACGTGGACATCGCGACACATCTTCACATTTTGAAGGAATCGGAAAGAGCATGTATCATGGAGGTTAATGGTATAGTTTAGTTATAATAACGGCTGATAAGGAAAATTCCACCCTTCCTTAACATGGAAGAAAGATTCCTTATTGGCTCATATTATAACCCTCATCATTGGTTGGTAACATGTGGAGCACTAGCAGAGGTTTGGGGACCACTTTACTTTAGGGCACCATTTAAAGCAAGTGACCTATAAATAGAAGACAAGAGTGCTTTTGCCTTCTATTTATCCCAACATTCCCTTCATTTTCCTTTCCTTTCTTGGAGACTACTCCAAGACGGCGACAACTCTCTCTTCCATAGAGCATTCGGCCATGGAAGCTTGATTCACCTCCATCACCTCTCACCCTTCTTCTCTACTTGTTATTCTCTTCTCCTTTCTCCTGGTCTCTAGCTATGAGATTTTTCTACTTTGGGGATTTTAGCTCTACTAGTGCTCTCTACCCACTCTCTAGCTTGAGATGAGGCTATGTTCTTTGCTCTATCCATCTTCTCTTTCCTTCCCCTTCACTCTCTTTATTTGAGTTTTGGTTGGGGATTGTAACTCACCTTCTTTGGTTTGATAGTGGAGCCATTTCTCCATTTTCTCTCCATTTATTTTTGCTATTTTCTTGCACACTTTCACCCACACCGAACTCTATGATCATTATGAGATTCCACTATTTGGATGATGGTATACCCTCCGGATGACATGTTCGAGCATAGGAGATAATTTGGCCTGGTCACAATGGTTTCTAGTCATAAAAATTTCACACATTCTGATCACATTCATTCAGGTCTGAACCCATAATATTTAAAACCCTAAAGTCTAATCCCATTAAATATCATTCATGTTTTGTAGATTTTATGAGTGTAAAATGGAAGGTTTAGAGTTATGATACTTCTTTACACACAGAATCCTACTTGTAAGGAAATTACTCTAAATTAATTCCCCTACATATATGCATAGTTCACTACATGAACTAGTTAACAATTCAAACTTATTTTGTCCCAAAAAAAAAAAAAAAAAAACAAACAAACTATTTGTCTTAACTAAATCCTAAAACCCATTAAATCTTGTATATATAACCTAAGTCCTAAACCCATTAAAGCCTGAACAATCCCAAAATTGCACATCGTTCATGTTTGATGCAAAATTCATGAAACATGATACTTCACTAATAGGAGCTAGTTATCAATTCAAACTTATTTTTCTCCAAAAAAAAAAAGCTTCAAAGAAATGATTGAGATGACAATCATTTACTGAATCTAAACCCTTAAAAAATCAAATCAAAACGTCTTCTGAGGAGATAATTTGGCCTGGTCATTATAATTTCTTATCCAATTAAAATTTCAAAAATATAGTACTAATTTAAACCCTAAAGTCTAATCTAAACCCTTAAAAATCTTGATTAAATTGAATCTAAACCCTAAACCCATACAAATTTGAATAAAACATCCCCAAATTACACATATAATTCATATCAAATCACAATAATAAATACAGAGTGAAACTTGAAATTTGACCTTACTGCCACCATCGATGATGAGTGGATGATCGGAGAGGCGGAGATAAAGCTCTTTCTTCGATGTGAAAGCAACCGGAGAAGGATCGGACGATCGACCGATAATGTCCTCATAATCGGACGGCAAAAACCTCTCCCAGACTGAATCGGACCCGGCGGCTGACCGGAAAATGGGCGACACCAAGGAAAGCCGGCAAGTCTCTGGTGGACTCGTCAGAGCTAAAACGTCGGCTATGAAATTTTCCGGCAAGGAGTTGAAATCGGTCACCGGACATGGAATACTGCTGGTCTCTGTTCCCATCTTTTTTCTCTCTCTCCACTATGACGTGCTCATACAAGAAAATATATGAATGTGTGTAATGTACTAATGCGTGTGTCCGAGCAATCTTGGCCATTAAGGTTTGTACAGTAGACGAATTTTGCTCTTGTAGTCCGGGAAAAGGCAAGCTTGAAAGAGTTATCTTTGAAGTCTCTGCTTCTTTTGGAGCTTCTGATCCTGAAGCTTCATCTTTAGGCATATGATTCAGTCTGATTGAATCATTGGTAATATAACTTTGTTATATAATCATCTTAAAGATTTATCAATCTTTGCTTGAGAGCTAATTGATAAATCATGATTATAGGGTCTAAAACTAAGTATTTTCTTAGCTTTACTTCCTATTCCAAGCTTGTTCCAAAATTTCTTGGCTTCACGAGTCTCTATCAAATGTAATAGTTTTTCTACGTTGAAACCACATACATCATTTGCATATATCTTTGCTTCTCTTATGTTAATTTCAGAATAAGTAATTATTACTTCTTCAGTTTCTAACATTCTTATAATTTCTTTATAATTAAATATATTATTTCTATTATCCATGAAGTGGTCTGAGCAGAGCGAGACTTAGCGGTCTGTCATGCACCGTAACACTCTTCATTACTAATAGGTTTTTATTCAAAATAATTTTAGCTACTTTCGTAATTAAACTAAGTTATAAGGATAGTGATCTTAAGATATTAAAGGCTAAATATGTTAAGTTATACTCAAATATTTACTCTTTACAAAGATCTAATTTAGATTCAGACGATGATGATATTCATTTTTACTAAATTGAATGAATTCTGAGGAGCAGAATCATCATAAGTCTATTAAGAAAATCCTTGAGAAGATTAAGGATTTAGAAATAAGGCAAATCGAGAATACGGAGATTCTCGAAAGTCTATCTAAATGTCTCATTAATATTTCTATTGAGAAAATAGGAAAGATAATTGAGGAATCAATTTATGATCAGAACAAAGAGATGAGTTCTGAAATTAGAAAAGTGTGTGGAAAAATTGAATGCTTTATTGATGACAAAAAGTATGATCCATACAAAACCAAACCTATTGAGATGAATATCGAGAAACAGATATTACATCTTAATAATAAGGTAATACCCTTAGTTGAGTCTAGTACACAGTTACTAGGAAGGGTATAAGTTATTCTTGAAATAATCAAGAAAATAGTTTCATAAAATGGAGCAGTTCTATGAGAAATCATTGGAGATTAAACTTAGGAATTTTCCAGAAAGGATATCCTTAGTTAACCCAAGACAGACACTGAAGAGTCAACCTTAACTGAGAATTTTAGTTATCTTGACAAGATTATTAGAACAAACCAGAGAATCCTAATAGAGAGCCTTATAACTCAAGAGAATATGCAGCAACAAATGCAGGAGTTAAAAGATGATTTTATTAATAGATCCAAGAGAATGGAAGATCTATTAAGTCAGGTTTTAGAGATCAAAGATGTCTTTGAAAAAGACAAGGAGAATTTCCAAGAGAAAATTGAGAGTCTTACTAAGAGATTAGAAGATTTAAAGATTTCAGGAAAAACAAGTAATCCAGAATTTGGAACAATTCGGAATTACAAGACAGACCTTTCTTGGTTATATACACCAAAATGAATCATTGGATTGATAAGATGAAAGGAAAGATTTCTATGAAAGAAGTCAAGAAACCAGCTTATCAGATTTATGATAAGATTACAGTTCAGGAAGTTGATAATGTGAGTAATTATGCTATGCCTCACCTCCCTGAGAATATTCTTTATGAATCAAAGAAACTTAAAGAGAAGAAGATCCTTAGATTCTATAAGACTACTAGCCGAGATTATGCAGCTGATAATATAATTAGAATCCATGCGTTACAAAAGGAAGATGTAACTCAAGAGGAAGGATATTATAACATAGCAGCCATACAAATAATGGCAAAATGGTTAGGAAACACAGGATTAGATATTCCTTTTTCCCTATCAGTTAGAGATCTAAGACAGCTAGATCCTAAGCAGCAGATCATAGGATTATGGTCAACCAATCTGTTTACAGGAAGTGTGTATACAGAGATTTTCTGTGATATAACAGCTTCAGCAGCAGATGAGAATCTAACAGATCTCATTGTCATTGATGCTAAAGCAAATATCAACCAGAAAGATAGATCTAGAGCTTTATCTATCTCCCTTAAGATGTACTATAGTTGGGTAGAAACACCTTTCCCCTATAGAGCAAGAGATAGGAAGATTAATGCTAAAAACAGACTTCGAGGAGAAACTGTTATAGTTAAATCTAGCCAAATTGATGGAACACTCATACCCCAGCCTATTCCAATAGAAAAACTAAGATATGATCTTGAGTTTAACTTTGAGAAAGATGAATCCCAGATTGAGGTTAAGCAATCAGTTGAGCCTGAGTATATACTCAAAGGAAGAAATAATGTCTCTATAAGGTTAAAAGAACCTCAGACAAGTATCAAACCATTAAGCAAATAGAAGGATGATGCAGGACCAAGTCAAAGTAATGATGATGATTCAGAATGAATTATAGAACATTACTTGAGAAGGAGAGTCTCCCTTCTAATATCGATCTTAGACACCTTAAGTCTAGACTCGAAAAAGAATGGGATAATGCTGAAATAATTGATCAGCAGATCACAAGACAATTAAGCCTTGTGACAAATATTCTAGCATACCCTTTACATTATCAGTATAATATTGAGAGTATACAGAATATCGAGGAAGCAAATGCTACCACTATGTTTGGAAAGAATCCACCAGGAAATCGTGATACATATGCTAAGAGAGAGTTACCTAGTGAGTCTAGAAGAAAATTCAACAGACCACAATCGCAAGGTACAGCCAGAAACGAAAGACTATGGAAGTCAAGAATGATCAAGAATGAAGAACCTGTTCTAGGAGAAATTGATCGTGATATAAGACAGGAACCAGTCAAGACAAATCCCATAAATGATAAAGGAATAACCCTTTATTGTAACAACCTTAAGACTGCCGAAATAGAAATTTCAAATTGGGAAGCAGCAATGGATACTGCTATAGGCATTCATTTTGAAGAATGGAGTTTAGAGCAAAAGTTAAACTATCAAGAAAATAGTTTAATGGGATTAGCCAGAAAGGTTTGGGAAGGATTTAAGAAAACATCCCGATACCAAGACCTTAAAGCTAAGTTCATATCTCAAGGTGGAAAAGGACCCTTAATAGGAGCAGCCCTTAGAAAAAAGATATGTGGGATTACAAATACCCAAGATGTAGAAAACAAGCAAAAAGAGAAAGCTTGGAAAATGCTACAAAAGATTGGAATGTGCAAAATGTCTGAGTTAGATGAGTATAATAGTGCATTCTCAAGACTTTTCTATATATATCAAGATATAGAAAACAAAGAGTTACTTAGATTATATTTTGTCAAATTACCAGATCCTTGGAATGACAAAATGTTAGCAGAGTTCAACGAAGCCAATGGTGATAGTATTGGAATACGAATGGCTTTCGTTAAAGAGAAACTTGCCCAGTATTGCCTAGAAAAGAGAATGAGGCAACAGGTAAAAGAGAGTACACAGGCACTCTGTAGAAATGTTGAGATTCCAAAGTTAAGTTTTGGATGCAACAGAACTATGTCTTTTCTTAAGAGAAGGCATAAGAAAAGTTTTAAAAGATTTAAACCAAGATTCATAAGATGGAAAAAAGAGAAATCTTTTAAGAAACCCAAATTCTTTAAAGCAAAGAAGAAGGAGTACAATAGAAAACCAAAGAAGGATTGTACTTGTTTTGCATGCAATGAGAAAGGTCATTATGCAAATGAATGTCCTAGGAAGAAGAAAGTAGCAGAGAAGGTAAAATCTCTAGAAGAGATTAATTATATTTGCTATGATGAATTTGAGCATTCAGAAGAAGAAAGTATCTATGAAATATTAACTTCTGAATCAAAGGAAGACTATATGGATGATAGTCAAGAAGATGAAAATAAGTCTGACTAGATTCATTGATGATCCAGAAGAGTTTGACACCATAATTCTTAAGTATTATGAAGAATTGAAATGGTGCAGACAAACCCCTTTTGGTTTCACCCAATTTAAGGGACAGAGAGATCAAGAGCTTTTGAATAAAGCTAGGGAGATGTCACATTTCAAGGTCATAGCTCGCCCAGAGATAAAAATAGAGGAAGAGGTGCAAGCTATCAATGAGAATGATGAGTTTATCATTACTGACTTGAAGAAAAGGATTGAGCAAGCTGAGAAGTTATTAAAAACTCTACAGCAAAAGCAGAGAAATAGGATCCAGGTTTTACCTTATCCTATAGAGAACCAGATTAGCTGGCCTACTCATAATTATGAGAAAGATGATCAACAGTTCGGATCTGATACTGACTATAATAGTAGTAGTTCTCAGGATCAGAATGTTGTTATCTCAGAAGATGAGGATTCTTCTGCGGCAAGTGTTTCTAGTATGGAAAAGATAAATAATCTTACTCTATATCTAGAACCTAGCGAATGTATTGAAAACATTTGCCAGAATGTACAAACAGCAACACGCTATTGTACAATTAATCTTATGTTCAATGGATATTCTCAGTATAATATAGATTGTCTATATGATACAGGATGTACGCTAATATTAGCAAAAGAACATATTTTCCCTCCAGAGTACTGGATTGAAGGCCCAAAGAAGACCTTAACTTATGCAAATTCTGCAGTAAGTCAAACGTCTCTTTATGCCCCCGAAGTCCAATTTAAGCTTGGCGATAAGATTTATTTTGCTGAGTTTTGGCAACATAATCTTATGAGCTATGATATTATCATTGGTAATATCTTTTGGCTTCAGTTTAGCCCTTGTACAGTGCTGAGCAACATGATTCTTACATCTGATTTGAATCATATTCCCCTTTCTTGTACCCATTCAACAACTCCTCCTAGTTGTCACCCATATCTGAGTTCCTCAGGTAAGCGTAGTGAGGTTATGCACATTGAGCAAATGCCAATAAACAACAATTTACTTGTTAATATTGAAGCATTGCTTAAGGATAATTTCAGTGAGAATCCATTAGCATTATGGAAGGAAGATCACCCTAAGTGTGAAATTAAGTTATTAGATCCCCAGGATCTAAGAAGCAAAGGTTTAAGGATTCCAATAAGAATTAAACATATTTCAGCAACTCCCGAAGATATAGAAGATTTTAATCTTCATATCAAAGAGCTTCTTCAGTTAGATCTAATAAGATCTAGCAAATCCCCATGGTCATTTCCAGCCTTTATGGTCTGGAATCACTCCGAGATTAAAAGAGGAAAAACAAGAATGGTTATTAACTATATTCAGTTAAATAACTGTATTCAAGGAAATGCATATAGAATTCCTAATAAGGATGAGTTATTTCTTAAGTTAAGAGATAACAATTACTACTCTAAGATAGATTGTAAGAGTGGATTCTACCAAGTAAAAATGGAAGAATCAAGCATACCATTTACAGCATTCAGTAGCCCATCAGGAAGTTATGAATGGAAGGTTATGCCAATGGGACTAAAAACAGCCCCAAGTATTTTCCAAGAGAAGATGGATCTTGTTCTAGGAAAATATAGTGAGTTTTGTTCTGTGTACATTGATGATATTCTTATCTTCAATAAAACACAAGATGAACATCTCATGCATCTTATGCAAATTGCACAAGAGATTAGAGACAATGGAATAATTATTTCAAAGAAGAAAATCGAGCTAAATAGAACTAGCATCGAATTCTTAGGAATAACTATTTCTGATTCCGAGGTTACACTTCAACCACATGTATTAAAGAAAATAAATTTTTTTCCTAATTACATAAAAGACAAGAAAGATCTCACTAGATTTTTAGGATGTCTTTGCTATGCTACAAGCAGTTATCTTCCCAATATAGCTATTCTTAAGGAACCCCTACAAAGAAAGCTAAGGAAGAAGCACAACAAAGGTGAATGGAGTTGGACTCCAGAAGATTCTGAAACAGTTCGAAAAATCAAGGATATGTGTAAGAACATACCAAGGTTAACACTCCCAAAGAAAGGCGACAAGCTATTTGTTACCACAGATGCAAGTGACAAAGCTTGGGGAGCATCACTACAGTTTCAACCAAGAAACAATGAAGGTAGCCATGATCACAATTTCAAGATAGCCAGGTACGCAAATGGTGTTTGGTCAGAAACTGAATTGAAATGGTCAACTTTTGATAAAGAACTTAGAGCTATTAGGAAAAGCTTAAAGAAGTTCAAGATGTTTGTTATAACTGAACCCTTTACTCTACAAACAGATAATAAGGCAGTTATAGGATTTCTAAAATCAAGTTCTACTTCTACTAATGACTATTCTGCAATAGTACTTGGAAGAAAGAAAAAGATATAGGTCCGTTTGGATACCCTGTTTTTTGTTTTTGTTTTTTTACTGTTCACAAGACTTAAAAAAAAACACCTTTGGCAAACGCGTTTACTGTTCACTGTTTTTTTCCCAATAAAACTATTTTATGTGAATAGTGTGTAAAAGTGGTGAAAACACCAAATACAACTTTTAGTTATTTTTTGAGTTTTTTCACTGTTTAGGTGGTAAAAACATTGAAAATACCAAATCCATAAAATACAATTTTCACCAAATAAAAGTGGTGAAAACACCTTCATCCAAACGTTTTTTTGTTTTTAGTTTTTTCCTGAAAAAAACAAAGACAAATACAAAAACAGTTTTTATATTTGAAGACAGAAAACAAATACAAAAAACAGGTTTTCCAAACGCACCCTATACTGTTAAATTCACAATTGCTTTGGATAACATTTATTTATCACTTAAAGTATAAAAACAATTCAGTTATTATTCAATTAAGTGCATTTGATAAGAAATTTGAACATCACTTAAAATGAGATAAAGTTTTAAGTGACAAAATCACCATTTAATACTAAAGTCTGAAGACTGAAAATTAACAAAAATATCAATTAATATAATTTTTGTAAGCATCGTTTAAAATATTCAGTAGTTAAAATTCAAATCTTAAGATATTCAGTACTCAATTTTCAGTTTTATCAAACAGTCCCAAAGTTAATGAATTTGGGCCCTCGAATTTTTTTTTTTACTAACTTGGATAAAATATGTTTTTAAATTTCAAATTTAAATTTTTGGCCATTTAAATGACATTATTAATTGATTAATTATAATGTTCAAGGAGGTTGTTAGATGGGATAAAGGAAATCTCAATGGAATTTCAAATTTAAAGAACATTTTAAATGCAATTCCAAAAAATTATTGAGGCATTAAAAAACTAATTACTTTATCTAATAGAATGGTGGTAGCCTTAAAAAAAAATTCGATCACGCTACACTTGTGCTTTCAAAGTTGACGTCAAATAGTATTATGCAAGTATTTACATTAAAAGTTGAAGGGGATGCTTGTTTTGCAATTCTAAAAAAAAATAAAAAATTATACAAAAAGTTTGCTCCGTTAATTTTTTCAGAGAACCATTTTCATAAAAATAGCAATTTAAGAGAACTCTATTTTATTTTTTTTTAGAAAATGATTTTTTGCTTTAACAATTTTTCGAGATACAAACCAAACAGTTCAATCCAATTTGAATGTTTGACTGATGCATCCATTATCTAAGCTTCAAATCACAAACAGAGCTGTGCAGATATTTACTTAGTTTGCGATTCTATAGTTCAATTCATTTAAATCTTGGGAGGAATCTCGATAGTAAGTCAATTTAGGCGGCCGCCTAGGGCCCCGCATGATAGGAAGATCCCAAATTTTTGGGTGCCTTTTATATATATATATTTTAATATATTATATATATTTCTTTTTTAAAACAAGCCTATGTGTAATGTTGTAAGAGATAAACTTTTAAAATTAAGCATCTTTTATACTTTTTACCTAAACCTTCAATTTCACATTTTATACTTTTTGCTTAAGATCTCCAATTTCATTGAGACGCCCTGAGGAAGCATAAAGTTGGAATCACTATCCGTTTGAACCATTTACAACACTAGGCTTTTCATCCACGACGAAAGCACCTGTGGTGTATAATTGTAAGGACAATGCTTGGGTCCTCACCAGTAAGGACCAACTTAGTCCTTACCCCTTATTTGGATCAATAGAATTAAGACACTTGGCATATATTAATTAAAAAATATAAATGGGTATTACCCATTATTTATGGGATTTAACCCGGATTTGAATTCTTCTTTTTTCTCTTATTCACTTTAAAAAATAAAAATCTAATGAGCAGTTTAACGTTATATATATATATATATGCATGTACACTTTCCTTAAACACAAATAAGAAAAAAATCACAATCCACAAATATTATTCGATATTGTGATGAGTACTTCTCCATATTTCGTAAAATCCAAAGATATATAAATGAATTGGATACAAAATATTATGAACACAAATAAGAAAAAATAAAAATAAAGTGATTGAAGTATAGAAATTTGGAAAAAAAAGTCAGAAATCTCGTGTGTAATACAAAAGATTTTATCATCCTTTGGATTCAATTGCAATATACATAGATGTATCAATCTATATATAAATAAAAGTGTACATGCATATATCAATTTATATATACAAATAAGTGTACACGCATATGTAGACGTTAAACTGCCCATGAGATTTTTTTTTTAAGTGAATAAGAGAAAAAAGAATAATTCAAATCTGGATTGAATTCCATAAATAATGGGTAATACCCATTTATGTTTTTTAATTAATATATGCCACGTGTTTTAATTATATTGGTCCAAATAAGGAGTGATGACCTACTTGGTCCTCACTGGTGAGGACCCAAGCATTGTCCTAATTGTAAATGGCAAAAAATGCACAACACAAGAATTCAATGCTTTATTCAGTTTTGACTTTTTCTTTATATATATTTCTTTTTTGGGCTTTTAACCCATTAGGGCAACACACTTTGCTTACATTATCTATGTTTTTAAAGAAATACAAGTTAAAATAGGCCTTTTCTTCAAGCTTTAAATAACCTTGTTGGGTCATCAATCTGATGGGCCTAATACTTGATGGACTTCTATGGGCCTGAGGATTTCCACACTTACAATAATGTTTTTCGAGCTTCTCCACAAAGACGATTCATGATAAAAACTTCTGCATCTTGAGGATTCCTAATTATATCTCTTTATGAGACTAAATCACATTAATTCTTTTATTCTTGTTCTTGGTCGCCAGAGTTTATCAAACTAGCATCCCATTCTTGAACAACAAGGCCACCTTTTTAGTTGGCAGTGCCACCCTGCAGTTCCAGAAAACATATATATATATATATATATATACACAGACATATATATTCTATGTAAAGAGTTACCTTAACAGTGATTAACAACACAGAGACTTGATAATATCAATTATTCTTATATATCTGTTGATATATTACATGTTACCCTTATAATAAGAAAATGATTGAAAGTCACTCTGCTATAGTTGGGTGCCTCACACACTCACATAAATTCATATATAGCACATACAACACATAGTTTGGAGCATAAGTTCTCATCACCTAATTCAATTCGTAAAAATTGAAAAGTATTACCCGTTGCATATATAAGATATATATATAGAGAGAGTAATGATCTACAATTTCTCAGAGAACAAGATAAACATACTCAATTTTTATATTAACGGTGAGATATGATTCTTAAACTTTAAATGACAACTCCTTTATATATGTCAATCACATCTAACTGTTAATATGAAAAGTAAATATGTTTATCTTGTTCCTAAAGAGCAAGAGATCATTTTCGTGTGTATATATATATATATATAAGTTATAAAATAGTTCTGATTCATGTATCTACTATTTCTTCGGTTTGGTCTCGAATCCTTGAACAATGAGGCCACTTTTCTTTTATGCCCTTTATTTAGTTCAATTTTCATACAATATTTTACTACTAAAAAGTTTATTTAAAAAGAACATTCTTATATTGCTCTTATTGTTCTCTGAGAACATTTTCTATTGCCGAAATTTTTCATAATACAAATCAAGCACACACTAAAATCTCTGTTGTCCGGTAAAAGTTTGTAAGGACCATTGTAAGAAAACATGTTTTCGTGATTTTACTAACATGAACAAGAAAAAGAAAATTTCTTCTTTCACACACAAAAATACTAAGGGCCTACTTGGTTTGTATCTCATAAAACTATTCTCGATAATTCTAAAAATTGTTTTCTGAAAACAATAAAAAAGAGTTCTCTGAAATTTGATATTTTTATAACTGAATTTTCTGAAAACAGATTTCAGAAAACCCAATCAAACAGATTTTTTTACAATTTTTTTGTTTTCAATTTTCAGAAAACAGAAAACTGTTTTCATAAATACAAATCAAACATGCCCTAAGTATTATCCTCAATTTTCATAAACAACAATACTACAAAATACCCAAGAAAGAAATAGATTGGGTATCTCAAGGACAATTAAACTCCAACCCAGATCAAAACATAAACAAATCTTAAGCCATACATATTGAACAAATTAAGCAACAATATATAGAATCCCTAGGAAACATCAAGCCGAACAACTTGAATGTCAACTTAAGAGAGAAGAAAGATTAGAATCTATTCTCTTTTGAATAATATAAATACATACACATATAACACATCTAACTAGGGTTGTAAATGAACCGAGCCGTTCGTGAGCAGGTTCGGCTTGGCTCGTTAAGAGTTCGGCTCGTGCTCGTTCGTTTAGTAAACGAACCGAGCCGGACACAATTTTTAGGCTCGTTTACCAAACGAGCCGAGCTTGAACATTACTAAAGCTCGGCTCGTCAATCTCGTGAACAAGCTCGTCTAAGTTAAATAGTAAAATTATTTCATATTTGACAAAAGAAAGTGTTCAAATTGAACAAATCGTGAAGAGTGGGGTGAAAAGATTATAAGACATATGTGGTCATACCATAAAAATCACTTGTAAAAATATATACTAGTGAAAATATGTTAAAAAAAAAGATGCATGAACTCAATCCAGACGATTATTGACAATAGTAATATATGATGCAACTGAAACGAGTCGTTCGTGAGCAAGCTCGGGCTCGACTCGTTGAATCTGGTGTTCGGCTCGGGTTCGGTTGTTAAGCAAATAAGCCAAGCTTGAGCACATTTTATAGGCTCGTTTAGTAAATAAACCGAGTTTGAACATTGTAAAGTTCGGCTCGGCTAAGTTCGTTTGTAGCCCTACACCTAACACACACACATATATATATATTAAGGGAGAAAGAGAGGCTATCTTTTAAGCAAGCAAGTCAAACCAATATATACCAAGAATATCTTATAAATAAATAAGGTCAAACAAGAATTATTCCTACCAAGAATATCTTACAAATAAATAAGGTCATTAATCCTACCAGTCCAAAAAAAACTTCTAAAAAGGATAAAAGAGCCAACCATAAACCAAACCATTGATTTTCTTCATCACATATTAGAATGCAATTCGCTATTAACAAACAACCCCCTATGATTTCAAATTCTTGACAAACACCCCCTAAGGTGTTAAATAACCCCCTGCACTTTTTCCACCATACACACAGCCCCCACTTCGTTAGTATTCCGTTAACAAACACTTCACTGCCGTTAACAATAGATATTTTATGCCCAAAATACCCCTAAAATAAATTGGTAAATTAAGATTTTTTAGTAAATTACAAATTATTATTTTTTTAACTAAATTAAGATTTTTGAGTAAATTACAAATTATTTTTTTTGTTTTTTGTTTAAGTTTACTTATTTATTTAAATTCAAATCTGAAAAAATATATTACTCCCCCTGTCTCAAATTATAAGTCCCTTTTGGGAAATTCAATTTTTTAAGAGGATGACTTTTTATTGTAGTGTTAGTGAATAAAATATCAACTTTACCCGTTGTCCACTATAGTGATGTGATTGTTTATAAAGTATATGTTTTATAATTTTAATGTTTGAAGGTTAAACTAGTAAATTGACCAAATAAAATACTTTGACTTTTCAAAGTGGACACTTATTTTGGGACGAAGGGAGTACAAATTATAAAAAAAAAAAAATTATTGATAATAATATATTTTTTATTTTTTTTAAGAGAATAGATACATAAAAATTTTAAAAGGGCTTTGCCCTTATAATTTGTACTTTCTCCGTCCCAAAATAAATGTCTACTTTGAAAAGTCAAATCACTTAATTTGGTCAATTTACCAGTTTAACCTTCAAGCATTAAAGTTATAAAATATATACTTTATAAATGATCACATCTTTATAGTGGGACCACGAGTAAAGTTGGTATTTTATTCACTAACACTACAATAAAAGTCATCATCTTAAAAAGTTGAATTCCCCAAAAGGGACTTATAATTTGAGACGAATGGAGTAATATATTTTTTCAAATTTGAATTTAAATAAATAAGTAAACTTAAACAAAAAACAAAAAAATAATTTGTAATTTACTCAAAAATCCTAATTTAGTTAAAAAATAATAATTTGTAATTTACTAAAAAATCTTAATTTAGTTACCAATTTTTTTTAAGAATATTTTGGGCATAAAATATCAATTTCTAACGGCAGAAGAGTGTTTGTTAACGAAATACTAACGGAGTGAGGGTTGTGTGTAAGGTGAGAAAAGTGCAGGGAGTTATTTGACACCTCAGGGGGTGTTTGTCAAGAATTTGAAACTGTTTGTTAATAGTCCTAATAATAATAATAACAATAATAAATCGAAAAAGCTGATACAGCCATATATTTATATATAATAATGGGTATTTTTCAAACAAACAAGTCATACCAAGAACATCTTACATCAGGTGGTCTATTGAGGTGGTTGTTGGACAGACTTTTTATAGCATTTTCTTCTTCTTCTTTATAAGAAGATTTTGGGATGCAACACAATAGTAGTAAAAGCCTGAAGAGTATAGCGCACACGCCAACAATTCCAAATACTTTGTTCGTTCGGCTAAATCTTAGAACTCAACTGTAATTGGATTTCAATCACACACCCAATTTGAAATGTGAATTTCAATTGAAACCCAATTTGAATTTCAATTGAAACCCAATTTGAATTAAATTAGACAATATAAATAGATTTAAGTATGTAAATATATATGCATCTATGTATATGTATGTGCATGTGATATGCATGCATGTATGTATATGGATATGTAAATATAAGTGTTCAAAAATGTGCATATATGCATACATAGGGGTGGGTAGATATTTGTAGCTATATATTTGTGTATATGTATGTGTATATATATTTTTGTATATATATCACAACAAGACTTTATAGATGAATTTTTTTTATGAAATTCACCTCACATGCTTACGATTTCCCAAATTCACACATAGATGTGTATATCTACATGAGTGTATATATATTTATATATATATAGGCATGTGTATATATATAGGTATATGTATATATATATATGTATGTTTGTAGTTGTGAAAAGTTAGTTGTGTGAGAAAGTATTTATTGGAATGAAGATTTGGAATTGGAAATCACAACTTCTCATGTGGAATTCAAATTGTGGAATTGGTGGATTTGGATTTGGAATGCAATTCCAATTCCAAAACATCTTGTTGCATCTGAACAATGGATTTGAATTAGAGCTCCAATTCGGCGTTGCCGAACGGACCCAAAGGTTACAATCTTCTTGAAAATATGCCTCTCTCTATAAATATGAGAATATGTCATCCTATGAAACACGAACACTTAATTTAGGATCATCGTACCAGTATCGGACACGCGTGTCCAAAATACGTGTCCGACATGCCAAAAACGTGTGGACACGCAGTGGATCGATTGATTTAATAAAAAATATAGGATTTATGGAACCGGTAATTTGGTGAGACACTTACGGAACTTCAACACCCATAATCAAATTTTTGGCTTTAAAGATAATTGGACATCTTTATTCCTTATCGTCTTCTCAGAGGAATTAGATCACCTATTCGTTTGTACATTCCAATATTCGTTTTCTATGGAGAAAATATCCATAATATAAATAAGGAAGAGACTAAGATGTGGGATGTTGGAAGAGATGTATTTGATTCCTTGGATGGTAGTAAAATGAAGGATTTTGAACATGTTAGACATTTCCTTTTAACCTATTTGTTTATTTTTATTTGTAAGTTTATTTGGTCTCATTTTTTAAGTGATAAATGAAATATTTACGTTATACAATATGTATATAGAAAAAATATATATTTTTTGATAGACATGTCCTAGGCGTGTTGTGTCCTATTTTTTAGAATTTGTTGTGTCACGGTGTCCGTGTCCTCGTGTCTGTGCTTAATAGATCAGGGCTAAATGACGGGACCGAGTCACTGTTTGCCATGCATGTCCATGGTTAATTTTCTCTTTTTACTTAGATGCCAATGACATTAGAAACAATACACTGTTTTTGTTGAAGCATGCGATTTTTGTTGGAAGATTCTAGGTGCTCTAATTATATGTCTTAGTAATAGATAGTGTGTGTCCCACATCAGTTTATTATTAAACATGCTTGTATACTCAGTCTATATCTATAGGCATTTTATGCAAAGTTAAAATACACACAACAATACAATAAAAAAATTTCTTTTCTCAAAATTAATTTGGTATCAGAGCTTAATTAATTGGGAAAAGAAAGGGGAAACCCTAAGCCTAGTTTGCACCACCGCCATCCTCACCCCCAACCACCATCGATGGCAGCCTGAAAGTCGCTATTTGCAGCCCAGGTTTTTTCCTCTAGTTTCTTTTGATTGATTTATTTTCTAGGGTTTATCTTTCTGTTGTTGTTGGTTTGAGAGATACCTAGTGTTTCCTTATTCTCTTTAGGTCATTTGTGTGTGACCTGGTTAGTTGGTGATGTTGTTGAATTAAAGATTATTTTAAACTTTTTCTATTATGTTCTCTCTTTGGTGTTTTATTTGCATACAGTTGCTATTTGTGATTGATCTTTTTGGTTGAAATTTGATAATGGTTGAATCTAGTGATGCCATTGTTATGAAGGCCGATTTACCATTTATCGGAGGGAGGATTGTATCTGAACTATTGAATTGCCGGATTTTTGTTTGCTCTGGGTCTCATTCATGGATCATGGACTCTGGCACGAATGATCACATAACTGGTGAGTTAGCTTTATTTTCCTCACCCTTGACTTCCACACATTGCAGTGTTCAGTTTGTTAATGGCTCATCCACTGCAATTAGTACTGAATGAGACATTATTCTTACTCCAGATATTACTTTGTCTTTTGTTTTTCATGTCCCGAAATTAGCATTCAATCTTATTTTTGTTAGCCGTATTACTAAATCCTTTGATTGTGCTGTTATTTTTCTTTCTAATTGTTGTTTTCTTCAGGACCGGCATTCGAGGAGGATTTTTGGCAGGGGATATGAGCGGGACGGGCTGTACTACTTCGGGCATCCCCCCTCTTCAGAGACCTCTGCTCTACAAGCCACTACTATTACTACTACTACTGTTTTCGATTTTTCAATTTCTATTTTTATTAAGGATTTACATTTATGGCATACTTGTTTAGGGCATATTAATTTCCAATATCTATGCATTTTACTTCTTGTTTTATCTTCTGCATGTCGACAATCTAAATTCCAATACATTACTTGTGAATTGTCTAAACATTGTAGAAAACCGTATATTTCTCGAATGCATCGTTCTCCAACTATATTTGATTTGATTCATTATGATGTTTGGGGTCCTTATCCTGTTACTTCCTCCTCTGGTCATAGATATTATGTCACTTTCATTGATGATTTTTCCAAGTGTTTTTGGGTGTATTTACTAAAGAAAAAGTCTGATGTTTTCTCTATACTCAAACAATTTCTTGTTATGATTAAAACCCAATTTTCTACCACCATTAAACAAATTCGCACTGATAATGGGGGGGGGGGGGGGGGGGGGGGGGGGGAATATATCAATGATAGTGTTGTCTCACATTTGTCTAGCCTAGGGATTCTCCAGCATTTGACTACCCTCTACACCCCAAAACAAAATGGAGTGGCTGAGCGTAAAAATTGTCATATCATAGAAATTACTCGATCCCTAATTCTAGGCATGAATGTTCCTCACAGTTTTTGGGATATGGCGGTTCTTACTACTATTTTTTTAATAAATCGTGTCCTTAGTAAAGTTCTGGGAAGGAAAACTTCATTTCACATTCTTCAGCCCGATAAACCTTTGTTTTCCATCTCTTTGAAGGTCTTTGGATGTACTTGTTTCACTCAAAATAGAAGTCATTCCCGTACTAAACTTGAAAATAAAGACTTCATGTGTGTTTTCATGGGATATGCCTCTAAATCCAAAAGGTACCGTTGTTATGATCCTCTCTCTAGACGAATGATAATCTCTTTTGATGTTACTTTTTAGGAAGATACTCCCTTCTTTCTCAAAGGTAGTGACTCCACTCCTATGAATCCTATACCCTGCCCTATTCCTATGGTTGAAGGATATGTTTTTACAGTACAACCGTCGCCTGAGACCTCCTATGCTAGATCCTCCTCCGAATTAAGGTACTTCCTCTATTCCTCATTCTCCCCGGTATCCTACTCGAGATTGTCGTCCTCCCGATCGTCTTAATCTATCCTACAGTACTAAACAACCTATTGAGAATCATATTTCGTACAGTGCTCTATCTTCAACTTTTCAGGGATTCCTTGGCAAAATTGATTATGTTCCCATATCGAAGACAATTGGAGAAACCTTGTTGTGTCCATAATGGACCAAGACAATGCAGGAAGAAATGAATGCTTTAGAGGAAAATGGTACCTGGGAGTTAGTTTATCTGTCTGAGGGGGAGAAACCAGTTGGATGCAGGTAGGTCTATACCGTTAAATTCAATGCCAATGGATCTGTTAGTCATTACAAAGCCATACTGGTAGCCAAATGATTCACTCAAGTGTCTGGGAAAGATTTCTTTACTACTTTTGCTCCTGTTGCAAAACTTACCACAATTCGGCTCCTTGTTTCTCTAGCAGCTTTTCAATCTTGTCCCTTGCATCAAATGGATGTCAAGAATGTTTTCCTCAATAGAGAATTGGATGAGGTAATCTATATGGATCCTCCACCGGGTTTTCGGGTTGAGGAGGAGTATTTAGGGATGACATACAAATTGAAGAAATCACTATATGGGCTCAAACAATGTCCTAGAGCTTGGTTCGCTCGATTTAGTGAAGTTGTTATTTCCCTTGGTTTTCAGAGGTGTCATAATGATCATACATGCTTTTTCCGACGTAATGTTAAAGGGGAATGTGTGATCTTGTCTGTTTATGTTGATGACATTATTATGACCGTAGATGACGATTGTGGGATTGATCAAGTCAAAAAGGATCTGAGGTCTGCTTTTGATATCAAGGATTTGGGACAACTGAAATATTTTCTGGGTATTGAGGTTGTTAGGTCTAAAAAAGGAATCTCTCTATCTCAGCAAAAATATGTTTTGGATTTTCTAAGTGATTCAGGGATGACGGGATGCAAACCAACCTCTACTCCCATGGACCCAAACATAAAGTTGTCTACAGAATCTGGGGACCCGTTGCCTGATCCTTTCATGTACCAGAGACCAGGGGCGAAGCCAGGATTTCAAGTTAAGGGGGGCGAACTAGTAGAGAGTTTATTTATGTAATACATATATAAATTCTGACAGAGTTGCAACTTCCTTGATTTGCAGCCTGGCAATGCTGGACAAAAACAAGGCTAGGTTTGGTGTACTGGGCACCATCGATTCGCTGGTGAAGGCGGTGTCAGGACCTCGGGGTCCTGGAGCCCATCACCTCCTTAGCTCCTTGGCCGAGCTCGTGCAGTTCCATGGGAACTGTTGCTGTCAGGTCAGGGGTTGTGTAGGTGCTAGTTGGAATAGTGGAGAGCAGTGATGGTGAGGACCTAGCTGGGACTTCGCTTGCCATATTGGGACTTATTGCTAGGTTTGAAGAGGGATTGAATGCTCTGAGAAAGATGGAACGGATTGTGGATACCATGCTGGAGGTGTTGAAAGGGAGGTGCATGTTGAGCAAGGAAGGTGCTGCCGAGATACTTATTCGTCTGTTTGAAGAGAGCGAAGGGTGTGTGAGGGATGCGCTGAGGCTGCCGGAGTTCTCCTCTGTGCTGGCTGATCTTTCCGTCAGAGGGTCGGGACGAGCTCGGGAGAAGGCTGGTTTGCTGATGAAGAAGATGATGGAGGCCGACTTGGATTCTTATGTTGATGGGAACCCCATATTTTACCAATGGTAGTGTATGGTCTGGTTTGTCCAATTAGATGTGTTCGGTCGACTGGGGTTGCCATTTTTGTTATCTTTTAATCAGTTATTCATAACACGTTTGACATACTTTGTTTTTTCAGAAAGTTTGAGAACAGAAATAGAATAACATTTTTGGCAAACCTGAAAAACATGTTTGGCGAGTTGAATTAATTTTTTAAAAATTTTACTGAAAATTTGCCAAGTTGTCGGGATTGAGAAAATTCCGACAACACCTTTCCCTAAAAACGACTAGGAAATTAATACTATAAAAATTTCACAATCTATAATCGAACAACGAATAAGCCCAAAGGGTAGAAGAAGACCATAAAAATTTCAAAACGTCCAACTCAGGGACGCATTCAATAGCACAACATGGCAAAATACCATATTGTATTTTACATAAATCCACAATGGATAAGCACATACATCAAAGGTAATGTGCAGAAAGCAGAGACTAACAACAATGCAAATCTAGTTTGCTTTATTTAGGGTCGAATAGATACAGACACCCCTACCACAAATCATATTTAAAACACGCTGGTATGTTTTTTGAAGCCCCAATTCTTAGTGCTGAACTAGGCATTCCCCGGACACCATAGAAGGGTGGCCGTTGCTATTAAGGGACTCGACTTCCCCAAAAGATTGAGGCGCGATGTATGGTTCCTTGTCCAAGCCCTAAGGGGCACCTCCGTTTTCGTCATGGTCACAAACAATTGCTTCAAATATAATATATTTCACTTCTTGGAACCTCTGTTCAGAAAGAGAGACTTCAGCAAGGGGCCTCCAAGCATTTTCCTCAGATGCCTCCTCACTTCTTGGAACTATACTTCATTGTTTTCACTTGCTTCAAACTGGAAAAGCACCTCTTCCTGCCCAACTTTAGTGAAGTTGAATTTGTTCCAATCAAAGGGCTGCAGGACCTTATCGACACGAAACTCAGTTGGCCTTTTCTTAAGGTGATGACCCTCATTCAACTGTGCAATGAATCCATATCTTCCCGGAATCACCTACACCACAATTATTAAACAAAGTGAGATAAAGACCACATTTCAATTAGGTCAACAACAGTCATTGACAGGTTTAAGACTGAATTTGGAACAAATTAGTACTATAAGAGAAGGAAATAATGAAGACCTTGGTTTCGCAAGCAGTGACATCATAGCGAAAGAGTCATCTCTGCATACGGTCTTCCCACTACAATCAAAGGGCAACAATTGTTTTAGCTGGTTATTATGATACATAAATATAAAGTTCGCTAAAGATCTTGAATATTTTTTACCTCTCCAAGAACGAGTCCGTCCAAGAAGGCAACGGGTGGCTCCTTGTTCCCATCCTCGCCAAGCAAACCCTTTTCACCAACAATTTTGTTGATCTTCTTGAAAGCATACAGAGGTAGCTTTGCCCCTGATTAAATTCCCAATGTAATTAAAAAATATATATAGCTTATATCAACCACAGAATCATAACTGGGACTTCAAATTTTGTTATAAAAGCATTCTAACAAAGGTAACTTTGCTCCTAATTAAAGCCCCAATTTAATCAATACCCACAAAAACATAGCTCATATGAACCATAGAAAGACACCTTTACCTCATATTTTTGTGAGAAAAGCATTTAAATATAGGTAACTTTGCCTTTTGTTTAAACTCTAATTTACTCAATACCCAGGAAAAAATAGTTCATATCAATCACAGAAAGACAACCTAACTTCAAAATTTTTGAGAAAAGCATTTTAATCGAGGTCGCTTTGCCCTTGATTAAAGCCCTAAACTAATCAGTATCAGTAGCCATTTTTGAGATTTTTACCTCATTCTACCAAGAAAACCCTTGAAGATCCAATTTCAACTATTTCTGTCTCTAATATTTTTGAAACATGAAGGCAAAACCCAGAATTCATGACACCCATAATTTTCAAACCACACATAAACTCAAAAACAAGAACTCATGACACAAATTTCGAATCCATTCAAGTGTGTGTATGTGTGTGTATATAGGTGTATACACACACACATATATATATATATTCTTTTAGTATCAAATTTGAACAACTGATGGAGTAATTAGAGTTCAGAAGCATATTAAACATTCGAACAGCCAAAACTCACAAAAATTTCGAATCAAACATTGTAGTGAAATGAAGTTAATTCTAACATATAGGGAATTATCCAAACTTAATCGAATCTCTGAAGAGCACATAGGGCAAAGAATCATAGGGAAACATACCAGTTGAAATTGACCTAGATCTAACTCCACCTCCGGACGTACACACATACACACACAAAATTACTGAAAAATCACTCAAATTGAGCTCGAGCACACACATACAAATATGGGAGAAGAGTGGACAAGCTAAAAAAGAAAAGCATTAAGCAAACCTGAGTTCAAATTGACAAGGAAATCGCCTCTCTGTGCAAAACCAACTGAAACTCAAACGCACTCCAATCCGAACCCTAGCCATTGCCTCTCTTTGTGAAACCCTAGATCGAGCGAAAGTGATGATGAAAATCACGATTTCATGGCTGAATCTGACGTCCTATGAAGAATCGCTGAAACCCAAACGCGCTCCAATCAAAACCCTAGTCGTCGCCTCTCTTTGTGAAACCCTAGATCGAGCGAAAGTGAGGATGAAAATCACGATTTCATGGCTGAATCTGACGTCGTGTGAAGAATCGCCTCAAATCGCCTCAAATCGCCATTAACCCTAGCAAGAGCTTGTCGGCAGAAATGGAAAGAGCTTGAGACAAGACCAAACATGTGTGTGACTCAAATCGTTCGTTGATGTGTAGGTTAGACGTTTCCTTGTTCAAATCGCGATTTCAAGATCGCTCTTCAAGAATCGCCATGGTCGTGCCTTCACAAAAACCCTGGAAATGGTTTTCGTAAGTTTGGAGAACGTTTTTTTTTTTTTTTTTTTTCTGACTTGCGAATTGTTTCTTTTGGGCTGAAGCTAAATAGTGCAGAAAAACAAAAAAACAACAAAAAGTTGTTCTTCAAATCGGGCCAAAATGGGCTGATGTTTTTACACTGTTGAACAAAATATTTTTGGGCTTAAAATGACCCAAACACGTTTTTGTCTCCAACTTAAGTCCAAAAAACAAAAACAAAGACAAAAAAGGCCTTTCCAAACGGACCCATAAGAATGAGGTAGAGGGAGCTTGTGAGTTGATTTAAGTCAGGGCCTTTGTTCACCAAATCCATAACCATCCAAGCTAGGGCACAGTTCGAACCAGAGTTTGTTGATTGAAGAAGAAGAAGAGAGAAGAATGAGTGGGTCTCTGTTGATACCATTCAGAGCAGAGGATTCAGAACTGGGTCTCCCCAAGAGAAAGCCCAAGTTGTCGACAATATTTTGTTATCACAATTAATAACAAAACTATCACAATTATTGTCACAAATAAAAATATTTATGACACCTAAAAAAATATCACTAATACTAATTGTTATTACATTAATTATTTCGTCACAATTAGTAATTATTAGTGACGAATGCAAATAAATTGTCACAATAAAGAATCCGGCGACACACTTTACTGACGGCACTGTGACAATAAATTTTTGTTACTAAATTTTTTTAATGACGGAATATTGAGTATTAGTGACAGTTTTGTCCGTCACAAATTGTCTTATATGTTGTAGTGATTTCTAGGCTATTACCAAGTATCCATACAGAAGACTGGGAGACTTACTAACTGCAAAAACAAAAACTTGGTACTACAATTATACAAAGAATACGCGGGAACAGACGAATATAGGTGGTTTATTTTCCCACCAAATGATGGTAAGTAAAACCTTGTCAATGCCCAATAATCACCTTAATTCACTCAGAGCAACCTTAGTTCGGTTTTCAACCAAATTTGATCACATTTACAAATAATTTGCGGAGTGTTCAAATTGATGCAAGCTTAATAGGTTGACAGTGGAAACTCCAATACTAAGCAAAATATGTAGAAAGAGCTACTATTTAGCACAAATAGCTGCAATGTTGATCAGGACACTAGTTCCATTTCGACCTCCCAAGCTCAAGTCAATTTCTATACCAAGTATATGATCTTGTATAGTATATATATAATAGTATGATGTGTGTTCTTTGCATGTGAGGGTGCCGTTTCTCAATCTGGAGCAACCTCTACGGTAAAATAAAAGGTAGGATTCAAAGTAATTTTCCTATACCAACACCCCATGTCACCGGGTTACGAACTTCAATTTATGATTATAACCATAGTTTCTATGCACATTTCGACCGAACTCTATGATCAATATGAGATTCAACTATTTGTATGATGGTATACGCTCCGGATGACATGTTTGAGCATGGGAGATAATTTGGCCTCATCACTAAAATTTTACACATTTTGATCACGATCATTCATGTCTGATCCTGAGAGTTCTAGGATGATTACGAGACAAGGGAGTTAGAATTCTACAAGACGATAGAGCGACATGATATTACTACACAGCCGGACTCTAGCATTAATTTTTTTATAAATTAGCAGCGGTATCAACCCTAAGAGGTATGCACAAATTAATTGCTCAAACTTCCTTTCTTTTTCCGACGTCCCAAATACTAATTTAACTATCGGAGTCTCATTGGCCGGTACCATACCGGTGCCCTCGTAGACACACTTTCTTTTCTTTGACAGATTCAACACCGTTTCCAGCTCAACCATTATTTTAACCCTAAAGTCTAATCCCATTGAAAATTATTCATGTTTTGTAAATCAAATGTGTGCCAAAAGTGGAAAGTTTATTGTATCATAGTTCCTTATGCACATAATCATACTCCATGATAATGGAAATGAAAATTAAAATAAATTAATTTCCCTACATATATTCACAGTTCACTACTTTAACTAGTTATCAATTCGAATTTATTTTCTCCCAAAAAAAAAAACCCTTCCTGCAAATATAAAAAACTAATTGTCTGAAGTAAATCCTAAAACTCTCGAATGTATATAAGCTAAATCCTAAACCCATTAAGCCTGAACAATCCCAAATTTTCACATCATTCATGCCTGATAATTTCTATGCACAATTCATGAACATGATAATTCAATTCGAACACACTATTCTCACATTAAATGTCTTCTGAAGGAGATAATTTGGCCCGATCACTATAATTTCTAAGCCAATTAAAATGTTGGAAAGTGTAGTACTATTTCAAACCCTAAAGTCTAAACCCCTAAAAATCTTGAATAATTTGAATCTAAACCCTAAACCCAAAAAAAAATTGAATAAAACATCATAAATTACACATAATTCATATCAAATCACAATAATAAATACAGAGTGAAACTTGAAATTTGACCTTAGTGCCACCATCGACGATGAGGGGGTGATCGGAGAGGCGGAGATAAAGCTCCTTCTTCGATGTGAAAGCAACCGGAGAAGGATCGGCCGATGATGCCCTCATAATCGGACGGCAGAAACCTCTCCCAGACTGAATCGGATCCCGCGGCTGACCGGAAAATGGGCGCCACCAAGGAAAGCCGGCAAGTCTCCGGTGGACTCGTCAGAGCCAAAACGTCGGCAATGAGGAAAGCCGGCAATAAAATTTTAAACTGATGTGACCCAAAAATTTGTAAATTCTAGTCCTCAATATCATAAAATATTTTACAAAATAATAATAAAAAAAAATCCAAAGGATGAGGGATGGTGGAGGGATTTCCGGATTATCGAAGCTTCTTCTTTTTGTGTCAAATATGACATTAATGTTCATCCGTTCCAAGTTAGAGGAAGATCAGATCGTAATACCCATGAAAATTTAAAGGTAAATATCATTTACACCCCATTTGATTTGCCTATATCCCAGTTACACCCCCTCTACTATGGTATATCCCAGTTACACCCCCTGCCACTGACGGGCGTTAGTTGACCTAACGGAATTGAGTGTAATGTCTCTTTTGCCCTTTAATATTTTATTAATCTCATTTATACCCTCTCTCTCTCACACACACTGAACACACTACCCGCACACACACATATATATATATACACACACACATATATATATATATATATCTATACATGTATATATATATATGTGTGTTGTGTGTGCAAGGTATGTGGGGGGGTCGAAAATAGGGAAGGCGGTGGGAGGGGGGCTGTGACGGCGGCGGGGGGAGGCGGTAGATCTATATATATATGTGTGTGTGCAGGTGTGTGTGTGTGTGTGTGAGAGAGAGAGAGAGAGAGGGAGAGAGATTTGTTTTTTAAAAAAAAAATTTCAAAATATATATATATATTTTATTTTATATTTGTTTTCGATTTTATAATTTTTTTCGAAATTTAATATATATTTTTGAATTTTATATGTTTTGTTTTAATTTTATATATTTGTTTCAAATTTTTTATGTTTTTTGTGATTTTTATATTTATTTTCGAAATTTAATATGTTTTTTTGAAAAAAAAAAATTTCGAAATTTATATATTTTTTAAATTTATATTTATTTTCGAATTTATAATATTTTTCAAATTTTAATATATATATTTTTGAAATTTATATATATTTTGAAAATTTAATATAAATTAAATTATTAAATGATGGGAGGGGGTTAAATAAGTCATTTGACTACAAGGGGCAAAATAGACCATTTATCACATTTTTCCTGATGACATCATCACATAACGATCAACAACTAACGGAGGGGGGTGTTCAATACACGGAATCAAAACTGAAGGGATGTAACTGGGATATACTATAGTATAGAGGGTGTAATTAGAATATAGGTAAATCAGAGGTTGTGTAAATGATATTTACCCAAAATTTAAACTTGCATCATTCCTGTGTTGAGTTATGGGTTAATTTCAGTAACCCTTATCGTATTTAATTTAAGGGATAACTTCATTTACACCCTCTGAGGTTTGTTCTATCATTATTTTGATCTCCTTAGGTTTGCATATCTTCATTTACACCCCTTATGGTGTGAAATGTCTAAAATACCCTTATACCAAACACCCCTTAAATCAATTTAATCCCTAAATCAATTTAAAGCCTAAACCAAACACCATTTAGAATCAATCTAACCCTCAAACCAAACACCCCAATATCTATTCAATATTTTTTTTTTTTCTCTCTCTCTAACTCTCAGATTCTCTCTCTCTCTCTCCTCTCTATCTCTCTCTCTAACTCTCACACACGCACACACATATATACACACACACATATAGATCTATACATATATATATAGAGACCCATCGGGGGAGGGGGTGGTGGGAGGGGGCGGCGCCGATGGGGAGGCGGTGGGAGTCGGCCGGCGACTTATATATATATATATATATATCTATGTGTGTATATATATATAGATCTATATATATATGTGTGTATATATATATGTGTGTGTGTGTATGTGTGTGTGTGTGTGTGTGTGTGTGGTGTGTGCGTTTGAGGGAGAAAGAGAGAGAGAATTTTTTTTTTTTTTTAATTTTATATTTATTTTCGAATTTAGTTTTTTTTTTTAAATTTAATATATATATATTTGAAATTTATAATTATTTTCGAAATTTAATATATATTATTAGAATTTTATATGATTTTTTTTAATTTTATATATTTGTCTTGAATTTAATATGTTTTTAAAAAAAAATTCAAATTTTATATATATATTTTATTTTATATTTATTTTCGATTTTATAATTTTTTTTGAAATTTAATGTATATTTTTGAATTTTATATGTTTTTTTTAAAATTTTATATATTTGTTTCAAATTTTTTATGTTTTTGTGATTTTTATATTTATTTTTGAAATTTAATATGTTTTTTTGAAAAAAAAATAATTTCAAAATTTATATATATATTTTAATTTTATATTTATTTTCGAATTTATAATATTTTTCAAATTTTAATATATATATTTTTAAATTTTATATATATTTTGAAATTTTAATACAAATTAAATTATTAAATGATGGGAGGGGGTCTAATTGATAAAAACACTATCCTTGTTTCCAAACAGAATAAGGATAAGACATTGAGGGTAGTTTAGGGATTTTAAAAAAAATTCAGGCTGATGTCATCGTTTAGGGGTCTAAGCGATGAGAATATTGAAAAATAGGGGGTGTAAATGAAGATATGCAAACCTGAGGGGTCCAAATGAAAATAAGACAAACCTCAGGGAATGTAAATGAAGTTATCCCTTAATTTAATTAATTAATTGTGTTTATTTTGCCCTTCTACTATTGAATTAATTAATTTAATTAATTAATTCAGAAATATATATTTTTAGAAAATTCCAAAAATATGAAAAGTATATTATAATTTACGAAAATTTATAAATATCAAAATATGAATTATTTCCGAAATATAATATATATTCAAATTTTTTTTTTTGAGAAATATGAATTATTTCCAAAAATATATATTTCTGAATTTATTAAATGGTCTATTTCACTAAACCCCCTTATATTATTGAGGGTAGTTTAGGCATTTTGACTCAAAATGTGAAATGAGGGGACATATTGATGAAATTGAATAGTATAAAGGATAAAGTAGACACAATAGAGATTAGTTAATTAAATTAAATAGTACAGGGGTTTATTGAAATTAAACCTTCAATTATTTATGTTATGTAACTTTAAAAGTTGAATGGGTGCTTTGATAAAGTAAATGCTGAATTATTATTTGATGTAACGTGCTCATGTTTCGATGATTCATGTTCTACTTTTGAAATTTAAAAATTATTTTGCCTCACATTATTTATTTTAGAGTAAATTGTTTAAAATTTCCTTCAAGTTTACTCTATTTCTCTACTATATTCTCTCAACTAATTATACCCCCTAAACTTTCATTTTCTTGCACCATGGACTTGCTCTCAAATTATTTTACCCTTTTACCCTCCAAACTTTTTGTATTTCCACCTTACCTTTAATCATATCCTTATTATTATATTTCTTAATTCTTTAAATTACAAAAATATTATTTATTTTAGTTAGAATATTAATTATGTCATTTACCTTTAATATATTAGACTAAATATACTCTCAAATGTTAATTTTTTTTATAAATTCTAATTATTTTATTTGTAAATCAATTAACTTGGTATTAAATTTTAGTTTGATTTAAATCATAAAACTCAATCCTAATTAATATATTCATAAATAAATCACAATTTATGAAAACAATATATTTATTTCGAACAAAATATATTTATTTCGGAAAATATATATATATATATATATTGGAAAACGATATATATTTCGGAATATATATATAATTCGTCAAAAATATATATTTTTTGAATTCTTTTAAAAAAATATGATTTTTTTCGAAAAATATTGTTTTTGGGAAAAATATATACTATGTTCCAAAATATGATTTTTTCCAAAAAATAATTTTTATTGAGAAAAATATATATTATTTTAAAAAATATGATTTTTTTGAGAAAAATATATATTATGTTTCCAAAATATGATTTTGAGTCATAATACTTAAACTACCATCAATATTATAGGAGGGTTTAGTGAAATCAATTCTTCAAAAAAATTATTTTTCGAAAAAATATGTATATTTTGGAATATATATATATATATTGGAAAATGATATATATTTCGGAATATATATATGATTCGTCAAAAGTATATATTTTTCGAATTATTTTAAAAAATATGAATTTTTTCTGAAAAATATACATTATTTTGTAAAATATAAAAAAAAAATATTTTGAAAAAAATTTATATTATTTTAGGAAAAAAATCATATTTTGGAAAATAATATATATTTTTCTCAAAAAAATTATTTTTTGGAAAAAATTCATATTTTTTTAAAACAATTCGAAAAATATATATTTTTGACTAATTATATATATATATATTCCAAAATATATATCATTTTCCAATAAAACTTAATTTGATTTAAATCATAAAACTCATTATCCTAATTATTATTATTTTTTTGCCAAATGAAACTTTGTTTTCATAAAAATATATTCATAAATTGTGATTTATTTATGAATATATTAATTAGGATTTAGTTTTATGATTTAAATCAAACTAAAATTTAATAACAAGTTAATTGATTTACAAATAAAATAATTTAAACTTACAAAAAAAAAAATTTAACATTTGAGAATATATTTAGTCTAATACATTAAAGGTAAATGACATAATTAATATTCTAACTAAAAGAAATAATATTTTTGTAATTTAAAGAATTAATAAATATAATAGTAAGGATATGATTAAAGGTAAGGTGGAAATACAAAAAGTTTGGAGGGTAAAAGGGTAAAAAAATTTGAGGGTAAATCCATGGTACAACCTTTTATGAAACTTTAGGGGGTTCTAAGCTCATTTCATAATTAAGAGGGTATAGTAGAGAAAAAGAGTAAATTTGAGGGGGGTTTTAAGCAATTTACCCTTTATTTTATAAGAACCTTCTCCACTTGCTCTTACGTGATTTGATATTAGTTTTAAAATTATATTGTGGATTCCTTTTTGTTGAAAACAAGGATAAGGTTATTAAAATGTGTCAAAATATCGTATTTTCATTATATATTATCAAAGTAACCAATTTTTTTTTTTAAGATTGATGTTATCAAAATACATTACACAACCGAAATTGATACGACGGAGAATCATGCATGATACCAATTCTCAATTTCTCACCATAAATAATTACATGGTTTATCTTATTAAATAGAAAATCTCCAATCAGCACGAGAGTCCACAGATCTTATCATGGGTGCGTCAATACCGAAACCTGTTCTGTTTGAGAACAAGGTAACGGAAGGCACATGAAACGTGGGTCGGTGAGGTGGAGGTTTCAGTCCTTGTCAGATGGCGTTGAATCGGCTGATTTGGTTCAGAAAACACGCCTAATATATATATAAATTGCTTTATTATATATACATTTAAATAATAAATATATACACACGCATATACATACATTGTATGTATCGGCTTGTATTTATCTATATCAATATACCTATTTATCTTCCTTCTCCGAAATTCTCGCCATATATGTCACTTCAATCGTGGTTCATATCTGAACCCTCTATGCGAGTCAATATTGGCCAATCATCTCCGAATCCAATTCTCATACACCATCGATCAAAGCTCAATTGTTCTTCAGATTTTCAATTCATGTCCATTTGAGGCTTCGATTAACGACCGTTTGATTCGTATTCCGCGTTTTTGAAGGTTGATCGGAGCTGGGTTTTCCGCAGATCAGGTGTTCATCGTATCACTCGCTTGATCTGATTGTTTATTTGAATTCCTGATTGATGATGAACTATTGATTTCGTTCGAATTCGAGAAGATTTAGAACTTTTTTTTTTTATTTTTGTCGCATTTTTGGCCAAATTCGATTGTTTGTTTGTTAGATCTTGTATCGATCAGTCTGATTTGATCTTTGGTTCGGTGAAATTTGTATCAAGATTCGGATTTTTAGTCTAATCTCAAATGGATATACGATTCTGAGTTATTCATCTGACGATTCGATTGATTGGAAATTCGAATCTTCTTGGTGAACTGAGATTTAGATTATTCATATGATCTCCAAATTGCTGATTATTTTGGATTTGATTGGAAATTTGAATCTTGTTGGTGAACTGTGAATTTGATTTTTCATCTAGTCTTTGAATTGGTGGACAATTGTGGGTTATTCAGTTGATGTTGGATTAATTGGGTGATTTATTTTGGAGGGTTTTTGAGTTCCAAGTGGTTGAAGTTGATGTTGGATTGATTGGTTATTTATTTTGAGGTTTTTTGAGTTCAAAGTGTTAGAACTTAATGAGACTACCAATGGTTGATTGTCGTAGCTTGATCGAGTTCTGTAGAGCTTTTGAGCAGCATAAGAAGATGATTAATTCGTCTGGTGCCTCCGACGTTAGAACCCACCATGTTCATTCTCGTCACAAGAAGAACAGTCATCCTTTGAACCCTTTGTCCCACCCATTTTGTGATCTCTCACTTTTTGCTGCTGTGGATGTGATTATGTTGCTTTTGGTGCTCGGAGCAGTGGGCTTCTTGACTGTTCCGTATTTCAAAATCATCTTCCGTGAAGCCTTCGGAATTCTTCCAACAATTTGTGATATTGTTGCAGATGTGATACGTAATGCGCCGCTTGCCTATGTAGTTGGACTGTCTGTATCGTTTACCGGAATTATCGCTGCAATTGCTGCGTGGGAGATTTTTAGTATGAAGTCGAGAAAATGTGGAAATCCTCACTGTAAGGCTCTGCGTAAAGCGGTAGAATTTGACATTCAGCTTGAGTCGGAAGAGTGTGTGAAGTACTTGCCTCCAATGCCAACAACTGCTTATGGGCTGAAACCATTGGAACTTGGAGAGGATCAAGAGGCGCTGGAGGCGGAGCTCAAAAGGATGGCACCACTCAATGGTCGCACTGTTCTTATCTTTCGAGCGCCATGTGGATGCCCTGCAGGTAGAATGGAGGTTTGGGGCCCTAAGAAGATCCGTAGAATCAAGAAATGAACTAGGTTTTCGTTGTTGTTGATCTTTTCTTCCTTTACATGAATAAACTGCTGAGGTGCTTAGGTTGTTCAGGCTAGTCTCACGACTTGTCTAATAAGTGATGGCCGTTATGGTTTATTAGTAATAAAGACATATGAGAAGCAACGTTATGTTGTAATACATTTTGATATACTATGACATATGATATTTTACAGAAGTAGATTGCATGACATTAGAGCACTAATTTTCTATGTTTGAAGGATCTTGGATTCACGGTATCTTTATGGCCATGGTTAGATGCTTTTATTATTTACCGATCATTATCATTCCTTAGGATACACTCTTTTCTTTCCATCCCAACATTTCCTATGGGCTTCTTGTGCATCTGTTGTGGAGAAAATTGTGATAGGCTTGGCAGAGCTTTAATTAGGACGGCGTTTAAGGGTACTAATTTGTGGTTGGCATTTGTGTTGAACAATACAATGCACTGAATAATTTCTAGCCCACATGGTTAACTATAACCAGCCCCTCCCCATGTTCCTAGGGGCGTTAGGTTGGCCTTCACCGACAGGATGCATAGTTATAATCAAGTTGGGCACCTGATCAAGCAGTTGGTTGCTCAACAATTGTAGATGGAAGTAATTTTTTTTAACAAGTTTATTTGGTAAGTTCTCTATTTTTGCTGAAATATCACTCTTTAGCAGAAGTATGTTTATTGGGCACTCGGTATCTTGCATACTTTATCCAGTAGATCTTCCCTTCTTGTTTGTAGTTATGTACAGAACTCTGCAAATTATTTCACCTGACTTTGTCACCTGGATGCCTTCTAGTGTCTGCTTATTTGTGTATGGATTCACCTGGCTATGAGAGAGAAAAAAATGATACATCTGAGGAGATACATTATACTTGTGGATACTCGAAGTTTCTTGGCTGATTATGAATTATAAGATTTATCTTTTAGTTTTTTTCCTGCACTTTTGGCTCTGTTCTTCAGCTTGAATTTGCTGTATTGATTAACTTAAAAAAATAGCAAAACCTTCTGCTTCATGCTATCCCTAACCTTAACAAAATATCATAAACTAATGCGAGTAAGGCACAACTGTGCCCAACTGTGCCCAAGGTGTTTGGAAATAAATAAAGTTGTGATTGCATCAGACAATGGGAGAGCCAACTACTTCAGCCACTTTTAGTTTAACAACCTGCCCCAATGCTTGTGAATCCTTACTTTATGTCATTCACAAATTGACTTGTCATGGTGAAATATAATAGGACTACCTTAAGCACAGGTAACATTACTACACAATTTTCTTGTAATGTAATTGAATCCATGAGTGTATTGAAGAGCTGGATAGGGACCTCAACCAACAAACTATTGAATCCCACTTCTAAGTGGAGATTGTAGTTGAAATTTGATGATTTTCTCTCTTGTTACTCTTGGTGGGAAATTGAGGCAGCATTATATTTTTCTATGGACTTTACTCTAAGGACAGTTTCTTGACAGATATATCTTTTTGTGATTACCTTTTTGTTTATTTCATCGTATTTTTAAAAGTGATTTAGTTGAAGATACATAAATTTTGCTGATAAGGCATCTATTTGGCTCATCGTATTTGTGAAAGTGATTTAGTTGAAGATATATAATTTTTGCTGATAGGCATCTATTTGGCTGTACACCTTAAACATCTGTCTGCAATAGATTTGGTTTGCTTTTTTTAGGGCCTGTTTGCTTGGAACTATTCTCTTGTTGTTTAGATGAAATTCACCCCTTACCAGGGTTCACAACACAGATTAGCGCAGACACGTGGTTAGTGAATTCCAAGGCGCTGGTAAGAGGCACAGTGACCAAATTTGCTTTTAGGTGACGGAATTTTATAGGGATGCGCTGTTCTTTCTTGTTATGCTTTGAAAGATGCATCAACCTTTCTTCTGCACTCCTTTTGCTTTGAAATAATGTCTTTGGTTGCATGGCATGGGTGTCTTAGAATTAGCAGTTTCTTAACGAACTCTTTATGTATATGGAAAAGGTTTTTTTCCCATTGATTTCAAAGAATTTGTATCAAAGGTTCTGCTCCTTCTGTATGTTGTCTTTGTTGTCATTTGCTGCAGTTGGTTTATTGCTCTAAAATGTCTGACCAAGTCATTGATTTACCACTAACAATAGTAGGAGCATAGAGTAGGCCCGTTTGGCATAACTTTTGTTTCTGGCCTTTTTCAAAAGAAAAAGAGAAGCAAAAGCCGTTTTGAGAAGCTGATATCTCCTAGATTCTTCTAAACAAAGCTCTTTTAAAGCATTTGTCAAACACAGTATTCAAAACAACTTTTTCCTCTAGAAAGCCAAAAGCAGCTTCTGAAAAGCCAATTCAAACAGGGCAATGAGGTACATTGAGTCACTGAGTTGCAGGTCTTTTGATGACTTCCTAATACATCTTCTCAGCTCCTCCATGGAAAGCATTGTCTTTCACTTGAAATTGCAGGAACTTCTGAAAAGCATTACACCATGGTATATTTTGAAAATTCCTTCCTACCCTTTTACTTGGATAACTTTACAGTGTTTCATAGAACCAAATATGGTCCAATATTGGTAGACAGATGTGGTGTACTTCTTCACTATTGTAATATTTTGGCTCTCATTGAGACTGTTCTGCATCTATAATTCTGGGCTTATGCAACACCTAAGTAGTATTTTTTTTTTTTTTAAATCCAGGAATAGATCCACCAAAGCTTTTCCTCTTAATTCCTAGTAGAAAAACCAGTGTTTTTGGCTTGCAGGTCTTTTGATGACTTCCTAATATATATATATATATATATATATTATGGTTTGGTGTATCGGTTCGATACATAGGTATGGTACGATATATAGGTATTGTTTGATTCGTAACTCTTTCAAAAGATGTTGATACCGTTATATATCACTTATACTTATTAAGTTGATACTGTTTAGTTTACTGTTACAAGTGAAATAAGATGGAAAATTCATCCCATCATATTCTAGGCCAAGATCATCAAAAAATTGTTTCAAGGGAATAATATAGACTGAATCAAATGAAAGGATCATAAAAAATAAGTTTTAGAGGACTTGGAGTATCAACAAAAGGAGATAATTATGGTCTTTTGGTATTCTTTCTAGAATTTTGAATTTTTAACTAGTACATGTTAGTTATACATAACTATTGAAGGGTTGGGGGTATGGAATCGTGAAATTAAAATGGTGACTCATGATAATTTATGCATTGATGATTGAAATTATAAAAGGAAATTTGACTTGTCATTTAAGTGCTTGTTTGGTATACAGTGTGGAGTTGGTTTTTGGTTTTGGTTTGGTTGAAGTTGGGTTGGTTGGAGTTGGTGTGGTTTTATTTTGGTTCCAAATTATGTTTGGTGCAGATGGTTTTGGTGTGAGAAAAAGTGATGCTGAAAAACCAAATCATGTTCGGTAGAGTTGGTATGGGTTGAAATTCTGAATATTAATATAATATATTTTAAAATATATTAATATTATAATATTAAAATATATTAATATTTGAGTTTCACATTTTATTTATTAATAAATATTAATATATATTAATATTAATATATTAATATATGGGTTTCACATTTTATTTATTAATATATATTAAAATATATTAATATATGGGTTTCACATTTTATTTATTAATAAATATTAATATTAATATATTAAAATATTAATATTAAAATATTAATATTAAAATATTAAAATATATTTATATTAATATTTTTTAATATATTAATATTATAATATATTAATATATTTAATTTTTCAGAATATTTAATTTTTCGAAATTTATTAATATCAAAAATGAATTTGCTACAGTGTTGGTACCAAAACCAAAACCATAAACCATAAAAAATGATGGTTCCAAATTTTGATTCATTCCTTCACAAAAATTGCACCATGGAATTGCTACAGTGTCTACTCCAAATTTTCACACCATTTGCCAAACATGGAGTGGAGCAAAATTTTCAAACCAAACTCAAAATTTTGGCTCCACTCCATTTGCCAAACATGCACTAATGAAATTTATTTGATTATTTCATATATAAGCAAATTTCAGTTTAGTTCCATTAATTTCACACTTACTTTAATTGATTATAAAATCGCAACTACTATCATCAGTCTCAATGTGATAATGAAATTCACTTATTAAATAATTTATTTACTGATTTATATATATATAAAAAAAGATCTCAGAATATTTTTATGACAAAAAAACAGTACTAAAGATTTCTATTTTTAAATTTATTTGATTATTTCATAATTTTCAAGTTAGAAAACACTTTTTGAAAAATGCAAATAATTTGAGTCCGTGATGAAAACGACGCCGTTCCTAAAGCACTGTTTCGTGCCCATCCAAACGTTGTCGTTTTGCATTCTGCGAAAGAAGAAGAAACCTGAGAACTGGTTTACACACTTCAAGAGAGAAAAAAAACTCCGCTTCGTTCTCTCTCCGATTCGATTCGATTCAATTCTCAATCTCTGTTCGATTTGAACACTACATACTCAATTCACTTCCTAAATTCATTACATTTAATTTTACCTATTTGATTCATATATATATACACACACATATATATATCGATTTAAATTAGTTTGTGGGTTTGATTGGGGATTGAAGATGAAGATACAACACGTCATCTTTTTAGCTTTCGTCTTCTGTATTCATCAAACCCTCTCTCTTCCCTCGAAAGACACTCTCGGTATTCCTCCCAAAGGTAAATCCTCTTCTCTCTCTTATATTTATATATATATATATATATGTATATGTATATGTGCATATTGTTTGTGATATTAATGTGTACGTTACATGGATGATAACAGATCAACAGTATTACACACCAGTATCAGGCTACATCAAATGCCGAGACGGATCCAAGAAATTCACCACATCTCAGCTCAATGACGACTTCTGTGACTGCCTTGATGGCACCGATGAGCCAGGTCTACTCACTCACACACACACAAAAACTCATATTATATATATATGTATGTATACATACACACACACAATGAGCTGTGATGTGCACAGTTTTCCCCCTCTCTGTATGTACACACACTCACACATATTTGTATGTGTGTTTATATAGTCCTATCTACGCTTGTGACTAATATTGTGATAATCAGAAATCAGACATAGTAGTGGGGTTTTAGGGACTTGTGATTGTTTCATATGTGGTAATGGGAGGCATTTTGCTTCTTGACAAAGTAGTGTGGTGGTTTTGCAGGAACATCGGCGTGCCCTAGTGGAAAATTCTATTGCCGGAATGCAGGGCACTCTCCGCTAGAATTATTTTCGTCTAGGGTCAATGATGGTATCTGTGGTAAGAAATTAGAAATCCCCTTTTGCTTGACTTCTTCTCTGTTGTTTTTCTTTGATAAATTTAGCAGACAAGTATTGAATCAAGCTGCTGATGATACTAACATTAGGAATGTATGTAATTTGGATCCCTATATAGTGCGTTATATCTGAATACCAAATGGGTTTAAACTCGCCTTTGCGTATGACACTTGAAAATGAATTTTAACTGGTGTTCATCTGGCACTTTATTTTGGTTGTGACCCAAAACGATAAAGAGTCAATTTGGTCGTTGTAAGTTCATGAAGAATGAGAAAAGACTAGTTCTTTTTACTATGTGAAGTAACCGTGTCCGGCAAGTGAATTGCGGATGTGGAACACTTGTGATTAAACTTAAGTTTCCTCATTTATGATTCATAATTATCTGTCTGCTTGTGTGCTTTGCCCCATTGTAGTTGGTTTTCGTGATTTGTACATAACACTTGTGATTAAAACATAAGTTTCCTCATTTGTAATTAATAATTATCTGCTTGCCAGTGTGCTTTGCCCCATTGTACTTGATTTTCATGATTTGTTGAACATACAGCTATATATAATGCGATTACCCAAGTCCATGCATAGATTCCAAATTTTACATAATTCATGGACAGAAAAAGCTATCAAGAGGGCACACTCTCACCTTGATGCAACTGTAATGCATCCGTTGTTCAAGTTATTTTAGCATTGGTTGTTTATCTTAATAGTCTCACAGGACTCGAGAAGTAGACAGATCTATACACTTTATAAACAATTATACCTGAAATAGGAATATCAATGTGACATTGCATGTGCTCCATTAATAGGTCTATGCTCTGGTTTTACATTGCTTAAAACCTTTAACTTGCAATCTTCATACTTGATAGTAAAACAATTATTTGTTTCATCTTGTTAGTTTGTTATGATATTTTTATCCACAAGTGGACTAATAGTTTTAAATTTCGACCTCTCCACATTGAGCAGATTGTTGCGATGGGAGTGATGAGTATGATGGTAAAGTGAAATGCACAAATACATGTTGGGAGGCTGGAAAGGTTGCTAGAGATAAGTTGCAGAAAAAGATTAAAACATTCCAGGAAGGGGTCACTTTGCGAAAGCAGGAGGTTGAACAAGCAAAACTGGCTATAGCCAAAGATGAATCAGAATTATCGAAACTGAAAGATGAGGAGAAAGTGCTTAAAGGGATTGTTGAACAGCTTAAGGGTATATCCTTTCATTTCAATTAAGTTCCTTATTCTGATTATAGTTCTCTTCTTCCATTATATATTTTTTCATTTCTCATCATCTGTGTCCTATCCACTCTAGTATTGTGCGTGCCGTTTCTACTTCATATTCACAAGTTAATTCCAAATTGAGTAAAGTTTATCGAACCAATGCTTGGTAAAGATGTTTAATGTGAATTGCAATTGAATACCTAAAATAATGGAGGGGTAGACAGGTAACTATCCAAGAGAGATGGCACTAGATCATCATCAAATTTAGTGGTCCTTACTGCCCAATTGACAGAACCATGTATCATTCCATATTCTGTAAATTTACTCATGTCTAGGAATTTAAACTTTCTCATAACCTGACAGCAAAATATGTGGTGTACAAAAACCTGAGTTCTTATTGGACTGCTGAATCATCTCAAGATTGGACGGGGTGAATTTGCCATATGATCCCTCTGAATTGCGAGGTTTTGAGGAATTTCTTTATAAATGGAAATGGACATTTTATGTCCACCCTGTATCCATGTCCTACATTTTATTTAGATTTTACATGGTGGTATATCCCTGTTCAGATTGAAATGATATTTATTAAAGTTCCTAAATGATGAAGGGTCAAAATTGCTTTTATCCTCTCTTATTAGACAAATCAAAGCCATTCCTTGGCTAATTCCAATTCAGTAATTGTATTAGTGCACCTACTGATACATAGAATTATAGGATAAAACAAAGCTTATTGTTACTGTCCGTTTGCTTTGCTGACCTTGTAGATCGCAAGGAACAGATAGAGAAAGCAGAGGAGAAAGAACGCTTACAGAAAGAAAAAGAAGAGAAGGAGAAAAAAGAAGCTGCAGAAAGGAAAGAAAAAGAAGAGAAGGAACAAAAAGGAGCTGAAGAAACTAATTTGGATACTACTATAGATGTGGGGGAAGCTGACAACCAAGAAGGAAAACTAACAGACAGTACAAATGGTGACAAAATTGGACAACTAGAGACCTCTCCTCATCAGGTTGGACTGATTCTCGTTTAGTATTTGAGGCCTAACTGTAGTTATAGGTACAAATCTAATATACAGATGTTATTGCATATCTTCCAAAGTTTGCATATTAAAATGTTTTTGATAGTAAAATACAAACTCTACGATTAGGAGGGTGAGGCACCAACCTTTGGGATAAAGATAATACTCTTGTTACATGAATCATAAATCACATTTCAGTTGACGCCCGACTTACTAGTGAGCGCTTTGCCTGAGGTATATAGATAAACTTGTATGGGCCTAGAATTCAGAAATAGAATCCTATGTGTAAGATTGCCATGTCCTCGTCAAGGCTTGCAAATAGTTCAAGTTGCATTTTTTGAAAGATACTAACCCAGGCTTGTAAATAATTCTGCATCGATTTCTCGAGTTTCAAGACTGGCATCTCTGCATCCTCAAAAGTGTCCAGGGCTGTGATCTGCTCCTAGATAGTTGAGGCATAAGACTCGAGGCTAGATGTGATGCAGTCCATTTGCGTTGCAGCATGTTTATCGTTAGTTTTCTGACATCACAAATCCTAGTTAATTTTGGTTAAGAGCCTACTTTTTGTTGAATGAAAGCTTATTATTTTTTAATCAATTATTAGTTGCCTATGGATGTGATAGACACTCTTGTTGTGTATCTTATTAACTTCGTTGCAGTTTTTGGAATGTTACACGTTATATTGTTTCTTTCTATGTGAACATTTGGTGATTCTGAGTATGGTTTTTATAGAGTTTAATGCCTTTCTGTGCATCAGTTCGTAACATGTGGTATTGCATTCCTACAACCTGTAAATGCCTATGCTAATGTGACCACTCCATATTGCAACCTCTATTCAGTTGTATTGCAAATACTTGCTTTTGTCCAGTTCTCTCATTTACAGCCTTCTGATAGGATGTGGCACAAGAAGACAAAAACTCAGTAGGTGAAGCTGCGCATATTCATACTTCTGAGAATGAAGGAACTCGGAGAAATGGGGTGGAACAGGGAAATGAGGATTCTGGCAGTGTACGTGTTTTTTCCAGAAACAGGTTTCACTAAAACTGGTCCTTTCCTTATCTTAGACAATAGATATTAACATGTTTTTGGATCCATTTCTACCATGATTCAGCAAGTTCCAATGAAAGAGGAAGATTCTCCTATTGCACAGGAAACTGGTGTTGACACTGGAATTAAGGTAACTCTTGATCATGCTACTAAACTGATTACTTGGTTACTCTACATAATTCCATCCTGTTCAACTCATGCTATTACTTGATCACTATGTTCGTCAAATTGGGCTGTAGTACAATTCTGCTTCTTGAGAATGTTATTAAATAGTATTAGTGTCTCTACATAGCTCTATCTTGTTAAGTTACTAGATTACTTAACTACTTTAAAGCTAATACGTCTTGTGGCAGAACTCGGAAGGGTTCTTTCCTTTTAAGCTTGTTTGACAACATTTTTAGTGATCCTCAAACCATAAGTTGAAACCCTAAAGGAAAAAGATAGAGAATTTTGCACATCAGCCTGGTGCTATGGACCAAAGATGGTTAATGCGGTATGGGTCACAGATTTTCAATGTAGTCAATGTTTGGCCTTGAGAATACTTTAAACACTTCTTGCTTTTGGGCTGCTGGCTCACTGTGCCTCAGTAACATTTGGATGCTCACCAAATTTTAAACCTTATTATCAACCCTTATCTTTCTCAAGTAAAGTCACATACCGCGTTACTGGATGGAATGAACCAGATGAAGACTAGAAAAAAAGGGTTATTACCTAGTATGGCTCCTGTGAATGACAATTGAAATCTTCATTTCTTTCTGAGATGAGGTTGGACGGAGAAGAAACATCAATTTAAGATGTAATGGTCAAGTCTTAGACAAACAAAGTGGCCTGTGGTTCTTGACATTGTTGATCATCTATATTATCATGCTATTCTTTTGGTGGGTACAATAGTCAGAGGTAGATACACAGGTGATCTTTAAATAGTAATATGGTGTTTGATTTTGATAAATCAAAATATATCTCAAAGAAAGTATATGTCTAGCTATAGATATCTATTTATATATACCATCTCCACACAAGCTCGATTTAGGTTCTGAACTTCATGGAGATGAACAGATTTTTGGGGGAAAAGCTGCGAAGAAAGCAGAAATCTGTTTGAAGCAAACAGATAAGAACACAACAGTAGTAAGGTAGATAGAAATACTTCACTCACTGTGGAGCCTAGATTTCTAAAGGCAGGTCTGGGAAAAGTCTAATCACACCTGATTTGCTCTCGCTTTTATTAGTGATTTTATCTCTTGTAGTCACTCCACTCATTAGTCTTGACTTTCTCATTTTCGCTACATGGAGGCGTCGTTTTTATTTGTATTTTAGGAACCATGATTCCGCTCCATACAGCATAGTTGGTTTAATGTTGGTTCTATAGAATTTCTTTTTAGCCTATCTGTGAATCATATATCCCATAAAATCTCACTAAGTCACTAGCTTGCCTCCATTTTGCCCAAACCGGCCCAAATCCTATTATTTGAATCACTATTTGGATCATCGATCCTGCATACCGGAAGTGCTTGTTTGAGTAGTCCTTTAGTTTTGAAGTGCTATCATTATATTATCAATATTCACTTTTTTATTAAATTTTTAATTCAACTAATTTTCAATCCTTATTTACCCTTGATACTTTTTCCATCTGCAAAGGATATTTCTCTTAAATCCACAAATTCCTGTGGGAGTTTTGCAAATTGTTTTGGAATCTCAAAAGATGACAAAAGCTTTCTTGATATCCTTGTTTGAGTTGGTTGTACGTGGTTGCCTTCAACTTTTGTTAAAGTAATTACTTATTCAAGAGAAAGGAAACATATATATGTTGACTCGATGGGTGTTATCTATCCTCTGTGTTGTTTTTGCAGGAAAAAGATGCATCTGAAAATACTGAATCTTTGTCGAAGGAAGAGCTGGGTCGACTTGTTGCTTCTCGTTGGACAGGAGAAAATACTGGGGAGCAAACCAAGGAAGTTGGTGATGTAACAGATGATCACGGGAACCATGAAGAGACACCAAAAGATGCCGATGTTGACCAATATGAGAGCTATGATTCAGGAACTGAGGATGATAGTCACAAATACGATAGTGAAGAACCAGAAGACCCAGTTGAAGATTTTGGGGACGAGGATCATGGTGATTCTAGTTCTTCATACAAAGCTGAATCAGATGATGATTCGGACTTGTCAGGTTAGCGTCTGTTGTTCCAATTTCCTCCATGGAAGTGTGAATCTGTTGGTTATGCTTTGTTCTGCAGCTGCAACTTTTTTTTTTTTTTTTGCCTGATCGAGCTAGGCTAACTACATGTTCAGATTTCACCACAAGAAGCCCATCTTTGTTGGAGAAGATACAACGGACTGTGCGGAATGTTCTACAAGCTGTTAATCCATTCCAGGCTCCAGTGAACATATCCGGTACCAATTGAAATCCTCTGTTTTTTTCAGCACTTAAACCTTGGAATCAGTTTGTAAATGGTTTGTATTTTGCATTTGACTTGTTTAGAGGCTGCTCAAGTACGCAAGGAATATGATGAGTCCAGTGCAAAGCTGTCAAAGATAGAGTCAAGAATATCAAGTTTGACTAGAAAGCTAAAACACGATTTTGGTAAGTTGTTTCACAGAAGTGCTTGCAGTTATATTTTAGTGTGGTTTTCATATGAACAGGTTATACAAATAGTAGCCTGGTTGAACTCCATCTTTATATGCAGGACAAGAGAAGGAGTTCTATTCATTCTATGATAAGTGTTTCGAGAGCAAGCAAAACAAGTTCAGTTCTTATTGCTTACTTCATACTTGGCTCATTTTATACTTTAGTGACACCACAATATTTTTCATTTTACTTTTTAACTAAGCAAAGGTCATGCTTCAGGTATGTTTACAAGATCTGCCCCTTCAAAGAAGCTTCCCAGGAGGAGGGCCACAGTAGAACTCGTTTAGGGTAGGTATCTGTTTCATTCAAGTGATCTTATTGGTAATCAGGTTGTTCATCTTGCATGTTTAATAATTTTATGTTATTTCACCTCGGGGATCCAGGTTGGATATGAACCTGAGGAGTCCCATTACTGGACAAGCAATTAAAAGAGTTCTATGTTGTCCTATATGTTTAAAAATGTGATGAGTAGGTGTTATTTTAGTGCTCTCTCGGATAGAGAGTTTTTCAAATCTGGAAAGAAGATTATCCACCCTATCCTAATGCATGCACACCTCATGTGTAGATTGATGTCAATAGACTGACAACCAAGCGTGATGGATGCATTTATTGTTGTGTCGCATCCTTGCTGTAGCTATCATCCTCATTTTGGCTACGCACTTATTATGTTCCCTTCGTTTTCTGAATATAGGAGATGGGGGAAATTTGAGGACTCATACAAAGTCATGCAATTTTCTGATGGTGATAAATGCTGGAATGGACCTGACAGAAGTTTAAAGGTACTCTCAGATCATTTTTATTTGTTGAGTTAAGCATTGGTTTACTGTGATTTGGGGGATTTCCTTATATCTTTAAATCCACCTTTTCAATTGGCAGCCATATAATCTGTTGAGATTTTTCCCAGTTCCGGGCTACCTTTAAATGCTCAAAGTAATATTAAACCATTTAACTGATTCTGTTGGTGATGATATTGTCAATGTATCTCTTTTTTAAGCCCCTCTTAAAATGCATTACTTTTTATTTTGATTAGTTTAATGGAATTCAACCAAGATTTGGAGTCTCAAATGATGTGCCCATAATGTGTATGTTTGTTAGGCTACAGGGAGCTGTTTATTTTGTTCTCCTTTTTCTGGTCACCCTCCCCAGAATAGTGATATGTATGTTTCATTCTCAAAATTTTATTATTGAATTAATTTGTTTAATCCATAGTTCCATTGACATGATTTAATACCATTGATGAATTTTGTATTGGTTTGTTAGTAATAGTCAGGATGAAATGTAGACCAATTTTTTCTCTTCATACTTTTGTTTACGGTAAATGCAATGAAACATATCAAAATATGTTCAATAATACCATTGTTTCTATGTGACGGAAGTAGAAGATGGAAGGTATTAAGATTAGTGGTCTGTAACAGGAATGGGATTATTACTGAATAGGATTATCAACTAATTTTGTAGACTAAATTCAAATAGAAGATCGAGGTTGAAATTGGTAATTTAAAGTATATTAACAAAAAGTGAAATCATTGCAATGAGTTTAGAAGTTGGGAATTATGATTAAAATGCAAATGAAAATAGCTCAAAATGGGATTCAAAAAAGCATGGTTCCTGAAGAGTGATGCCATTATGCTCTGTTCAGGCCATTATAAACTGTTGCACCTGTTTTTATTACTAATCCTGAGAGGGCGGTCTGTAAGCCATAACTTGTTCAGGGCCTTGCAACTTGACAGTCATTAATTGATAATCTTGAATTGTCTAATTTGTCTTATACGACATAGTGTGGGAACTTTGTGCAATTAACAAAAGGTGATTTTTTGGTACTGGTTGGAGGTGATGATTTATCTCTGTGGCTTTTTGTAATTATACAGGTCAAGTTAAGATGTGGGCTGAAAAATGAGCTTACTGATATCGATGAGCCAAGTCGTTGCGAGTAAGAAACTCTCTCTCTCTCTCACACACACACACACACTTTGCACATGTATTCACTTGCCTAAAATTCATTCTGTCATGCCAGATATGTAGCATTATTATCTACCCCTGCTCTGTGTCTGGAAGAAAGACTCAAGGTACTTGTCTTAAATCAATTCACTGTTTCCACCTATTCTCTTTTGCGCTTGAACGGCTAATGAAATTGGCGATGGTGTAATGTGATAGGAACTGCAAGTTAAATTAGACTTGATGAACAAGGAACAACCTCAAGATCATGACGAACTTTAAGCCATTTGGATAGGTCTACGTAGTTGAGTAACTTGATTCATTTTCTTTGGGAGAATCATCGGTTTCATCTTCAAAAGTACCACCAAACTCAAGGCAACCTCTTTGCAGGTAGTATTATAAACTGCAAGCAATATATATGAAGCGACTGCACTATTTATATTCTGTTATGGAGCTCACTTCATATAATAGTTTACTTTCTTCATGAAATGATGAGTGAGGCATAGGGAATGGAAGGAACCAAAAACAACTAGAGAAGAGGGATTAGTTGAGGCTTGGGAACACTTGAAATCGATAGAACTGATCTTGATATTGTCAAGCATGTTCGCTATGAAATGGTTAAAGTTCTGGCATTACATTTTTGATTTTCATAGTTTTAACTTGTAAGATGTAACATACGTACCCAAGTTTTTGTTGACTTGAATCCGATATCACTGAGTTAGAACCCTTGGTAATATCAAATAATATTTCTCTCTGCCCTGTGTTATAGTCCTGAGAGATTGCATTATGGTTATAATTATTAGCTGTCTGAAGTTTGTTTCAAGAATGGGGGAGATTTGTCTGTGGGTTCATTGTGATTTATATCTAATTTTATTTCTAGTTATACATACATACATATATACATACATACATATATATATATATATATATATATATATGTTTTTGAACACTAGATTTATAAAGTATATCAAAATACTTCATGAAATATGAATTCTTCTGATGATTCTCTGTCTTCTACAATTGCTATTCACACCGTTTTTACAGTTTTTTTTCTTCCTCCTTTTTTTTTCTCTTACTATTTTTTTATTATTCTGAAATATAAGTTCTTGGGTTTTTGGGTGCTGTACGGGGCAAAGCCTGGATATCCAGTTCCAAGAAAAAAAAGAAAATAAAAACAAAAGTAGTGAATTGATGTACCAGTTAATAAAGGTAAATATTCCAATATAATCATCTCAACATTTATACCTGCATGTGTATTCCAGCAAATATTGTCCTGTACCAGTTAAAAAAAAGGAAAATCTGTATATCTAACAATTTTATGGATTGGCAATATGTTTAAAAAGGAAATTTAATTAGAAAAATTGTTGGGAATATTATGTTAACAAAATGACTGTCATCATTTATTTCGTTTTTGGCGCTGAATTATTCTTCTAATTTTCTAGAACATGTATTCTTCTAATTTTCTAGAAGAACGTGTTTTAGATCTTCAAAGATTAGAAACAAAGATAACATTTAATTAATTAAACTATAGTGAGAGAGTTGCTTCTTTGTTGACCATAATATGAAACCAAATTGATTGGTTGAACTTCAATTGCAACGTTCAATTATGGGCTGTCTTGTGGGTCAACTCTTTGAAGGATCAAAATGAAATCGAGGTAGATTATATTTTATTTTTTATTTAACAAAAAGGTGCTATGCTATGCCATGCCTTGTTTCCCAAAATGCTCATGAAATACTTTTGCAAATTTACCCATTGATTTTAAAAAAACATGTTCCCATGTAAAGTAGAGAGAGTATATTCTATATTTCAAAGGAGGATATTATATATAGTATTGGCTTCAATTTTAAAATTTCCATGTAGAAATTATAGAAAAATGCACTTATGGATGCTGATTAAAGTGAGATTAACATGTACATAGAATAAAGAGAGTATTTGATAATATTAGCTTTGTTCTCAAGCTTGTCAAAATATTCAAGTAATAAAAAAAAAAAATTATTAGGCATATTCGTTTATATGAGTCAATCACCAACCAATAGAGGGTGCTTTCTTTTGCTTGCAAGTGGCATCAAAGCATATTCTCTTGATTATTAGAATATGAAGATTGATTTTTTTCTTCAATATGATTGAGTTGTGACTAACGTGACTCCATCAAATAATTAATGAATTCATTGATCTATTTAATTTGAACTGTGGGGGTAAAGTTCCTCTCTATGCACCATTCGAGGTGTATAAATCACCACCACCACCACCGCTAGAGTTTTAACCAATATTCTTAAAATCGGGAATTTAAGTAAGATCGAAAGATTCTACCTACTTATTAATAAATAATTATGTTTAATTTTTTAAAGAATGATATATTTATAATATAACAAAAATATATTCAAGACATAAAATATGAATAAAAATATTAAGATTTTGGACATTTAATTATTTTCTCATTAGTTTGAACCATATATTGAAATATTTGACTAAATCATTAAGATCTTGGGCCTTTCATTGGGAGGACTTAAATCCTCAAATCATTATTTTCGCTAATTTTTTTAAAAAAATAATATGAGTAGAATCGTAAAATCGTACAGAATCGTAAGATTTTACGGATCAAGATTCCAATAACCATGATTTTAACAGTGACAACAAATGATAAATGTTAGATAATACAATAATCCAACACATGGTTGAGGTCACATGATGGTCACTTGTATTAACCCCACTAACACGAATTGGATCTTTTTAGAGCGGTACTATTGTTGGCACTTTATTACTATATTTTCATGACTCGTCATGTTTCTCTATTCTCAGTTGAAATATATTTGAAGTAAATCATGGTTTGATTGAAGCGTGATTGAAATGGGACCATGATTTATCGTTCAATATTACATATGATTGGTTAATAATAATTTTTCAAAATATAAATATTATTATAAAATAATATTTATTCAATACTTACATCTAATAAAAATATTGTTCTTTCGTTACACCATATCAATGTCTCAGAGAATGGAACATCCCATTTACATGTTCTTTTTTTTTAGTTGGTTAATATTTCAAAGCCATTGTTTTTGCCCTCATATGATAACTAGAACCAAGGGCTTCTTTGAGAAGTGGTTTTTGGGCTTGGTTTTGATTTTAGTCTTTGATTTCAATATCAAATCATGTTTGGTTGGTGATTTTTATAATTGGTTTTGGGCTTTTTAAAACCAACCATTAAAACCTTGGTTTTGGCCTCCCAATTTTGACCTATCTCTCTCTCTCTTTCTATATATATATATATATATGGCCGAAAATATGAATTATTTTGGAAAAAATAATATATAATATTTGGAAAAAATTTATTTTTCAGAAAAAAAATATATTTTGAAACATAATATATATTTTTCGCAAAATATCATATTTTGAAACATAATATATATTTTTTGCAAAAAAAATTATTTTTCGGAATTTTTTTTATATTTTGGAACATAATAAATTTTCGGAAAAATATTTTTCAAATTTTATATTTTGAAAAAAATATTTTTTGGAAAAAAATCATATTTTAATATAATTTTTCAAAATTTTATATTTTTTTGAATTTTAAATATTTCGCACTTTTAAAAAAATATAAAAAAAAAGTGCGAAAATTTTATAATAAAATATAAATATTTCACACTTTTCAAAAAATAAAATAAAAAGTGTGAAAATTTTATAATTTTCTGGAAATATTTTTTCAAAAAATATATTATGAAAAACAATATTTTCGGAAAATTAAGTTGGAGAAAAAAATTTTGGAAAAAATTAGAAATATTTCGCACTTTTTTATATTTTCTGGAAAGTGAGAAAATTTTATAATTTTCTGGAAATATTTTTTTAGAAAATATAATTTTCTGGAAAGTGCGAAATATTTTTATCAAATATATATATATTAATATATATTATTTGAATTTTATATATAATTTTCACATTTTAAAATATTTTTATCAATTATATATATATATTTTTGAATTTTAAAAAAATAGAAATTTAAATATTGTTTTATATGATTTTTGAATTTTATATATTTCTTTCGAATCTATATATGTTTCCCCATTTTATATCTTTTTTTTCTAAATTTAAAAAAAAATTAGTATATAATATAATTTTTCAAAATTTTATATATTTTTTCGAATTTAATATATATTATTTGAATTTTATATATAATTTTAACATTTTAAAAAAAAAAATTCGATTATATATATATATTTTGGAATAAAAAAATAAAAATGTCAATTATTTTCGAGAATTTTAAATATTTTTTAATTATATATATATTCATTTTAATATTTTTTTCCAATTTTATATATATATTTTTTATATTTATAATTTTTAATATATATATATACTAATATATATAATTATATAAAGATCAAGATCAACTCCTTACTATACATGATTTTAGATTTACCTAAAACCATCAAAGATCACAAAACTAAAATCAAAATCAAAATCAAAACCAAACCCACGTTACCAACCGCCCAAGCATTAAGAATATGCCTTCTTAGTCAATGTCACGTGATACATACATTCATATAAATATACACATATATATGTATATATATATATATATATACAAATATACGACTTTTCTTTTGTTGGAACTTTGAAAGAGCGTCGAAAAGCCTGGATAGGGCCCACTTGACATTTTACCATCTACGACTACGACCCATTCTGCCAGCGAACCCATTTGCTGAATAGAGTCAGCTTTTAAGGCCCACCCACATACATATATATATATACATATATATATATACATATATATATATACATATATATTATGTATGTATATACGTGTATATATATATATTCTGACTTTTTTAAAAAAATTAGTTGATTGGTCAAATATAACAAGTAAGATTCATTTCCATGAAGTTAGATCGACACTGGTTTAAAAGGGTCTTCAAAACTACTTATTTACCAATTTTGCTATTTGGAACTCATTTAATAAAAGTTACTCGAAATTCTTATATGAAATAAATTTAACCTTCATTTTGAAATTTTAAATCAAATGATATGAATCATATGATGAATATGTTACATAAATCTTCCTAAATCTTGTACAATTCTAGTGGGATCCAACTAGGTAGAGTGAAATTAAATGATAATATATACTTATTATGTCATACCACTATTAATTTTCTCCTTAACAAACCCACTCCCTCCTACAAAAAGTAATTTAAAATCGTACCTCAACATCACCTATGTCAATAGCATTGTTAATTTGGAAAATTTTAAAATTTATTTGGAAAATAAACACATGTATAGCCGACTCTTGTGCTCGTAAAAAAATAAAGAAAAGAAAATAGATCAAATAATTTTTTCCATATACTCTCTCCCCACACTATGTTAGTTACTATGATTATTAAAAATAGGAAAAATATCATTTACCTCCTCTAAAGTAAGGCCTAATTACACGCGCACCCTCTTAGCATTTCAATATTACAATGACCTCCCTCGAATTGATCGGAGCTCCGGTTTGATTCAAGTATCATATAAAATTATCAAACAGTCATCCATTATAATATTCTATTTTCAGTTCAGATATTTAATTTGGTAAATTTAGAGGGGAAAAATAGAGAATAAATGAAAAGTTGAACCCTAACTTCCATTTCTTTCTAATCCACCATTGTTGTTCACCTACGAAACTTTGTTTAAATCACCCAAGACCACCCTAAACCCAAAATCCATTTCTCTCTATAAACCAACACTTTCTCTCTCTAAAATCCACCATTTTTGTTCACCTTTGAAGCTCTATTCAAATCACCCAACGCCCTCCTAAACCCATTTTTCTTTATAAACCCACACTTTCTCTCTCTAAAAATCCACCATTGTTGTTCACCTCTGAACAGGGTCAGCTCTGGGGGTAGGCGGCGGGCCTAGGCCCAATGGGGGCCCTAAAATTTGCTTTTTTCCTTTCAAGTAGTATAGGCCAAAAAACAATTTGTATGTAAAGTTCAAAGAAGATGAAACACAATAGACCAACACAATCTCTTATAAATTCTTTTTACGTAGTATGGGCCAAAACAAATTTGTACTTCAAAACTCAAACAAAATAAAATCAAATTGGTCAACTGTAAGTGTAAAAATTTACTCACATCCAAGATACTTTATTTAGGCTCAAATGGCCGTATTTATATCTTCAGCCCCTATACTAGTTTCCCTATTTAATAGGGTCATGTTCCCAATTACATGGAGTCATGACCCACATGGTTAATAACTTCCCACTACCAAGAGGTAGTGGGTTGTTATTTCCCATTATCTAAGGGATGATGGGCTCATCCTATTACATGGATTTTAGGTTGTGGGATAATTATTTGTTTGCTTATACATGAGCCTGACCAATACTGGGCTTTAAAAACAGACTTGGGCCTGTTGAATTTCAATATTTACACTAGCCCCATTCGGGTCTAGCATACGGATCCGTGAGCTTGGCCATAATTTCCATGAATTGATTGCTTTACAGCTGTGTATGATGGCGCCAGCATCATTATTGCGAAGAGGCATGTGGATTTCAAATTTTAGAAAAACGGTTGCCTGTTCCGCTTTCACCGTGTTTGAGTCCTTGGGAACCGGCGCGCCTCCTCTGTCATTAAATGACGGTTGTTGGTATGTCCGAGTGTATATAAACCTATTCTTGGGCTTCATTTCTGACTCTCATTTTTTCAATTCTTGAGTGTGATTTGTAAACAGTAGTGTTCAAGCTTCCACCGTTGTTCATACTTTGGCCGCCGAAGCTTCTTCTAACTTCCCGCCGGTACATTCTGTGTAAGTTACCACTTTCTTTTCATTATGTCTGGTAATGACACTTCAAGATCGACTGAAGGAACAATCCCTCGGGAGTATGGAGGATCTGATGCATAGAGCCCTCCTTCCGTGAATCTGTCTTCTTCATCTTCACCTTCTTCCTCCCCGCCCTTAATCAGTCGCCCGAACCCTCCCAATTCAGCAATTCTAGTGCCAGACCGTCATGAGGGGATTTTTGTTCCTGAGACGCATGACGGGGCAAATATGCCTGATATTCTGCCCGTTAGGGCTTCTATTCCCATTAATCCTGTAAAGGCAGATGCACCTGAAGGCATTCCTATTGGGGTTTCTTCTGAGTCAGCCCCATTTATGGTTGAGCCTCTTGAAGCCCATAAGAGGAAATATGTGAACATCAAGAGTCTGAGGAGGGATTGCAAGGTCCCTAAAGAGGTGATCCTGAAGGAATATGACATTTCTTATGACTTTAGGATGGGAGACGGAGTGGGCCCGGATGAAGTATTGATGTCTGCTTTTCAGATCAAGGCGCTTCGGTTCCCTCTTCATCCGTCATTCCATTTCATTTTCTTTACCCTAGGGATCGGCCCTCTGCAGGTCAACCCAAATTTTATTCGGATAATATCCATGTTGATCTTAATCAATAGAGATAAGAACCTAGCACTGGATCTTGCTGATCCGCTTTTGTGTTATAACATAGTGGATCTGAAGGACTGTGAGGGGAGGTATAACTTTTACCCTTTCAAGGGTCGGTCAATTTGTAATGGAACAGAAAAAACGGAGAAGTACTGGAAGGAAAAGATGGTTCTGGTGAAGGGGGCTTGGTTCTATCCTCATTCTAAAAAATGGCCGATCCCAAGAGTTTTTGGGCGTCTGGCCCTTCCTCCATTTTCTTTCGTTCATAAGGAGTCGTGCCTCTGCTCTGGGTGTGACCAATTCAGAGCGGATTTCGTATATAATTTTTTAGGCTTTGATGATATTAACATAATGGCTCGGGATGTAGAGACCCGTTTTGCTCTACTAAAATCTAAGGTCTGGTCGGACCGTAAATCATGCACTGACCTATTTACTCCTGCCAATTTGCAGGGTATATCAAGGTTAGGAGCCAGCTTCAGGATGATGTTGAATCCAATCAGACCCGTATTCGATAATGATGATGATGATGTGGAAGAGGTAACTGTGCCTCCAACAGAGAATGAACAAGTGCCTCCAAATTCTGAGGCTCTAGCTGTGAGCGTCGCAGTGGTGGGTGAAACGTCTGGGTCTGCTTTTGTGCAGACCACTATTATTGATTTACTCAACTCTTCTTCTGCTCAAACCAGACTAGTGGATGAGGACAGACCTTCCAAGATAAGGAAATACAAGGGCAATGACAAGAGCTCAGGGTCCTCTGATCAATCTGCCCCCAGCCTCACTTCAATGGCTGCGATGATAGCTTGGGTAAAAGATTTGTGGACACCTTAGGAACTCGAGGTCCAAAGAGAAACCAAACTGGATGAGATTGTTGCTCGGACTCCTAGCTTGATAATGGGGGTATGTGTTTACCTAACCATAAGTTGCTCTTCTTTGTTTTAACACATTTTCCTGATGCACTTTCCCTTGTAATATTTTCTAGGCTTTTTTTAGCACGAGTGCATTGTGTATGCACTATGAGGACAACATTAAAGAGATTGAGCGCCTTAAGTCTGATCTGGCAGAGAGGCATGAAAGAGAGAAAGAGCTGAGGACTCAGTTGGGGGAGTTCCCTTACGAGGTCACTGCACTGGGAGATGAGCTTGCGAAGGCAAATGAGCTGAATGCAATTCTGTCCAGTGAGAAGGACAAGATTGCCTCTGATCATGAAGCTCTTCAGCATCAGTTCGGCATATCCCAGTCTACTTTAGAGATGTGCAAAAAGGGAGGCATTGACATGCACGAGCATTATTCAAGGCTCAACAGGATAGTGGCCGGGGAATTCTGGCGAAAAGGCTTTAACGCTGGAGTGAAATATCCAGCACTGAGGAAGATGAAGGACCTTGATGCCATGGATAAGGCCCTAGGGGTGAAGAGGCCTTATGCCAGCCCTGAGCCCAGTCATGCTAGAACCTTTTTACCGAATTCATCAAGGGATATTTGCCTGCTGACTCCCTCAATCCTTCAATTGAATTCTTCCTTCCGATTGAGCATGTTGATTCCTTGGGGAAGGATTTTAGCGGTCCAAGCCATACTTAGGCTTTTGCAATATTGTACTTCGTATTTTGCCATTCGGGCAGTTTTGTAACAGGCATAATTTTATTTTAAGAATCTGATCTGTGTTTTTGCTATCTTTTTAAAATATTGTAATTGTTCTCATGATTGGAATCAGGCTATCTAGCCCCAGTTATACCAATACTTTGGGAAATATTGAGAATGTGAGTCAGGCTTAGAAGCCTCTGTCATTTTAACACTTTAGGAAATATTTTACAAATTTGATCCTCCGAAAGTGTGAGTCAGACTTATGGGCCTCTGTCATTTCAACACTTTAGGAAGTATTTTACAAATTTGATCCTCTGAAAGTGTGAGTCAGGCTTATGAGCCTCTGTCATTTCAGCACTTTAGGAAGTATTCTACAAATTTGATCATCTGAAAGTGTGAGTCAGGCTTATGAGCCTCTATCATTTCAACACTTTAGGAAGTATTTTACAAATTTGATCCTCTGAAAGTGTGAGTCAAGTTATTTTAACTTATTTGTAGAATGAAAATACGATCATCTTTTATTATAATAAGGAAATTACAGAAATAGCAGCATCTAACTCAACCAGACTAACGAACTTGGAAAATTAAAAGCATGTGAATAGGGCTAGGCTCGACCTCCTTTGCCTATTTATTATATTCATGAAAAACGAAATGAACTTATCAAGGATAGTACCTCTTCAGCTGTGAGGCATTTTGTGAATTGGGTTCCATATAGCCATCGCTATTTCTGAGGCGATAAGCCCCTTGTCCAATGACTTTAACGACTGTGTATGGTCCTTCCCAATTTTCCCTGAGCTTGCCGATTAATCCGATCTTCTTTCTTAGAACCATATCGCCCACCTAGAATTCACGCCTTCTGACTTTCTTGTTGAAGGCGTTTCTGACCCTCTGATGATATGTTGTTAGTCTGATAGTGGCCTGACCTCATTTTTCCTTGAGCAAATCCAGCCCCTTAACAAGTTGTTGGTTGTTTAGTTCTTCTTGGTGCAGCTCTGTTCTGGCAGTTGGCTCTACATGTTATGTTGGGATGATTGCCTCTGTTCCATAGGCCATTGAGAACGGTGTTTCTCCTGTAGGGAGTCTTGATGTCGTCCTGTAGGACCAGAGTACTTTTGGGAGTTTATCTGGTCACGTTCCTTTAAGATCCTCCAACTTCTTCTTCAGAGTATTCAGTATCGTTCTGTTGGACCTTTCGGCTTGACCATTCCCCTGAGGGTATGCGACCGATGATGTTTTTAACTGAATCCCATGTTCATTGCAGAATTATCTGGTCCACCGATTATCCAGATTTGTTCCGTTGTCAATCACTATCACCCTTGGCACCCCGAATCTGCAGATGATGTTGGTCCATATGAACTTAATTACATGTTTGTGAGTGATGGTAGAATAGGATTCTGTTTTGACCCACTTGGTGAAGTAATCAGTTACTATTAGTGCTTGATTTACTGATCTGAGGGCCATTGGAAGTGGCCCTACTACATCAATCCCCCACTGCGCAAATGGATGTGGACTGAAGATGGGATTCAGTAACTCTGGAGGTGGATGGATGAAGTCTCCACGGAACTGACACTTCTTGCATCTTCTAACATAGGTTTCAGTATCTTGGGAGAGATAAGGCCAAAAATATCCCTGACTTAGGACTTTATGGGCTAACGTTCGTCCTCCGGAGTGATTTCCGCATGATCCCTCATGGATTTCCTTCATAATGGCAGATGCATCTGAAGGTGTGAGGCATCGAAGGTATGGACCACCAAAGGATATTCTATAAAGTTGGTCGTTCAGCAAAGCGTATCTGGCTTATTTTATGTGAATTTTCCGAGCCTCTGCTTTATCGTCAGGAAGGATACCATTCCTGAGGTAATCTTTTATGGGGTCCATCTAATTTGGCTCCCAAGGTATTACGCACACGACATCTGGCTGATGGATGTTTGGGACATCAAGGTAGTCGATCGGGGCGACTCTGGTAAAATCATGATCGTTGGTGGATGCCATATTTGCCAGTCGGTCTGTGTTTTCATTTTCTTCCCTGGGGATCTGACTGAGGGTATACTGCTCCAATCTATCTAACTCCATCTGAGCCAGTTTCTTATAGGGTTGCAACTTCTCCCCTGCGTCATATTCGCCTAGAACTTGCTTGACCACTAGTTGTGAGTCACTAAAGATATGGAATCTTCTGATGCAGAGGCTCTGGGCCAGTCGTAGTCCTGCTAGGAGTGCTTCTTATTCGGCTTCGTTGTTGGTAGCAAAGAACTCTAGATGGACTGACTGCTGGATTCAAGTTCCGTCAAGTGTTATAATTTTGAGCCCGATTCTTGAACCCGCTGATCTAACGGAGCCATCTACATAAAGCGTCCATTCGGGTTCGTCTGGCTCATTCAGAATTGACTCTGGTTCTGTTTCGAGGAAAAAATCAGCTAATGCTTGACCCCTAACGGTTGTTCTTGGCACATATGCGATGTCGAATGTTCCGAGCTCTAGGGCCCATCTGGTGATTCTTTCAGTTAGATCTGGCTTCGTCATAATGGCTCTTATAGGCATGGTGGTTGGTACCACAATGGGGTGGGTCTCAAAATAGTGCCTCAAGCGTCTCTTTGCATTGATTAGCGAAAGAACGACTCTCTCTGCCATTGTATATCTGGTTTCAGCATCAGATAGAGATTTACTGCTGAAGAAGACTAGCTTCTGGCATTTTTTTATCATCCTTCACTAATGTTGCACTGGTCGAGGCTGTTGATACTGCAAGGTACAAATGTAATGGCTCCCCAGGACTTGGTGAGGTGAGGATTGGCGGATTCCGGAGATACTGTTTCAATTTTTGAAGGGCCTCGGCCTGTTCTGGTCCCCATATGCTTCCTTTTCCGCCTCTGATTGCCTGAAAAAATGACCTGCATCGATCTGTCAATCGGGATACGAATCTGCTCAGTGTAGCTACTCTTCTTGTCAGCATCTGGACCTCTTTTTGCGTCTTTGGCTCTTCACAGCTTATCAGAGCCTTGACTTGTGATGGGCTGGCTTTAATTCCTGTTCGGTTGACGATATGACCGAGGAATTGTCCGGATAAGACTCCGAACGAGCATTTGGCGGGGTTGAGCTTCATCCCATACTTTCGGAGTGCATCGAACACTTCTTCAAAATGCCTGAGGTGGTCGTCTTTACTTCAGCTTTTTACCACTGTATCATCTATGTAGGCTTCAACCGTGGTTCCCATCTGACTTTTGAATATCCTTCTGACAAGCCTCTGATAAGTTGCACCTGCATTTTTAAGTCCAAAAGGCATTACTCTGTAACAGTATGTACCTTCTTCGGTAATAAAGGATGTTTTCTCTTCATCTGCCTGATTCATCGGGGTTTGGTTGTAGCCGGAGTACGCGTCAATAAATAAGAGTCTCTCATATCCTAATGTGACATCCACCATCTGATCAATTTTTGGCAGAGGAAAACAATCTTTTGGGCAGACCTTGTTTAAGTTGGTGAAGTCCACGCAGACCCTCCATTTCCCATTCTTCTTTCTGACTACCACCACATTTGATAGCCATGATGGGTACTTTACTTCCCTTATGAATCCAGCTTCTAGCAGCTTTCCCACCTTCTCAGATATAATTTGGTTCATTTTTACACCGAACCTCATCTGCTTCTGCTTCACTAGTCTGACCTCTGGATCAACGTTTAAGTTATGCTGAGCGACCGAGGGGTCTATGCCTGGCATATCAAGGTGAGACCAAACGAACACGTCTGAGTTCAGTTGGAGGAAGTTGATCAATTCGTTCTTTTCTTCTTTCTAGAGGTATGAGCCGATAAATGTGACTTTGGTGTGGTTTGTCTAACTAACATTCACCTCTTCTAGGGGCTCCGTGGTTGCCTGAGTCTCCTGACCCTCAGAGGAAGGGTCTGACTGTAATTGTTATTTCTCATTGTACAGGGACTTTTCTGATGTTTCCATGACTTGTTTGTTCTTTGGATTCAGATCCTTCAGAGATACTGAATAGCATTCCTTTGCTGATATCTGGTCTCTAGGGATATCCGTCACGTCCACTCCATTCGGATCAAGGCATCGCATAACCTGATGGAGAGTCGAAGGAACTTCTTGCATCCGATGGATCCACCCTCATCCCATCAGTAGATTGTATGATGGCTTGACGTCCACCACAACAAAGGTTTCTTTCAAAGTTCGGCGTGCAGCCGATACTGACAAATGGACTACTCCTATTGGCTCAACGTGCCGTCCGTCAAAACCGGCTAGAAGTGTTCGAGCTGGGCATAGCTGCGATACATCAATTCCGATTTGTCAAAGGCCCACTTCGTCATAATGTTGGTGCTGCTTCCTGGATCAATCATCACACGTTTGATCAGACAATTAGTTACCAGAAGAGTGATTACTAGAGGATCTTTATGGGGTGTCTGAATATTCTGCATATCGGCCTTTGAAAATGTAATTTTTGACTCTCCTTGGATGAGGGTTGTTTGACAAATTTTCACCGATTCGTCTGAGTTTGTGTGTCTTTCTCAGCTTTGACCTTCTGCTTCCTTTGGCCTCAATGTCCTCTTCACCTCCTTGGACCATGAGGATGACCCTCACTGGTTGCCTTGCTGCATAGTTATTCAGCTATGTCTGATTTGACTTGTCCGATTTTGGCTGATCCTTCATTATGTGGTCTGCGAGTTCCCCTTTGGCGATCATTGCTTCGACCTGCCTTCGGAGGTTCCTGCAGTCATTTGTATGATGGCCATACTCGCTGTGAAAGGCTCAGTGCTTAGTCATGTCCCTCAACTCCATCGGTTGCCTGATCGATGGAGGTAGTCTGAAAATCCTTTTGCTTTTATTTTCTTGGAAGAGTTTTCCAAGGCTGGTTTTGAGTGGAGTGGTTCTTTCTTCCGTCCGCTGATGCTTGTCTGGAATTCAGGATGATGAGGTTTATTGGTATGGCCCGTGTCGTTGAGGCCTCTGGTCCTTCATCCTTTCTTTGGACTTTGTTTCCACTGTTACTAGTGAGGCTCTTCCCTGCCTGACTGTTTCCTCATCTTATATTCTGAGATACCCTTGTGCTCTGGAATTGAGCTCACCGATATTGAGAGGGGGTCGTTTCACTAATGAAGAATGGAATTTTGTGCCAGGGATGACCGCCATACAGAATGTTTCTACTGACGACAGTTGTCGCAGTCATCAATAGAGGACATCTCCACGTTGAATCTAGATAAAAAGCTTTTGAGGCTCTCTCATTTCTCTTGCGTCACGGTGAAAAGGCTTGATATTGTCTTTCTCTGCCTTCGGTTGCTAAAGTACTGACTAATGAAACGCCTACAGAGGTCATTCCAGCTACTGATGGACTCGGGGGACTGCTTCCTGAACCATAGAAGTGGTGTTTCTGTCAAACTGGTTGAAAACACTTTGCACAGAAGTGTTTGGTTTCTCCCATAAACAGTCATTTTAGTCTGCACCTGGTAGATGTGATCGAGTGGATCCTTCGTACCATCATAGAGTGTAAAAATTGGTAGCACAAACTCCCCTGGGAATTCTGTTGCCTCAATCTCTTCTGTAAATGGAGACTGGGTCATATCTGTTGTTGCATGGATGGCCAGATCATCAGGGGTCTGTAACTTTAAATCCTTCATCACATCTCTTTGGATTTTGGCAGCCATTTCGTGCAGGTCGTTCAGGGTCGGGACATGTATCGCCGGTACCTCTCTTGTCATGGGATGGGAGGATTCTTCTTCTTCCCTCGGCACCTTGTCCGCTCGGGTGGTTGATACGTTTTGCCCATGATGGGAGTTAGAAGGCTCTAGCTCATCGTTCCTTGGTTGATCTATACCATCTGCTAGATTGGAATTTTGGAGAGGAAAAGGTCCTTGAGCCACTCGATGGATTAGTTCAGCATTCTGCTGTTCAAGGGTGGCGTTTCTCTACTCTACAGCTTCCAATTGCCTTATGACTTCTTCGAATCTGACTTCGTTGTTCGTTGACCGAGTAAACACCATATTTTGCCGAATAAGAATGAAAGTGTTGTGAGAGTGGAATAAATATCGTTTCCCACAAACGGCGCTAAATGTAAGTGTAAAAATTTACTCACATCCAAGATACTTTATTTAGACTCAAATGGTTGTGTTTAATATCTTCAGCCCCTATACTAGTTTCCCTATTTAATAAGGTCATGCTCCCAATTACATGGAGTCATGACCCACGTGGTTAATAACTTCCCACTACCAAGAGGTAGTGGGTTGTTATTTCCCATTATCTAAGGGATGATGAGTTCATCCTATTACATGGACTTTAGGTTGTGGGCTAATTATTTATTTGCTTATACATGGGCCTGACCAAATACTGGGCTTTAAAAACGGACTTGGGCCTATTGAATTTCAATATTTACACCAACCCACTCTCTTATAATTCTATTGAGTCATACTCAACCCACAATATATTATTAGGGCTGCCACTTGCCAAGATTGATTCCAAAATAAAAGGAAAAAAAAAACTTAACGTCTTTCCAACTCTAAGCGACTCTGCAACACGGATATTATTAGATGCATATTTTAAGAAATTGAATATATATATTTTTATTTTGTAATTCAAAACTACTATCAAGTTTAAAAGTCTACAATTTGACACCTACCAAATTCAAGTTTCATTCGTACTTTTGCAAATTTTCTTTTCTTATATATTTTTTTTCAACTGAAAAAAAGAATCAATTAATTCATTAGATGGTAAATTTTTTAAAAAGTTTATTCAGTTAGTGCATCTGCTTATATATACGCACAAAATGATTTTATCCACACCAGTTATAGTAATGATTCAATGTGATTGTTCTGTTTTTTATACTTTGTCATAATACCTATAGTTTTACGCTAATATTTTGTATGATTTTTACTCACGAGCATAAAATAATAACTAATATATATTCATTTATTTGTTGTATTTTATATACTTTGTTTTTTTATATTAATATATTTTATGTCTTTTATTGAATTTTTTTTTTTTAGTACTTTTGTGAAAAGGGCCTCATACTTAATTTTGCCTAGGGCCCCAAAATATTTTAACTATCTCATGTGGCCCCTACCTCTGAAGTTATGTTTGAATCACCCCACACCCTCCTAACCCCAAAAATCCAATACCGTTTTCTTCTAGGGTGAGGTTTTCTTATTTTAGTGCTCCATGGTTGTGAATCTTGTGATCTCGCAATGAACAAAGAGAGAGATAAGGGGCCTGTTTATTTATTATCCATATATATATATATATTTGTATATTTTTGAGAATATTTTTTTTTATATATATAAGGGTATATATGGTATTTTAGTGTCAAAAATGAATAATGTCATCAAAAAAATCATTGATCGACATTGACTATGAACGGAAGGGGAATGTGTTACGCCGGAGTTAACTTAGAAGTTATATATGCAATTTGAAACATTAGGGGGTGCGCGTGTAATTAGGCCTTACCTCTGGGAGGTAAGTGATATTTTTTCTTAAAAAATATTCATAATTTGCAAACCAATAAAAAAGTTTTAAAATTACTATTGGCCTTTAGATATTCATTAGATAGTATTAAATTATTATTGTTACAATATAAACTATATTTGCATTATTTATTCAATATTTATAATTAAATTCAATTTCTTAAATTAGGCCCAAACTGTGTGCGCTTGTTGAACAAGAAAAAGTAAATAATAATAGTAATATATATAGAACCTATAAATGTTGAAAGTACTTGTTGCTCAAGAAAAAGCACAACTCATTGTCCTAATAAGTCATTATAAAACTCACGCCTCCCTCTCCCAATTTTCTATCTACCATTGCTCTCTCTCTCTATATATCTATATATCACTGTATCTATATATTTATATCTCTCTCTATATATCTTTGTGTGTATTTGAGATCGATCGTGTGAGGGATCAGTCGATCGGTCTTGTGAGAAATGGAGATGATGATGAACCAATCGTCGGAGATGAGGCCGAAGACAAAGATTGTGTGCACTCTCGGACCAGCGTCTAGGTCTGTGGAGATGGTGGGGAAGCTATTGAAGGCGGGCATGAACGTCGCGCGCTTCAATTTCTCCCATGGATCGCACGAGTACCACCAGGAAACCCTAGACAATCTCAGAGCCGCCATGGAGAACACCGGCATACTCTGTGCCGTCATGCTTGATACCAAGGTATATATATGTATATATATAGGTATATGTATTTTTAGATGCATTAGTGTATATACACTCATATATTTGTTTTTATTTGTGATTGTGGATCTGTTTGATTGGTTTGTATGCGATCCGGATTGACTGGATTGGGAATAGGTCGGTGGATTTGACTCTGTGGAAGTAGCTTTTCCAGTGAATGTTTGTTTGTGGTTGTGCTTTGTATTGGTGTTCGTTTCTCTGTTTTGGGGGTTTTGGATGTATTCACATGCAATTTATGATCTGAACTTGATATCATTCTATGATGTTTCTAGGTCAATCTGGGGTTTTGTTTTTTCACTCTTCTATTCAAAATAGAATTATTGGTCTTTTTCCTAGTTCCTAGTAAACATGGTAATTGTATGAAAGGTAAGTGTGTGGGTAAAAATTAAATTTTCTTATTTGTTTAGAATTAGTTTTTGGAAGAAAATTGTGAGTTGATTAAATTATGAAAGGAAAATAGATTTTGTTGTTTTGGGTAATTGAAATTACCAAAATAAAATAGAGGACATTATTTATTGTAAGTTCATGACACTTCCTTAATGAATCAAAATAATTTTTGTCTTTCTTTTGGTTATCCAAAGCACCTTCAAATTTTCTTTTGCTGAGAGATCTTGGATGAATGTGGTGGGTGGGTGGTTAAAACTCATATTGAATGCTTTACGGGTTAGATATGATTTTATCTTCTAGAAGGTACCCTCACATGTGGTAGAACTCCGAGGATTCGCTTGTCGCTTTTTGTTCTTTTTTTGTTTGAAGCCCAGCAGTAATGACAAACAGGGTTTTAGTTCAACACCTTACCTTTACCAATATGCTAACACGTAACCGGATGTAATGTTTTTCCTTTGCCTCATTTAAGAGGATGTAATTTAGTTGTTTATAACCTTAATAGTTTACTTTGAGTTTGTTTAGTGAAATAAAGATTCTGATGATCTTTTAGATGTGGAGTTTATTGTATTAAGTTGTCGTTTACTTCAACTAGAGGTTGTGTTTTATAATAGCTGCTTGGTGCTTTTGGGTAGGAGAGAGGGAGTAGATGCCCAATACATACTTCTGCAGCCTTGTAATTGTGTTCTTAATTTACTTGCTATATAAGAAGGAATGAAGGAGATTCAAGCTATAATGATTCTGCAAACTTAGAATATTTTCATGCATGCTTTGTGTGTGAGTGGAATGCTGTTGGGCATTTTGTTCACTTAACATTTGAATCTCTTCATAAAACAAGTTCATGAAGAAAGTGACATACTTCGCCTAGGACGGGCAAAAATTGGACACGACACGACACGGTTTAAGGCCTAAAATGGGTCGACATGAGAATATAAGGGTCAACCCGAACACGACACGGATAACCCGAACACGACACGTTTGACACGATTACTGTTTATATTTATCTTTATTTTTATATTTTTCTCTTCTCTAATTGGTCATGAATTGAAATATATAAATAAAATAGTACTGGATCGTGTCAAAATCAATTTAATTTTGTTGATAATAGGTTAAATAATTTATTTCGTATTGGATTATGTCAAATTTAATTTAAAATATTATAATAAATAGGCTAAATGAATTACATAATTTACGTGGGTTGACACGAACACGACACATATAGTAACGACACAATTTCGACCCGACACGAACACGACCCGTAACCCGAAATTGTCAGCTCTAACTTCGCCCACGTCTAATGGTGTGGGACTTTGGGGGCTTAGCATTATTTATAAGATGGTTTCAATTTTCAGTGACAGTTAATAGGAGAGGGAAACTGTAGAATGTGTTATAGATAAACTACGATGTTTGCAATTTTCGGTGACATATAGTAGGAGAGGGAAACTGGACAATGTGTAATAGATTAACTATAGTTATTTCTATCCATGGCCAAAACGAATTACTACAGCCATCCAAACTGTAGAGCTTTCAAAGTTAAATAGTTAAGAGATGGAATAGTGTTTGACGTCTGCTGCGTCATGGTTTAGAATTTGTCAGCTATGTTGTTGAAGTGTATCGGTATATTATATTTGCTCAGGATCAGTAAGGAAAACCTTTTCCTTGAGACCAGTTTCAGAATAAATGAAGTGCCTCTTATCATTTTGGAAAATTATATAATCTCTCATTGATAAAGCATTCTTTCTCTTTCTCTTGTATTGGAATACTTTGTGACATTTTATGTGTAATTTTTCCTAAATGTTCATTTCTGTTATTTGCAAAATATCTCAGGGTCCAGAGATTCGAACTGGGTTTTTGAAAGATGCCAAGCCTGTCCAATTGAAACAAGGTCAAGAGATCACCATCTCCACGGATTATAGCATCAAGGGTGATGAGAAGATGATTTGCATGAGCTATAAAAAGTTGGCTGAGGATGTGAAGCCACAGAGTGTTATACTATGTGCTGATGGTACAATTTCGTTTACTGTTCTGTCTTGTGACAAGGAAAATGGTTTGGTTCGATGCCGCTGTGAAAACACTGCAGTTCTTGGTGAAAGAAAGAATGTCAATCTCCCAGGGGTTGTAGTGGATCTTCCAACTTTGACTGAGAAAGACAAGGAAGATATTATGAAGTGGGGGGTTCCAAATAAGATTGACATGATCGCTTTGTCTTTTGTTCGCAAAGGTTCAGACTTGGTGGAGGTTCGGAAACTGCTGGGGGAGCACTCAAAGAACATCCTGCTCATGTCAAAGGTACGTTTGAGGTCGAGGGGAAAACAATTGGAATTTCAAAGATATATTTGTTTTATTTTTTATTATATGCTTTCAAGTCATGTGCATAAGGGACCTTGGAGTCGAAGCTTCTAAGCACTTGCCATGTGGGTGGAATACCATGATTCGATTATAGTTTAGTTTCAGATTCAATTTATGATGGTATTAGGAAAAAAGTGCATCCTATTACAGTTAATGGGAATTATTTGGAAATTAATACTTAAAAAAGTATGATTAGCAATATTGCTGACAAATCTGGGAATGTATAGTGGGTTTTCAAAGATGCATTTTCTAGATTTGGTCTGAGTATTGAATCAAGTCTTGTATTATTGCTATGGAGGCTTGCCATCAGACCTGTATGTCTATGTTTTTTTCTTTTTCCACTTTTGTGTGACTGCATTCGGAGACAATGGAAGATCTGTACTCACCATTGCGTTTTTATACTACCTTCTGATATCTGGTATTTTTTGTGTGTATTTATATAGGTTGAAAACCAAGAGGGGGTTGCAAATTTTGACGATATTCTTGCCAACTCAGATGCCTTCATGGTTGCACGAGGTGACCTGGGAATGGAAATTCCAATTGAAAAGATATTTTTAGCACAAAAGGTGATGATTTACAAGTGCAACATCCAAGGAAAGCCAGTTGTCACAGCAACCCAGATGTTGGAGTCCATGATCAAGTCTCCTAGGCCAACTCGCGCAGAAGCCACTGATGTTGCCAATGCAGTTCTTGATGGAACCGACTGTGTTATGTTGAGTGGTGAAACAGCTGCTGGTGCTTATCCAGAGTTTGCTGTTCGAACCATGGCCAAAATTTGCGTAGAAGCAGAGAGTACAATTGATTATAGTGATGTTTTCAAACGTATTACCGCAAATGCACCAGTGCCCAATAGTCCATTGGAGAGCCTTGCCTCTTCTGCAGTTAGAACTGCAAACACAGCAAAGGCATCTCTCATTTTGGTCCTAACCAGAGGAGGGAGTACTGCAAAACTGGTGGCTAAATACAGGCCTGGCATGCCAATTCTTTCTGTTGTTGTCCCTGAGATCAAAACTGATTCATTTGATTGGTCTTGCAGTGATGAATCTCCGGCAAGGCATAGCCTTATTTTCAGGGGGTTGGTTCCAGTTCTTTCTTCAGGATCTGCCAGGGCTTCCCATGCTGAGTCCACCGAGGAAGCTCTCGAGTTTGCCTTGCAACATGCTAAAACCAAAGGACTCTGCAAAGTGGGTGATTCCGTCGTGGCCTTGCACCGTGTTGGAACTGCATCTGTTATCAAGATTGTGACTGTGAAGTGAGGAAGATGGTTTTGATTGTGTACCTTTTTACAAACCAAGCTTTTTGGTTGCCGCCAAGCATGAAGAGAGGTCAAATTTTGTTTGCTGTTTTTTTTTTTTTTCTTTTTTTGGGATTGGAGACATCGATCATATTATTAATCTGGTATTTTGTTATTCGGAAAACACTTTTAAATGTTACACTGGGACAAAAAGTAATGATAGAGAACTTGTACTATTTCTCATGTTTATTTGTGTTTCTTATTTCTCATGCTATTTACTACTCTATTATGCTTCTGTGTTGTGACCATATGGTGCTATATGTCTATGCTATTTGTATGACATGTACAGAAGAACAGACAGTGTTGCTAACTTGGTAATTCAAATTAGCATGAAATTGGTATCTCCAAAATTATAAAATTTTGGATTTGAAATTAAACAATTCGGCCATGGTTTTGCGTTTTATGGGAGATCAGACCGTGTTTGGTAGCATTGGTCCCAAATTTTTGGTTAGACCAAATCAGACCAAAATGATCTCATTTCAGACCAAAAAAAAAAGTGGTTCCTGGTGGTCTGGTCTGGTCTTATTAATAAAATATATTTATAAATAATTAAAAATGAATAAATAATAATAAAAAATTATTAATAATAATAAATTAAATAAAAAATATTTTAAAAATAAAATATAAATAATAAATAATAAACAAAATGAAATAAATAATACCTAATAATAATAATAAATAAATAATAAAATATATTTATAAATAATTAAAAATGAATAATTAATAATATAAATAATATGGATAACTTTATTTACACCCTCTGAGGTTTGTCCTATTTTCATTTTGACCCTCAGGTTTGCATATCTTCATTTACACCCCCTACTGTTCAATATTCTCATCACTTAGACCCCCTGAATGATGACATCAGCCTGATTTTTTTTTTAAAATCCCTAAACTACCCTCAATGTGTTATCCTTGTTCTGTTTGGAAACAAGGATAATGTTTTTATCAATTAGACCCCCTCCCACCATTTAATAATTTAATTTGTATTAAATTTTCAAAATATATATAAAATTCAAAAATATATATATTAAAATTTGAAAAATATTATAAATTCGAAAATAAATATAAAATTAAAAAATATATAAATTTCGAAATTATTTTTTTTTTTCAAAAAAACATATTAAATTTCGAAAATAAATATAAAAATCACAAAAAACATAAAAAATTTGAAACAAATATATAAAATTAAAAAAAAACATATAAAATTCAAAAATATATATTAAATTTTAAAAAAAATTATAAAATCGAAAATAAATAAAAAATAAAAAATAAATATAAATTTTGAATTTTTTTTAAAAACATATTAAATTCAAGACAAATATATAAAATTAAAAAAACCATATAAAATTCTAATAATATATATTAAATTTCGAAAATAATTAGAAAATTAGAAAAAAATATAAAAAATTATAAAATTTGAAAATAAATATAAAATTCAAAAATATATATATTAAATTTCAAAAGAAAAACTAAATTCGAAAATAAATATAAAACTAAAAAAACATTTTTTATCTCTCTCTCTCTCAGACTCACACAGACACACACGCACACACAGGTATATATATACACACACACATATATATAGATCTATACATATATATATATATACACACACACATATATATAGATCTATACATATATCTATATATGTATGTATATATATACGGTGCCGACCCCCTCCCACCGCCTCCCCGTCGGCGCCGCCCCCTTCCCACCACCACCTCCCCCTTTTTCGACCGATGGGTCAAAAATATGTGTGTGTATATATATATATGTATAGATCTATATATATTTGTGTGTGTGCGTCTGTGTGTGTGTGTGTGTGAGAGAGTCTGAGAGAGAGAGAGAGAAGAGTAAATTTAAATTGAATAAATGTTGGGGTATGTTTGGTTTGAGAGTTAGATTGATTTTAAGAGGGTGTTTGATTTAGGGTTTAAATTGATTTAGGGATTAAATTGATTTAAGGAGTGTTTGGTATAAGGGTATTTTAGACATTTCACACCATGAGGGGGTGTAAATGAAGATATGCAAACCTGAGGGGGTGTAAGTGATGATAGGACAAACCTCAGGGGGTATAAATGAAGTTATCCCTAAATAATAAATTAAATAAAACATAATAATAAAAAAATGAATCTAATAATAATAAATAAATATAATAATAAAAAATGGACTAAATAATAAATAATAATAATAAATTACATAAAACATATTTAAAAATATAATAAAAATAATAAATAATAAACAAAATGAAATAAATAATAATAATAAATAATAAATTGATATAATAATAAATAAATATAATAATAAATAATAAGTAAATATAATAATGAATAAATACTTCATAATAATAATAAAAAATGAGTATAATAATAATAAATTAATAAAATATATTTTTAAATAATTTATAAATTAAATGAATTAAATAATGAAATAATAATAAATAAATAGAATATATTTATAAATTAATAAATAATTTAATAATATAAATAATAAAATATATTATAAAGTGAAGAAATAATAAATAAAGAAATAAATAATACATAAATAAATATTATAATAAATAATAAATAAATAGTAACATCAGACCGCTTACCAAACAGACTTTTCCAGATCAGATTAGACCAGACCGGACCGGACCAAAAAAACCGCCTACCAAACATGGCCTTCCAAAACTAACTAATTTCATGTGTTTTGGAACTGTCCAATTTCAAATCCAAAATTGTCTAATTTCACCATATCAATTTCATGGACACAACCCAGTGGAGTTTGGTTTCATCGGTGAAGCAGTTTTTCAGATTGTATGTGAGAAGGTTGTGAAGAATTGGACTGTTCATGGATATATGTATACATACATAGATGTATATATGTGTGTGTAATGTGTATGCATCCAGGTCAGACTGTCACTTTGGGACCGAAGTTTTGTAAGATGATAAGAAGGTGCCAGGAGACTATCCATGTTCGTCACATGCAGACGAAATTTTGTCTACTGACCAAGCTCATGTGGTTTGGTAGACATTTGCACAATCCCAAATCATACCACTCAATAATAATAAAAACCGAATGAGAGGTCCAGGATTCAGTCTTGGAGACATGTGTGTGAGTAATGCTTTCGAAATATGTAAGTAATGCTTAACTTTCGGAAAGAAAAAAAATATAACAATAATAAAAACCGAATCACCAAATCTATATAGTACTCGTAGTTTTCTTTCCCATTTTCAGTTTTCAAAAAACAAAAAACTGTTTCGAGAATTTGCAAACCAAGCATGCCATTAAGTAAATATTATCACATATCTGATTCTGAGGGCTTTCTGGGATCCCAGAGGACCTCAACTCACCATTGCCTCATCACACATCACCAGAGAACCAAAAACATGAAAAACCCAACATTAAAAGAAAATCCCAGAATGGACATTATTATACAGAATAAAGATCCGTAGAAGTCGGAGTAATTCTTCTGAGAAAAGTTTATCCTCCATATGAAGTATGAACAAAGGATAATAGACAACACAACTTTTTCTTGCAAGATGGAAGGCAACTATGTACAAAAGTGATGCAAGAGAACAACCAAGTGCTATAGAGCACAAAGAAGCTGATAATAAAACAAATGATACCATACTCAATTCCCATCTGTATGGGAAGAACTTCCGGGCGCATTTCCTGACGGTGCTGATGAAGAGGAAGGCACCGAGTTCTCGTTTCCTGATGAAGAAAACAAACTACTAAGAGGCCAAGGTAAATTCCCAGGGAACCACCTACCATTCCCATTCCTCCCATCCCCTTCGGCTTCTTCAACAACGCCGCTAGGGCCATTGTTGTTACTCTCCACAACATTGGTACTACTACTATTCCTGGATGTGTCCGAGTGGAGCTTGGTTTCATCAGAAGGCAGCTGATGCCTGCAAACCGGACACGAACTGTGAAGCTCCAGCCAAGGCAGAATACACCCACTATGGAACTTATGCTTACATGGCATCTCCTTCACTCCGGTGCCAATTTCAAAATCATCCAAACAAACCGAACATTGTGAATTCTCCTTGATTTCCACAGTGGGCAGTGCTTCTACTGCCTCTTTCTGTGCTGGCGGACTTCCATACCTGTTTGGATCATTCTCTGACAAATGTTGCAGCAACAAATCTAAACCAGGACCGATAAAATAGTCGCCCAACGACCCAATAGGATCTCGATTCTGGTTTTGGGACTGATTCGAATCATATGAACCTTGAACAATGATAGTCTGATTAAAAGGGTTAATCACAATCACTCGCTCTCTGTCCCTCCTCTCCCCATTATTCCTCTCCCCATCACCATCAGTATTCTCTGATTCAGACAACATTCCAGCTCGAATTCCTTGCAGGAGCTGGAGAATAGTGGCCGAGCTCCTTCTCCTCCTACGGATGATTGATTCAAGCTCGCGATCTAGCTCAGTCTCACCCTCACGTTGGCGATGATTGTTGTTGTCATTGACATTGTCATCCTCGGCATCATCCTCAAATTCTAGACGCCTGAGTCTCCTGCGGCGACGGGGATTGCTCATCATACCGAGCAAGATTGGGGCCCAAAGGGAGAGGGCTCTATCAGAATTAGATCCTCCAAAGTCAGGGGGATCCCTTCTAGAGGGGTTGCTTTCCATTTCTTCAACAAACCCACTTTGACACAAGGGGCACTTGACATTCTCAATCTCCATTATGGGATTCACAATCTGAGAACACATGTGACACCAGTACCTCAACGCCCCCTCGTCCTCCATCGTTTCTCTTTCGTCCCAACGCTTCCCCCTTTGTTCTGTCACAACAAACAATCCTAATTCATCACCAATAACAAAACAACTACAAAAACACAACCAAGAACCAAATTTACTAATTCATCATCAATACTCAGCCTCTAGTCAACAAATAAGTTAATTTTGGGGATTTTTTTTTCATTCATATATCATAATCAATAATGAACAATTTACCAAAAATTGCTTCTAGTCAAGAATCAAGCTAATTTGGGGGGTAAATTTTCACAGATCTAATCTAAACCACCACCATCAACACAAAAACAATGGAACTTTCAATTGTTTCTGAATTGTAGATTCCTTTTTCTTCTATCCTTAACCCACTAATCAAAAACCAATAAACTTCAATAAAAAAATAAGCATAAACATACAGATCAAGTCAAGGAAACTTGGATCTTAACTAAAATCAAGAGAATTGTCAAGAACATGAATATAGGTTTAACGTGAAAGAAAATACTAATTTTTTGTTACCAATTGATGGGTCAACCATAAATACATATATATATATATATATATATATATATATATAAAAAGATTCTAGATCCACATTCAGAACAAAGTTTTACATAAATTGCAGCTTAAAAACATATAAGCACACACACACACAAAGGAAAAAAAACAAAGAAACTATATTTACCTCAACAGCTCAACAGATTGGAAATCAAACAATGCCAGAACCCCCAAAAAATAAAACCCACAAAATTGCAGATCCAAACCTTCGAAATAAATTGAAAAACACGAATACAAGCGTGACCCAATATATATATATATGTATGTATATGTTTGAGAATATATAGGTTGGTGAGAGGGAATCAAATAGAAGTGTCTGGAAGGTTACAGAGACAGAGAGATGTCAATTCTTTATACGGAAAGCAATTTAATAACAAGAATTGGAAGAACAATTAGACACGCAAGTTTGATCAAACTTTGTATATAAATTCAAATTCCAAACCAAATAAAAATACCAAAAAACAGAAAAAATGGAAGTGAGAGAAATTACCACCACTCTCTCGTAGGAAGATGGGAAGATACAGTTTCAGATTTTAGAGAGAGAAAGTAGTTTGGGAAAAATCTGTGGGTTTGTTTTTAGGGGTTGGGTCTGCTTTCCTCATCTGTGGGTTTGTTTTTAGGGGTTGGGTCTGCTTTCCTCATCTGTGGGTCTGTTTTTAGGGGTTGGGTCTGCTTTCCTCATCCCCTCATCTCAATTCAGCACAGCACAGCACAGCACAAAATAATAGTATTTCCTTAAATCTCTATATATATATGTGTGTGATATATAAAATATTACTGTTATCTAATTTTTGGTAAATGCACTTAATTTTTGTTATTGTTTATAAACTAAATCTATATGTGTATCTGTACCTATACTACTATTAAAATTTTTTGGTGTTTTGATTTGGGTTTACTTGAACAAACCCGTATGTTATTTTATTAAATCAACTAACATTTACTGTGTCTATTTTGCCCCCTATACTATCAAATTTCATCACTATGTCCCCTCTTTCTCACATTTTAAGTCAAAATATCTAAACTACCCTTATTTAATAGTATAAAGGGGTTTAGTGAAATCAACCCTTAAAATTTTTTTTTTGCAAAAAAATATATATTATGTTCCAAAATATGATTTTTTTGTAAAAAATATTTTTTTTGCGAAAAATATATATTATATTCCAAAATAGGGTAAATTACAGTTTCACCCCTATTTGTTTCACTTTCACTCCCTCAACTCATTCTCCGGCAAGGTCAAACCGGGTCAACCAAAATCTGATATGCGAAATGACCAAATTACCCTTATATGTGTGTAAAGACTTATTTACCCATGCAAAATGATGTGGAATGCCTAAACTACCCTCATCACTTATATATACTCATATATGGGTATGCATTAGTTTTTCAAATGTGCAAAGGGTGATATATTATAATTGCTTCTGAAACTAGTAGTATGGAAATGAGAACTTCAGGCCTTGGTGTCTTGATGATTGGGACATTGTGATTGCTTAGTATTTTTTTTTTTTTCATTTTCATTCTATTTTTCATCTACTATTTCGTCAGTGTATGCAAATATATATATGTGTGTGTGTGATGTATATATATACACACATATATATATGTATATATAGTATGGTTTGATGAAGAGATCGAATTCCCCTCCATTTTCATCAACCCTAATTGAAACCCTAGTGTCGTCTTCTTTGAAGAGCCTAATTTTCGATTTCTTTAGCAAAAATATGGAGAATCCATATCAATGGGAGTTAAAATTTTGTTGTGTATATGGATTTGAGAATTTGATGAAGAAACAATTCAATTGATTTCTACTATGGGTAAATTGAAGGATTTTTAGGGTTAGGGTTTGGTTTAGGTGTTTTAGGAAAGAGAGGGGGATGAAGAAGAAGATAATTGAAAAGGGTAAATAGGTAATAGTATAATTCAGATATTTTTTTAAATAAAAATTATTTAATACGTATGGGTATAAAGGTAATTTCTCATTTTTGGTGGACGGAATCAGTTATTAGGGGTGAAACTGTAATTAGCGAAACAAGAGGGGTGCGGGTGTAATTTACACTAACAAGGGGTGAAACTGTAATTTACCCTCCAAAATATAATCTTTTCCAAAAAATATATTTTTTGCGAAAAATATATACTATTATGTTCCAAAATATGATCTTTTCCGAAAAATAATTTTTTTGCGAAAAATATATACTATTATGTTCCAAAATATGATTTTTTTTTTTAAAAATAATTATTTTGCAAAAAATATATATTATTTTTTCCGAAATAATTCATATTTTGAAAAATAATATATTCCCTCCGAAAAATATATATATAATTTTGAATTTATAATTTTTGCGAAAAATATTTTTTTAAATGGTTGATTTCAGTAAACTCCCTTATACTATTGATGATAGTTTAGGCATTTTGACTCAAAATGTGAGGTGAGGGGACATAATGATGAAATTGAATAGTATATGAGACAAAATAAATACAGTGGAAGTTAGTTGATTAAACTGGATAGTATACGGGAATTTCTTGAAATTAACCATTTTGATTTTTAAATCCAGGTTATATTTTAATTATAATCACTAAATATCATGAACGTGAATTACTATACAACGCAAACACCAAAGCATCTCAACATCTACTTTCAACAAAATTGTGCGATTAATTGAATATAGGTGGCTTATAATTAATTTTAAAACATTGAATTAAGGACAATAATGGTATTTTACATTAATTGAGACCATTTATTAAAAAAAATATAGTATATTTTTTAATTCAGAGAATAAAAACAGAGGAGTTGAATATAGAGAGAAGTTTCTGAGAAAGAAAGAGAGAAGGCGGGACTACCAAAACGCGTTATCCTCCTTTTTCTTTGCTTCCCATCCCCTGTATTCTCCAAAATGCACATGCATGTCAGTATGTATCTGCGTATATACGCTATATATATATATATATATATATATATATATATATTTATTTATATAGGGAGTTACACTTTCCAAGTTAAAATTTTAATTATTTTTATAATTATTTATATCTTCATCCACAGGAGGAAGGAAATTTAAAAAAGAGTGAAAAGGAATCACACTCTCTATAATATATATATATATTGAAAAAAACTCTGACTGTAATCAGGGGTGGATGGATTCGTATAAGTGGGGGCTAAATTTTTTTTTTTTGGATTTTTGGGATATAAATGACATATATTTATTTCAGTGAGGTTTAAAATAAATTTTCAGTGAGAGTTTATTTGTAAATAAATCTAAATTCTGTGGTATTTAAGATAAATTTTTTTTTTAATGAAAGCTAAATACTAGATATCTAAAATTTTAGGGTAAAAATTATAAAAAATAATGTTTTAATGGGGGCCATGGCCCCACTGGACATGAACCTGCCTGTAATATTGTCTAAAATTTAAAGTCTATGAATGAAGAAAAATTACATTTACATAATATCGATATATTCAGTTTTTTTTTTTCCTTCTCTAGTCTACACCCTAGTGAACTAAGGCCATGTTTGGTAGGCGATCTTTCTAGTCTGGTCCGGTCCGGTCCGGTCTGGTCTGGTCTAATATGATCTGAAAAAATCTGTTTGGTAAGCGGTCTGGTCTTACTATTTATTTATTATTTATTATAATATTTATTTATGTATTATTTATTTTTTTATTTATTATTTCTTCACTTTATAATATATTTTATTATTTTATTATTTATATTATTAAATTATTATTTATTAATTTATATATTAATTTATAAATATATTCTATTTATTTATTATTATTTTATTATTTAATTCATTTTATAAATTATTTATTCATTTTTAATTATTTAAAAATATATTTGATTAATTTAATATTAATTTATTATTATTATACTCATTTTTTATTATTATTATGAAGTATTTATTCATTATTATATTTACTTATTATTTATTATTTATTATTTATTATATTTATTTATTATTATTATTTATTTCATTTTGTTTATATTTTTATTATTTTTATTATATTTTTAAATATGTTTTATGTAATTTATTATTATTATTTATTATTTAGTCCATTTTTTTTATTATTATATTTTTTTATTATTATTGTATTCATTTATTATTATTATTATGTTTTATTTAATTTATTATTTATATTATTAATTATTCATTTTAAATTATTTATAAATATATTTTATTATTTATTCATTTATTTATTATTATTATATTCATTTTTTATTATTATTAGGTATTATTTATTTCATTTTGTTTATTATTTATTATTTATATTTTATTTTTAAAATATGTTTTATTTAATTTATTATTATTATTATTAATTTTTATTATTATTTATTCATTTTTAATTATTTATAAATATATTTTATTAATAAGACCAGACCGGACCACGAGGAACCACCTATTTTTTTGGTCTGAAATGAGGCCATTTTGGTCTGATTTGGTCTTACTTGGTCTAACCAAAAATTTGGGACCAATGCTACCAAACACGGTCTGGTCCCATAAAACGCAAGACCACCTGGGACCAGACCACCTACCAAACAGGGCCTAAGAAAATTTGCTCCTTCTTTTCTATATTTTCTCTAACTTTCATAATCTATTCTTACTAAATAAAGCATAAAAATTCGAGTCGCACATTTAATTACATGAAAAAAGATTATACAAATTATATTATTAAATTTTGCATAAAAAATCCTATTCTATCTCACACAAATGAATCAATCATTTAGTGATCCAATTTTTGACACCAAAAAAAAAAACTACTGGTGTCAAATGTCCACCATTAAAATAAAGAATTTGTTAGCTTTCTTACTCATCCCAAAAATTGTCTAAATTTAGTGATGAATAAAGAGAGATTAGGACTTTTTTGGTAGTTATATTCATCGTATTTAATGTAATTTGATCTGATTTAATATTGCTACGACATAATTTGTGTAATATTTTCCATGCAATGTATTCTACCTTATAGAAGAGCTCCTAAAAGCTTTTATACTAGTATATGATCAATCTACACATCTACACACACACACACATATATATATATATAATATGCATATATTTATATATATGTTAATAGATATTAAAAAGTTTCACGCGCTTTGGCTCAATATCATTTCATGAAAATGGATCCAATATAATGGAACCAAATGACCAATAATTCTATTATGATATATTTTATAAATAAAGACTCGGATTATTAAAAGGGATTTCAAATTTTGACCTCTTTTACTTTTAGACCAGTTTGTGAAGGTCCTAACTTTTGCCACGAGGGCACAAATTGACTCACATTCTCTCTCTCTTCTTTCTACATCCACGTGGCGCGCCCTCACACACACACACAAATATATATATGTATGGTTATGATTACATACTTGCAATCCCATCTTTTGGTTCAAATAAATAAGAACCATGAAATAAAATAAATTTTTTTATGGCTAGTATGTTGTAGTAGGGACAGGCCTTTGGAGAGCGATTGGTCATAATTAGTTGTCATTTTGACTCAGAGAAATCGAATTAAATGAAGGGGAATATTGTAAATTGGCATTTTTTTTTTTTATGTGATATTGTGAGTTTGAGAGTATGTCCCCTATTATTATGTTTTTCTTCAACATTAACTTCATAAAAATGTAAGATGTCAAATGGTCAAATTTTTTTATTTTCTTTTGCTCCTTTTTTAATTTTTATTTTAAATTTTAAGTTGGCAATAGAAAGTGTCAAACCCTATTGAATAATCTGAGTGGTGAATTCAATAATTGCAGGCATGCCCCTTTACCAGAGTAATTGATGACACCAATGATATTAGCTGCATATGTTTGGTTGGGCCATTAAGGAGGAAAGAGAGTAGACGCAAGTACAAAAATGAAAAAGCAAATATTTTCCACTGATTGGTAGATATGAGAGAGAGTAGCCAATATCTACCTAATTTTATTGTTTTCATCCAAAGGTCAATAGAAATGTATTCCCCTACTTTTATAAAGTTTTTTTTTTCTTTCTTTTTCTCGTGTCTTTTACTATAACATTCAATTCACTCTATACTCCTTTATTTTTATTAATTTCCATTCAAAATGATGTTCTATGGTATAAATATCTTATTTTAAATTCCTCAACTACGGTGATGTTACATCTCCTTGTCTCACGTGAAAAAAAAAACAAAATTATTCCCACTTTCCCCCCGAGGTTTGCCCTAATCCCACTTTGAGCCCCTTAAAGTTGAATATTCTCACTTTCACCCCCTTAGATTTGTGAAATTATCTCCTTTCCCTGGAATATTATGTATATTTTCTTTTAAAAAAAAACTCGCTTTGTGAGGGGCAAATTAGATATTTTACATAGTGATAAGTAAGGTGAGAGGGTCTAAGTGAGACAAAATTTAAATTCAAGGGAGCAAAAGTGAGTATATCCAACTTCGAGATATCAAATTGGAATTATAGCAAACCACAGGAAGTGAAAGTGAAAATAACTTGTAAACAGAGAAAATCTGATGGATCACAATCTATCAGATAGTAAGCGGACTCCACTAATATGATCCCGACATATAATCAAATGAATTGTAGTCCATCCGATCTCACCGGACTTTCGACTTCCAAAGTCCAGAGAGAAGAACTCGACTAAAGTGGAATTCCTCGCATGCACCGAGCAGTATTTTTTCTAAAAATAATAATCACAGAACAATTCATTTTCTGAAAAGAGTTGATCAACTCAGGGTACTGCTAGCGAAAAGACAAAAATGTCCCAAGTCAGGGTCTTGCTTCTATAATCAAAAATCATTTTCTTAAACTGTAGCAAGAAGGAGACTTTCCTTTTCTGCAAAGCAATGATTGACCCAAATTAACAACTGTTATAGGTCATTTTGAAAGTACTGCTCCAGATACACCCCTTATAAAATTAGAATGCACCCACTGTTTTAAAACACCACGAAATACAAAATAAAAATAACAATAAAGAGGTTTATATATATATATATATATATACACGTATTCACTTGAATAATATTTCATTTGTGGGATCAATACGTCACGTATTGATCCCACAAATGAAATATTATTCAATATTCACTAATGAAAATTACTCATCTTTAGCTGTAGTACTTTATCATCGATACATCCAAATACGCAATATTTTCTTAGACATAAACAAATCATCAAGGCACATGAATTTCAACATATATAGCAACCTTTTACATAAACTATAAATCTTAACCATCCACACACACTGTCTTTCACCATCTTAGTTTTGACTAATCACAGATATTTTTGTACCAAATTATTAGTCAAATTGAGAGTAGACATTGGCCGGCTCATTCATGCAAGGATGGAGATGATGGCTATATAAGCATTAAGGGAAGAATTTGTAGAACTATAAATATAAGGAATTGTCATCAACATAAAAATATGTAGAAAGAACAAGAACAAGAACAAGCGAGCAACAATTTCAAAATTTTGAAACATGCGCAGTAATTCCATAGCTTTCAAGAGCTGTTTATGTATATGTACATACTACAGATACATATACATAGATATATGTACAAATAAATAAGTATATATAGTCATGTATAAATATCGACAATCACTGATATATTAACAGACATGTATCAATGAAGTGAAGGAAACGGGTTCTAACCCTTATAGAATGAAGTCCGCTAACAAATTCATGCATTGAGGGAAAGAATTTGAAGGAAGGAGAAATGTGGTTTGTCCAAGGACAAGATTCTTGTGCTGCCATCAAATTCATATCTATCTCATCAACGACCTCATTTCCTTCCCACATGCTAAGCCACGACTGTGTGTTATCATCACGAATGAAGGATTTCCGTAGAAGTGGGGGTGGAGAGAAGGGTGAGCAGTGGCAGGTGGAGAGACGAAGAAAGCTGGGGAGGCTTTTGTGGTGTAAATAATAGGCAGCAACATATGATTTATTACGTTTATACGGGGATGGTTGGTTAAAAATCCTTATGAACTAGGGGATAACAATGACATTTCGCCCGTAGATTATTTGACACCAACTCTGATGGAGAGTGTTTCTAAATTTTACAAACTTTCATCCAACTATAATTAGGGAAACCTCATTCGGTGTCACTAAAATCTATCCTTTGCTTTTCGGGAAAAATACTCTCTAATATTACCGAAAATAAAAAACCTCGACATTTTCAAAAAACGCATTCCTCCTCCTCCATGTTCTTTTCCTTCACCTCACATTTCCCAAGAACCCTCGTGAGCAAAATATTCAAATTGCCAAATAATCAACAAAGTATTGAGATTGCATGCATATCAGTTCATAAAAGCATTTTTCTAGTGGGAATAAATACACTCTGTCATGACATGGAAGTTCTTGATTCCATGTATCTAGTCAATGTACCTGCTTCTCGTCTTTCTTTAACTTAATGCATCTCCACCAACTTTTACAAAACTGGATTTATACATTCGAATAAAAGAACAAAATCTACTTTTCATTGCAAAAGGGTTAACCAATCTTCTTCTTTTTCCGGGGGGAAAAAAAAACAAACTAACCTCAGAACTTGAACCAGAATGGCCTTACCAATTCCAACTAAACCCAACTCAGTGACTCATGACCAATTATGAGCCAAACTGCTCAGATTTCTTGCAGCCAACATGCCAATGCAATGACATATCCAAGAAAGTGCAACCTATTCTAACTCACCCACATGTTAGGCATAAATCCAGATCTTTGATAGGCCTAGCCAGCAAAATGTCCTTGCAATGCCACACTAGCAGAGTAAGAATATATGAGTCCTACGGGTATAACAAGACGCACCTCTTTTTAACTCTGATATGAGCATCTTTTATCCTGGAAAGAATGCTATAAATGTATCACTATACAGAGCTCGTTCCCATACACAAGCCATCCAAATTCAGTGAGGATATGTACTCCAGGAAAAAAAGTCGGGGAGGCAGATACTGAACCAAAAGAACTTCACGGATGTACTCTCTTCAGACACTCTGGTGCCCGCCCACTGAATTGCCTTCCTGCAGGTATCAAAATACTCCTTTTTCGGTGAGTGTCCTTTTAGTTCAGAAAGCAGTCGAAATAACTAATACAAATTGGAAAAGGTAACACTATCTGACTAAAGCTACTAGCATTAGTAATCAAATGAAAGCTTCATATACAATCGACGTATTTTCACCTAGACTTGATTTACACAGTTCAAGAATGTAATCTGAAACCAAAATTTGGATATACACACAATTTTATTATATATTTGACAGCTGACATCTAGAATTCAATCCTTGACACCCCTGCTTCACTTGGGATGCCCTGCCAGGGTTCAGTATTGTGGTACAAACTGTACAATGGCTCATGTACCAGTCAACCAGTACATCTGCAGTAAATTTCACAAATGACCAATTGGTGGGTTGGCTTCAGTACTGAGCAGACCATCACTGACAGTGCAGTCATTTGAAATAGACCAAGTGTACATAACACAAGTCAAGTAGGGAGTAGGGAAAGAGGGAAATGGATCTTGAACCTTCTTAATCTGATATGGAAGCAGAAGCGGCAAGAGAGAAAAGAAAGCAAAAGGAAAGCCATGAGCATGCTTCTCAGACCTGATTTAGTAAAAAAGACTTCTGTGTGTGCTCTTTTGTAGATAAAAGGGGCAACCCACACAATGGCCCGCTATTAGCGTAAATCAAGCTAAGTTTGGTTCTGCAGACAAGAAGGATGACTAAGAAAATTGACCACTAAATAAAACCAAAAGTTCCACCCAACATCATTTACCCAACATGAAACAAGAACAGCATGGGTGATGATGAGAGAATTGAACTTACCTCAAATTTCCATGTAATTTTAAAAGAAAACATGACCACTAGTAAATGAGGGAGTAAGGCAATACTAAGTTACCACTTTATCCCTTCACGGAATTCCTTGTCTTACATCAACAAGATCCTACAGAAGTAGAAAAACCTCAGTGGGCATGACCGTTCCATATGGGAATCTATTTTTACTAGCTAGTCCAAAAATATTGTCCTTCTGTACAGTGCTTCCTCAGTTGTATTCTTTTGGTCTCCATATAGAGATGGAAATTCTCCAGTACTGTCAATCTAGAATTCAGGGCATCACAATCAACATCAAACCAAATGCACAAGATTCAATTGGCACAGCAGACGCTTGTAAAGGTGCTTCAGAGACAAAAATTGTATGATAACATACTAAAAATTCTACACGGAATGCCTTGTAGGAGAGCTTCAGGAAAACTTATATGATGATTGCTACCTAACAAAATGTATGGTGTGTCGATGGAGAAAGTTTTGTGGTACCAGGTTTTAAGGGGTAAAAGAAAGGTGCAATGGTTGTAGATAAAAGAGGTTGTTAGTCTTTTGGAGTAAGGGGAGTTGTAAGGTAGTTACACTGGTTTTAAAGATAATAAGATGCTGAAAATTTCTGGATATCAACTAAATAAAATGTCTGGGGTTTTAATTGAAGGCCATAAAGGATGGGCAAAAAGGTTATCATTGATTACACCTAAATAGGGTAGGATTTGGTGATACAATATGACTTGATCTGGAGCTGTAGATAGCAACCTGAAATTACTAATTTGAAAAAGAGAAGAGAAGGAGAAAATTAGTGATTTAGAAATCTCAGAAAAAATTCCCGTGGAATCACCTCCTATGGTAAGTTCGCGTCGCTGCAATGAAAACTATATTCACAAAAACTCAACTCCAATTAATTACAAAGTTGGAGTGTGTACAAGTTGATCGCGAAGGTCCTTGTGGCTAGGATGTACAGTGTACTGGATGGGGTTATTTCGGAGTCACAAAATTCCTTTGTTGGGGGCCGTCAAATTTTAGACTTTGTTGTTATTGCTAGCGAGGTGGTGGATGCCAGGATTCAGAGTGGTATTCGGGGGTCTTAGTAAAGTTGGATGTAGAAAAGGCATATGATTACGTGCACTGGGGATTTCTCATGTATATGCTGGAGAGATTGGGTTTCGGAGAGCGATAGCGGCGATGGATTCATTTTTGTATATCTTCAGCTTGATTTTCTGTGATTATGAATGGCTCTCCTTCAGGGTTTTTTGGGAGCTCTCGCGGTTTGAGGCAAGGGGATCCCCTTTCTCCGCTTCTTTTCCTTGTGGTGATGGAGGCTTTTAGCCGGATGATGTCTAGAGCCACGGGTCTGGGCCTTTTACGCGGATTCAGAGTGGGAAATGATACTTCTCAGTTTGTGGATATTTCTCACCTGCTATTTGCCGATGATACTCTTGTGCTTTGTGATGCGGATGTGGCCCAGTTGAGGCATCTTCGGTGTATTTTGATATGCTTTCAGGCGGTTTCTGGTATAAAGATTAGCACTAATAAGAGTTCTCTGTTCCCGGTGGGTGAGATGCATAATGTGTCGGATTTAGCCACTGCTCTTCATTGTAGGGCTGATCAGTTTCCTTCGGTGTATTTGGGTTTGCCTCTGGGGTTGTCTGGGCCGAGGCAGGCTTGTTGGGATTCAGTGGTTGAGCGTGTCGAGAGGCGTCTGACGGGTTGGAAACGGCAGTATCTTTCCAAGGGTGGGAGACTTACCTTGGTAAATAGCACGCTATCTAATCTCTCTACGTATGTGTTGTCACTCTTTCGGATACCTCGCAGTGTGGCTCATTGGATTGAGAAGATCCAGAGGCAGTTTTTATGGGGTAGCTCTGGGGAGAGTCGTTCCATTCCCCTAGTGCGTTGGGATGCGGTGTGCCGCCCTTTTCAGGATAGAGGGTTGGGTATCCGTCGTTTGCTGCCTTTTAATAAGGCCCTCATGGGAAAGTGGATGTGGCAATTTGGGTCTGAAAGGAATTGCTTGTGGAGAAGGGTGATCGTTTGTCGTTATGGGGAGGCGAGAGGTGGCTGGTGCTCTGAAGAGGTTAGGGGGCGTCGAGGTATGGGAGTGTGGAAGGACATCCGGCAGGGATGGATTCTTTTGTTCCTTTCATCAGTTTCAGGGTGGGTGACGGCCGTTGTGTCGGTTTATGGACATGGACGGATTGGTGGTGTGGGGAGGGCCCCCCTCGCTTATTTGTTCCCTCAGTTATTTAGGATCGCTCGGGATTGTCATGCTTCAGTAGCTGACTGTTATCACCTTGATACCGGAAAGTTAGTGTGGGATGTCAAATTTGCGAGACACTTTCAGGATTTGGAGCTAAAGGAGGTTTCCGATTTGCTGGAGTTATTATATTCTCAGACTGTTGGTGGTGGTTCTGACTCCTTATGCTGGAGGCCGTCGCCTTCACGGAGCTTTTCAGTCTCCTATTTCTTTGGTTGTCTTTCACCAGGAGCGAAAAAGTCTTTCCCTTGGAAGGCGGTATGGCGTATTAAGGCCTCTTTCAAGGTTGCTTTCTTCACATGGTCAACGGCTTGGGGTCGCATCCACACTTTGGATACTTTGGGTCGGCGGGGTATGTTGTTGGTCAATCGGTGTTTCCTATGCAAAAAGGATGGAGAATCTATCGATCACCTCCTTTTGCATTGTCCGATTGCTTACGACTGTTGGAGCCTTATTTTTTATCTCCTTGGCGTTCAGTGGGTGATGTCGGCTTCGGTTTGCGATGTTTTGGCATCTTGGAGATGTATGCCGATTAGTTGTCACGCCTGGCATTTTTGGAGAGCGGCCCCACTTTGCCTCTGGTGGAGTATTTGGTTGGAACGCAATAGGCGTTGTTTTGATAGCATGGAGTCTCCTTTGGGGGTGATCAAAGATGTGTTTATATCTAGTTTGTTTTGTTAGGTGGAGGGTCAAAACTGTAAATCTATAGAGGAAAAAATAGAGTTTTTGGGTTGTCTTGGCCCCTAGGGGCTTTTGTACATGGGACGCACTCCCCGATTGAGTGCTTTTTCTATTTATAAAATACTTATTTATCAAAAAAAAAATTTAATTACAAAACTAAGCTGCTGAAAGGAACTAGGAGTCTGGAACTATGGAACGCATAAAATCTATTCTACTCCTAACTGAAATTCCATATAAAAATTTAACCACTCAACTAACTAGCATGGACACTTCTGCTCTAGGGAAAATGTCTTATTGAGTGGTGTGAGACCCAGACACTCAGTTTTGGCTTCCAGAATGACTATGCCTTCTCTAACCAAAAATTTTGAGTACTAACAACTACTAATTTGAACTACCACAGTTTCCAATGGAATATTTCTAAAATTATTTCTGCCATCTATTTGACTTCTTGAAGCGTTACACTAGTGTTCACTAATTGCTTCCCCCCGTAGAGAACTTTCTCTCACATGGGTAAATTAAAGATGATTACTTCCCTACATAGAAGGCACGCACTTGGTCTGTGAAACATAACATGTGGTGAAAGGATCTGGGTTTGGGACTTGGATGGTTTATGTTAATTTTGCAGTACACTTTCCATGGAATCGATTTGCAACGAGCTTTGTGTGACATTAGATCAAGGCTTGGGTCCGACTCTGACATAACTTGTTACAGGGCAGCATCTGCCCTCTCACCCAAAGTACTTATTTCGTAATCCTTAAGAATGCAAGTTCAAAAGTGTAAAAGTATAACATTAGCATCTTATAACCTGAAAAGATCCGCCTATGGACAGCTTCAGTTGAGAGTCTTCAGCAATAGATGACCCATCCTTGCCAATTCCCTCATTGTGATCCTAAAAACATATAATAAGACTTGTGAAATTGAGATAGAGCAATATATATATATATAAATGGAGGTAATCATCTAGATAATATGTGTATGTGTGCATCTATGGATATAGAAGTTTGAAAGAGAATCAAGTCCACACCCACAAAAAAAGAACATGCTGAATAATGGACTACCGGATTTCAATTATTTACATCAATAAATAAGAGATGAAGGCTGCAAAAAACATGTACAGCATGGAAGATGCACATGTGATCCTGAAAGGGAAACACTGATTAGGGAGAGCCAACAGCAACTCCTTTTAACACACCCTTCACCACAATAAAACTGATAAAGGGTGGAACATACAAAGAAAACCTTTTTTTTTTTTTTTTGTTAAGTAAGAAATATATAAAGAAAATATAACTGCATGGCTAAATCTCATATGCCTAAAAATAGGGGTGGCAAACGGGCAGGTTAGGGTCAGGTCGTTAACGGGTCACTGATCCGTTCTCAACCCGCTATAACGGTTCGTAAACGGGCCGGGTCAACCCAACCCGTATTTTTTTTTATAAAAAATTATTATTGAAACTAGCTATGGGACTACTAACTTTAAATATTTATATTTCAAAAATCCAATCCTCATTAAATAATTCAGACTTCATCACGTTATTATCAAATTTTGATATAATGAAAGACTAAATAAATCCATTTGATAGATTATTACAAGAACAAATGATCGATAAAAATTGTTCTTTAAATATAACACAATATCACCTCCATGATCATTATAAGAAGTATAATAACAAAAAAAATAAAAAAATACAATAACGTTTGTTATATTTCAAACACTAGCCCATTAGAACTTTATTTTTCTTTACATTAATACATCAAAAAAAAAAGTGCATCCCCCGTGCTGGTTAACACAATTTAAAAACAAAAGTGAACATACTTTTACATTATAAAATATTTAAATACAAAAGAAAATCAGAAATTTTGATCAACCTTGACCACAAGGATCCCACCCCCATTTCCATCCAAACTATCCATCACAAAAGCCTTCTGATACTCCCCAACCCTCTTCTAAAAATAATTAGTCTTCCTTCGAAGAATAATCAGTGATTTATCAGATCACTTTCTTCCCCACAAACTCGATTACCATTACAATCAAAAGCGGGTTGACACGGGTACCCGCGGCTAACCCATTACCAACCCGCATTTTTGCACTCCTCATTCAACCCAACCCATTATCAACCTGCAACTGAAACCACTCACCCAAACAGCCAAATTTTGAGGGCGGGTTGGTGGGTTTGGGTAATTATTACCAACTCTACCTAAAAATAACATTAGCTTACTTTCCTTCTAAATTTCCATTCTTGTGAAAATTGTGTGGGTATTTAATATTTAAATTTGTTGGGAAGTCCACAGTTTCAACAAATCCTACCAATTATGTGCAGATAACACTTGATCGTTTCAAGAATCGTTAATGAGTTTACTCGAGCTTTTCATTTTTAATCAATTTCAGCAGCTCTGCATGTATCATGATTAGGAAATGGAAGAGAGAACCTTGTCAAATCAACTTTTCAATTCAGGGAGAAGGGAAAAAATAAAGGAAGAAGAAATAGAGAAGAAATGAGATGAAAAAAAAAAAGGAAGAGAGAAGTCGTCCTTATTAAGCTGCAGACAAATGCCAAAAAGTTACGGGCCACTTTACAATAAATCCTAATAAGCTGACTAACTAAACACAGACTACTCTGCCCTTCATACATAAGAACATAGTAAACTAGAAAAATAACAAACAATTCCACTAAACTTGTATCACATTAAATCGGACAAGTATTAGTATCAATCATCTCAGATCCCCGGGTTGCCACATTTCATAGTTTCAACAATTAAATTCAAGTTTGCTTTTAATTTCCCCATATATTACGCCAAAGATAAATAATATGTCAAACTTTTCCTTTCCTGGCAAAGCTTGCCAAGCTTACGAAGTATTTAATGGAAAAGAAACTAAGAAATCAATTCGATTGTGAGCTGGTAATGGAATAACGAATGAAGTTGAAAGTACTAGCAGTGTGACCAGATTCTGTCCACAAAAATGATGTCAAGTTTTTTACACAAAATGCATCAAAACAAACTTGAATGAGTATGCAATCAAATGTGACTGGAATACCATACCCTATATCCGTTGCCTTGACCATCTTCAAATAGAGATGAGTAATATACTGGATCATATATAGAGCCTCCTAATACGTCATCACACTGAGAAGAATTCCTAACTGCAGAAGGAGTTACAGGATTTAAAAAACTATTTCTCAAATCATAATCTGCTTCTCGAGGACCAGAACTGTCTATGTATGAAACACCCAGTCTGTACATTTGAATCCATAAGAATGAAGACGACAATCTCACAAAGAACCCAATAATTTGCATTGATAGAGTCAGTTTCACTGACATAATAACATAGGTTCCATATATATCGGAAGAAATGTTCCTGCATAAACAAAACAAAAAAGGTTCAAAGAAATGAAAACGTACTATAACAATCACAATCACATGATTGGTAAAATTAGATAGAGACATTGTGATACGTGCTGAAAACAAAAACATTTAGTTGATCATTTCAACCTAATGTAGATGTCAATAGCTTTGTGATGCTGGGACGTAGGCTCGACAAAGACACATTAGCAGCAGCAACCAGAGCCTTCAATTTAAACCTGCATTTCAAGTCATGTCTGACAGCTCAAACTTTGAACATTACACCAAACACCGGGTAGGGTGTTTCAACCTAATGTACCTCCCTGTAAATTCTTCTTCAATCAAGGTTTGCACTATGCTGACAGATTAATAGACATATTGACCAGTCTGGAAGGGAGTAAAAATCTATTGCAAATGGCATACTATGCACATGCATAATTCCTAATGATGACAACTCCTTCTCAAATAGCCCCAAGTAATATATACTTGAAGTAACGCAAATGAAGCCTTCATCCCATGCACATTTTCTTCCTATGCATGGTTGGGATTTTCATTCTAGATATTAATATGGGAAAGCTAACTGAAACAAAACTAAAATCTCAAGTTGTGTGACTGATTACTTTTGTGGGCTTCTTCTATCATAGGTGTGGATATTATCATATTAGTACGAATGCAATATACTCAAAAAAAGCAGAGATTGATTGTGTTTACACCCCTACATTTACCGAAGATACCAAGTCACGTGACAAAACCCAATGGATCTGAAAGTTAGCTGCAGGAAGTTTGTAGTCTAAAGAAAATGAGAAGTTGGTTTATCTTTACTATTTTCCTTCCCTATTAATCCTCACATCCTATTCCCATCCGACGAATGGAAGTAATATCCACATTCTATAATCAGGTTTTTATGACATGAAAATAGTTAACTGAGAGAGAAAATAGAGAGTGCGCAAGAGATAAAGAAAGAGATGTGAGAGACGCCTTAGAGCGAACATGGCTACCATAGCGAGAGAGGGTACAGAGAAATTAGAAAGAGAGAGAGAGAGAGAGAGAGAGGAGAGAAAATCTGACGGAGAAAAACATGTCAGAGAGAAGCTGAGAGATAAAGAGAGGTTTATGATTAAGAGGGAAAGGGTATTGTGGTCATTCAAAATAGGATATTATGGGGATTTCAATGATTTTTTGTTATACTGGAGTAAAATGACGGTCACCGGGTATTTTCTAACTGACATAAGATGGAGCAATTTGCGGACATTTTCAAATGTTAAGGGGTCTCAGCTCCTACTAAATAAGAAGGGTGTTTCATGCACAATTTTTTCCACATCCAACTTCTTTAAATCTACAAACACTAGACCAGATCTTTCTTCACATCTTATATAACAGGGGGATTTCCTTCTACACTACCCTTCTTTAAAACTAGGAATACTAAATTAAGATATTTCTTCTTCACTTTATCTTTCCACTAGTGCTCTCAGTAAATAAACAACTTCCATGTTAACCACACCAGCACAAACTGAAATTGGTTTGATGATATAATTGTTTAAAATCTTAGGCAGTTCGATCACCACCGAAAGTTTGATAGTATGATTCCCTAATTTGATGCCTATTAATCTTTTTACAGCTTTACATACCCCTTATTTTATATAAAAGAATTGATATATACTTCGGCAAATTACATCGGTCAACCTCCACCAAATTAACAAATGGTTTCCATTTAGTACAAATAATATCAATCACATCCCTTCTAGTTGATACATTTGTAACACACTGCCTCCTACCATTACAGTCAACAACATTCAGGCCATTTGTTGTTGATGTCGCGGAATCAAATAAAACAATTTGTCCTTATAATGTATGTTAGAAGAGTGGCCAGCCCCATTTTAAAGGAAGGATGGTGATGATGGATGTATGTTAGAAGACACATTTGTCCTCTCTCTAAACTCTAATTTCTCTTCCATGCCACTCTCTAACAAATTATGTCTAAACACACAATCTCTATCTAAAGCCCTATCACACATGACCCTTCTATATGGTCTTCCTTTACCTTACTACGATCAAACCCCTCAGCTTGGCAACTTCTAGGAGTTGATCAATGGAATTTGAGCTATGAAAAGAGACCACTTGGATAGAAACCAGAAATCATCACAAATCCCTGAGGAACACTCAACAATCTAAGCGCATGTAAACCCAAGACATAAGAAGCCCTAGAATTGTTCTTATTGGAGAGGCGAAAACAAACCAACCACAACCAAAAATAAGATATTTCCTTATATTACCTCACTAATTAAAGCAAAATCACCTTTGGAAGAGCTGAATTTACAGCCTCAAATCCCAGAAACTCTAAAGAAAGAGCTGAATTCTAAGTCATGAAAAAAATTACATATTCAACTGTATATGCACAACTTTCAGCAATATATGTAGGGTTGTTCAAACGGGTTCCGGTTCCAGACGGAACCGGAACCGAACCAATTTTTTCGGTTCCTGAAAAACCGGAACCGGAACCGGAACCAAAAGGGGAAGGAACTGAACCGGAACCGAACCTAAAAATCGGTTCGGTTCCAGTTCCTTCTATTTTTTATTTTTTTTTTAAAAAAGGGTCAATTTTATAAGATAATATAATTATAAACTAGAGTATTTGAATTAAAGCAAACCCAAAACCAAATATATAATTAGCGGGATAAAAAAAGTAGCTTAAATTTCTACTGTTACTGAAATTTTATTCTATTTGTAGAGGTTTATTGCTAGTCTTTTTGCTTATTAATAAAAAATAAAAATAAAAATTTTAAAAAAACCGATTCCAGTTCGGTTCCGTGGGTCCGGAACCGGAACCGAACCGAAATTTTCGGTTCTTGGAATTTTGGAACCGAAATTAGAACCGAACCCCTTTGGAACCGAACCAAACTGCCAGTTCCGGTGTGGTTCCGGTTCGGTTCCTGAACACCCCTAAATATATGCATATACGTAGTTATTGATATAAGTGGATGTGTATCCAATCAGAGGAATTTTCAAATTCTCAAGGGTGTGATGCAATGAGGAGTACTTCGGGATTTAAAGAAGGTGATGGAGATGGTGTTGTGTTCGCGACAATAAAGAGATGAAGGCAGGGAGAGTCCTACAGGGTAGAGAAGGAGATGAAAGAAGAGGTGGGAGGAAAGTTCGGTGGCTGTCGTATAATAAACATCTACGGGTGCAGTATTATTAAAAGCTCAAGGCGCACTAAGGAGTGTCATGGTTTTTCTTGGAGTGTTATGTTTGATGCCTCAGTCTATAAAAGGAGCTTCTCTATTGCTAGGTAAAAGATTGAAGTGCTACAAGTGTTTCCTAGCGTGGAAGCGGTACCCTTATCTCTACACTAATTACAAGGTGTTTGCAGGGAGTGATACGAGCAAACTTTTAGGAGTATGAAAGTGCCAATATTAAGCCTAATACTATTTTCTTTCCTTGGACTACAGTTTGGCACACTGGAGCCCCTACTGGGGTGGCTTCCTTGAGTGGACAGTCGCTTTGGGGAAGATAATATTAATAATCTGAGGCAAAGGCAGCAAATCATGGTCTTATTAAAAAAAAAAATTGATGTAGCATGTGTACAAGATATGAGGAGTCAGTGGATCATCCTCTTTTGCATTGTGTTGCAGTAGAGAGCTGATTCTTTCTACTTTTGGTGTTCAGTTGGTTATCCCAGAGTCCACTAATAATGTTCTTGAAGCATGGAGGGCATTCTCAGTGGGAGCTCATGCACAAGAAGCTTAGAGGGTTCTTTTGCAAAGATGGGACTTCCATAGTCCTAACCTTATACGATCTGATAATAGTGCGTAAGATCAGAACGTTATAATAAGCTTCTATAACTTTCATTCTGTGTTACTTATCAGCAGAATAAACCCTTTCATTCCACTGGTACATTCAAAGGCTAATATAGCATAAATCTTGAATACCCAATTTCCCTCACACGCTCAACGGAAACATGCCCCAAGTAAAAACTTCTTCTGAAGGAACTACAAACAAGTTCCATCTTCCACAATAAAATGAAATAACAGAGCATTCTGAAGATGTCACTATGCAGTCACTTACATGTGAAGTAAATAAAAAGTCACACAGTGATAGACCCTCTTATGATCCAATCTGCACGAAATGACTTTTTATCGTCTTCATCAAACATTAAGTCAGAAGTGAACACCTCGGGGATAATGAAACATTATGCAAGTATTTAGTGCCTCATTCAAATACTGTTTTAAAGGACATTGACAGGGGTACTATCTTCCCATTACCGAATCATCTATGAGAAAAAGAAGTTATAATCAAATAAAATATCATAACAAACGGATCTTATAATCAAATAAGTACAACGCACCAGATATCTTGAGCGAAGAGAATGAACCACAAGATGTCGAGCAATATCGCACATAAAAGAAGAACAGCATATGTCCTGCCAAGGCTCTGACTGCTACTCTCAATTGCTACGAGGGCAAATAATGCAATCGCCAAATTAATCAGCAACACGCCATTGTACAATGCTCCCAGCGATCCAATCAATGCACAGCCAATCTTGAACAACCCATATGCATATTAACCACAAATCACATACGAGAAATAAACATAATGATCAACCAAATAAATACATACACATACATACATATATATATAGATACACATATAGACATGATGCAGCATTTCAAATATGGAAATGAAACCTTGGATTTGGAGAAAATTCAGTTCTACTATTGACATGGCGGTTGGGAAATGGAATTGGGAAATTTAGTTCAAATTCAATTCCATGCTCCCATCCATAAGTTCATAACAATTAGGGAAAATTTTGACGAACTGATTCAAGCACTATAAAAATAGGTTTAATGGAATATATTCGAAACCCTGATCTTGAAATCAAATTCCCACAATTCGCCAAACCCACGTACAATGAAACTCTAGGTTTCGCTGTGATTGAAAAGATATAGTTCGCATCGACACAGTCCCGCACTTTCTAATCCAGTGTATACAATACACATGTCCATATATAAGTGTATGTGTGTATATATATATATATATATGTGTGTGTATATGTATCTGAGAAGTGACAGAGTACGTACCTGAATATAAATGAGAATGACAGCGAGAGATTGAATCCTATCATAATCACGAATCCAAGACTGTATAAGACTCCTCGATACACAACAAAGCATCATATACCGAGAATTTTCCAATGGCCCCAAAATTCGAACAAATCACAACCCGCGAATCAGGAATTCAAGAAGAGACACATCTATACACATATGTGTGCGTGCATATGTGTATGTAGAGAGAGAAAGAGAGTGGAGAAAGATGATGGAAATACTGATCTGCGTTTTGTGTTTATCGTTTTAAAATTTTGAGAAGAATACGGAAAGAAGATCAGAGTTTTTTTTTTCGTTTTGAAATTTTGAATAAAACTTTTTTGTTCCCTTTTTTATATATATATATACTTTGGGTTTTTTTGTAAAAACAAATAAAAATTAACTGAAAATAAATAATTCTGTTAACAGGTAGCAAATTAGGACCAATACTTTTTGGGTTCTTTATATTGGGACAATACATATAACTCGTATTAAGGAACCGAATTTACAATTTAATAAATTTTAAGTTTCATATTACATGTTTATTTTAAGTAAATTAATTACAGGTAAATAATTATTATTAAGATAAAAAATGCTCTCCAAACAATTATGTAAAAGTACCAAAATACCCCCTCCTTCTCCACTCCACTCCTCCACCACCACCACCACTGTGTATTTCTCTCCACCACCCTTTCACCAATTGATCTACCAACTGGGTCTGAGGAGGTTTAAGAACAAGCCATATTTGGTCTATTCATAGGTGTTGTTTCTCTTATCTTCAAAAGATCAGACCCAGATAGCTTTTAGAGAGAGAAAGTAACTTTTAGAGCGAGAAACAATGGCAGCGGGATCGTCGGTGTTGGCATATCATCCGTCCAAACTCAATCACAGACCCACCAAATAATTGAAAATATATATATGGAGACCTACCCGAAAATGGTCATTGGAGACTGAATATTGAGGAAGAGTTATTGGAAAAAGAGTTAACTTATTGAAACACCATACGTAACAAACTTTATCAAATTGGTACCTGTCATTCTGAGAAAATAAGTGATTCACATGGGCATTTGAGGAACGTAAGAAATCCATAATAGATGATTTTGAATTTAAACCAAAATCCAAAATAAACCTCTCTCAAAACCCTTGAAACAAGAACATGGATGGAACAAACAAAAGAGAGACACCATTTGAGAGTTGGGTTTTCATATATATCATGACTTACGGATTAGATTTTACCAAGCATTGAGAAAAAATGATGATTTTAGAGTGGTGGACCGGAGGTGGGAGTATTTTGGTACTTTTATAGAAGTGTTTGGAGGGTATTTTGGACCTAAAAAATAATTATTTATGTAATAAGTTTGGTTAAGTTTATCAAATATTCCCCAGTCCCACAATAATTGTTAAATTTAAATTTTTTAATATTTTATTAATTTGGTTTGACTAGTGTGCAATTTTCAATTTTGCTCTTAATGATATAATATTATGGCGGAGTTCGATATTTGTTTAAAGTTAGTGAAAGAAGGGTAATTGGAGAAAGTGAAATGTTAAATAACATTGGAATTCGAATTGAATAAATATTTTAGGATAAATAAAATTGCAATAGTGGACAATTAATATAAGAGGGGTAGTATGTAATATGAAACTTAAAGTTGATCAAATTGTAATATGAGTTATGTGTTTTTTCCCTTTTATATATATATACTTTGGATTTTGTGTAATAGGGATTGTTTATGGAGGTGAGATGATATTTCTCAAAATAAATCTTATACTAATGGTTTCAGAATTCAAAAGTTTGGTAAATGAAAGTTATGTAATTTTTTTTCTCCTTGATGTCAAAAGTCAAAATTGTGGGTTATAAAACTTATAATGGATTAAAACTGTTTTCTATGGTTTGATTTAGTACAATTTCAATTCTCATCATTTCAAACTTCAAATCTATAATACAATGGATTGAGTTTAGCTTAAGCTAAGAATTATGTAGCACTGAAGATTAGCGTAAAAAAAAAAAAAAAAAAAAAGTATCTCGAAGCATTATTATTGGACCCGAACATGTTTAAAAAAGCTAAAGTATTCCTAATTATGTGTTGACACAGATAAGGAGAAAATTATGAAATTATTCTAATATTCGACCTTAGATATATAAAAATAAACTCCTACATTTTTTTTTTATCTCTTTTATTATTATTATTGTTTTTTAAATAAAAATTATTTCAAACACTTTCTTCCATTTTCTTTCGACACATTACACAGTACACAAGTAAGAAACTTCAGAGAAGAGATGGGGTCGGAGTTCTCTGGTTCGATCCCTGGAGCCGATGAAACGGCGAAAATAGGGTCGGAGGTGTCTGGGGGTTCGATCAATGATCAAACACCACCCAAGCAGGAGCAACAACAGCCGGAGAAGCCATGGCATACCTATATCTCGGAGGATTTGCCGCGAACCGTTATCGAATCCACCGACTCTGCTATTCGCTCTGCTCGCACTCTCCAACACAACTCCTCCAACCATCTCCGTACTATCCAGGTACGTCTTTTTCTCCATTGCCCACTACTTTGGTTTCTTCTATTTTTGTTCAAAATTTATGGTGGGTTTTATTTGCACACATGCTTATGGTGTTTGTATGTGATTAAATTCACTATATTTTTCGTTTTTTTCTTGGTTTGTGGCTGTGGGTTGAAGTGGGTTTTTATTGTAGTCGTATGAAATGGGGGTTTTATATTTCGTCTAAAGAATGATGTTTTTAACCTAATACTGTCTTCAGAGAAAACCAACTTATCGTTTTCGTATGTCATTAATTTACTCCATTTTTGGGGTTTTCGTGTGCTGTGGTTTGTGGGGTGAACTGGGTTTTCATTGTAATGGCATGAAATGGGGTTTTTATATTGGGTAAAATTAATTATATGTTCGACTTAGTACTTTCTCCATATTGGTTCCTAATGTAATGATCATTTGCAAACAAACTTACTGTGTGTTCGGATGTAATTTATTTACTGGATTTTTCTTCTTTTGTGGCTTATGGATTAAACTTAGGGATGACAATTTGTCCCGCCTCGTTTATAGTGGTTTTGGGTGCTCCGTTTATACTATATGGGCGGGGATGGGGATGGGTTGGGGGGAAAAAATCCACGCATATATGGGGTGGGGACGGTTTTAGGTGTCCCCGCCCCGTTTAGACATATTATAATATATATATATATATATATATATATATTAAATAAAAAATAAGTGTAACCCACTAATTCTAAACTCTATTTTTGTTGTTGTCTAGATTGAAGTGAACCTAATATTGAACAATCTTCGTTTTTGTTGTTATTTTCGGTAGAATGTATTGTAATTTAGATTGTTGGATAATTTGGTGGTTTATTTAGTTTTTATAATGTTGAATTTCGTGTTTTAAGTATATGATTTTGTGGAGTTGTTTAATTTTAAAGTGACATATTTGAAATTTTCAACGGTTAACGAGTATCCGCTGGCACCTGTGGGTTTTAAAAAACCCGACGGAAATGGGACGGGGTGACCTCTCATCTCGTTTAACCGATTTTGGGTGAGAATGGGGTGGGGGTTTCTTAACGGTTGCCCCCGGGGGTACACCCGCCTAGAACTGCACCCATTGCCATCCCTTAAACTGAGTTTTAATTATAATGTCATGATTTGGGTGGTTTATATTTGATCAAAGTAATGATCTTGTCAACCTAATACTTTCTCCCTATTGAGGGTTAAATACACCGAACCACTCTTAAGGTTGGGTTTAATTACACACAAGCTAAGGTTGGGTTCAATTACACACAAAAGCTAAGATTTTTATTTATTACATCGAGTACCCCTATTTTCATTCTTAAGTTAACGAATTTTAGTTAATAGTATGAAATGTTTTTTTCCCCATAATATGTTATTACAACTTTAATAGAAATTCTTTTGATGTGAAATGTCTTTTATGTACTAGAAAATTTTCATCACAACCAAACTCCAATGAAATTCTGGCCATCACCACCACACCACACCAGCGACCGCTCCAAGCAGCGTTGTTGACCTCTCCCTCCTCGAAGCCGTCGGGAAGTTCTAGTGCAACGTTTGCGTTGTTGACCACCGCCACTTCAAGAAGCTCATCCTCTCCTTTGAGCGTCACCTCCGCGACAACATCATAGCCCATCATAAGTACCCTGACCAAAGTACATTTTCGTCAATATGTTAAAGCTCTTTTTTTCATATAACTAAAGGATATTCGAGTTGTGCAAAATTTCAATAACGGATCTAACTATAAGATACTGGAAGGGAGGTTGTTGAGATGATGCGCCAAATCTCAGGGGTACACGCTGTAATAATTGACAAACATAGCCACCAGGTGTAATTGAACCACATGTTAAGGGAGGTCAATGTATTTTGTTCCAATATTAGTTCATGTTCTAATGATCATTTGTAAAAATTCTTAATACATGTGTATGTCATTAATGTACCTCATTTGTGGGTTTTTGTAGTTTGTTGATTTATGGGTTAAACTGGGTTTTTGTTGTGGTGCCATGACCTAAGTGTTTTCTACTTGGCTAAATAACAATATTTTAAACAGAAGACCTGGCCACGTAACAATATTTAAACGTAATACTTTCTCCATATTAATAATCTAATGATCCTTTGAAATAATCTTATTGTGTTTGTATGTAATTAATGTACTCCATTATTGGTTTTCTCCTTGTTGTGGTTTATGGGGTTAAATGGGATTTTCATTATAATGCCATGAAATGATGGTTTTAATTTGGTCAAAATAATATTTTTCTTATGTGATGATCTTGGTATTGGGGGTATGGGATTTCCCATCTCAGATGCTATCTTCGTACACTCTAGGTGCTTCTGATACTACATCGGTAGTATCTTAATTTCGTCTATTCAAGTCTAAGTTTCATTTGCACAAGAGAGTTTTGGTATGTATCAAAATCTTCGATTTTGGGTTTCTCTTGTTTTGTGGTTTATGGGTTTTCTTTTCGTTTCTTTCTTTCTTTTGGGTTATTTTTACCTAGCAGGTTCGCACTAGTGATAGTGGTAAAATGGGATTTGGGGTTTTTTTTTTTCTTTCCAAAATGATGATAACAGTAATCTTAGACCATCTCCATATCAGTTCATAATCTAATGATCCTCACATGGTGAGTGTTTAATTCCCGATTTTAGATGATTTATCTTACACACCAAGTTAGTGACATCTTATGTGATATAAGATTAACATATTGGTTAAAAGGGAAATTCTATTGGAACGTTATTAGGCCAAGTATGCCTTATCACACGGAGTGTTTGGGCTTTAAAAGAAATGAGAACACCACCTTCATGTAGTGAAAATGAGAATGTTAAGATGGATGATTGGAGTTCCTGAAGAGAAGAGATTTGTGCAGTAAGATGCAAAATAATTATGGTTTTGTTTTGATGATATCTTCAATCCGCATTTAATATTTCAAGAGTTTCTTTCTGATACAAAATGTTTAATGAAGTCTTCCAGTGTTGCAACTTTTATGACATTGTAATTCCAGCAGTAACTTGATAGCTTCTATCGAGTCTTGTACTATTATCTGATCTAGATGATGAGTAACTCTGTGCTATGTTCTGAAAGACATTCCTCTGTTTAATATTAGACCTTAGGAGGTCCTGTGAAGTGTTAATTTTTGTTACAGAGAGAGTGGCTTAGTGCTGCATTACTCGTAATGAGCATAGTATAGTTTCTTTAACTAGATCATGAATACTTAAGTGCTATGTTCTGAATGCCATTATGCTGCTTAATCTTAGGAGTTAGGAGGTCCTATGAAGTTTTAATTTTAATTGGAGAGAGAGTGTTTTAGTACTGCACTATTCTTAATGAGCATAGCACAGTGATCACTAATTTTTTATACCTAATCTCATATTGAATGATATACCACATTATCATTTTTACCCATCAGAGGAATGCCACACATTATTCACGCAGCCATGTACTTCTTTTTCCCATTACTTGCACCTTTTTCTGAATGGCACCTCTTGCAGGATTTCATACCACAAATGGTACCCCAGTATAGAGCTTATGAAGCTGCTTGGATGAAGAAAGTTAAAGGTACGGTAGGTACCTAAAATGAAAAAAAGTAGGTTAAAGACCACAACGTGACTTAGTATTGTGCTCATACCTTAAAGAGAGATCGCTGATCATTGTTCGCAATTATGCATGGTGGTGGGAGAGGTGGCTGGATACTGGCCTAATATTTTGCAATTTTTTACATGACATGGTTGTTTTGAGTTAGACCCTACAGTCTTAATTTCCTATCCTGGATTAGTCTATTTTTCTTTTCTTTTCTTCCAGTGGATCTTTAAAGTCCAAAGTGTCATGAACACCACTAGAAATTATATCACCAATATTTTGGTTTAGGGGTTATTGCTTGGCGCAGTGATAAAGTGCCAAGGGTGAAATCGGGATTGGAGTTTGGAGTAGCCACTTTGTAATGTTGCCAAAGTTTAGGTATGCGCCAGGTCTACCCCTCCCAGCACCCTTGATTATTGAGACTGTCTTGGGTCTTTTGGCACCCTGTTATTTTCGTGTTGTAGTCCGTTGAAATGTGGGCGACGACACATCATCGTTGTGATTTTTCCGAGTGGATCACAGTTGGACACTTTACCACCCGGCCAAATTATCACTATGGGAAATTGGTCAAGTCTTTTGACTCGCAGGTTTTTTTGGTATATTGTCTCTTTATTACGTGCTTGCTTCTTTTTATAGGTGAGTTGAAAAGTGCAATAGAACACCCGGCTGTGGTTGGTGGAGTTGCTGTTACAGCTGCCTTCCTTCTATTGCCAGGTATGGGTTTAGGTCTTATTCCTTGCAAATATGTTTACCAATTGGTCACCAGTACATATTCATTCATAAAAAGATGAAGTAATAATTTCACCCTTTTTTTTGTTATATTACTCACTACTTGAACATCCTTATGTTGAATAGATGATCTATGCCACACGGATAACATTTGGTTTTATGGCTTTTTCTTTATAAAAATGTATATGCTCAGAAGTATTATATTGAATCCAAACATGCTGTTCAACTCTTGTGTACATGAATTTCTGCACATTATTCAGGGCATCCAGTGTGGCCTTCTGTGCATTATTGTTGTAGTGTTCAAAGCCTAGGGGGTTGGATATATTTTCTTCTTGTTAAGGGTTTGTTCGTTAAAATCATTGCCCCTATGTTCATTTGTAGCAGATTTTGTGCTAAATGTTTTTTTCTTTTCAACTTATTCTTTTCCCTATCTAAGACCTTGTCTTTTTTAGGCCCAAGAAGGTTTTTGTTCCGCCATACATTCGGTCGGCTTCAGAGTGAGGAGGTATTCTCCTCAATTGATTTTATAGAAGCTTTCTTGACATCGTGAGAAATATTTTTTTTTATATATTTATGTGTTTATTGGATTAGTACGTTGAACGAATATAACCTATTTTAAGCAATTTGCCTACATAAGAGATACTTATTTTATCTGCAGGCCCAGTTTGTGAGAGCCGAGAATAACGTAAAAGGGTTGAACATTTCTGTTGAAGTAATGAAGAATGAGAGTAAAAAATTACTTGAAAGGGCTGCTCTTGCTGAAAAAGAGATGAAACAAGGCCATACTGGACTCATGTAATAGATATTTTAAGCATTTGAATGTGACTTTAGCTAAATATCTGTTAGTTGTCTTATCTAAATTTAGGATTTCTCTGTAGGAATGCTGGACGTCAAATTCAACGTATTGCTAAATCAGTTTACAAGGTTGAAGCTCAAGCTCATGGTACGTGTACCTGATGTTTCTTTTCTTTTCAATATCATAGAGGGTAGATGACCGTAAAGAGGTTTGTTGACTATGCTCTTGAAACATCCCGTTCTGCCCTAGCTGATGGTTTGTTCCATGGTTTGGTTCTTCAAGTTTGTCAAAACATTTCATTTCCAACGAGCTTGTTTGATGTGGGTGATTATAATTTTAATAAATTCCAACATGGAAATCATTTATTTAGCTAGGAGAATATAATTTCTGGAATTCCCTGGTACCAAGGGAAGACATCATCAGAGAAGGCTGCAGATTGTTTCATTTGCTAAGCAATATTATAGAGAGAAGCTAGAAAGGAGAAGTTTATATCAGGAACTAATATATTGCAATTTATATAGTATGAATGGTTACCCTAATTCTAGAATAACGGAAAACAAAAATAAATAGATGGTGAAGGACACATGCAAGGAAGACTTCTTACAAATTAGAGATATGGGATAAACTAATGATGCAACCAGATATAGCTAGCTCATGAAGTGGCCTAAATAGTTCAATAAGTTTTCTTCACTAAACCTTTGGTTGAAATAGTTCTACTGATTTTCCTTTTTCTGTGTGTTGAGTGAGACGAAGGAGGGGGTATCTGCACTTGAAATAAATGAGATGCCAATTTGATGTAATTTGTTTACAGAATTGATGGATGGACTACGAGAAATTCCAGGGAGGGAGGCTATAAAGCTAAGAGCCGAAGTAAGCAAAGTGGCATCCCCATATTTTTTGTAGTTCGTGCTTTTGTATGCCATTAACAATCTAGCGATTCTTGATTCATCAATGGACCTGATTTATTTTTTCCTGATATTGATCAGGTTGCTTCTATGGCATCACTTCTCCAACAGCAGAGGATTGCTATGAACAAAAGGATTATGAAGATTTCGGAGTTAGGTGTTCATGTTTGATGGATAATTAAACATCCATAATAGGTGTTTCTAGTTTCCATTTTCTTTGTTTTCCTGGACAGTTCCTTTTAGTTATTGTGCCTCTCCATGACTCCATTTACTTTTTTGAGTAAGAGATTTTGTGATAATCAGTCTTGTATGGTCTACTGTATGTAACCTTCGAATTTTATGTAATCAAACTGAGTAACAATATAGGCCATCCCTTGGAGAATTTTCTCATGTTGATCATTCTCGACTTTCGCTGCTAGAATCTGACATAAGCAAATCTGACATAAGTTCAATGCGTATAGTTGATGATCAGTGTTTTTGTTTTTTCCTCGAACAGTTTTTTTGGTGACTAATGAGTTGTTTATGGAAACAAACCATTCATAGGATATTAGCGGATACATATTTCCCCAAGTCTGAGAGGCATGTTTGGTGAGATTTTGGAGACCTTTAGTTTCATAAACAGTTCCAGATATTGTTAAATTGTTTGAGTCGTTTGCTCACTTAATCCATGCACTTTAATTCAAATGGGACACGTACAGAGATTCAGAGCCACATAATTCTGTTTCTTCCTTTCCCTTTTAACGATATATATATATAGATATATATTTGCATTAATCAAATTTTAATGCTCGTAGAGGGGGAATTTATCTGGCAGATTAGGTTTCTTATGTGCCAGGGCAGTTTTATCAAACACTAACCTCCATGGTATAATGATTCCAGACCAGTCTGAACAAAAAGGAAGGAAGAAGAAGAATTAAATCAAGTTTTGTTCAGTTTTGAGTTGAGATAATATTTTTTTCTTTTAACATATTAATAAAATTATTATTATTTAATTCATGAAAGCTATAAATTGATTCACAACATTATGAAATTCACCTCCCTCCCTCCTACTAGCAACTTTTACTGAGGAAAAACTGTGGGGATCCATCTTTTCCAATAAAGCTACCATATTTAGTGTCTAACATAACAGTGTCACACCTTTACATAGCGTTACATACAAAGTAAGAAAAGGAATAACTGGACTTTGAGCAGGGCTTCTCTTTTACAGCACATGTTCAGAGTATCATATTATAACTCTAATTGGCTATATTCATCACTATGCTAATTACCTTCCAATGGCAACATCAAATGTCTGAGCATTTTCGGGGTTTCCGCTACGCCTATTTTCTCATCTGCGTGAAAAGCTCGGATGGGGGTCTTCCAGTTGCTCCCGCACCACCACCAAATGCAGCGAAGCTGCCACTTCCTTGTTGGTTGCTAAAAGCTCCAAATCCACCCCCTGTGCAATTTTGTAGGTAGATTTCCGTGAATATCTTAATGTTATACAATAAGCCCAAATTAGAAGAAAAGATGAAAAAAAAAGGCTACCTGTGAATGCAGGGCCAGAAGCAGCTCCAGCAAAAGCACCAGTGTTTGGGGCACCAGCAGCAGCAAACCCTCCTCCACCAGCAGCTGCAGCAAACCCTCCTCCACCAGCAGCAGCAGCAAACCCTCCTCCACCACCAGTAGCAGCAAACCCTCCTCCACCACCACCAGCAGCAAACCCTCCACCAACAGGAGCCAGACTAGAAAACCCACCACCAGCAGAAGCCAGACTAGCAAACCCACCACTTTGTGAACCAATGCCAGCAAATCCACCTCCGGTAGGAGCATTTAGAAAACCACCAGCGGAATGACCTCCAAAACCAGGAGCAGTAGGAGGACTGCTTCCTGGTAAACCAGGACCAAGTTGTCTCGACTGCCCAAAAGCACCAAGAACTGAACCTAGAGCCTGCTGTCCTGATCCAATCTGTGATGGCTGCCCAAAGCCACCAGGGCTGGGAGTTTGAACAGCAGTTCCAGTGCCGGAGAATACACTGAAACTTGCTACTTGAGATGGTTGGGATGGCTGAGGGGATTGGAAACTAAAAGATGCTGGTCGGAACAGCTCACCAGTAGGAATAGACATTGTAAATGGAGAGCTCATTGGAGTTGTCGGTGCATTAGCAAATGACGCACCAAATGGATTTGGTTTGGAAGCAGTTGGATTAGGAGCTGATCCAATTCCAAAACCACCGAAACCTCCGAGAGTAAGTTCAGTTGCATGACTTGTTTCAGGAGCTTCCTCCTCCATCTCGTCCTCCTGGGCAACTGCAACATTTGAACTTCCAAACTTTGCACCAGCATCACTCATGGAATTAGAGAGAGCTGCCGAAGAAAGAGCAAGTGGTTGTTCTGCTTCAGACTTTGATGCCTCGTGCGATGCAGCATTTGTCATGCTGGTGAAACTGACCTGACTTGTAGATTGCAAATTAACCATAGGTTCAGTTGAAGGAGTGGACGGTACTGAAGTTTCAAGATTTGAACTATATGTAACCATGTGAGATTTAGGTAGCGTAGATGAAGTTTGCTTGGTAAAATTATTATCTGCTTCGGAGTTAGGCTTGTTCATATAAGGTTGAGATTCTGTCTTGGAGGAGTCATCTGGTAAGTTCATGAAAGAGGGCGGATTAGACGAGGCCCCCACTTTCCCAGGAATCTGAAAACCGGAGCTAAAAGAAAATTTTGAAGTGGAAACTGGTGATTTGGAGAGAGGCGTCTCTTCAGCATTTGATGAAGTGGGCAAAGAAGACAACGGAGCTGATGATAAATTTATCATTTGAGATGATGACAGACTCGAAAATGATAGTGAGGATGCAGAAGAAGATGATGTTATTGCACCAGGGTGGCTTTGGCTTGTTGCAGTACTAGACTGGAAAACTTTTGCACTTGAGCTCAGACTGACAGCAGACCCAGTTTCACGACTCCTCCCAGATTCAATAAATGGGCTTTCAGTAGTTGCAAACTTATGCTTCACACTTGCAATTGTAGATTTTGAAACTGCAGTTTCTTTATCATTTAAACTTGAAATTTCGCTGGATTGCTTTAGCGATGACCCTGTCTGATTTGGTAAACTCATGGACATTGATGTTTGATGCCGTTGGATTTCGTACTGCTGAAAAGCCTTAGTGTCATTGACTGAAAGAGAAAATCTTTCTGCAGGCAAATTGCTGCTTACCCTTGCGTTATTTGGTGATGGCTGGGACGGGGAATGTGATGAGATTGGGGTAAAACTACTTCTTGGCAGTACCTGAATTGCTGAAGAGTTCAATTCTACAGAAGGTGATGATCCTGTACGGTCATCAGCCAATCTGGACAAAGTTGATTGGCTACCATATACCTGTCTTGAGGGTGTATCCTGAATGCCTGCAGAAAATGGAGTGCCAATTAGTAACTTCTTCTTGGATAGCTTTTCAGTGTAGGTGAATGTATCTTGTTGGGACTCACCTTTGGTTTCTGATGTATGCAAGGAGGTTGAAGGGGCGGTAAAATGCTTTTGGGGAACAACTGACGTTTCCAGGTAAGGTTTAAGATGTTGCCTATCCGCCAAGAAGGATGTTCTACTTGCACTCACTTTCTGGCTTTCTTCCTGTATAGGCATCCTTTTTACTGTAGTTTTTGGAGGCTCATAAGTAGCCCAACTCTGCATTTAGGTTTGTTAGAAGTAATACACACACATTAGAGATCCTTGAAGCAAGACACGCAAAGCTTCTGCCAGTAAGTTAAGTTGTTAGAAATATCTATTAGGAACTCTCTAACATAAAATAAAACTACCAGAATAAGGGGTCATTATCCAGTATGCATCTCATCTCAACAACTCTCTTTCACACCAGCCAACTCTATCTAAGAGGAGCATAACCTTAAATTTCAGAATCCTATTAGTCTACTCAACTGAGTATAATAATGGGAAATATTGATTTTGCCAGACTATGTGCAAGACAATAAGAGGTAGGGAAAAAGGATCCTGAAAGAGGAGAACTGATGAGGCAGAGCAGGATCTCTCTTGGAAAACAAACCCGGTGATCTCTTTCCAGTTACTACATATTGCCACATTGAACTTAATAGGAAGTCAGTCAGGACCAAAGAGACATTGAACGTCAATTTCATTGCAAACCATGGCCAAACATTGAGAATATTGACCAAGAATGCCTTTTGATAGAAGTCAGGACAGTAAGTAAAATAGTCTGATCTTGTTAACGAAATTTGGGGAAATCAAACTTGACAAATAAATCATTTAAAAAATAATCAAATAAACCAAATTTGTTAATGGTGAAACTTTCCAAAATAAATCTAGCAAGTATTGAAGTAGATCAGGTATGAATGTAAGGACTGTCCCAGAGGAGTATTATGAGAAGTAGTAAGATTCAAACGGGAAAATTAGGAACAAAACTAACAGGCATTGACAGATAAAATAAAATAAAAAAATAATCTGAAATAATAATACCCAAATAGTACATTTTGCTACCCTGTTGTGTTTAGAGAGTTGGGAGAAAAATGTGTGCACTACACAGAAACTAAGTTTTACAACATTACATCCATTCACTTTAACCACTCAGCAGGATTTCCTAAAATGAAATATATTTACATATAAAGTTCTACAATTATAACAGACTACAGATAACTAATAAATCCATGAGAAGTTTGAAATGCCATGCAGAATGGCCTAGTTATCTTGAAGGATAACCATAGTGCAGGAGCAATTCAAGGAAAGCATTACCTGATCGAGCGAGTCTCTGCGCCTCCTTGCACTTTCTAATTCAGAATTTTTCATGGCACTTGATTGGTTTCTCCTGGACTGATCCTTAACAGCAGCAGAACATGATGAAATTAAGAGATTCCTGTTTGAAGGGGTATCCTGAGTTTTTTTCCCATCTGGAGAGCTGAAAGAGGCACCATCACAAAGAATACCAATGGTCTCAAACAACTCCCTTTTAAAGTTCTGTTTTGCCTTTGAAGGCGACTTGATACTCAGCAAATCCATTTGTTTCGAGAGGCATTCAGAAAGTTGCTCTGCAGCTGCTAATTGCGAACTCGTTGTATTATGTAAACTATGCAAGGACTGGACATGTCTACAAAAGCAAATACCTCCAGTTAGAAAAATATAATTGACTAGAATGCATCTACTCATTTATCAGTTCCTACCAATCTACAGCCATGCTAAAAATATTAAAAAAAGAAGCTAACACTCTAAGCAATTCCTAGATAGTGCTTGGATGTGATAGTAGTTATGCAAGGATGTCAAATTAGAATGACCGAATGCATTTGGAAATTATTTCAACAATAACAGTTTTTCATACCTTGAAGGCCCATATCTACTTGGAAAAGCTCTTTGACCCATTCGAGCTCCAGCATTTTCACCATACTTGTTGAGCTCAAGTGTGTTGAAATGCCTTTCCAATTCAATCAGTTGATTGGTCAAATCCTGTAACAAGAGAGAGAGGTCTGTCCTGAATATCGAATGGGGAAAATACATTACTATTACCGAAGAATCTGATGACTCACCGAATTTACTGTCAATATGTGACGCCGCTTCAGCTCCAGTTCAGCACTCAACTTCTGTCGGTTCCAAAGATCCCAATATTGGCTATCAGTAGCTTGTTTGACAATGCCTTCCATATAAATTTTCCTTGCCAAAACTGGAAGACAATTCAATGAGTATCTGATGAATTTAAAGATTAACCAATACATACAATTTAATGAAAGACTTAACAAAACATATCCACAAGTAACTTCTTGTGATTAGAAGATAGTTTAATTTAGCATCTAGAAACACTAACACAACTGCAAATACATATACAAAGCATCTAAATGGTGAGTTCAATGCCAGTTTTGATGGATGACTCCTGAGCTGCATGTAGCACCTAAGGGATCTTATCCCTTAGATGACACATGTTACTGATGTGAGCCTATATAGCATCACATTCATTACATCATGTCACCCACACCTTGATTATAGTCCAGGGGAAGGGGTATATAGAGGGTTCGCGACAATCCCTCCTACTCCTAACAAATTTTCTTTTTTCCGATTAAGTAGATTTGTAATAGAAAGAATTCAGAAGGGAACGCATCCCAAAGCACTACACAAAAGCCACTAGGGCTCTAAGGGCCCAAGGACCCGGAAAATCAACCATCTCCTTTCTCAATAAACAATATCTACCCATTAACCCAAAAGAAAAGGAAATAAGGACAAAGTTTTCAATAGGAGAATCCTTTCCATCGAAGGATCTTATATTCCACTCCTTTCAAATGCACCACCAAACCCACGTGACAATATTATCTGCTTTGTTAACTATCATTCACAACGAAAAGACTGATTCTTAATTGAATGGCCTCCTTGACAAGGTTCCCCTCTGGGATTTGAAAAGAGAGAGCCAATTATGACTCATCATCATCATCCTTACCCTAATCCCATATCAATAAGGTCGGCCCAAAGAACTCTCTCCCCAAGATTTTCTATTACATAAGGCATTTTCCTTAATATATTAACATCTTAAAGTCATTTTAATTACCTTAGCCCCTTTCACCCTCTCCATCTCTTACCTTCTATAGCAACTAGTCTTCTTCATTTGACTGGAGCGTCGATATATCCCTGATGTATGATTCCAAACCATCTATGATCCATTGGGAGTGAAAAGTTGTTCACAGGCCACATGCTCCTTACTAAGCCTTCTCTAACGATCTTCAGTTCACATAATCCTTTATGGGAGGCTGCTTCTCCCAGCCTAAGACTTGCCACAGCATAACAAATGCTAAGGTTCTCTTCTTATTGCATAAGCATTGCCATGAGGACTTCTACTCCTTAAAAGATCTCCGTCTTTCTACAGCCCCTGCCAAAAGACTTACCGCAAGGACCATGCTTTCCACAGATGAAACAAATCAGAGACACGACTACTATCGTAAGAACCTCCTATGTAAGATAAGCCTAACTGAACAATTGAAAAGAACTACTGGAACCTTCTCTTAATGGATAACCGACGAAAACCTGACACCATAATGCATGTTGTGTGATGTCTTAGCGAGGAATGGGACAAGGGATAATGTAAGTCTGGTGCTGGTCCAATTATCATGGTTATGGAACAAGTCATGTTTGAAATCTACAAGATCGTAGGAAGTACTTGTGGCTAGAGCCCAAAGTTTGTCAAGCCAGCCTCTCCACAAGGCCTGCATGTACCTTAATCTGACTCAGAAAAGAGATATAGCACCGACTCTCGAAACGATATACACCAGATATGACCCGCTAGCGAATTTGATAGTGCCTTATCACATGTGATATCATGCTTCACTAAAATATTAAATACCTCCCTACCCTATTTGGAAAGGATAATACAGCCCTTAACTAGTCCTTGTCATGCCTTGAACAAGAATCATCAGTTCACATAGTGTTGTCCTAGCGACCTATATAAAGGATGCGACTGACGTCCCACATCTAATACGCTTTGAGGCAGGTAGTAAAGGCCAATCTCCAGGAAATGGGAAGCATGTACAAGCACATGCGAATCAGACAACCGAAGACACTAGGTACCAAGAGGGGGTGACGGTGACATCCCACTTCTCCTGAGGAGAGCAGTTTAATGAATCTGTATGCGAGGACACCCCATACCCATATAGACACGTTTGAAGGAAACCATGAGCATCAAGAGGGGCGTCTTCCACAACGCAATTGGATAGGTTAGATTTTGAGTAAGCCTTCCGCCGGGAAAGCACGAAATGCCAAACACTGGCTTATTCAAGAGGAAAACTAAACCCACTTTCTGAAGATTTATCAAGACACGGTGCTTATTCAAGTGGAGAATTCGACCAACCCCCTGAATACTTGACATGACATCAGGTGCAGCAGCAGTTGCAATGTACAGCCTATTTGAATTGCACCCCTTACTTGACGGATTATCCACCTTGTTGAGGGGGTTCGATGTAGGCATCATGCTCAAATTAGAAAACAAATCAATGATCAATCAGGCGCTCAATGAAAGCATCTTTTCAGCATTTGAAGACGAACAAACCTCAGGTACATATCATAGGAAATCAACCCTTGCCCCCAACTGCACCATTTTAAAAAGGCTCAGTGACGTATCTGATTCCGGAGGAGATTCATCAAAATGTAGAGAACATCTTGTTGTACAGCTTCAAGTATTTTGGCCTGTGGAGATTCTCAACCTTGATGGAAGGCCCTCAAAGCCCTTACAAAGGAAGGGCCCCTCCAACTTAAGCTTTGATGTTTAGGAGAACACCTCAACTGGATACAAAGTCATTCTCATGGAATCTAATGTACCACTAAAAGGACAATGGTAAATAAAGCCACCGACTTTATTCTACTTAATAACTTGAAGTTGAAAAGTACCTTGCACAGTGTTATCTAAAAGTTGTTGGATCTCCTCAAGCTGCTCATTCATTATGCTCTTCAAAAGAGGAATTACGAAAAAAAAAATGAAAAAGTTACTAAACAAACTTATATGTAACTTTGACAACAATAAGCATCTACAGAACATTTGAATAGGTTGACATTTTAAAAAAATCAACAAAAATAACCAAGGGAAACAAATCAGAAGAACCTCCTATAATACTTTTCAGATGCAAGGAACAGTTAATCACAGAGTAAGAAGAAATAAACGACAGAATCGTTCAAGACAAAGTCGATGCTGAATGGAATTATCACATTGAACAATGTGTCTGAGTTTTGGCTACCAAGGGAATTTTGCTTCACTAAATTGATAACAAGAAGCATCATTAACAGGTTGGAGAGTAGGGCATTCTTTTTGACCAAGGGAATCAACTATCCACCAGCTCAATAAAATCCACTAAAGATGACTTTGATGGATATTCGTGGGGGTAATAAATTAACTAGAACTTGGAGGATATTTCAAACTTGAGGAGAATACCATTTTAATCCTCTAAGGAACACCATATCAAGCTTGGTTACTAAGATCTTAAATGCAATTGGTAGGAGGACAAATAGTGGAGGATAACTTGGCACCTAGCCTTGGTCTGTTACACTACTAAGAAATTGGAAAGGTAGTGACCGTAGTGTACATCATCAGTACCACATTGATGCACTTGGCTTCACTCTTATAATTTCATAGAACTTCCATACCAGAAGTGAACTTCCTAGATAAAAGAGAGCTTCAACTTTAACGTCCTTCGCTCAGGATTTCCTTCCTGCCTATAAATTTTCCGAGTGTAGGCTGATATTTTGTTAGTTTGTTGCCTTCTTTTATTCAATTTTTGGGATAATCTTGCTCTCCCCATTTTCACATCTAATAGGAAACTATTAACTTTTCCATGTATATTCTATGTATTTCATTTTCCAAATCTCATTTAGCATATATTATAAGTGACAAAGAAGCACCATTTTCTAGTAAAAGAAGTATAATAAGGAAAGCTCAGCAGTTTATACAATCTCTTACTTATCAAAAAAAAAAAAAAAAAAGGAAAGCTCAGAAGCTGACAGAAACAAAAGGTATAAATAGTTTGTGAAGCAATTAAAAGAAGCTTTAGTGAGCTAGTTTAAGAAACACTGGAGTAAGAAATGGAGCACAAAAATGTGATTAAGAAACAAACTTTCAACATCATGCATCTGCCAGAAGCAGCCAGTAAGCCTTCCTCTAATGCTACAACTGAGCTCTCCTGCAAAATGGTGCAGGCATCCTTGAAACCACCTGGTCCTTCTATACACCTTAATAGGACTTCCAGTTCTTTGGCCATCTCTTCAACCTGAGAGATAACAGATACTATGTGATGTAAAAAACAAAACTAGCCTTAAAAAATGAGAAATTGATACACAATTGCAGATCACGGGAAACATAAAAAACAGAACCGATGACCACATGGCAACACGGGAACAAAAAATTCTTTACAAAACAAGAGAAAAAGAGAGAATTACATTGCCCGATTGTTTTGACAAGTGTGGCTCAGACTTCAGCATTTCTGTTGGGGAGGAAATTCTGTGGTTTTCCCTGTTGTGACGGAAATCAAAGCTGGAACCCTTCCCAAATGCAGAATTTCCTTGAGGCGACAACTGAGAGGTAAGGGTGGCAGACAATGGTTGAATATTCCCTAACCCTGTTGAAGATTTTTGTCCACTATGGGTGCCAGGAATAATTGCTGAAGTTGATTGGCGAGCCTTGTCTGTTGAGCCTCCAGAAAAAGAGGAAAAACTTATTCTTGTGCCAGAATTATCAGCTTGGTTGCTCTTGACAGAGGTAGAAGGCAAAAGTGAAAATCCTCCATCAGAAGTCTTTGACAAATTTGGTTTTCCGCTTGACCAGGATTGAGATAAAGCACTCTGCTGGCCAGAAGTTCCAATATTTCCTGGTAATTCTTTACCAACCTCAATACTCTTTTTTGAATCTACAGGAATATGTTGGCCTGAATTGACAGCTGAATATCTTCCTAAAAATAAATCTGTCCTTTGTTCCACAGCAGTAAATTTTGGAATTTCTGTCTTGCTAAAATCTTTAGTCATAGGCCTAGGATCCTGTATGTCAGAAGTCCTAAAAATTGACTTTTCTAGCATTGTACTCTGCTGCCCAGTAAGCATCGATGCTTGACCATCCGTATCTCGGTTTAGGTTTATGGTAGAAACTTTTGGTTGCCCATCAGCTATAAATGGCTGCAAAGTTACACTACTTCTCACTTCCTCATTTTTGGTAATAGTTTTATCAGGGGATATTTGATCAGCAATAAGGGTCTTTGGTAAAGATTTGTTCCCTTCAATAAGCTTCAGGTCCTTCTTTATATGAATCTCATCATCTTCTTTGGTGCTGAGTTCCTCGTCTTTTTCATGGGAATGCCAGCCCATAACATTCTGTTCCATGCTTTGTTCTGATAATCCAGAAGAAATTTTGGACAGATCATGTCCAGAAGGTACCACCACAGGTGTGTCCTCTTCCTCATCAGAAAGTGTGGACAGTACCTCAGCTGAGGATGAAAAACCTGTGACACTTCAGAAGAAATTGGTTCAATGTCCATATAGCTTCCGATGGAAGAGATAATAAAACCACCAATAAAAGCTTAGCCAGCAAGTGTAAATAGAAAAGTCTGCATACAATAATAATTCTAATGGCAAAAGTACCTGGTAACATGGAAAAGAACAAGTTTTCCCTCAAGAGTTAGACACAGGAGAATGCAATATGGTGAGAGTTCTTTTTCTTCTTCTCCAAGCTTGACTTTTACTTTCTCGTTGTTCGAAACCTTATCGGCACAGAGGCCCAATATCAAATTGTCATCGCCATTTTCTAGAAAACACAAAGTGGAGTTGGTAAGGCAACCTTGAATGAACCTATAATCATAAATTGTTCAGATAAATAAAGGGATGGTGAATTATTATGGAACCTTAAGGTGGATGAGTAAGGAGGTCCCATGATCAAATTGATCAGGTAAGATTGAGGTTCAAGGGATGTTGTAACTTTGAAATTGCAAAGATCTACGCCTTTTTTATACAAAAGAATGATGCAGATTACAGGAAACCTCTGAATAGCAAGAAAATTTAAGGATTTTACAGGTACATTTGTGCATATTAAAAGGCTTATTGTTTGTACTAAAATAATTGAGGTTTTAGGCGATTAGCTTAAGGACTGATCACAGTGGTTAAAAATGCACGGCGCTATTAGAAGAAAAAGAAGTACAAAAACATTACAATCCTTTGCTTTTCTTTTCTTTCCTTTTTCCTGTGAATATAGACCTTAGAATCTTGCTTTACAGAAGCACGCAAACTTCTTAATGGAAAATGGAATAAAAGGATTGCATGAACTAATTATTCATAACAAGTAAATATAACAAAAAACAAGACCTTCCTAGGTTGGACGTCAAAGAAAAAACATAAAATTTTCAATTACAAGTAATCTCCAAAATTACAAGACACCACTGCCTATGCAAAATATTATTTTCTCTATTCAAGAGGAGTTACATTGAATTGGGTTCTTTCAAACTCCTGTAACACTGTTCAAATGCCACATAGGATGGGGCTCCTTGGTTCCATCTGTGGGCATAGGCATGTCCCTCTTTATTCTTCTTCATCAACCGTAAACTTCAAGGTTCAAATCCCAATTAGATGAGCTTCCCAAAAGCAAGTCACTGGCATTACCAAATTGTCAGGCTGCAAGGATCCCAATCAACCAAAATTTCTCTCTTGCGGATTGCAGATCAATACGAGTTATTATTGTCCTCTCTTTGAAATCCAATAAAGAATTATGGAAAGGGGGAAAGGATTATATGAGAAGGGTTCCCGCTAGAGGTAGAAACAAGAACAAGAAATAATACAGCAACAAACCAATCAAGACCTAAAAAAGGTCCACTAATCTCTGGTAGAATCCTCCAACTTGAGATAATTAATAATGACGCACTGGGGAGACACAAATAATAAGAGCCAACAAGTGTGAAAAAAATTCGGTTGAACGGAGTTACAATAAGATCATCCCATGAACTTAAAATATATATATATATATATATACATCGAAGCTTCCTTAATGATTAATTGATTATGCTTTCCCTATAAACGAACATAATAATAAATTGAAACCATGAAGAATAGAATTCCTAATTAACATGAGATTGCATCCTTCAACGAATAATACATCAACTTGGCTGTTGTCTTTCTCAATCTCTGGGATCATTTTGTACATGCATAGATATCGTCAATGAAATGAAAGTTAGGGTATAAAGGAATATATAAAGGATAACTTAATAGGATGTACCACTAAAATCTTTACTATCTATAGATTAAAAGAAGTGTGCTTATCCCCTTTTGACCACTAATGTATGTGGTGCCCCTCTATTCACTTGATAGACGCCGTTCCATCGAAATCTTTACCTGGACTTCACTTCTACCTAGCTTCTACTGTTCACTTTCTAGTCATCACTCCTCAAACCAGAATGCCTTTGGCTGGAGCCTGGAGCGCAGTGCTGGAACGCTCGATATGCCCCCTCTAGTCGCCTCTGGAGATACTAAGGTGTTGTTTGATAAAATTGAAAGACTTAGTCCTGAAAATTTTAAGCTCTGAATTATAAGTACCGAAGGTTTTAAGTTTTTAAGTGGTGCTTAAAAAATTTATATTTTCTGATATTTTTGTAAATTTTCAGTCTTCAAACTTCAGTATTAAGTGGTGACCCTGTCACTTAAATTTTTACCTCATTTTCATTGGCACTTAATGTGTTCAGTGATGTTCAAATTTCTTATCAAACACACTTAACTGAATAAGTGTTGAATCTTATCACATTTAAGTGATAAATAAGTGTTATCAAACATACCATAAATGTATTCCAGTAATCCAGTAGTCATACCAGATTGTGTTTGTGTGCGATTGCCTTCCCGCAGGCCAAGACCATTAAACACTCCGATGTATATTCTACCGTAGATCCTCCTGCTAAGTGAGTGCCTGTGCACACTAGGCTCCACTGGCCACAATAAACCACACTCCATGACTTCTCTTATGAATACAAAAATGTCACCTACCATTTATGCAAATGACAGTCTTCAGAGACTTATGGGAATTACTTGTAGGTCTACCCTATTGAGATCTCGAAGTGATCAGTCGCGGAAATGAAAGAATGACTTGCCTGGGTCATGGAACTTATCGCAGGGGCAACACTAATATCATCTTCATTCTCTCTAAAGGCACCCCGGTACTCACCTTGTGCAGGGCACCCTGGGATTTGGCATTGGATGATTTATATACTCTCACTTTCTTGTGTATAACCGTAAATGAGAAAGCGTTGTCTTGGAAGGATTAGACTGGAACTAAGGAAGAATAAATTCTTTCTTCGAGAGCTTCTTCTAATTCCAAGGGCTTATATCAAAGGCCGATCTCGTATTTGGGTATCGTTTTTATCAATGACCGGGCCAAACATAAATGATTTGCTACGAGATCATAAAAATCTTATCTATTCCGACATAGTATGAATGATTAAGAGATGAGAAAATCCCATCTATTTCTATTTTAAAATGTTCATTTAGCATCTAGGAGTTGAATCGATTGAGTAATTAACCTTTTGGCTTACAGGTAGATATATGGGAAAGTCATGTGCAATGAAAACGTGAATGGCTTGGGAAGGGTTTTAACAAATTATTTACTCCATCAGTCTCATCAGATTTGAACACCTCTGCTTAAATCATACAAACTATCTTTCTTGACATTGTTTCACATGAAAACCTAGAAGAGTATACCACCGATGTGCACAATCCACACTACATACCACTTCGTTATAAAAAATGGGACTACAAACGTGATATCTGTATTCTGATTCACCAACTAGCAGCAGTCTGTGATAGACACAAATCCGCAGGTCATCAAGCTATTTGGAGAAATATTTTAGGACTTTGGTTGCTCCTAAAGATGCAGAAACTACCAGCTATCTCAGTTAATTTCAACACAAAAAATCAATGTTAAATGCAGTATATGACTTGAGTATAAGATATACATAGGTACAAACTGACATAAAATGAACAAAAAAAAAAAAAAAAAAGGAAAAGAGAAGTGAAAACAAAAACCAAAGCAATAATTGTTAAAATTTAGTCCGGATATGAGATAATGCACCTTGAAGTTCAATCCGTGGAAGCCAGGAATCTCTAAGAAGATCGATGAGTACAGCTTCATTCTTCTTGTCATTGATTGACCAACCAAATAATGAAAGTTGCTGAGCCGTATTCTTCCTGTTGGCAGCAACTGCAAGCCCGCTGTAATGAAATACAAAAAAATGAAATAAATAAATAAAATCAACTAACTGAAAACAAGCTGTTCAAGATTGGATAAAGTACAGTACAAATCATACAAACCACAACTCATTAGCGGATGGTTCGGAAAATGAGGAGAATAGTACGACAAAGAAGTTATGTGTGGCTACTCGCCAAGCTAATTCATGGAAGGGTGAGAGGGAGTTGCGAAACCTTGTCACTAATGTTAATTATGATGGCAAGAGTGGGGGTTCGTGGGTTAGAGAAGTGGGATGTGGTGGAGGGAGGAGAGGGCTTTGATCATTTCCAAATGAAGCTCCGAATTGTGTCTTGGAATGTCCGGGGTCTCAATTGCTCGGATAAAAGGAAGATTGTGAGGTTGGCTATTCGGAGGTGGGATGCTCATATCGTTTGTTTACAGGAGACGAAGATGGAAGTTATCTCAGATAGGGTGGTCAGGAGCTATGTAGCACGGATACGGACACGGGGTGCAAACACGACACAATACGGACACGGGAATACGACAAATCTAAAAAATACAGGACACGGGTACGGCGGGATACGACAAAAATTAAATAATAAATAATAAATTTATATAAAAAAAATACAAATAATTTTATTAATTTTATCAATTTTTTTTATAATATGAGAAATCTCAATGTATTATATACAATATTAATAAACTAAGAAAAATTAAACACAAGATATGATATTATAACACATTAAATATCAAATTTCACCATTGAATCCTTCATTAATTTAGAGATATAAATCATATGTTCATAACTTCCTTTATAAAAAATGGCTAAAAGACGGTATTTCATCACAAAAATATTAGCTATATAGTTGAGAAACAAATGACATTACAACTAGTAGTTTTGCAATCTAAAAGTCATGTTCTATTACAAGAAATGAAGAAATTTTTTTAGCAAATTATTTATTTATATTTTATTTTTTAAAAAAAAAATATAGTTTGTCGTGTCCTAAACATATCCTAGGGGTGTCCTATCGTGTCCTTGTCGTGTCTGAATTTTAAAAATTAATTTAAAAAAATCGGATACTCCTATGGAGTATCAACTGTATCGGGCACGTGTCTTGGCATGTCTGAGGCATATCAGGGCTGGACACGTGTCTAAAACGGACACGGGACCTCCGGGGAAATATCCGTGCTTTCTAGGTCAGAAGTCTGTGAGGGAATCGTTTTGTTGATTGGACCTCTTTGGACTCTATTGGGATGTCGGGTAATGTGATTGTGATGTGGGATATGTGCATTGTCTCTCTTTTGGATTCTCAGATTGGTCGTTTTTCTACCTCATGCTCCTTTGTTATGGTGGATGATGATTTTCGTTGGTTGTTTTCGAGTGTCTATGGTCCGGCGGACAATGGGGAGAGAGCTCTTCTTTGGGCGGAGCTTGGGGATGTTCGGGAGACGTGGGGTCTTCTTTGGTGTGTGGGAGGAGACTTCAATGTTGTGAGGGCTCCTTCTGAGAGGTCTTCTGGAGGGTGTTGGACACAGGCCATGGGGTTGTTTTCAGAGTCTATTGATGGCTACGCATTGCACGATCTCCCTTTGGTTGGAGCTTCTTTTACATGGTCCAGCTGTAGGATTCCTCCATCTTTTTCCTGCATTGATCGGTTTTTAGTTTCGGGTGATTGAGAGGAGAGATTTCAGAATGTCATTCAACCTATTGCTCCTAGATTCACATCGGATCATGTCCCTCTCGTTCTGGATTGTGGAGGTATTTCAGGGGGGAGGTCCCCTTTCAGGTTTGAGAATATGTGGCTTTGTGATAAGGATTTTCGGAACCGGATCAGGGAGTGATGGGCTATCCCTGGCAGGGTGGGTTCTCCGAGTTTCGTTCTAGCTTCGAAGTTGCGAACTTTGAAATCGATGCTCATTAAATGGAACAAGAGTTCGGGAACTTGGAATGGAGAAGAAATAAATTGTTTTCAGAATTTGGGGACATTGATAAAGTGGAGCTGAGTGGGGGTGTGGATGAGGTGATACGGCTGAGGAGGGAGCAATGTTTGGCTGAGATTGAGGAGATCGCGGTTTAGGAGGAGATTTCCTGAAGGCAGAAATCTCGGACTTTATGGTTGAAGGAAGGGGATCGAAATACGAAGTTTTTCCATCGTATTGCTAATGCTCACAAGCGGACGAATTTTTTTGGTAATATCACCATTGAGGGTTCCTTGTTGTCCACGGAGGAGGCTATTCGACAGAGGATTTTGTCATATTATTAGTGTTTGTTTGTGGAGAATGAGGATTGGAGGCCACACTTGGATGGGCTCCAATTCAATTATATTCCTGAGGCGGACTGTGACCGGTTGGAGGTTCCTTTTTCGGAGGAGGTGCTGAGGGCATTGAAGCATTGCAATGGTGATAAAGCTCCTAGTCCGGATGGCTTCACTATGCGGTTTCTTCAGGATTGTTGGCCTGTAGTTCGTGAGGAGGTTATGGGTACCTTTCGTGCTTTCCATGAGGGTTGTTTTGGGAAGTCTCTTAATGCTTATTTCATCTCCTTAATTCCCAAAAAGGTGGATGTGAAAGATATTAAGGACTTCAGGCCTATCAGTCTATTAGTGTGTGTATATAGCTTGCGAAAGTTTTTGCCTTCCGATTGAGCGGGGTTATAGATGGAGTTATTCCAGATTCCCTTTGTGGGGGGTCATCAAATCCTTGATTTGACTCTTATTGCAACTGAGGTTGTGGATGTCAGGCTCCAGAGTAGGATTCCAGGTGTGCTTGTAAAGTTGGATGTGGAAAAAGCTTATGACCACGTTAATTAGGGCTTCTTGTTATATATGTTAGAGAGGATGGGTTTTGGGGTGAGATGGCGTCAGTGGATGGAGTTTTGCATTTCTTTTGTTCGTTTTACTGTTTTAGTTAATGGTTCTCCTACGGGGTTTTTTGGGAGTTCCCGAAGGTTGAGGCAAGGTGCCCCATTATCTCCGCTCCTTTTCTTTGTTATGATGGAGGCTTTCAGTCGATTGACAACTCGGGCTTCAGAGTTAGGCCTACTGCGTGACTTTCGTGGAAGTGATTCGGAGTCTCAATTTGTGGATGTCTCGCATCTTCTTTTTGCTGACGACACTCTTATCTTTTGTGATGCGGATGAGGCGCAGATTCAGCATCTTTGTTGTATTTTGACATGTTTTGAGGTAGTGTCAGGTTTGAAGGTGAACTTCGGCAAGAGTTCGATGGTTCCAGTTGGTGAGGTGGACAATCTCTCTTCATTGGCAACTGCTTTGGGATGTAGGGTTAGCCCAGCTTCCTTCAGTGTATCTTGGCATGCCGTTGGGCTTTTCAAGTCGGAGACATCAGTTTTGGGATTCGGTTGTGCAGCGTATGGAGAGGCGGTTAGCGGGGTGGAAGCATTAATATTTTTCCAAAGGTGGGAGACTCACCTTGGTAAAGAGCACGTTTGCCAACCTCCCAACTTACGCCCTTTCTCTTTATCAGATTCCTTGTATTGTAGCTCATAGGATTGAGAAGATCCAGAGGTTGTTTCTATGAGGAGGGAGCAGGGAGAGGTCATATGTTCCTTTGGTGCGATGGGAGGAGGTTTGTCGCCCTTTACAGGAAGGGGGTTTGGGTATTCATCGTTTGGGTTCTTTCAACAAATCGCTCATGGGTAAGTGGTTGTGGTGTTTTGGGTATGAGAGAACCCGCCTCTGGAGGAAAGTGATTTCTTGCTGTTATGAGAGATTTCAGGAGGCTGGTGCTCGAGACCTGTGAGCTATCGGAGGGGGATGGGCGTGTGGATGGATATTAGACGAGGAAGGGATTCTTTTGCTTCTTTCACCAACTTCAGTGCTGGGAATGGTTGTTATGTTCGTTTCCGGTCTGATTTTTGGTGCGGGGAGGGTACCTTAGCTTCGGTCTTCCCTCAGCTTTTCAGCATCACTCACGATCGTCATGCTTCAGTACTCGATAGCTATCGTCTTGATACCAGGAGGCTAGTGTGGAATGTTCAGTTCGTGCGTCATTTTCAAGATTGGGAGTTAGAGGAGGTTTCCAAGTTGTTGGACCTTTTGTATTCTTAGCCTGTTCAAGGTATTGGCTCGGATCTGTTAGTGTGGAGACCTTCTTCACACAGGAGATTCACAGTTTCGTCCTTTTTCAGATGCCTTGCTCCCAGTATCGGTTCGACCTTCCCCTGGAAGGCGATTTGGCGCTCTAGGGCCCCCTCCAAGGTTGCTTTTTTCGTTCGGTCGGCGGAGTGGGGAAGTATCCTCATGTTAGATAATTTAAGGAGGCGGAACTTCATTGTGGTTAATCGGTGCTTTATGTACAAAGAGGATGGCGAGTCCCCCGATCATCTCCTTTTGCATTGCTCGGTTGCTTTTGATTGTTGGGGTTTGCTTCTCGGCCTTTTTGGGGTATATGGGTAATGTCGGCGTCGGTGCAATAGGTCCTCTATGTGTGGAATGATTGTTTTGTGGAGTCCCAAGCTCGTGCAGTTTGGAGGATGGCTCCTCTTTGCCTTTGGTAGTGCTTATGGCTTGAGCGCAATAGTTGTTGTTTTGAAGAAAATGAGTCTTCTATTGGCGCCATTAAGGCTCTTATTATTTCTAATTTATTTTATTGGGTGGAAGGTAGATTTTGTAAATCAATAGAGGAGAAAATAGAGTTTATGGATTCTCTTAGGCCATAGTGCCCCCCTTTTTGTAATTAGGGACGCACTCCCCTGTTGAGTGCTTTTTATGCATACTCTTACTTACTTATCAAAAAATATAAAAAATAAAACCACAACTCATTAGAAGTCACTATAAGTACCAGCTCTAAGCTTATTCCGGACTACATGACGAGAAAAAGGAAAGACCTCTTACCAATCCACAACAATTGTATCAAAAGAATATACAGTATAATATAGCTCCTTTACCTCAACCACTCTTGCTCTTTTTACCCCAAAAATGAAATTCAAGTAACAGCAGTTGTTCCCATGTTTACTAAATAACCTCCATATCAGATTCCGAAATAATTCAGCCAGTCCTTAAATACCCTCCTTGACACACAAGCACTCATCATCATCCACACAATTTTAAACTTACCTTTTTCAACATCTTACATACATAAGTTAAGAATAAACCATCACAAGCCTTATTAACCTTCCATGCTGCTTTCTCAACCTTCTTTCGAGCTACAAAGTAAAACAATCCCCCCCCCCCCCCCCCCCCCCAACACAGAGAGAGAGAGATCACCAAACTGGTAGTCAGATTTTGCATTAATTGTGAATCTGTTCTTTCCTTGTCAAATTTTGTACAAAATGAACTAACGGCATGATTACCCAGAACAACTACACATGTGTTTCATTATGAAGATACAACTCTCCGAAAGTCACTTGATCCAACACATCTCACATGCCCCAAGTTCTGTGGCCAGCTTTTACACTTCATCTTGCCAACACATTTTTTTTTTTTTGGGAAGGCAAGCATATCTAGCCGCCACATTTACTTCTTACTTTTTAAAATAATCAAGTGCAATGTAGAGAAAGTAACATACTACTTAATTAATCTCAAGCAAAGTGACATTGGTTCAAACATGAGGTTCACAGTACTGTTTAGCGCTATTCAATAAGCAAATGGTAAACATCATAATGGCTTGCACAGAGATTCAAAGGTGGTTGCACGCTCCATCTGTCTATCCTTTGAGAGTGTTCTTTCTTTTTTTTTCCCCAACTTCATTCAGGAGATTCTTGATATTGTTTTTCTAAATAATAAAGACATCGTTGTCCCAACAATATGAGGAATATCCCCAGAATATAGAAAACAGTTAAAAAAAGTGTAATTCCACGCAAACAGAAACCCTATTGAGGTATTCATCTTACATCTGCTTTAATTTGGGTGATTCAGATTTTTTTCTAATTTCAAGCGGGTTTATAGCCTATTTCATAATCTATAGAGGGTATGCTCTCTTTTGATTCTTTGCATGTATTTCTCTCTATTTTGACAGAATAGAGATACACCCATGTGAATTGGGGGGGAGGGGGGGCTCGAATTAGTTGCTAAGAATATAATTTATCATTAAAGGAGTAATTAAAGCATTATTAGAGCATAAACTTGAATTACGAAATTAATTGTATGCTTACCATTGAGCAAAACAGCTTAAGAACATGTATGGTCCACTTCTGAAGGGCACAATATCATCAACTAGACCTTCAAAGACATCATCAAAGTACAGAATGACTGGCCTGGAAGATGCCTACAAAACGTATTTCCCAAAGTCAATACCAAAACTGAAAATAACTCTATAAAAGAACTCAACATTTATTAATGTTATATAGTTGGTGGTGATTAAGTCATTTCATTTGTTGGCCTTGCTGCTGAAGCTACTCCTTTTTAAATGAATTATAATACAGGCTGTGATGTTGTGGGCCAAAATTGTGTCGGCTTGGGTAGTGTTGTGGCCCATTTGACTCGAAAGTGCCCAAGAAATATTTTTACCCTCTTTTGTCGCTTGTGGGTCGTGGACCCAACCCTATTTAGATTTCTCTTGTAGCCCAATATATAAGGATGTATAGGGTTTGGAGTGGTATGAGACACTGAGAATGCACTCCCCTTGTGAACACTCCTTACTACATACTCACTAATTGGGAAAAAAAGAAGAAGTGAGATACTGAAAATCACAGGAAAGAGAATGTGAATAAGAGCTAGGTGAAACTTGTAATCTCCTAATTTTTGCATAGTGAAAACTATCGCCAAATCTTCATGATTTCACGGTGGATGCAAGTACAACTTAAGTCAAACCACCTAAATTCTTGAGTTCTTTGTGTTGGCATGTTTATTTTTCTGTTGTGATTCGTGTTTTTTTCTTGTTTGATGAGTTTTTTGGAACATATGGAGGGGGCATCCAGTGAAGAAAATTTTCAACCACCAAAAATCCTCTATATCCTCATTATTTGCTAGTAATTCTGTTACAAATCCAATCTGCCCCTTCATAAATGCCCTCACCCACACATGGCGAATATACCAGAGGAGTTCAAAATTACAAGCTAGCGAAATAGGAGAAAGAACGGAAATAAGACAAGTAGCAGGATGAAGGGGATAGTGGAAGCATTGTTGTAAAGACAAATAAAAACTAAAATAAAATATTGAAAGGGTAAATATGTTAACAGCAACAAGTTTCTATATATGACACTTGGGGATCATAAAATTAAACTTCTGTGGTGCGTGTGTTGGAAGCAAATGATTTTCAAACACCAATTTCCAATATACAGAGATTCGGTTATGACAAACCTAAAAAGAAACAACTCCTAGATTTCAAGTGATGTAGCAAAGAGAGATGGTCAAGAGATACCAAAAAGTTAACTGAAACATGCTGAATGAAAGGTCAGGATAAAAACTATTACGGTGAAGCACAAAGTTATGACTTTACACCATAGCCACCCATGGGTACTTTTTCATTTGTTGCAATAGCTTCAATATTTCCAAGACTTTAATTCCTAATTTCTTGTTATCCAGGCCAAAAACTAGACTCCGGAAACTTCACCGTAATGACACCGTTGTCACTGAATGCACGTGTTCTTTCTTTTCTTTTTCAAATGCATTTTTTAGATATTAGTTTCATTTAGGTAGTTATTAGAAGCTAATACCACTACAGACAAATGACTAGACAAGAGTTGTTGCTATACAAATAATCAGATAACGATTGTACACAACGATTCAAAAGACTTGAGACGCCAATGAAACCAAAAATCATGAAATCAGTCCACAAAGGATCATGCTGCCCACATATGAATGGATAGATTAAGCAAGAATTTGGTGAATCAACAAGGCACCAACAGAATAGCAATTTTCAAACTAAATCCTCACTAAGGGAAATAAATTGTATGCAGGGCCATCTACTAACATCAGTAAGTTTGCCATCTTTGCATGTGATGACTTGGACCATGTAATTTTCTTCCTCTCCATCACTTGTAAGTTGAAAGCATCCTAGAATGACACAATCTGAACGAATCCACCTGATTGTATCGACTGATACAACAAACAAGTTAGCTTGAGGAGATAGTAGCAGAACATCTTGATAGGGCATATGAGTGGCTTTAATCATAAAATAAATCTCAAATTAAAAGAATTTAAACAACCAATAGCTAAGAAATCCATCAGAAAAACATCCATCTTAGACGAATGTCAAAATGGAATATTCAGTCTATATACATGAATTCAGATGAAGATGTTTTATGAATCAACTGCTAGGTAACTTTTTCTGACTCCTAAATTATTGTTTACATGGAAATGATAATTAACAATTGTATGTGTGTGGTTTTTGTTTTTTTGATAAGTATGTTTGTGTTTGCATAACAAAGAACAGTCATCTTGTACAAGGTATAAGGAGAGCACAATCACAGAACAAACTGGAACCCTAGGGTTTGATACATTAGACTGTACACAGTTCAGTTAAAACATAGAGAAGGCGTAGTATGGACACTAAACAAACAGCGTGAGTAGCTAGTTTTTCACATTCTGTTTAACTGTGTCCTGATAGTTGGTTCAGTCTCCAGATGTGTCAATTACGACGATTCACTCTTTTCTTGCTGCACAGGGGTGGATCCCAGGCCCACTTCCTCCTGGCCAATGTATCATAGCAGCTTCTAGTATGGTCACAACCGCATAAAGCAATGAAAAAAAAAAAGTGAAGCAGAGGCAACATCTATTAACTTGAAAACCAGGAAAGCAAAAAAAAAAAGGGACCCTCAGTCCAAGAACCCACTTTAGCCTATATAAAAAGGGATTAAGAAACTAGGCACCTTCTACTCCCTAGAAGCACCTGGTCACTTTTGATCCAGGCACGCAGATATTCCTCCTTGATGTCTGCAGCTATTCATCAACAATTTCTCCCCCAGAAGTATGCTAATCATGGTCATTTGGCCCTGTGATCTTCACAATCTCAATAATTTAGTGTTTGCTTGATGATTTGGACGATCTAGGATTTCCTTCTTGACTTGATCCACTCATCACATAGGGTAAGGAGTATTATGAAAAACTTTAAATTGATGTTCCACAATTTCTTCTATATCATCTAAGCTTACTCTCTTGAATATTTATTAACATAAAGTAATTATAGCACCACATATAGTCAGTATAAGAGTCTTTTACAGATTAGAAGATAGACCGAGTGCAAATCTAGAATGTGTGGGTTTCCAAAACAGTTATGTTCCGATCATATGACAAGTTCGATTGGTCAAGCTAACTCAAGTAGGCTCCCAGCAAGTTCAACTGCTCAAGCTATTGATGTTTTCCAAAAAAAAGAAATTTAAATCTGGCATAAAATGTTCAATGTCTGCAACTTCGAAAACTACTTCTGTACTTTGAGCCTTCCTAATAAATCACATCTAGGTTACGAATAGTCTAATCTCTCGAAAAACATTATAGATTGCTATCTCTGCCAAGGAATCATCAATTTACCATCTTATGTCAACTTCGGCATGTGATTGAGAATGGCAAAATTACCAGGGAGTTCATTGCTGTAGCATCATCTTTATCAGTTTCTTTGGTCGGGATGGGTTCACCAATGCATTCCAACAGTTCAGTTCTCAATCTTGATGGTTCTCCAACTGGATGTTTCCCTTAGTTCTCAAGACTTAGAGCAGGGCGACCCGATATCCCCTTTATTGTTTATCATTGTCATGGATGCATTCAACAGGTTGATGAGGAGGGCAGAAGCTATAAGAGGGTAGGGAGCACCCAAACCAGCTGGTGGTCATTCATTTGCTACTTCCGAATTACATTATTTTCTTTTCAGATGCATTCTAGTTTGCTATTAATAGGTTTCAACCAAATGTTCAGAAAAATCCTGAAAAAACCTATGATTTAGGGGAGTGGTTTGCTATTAATAGGTTTCAACCACAACGATATGACTACCACTGAAACTCTTAAATTCAGAAGATTGGAATTTGTTAAGAACTTTTTCTAGGAGAAGAAATAAAAAGGCCTAACGTGGTTAGTAATGGGCACAAAGAAGAGCCGATTTAAGACAAAAGAAAGAAGGATCTACGAGGGAAAATATAACCATAAACATGGAAAAGCAGTACTGTGGTGCACAACATGCACCATAGGTATTTGCAAATAGAATAAAAGTAAATATTTGGGTTGGCATACTCCTTCCACCAAAATTGCATGAAGGGTTGGATCAGACCACCAGTCAACCACAACACCATGACCTCTATATGTATCTTAAAGGAGTACTAAAATAAGCAAGCATTAAAAATACATGAAAGGTAAAATACCTTTAATGATGCAGTTTGAATCAGAATCACCAATCCATGATTTGAATGATAGTGACATGCTCGACCTTAGCTTGAATTTTGAAGACAGAATGCTAAGAATATTATTCCTTGCCACAGCAACAAAGTTTCCTTTTACACTCCAATCAACTGTGCAAACAAATGAATATAAATATGTAAAAAAATTACCTATGCAGAAGAAAAAACTATATAAAATCACTGTAATTCCACTTAATAACGAAATTCTATTCACTAGACATCAAAAGACGGGGTAGATTTCAGACGAAGTTAGTCAAAGTTAAAGTGAGAACTGAAACAATAAATATATAAAATAAGACTTCCAAACAAAAATAGGAGCAAATTCAAAACTCCTACGCAAGCCAAATATCTGAATACATATACTTGAATTGACATGTCTCTTGGGAGGAGTAACATGAAGCCAAGCTATATAAAATAAGACTTCCAAACAAAAATAGGAGCAAATTCAAAACTCCTACGCAAGCCAAATATCTGAAATAATTTCCTCAATAAATATACTCGAATTGACATGTCTCTTGGGAGGAGTAACATGAAGCTCAGAATTATTATGGCTGGTATTCAATACTCCAAAATCAAAAGGGAAATTGATCTATAATGAGAAAAGGTACAAAGGAAAAAATTGTAAGAGGCCTTTTATAAATAAGTAACAAAGATTAAGAATAGGGATGTTTACAACAATATTGAATAACCATATATTACACATGTAGTGCTTATCAAAAAAAATATGACACCAGTAGTGTAGCAAAACATGTGTAATGATATGGTTTTTGTACAAAAGGGGACCCTCCACAAAATATTAGAGCTATATACACATATTTTTTCTGCATATTGAAGAGGAAGAAATAGGAACTAGGACCAAGCTACAGAGATCATCAACCCAAAAACTTTAAAAGTATGTTCTAGACAAGGTTCGCCGTAACGGTTTTTGGGGTGGCCGATACCATTACGAACCGTTACTGCGGTGTGGGCCGGTTCTCACACCCGTAACGGCCATTACGGTGATCGTAACCCGATTCCCACCGGTTCTGAAAATGTCGTAACGGTTAACACAGTTGAAGTTTTTCATTTGGGTGGTGAATCATGTATTTTTTTAAAAATTATTTTGCATTGTTGGAAATAAATTATATCTTTTATGATTTCAATTTTTTATTTATTTAAAATTAAAATTAATTTAATAATATCATAACAAGTATATCATAAACATTGAAATAACGACGACACCATTAAATTTATTAATAACTCATTTTTTATATTAAATTTAAAAAAAAAAATCACTTAAATTTACCAAAAAATTATCTTTATTCATTCATGTTGCCAAAAGTATCCAATTAGAACATTTTGGGTAAGATGTGCAAGATTTTAAAAAATTCATGATTGCGATAACCGAGTCCCGTTACGTAACCCCGATACTTATCCGAATCCGTTACACTGATTCCGTTACCATTACAGCGACCGATACCGTTACGGTGAACCTTGGTTCTAGATATACTAGATGTGCCTTGGTTAGTTTTTCAATGTACTGTGTAAGTTTAGGTCTCATGTTCGATTCGTACTATGTCCTCAATTGATGTACAACCTCTACCATGAAAATCCGGGAAAAACAATGAGCTAGATAGGTATTTTAAAACCCAAATTATATGAGTTCCCTTCCCTCCAAAGGATCTCCTATTTCTCTCCTGCCATAGACCCCATAGGGCCGGACCTACAAGCCTCTCTAAACGTGCTTCTTGTGGAGAATGGCAGCTCCCACCCCTCTCGTGCCATTGAACACTGTAATAGAAGGTGATTCACAGTTTATTCATTCCTCTTGCACATGCAGCACCTATTTGACAATGATCTTCCTTCCCAAGACCATCATCCAACCAAAACAGCCACCTCAAGTGGGGGTTTTATGCGCCACATTGCCTTCCAAGGGAATGGAAGACCCTGCTCCCCTACCTTGAACCTCCCGTGAGAGGAATCTGCCCAGAGCCACTCATCCTCCCCAACATCAAGTAACTGCGGTTTATACAACGTAGCTAGGAACTGAACAAAGTCCTCCACTTCCCAATCTTGAAAATGTCTTATGAACGGTACATCCCACACCAACCTTCTCTATCAAGGTTATAACAGTCAGCTACTGTAGAGAACCTGTTCAATGAAATCCAAAAGACATTTGGAAAGGCACATGCTAATGGTCTACCTCCACACCATTCACCCAACAAGAACGAATCATACCTCCCACTCTTCATTCTAAATCGCCTATGCCAGAAAACCTCATCCCACCACTTCCGGATGCATCTCCACAGCCTTACCCCAGAGTGCAGCACCCTCCCTGCTATCCCCAAACTTACAATTAACAACCTCCACCCAACTTAGGTCAATCAATCCCAAACCTTGATGTACAAACGGTCATAAGTATGTTAATTCAATAAAACTCGTTTATTTTAAAAAGTGCCATATCACTCAAGCATCCTAAGAAAGTGTAATTTATATGTGCTTTTACAGAAGTCATATTTTAAAAAAAAAAAAAAAAAAAAAAGAATGGGTGTTGCCCCATTAAAACATTCCTACTTGAGGACCTTTAGGTTTGAACTGCTCCCTTATATCCTGTATAAACATAATATATTGGAACCAAAAATAAATTTACATATCAAGGAATCATAAACAAAGAAATTGACTGGTAAATGCACCATCATTAATTCCTATAAATTATCCCAAAAACAAATATTTTCCCATTAGTAAAACTTATATTACAATAAAGCATCGCTGTTCAATTCCACATGAAATTAACTAGCAAGGAAACAAAATTGTAAATTATGTTGTTACTCACAAGACTCACAAAAATTTACTTACCAAAAGATAAAAAATAATGTAAGCTGCTCAACTACCATAGATAGAGTAGTGCCTTGTGTATCAGAAGATAACAATGTCAATAACAAGAATACAAGATAGAGTATATTGCAACAAGCTGCTCAACTACCGTAGATGTAGCTAACCTTTTGCAGTGAATAGCTGACGTTTAAAAGTAAATCTCACCACAATTATTAAAAGATAAGCGTGCCTCTAGCAAAAAACTACATAGTCTTTGTATCTTGCCAAAGAAATGTGGGTTGAATACAATGCAGAAAATATAGCAGACCCAACAAAGATGAAACTCATTTTGGAGGTGCTTAGGCTACTACCAGGAACATATGCAAATAGATGTCTATCAAAAAGTTTCGACGGGGTAATTGTTAATAAAAACAAAAATCCAGCAGTCGTAATGAATGTACTCGAAAAGAGAACTTACCAGCATCAACATCGTCCAGTACATCTCTAAGAGGACCTGGACCAGATCCATAGAATAGTTTCCCGGTATTTGAAAGAACAACATAGAGGTTTTGTGATTTTGTTGTCCATCTCATGTCCTTAATGGAACTTGAATCATTGAGTGAACAAGAGAAAGATGGTTTCTGTTCCTGAAAAATATCACAGAGAGAGAGAGAGAGTACTTAGCAGTTACATAGGTCAATCTAATGAAAAAGCATTATATTTGTGCAATAAAATTTCATCAAAGAACTAAGACATAAAATTCAGCACTATCCCATGGGCACAACCATTTCCGAGTTACATACCTGACATACACCACGAGCCAAGGCAAGACCTTATCATAAGCAAATGTTCTTTACAAAAACTCTTCTTAATTGTCTTTGTTAACAAACTAATTTAAACTACATTAGAAAAAAAAAAATTTCAAATTGCTGATGCTTAAATTTAATGAAAAAGAAAGCAAAAGTGTCCAAGGTAGGTATAGAAAAGAGACCTTTTACAACCCAGGAAACCAAACCAAACAGAGATTTACTACAATTTTCTGAACACAAAAGTTACAAAGCAAGCAGGCCCTAAAATTCTAATGAGGAATGCTTCAAAACAAGCTTACATTACAGATATTGAAAATTGTCTCAAAGATTTAAAGTAATGAACAATACAAATTTCCAAGATTAACCATTTTGTTGACAACGTAGTGGCACAAATGACAAGGAGTTTAACATCGGGAATGGGAGATAGATGTCCAATCCTACATTTGGGGTAATTAAAGACGTAGACTCAAACAAAAATATCGTCCTTCTAAAACTTAACTCTTTAATCAATAGCAATGATAACAACAACAAAGTTAAACAGCAATAGGATTAAATACATTCAGAACGATAGATGAATACCAAAGTATGCATAATTGTGCAGAGTGATGTTGTCTAAAATAAAAAAATAGACAAAGGGTTAACATAAAATAATGGGTCAAATCGCTGAGGGAGGAACACGAGACAATCTATATTAAGTCAACATTACTGATCACACATTGAAGCATAGTGACAAAGTTCCCATTTCTGAATTTTCAGTTGGATAACTTGGATCTATAGTGATACAATAAAAATGTTGGTTGCCCTATACCAAGAGCAACTGTCTTGTGCACTAATAACAGAGAATAAATCCGTATCCAATCAATCCTTCCAAAACAATTAATTGACCAGACCACCTAATGATCCAACATAGAGTAATAAAGAGAAATAAAAAATCTAACCATTACCTTATTTAGGAGTGAGCTAACAGAGAAGAAATGTATATCACCACCAATACAAGCAGCAAGTGTGGAAGAGTCCGCAGACAATGCCAATATATGAACCTTCCCAATCTGAACATCCACGACACTCAACTCTTGCACAGACGAATCTCCCCCTTTGCCCTCCTCAATCTCTTTCGCCAATCCCACAATGTCCTTCGTCCTTGCAACGCTAAACCCTAATCCCAAATCAAAGAAAATCAAAAATTTAAAAGAAACCCACAAATTATACTATAAAAAATATACATAAAAACAAGAAGAAAAAAATAGAAACGAAAACAGTCAAAACCATATATGAATGAACAAACCAGTGAAATTTGACAAACAAACTGTAATACCAAATCAATTAAGAACAAAAAGAAAAACAAACCCACAAATTATAACAAAGACAAAATGCAAAACAACTGATATGAGAGATGAATAAGAACGAATCATGGAATGGGCAACAAAACACCAAATCAAATAAACAAAAAAAACAAAAACAAACCCACAAATTATAACAATAAGAAAATACAAAATTACTGATATGAGAGGTGAATAACAATGAATCATGGAATGGGCAACCAAACCCTAATCCCAAATCAAATAAACACCAAAACAAAAACAAACCCACAAATTATAACAACAAGAGAATGCAAAACAACTGATATGAGAGATGAATAAGAACGAATCATGGAATGGGCAACAAACCCCTAATCCCAAATCAAACAAACACAGAAATAAAAAACAAGCCCACAAATCAAAACAACAAAAAAATGCAGTAAAATCGATATGAGAAGTGAATAAGAACGAACCAGTGGAATGGGCAACGAAACCCTAATCCCAATCAAATCAAATAAGATCAAAAACAAAAATAAACCCACAAATTATAACAACATCTTGAAAATGCAGTAGAATAAATACGAGAGGCGAATGAGAGCGAACCAGTGGAATGGGCGACGAAGATGAGGCCGAAGTGTTGGGAGACCACCAAGGGCAGTGAGGGTAGAGTTTGGGGATTGAATTCGGAATCGATGCTGGGTTTGATGGGGACTGGTTCGCCTATTTTGAGGAAGAGGAAATCGTCGGAGCCATGGTGGTCTCCTTCCACTTCGTCGTCCAATTGAATGATGTTACTGCTACTGTTTTCGTCGTCAGTTTGCGATTCAGAGGAAGCCATGGTTGCGATTTTGGTGCTCAGTGTGAGTCCAAATGAGGGTTTTAGGTTTAGGCGGGAAGGAGAGAGAGAGAGAGGGATTGTGAGGTGGCTTCCGGTGACCGACCTCCTTTTAAGTTCTATATAGGTGGGCATATATAGCTTATATAATACAGTAGTATTTGTAGATTTGGATGTATATTAGTCTATAACTACGTAATACTAGTATTTCTAACTTTTTAATATTGTAATCACTTATATATTTTACATATATTGGAATTTAAGCAAATATTAGACGAATTGTTAATCTTACTATCCTATTATTGAATTTATACGGGTTAATTTCAGTAAACTCCCCTATACTATTCAATTTAATCAACTAATTCCTACTGTGTTCATTTTGCCCTCTATATTATTTAATTTTATCAAATTGCCCCCTCAGCTCACATTTTGACTCAAAATGCCTAAACTACCCTCAATCAATAGTATAAGGGGGTTTGTTGATTCAACCATTTAAAAAAATTATTTTTCAAAAATCAATTATATTTTTCACAAAAATTATAAATTCATAAATATATACATATATTTTTCGGATTTTTTTTCGAAATATGATTTTTTTTTGAAAAATATTTTTTTTGCGAAAAATATATATTATGTTCCAAAAATTGATCTTTTCCGAAAAATAATTTTTTTGCAAAAAATATACATTATTATGTTCCAAAATATGATGTTTTCCGAAATATATTTTTTTTGCAAAAAATATATACTATTATGTTCCAAAATATGATTTTTTTTTCGAAAAATGATTTTTTTGCAAAAAGTATATATATTTTTTTCCGAAATAATTCATATTTTGGAAAATAATATGCTCCCTCCGGAAAAAAAAATCCGAAAAATATATATATATACATATATATATATATATATTTGAATTTATAATTTTTGTGAAAAATATAATTGATTTTTGAAAAATAATTTTTTTAAATGGTTGAATCAACAAACCCCCTTATACTATTGATTGAGGGTAGTTTAGGCATTTTGAGTCAAAATGTGAGCTGATGGGGCAATTTGATAAAATTGAATAGTATAGGGGGCAAAGTGGACACAGTAGGGATTAGTTGATTAAATTGAATAATATATAGGGGTTTACTGAAATTAATCATATTTATATAGACGAATTGTTAATCTTACTATCCTATTGTTATATTTATTTCCTATACACATAGAACGAGGCTTTTTGTCATGATTCATGAATTAATGTAATGTATAATTGAATATTATTTTTGAGGGATAAATTTATAACTACAAAATCATTTGATGTTATCCCTCAAAAAATGAGAAGATTTAAAAAGAAAATAAATAATAATAACTTTAAATATTAAAATGACAAATCCTCTATAATTAAAATAACAAGTTTATTAACTAAAAGGATATACTAGTAATTTAATTATTATATTTTCTTTTCTTTTCTCTCATTTGACTTATCCAAACAAGAATGATATAATTTCTTTTATATTCTTTCATAATCTATCAAAACATAAATTTAAAATAGGGTAAATAGCTAAAAATACCCCTCAACTTTCTTCTATTTCTCTACTATACCCCCTCAATTAATTATACCCCCCTCAACTTTGCAAACCATTGCACCAAGGGCTTGCCGTGAAGATGGTTGTTAACAGCTAAGTGAAATTACGTTTTTGCCCTGAAAATTCTTCATCCAAGCAAATTTTGACAACACATCACCCTCAACTGCTCCTGCAAGTATAAGAAGGAAATTAGCGCCAAAAGCTTCAAGCTTTGGCGCCATGTCTTGTCCATGATCTTCTGTCAAACACCACCCACAATCAGCTACACCATTCCTTCATTATATATACACCCATATATACAAGAAGTTGTATACAATATATATATATACAAAAAGCTCTGTTTGGTGGGTCATTACGAGACTTGCAGTTGTGGAAGGAAGTAAAGGAGTTGCAATCCTTTGTCTCACAGAGGTAAGCCTTTATGACCCTATTAATGACCCTACAAATTGTATATATAGCTGATATGCATTGTTTTCCTTTAATAAGTATTGAATTTTGTTTGTAAGCTTGTTCATAAATTACAGAGCACATAGCTTAGATTTTTGGAAGGTAGTTCATAAATTACAGAGGACATTCAAAGCTTCATGAAAGTATGGTATTAAGGAAATTCAGTAAAACTATACGAATAGAATCATGCCTAATGTTTGTGTGCAGAAAATCTATATCAGAATCCTAAAAACTACCATTCGCATACTCTGTTTGCTTTCAGAACTGATTTAACACAGATATTACAACAAATTAAAAATTATGGTGTTTGTTTTAGTGTTTAGGAGTTATAAAAAACAATGTTTCAGAACCTATGTAACAATGATAGCCTTGAATCACTATACTTACTTTCTGTTGTATGTGTTTCAAATAGTTGTTTTAAGGTTTTCTATGATCAAATTGCAATGTTTATGTTTCAATGCTTATGATATCTCATTTAGTTGATTTTTTACTGATTTTAGGTTATTTTTTCAGATTTATTTTACGTAAGCCTTATTTGAATCATATTTAGGATCAAATATGTGCTTGTATAGGCTGTTTTAGGGCTTTTGAAGATCAAATACTAATGTTTATGTTTCAATGCTTAGGGTATCTCATTTACTTTATTTTTTACTGATTTTAAATAATTTTTTCAGATTTTTTTGCTTAGGGCTTATTTGAATCATGTTTAGGCTCCAATATGTGCTTTTATATGCTGTTTTAGGGCTTTTGAATATCAAATACCAATATTTTTGTTTCAATGCTTAGGATTTCTCATTTAGTTTATATTTTACTGATTTTAGGTAATTTTTTCAGATTTTTTTGCTTAGGCCTTGTTTGAATCATGTTTAGGCTCAAATATGTGTTTGAAAAGGCTATTTTAGGCTATTTTTTGGCTTTTGAAGATCAAATGAAATTTTTTATGTTTTAATGCTTTTGGTATCTCATTTAGTTTAATTTTTATTGATTTTAAGATAGTTTTTCAGATTTTTTAGCTTTTGGATTGTTTGAATCGTGTTTAGGCTCAAATAACATGTTTTATTTAGGTCATTGTTTGTTTTGTTGCAGATGGAGCTGAAGTACACTCTTGTACTTCACTATGGTGGTGTATTTGAGAGTATAAACAATGTTACAACATATGTGGGAGGGAATGTAGAAGAATATGACAGTGTAGACCCATATGTTTGGTCTTTCTGTGATCTTGAGGATCTGTTAGGAAGTTTAGGTTGTGATCCTCAAATTTCTAAAGCCTATTATAAGATGCCAAATTACTTGGATAGGTTTTAGAAAATTAAGTCAGAGTTTGATGTGATCAACATGTTTGTTAAACTTGATGGCTCCATTGAAAACCCTAAAATAGATATATACATAGTTGCACTAGAGAGAGTTAAGGTTAATGAGATTGAGCAGCTTGATGAAGGAAATGACATGCCTCTTGAGTCTCCAGTAGATGAAACTGAGGTTGACCAGACTTATCTTGATTTTGCAGAAGTGGAGTCTAATTACTCTCCTGATGATGAGTTGAGGAGTCTGTGTGGTTTAGATGAGGAAACTGGAGGTACTGGTGGTTTGTTTGGCAGCAATAACCAAGATTTTATAGTCAATAGGGATTTAGGTGTCAAGACCTTGGAGCTTAGCATGAGGTTTGCTTTAGCAGCAGACTTTAGGCTTGCTCTAAAAGATTATGTTGTCAAAGAGAAAATGGATATAAAATTTGATAAAAATGAATCCAATAGAGTGATAGCTATATGTAAGGATAGGTGTGGTTGGAGGGTACATACAAGTCATTCAAAGCATGAGCAATGTTTTAAAATCAAGATGTTCAATCCAGAACACAAGAACTGTTTATGGTTTCATACAAACAACCAAGTGACCTATACCTATCTAGCAAACAGGTATTTGGAACAAACTAGATTAAATCCAAACATGTCATGCAGTGCACTTAGGAGTACTATTGCTTATGACTTGGACATTGATGTGTCTATATTCAAGGTGTATAGAACCAAAAGATTGGCATTAAGGATAATTCAGGGTGATGCAGGGGAGCAATATGCAAAGTTGAGGGATTATTGTGAACTGATTTTAAAAACTAATCCTGGTAGTAGAACAACAATTTCAGTTGATCATGTGTCTTATGACTCTGAAGTAAAGATATTTCAAAGGGTTTTCATATGTTATGCTGCCATGAGGAAAGGATTTTTAGAAGGTTGTAGGCCTTTCATTGGAGTTGATGGTTGCTTCTTGAAAGGTACATTTGGTGGTCAGTTACTTTCAGCTGTGGCAGTGGATGGTAACAACCAATTGTTTCATGTTGCAGTTGGAGTTGTTGAAGCTAAAAATATAGACTCATGGAGGTGGTTTATGTCTGAATTAATGGAGTGCATTGGGCCTCACTATCACCTTACATTCATATCAGATAGACAGAAAGTAAGTGCTCATCTCATAAACTGTTTTCCTTGTTTGTTTTCAAATAGTATAATATTTGTGAAAGTTTAGGATTCTGTGATTTATAAACTGACTATATGTTTATTTGTGAATGTATATTAGGGTTTGGTAGGTGTTTTTGAAAACATCTTGTATGGGGTTGAGCATAGATTTTGTGTTAGACACTTGTATGAGAATTTCAAGCAAAAATTTAAGGGACAAGCTTTGAAGAATGAATTGTGGGAGGCAGCTTTATCATTCACTGAAATTGATTTAACATTGCACATGAATAGGTGAGTATTGTTTAGATTTTATACTATTTTTTGGTATTATTTCAAATTTTTTTGCTATGGCCTTGTTTGAGTCTATTTTCATTCAAATTAGTCTATATTCAAGGCTGTTTTAGGGTTTTAGAATATGAAATGATTTTTTTTGAATTTTAATGCTTAGTTACTCTCAAATAGATGATTTTTTACTAATTTTTGGATATTTGTTCAGATTTTTTTGGTTAGGGCATGTTTGACTTTTTGTGTAGTGGCATATTAATGCTTCAAAAGGCCGTTTTAGCACTTTTGAAGCTCAAATTTGATTTTTGCTATTTCAAGGCTTAGCTAATGTCAATTAGATGATTTTTTGCTAATTTTTGGATATTTTTTCATATTTTTTTGGTTAGGGCATGTTTGAGTCTTTGTGTAGTGACATATTAGTGTTTCAAAAGGCTGTTTTAGATCTTTTGAAGCTCAAATTTGATTTCTGCTATTTCAAGGCTTAGCTAATGTCAATTAGATGATTTTTTGCTAATTTTTGGATTTTTTTCAGATTTTTTTGGTTAGGGAATGTTTGAGTCTTTGTGTAGTGACGTATTAGTGCTTCAAAAGGTTGTTTTAGGTATTTTGAAGCTCAAATTTGATTTTTGTTATTTCAAGGCCTAGCTAATGTCAATTAGATGATTTTTTTACTATTTTTTGAATATTTTTTCAGATTTTTTTGTTTAGGGCGTGTTTGACTCTATTTTCACTCAAAATACTGTTGTACATATGTAGTTTTTTTTTTCTGTTTTGTTTTATTTATCTTTTACACAAGCTGACTTCACATTTTAATTTTAATAGGATTAAAGACTTGTCGATTGAGGCATATAATTGGCTGAAAAGAGTGGATCCAAGAGTGTGGACAAGAGCCCATTTTTCCCACAATTCCAAGACTCCACTTGTCATCAATAACATGTGTGAGTCTTGGAATGCTGTCATACTTGAAGCCAGAGACAAGCCTATAATATACATGCTTGAATGGATAAGGAAGTATCTAATGCTAAGGTTACAGAAGAAAAGAGAATCCATGATTTCAAAGGATGTCTTGTTGTGTCTAAACATACAAAGGGAGTTGAACATGAGGAAGAAATGTGCAAGATTTTGTAGAGTTAGATATGCTGGAGATGATAAATATGATGTGGAATGTAATGGGGCAAGTGAGGCAGTGGATGTTAATCACAATTCATGCAGTTGCTTGGTTTGGAATGTCACTGGTATCCCATGTAAACATGCAGTGGCATGTTTCTTTGAGAGGAAAGAAAATGCAAAAATATATGTGGATAACTACTACCTCAAGGAGACGTACTTGAAGGCATATGGAGGCATAATCTATCCAATTCCTATGAGAGGCCTACTTTTGCAAGATCCAACTGATCCACTAATGCCTCCAAATTATAGGGTTCCTGCTGGAAGGCCACCAAAAGCAAGAAAGAAGCAAGCTGATGAGAATGTTTCAAAAACAAAGCTGAGTAGGAAGAGAGAAGAAATGCAGTGTTCCAAGTGCAAGGTTTATGGACACAACAAAAGGACTTGCAAAGCCACTGAAGCAATAGTTGTTGAGAAGCCTCCACCAAAAAAGAAAGGCAGGCCAGTTTCAACAATCAAGGTTTTAACAAGAGCAAGAAGGGGTGGAAGAGGTGGTATATGTCAAGGTAGGGGCAATGGAATCCAAATTAAAGAGCCTACCATGCTTGGAAGAGGGAGTGGCAACCAAAGAAGAGGTGGAAAGCAACAAGACAAGGGTAAAGGCAAACAGAAAGTGGCTGACAGAGATGAATGTGGTAGGCAATCTCAAGAGGTTATTTCATTGTTATCTAACAGAGATGGAGTGGGCATCACAAGAGCATCACAAGCTCAAATTAGGGAATCTCAACAGGTATATGATTTTGCCATGTCAATGCATAAATTTAATGTCAATTTCTTAAGCTTTAAACTGCCACTGATACTATTATTGACTACGTTTTCAGACCCAAAATATTTCATTCACCAAATTACTCAACACCCAAGCATCATCATCAAGGTCAATGGTATGGGATAATGATTATGCTGCTTTCTGAAGGGTTTCAAGTATGTGTGGTATGCTGGAATGATCACCCTTTTGGTTTTGCTATTGGTGACTGTTTGGTTATGAAATGGGATATAAGTGTTGGTACTTTTGTCAAGTGATATGGTTACTGCCTAAAGTGATGTATTTATAGCCATCTTTTGTGAAATAGGCTATGTACTAGTGATGTTTGTAGGCCATTATAGTAGTATGTATGCAAATTAGAAATCACTTTATGTATGCAACCCCTTTTGCTTACCTATGTATCACTTGAGAAAAATATATGAAAAATCTATTTAGTAAGTATGTGTTTTTAATTTTTGGCTTCTTTCATTATCAAATGCTATTCTATTATTTCAAACCTTATTAAATCTCAAATAGATGATTATTTACAATTTTTTGGGTATTTTTCCAGATTTTTTTGGTTAGGCGTTGTTTGACTCTATGTGGAGTGGCATAAAAGTGCTTAAAATGGCTATTTTTGGCTTCTTTCCTTGTCAAATGCCATTCTGCTATTTCAAACCCTATTAAATCTCAAATAGATGATTATTTACTATTTTTTGGGTATTTTTCCAGAATTTTATGGTTAGGCCTTGTTTGACTCTATGTGGAGTGGCATAAAAGTGCTTAAAATGGCTATTTTTGGCTTCTTTCGTTATCAAATGTCATTCTTCTATTTCAAACCTTATTAAATCTAAAATAGATAATTATTTACTATTTTTTGGGTATTTTTCCAGATTTTTTTGTAAGGCCTTGTTTGACTTCATGTGGAGTGGCATAAAAGTGCTTAAAATGGCTATTTTTGGCTTCTTTCATTATGAAATGCCATTCTAATATTTCAAACCTTATTAAATCTCAATTATATGAATTTTTCCTATTTTTTGGATATTTTTTCATAATTTTATCCTTAGGGCATATTCGAGTCTATGTGTAGTGGCTTAAAAGTACTTAAAATGGATATTTTAGTCTTGTTGGTGATGAAATGATAAGTCTGCTATTTGAAGCCTTGGTGAACCTTAAATAGATGAATTTTTCCTATTTTTTGGATATTTTTTCAGAATTTTATCCTTAGGGCATGTTCGAGACTATGTGTAGTGGCTTAAAAGTGCTTAAAATGACTATTTTAGTCTTGTTGGTGATGAAATGTAAAGTCTACTATTTGAAGCCTTGGTGAACCTTAAATAGATGAAATTTTCCTATTTTTTGGATATTTTTTCAGAATTTTATCCTTAGGGCATGTTCGAGTCTATGTGTAGTGGCATAAAAGTGCTTAAAATGGCTATTTTAGTCTTGTTTGGTGATGAATTGTTAAGTCTGCTATTTGAAGCTTTAGTGAATCTTAAATAGATGAATTTTTCCTATTTTTTGGATATTGTTTCAGAATTTTATCCTTATGGCATGTTTGAGTTTATTTGCATTGAGATAGTGGTGGTGTGTTGAACCTCTTTTAGGATTTTGAATATGAAATGTGATATTTTTTTTGTTTTAATTCTTAGTCAATCTAAAATAGATTATTTTTTTACTATATTTTGGGTATTTTTCCTTATTTATTTTGCTTAGGGCTTCTTTGATCCTATATGCAGTGACATAGTAGTATTTGAATTCAAGGTGTTTTATGATTTTTTAATATGAAATGAGATGTTTTGTGTTTTAATGCTTAATGAATCTCAAATTGATGATTTTTAACTTTTTTTGGATATTTTTTTGGATTTTTTTTGCTTAGGGGTTGTTTGATCCTATATGCAATGGCATAGGAGTGTTTGAATATCAAATGCCATAAACTGTTATAGTGGCTGGCGTAGCTGCACTATAGGAATAATGTTTTCAATAGATATTTAGTTCAAAAATGGTTGTTGTCTGATTCCATTCATCACTGATGTTCATGTTGATTTTTTTTTTCTCTATCATGTTGTTGGTTTGATTGTGAAGGCTGGTGGATGTATATCATTCATGTCTGCAATATGCTTTTCTTGAGTCTTGATAGGTTCAGTGTTTTAATTCATATGATATATTCATCATTTCACTAGTGTTTGGTGTTGAGAAGAGTACATTTTGTAATATTGCAATTGTTTTGAGACTTAGGCGTTCATGGCATTCAATCATTCATGTACACACATAATTCATTGAACAACAAAATCAATTCATCATTTCATAAAAAACTGCAGTTTCCATTACATGAATTTTGTGCTCAAAGGCATAAAATCAATGTGATCAATTTGAGCTCAAAATGGTACTTTTAAAGCCCCAAATTGCAGTTACAACAACACATTAAACACTAAGATTCAAACATATTCAAACTTCTATTGTCATAACTAAACACTAACATTCACTAATCACCCCACCTCCAACAACATCCCATAACTCCATTCAAAACTTCACCACAAACACAACTCCAACAACAGTCCACAAACCACAACACTGCACAACACCATTCAAGCCATTCAGAAATCAACCCCACACTCCACCCACAACCCTTTCATTTGTCATACTTCATAGAGACAAGTCATTTAAGTAGCAGTGCACCCAAGAATGCCATAACGCCTAAAACAAAAAAAACATATTGAACCCAGAAACATAATATTTGCAAGCTTGATCATTGAATTTATAAGCTCAATGACATCAGCAACAACTTCTGATGGATATGCAATAGGAGCTTTTGATGGTGTGGCAATAACAACTTCAGATGGTCGAGATAGCACATTTTGTTCCAAGAAATATTTCTCTGCTTTAGAGATAATGGTTGTATAGCGGCTCTTTAACATTGTATGACGCATATCCATCTTGTGCAACAATCGAACATCTACAAGGGTGACCAATTTTACCTGCTCTCCATTACGATAAGAAGCAAGAAGGTTGTTGTCTATGTTCTCCTTTGTGTCAACCATATATTCAGCAAGAGCACTGACAATTGAAGCTACAAAATCCAATGCATTACTAAGGTAAAGGAAAACAAGTATCAGCTACAAAATCAAAATTCATACTGAATTGTTTTAAAATGAAAAGTTCAGATCTAAACAAAAAAAAAAAATCTACCTTCAAACCCACTGGAAATGAAATTATAGTAATGCCCTACCACATTTTCCCTCTTAACCTTTATTATTTCCTTTTTCGGATAACCTAAAAGCAGAACTATACTTATTTCTCTTGTAAATGTCAATTCCTCAAATTGGCATTCAAGGACAAGACTGTCACAATATCAACAGATTGGTTCCGTTAATATAAAAACAAAGAAACAAATGCAATCTTTAATAACATTATTACAGGCAATATTACATAAATCCTTACAAATAAATACTAATATATCAACTTCACCTTTGTTTTCAAGAAGAAACAAACTTGACAATAATACACCATCGCCACTAACCCTAGCCATAAGTCTGGGCATATAACACAATGTATAGGAAACTGTAGTGCCTTGGTTCCTCTTGGATCCTATAATGAAATAAACATATATTCATGCCTTGTCAAATAGCAAACGCAAAAGTGAAGATCACATCTTTTCCACAAACACCCCTGTATGTATTAGAGAAAACCGAACTATTTTTAATAAGATATAAAGTGATTTACGGGGCAATGCAGTAAAGTATACCGTTTGCTGCATCAGAGTAGGAAAGTACTGCCTTAGCGGATAACTTGTTTTCTACTCAATATCTCCTGTTCTTTTAGCCTGTGCTGGAACCTCGCAAGGCGAGCTTGAAGGCTGACCAGACTTGCTGCTTTGCGCGAGAGCAAAAAATTTAGTTGTGCCACATAATTGTCAATCAGGCTGCCTGGTTGCTCTACTTCAAGCAGAAGTTTCATATCCTGGATTCCATAAGACATAAAGGTTATGCCTTCAGAATATAGCTGCTAGAAAGGACATCATATCCTTTTTTTTACCCTGTTCATTAAATATTTCTCCTCCATAATCAATGCTCTAAATACTAAATTACTTAGTGGTACAAGGAATTCATGACATCTAGTACAAAAGGGTACAAAAAGAAAAGAAGAAATATCTATCTCTCTATATATATATAACCGAATTAATAGTACAAACAAGCAAAGGGAAAGACATAGAACCACCACCAAGAATGTGTTCCTAGATAAAAATTTATGAGAATAAAAACATCATGGTTCAGATATATAAAACACAATTTGCCAACATATTGAGGTTTCTTATTGATGGTCGCGGAAAGGCAAAACTCAAACAACTTCCAGGAGATGTTCGAAGTTCTTATAGATTATTGAACTTTAGTTGTGGGATTAATATGACTAATCTTGCAATAGGATAATCCATATTGAACAAAGCCATCTTGATTAATGTCAAATTCACAAGACGTCTTAGCTATCATCATGCTTTGTTTGATGGTCAATTAACTACAATATCCAACAAAGGCAATTCGGGAAATTTTTGCACACTGCCTGATTAACTATTGGCATGTCTCAACGTCCTAATTAGATCAACTAATGCCTTTTTTTTTTTGCACACTCCTTTCCCTTTTTTTTCCTAGTCTTTCTGTAGCACTTGAAACCATTGTACTCATTCAAAATGAAGTAGTGTCAATTAATATCTTTTTTGTATGTTAAATGAGAAACAAAATAGAACCCATTTAAAACAAGACTATAACATCCATTTACATGAAATTATTCTATAAAAAACCAGTTGAGTCAAAAGATAATTAGGCGTACAACCAAAGACACCAGATGGAAATTCAAAAAGGAAAATTCCAAGGGGAAGAGAGAAACTCCACTTACTTGGCGAACTATCGTCATTGTGTCCTCGATTTCTTTTCTATGGGCCGCAATCAGGGCCTTTTCTTCCTACAAAATCCATTAGGATAAAAAATTTGAAGGCATCAGCGCTTATGAAAAACGAAAACGCAATAATAGAAAAACAAAATAAAAGAAGATTGAAGGCATCGTTATACATAGTAAAAGCTTATAATGAACACCACACTGGATTTATAATGAGCAGTTTGAGATGGAATGGCAATGACACCTTGTGATGGTGATGGCATTGCATGAGCAGCTTGTGGTGGTCGTCTTCTTGGTTCTCTCTCATCTGCCCACACCCAATACCCGCACTTAGCACACTTGAAGTATAATATATATATATATATATATATGGCAACAAAGAGAGATCGAAAGAGAGAGGGACCTTTAAATCGAAATCAAACCCTAGCTTCAATTTGGGGGTTTTGTCTTCAATTCGAGCTACCAAAGCTGTGGAGAGAGAGAGGAGAAGAGATTAATGGCTTCAAATTGGGGATTTAGGGTTTCATATTGGAATGTGAACGGGAGAGAGAGACAAAGGGCAAACCCTAGAATGGATTTGGGGGTTTGCTAACACTGTAATCGCGAACCTATGGAGAAAGAGAGAGAGAGATGAAATTAGATCGATTCGTAGCTTCAATCTCGCTTTTTAGGGTTACAGAGTGAGAGCGAGAGTTTGAAACAGAAATGGAAAACTACAATTCACATACAACGACTAAAAAGAGTATGATTGGAATTTTGAAATGCCACATCACATGCACAGTGATTTCTAACAGGAGGCCCATGGTGCAAGATTGTGAGAAAGTTCAGGGGTTTTAAAGCTAATTTCGAAGTTGAGGGTGGATAGTAGAGAGAGAAGAAAGATGAGGGGGGGTTTCAGCTATTTACCCTTTAAAATATTATTATACAGTGATGTTAAGGTTAAGATCAAAACCATGAGGTATGATTTTGTTCCACACACTGATGATAAGTTTAAGAACAAAATCATACGGATTGGATCGTCCCACATCGCTTGGGTATTGTGATGGTAAGCTCAAGAACAAAATCATGCGGGTAGAATCCAAAGTGGACAATATCATACCATAAACTAGAATTGATTAATCAAAAGTGTAAGAAGCTATCCACAAGACCATAATGGTCACTCCATCGAAGACAGATCTCAAAAGGGAGTGAAGAACCAGTCTATATATTTTTTTCATAAGACTGAAAAAGGATAATAAAACAATATTACTGACTGTAGTATACGAAAACGTTGGATCCACAGTAGTAAAGTAAACGAGAAACCCAGCACTAGGCAAGTGATAATGGATCTGATCCCACTTTACCCACAAAAGGTGAGTAGAGTGACCTCTGACCTGGCAAGCACATCTGGGCAAAGCTTTTGCAAAGAAATAAGCATAGCAAGTGTTTTACCAATTCAAGCCAGCACTATAAATGAAGAGGTTTTTTACACCAAATAAAATGAGCCAAAGCACAAATATTATAAGACATTCAGAGTGGTATCACTATATCATACCAACAATTACATTGCAACCTGTTTATTGTTCTGGTATTTCTCTGTTTGACAACAAGCATGGCAAATTACTTATAAATGTTCTCTGCTAATCAAACACAGAGGCCAGGTTATTTTCAAATAGAAACTAAAATGAGAAATGAAGAAAGAAAAATAAAATTAAAACACAGACCACAATTCCACCCCTATTCAAACAGCCATATATGGCCTGAAAGCCCTTGATTTGGACTTATCAGGTTATTCAACAAACTCTGAAGACATCAGATTTCATCTTTGAGGAGGGTTCACAATCCGAACGTTTCCACCAGCCATTCCTTCAACTCGATCTTTAGTGATATCCACGAAGTGACCCACCATCTCAAAGAACTGCTTCAGCCCTGACAGTGGGAGGATGATGGAGGAGCGATCGGAACCTGCCACCTGCATTTGCCATGACATCTTAAAGGTAAATTTCCTCCAAAATTCACACAAGAAACCAGTAATATGGTCAACATCGCTGAAACTTGTCATTATGACGCCTCCAAAAAAAGAAAAAGAACAAAAAATATTCATAAAAGAAGAATGAAATGAAAAGGAAAACTCTCTTCAATTTGGACCTCAGATATTCTTAAGAAATGGCCCCTGTTGTTGCTCCCAAGATCAAAGAAGAACTTCTTTTGATCAGCTCTGATCACTTTTGATATCCCCAAGTTACCCATTTCATCTGTCGGAGGCAAATCAACAGAATTGTCTACATTCAATTCGGTTGCACTGGCAGGTTGGGAACTATGGCCGGATATAAAGCCAGCCCCTACATCGTCTGAAAGCCCAACCAGACGTTCTGAGGGTTCAGAATTTGGCTGAGTAAAGAAGTAGCAGGAGAAAAAAATTAGAGTACTAGCCAGTCATTTCTGACAGAAAAAAGAAGGTGGTGCTTTGAAGATTTGATAGATGTCAGATAAAAGCACCTGATTGGGCAGAATGAATAGTTTTGATGCATCATTTATCTCAGCCAAGATGTTCCTGAAGGCTGCCCACCCTTCATCTCGGGCACTTCCCGCAGGAACAATAATAGTACTGCGGTTTCTGCTTACAGAAGCTTCAGATACCTGCATAAATAAATCCATCAATGAATGGAATCCAGACAACAGTAATCTTAATACTTTAACCAAAGAGGGCGGGGGAAGACCCTTGGAATTTCACTTTTCAAACTTGCAGAACTCAGGCAAAAGCCACAAATCAAAGGATAACAATAGAGTCAGTGAACAAACAAGACAATAAACGATTCCATCGAACTATGGCTACAAATAAAAGACCTGAGAACAGGCAGAATGCCAAAACCCACCCTCCCTCCCTCTCCATCCCATCCACCTACTTTGAATAACATCATTTGCAGTTTCCTGTCCATTAGTCAGCACTATTAACTCGAACGACACACACAAACCACAAGACATACCCCTTTCCTTTTTAGCATCATCACAATTCAAAATTGTACTAGTTCACCTAAAACATTCAAACTTGGTTGGTCTTTTTCCCTTTCCCCTATTTCTTACAGTTAAGGCATTTTTTGAATTCATCACCTTCAGAAGAAAACAACAAAATGCCCCAAGTTTCTCACACATATACCTAATCTATCTCTTCGAATTGTCCAGATGCTAATTAGCATTGTCATACACATCCTCTAAAGTTTGTATTCCATTCTAATCCTTTAACAAGAATCCATCACCAGCATATCAACTCAAAGAGTCGTATCATTAGTTTTTCCAAGTAATGATATGGACCATATAATTCAGGAAACCCACAATGGCACCACCCAAAAAAGGACATGCTTTAGTAGGGTCTAAATGAGGCTTGGGCAGGTTGAGGGAAAAAGTATAGTAACTGGGTTGGGTTCAGGGTCGGATGCATTGGGGAGAGGACGTAAACAAGGTAGGGGCAAGTTTTGAGGGGAAAACTTGGTGTATCCCCCTCACTAGTAATGAGTTAATGATTGTTTCACTAAAGTGCTCCTCATAACAACTGGCAGTTCACATACCCACATATCCTTTCTTATATTATTCATAAGCTGCAATCAGGGCTTTGCATATACAAGCGGGCCTCTCTTTGGAACAAGCTCGCTAACTATAGTATGTGACTGAGTCAACTGCTCTACAAGCACCCTTGCAGCCTTGCCCTTGACAAAGATCCCTCTTCATGCATGGCTTGTTGATCCCGTCTTGTTCAATCCAGAACTTATGACTTCTGAAGTCACCAAACGAAGTTGAGGCTTGATTCAAACCAGAATCCCAGATCTATATAGACAACCAATGATAGGGACTTCAAAGCCTAGGGAAATTGGCAGGAAGACGACGGTTGGTGCAATCTATCTTTCTCCAATACTTTCAGAAATGATTTCCATCCAAATCTCCATCTTAAACCAAAATCAAATCACGACATCTCCCACTTACTATCGTTTGCTACACTGGTGTGATAATTCATGGCAGTGGTCGTCCATTCCTTGGCTGTTTCCTATTGTGATATCCAGAAAATTTAGATGTTAAGATTGTTCACGGTTTCTTTGCACCTTCAAATTCTGAAGAAAATTAGATGGACTAATTATGTTTGATGATTTCTTTGTTGTATAGAGTAGAATCTATAAGTTTGAGCATGGGTCAGTGTGCATGCAAATATAAGTATCAATTTAGGTACTACTTGTAATTGTTGCCTTGTGCCATTTATTCCATTTTGTCTTTTTCGTATGAAGGGGCAGCAACAATTTTGGTTACATGTTGGGGATGGGACAAACTACAAAGCATGTACAATGTACAGTGGAGGGAACTCTTTGCTAGAGCGGAGTGGCCCATACACCTATTGCAGTTCATTTTTTATTCACATCTCTTGATTTATATTTGTACCAAACTTTAAGTACTAACATTAAGAGCAGGCTGAAACAAATACATCAGGAGTAATCATTGCAACAGAAAAGGAATACTACACCGCACATATAGAACCTCCTTTATTTTACAATAGAATCACCATTATACTAGAAAAATACATGCTTCAAGAAACATATTGAAACCATGACTCTGGCTTTCTGACAACTCAGACTCAATTCGGTACCTCATTAGGCTCGTTAAAAAAAATTAAATAAATAAAAACTTTAGAGGATTAGCCCAATATATGGTCATTTTAGTAATTATTTGAGCAGTTGGTGCGGTGTTTTTCACAATAGATGGAAATTATTTCTTATTTCAACCAAGAACACGGGTGAAGGTTCAACACAACCAGTAACACATCTTTTAGGTGTAAGTCAAAAGAAATGTCTTTTAGGTAACACAATGTTAGCAAAAATTCAATCTTGACTGTTAGTCTGAAAATTAAATAAAAAATATAGCAAAATGTATGACATTGAAACCTTTTGGTATTTTCAAGAGATTAAATTAATTAATTTGCACCGCAGTCACAAGTCATTATGCCGTGTGATAATGCAATCTAAAAGCAATATTTCTGATGTCATGTTAGAAGTTTATCAATATGGACAAACCAAGCTCAAGCAACCCCGGCACTCTGCAAGACAACTTTCAACATTTACCTAGAAGTTCAGTTCAGTCAAATAGCAATCTTCATCATGATCCAACCATACAAGTCCAAACTTGAACAACCTAATAGCTAACTCAAGAAAGTTCTTTTGCAGCCTCACAAGCCACTCAGACTACTAACCTGCCCTTGTCAACACTCGTCTTTGTGGACCTTAAGTGCAAAATATTGTTTTGTAAAAACAGAAAAAGAAACTCTGTTTGCATTTGCAGTAAGTACAAGTAAGTAACTGCCACTCAATATACCCAAACAAATGGCAAATTTACACCGTGTTGTGCTCCATTTCCACTAAAAATCTATTAAACAAAAATAATCCCAATTTGACCTCAACAAAAATACTCCAGATTTTCAAAATGAAAACTACGGATAAAAGTAAAAACTGACTAGGAAAACAAAAGTTAACAGGAGTTATAGGTGTGAATTTTCAAATCGTAATTTCTTCTACATTGTAAATTTAATTTATCAAGTTCTTCCCCTCCTTAACCTGTTTCCTCCTCTCCTTTCTTCTTAATCACCTGTATACGCGTAGTATCACCAAATAAAAAACATACACATGGTCAAAATAGTGGGAAAATAAGGCACATTTAGTAATGAGTTAGATTAGAGCTGCAAAATGTACTCAAGACTTCAAAATATATACACATATACATATATACCCACCCACACATCTACCACAACATTAGCTCTTCTTCTTTCAATTTTTCATTTTTTTTTTATTTCAGAAAAAAAAATTGTGAATGTGAACAAAAATAAAAACAAAAATTTAAATAAGTCTGACAGCTTTTTAAAGTTACTATAGTTAGAACATTCAAAATGGCGAAAGAATGAAAAAGGTTACCTTCAAAAAGCGACCCCTTCTATTCTCCCCAATGTCAAAGTAGAACACCTGAAACCAGACACTGTCAGACCAACCACAAATTTCAATAAACTATCTATCTATATATATAGCTATATATGAATGTATATATGTGTGTCGATATATGTATATGTGTGTATATATGTGTGCCTTGGTGTCAAGCTGGAGCTCCTTGCTAAAGACGTCCTGTTCATCGGAATTGACGTAGTAATTGAAGAGATCCAAGAACCAGGAGATGCCGTTGAAGGGGACAATGATGGTGGACCTGGTCGCCGACGTCTTCTCCGATATCTTCAGGTACCGGCCGCGAGGGTTCTCTTTCAGATCGAAGTAGAACAGCTTGTGCTCCACCTGCAACGTCTTACACAGCAACTCCACATCGTTCCCACCACCACCGCCGCCGCCGGAATTCCCCTCCATCTCTAAAACCCTAAAACCCTAAAACCCCAACCTCTCTGTGAGTGTGCTAATCGGAGAAGGAGGAGGAGGAGGAGGAATGAGTGAGAGGATGAGAAACCCTATTTGGGGATTGTTGGGGAAGGTGTTTCTCTCTCTATCATTGTGTGTGCGTGAGTGTGTGTTTTTCTCTCTCTAGGATGCCAGGATGGTGTGGGATTGGGTTTCTGCAGATTAGGGTTAGGGTTTGAGTTTGGGTTTGACTTCCATTTTAGTAGTTGGTAACAAAATGCGCGTATTTTATGGTGGTTCCGTGACAGTGGTCACCCCCATCTCTTTCGTGCGCGTTGTTACCATTTTCACCTTCTATTTCCATTACAATCGCAGTAATTTCAACACTATTAATTACTCATCCCCTGTATTATTGTGTATATATATATCCTATATTTATATATATATCATTAATATTTTGTTGTTTTTATTAATCTAATTGACTATTGGTATTCAAATTTTTTTTTTTTTTTGATAACCATGATGTCCGGGCCAGCTTATGAGCACCTCAACTAATTTACGGGACCCATTTAAGGCGACCCCCACACGAATCGGGTAAAGTTCGGACTATGTCTGCAGTCGTGACTCTAACGAATTGTTTGCACCTTGTAAGAATCGAACATGAAACCTCATCTGAGTTACCAAGTCCCAAATCTTTTCCAACTGGGTCAACCTATATTTGGCATTAAAAAACATATATAGATGTATTATGACATCAATTAGTAAAATTATTAAGAACAATACTTAGATCCTGCCCCATAAGAACCAAGTTCGTCATCCCGATGATGTGGTTCAATATAATTTGGACATGTGGCTAAAAAAAAATTTAAAAAAAAATTGAACATAAAATCTATAAATACACAAATTAATGTAATTCTTTTTTTAAAAAAATTTGATCACATGTCCAACTTATATTGCATCACATCCAAGTGGGCGAACTTGTTCTTTATAAGGCTGGACCTAATAATTGTCCAATTATTAATATGTCATTGCTTCAATCACGCAATTGAAATATCGAAAGAGAAAGTGGTTACTTTTATAAGAATTTATTAAAATGTCAGTATTTTTCTTAATTGAGGTGTTTTTATTAGTTGGTCTACCTAAGATATATTTACTCTTTTATTTCTTATCCGCAAATTTTGTCTTTTAATTCATGATGTGATACGCACCAGAGTAATTTTATGAAAGCAATTGAATTGTTGACCACTATTTTATTACCAAAAGTTCAACTTCTTTCTATTTGAGATGTGTAATTTGTAAATTTTGATATAATGATAGTATTGTTGTAATATAAATAATAAATATCTAATTTGTAACTTTTTGAAAAACATTATTGTTGTATTAATTATCTTCCCATTGGACTTATTAATAATTGAGTAGCATTGCCCGAGTGAGTCAACCATTTTATTCACTTTATTGTATGAAAAGATTAAACTACTACATACATATAATTCAAGTCAAATAAAATATAAAAATGCATATAAAAGGAGAAAATGTTTAGCTTATATGTATTCATATTGTTCTATTTCGGTGACAATAGTCTTTTGATTTTTGTGAAAAAATTTGTGATTCCTTTCCTTAAATTTAAATATTTAAAATAAAATAATATAAATCTTTTTAAATGATTTTGTATACTCTACTTTGTAATTGAGTAACATTGTTATCTCCTTTATGGATTGAATGGGAAATGCAAATCAGACGACATTGTTTCAAAATAAGCATTTTTTTTTTTTGTAAATGGAATTAGTAAAGAAAACTTACGAAGATTATAGTGGAAATCCCACAATCTTAAGTTCTTAATCATGTTCAAGAAAAACAAAATAGAAATAAAATAAATAAAGTAATGATTTTTATTTTCATGATAGCTAACAAATAACAACAAATTATTACAGAATCATGTCTTTCACTCCCATCAAAACTCTGCTCAGAAAAATAACTATAATTGCTAATAAGATATTATAAAAAAATAACACTACAAATAATAGTTTTAATTTGATTTTGGATCACCATTATAATTTCTAGCTCTCGGAAGGGACAAGAAAAAAGCTCATTTTTGGGCTTTAGTTCATAAAAGGGGGTGTCTTTTTATGGCTTCCCAAGATAGCAAAAGGGAGGCTAATAGTCTGTTTACTAACAGGAAATGTTTTATATTTTTATTTTTTGAAAAAGTTGAATCATGATTTTGATTCCTCTAAGAGAAACATAAAGTAAAATCTTGTTTATTAAATTTTGATTTTTTTCAGAAATAAAAATAAAAAACAGAAAGTATGTTTACTAAAAAAAATTTATTCTTACTTTTTATTTTTCTAATGAAATCAACTATCTTGTAAATATTGCATAAACAATACCATACTTTTAGTATGAATAGGAAGTCTGTTTGATACTGATATTTTTGTAGTAAGAAAAATAAAATAAAAATTATTTATTTATTATATGTATTTCTTATTATTTATTTATTATTTATCATAAGTTTTATTTATTTATTATTATTGTATATTATTTAATTTATAAATATATTTAATTTATTATTTATATTATTATTCAATCATTATTTTTATTTAATTTATTATTTATTATATTTTTATTTAATTTATAAAAATATTTTTTATATATATTTTTTATATTTCTTATTATTATTTTATTTATTATTTATTATTTATAATCATTATTATTTATTTATTTTTATTTTTATGTATTATTTAATCTATTTTTTTTATTTTTTTTGTTTATTATTATTTATTCATTTATTTTTATTTAATTTATAAAAGTATTTAATTTATTTATTATTATTTATATATAATATTTAAATTTATTAATGCAAAAGAAATGAAAGTCCTAATTTTATAATTTTGAAATCTGGTCATTTTGAAGGTGAGAGGAAACAAAAAGAAGAAATATCATTTTTTTTGTTTCCTCTATTTTTTACAACTAGAAGAAACGTTTCCTTAAGGGCAAAAATATAAATAAATTGGGAAACAAGATTTTACTTTTACTTATTCATTTCAGAAAGTAAAACACAAGAAATATGAAATTTTTGTTAGTAAACATACCCTGATTGCTTTGAGATTCCATATATAAATTAGGGATATTATCATAAAACCCCCAATAGTATGATATTTGTATCAAATAACCTCCACCACTATCATATTGCCCCCTACACTATTAATTTATCTCAAATTACCCCTCATTGCACTATTTGACTATGTTAAATGACTATAGTAACATTTTCATTTTAATTACTTATCTTAATTTCTCTATTTCAAGGACAATAACAATGCAACGATAAAAAAATATATATATATGCATTAACAAATATTTTCATCACCTTCAACATAAAATTATTGGATAATTTAATTCATATTTTTTTTGTCATAAAAAATATTAATAGTAATGTAGACCCATTTTCTTTTAAATAAAAATTTGAATTGTGTAATTGAGAAGAAAAAAAAATTAATATTGCTTTAATTTCGGATTGAGGCTAAATATGAGTTTATTATGAAACTAAATTTGTCCATTTTTTTTTAGTGCACGGTATTAAAGCAATATTAATTTTTTTTTTCAAAAATTACATAATCCCAATTTGTATTTAAAAAGAAATGGGTCTACATTACTATTAATATTTTTTTGACGAAAAAAATTATGAATTAAATTTTTGAATAATTTTATGTTGAAGGTGATGAAAATATTCGTTAGTTCATATGATTTTTTTTCTATTGTTGCCTAGTTATTATTCTTGAATAGAGAAATTAAGATAAGTAATTAAAATAATAATGTTAATATAGTAATTTAACATAGTCAAATAGTGCAGAAATGGATAATTTGAGACAAATTAATTGTGCAGGAGACAATATGATAATGATGAGGGTTGTTTGATACAAATATCATAATATTGGGGATTTTATGATAATAGCCCTATAAATTATAAACTCATTGGCATACATGATACATGTGAGGACAGTCATAAGTGAGTGTGTTGAAGTGGTGTCCACTAGTGTTCCAATTTTGATCGATACATCGACATCTTCCAGAAACATCGTCAACCCTACGTCAACCCTACAACAACATTAGGAATCGAACGATCGGGTGAACCATGATTTGAAAACAAAAACACAGTTAGGGCGCAAAAGAACTTTAGTTAATAATTCTTATGGTTGAAAAGGAATGTATATAAACTCTAGATATGGAAAGGAGCGAGGAAGATGCACCAAGAACAACCAAAAATCAACATGGTAGGTTTATATTTGTATTTCTAAGAATTTTAACAAGAAAATGAATATCATGATATTATTGAATATCACATGATTCATAATTGATCAATGTTCACTTTTACACATACTAAATAACCCAAAAAACGAGTGAGCGAGCAAATATTACAAGGTTATACTAGCTACTGAAACTGCATCACAAACATTGATATCACAAAACCACAATTTAAACTTTATATTGCATAAAAACAGATCAAGAATCTTGTGGAGCCTCAAACCTCGTTGGAGTATCAATACCCATCATACAGCAAAGGCCTGATATTAGAATTACGAGCAAAACAAGCGCCTGAGACATCACCGGAAGCAGTGCATTAGAATTCGATATGTCATATGTATGTAGTTTACGCAAGTAGAATAATAGAAATATAAACAAGAACGGTGCAGAGAAGACACATACGATGGCCAAGGACATAGCCACCCCGGCTAACAAAAATGGATACAGATTGTGTAAAAAAGAGGTTATTTATCAGCACGACTCAGAAAACTTAACAGTGTAACAGTGATGCTCACACAATCAACATCAAATCACAAATAGAATCAATGATAATTGCACCTTTGGTAAAGAAATGACAGTGACTTACAACAAAAAGTCCTTCCAGAAGTGATGATTTGATCTGGCAAACTCCATCACAGAATGTGGAATTGCCTGATTCGTTCCCGATCGTACCGTCAGCAAGAAACCTTTCCAGACTTCGATAAGAAGGATACTGAATTGACCTATACGGATCTGAAACGTATAGAACTGTGTATTTTGCACCTGACTGCTCTACAGAAGTGATAAGCTTAGAGAAAATCTGGCCTGCAAATTCAATCAACCTATTCAGATGATGCTTCTAAGCACATTAAAAGATTTCAAAAGTTAATATAACTTCTGAATCCAGTATACAATATTTCAAGGTGACGTACTTTCGGAGTGTGGTTGTGACTGGAAGCCGTCATGACAGAACACAAGTAGATCTGCCTGACCTGCTGGTCCCTTTTCCATCCTTGAAACTATATAGTCCTGCTCATTTTTCATGACAAGGATTAGACACTAGATCTTTCCCCTTACCTCCAAATTCAGTAAACAATTATATAACATCACCAAGTAAATTTACATGGACCGAGTCGGAGTCTGCGAGCTTATTAAAATTTTCACCCTCTACAGAGCATGAATCCAGGAAAGCAACATTCTTGAGTCCAATATCATGCCCACAAGTTTCTGTGAACTCGGAAATCAGATAATTTTCCACTGAATCCTTGTCCTCTGATGCAGCAACATACGGGAATGCCAAGGAAAAGTTAGACCTTCTCAAAGATACCTGACCATAAAGAGAGGACACCAATAAATGCAGAATCTAGGGCAATTATTCCATATTTCTTGAAATTCTAAGTCATCATTTCTGACCGAGGAACTGATTAAATGCCAATTCAGCAGATCAAGATTACCTTGATCAAGTCCAGAAGCGCTGGGTCTGCATGTCTGCTTCCAGAAATATCCAGGGAATGTAACTACAGATGTGAAGTGTATATGATCAGTAGCCAGTAGCAGGAATAGCATCACAAGGTGGGAAGTTCTGGAGGTAGAATAACCAATTCATGGTATGCTAGGAATCAGCTCTTAATGCGCCAATTCGATAAATGTAATTTTAACTAGTATTCCTTTCAAACATGGTTATTTTTAAATCTTGTGATACACATTGGACACTTTTTGTGTAAAAGTTCACGACCAAGCTTTCTGAGTCGCAGGCATAGCCGTCAATGCAAATACAGAGACGGCTGCGATGTAGAAGCGACCTTCGCATCTCGACCAAGAACACCAATACACAACTTAAAACTCTACAATCCAAGAATTATAGGTTTTTAATGATTTTACAGTGCATTCAGTTGTGTGCTGTGCACCAAGGACATATTTAGTTTTAGAGACGTTAAATGGTAGTAGTTGCCAGAGGGGGGACGAAAGGGTACCTCAAGGCTACCAGATATACGTCTTCTATTCACATTTCCTTCAGCTTCAGAGGCTACCAGGGTTTTAGAGAGAGCGAGTTAAATCATGGGAGAAGTCTTCTTACTACTGGATGACCGCAACTCCTCAGAACTCCCCATCAGTGATGGTTCTCTCATTTGTTAGGCTAGGGGAAGCAGGGGAAACATGTGGGGGTTGCATTACAAAGGATTAACATAGCAGCAAAGAGACCAGTACGGTGATGGCAAGGGGTGGGGACAGATGTTATGACAACTGCAATCATGAAAGATGACCATTTCATCTATGCATTGGAGGCATATTGAGGAAAGCTGGAAATAAATTGTTCCCCCTTCAGAAGGCTATGGGAATCTCAGGCAAGGCCTGGCCGGGGGGTGCTTGGAGGAGGAGGAGGGGGGGTGCTTGTTTTGCAGGTTGGGGGTTGGAACAATAAGTAAGGGAATAAGGGATGGGTCAGAAATGCTACTCACCAAGGAAAGGTTACCACTTACTGAGCTGGGTCCAGTAACTGTATTCGTGTTTGCTGTACTAGGAAAAGATAATGCTAATTAAACTGAAATAAGATAAAATAAAAAATAAAATGAATAATTACACTCACACCCCCGAGGTTTAAGGAAATTACAGCTAGATGCAACGTTTGCATTTCGTGAATACTCAGACCCCTATCAGTAAAGTTTCTTCCAAAAGTATGTGAACTGTCAACAATGCCCTTGAATGAAATTAATAAAATAATTAGGGGTGTTAAATGTCCTTAATACTCTTCTCAACTATATCACTTTACACCACCCTATTAAATTGAGTATTGTATTATTTTTAAAATTGAAGATTTGTTTTTTATCATTAATTAAAAAAAATTAACTCGATTAAGGTTGGTAGGTTAGAACATTTATTTAGCTACACTTAAATACATGAAATTTTGTCATATATATTATCTTTTGACTGGGGAATTATTTATGTAATTTTACTTATTTATATACAAATAAGGTTTTGATATTGAGATTTTTATTTAAGAATAATTAATTTTTTTATCCACTAGAGTTGATAGATTGAGATTTATTATTCAAGTGCTAAAACTTGACCCAATAAAAGTTGAAAGATTAATAATTTTAATTTAACTTAGTTTTTATGAAAGGAGCATTTTAATTCCTCAAAGTGAGGGCTAAGGGTAGAAAAGACAATTTATAGCTAGTGTAGTTTAAAATAAAAGTCAAAGGGCAAAAATGACTTTTCATTATGTGTCAAATGGGTTATTGGGTCATTAGGGGGGTGTTTGTCAAGTTTTTCAAACCTCAGGGGGCAATTGAATCACACTTTCCAAACGTTGCATCTAGCTGTAGTTTCCCCAAACCTCAGGGGGTGTTAGTGTAATTAACCCAAAAATAAATAAATAAAGGGTTTGGACGAGGGTAGAAATGAGGCTGAATTAGATTAATTAATCGGATACTGGACTCAGAGTGATAGTTGGGCATCAGCATTATGGGAAATGTGGGCTTAGTAAGGTTTACATGGGTAGAAAAAGGTGGCCTGCTGGGAGTTTTAAATGTGCTGGATCTAAGGAGGATTCCAGTGGTACTGAAAGGGGCTCGTCTAGCCCAAAAATTTCAAGCATCATTTAAGATGTATATGTACCCTGAGGAAGAGAACTTCTCCACAAGCCAGGAAAGAAGACTTCACTAAATCAAGCCTATCGCATAGCTCAAGGAGAGGTGCAGATCAGGGAGACAGCAGGCCTAGACAATTTGAGACATTGCATAAAAGAGCCAAATGCAGAAGGACAGATCACCTACTTAAATAGAATGCTGGTAGCATTAGCGTAGAGTTTTTTGAGTTGCTCAAGAGTATACCTAACTAAGATGCAGGTTCTCTCATATACTTTGATGAGCCGAATAGCTGTTCAACGGAGCAAGAGAATGACACTAGGTTGCAGACGGGAAGGATCAGCACCTAAAGAGGATGGATTTAGTGTATTATTGTTTTCTCGTTCTATGATGACAGTAACCTAACTAAGATGCAGGTTCTCTCAGATACTCTGGTGAGCCGAATGGCTGTTTAACAGAGGAAGAGGATGGAATTAGGTTGCAGACGGGAAGGATCAGCATTCAGCACCTAAAGAAGATGGGTTTAGGTTATTATTGTTTTCCTATTTTATTATGACTAGGTTTAGAATTTACTGCTATCCCATATGAAGGGTATGAGGGGATTCGAGATTAAGCAACCAAATCTGACATTATTTAATGTTATTTACTTATTATCATGAAAAGACCTTTGGATTTTGATTCAAGGGAGCAAAAATTAATAGATTCTACTTTATCCCCAGTTCTTCTAGTTATTGGGTTGACAATCCATTAACTGATGTTAAGCTGTATTGCTCTTTACTCTTGGCTTTGTACTTCGATGCATTCCACATCATTTTTTAGTTATTTTGTACTGTAAAATAAAGTAACATACCTCTCGCCCAACGAAAAGAATAGCAATATCCACAGGCTGTTGAGGTTCCTTTCCACACTGAAGAAAACAAAACCAATATAAGATATCAAAGAACGCTGTCAAGTGTAATTAACTATATTTCATTTCCTTGAAGCTTACGAGAAAATAAATGGAAAAAAAAAAAAAAAAACTCAGCGTAAGAATCAGATAGTAAAAGTCGCAGTCCACTGTAACAATATAATAGCACAAAATACCAGTAAATTTGACCAGCCCCCTTCAGACATAACAGACTTGGCTAAATCCTTCAATGGGAGAGTTTGATAATTTACTGTTTCCTTCATTATTTCATTCAAAGATCTGCAAAATTTGCAATAGTTCAACATTAGATTCATTCCACTATACTCAAATCCAACAAAAAGGAGAAGGGAAAAAGGGTCATTTCAGAATAACAAAAGCTTTGTTTTATACCAAGGATACTAGATCCATATCATCACATAACAGTATGACCCCAATCATATCCCATGCATAATGATACACATCATCCTTGATTATTAGAAGATACACAAATCACAGGACCCCACATATGTAGGATGCTACTCTATGGGTATAAAATAATCAATTTCTAACTTGGGGCAAAAATTAGAAAAAATAGTTGTCTTTATAATAAACACTTTAAGACTACTTTCAGTCTTTCAAGGACTTTAAATAAGACTACTTTCATTCTTTCAAGGACTTTAATTGATAATTTTCTAGCATTCTAGTACTCAATATATTTATTTTGTTGGCATAGCACTCAAAACAACATGAAAAGAGAACCGAGAACGTACAAATTGTTGAAAACGTAAAGCAGTAAGTACCATACTGAAGCAGAAGTTTTATGAATTTCAATGGTCTAAGTTAGACCTTTCCTAGCACTGTCCAAAGATCTTCCTTCATGACCTCTCCTTAGGTTGATAAGGAGCCTGTTCTATTCATTGTTTGACCAGATGAATAAAAAAGACAAAACTTCAGACCTTATCCTACAACTAAAGAACTAAATTCACCAATTACCACCTAAGCCTTCCGTGATTTCCATCTCCCAAAACGGGACTCGAGGGTGCTAATGCAACTACTTGAGCCAACAATGGTACGGGAAACCTGAATGAGAAAGACTTGATGCTTGGTCAGTAAGGATGTGGTCTCATATTCGATTCTCATTAAGTGCAAATCATTTGTTAGGGCCACAACAGTGGACATAGTTTGAGCTTTACCCAATCCACATGGAGAAATCGCTTTGCATGGTTCTCGTGAATTAGTCAGATTGTGAGGAAAAAACAGTTAAAGAACCTCAAGGAGCAAACATGAAAATTTATAACAATCTAATTATGGTTAATATAAAATCTAGGTGGATTCAGAAAAGCATTATTTACTAGCAGTTCTCAATAAAATCAAAGCCTACCCATCTTGGTGAGGCGACCACAGAAATGCAGGGACTTGAGATCTGATAGCGGGGAGAAGAGCAGCGAAAAGCGAAATCATTAACAATACCACTGCAAATTTCTTCATCTTCGCCCTGCAATAGAGATAAGAATGTAGCAATGAGACATCAAAAAATACAAATATAGTTCACCACACCGAAGCTAATATTAGATCACCATTAGCACAAAGTAATGAATATTCAAACAAAACCATAGAAATACAGTGGAATCAAAAGAAGCAAATGTATACATACAAATAAATGATCTGGGCTTAACATCAAAACCCTAAATTTGCACTATAACTGTACGACGAAAAATGAGATTCCCAATAATTATGTGATAATTCGAATAATCAACAATATTTGGACGAAGATAAAGATGGGTAACGATTAAAAAATTCTCTATTTAGCAAACCCAGAATTCAATCACCACAACTAATCGATACAGATCGGAAAATCGGTGCTTTGACAATTGTTCTTATCAGATTAGATTCGTGAGGATATAGTGTGGGAGATATATATATATATATATATGGGTGTATATATATTATATAAACAGATTCATGTGTAGATATGATAAATATTTGAATCTCCCTTACCTTGAGCTTCAATGGAGTGTGTATGTAACAAAGCAATAGAGAGCTTTTTTTTCTCCCTTCGATAATTGATGATTGTAGAAGACGAGTGGGACTCGAAGGCCAATGGCTTACGTGTATTTAGTTATTGGTAAATTACGTTCGTCCCCCTGAAATATAGCATAATTATAATTGCATACTCTAAATTTGTGTGACGTCTCAACTTAAAGTGCAACAAAATGCTCAAACTATTAAGTAGTATGGTTGTAGCTAATAAGCGCCCGTTTGGTTATGTTTGTTGAATGGTGTGAGTCTAAAACAAAAATATGTTTGGTACTGATGTTTTTGTTATAAATATATATATATACACCACCACCACAGCCGCCTCCGACTACCACCACTTTTATTTGTCCCAAAATATCATATATATATATATATATATATATGATATTTTGGGACAAATAAAAGTGGTGGTAGTCGGAGGCGGCTGTGGTGGTGGTGTTGGTCGGAGGCCTCGGTGGTGGTGGTGTAGACATATTCATATATATATATAGATAAAATGTATTAAATTCCCCTGGACTATTTTCACTCTCAACTAACCCCTGAACTACATTTTTTACACAAAACTCCCTAAACTAACACAACTTTTACAATTCACTCTATTTCGTTATAACACCGTTAGTTAAATTAGGATAATTTGTACTCAGATCCCCTGAAATTTCTGTCAATTGCACTCGCCCCCTGAAATTTTATTTTTCTTGCAATGACACCCCCTGAAGGGGAGAAATGACCGGAATGCCCTTGTGTTGTCTCCCTTATTTCATGAGACAAATATCTAGCTGATGAAATTACCTCCATGCCCCAAGATGAAAACCCTATAATATATATATATATATATATATATATATATATATATATAACAACTATTCTAAAATGTGAGGGGTTGAAAATATTTTCAAACATTTTCTTCAAAATGAATTAATATGTATTAGTTGAAGTGCAACTCTAAGGAGTATGTCAAAACGATATAGAGTAAAAGAAAATGGGCTGGAAATATTTCAATACTTTTCAAAAATAATAATAATTAATTAATATGCATTACTTGAAATGTAACTCTAATGAATATTTCAAAAGATATAGAGTAAAGATATACGACAAGGAGTTATAAATATTTTTATATATATATTTTTTTAAATTAATTAATTAATATACATTAATTGAAATGTAACTCTAATGAATATTTCATAAGATATAGAGTAAAGATATAAGACAAATATATTTCGGCAAGGAAAAATAATATAACTTAAAATACAAAAATCTGTATATTTATCTATCTATCTATATACTACTAATAAAAACACAAGGACTGTTTAATATTTCAATTCATTATCATATTTTACAATATAAAAAATTATAATAAGTAAAGTTTGATATTATTTAAAGTGTAAGGACTTAAATTAACTTTACAAAAAAATTAATAAATAATAAACCATTTGTCATATTTTTATAAAAATATAAAAAATTACAATAAGTAAAGTTTGTTATTATTTTACAGTGTAAGGGCTTAAATTAATTTTACACAAAGAATAATAAATTATAAACAATTTGTAACATTTTTATACATTTATCACCTCTTACAATACAACAAAAACTATAATTAAAATATATTACTACTTGTTTAAATTGTAGGAGTTGTATATTATTTATTTACAAAATAAATTAAATTATATGAGCTCACAAATATTTTATACATTTATCACCTTTTAAAATACAAAAAAAAATAAAATATAATCATAAATAAAGTGTATTATTATTTAATGTAAAAGGTCACAATATTAGTTTTAAGGAAAAATTAAAAAATGATAAATTTTGGGGCCTATATTACAAAAATGACAATTTAAAAAAAAATAATTTAAAGAAATGTGATAATATTTCAAAAATCATTATATCCAAATTACTTGAATTTTTTTTCCAAATTGAGCTTAAAACACAAGAGTTGTTTGATCCATTAATTTAGCTAACATGTATTTTACACTAAAGCAAGGGCACATGAGTCATTTCATGGGATCTTTACCCCTTCAGGGGGTGTCATTGCAAGAAAAATCAAATATCAGAGGACAAGTGAAATTGACCAAAACCTCAGGGGATCTAAGTGCAATTTATCCTAATTTAACTAACAATGTTATAACGGAATTGAGTGAATTGTAAAAGTTGGGATAATGTAGGGAATTTTGTGTAAAAAGTGTAGTTCCAGGGGTTAGTTGAGAGAGAGAAAATAGTACAGGGGGTTTAATGCACTTTACACCCTAAAATAAATGATGAAAATAAAATGCATACTATATTGATGTTATATTCTCTAGGGTGTGTTTGGAAAGCCTGTTTTTTGTATTTATTTTCTGTTTTCAAATATAAAAACTGTTTTTGAATTTGCCTTTGTTTTTTTCAGCAAAAAACTAAAAACAAAAAAGCGTTTGAATCAAAATTTGTATTGAAAAATAAAATGGTATTGGTGGGCGGCGGTGGTGACCGGCGGCGGCTGGGGGCGGTGATGGTGGGTGCCCGGCGGCGAGCGGAGGCGGCGGCGAGCGGAGGTGGTGGGGGCCGGCGGCGGCGACCGGTGGCGGGAGGTGGTGGTGGTTGGCAGCGGCAGCGATGGGGGCGGTGGCGGAGGTGGTACCCTAAACAGTGAAAAAACTCAAAAAATAACTAAAAATTGTATTTGGTGTTTTCACCACTATTCACAAAAAACAGTTTTTTTGGGAAAAAAAAGTGAACAGTAAACGCGTTTGCCAAACGTGTTTTTATTTTTGAAATAGGTGAACAGTAAAAAAAACAAAATTGTTTTTGCGTTTGCCAAACGGACCCCTAACAAATTTGATTTGTTATTAGTTAAATTTTGTTTATAAGTTTTTAAAGTAATTATTTAAATAAAATTTAAGTAATTTTATTATTACTATATTGAATTAAAAAGTCTAAAATACCCTTTCCCAGAGACTCTCTCCTCTCTCTCACTCTCTCTCTCACACACAGTTCATTCTCTCCCTCTCACAAGTGACACAACACACCTTCCCAACACCACCGCAATACAGATATCTCAGAACCACCCTCATCGACTTGGTCGTGGTCGTCATGAAACCACCTGCTCTGGTTACAGCTCATCACCATCACCATCCTCCTCTAACCTCCAATTTTCTCTCTCAATTTCGTGTTCTTTCACGATCCATCCACAATTCACATCGCTTCCTCAGACCTTTTTCTCCAATACCCATTTCTCTAAATCCCCAATTCACCAAACCCTCTCGTTCGATCACACTCTGCTCCTCAATTCCCCCAAAATCATCCGCCGTATCGACCTCGAACGAAGAGACTCGGATTGGTCACAACGGTCTTGTTGATGTTGAAGAGGACAGCGAGAATCGGAGATTGAGTGTTGAAGTGGGACAACCCAATTTGCCGTTGTTTGTTTCTCAGGTGGAGAAGCTGAGCTTGAGCGACAAGGCTTTCTTTCTTCTGGCCTTCATTGCTTGCACGGTACTTCGATTGCTTTGGTTTATTGATTGTTTGGATATTTGTGCTTGAGATTTGATTTCAAGAGATGGGTTTTCAATTTTATTTCTTAATTCTTTGATTATAATGAGTTACGACGGTGTTTTGTTTTTGTAGTTGTTATTGATTAGCCATGAAGCACTTTGATTTCCAAAGATGGGTTTGCAAATTTCTGTATTGATTCTTCAAGTAGGATTTGTTCCGAGAGTGGTTTGATTCTTAAGATTGGTTTCAAAATTATCTTGTCTTCAACTGCAGTGATTTCAATGTTTTGCTGGTTTGTACATCCAATTGTGTGGTCCATTCCTAATTCAATTACTTTAGTTAATTGAATGAAACATTTTGTGTTAAATAGTTGTGATTCATAAACTGTGAACCTCAAAGCTGTATCGATTTCTATAGGCGGATGGGTTTTCAAAATTAGTTCTTAATTCTTCAGTGATAATAAAGTTTGATACAGTATATGATTTCAACTGTTTGCTAGTTTGTGCTCCATTCACACACAATCACATGCGCGCACACACACACACACACACACACACAAGGTTTTAAGGTGCTGTGAATATAGTGGTTGGGTTGAAAGTATTTAGTTTTGTTGATTTTACACTACTTTGTTTTATATTGATAATAAGTGATATCCAATGGGTGCAGACATCGGTGGCGTTTACGAGCCTTGTTATTGCAGCTGTTCCAACATTATATGTGAGTGAATTCGACATTTTGTTTAGTTCAATACTCTTCTTTATATATGTCTTGAACATTTATATGTGACTCATAGATTGTGTGTACTTGGAGTTTGGTACTCTCACAGGTTCACTGCAATATTGTTGTGTATACCATTCTTAGTCTTGCATAGCAAACTTATTTGTGTGGAGAATCTAAACCACAGTCCTTGTTTGTGAAAGCCTTGTTCCTGAATTCCAAAGTGGAAGTATGAACCTAACACAAATTTATACTCAGATCAGAGCAACACTCTGTCAATTAAAGCCTTTAGTGGCCTCCATAAAAATTAGCAATTTAATCTTTTGCTTATTCTCATGCTTTGGAGCACCTTGTGCTCAACTTAATGCTTTTATCTGTAAATTGTTTGTCGACTATCATACTGCTACTACTGAAGTATGGATATTTACACCATAATGTGTTCTTCCACTCTGTAGGTGTTTCCTTATTTGGCAACTTAATCACTGTCTTTTATTGCAGTAATGTTGTCAATGCAAATATGGGTTGTTTGAGGATAGCTATGAGGATTACATGTATTCTGAATCAAAATTCAGTGGTCTTTTTAGGTCTGCAGTGTGAGCTAACTATTAGACATTTTGTTCCCCATTCTTTCTGCATTTTTTTCTCATCTCTCCACATTAGGACATTCATTAGGTTGGAAAATTATGTGATGTGTGAGTTTGCGCTTATGGATAGGTGTATAAATGGGTGTATATAAATGTGTTGCTACCCAAATTTTCTGTGATTTTTTTTTCCCTCTTCCCTCTTTCTCTGTCACCAAAAGAATAATAATAGTAATAAAATTTTAAAACAAAAATTCGTCATTATTACCCTTTTTTAAGGAAAGTAAACAAATGTTGAGGCTTAAGCATTCCGAGAGGTTCGAACTTTATGACCAAAAGAAAATAAGTCAGAAAAAAATGGTTGAGATTTTAATTCCTGCTTCAGATTTTCACCTTGTGAAACTGGCAATGTCCTGATAGTGAGGCCCATGTTCTGTTGTTCTTGGATATGGTTGATATCCATGTTTGACAGCAGGGATCTGCAGAACTAATGCTGAATCCTTGTTTGTTTGGTAGGCAATGGGTAGAGCTGCAATCTCTCTTTCAAAGTTGGCGGATACTGCTCGTAAGGAGCTCCCTAGTACAATGGCTGCGATAAGGCTATCTGGCATGGAAATTAGTGATCTTACCCTTGAATTGAGCGACTTGAGGTAACAGAATAAATTCTTCCATATATACATATAAATATACACTTATTATATGTAAAAAAATTTCTTTCTTTTTGTCTTCATCATGAGGTGGAGTGCAATTCATTCCTACCATCGGATTAAGTCCCTGGCCTTTGTTGGCAAACAATAGACTCCCTCTAGAAGTTTATTTATCATGTAAATGCGGAAAAAAAAATATGGATCAAATAATTTTCTTCAGAATAAGATGGCATCCCAACTCCAAAACATCAGGATTCTCATTAAAGCTATGCTTTTGTAGCTTGATATTTGGGTCTCAAATCTTTGTTTTCTTAGCTATGTTTCTTGGAAAGGTAATGGTTGCATATGAGAGAGATATTAGCTGACCAAGGCTTTGGAATCCTACATCTGGCTGGGTGAAGTTTGATGCAAGGGATCCTATGGGTAGTTTTGAGCGTTCTTTGTTTTCTCTTTTCAATTTCTACTGAACTTCTGGCGTAAGAAGGGTTTCTCTGCATCTTCGGGGAGTTTGTTGAGCTTTCTCATATTTCTAAATTTAATTTGACGATTGAAGTTAGAACTACTTGAATAATGCCACTTTGTCTAAATACAATATAAAATGTTTACTATGTCTTAATTTCTCTTCTAAAACCATGTCTTGGCAAATCACACTCATAATAACCGCTTAGGACCTTAGGTGAACTTAACTATGTGAGTGGTACTGCTGCTTGGCTGATTTTCGTATGTACTGTGTCCCTAATGCTAGTCAATACTCGATGGTTTCTTGTCTTGGGGAAGACCATCCACAAATATATAAGCCGTCTCCTATTTTATCAAGTTAATCAGTCAATTGCATTATGCAAACTAGTCTCGTCCTACTCTCCATTTTGCCCACCCTCTTCAGAATGACACATATATCTGTTGTTTATCACTCTTGCTTAAACCATATATCAGCAACGATTTTGGGTTTAACGTCGTTTGTTCATGTGGCAGCCAAGAAATAACTGATGGCGTTAACAAATCTGCTCAAGCTGTGCAAGCAGCAGAAGCTGGAATTCGACAAATAGGTTCTTTCGCTCGCCAACAGACTATGTGTATGTTTACACTTTTCTCTACTTTTATGTCTAACAATTCTCCTCTCTCTCTTTTACCAGAAATATTATAAGTATATGATCTCTATTTCTATAAACAGCAATGATCCAGGAGAGAGCAAATCTACCCATCATCTCTTTGCAGCCAGTAGTTGCAGGGGCAGCAAAGAAAACCTCCCGTGCCGTTGGCCAAGCTACGAAAACCCTAATGAGTATGATCTACCGAGGCGAGTTTACCGTGGAGACTGATGATGGTGATATGGTAGATAGGATAGAAAGTTAGCAAAGCTTGGAAAGTCCATTTCTTTGTTACCCTTTCTGACTGTTTCTGTGGATTGTAGAAGACACAGAAGGGCATCAACCCCAAAAGTGTAGCTTGTTCAGACCATTTTTATATGCATATATAGCACAAGGCCAATATGGCATCTGAAAGTTATACACAAATAGGCAACAGATTGCAGATTGGCACACCCATATGCGTCTTATTGTGTTCATATTGCATTTGTATATGACTACATATATATATATATTTTGGGATTGGAAAGGATGTTGAGACTTGAGTCACTTATTATTAACTCATCTCTAGTTGTCAACAATATGTTTGGTTTTTGTTTTTGTTTTATTTTTTTTGTTTGCTACTGTAGCTGTTTTCCAAACAAAAACGGCTTTCGTGTTTTGTTTTGAATAGTAAAAAATGTTTGTGTTTTTTTAACCCATTTTTGCAAACAAAAAGAGTGTTTTTTTACTATTCACTCAAAATATATATGTATATATTTACAGCACGATCACTGCCACCGCCTCTTTCGACCACAACCATTGTCGCCTCTGACCACCACCACCTCTTCCCTTTGTCCCGAAATACCACCACCGCATTCATTTAACCCAAAACATCACACACATATATATATATATATGTATATATATTTACAGTAAAAACATCAATACCAAATATGTTTATGTTTTAGACTTTAGCACTTCACAAATATAAATATGTATTTGTGTTTTTCCAAAATTTCACATAATAAACACAAACAAAAATCAAACGATGTGATCATCTTCCCCCGTACCATCGAAGAAAGCATAAATGACCATCCATTATCATCATCATCTCAGGGTTCAAGCCGAATAAGTATAGAACAAAAATTGTTTCTTGATTTGCTTATGATTTGCTTATAGAAAAAATGAAGATTTGGTTTCTTGATCATGTGACTTCACGGGACTGACGGGAGTTGTTTAAATCACCAATTACAAATAGGGCTGATAATTTGTGTGGTGGGTCGTGTTCGTGTCGTGTCGAAAAAGACCTGATTAATATACGTGTCAAATATGCTCAACTCTAACCCAATTCACAGGTTATTAGTGTCGATCCATGTAATTCATTTAACCTATTTATTATAATATATTAAATTAAATTTGACACAATCCAATACGAAACGAACTATTTAATCTATTATCAACAAAATTAAATTGAATTTGACACGATCCAGTAATAGTTTAGTAATATTTCAACTCATGATTAAAAATAAAATAAAAATATAATCGTGTCAAAGTATCGTGTCTGGGTCGACCCTTATATTCTCGTATCGTGTTCAGGTCGACTCTTATACAGCTTCAATCCTTTTATGGTCAACCCTAACCCTTTTAATTCATGTCGTGTTTGTGTCATGTTATCGTGTTGTGTCTCATTTTGCTAGCTCTACTTACAAACTTCAAACTTTGAAATTTTGGTTTTTTTTTCCCCCCAAATTTAAATTTTCCTTTTTTCAAACATGACTTAACATTACTGAAAGAAAAAAAAATAAAAACTAATATTTACGTTCTCACGAATGAATAGGTGTTTTCTCCTGACTGTAAATACAGTTTATTGTTCAATTACAAATATTACATGTCTCTATTAATTGCAATATCGCAAAACTAATAAATAAATAAAAAGTCAAATTGATAAGATTCATTTGGATAAAAGATACATGCATATGTGAGATAAGATTACATACAGGGCCAAAAATATGTTGGAGCGTAGGGCGACATCAAATTTGAGACCCTTTGTACGTGATATTTCAAGCACTTAAAATTATAAATATAAAAAAATCAAATTGCGGATAATTAAAAGGAAGATCAGAAACTTACAAATATGCAGAACTGCAACTGCAAATCTTTATTATATATATATTGTTGTAGAATTACAGACCAAAGAAAGGAAAGACTCAAAGCAGAGCAAAAAGAAAACAAACTCTGAAAGAAAAACTTAAAAACCTTACAACTGAAAACCTTTCCTATATATAGAACAAGAAAGGGAAAACTAAAGAAGAGAAAGCATATCTCGGGTACACAAGGGGCCCCATCGACAGAGACAGCTGACTGTCCTTTAGCAGACCAGATCCACATTTCATGCAACTTTTCTCACAAAAGTGAGTAGTGAGTGGAGGTGAAAGTAGAACGGACAAAAAGAAAAAGCAGATCTTAATTATCTGCAAAAGTAGGATACAATTATCATAAAACGACAAAGGAAAACGAATCATTAAACGTCATTGCATACGCCATGGGAATAATTCGCCTCTGAAGACGTCATCGCTTACGTCAGGTGAAATTATTGCCTCTGACAGATGTCAAGGCATGATTCATGGCCTGGGGGTTGAGGATGATGGACCCTTGGGGGCAGAGGTGGAGACAGCTGTGATCATGGCATCCCAATAATCACCCATGGTGGCTTCACCTTCATCATTGAGCTCATCTTCTGGATTCTGAGCTTCACCAGCAAGACAAGAGTAAGCATTAATGTCTTCCTGACTGGCCATAGACTGATCATCAGGAACGGAATCTGGAATTGCAGAAGAGGAAGGAGCAAAAGAGCTCATGAACTGATTCTTCATAAATTCCATACATTTGACCATTAATTCGGATTCCCCTAAATTGGGGAACTGGATTCTGAAAGAGGACTTTATTTCCTCAAATGGATTGGAGACTGGTTTAATTACCAGTTGAGATTGTTGGACATTCTCAACATAGACATGAGTTTTCTCAATAATTTGTGTCGCCAATTCCTCAAGAGAAACAGAAGACCACCAACGATAAGAAAACTCCCTATAAAGAGTAGGAACCTTCAAATGGTCGAAATTACATTGTAATTCCCATTTTGAAATCCAAGGAATGCCAAATTCAGCAAAGAAAAGTAATTTGGAAAAACCTTCAGGAAGATTTTCCTGTCCTCTTAATTGAGGATGATGGACAGCCCAAGAACTAAATTCATCTCGAATGAGTTTAGGTAAAACATCAAGATCAGGGCCATATAAACGCCACCAATAGAAAATCCAGTTAGGATAGGAGGTTTTTAAAGATTCTGGACAGAATTTAAAAAACCAAGTATGCTTGTATTTAACATTCTGGTATAAAAATGCATGTTTCCATGCTTCTTTGTAATCCCAGTAATTGAAAGAAAACATTTTTCCAGAACGAGAAAAAGTTCTAGGTCTTGCAGGGTCAAGCCCCCAATCAGTGGGTTTCATTACCCTTTTAATGACAGCTTTAGAATATGAAATTGGACTTTTGACCTTGTCATCAGATTTCTCATATGTATGAGTAATAATGACAGAATTGGTTTCCTGCAAAATCATTTCATAAACATATCTCTCTTTATTAAGAGGTGCACCATAATTTTGCACATCACCGAGATAACGGCGCTTAATTTCCCTAGGATCAGGCATCCATTGGACATCCTGTGGCTCCAAGGTTAACACATATTGAGTAATCCTGTTATTAGGAATAAAAGGAGGAGGCTCCATAAGGAGAGCTTCTTTAGCAGAAGTAGGGACTTTATTTCCCTTTTTAGTCTGAAGGTGAGGGAAGATTTCCTCATTAGTAAGATTCACTCTATTTGAATCCTTCTTCTTTTTGAAGGATTCAAATAGAGTGAATCTTACTAATGAGGAAATCTTCCCTCACCTTCAGACTAAAAAGGGAAATAAAGTCCCTACTTCTGCTAAAGAAGCTCTCCTTATGGAGCCTCCTCCTTTTATTCCTAATAACAGGATTACTCAATATGTGTTAACCTTGGAGCCACAGGATGTCCAATGGATGCCTGATCCTAGGGAAATTAAGCGCCGTTATCTCGGTGATGTGCAAAATTATGGTGCACCTCTTAATAAAGAGAGATATGTTTATGAAATGATTTTGCAGGAAACCAATTCTGTCATTATTACTCATACATATGAGAAATCTGATGACAAGGTCAAAAGTCCAATTTCATATTCTAAAGCTGTCATTAAAAGGGTAATGAAACCCACTGATTGGGGGCTTGACCCTGCAAGACCTAGAACTTTTTCTCGTTCTGGAAAAATGTTTTCTTTCAATTACTGGGATTACAAAGAAGCATGGAAACATGCATTTTTATACCAGAATGTTAAATACAAGCATACTTGGTTTTTTAAATTCTGTCCAGAATCTTTAAAAACCTCCTATCCTAACTGGATTTTCTATTGGTGGCGTTTATATGGCCCTGATCTTGATGTTTTACCTAAACTCATTCGAGATGAATTTAGTTCTTGGGCTGTCCATCATCCTCAATTAAGAGGACAGGAAAATCTTCCTGAAGGTTTTTCCAAATTACTTTTCTTTGCTGAATTTGGCATTCCTTGGATTTCAAAATGGGAATTACAATGTAATTTCGACCATTTGAAGGTTCCTACTCTTTATAGGGAGTTTTCTTATCGTTGGTGGTCTTCTGTTTCTCTTGAGGAATTGGCGACACAAATTATTGAGAAAACTCATGTCTATGTTGAGAATGTCCAATAATCTCAACTGGTAATTAAACCAGTCTCCAATCCATTTGAGGAAATAAAGTCCTCTTTCAGAATCCAGTTCCCCAATTTAGGGGAATCCGAATTAATGGTCAAATGTATGGAATTTATGAAGAATCAGTTCATGAGCTCTTTTGCTCCTTCCTCTTCTGCAATTCCAGATTCCGTTCCTGATGATCAGTCTATGGCCAGTCAGGAAGACATTAATGCTTACTCTTGTCTTGCTGGTGAAGCTCAGAATCCAGAAGATGAGCTCAATGATGAAGGTGAAGCCACCATGGGTGATTATTGGGATGCCATGATCACAGCTGTCTCCACCTCTGCCCCCAAGGGTCCATCATCCTCAACCCCCAGGCCATGAATCATGCCTTGACATCTGTCAGAGGCAATAATTTCACCTGACGTAAGCGATGACGTCTTCAGAGGCGAATTATTCCCATGGCGTATGCAATGACGTTTAATGATTCGTTTTCCTTTGTCGTTTTATGATAATTGTATCCTACTTTTGCAGATAATTAAGATCTGCTTTTTCTTTTTGTCCGTTCTACTTTCACCTCCACTCACTACTCACTTTTGTGAGAAAAGTTGCATGAAATGTGGATCTGGTCTGCTAAAGGACAGTCAGCTGTCTCTGTCGATGGGGCCCCTTGTGTACCCGAGAGATGCTTTCTCTTCTTTAGTTTTCCCTTTCTTGTTCTATATATAGGAAAGGTTTTCAGTTGTAAGGTTTTTAAGTTTTTCTTTCAGAGTTTGTTTTCTTTTTGCTCTGCTTTGAGTCTTTCCTTTCTTTGGTCTGTAATTCTACAACAATATATATATAATAAAGATTTGCAGTTGCAGTTCTGCATATTTGTAAGTTTCTGATCTTCCTTTTAATTATCATTAAATATATTAATATATAAAAAAATTAAAACAAACTTCATCTTGGTTTTACTTTGAAAAGTTATTTTAGTGTGAGTGCAATAATCACGAGACCTTTAAGTGCAGTCATGTGAAGATTGTTGCCGTTGTGCGAGTGCGGCAATCACGAGAGTCCTAAGTGTAGTCTCTTATGGTTGTGCGAGTGAGACAAAAATCTTTTAGCCATAATCAAAATAATGGTTAGATTTGGATTAGATTTTTATTTCATTGGGTTGAAAATTATTATTATTATTTTTTGAGTCTATAATAATAGTAAGTGAAATATAAAATTTTGGGCCCTAATTTGTGAAATGGGATTACGATTTAGTACGAATTGGGATTGTTAAACAAATTTAAAATTTTTTTTAGACAAATTAAGGCCCTAATTTCTGTAATTATATTATGCTTTGTTTTGAATTGAGTTTGAGAAAATGATTATATGTAGGGTTTATAGAGATACTAATTTTATTTTTCAAAAAAAAAAAAAAAAATGTGGCCCCCCGAGGCCGGAGGCCTTAGTCGATCGCCTATGTCACCTTGCCCCAGGGCTGACTCTGATTACATAAACAATCAAAAAAGAATATTTAATTGAATAAATATTTTCTGTAATAATATATATATATATGTGTGTATAACAATTTATGTTGGTGCTTGGGATTAGTTCAAAAAGCTTCTTAGGTTAAATAAAAAAAAATATTTAGGCCTTGTTTGACATGTGTTTTTGTTTGGTATTGTAATACTTTACGAAGCAAAAACATGTTTGGAAAACTATACTTCGTTTTAAACAGTAAAACAAACTTTCACAAAATGTACAAAATTTACAAGCAAAAAAGAGATTTTTTTTCTTTCTTTATGTACTGTGCATTCGATATATATATATATATATATATATATATATATATGTGGTAAAGTGCATTAACCCTTAGACTATTTTCTTTCTCTCAACTAATCTCAACTAACCCCTAGACTATAGAAGGTTTGGGGAGGGATGGAGAGACTCGAGTTTCTGACAACAAAACAGGTTTGGGGAGGGAGGGAGAGACTCGAGAGGAAAACCGTCGGCTGTCCGAATGGCGCGAACGGCAGCGCCGCCACCGTAACAGCAACCTTCAGAATGTGAACGCTTTTACTGCAAGCATTATTTTGGCAGATCTGATGTATTCGATTTTATCTCTGTTTTGGGGCACTTTGTTGCCAGCTGATTGTTTGAGGGCGGTGCTGATTAGTTACCAAGGTCCAATTCTGAACTTGATGGTTGCAATGGGTCTATCTGTTTTGTTGATTTTGTTGGCATTTCTCTATGTATGTGCTCATATACTGTTGTCAAAACCATTGGTTCTGTATGGGGTTTTCATCGTTTCACTGCAATATATGGAGACTCTAATCGGTGACAAGGAAAGGAGGATGGTGTTTTTACTACATTCGGGCCTTGTGTGGATGTTGGCTGGGTTGCAAGGATTTTTCAGAGTGAGAATGACATATTTACTGAAATTACTAATGGGGAAATATTTGGGTTTGGGGTTCCACTTTCTCATCAGTGAGGGTTTTCGGTCGTTGAAGTTTGTCATATGTTTTTCCACAGTGATATATTGCTTTATGGCAATTCCAAATCTGTAGAGTTGTACATGTGTGTTTCTTTTAGTTGGTACATGCATAATAAGTGGTATCAGAGCTTAGGTTCACAAAATCCTTCTGCACTTTCGAGCTTATTTTGAACCTGTTAAATCATCTCTACCATATCAGTGACATCAGCAGTGACATTATCAAAGGCCATGTCATCACTGTCACGATGCCCAATAGCAAACTGACACGTGTCTCAACGAGGAGTTGACACGTGGTCTAATCAGAGCTTGACACGTGTCCCAACCAACAACTGACACGTGTCATCACCAGAAACTTCCACGTGGCCCATTCAGAAAGCTGCCACGTGTCAGAAAAGAGAGCTTGCCACGTCACCAGATTTGAAGAAAATTACAAGTTTGCCTTCCGCCACTATTTTTAAGATTCAGAGCTTATTTTAAGTCTGATTTGAGCTCAGTCAGAGGCGTTCTTAAGGTTTTCAACCGTCCGAACGCAACGGTATACTTCGTTTTGCTTGATTCGGCTCCGAACATATCATACAAGCCAGGAAAAGCTTAAAGTCGATCCGATTCAATGGGGGATTCGGGATCAGGAGCCATGATTATGTTAAAAGCCTCTAATTACACCATATGGAGACCCAGGATGAAGGATCTCCTAAATTGAAAGGATTTGGTAGACCCGTTAGAGAACGAAGGCGCAAAGCCTACGGCGATGGCAGAAAAAGATTGGACCAAGGCATACAAGAAAACTATTGGTCAGATCCGACAATGGATAGACCATAGTATATTTCATCATGTTGCATAAGAGACCAATGCCTACGAGATCTAGAAGAATCTCAAAGATATGTACCAGGCGAAGACCGCTTGAAATAAAGCCCTCCTAATGATACAACTGGTAAATTTGAAGCTGAGGAGCGGAACCTTTGTAGCCGAGCACACCAGTGAGTTTCAGAACCTGGTGAACCAACTTGCAGCTGTAGAGTTGAATCTTGGCGATGAAACTCAAGCCCTACTTCTGCTCAGCTCCTTACCACCCCAATTGGGAGACACTGGTGGTTTCCCTCTGCAACTTAGCATCGAACGACAAACTCACTATGACGACAGTAAATGATGCCATATTCAGCAAGGAAGCTCGAAGAAAAGAGGCCGACATGAACCAGACACATGCCCTTGTTACAGAAAGCAGAATAACTGGTAGAGGCAGAAGTAGAGGAATGTCTCGAACCCGTGGTAGGCCCAACGATGACAGAAATCAACAGAAAGGTAAATATGTTTATTTTCACTACAAAATTCCCGAACATCTAAAGAAGAATTGCCGCAAATTATAAAGGGAACAAGGACAAGGCAATAACCAGCCACAGAAGGAAGATGACGACTCCATGGTCACTGTTACTAAAGATATCATTATATGCTTAGTCTATGAAGAGGTGTGCCTCCACGTAGAAAGCAACGAAGCCAAGTGGGTGGTTGACACATCAACATCTTACCACACCACTCCCCACAGTGATTTCTTCACATCATACAAAGCTGGAGACTTTGGTACAGTGAGGATGGGTAACACGAGTTTCTCGAAGATCGTGGGAATCGGCAATGTCCAGATCAAGACCAGTATTGGCTGCACTATGGTGTTGAAGGATATTAGACATGTGTTGGACCTTCGCCTCAATCTCATTTTTGGGACAACCTTAGATAAAGAAGGCTACGACAACTACTTCAGTAATGGCACCTGGAAGCTGACAAAATGAGCCATGGTTATCGCCCAAGGATAGATAAATGACACACTGTACAAGACCCATGTGACAGTAATTTCAAAAAGTCTCAATACAGTTGAAGATGAGACTTCACCGAGTCGGTGGCATAAAAGACTTGGACATATGGAGAAGAAATGGTTGTTTACTATAGTAGAAAAGAGACTAATCACAGTGTCGAAAGGTACTCCACTAAACCCTTGTGATCGACATAGAGTCTCTTTCGTTCCAACAACCAGGACAGAGTTGTTGAGAGTTCATACTGATGTTTGCGGTCCCTTAGAAGTGGAATCGTTAGGCGGTAACAGAGATTTTCCCGCCGTTCGCAGGTCACCATCAATATCGCTGCAGTTTGAAGTGTCAGAGAAGGTATGGACGGGTAGAGATCCCTTTTACAATCATTAGAGAGTGTTTGAGTGCAAGACATTTGCACATGTATCCAAGAAGCTCAGGCAAAAGCTCGACCAGAAGTTATGTCCAAGTATCGGTTATGGAAATGAAGAATTTGAATACAGGTTATGGGATCCAGAATTAAAAGTTATCAAAAGGAGGGATGTTATGTTCCAGGAAAGCCACAACAATGAAGACACAATAAATACCACGAGATCCAGTGGTTTCAGTCCCAGTGTTTCAGACATCATCCCGGATCCTGCATCAGTACAGCTGACCCCGAGTAATGAAGACATGCAGGATTTAATTCCAGAAGCAGAGGAGGAAATAAAACCAGGCAGAGTTCTATGTGAGGGTGTTGAGCAGGGGGAGCCACAAACCCCTCCACCAGAAGCTATGGAACCAGATGTAGCACCTCCAGTTAAAGAGCCTCAGACAATAAGATCTGAGCGAGGCCGATCGTTGATTTCGTCGAGGAGATATCCGGAGTCCGATTATATTCTGTTTACTGATGAGGGGGAGCTAGGAAACTTTTAAGAAATGAAGACCCATTTGGACGAATGAAAATGGGTACAAGTTATGTAAGACGAGACGAGTTCCTTGCAGAAAACCTTGAAAGACAAATGGATGTTTAAGCTGAAGACAGACTCCAACGGAAATCCTATGAAGTGATTGTGTTCCTCTTCAGAGAAAGCGATGAAAGAGATAGAAACAGATCCCTACTCTTCAGCAGTTGGTAGTCAGATAAATACAATGGTTAGTATAGGACCAGATAGTGCTCACTCAATAGACGTTGGGAGCATATTGTTTTCAAATCCTGGCAAAGACCATTGGGAAGCTAGAGTTATGTAGAGACATAGGCAGGATGAACATCAAGTGAAACGCAACAGAATAAGCTATCCTCCGTTGGTATGGAGGGGGAGAATTGAAAGGATCTATACCAAACTATGAGATAGAGAAGGAAACTTTGACAAGAAAGTTGAAGTGTTAAACTTGGAAAGAAAGTCCATGGAGGTGCCAAACTTTGCTAACCTCCACAATGGTTATGGGATTATGCCAAACTTGCCAAACATGACATAACTTGCCTAACCTTTGATTATTCCTTCCTCTCCACCCTATAAATAAGGGTGTTGAGCATTGTATCAAATCATCACTAAGTATCACAACCAAAGAGAGTTGTAAGGTGTGTGATCACAAACATAGGAATCATGTAGAGTTCCTTGAGGTGTATCACCAACTCAAGAAACCAAGTAGAGTTGAGAGTTGTGTGCATCACAATCACAACTATGTAGAGTTGTGAGGTTGAGTAGAGTTGAGTGGTTGTATCCTCCTCTTTCTCGTCATTTTTTCTAAAGATAGTGAAATCTCTCTCCCGTGGACGTAGGTCTCAATTGGACCGAACCACGTATATATCTTGTGTTTATATATATTTCAGTTGTACATGTGTGTGTGTCTTTGAGTTGGTACAGGTACAACACCTTTATCATTCCAAATATGAAAGAGCACACCATGAAAAATATGAAGCTTTTCATTTTATCTACTTAGAAAAATGAAAACAATAAATTGGTCTGCTTAAAAAATGAAATGATTTTTATTTGGAAATGAAATGATATGCTATCCCTTTTAAACTCCCTATACCCTAAAAGTCCAAAATCCATGGGCTACCCACCATAAGAGAGATATCGCATGTCTAACCTACCCAGGAGGCCACCGCAAAGAATGTCTAACCTACCCACCAGATGGATCATTAATTATGAGCAAACAATTCAGCTAATTCTGTGTCATTTAAAACAATTTTGGAGAACTGAAAAGGGCAACAACAAACCTTTCTAGCTTGGAAGTGTGAGAATCAAAAGATTTCTAGCTTATTATTTGCTGATGATATTCTTCTATTTTCTGCTAGTGATTTTTCTTCCGTGGAGTGTCTCATGTCTACTTTGGAGAGTTTTGGGCATTTTTTCCAAATAGTAGTAAGAGTACTATTTTTCATGCTAGGGTGGATGATGCTTCACTTGCTCAGATTCATAACAGGCTCAACCTCAATTTGGGTGATCTCCTAGTTAAGTATTTAGGAGTTCCTCTCCTTTCTACAAAACTAGGGAAATATGATTGTGCTGTTATGGTGGAAAAAATTTCTAAGAGAATTTCTAGTTGGTCCTCCAAATTTCTTTCGTTTGGTGGAATGCTTTAATTGGTGAAATCAATGCTCTTTTCTACCCAAGTTTTTTGGGCTTCTACATTCATTCTCCCCAAGTCTATACTTCTTGCTATTATAGCTCTCTTGAGGAAGTTTTTGTGGTCAGGCTCTAAGATGTGCAAAGGGGGTTGTAAAGTTTCTTGGAGGAGGGTTTGTGCTCATTTATATGAAGGTGGTTTGGGTATCAAAGATGTTGAAGAGTGGAACAATGCAACTATGGTTAAGCACATTTGGAATATTCTAAGGCCAGGCTCTACTGCTCTTTGGGTTGTTTGGGTTAAATCCCATTTATCAAAAGTAAAATTTTCTGGGAATTAGGTGAGCCTCAACATTGTTTATGGACATGGAAAAAGCTTCTCAAATTAAGGTATCTAATAAGAAATGCTTTCAAGATGGTGATTGGTGATGGTAGATCTACTTCATTATAACTGGCACCCTTAAGGTCCTCTTTATGCTCTGTGTTTAACTAATATCATGAGATCATTTACCTTTTGACGCCGGACAGAATAGAGATTATTCTGCAGGCTAGTGCAATAGGTACTTTGCAAGGAAAAACAGGAGAATTTCGACCCAAAAATTCAGAGAACACTCTGGAATTTATTAAAATTGTTTATAATCAAGAATGAATAAAAACAACCCACAAGCCGGGTATAAATAGCTGAAAATCGACCCCTAATGGGATTTTTGCCAAAAATAGCAAAACCCTAAAAGCCCTACCAAAACAAAATATGGAAAAAAATAAAAAGATTGCCAAAAATCTGGCCCAAATCAGGTTCAGAATCATCTCCTAATTGACAAATAAAAAATTACCATAAATAGCAAAAATTAACTAAAAATAAAGAATTGAAAAGGAAAATAGCGGATTTGGGGCTCAAAACGATGTACACCGAGCGTCGCTTGGTGTCCACGACGTCCGCGCCGAGATTAGCTTTCCGAATTGAGGTCACGGGCGCGAATCCGACACTTGTAGCTCCAGTTATGGCCAAAAAACCGACGCATGCACGGAAACTGCCCCAATTAGGCTAGATCACGTTTTCTTGCCATTCTTGCGCTGATCCTCCCGCTCCAGGTAATCCAGCGCCATTAATGAGCAATCTGACAGCTCGGCATCGTCTGACTCGGATCCCCCTGCATCACCTTTGGCGCTAATGCATCAGTTAGTAGACTGATCAGTCATTCTAATTGGCATTTTCCAGTTCTTAACTCACAATTTTGGCTGGATTTTAAGGCTGGGTTTCCTCAAGATTTCCTCCCTAACATTGCTAGTCAGGATAAGTTAATTTGGATGCCTTCCAATGGTAATTTTTCTATCCATTCTGCTTGGGATTACATGAGATTTCAATTTGATAAGGTTAATTGGAAGAGTCTAATTTGGTTTACTCATTGTATTCCAAAAGATTCCTTTCATGTTTGGGTGACTCATCTTGACAAACTTCCTACCCTTTATTTCCTTCTTTCTATTGGTCTTGTGCAACAGGCTAAGTGCATTTTTTATGGTATAAGGCAGGAAGATAGAGATCATTTATATTTTCAATGTAGCTTTACTTCCAGGCTTTGGAAATCTGTGATTCAATGCGGCTTATTGGAATGGCCAGATGGTGATTGGGAAGTGTTAATTCCATGGATGTTGGATAAGTTGAAAGGTAAATATCTTGTATCTCTACTTGATAAGTTGACTATTTCGGCCACTGTTTTTTTGAAATTTGGGTGGAAAGGAATAAGAGAGTTTTTTCTGATGATTACAACACTTTGGAGCAACTTTTGAAAAGGATCATTGGCTCTGTGAGATATATTTTATTTCCTCTTCAAAATTTCGTGAATAATGCTCAAAATCAGGAGTTGGCTTCTACTTGGAATTTGCCTCATTCAATTATGTTATCATGATTTATCAGACTTATATTTAGGGTGCTTGGAAGTATTATTCTTGGGGCCTGTCCAGTTTGTTGCTCTTCATTGAATGACTGTTTTTCATCTGGCGGCATTACTCTATTTGGAATTGGTTCAAATTTCGTGAATAATGCTCAAAAAAAAATTTTTGGTTCAATTTTCTGAAAACTCAATTATAAAAATGCATGTTTTCATTGATCTCATTTTTATTGTTTGCAAAAAACTGTTTCCTATTCTCAAATAATTTTGAGAGATACAAATCAAGCAAACCCTTACTTTCTATCTTATTTTCCTCAAAACTTTTTCCTAGAAAAATACAAGAAAATTTCAGTTTTTTCTTAAAATTGGAAGCTTTACATTTTCGTTTCCCATTATTCCCTTATATAATGTGTTTGATTTTTTATTTATAAAATTCTACTAACTTTGAATATGAAAACAACTTTGAAGATGTGTTATATTAAAAAACAAATTACTAACCTAATTTTCTTAAAATTTAACTAATTTTATATTTTGAAACAAACCTCTGAAATTTAATTTTTATAAATATTATGAGACTTTCCTCATATATTATTTTCAATTATATCCTATTATTTTATTATTATTTCACAGTGTAAAATAATTTAGGGAAAATTACACAAACTACCCCTGAACTATGACCTAATTGCAGAGAGTACCCCTAATGTTTGAATAATATCAGTTACTACCCCTTAGAACAGCCCCCGTCAGATTTGTGCGTGAATTTACTTAAAAACCCTTGTTTTATATTATATTTTAGGGTTAATTTCAAGAAACCCCCTATACTATCTAGTTTTATCAACTAACCCCCATGGTGTCCACTTTGCCCCAAAAATTATAAATTCAAAAATATATATATATTTTTCGGAAAAAAAATATTATTTTCCAAAATATGAATTATTTCGGAAAAAATAATATATATTTTTTGAAAAAAAATTATTTTCAGAAAAAAATCATATTTTGGAATATAGTATATATTTTTCGCAAAAAAAATATTTTTTAGAAAATATCATATTTTGGAACATAATAGTATATATTTTTCGCAAAAAAAATATTTTTCGGAAAAGATCATATTTTGGAACATAATATATATTTTTCGCAAAAAAAAAGTATTTTTCGGAAAAAAATTCATATTTTGGAACATAATAAGTACTTTTTTTGCAAAAAAATCATATTTTGGAATATAATATATATTTTTCGCAAAAAAAGTATTTTTCGGGAAAAAATTCATATTTTGGAACATAATAAGTACTTTTTTGCAAAAAAATCATATTTTGGAATATAATATATATTTTTCGCAAAAAAAGTATTTTTCGGGAAAAAATTCATATTTTGGAACATAATAAGTACTTTTTTGCAAAAAAATCATATTTTGGAACATAATATATATTTTTCGGAAAAAAATCATATTTTGGAACATAATAAGTACTTTTTTGCAAAAAAATCATATTTTGGAACATAATATATATTTGGGTAATTTGCATTGACACCCCCTGAGGTTAGGGTCAATGGCAATCAGAATACAGTCAACGATTTTTTGGCACTCACACCCCTTGAGGTTTCAACTTCATTGCAATGACACCCCCTGAGCTGGTGAAATGACTAGAATGCCCCTTTAATTGTTTCACTTATTACATTAGGGTAATATATAAAGTGTGAAATTACCCATATGCCCAAACACTTCACCCCTCTGAAATTACTAATTACACTTCCACCCCTTATTACAATATATATATATATATATATATATATATATATATTACGAAAATTACAATTTAATTTTTTTTCTTTATAATATAATTTGTATATATAATTACGAAAATTAAAATTACGAAAATATATATATATAATTTGTAAAAAATATATAAAATTTGAAAAAACATATAAAATTCGAAAAAATATATAAAATTTGAAACAATATATAAAATTTTAAAAAAACATATAAAATTCGAAACAAATATATAAAATTCGTAAACAATATATAAAATTCAAAAAACATATAAAAGTCTAAAAAATATATAAAATTCAAATATATATATATATAAAGTGTGACTGAAGTTTAAGTGGACAAGCCTCAGAGTCATTAGTCAAGGTAACGGATTCTTTCCAACTCTCTGCAGAGCTATTTCAATGGCCCCGATGGCGACATATGCCCCACGATGGTGACCGAAATCGGAATCGAACCGATACTTTATTAAAATATTTTAATCAAAATTAAATATATTAATATTTGGATCAAAATTAACGGTTCGGTTCTGGTTCTCATTTTTAAAGAACCGAAAGTAAATTTTTATTTGGATCAAAATTAACGGTTCGGTTCCGGTTCTCATTTTTAAAGAACCGAAAGTAAATTTTTGTTTGGATCAAAATTAACGGTTCGGTTCCGATACTTTTGGTTATTTAAAAATGAGAACAGGAACCGAACCGTTAATTTTGATTCAAATATTAATATATTCACGATGCGGTTCGATTTTGATTCCGATCGAAACCGGAATCAAACCGATACTTTCGGTTCTTTAAAAATGAGAATTGGAACCGAACCGTTAATTTTGATGCAAATATTAATATATTTAATTTTGATTAAAATATTTTAATAAAATATCAGTTTGATTCCGATTTCGGTTACCATCGTGGGGCATGTGTCGCCATTGAAATAGCTCTGCAGAGAGTTGGAGATGATCTGTTACCTTGTCTAATGACTCTGAGGCTTGTCCACTTAAACTTCAGTCACACTTTATATATATATATTTGAATTTTATATATTTTTTAGAATTTTATATGTTTTTCGAATTTTATATATTGTTTACGAATTTTATATATTTGTTTCGAATTTTATATATATTTTTAAAAATTTTATATATTGTTTCAAATTTTATATATTTTTTTGAATTTTATATGTTTTTTCAAATTTTATATATTTTTTACAAATTATATATATATATATTTTCGTAATTATATATACAAATTATATTATAAAGAAAAAAAATTAAATTGTAATTTTCGTAATATATATTGTAATAAGGGGTGGAAGTGTAATTAGTAATTTCAGAGGGGTGAAGTGTTTGGGTATATGGGTAATTTCATACTTTATATATTACCCTAATGTAATAAGTGAAACAATTAAAGGGGTATTCTAGTCATTTCACCAGCCCAGGGGGTGTCATTGCAACGAAGTTGAAACCTCAGGGGGTGTGAGTGCCAAAAAAATGTTGACTGTATTCTGATTGCTATTGACCCTAACTTCAGGGGGTGTCAATGCAAATTACCCTATATATTTTTTGGAAAAAATTCATATTTTGGAACATAATATATACTTTTTCGCAAAAAAATTATTTTTCGAAATTATTTTTCATATTTTGGAACATTATATATAAATTCAAAAAAATTAGGGTATTTAAGTAATTTTGTATGCAAAATTGGAACATGCAATGATATAAGGGCAAAAATGGAAGTTCACTACAAAAACATCCTTTATTGACCAATTCTGATGTTGACTTTGAACAGAAGGAGCTAAGTGTTACAACGGAGGTGGTTTTGAGAGTAGTTTATGATATTATTGAAACGTAAGGGGTATCGCGTGCAATTAGGTCATAGTTTAGGGGTAATTTGTGTAATTTTCCCAATAATTTATTAGAACCCAAACACACAAAGGTAAAAAAATACATATACAAACCGATCCTTTTTTTTTCGGTAAATAATACAAACCGATCCTTAAAGTGAATATATGTTAAGTCTTGTATATCACAATGAATTGCAATAGTCTTTGTCCACTGCAAGGAGATTAACATATTGTTGTGTTGGCTATTGGTGCCTTCTTGTATTGGAAAATATGTGTATATCACGTACAATTAGAGGTTTTTAGAGAGAGAAAGTGAACGTTAGAACTTTTTAGAGAGAGAAAGTGAATTTTCAAACCTTTGATATTTAATGATTGTTGAAGACGGGTGGGACTCCAAGGCCAATGGCATACGTGTATTTAGTAATTGGTACATTAGGTTAGCCTCCCCTAAAATATAGCATAATTATAATTCTACTCTGAATTGTACAATATTGTGCAACGACCCAAGTGCTCAAATTATCTAGTTTTTATTTGACCTAAGAAGATTTTAGAACTAATCCCAAGCATCAACACAATTTTTTTTTAATTATTATTATAGATAATATTTACTTATTCATGTAGGTATTCTTTTTTTTTTTTGACTGTTTATGTGGTATGATCACACGTATGCATGTAACCTATCAATTTGGCCTTTTATTTTATTTATTGGTTTTCTGATTTTGTGATTAAAAGAGACATATATATATATATATATATATATATTTTTTTTTTGAAAGGTTAAAAGAGACATGTTTATTTGTACTAGAACTACAAACTGCATTTGCGGTCAAACACCTATTCATTTATGAGTAGGAAAATATTATTTTCTTTTATTAATTTTAAGTCTCGTTTGAGAAAAAGGGAAATTTAAGTACTCCGTAATTGAATTCAGAAAAAAAAAAAAAAAACTAAAATTAGAGGGCTGAAAGTATGTATAAGATACATGCTATATTTCTGGGGATTGACCCTTGAGATGATGATGATAATGGACCATTATTTATGCTTACTTTGATGGAACTGGGAAAGCATGATCACAACCACACATTTGAACATATAATCAAATCATATTTTCGATAACTTGAGATGAGTGACTCGGGTCTCATTTTCCTTTCCAATCCCAAAAATGGTAAAAAGGATATATATAGTCATATACAAATGCAATTTGAGCACATTAAGCATCATATGCAAATGGGTGTGCCAATCTGCAATTTGTTGTCTATTTATGTACTCTAATTCACAGATGCCATATTGGCCTTGTATTGTGTGTGTGTGTGTATATATATATATATATTGTCCGAACAAGTTACACTTTTGAGGTTGACGCCTTCCTTTGTCTACTACAATCCCCAGAAAGGATAAAAAAGAAAATGGACTTCCCGGAGCTTGCTAACTTTCTAACCTATCTACCGCATCGCCATCGTCATTTTCAACGCTAAACTCGCCTCGAGAGATCATATTCATAAGGGTTCTCTTAGCATGGCCAACTGCACGGGCGGTCTTCTTCGCTGCCCCTGCAACTACTGGCTGCAAAGAGATGATGGGTAAGCTTGCTCTCTCCTGGATCATGGCTGTTTATAGAAATAGAGAGCATATAATTACAATAGTTCTGGTAAAAGAGAGAGACAGGAGAATTTTTAGACATAAAAGTAGATAAGAGTGCAAACATACACAGTCTGTTGGCGAGCGAAAGAACCTATTTGTCGAATTCCAGCTTATGCTGCTTGCATAGCTTGGGCAGATTTGTTAACCCCATAGGAACCTCCACCGAACATAAATTGGGTTAATCATCATAAAAAAAATGTAGGATTTCAGAACCTTGATCAGCATAAGATCTTTCTCATATGCAACCATTTCCCTTTCTATGAAACACAACTCGGAAAAACTAAGAGAGAAGTAAGTGCTTTTGAGACCCAAATAGCAGCCTACAAAAGCATAGCTTTAAGAAGAAACCTGATCTTTTGGAGTTGGGATGCCATCAAATTTTGAAGAACATTTGGTGACCTAAAATTTACTTCCTGCATTTACATGTCAAATAAACTTATACAGGGGGTCCATTGTTTGCCTACATAGGCCGGGGACTTAATGTGGTGGTGGGAATGGATCCCATTCCACCTCGTGATCATGACAAAAGGAAAATAAATATGTGATATACATGTATTTATATATGGAAAATTTATTCTATTACCTCAAGTCACTCAATTCAAGGGTAAGATCACTAATTTCCATGCCGGATAGACTTATTGCAGCCATTGTACTAGGGAGCTCCTTATGAGCAGTATCCGCCAACTTTGAAAGAGAGATTGCAGCTCTACCCATTGCCTACCAGACAAACAAGGATTCAGCAGTAATTCTATAGATCACTGCTAGTAAACATGGATAAAATTGACCATATCCAAGAACAACAGAACGTGGGCAATACTGTCAGGACATCACCACTTTCATAAGCTGAGAATCTAAAGTGGTGAAGAACACATTATGGTGTGAATATCCATTCGGACCATTGCTAATTTCTTATGGAGTCCACTAAAGGCTTTAATAAGTAGAGTTTTTCTGTGCTTGGATGCTTTTTTATACCTGTTCTGGCCTCCACATCTCCTTCCATGCTTAATCACGTTACACAACACCCAAACATCACAACGTTAAGTTGGCTTTCTAGTACTGAGAACTGTATAAGAAGCTGTTGCTAGTTTAACATGTTGAGGTCTTTGACAAATGCAAAAATGGAACACTTCAGACATAATTTACAGAATATTTTATGGAACTCAAAGTCATGTGAGAGAACAGATACTAATATAATAATTAAAGTTTATGCATAAAAATTAATAGTCTGAAAGGTATTCACAAAAAAAATTGTGGTGAACCTGTGAGAGTCCCAAACTCCAAGTACACACAAGCTATGTGTCAAATGAAAATGGTAAGACTTATACAAGAAAGTAATTGAACTAAACAAAATGTCGAATACACTCACATATAATGTTGGAACAGCTGCAATAACAAGGCTTGTAAAACAAAGTAGTATAAAATCACCAAGAGTGAAATACTTTCGATCCCACCACTATAATGGCGGCACTGTAAACTCTTGGATGTGTGGCTGTGTCGGAATGGACTACATCATGGGAGCACAAACGAGCAAACCATTGAAATGATTATCAAATTGATTATAATCGAAGAAATAAGAACTAATAAAAAAAACCCATCCGCCTATAGAATTCAAAGAAGCTGCGAGGTGAGGTTCACAGTTGATGAATTACAACTATCCAACACAAAGATCATTTCTTCAATTAACCAAAGTAATTGAATTAGGAATGGACCACACTATTGGTGAACAAAAAAAAAACCCCTTAAAATCACTCTAGTTGAAGAAATAAGATTAATTTTAAAACCAATCTTAAGAAATCAAAACTGAGAATTCATAGATAACCAAGGACAACTATCTAAAACAGAGCTCGTTCATTCAATTAATCAAAATAATTGAAGAATTTTTTTTTTTGAATGTTAAGGAACTCATACACCCTCACACGAGCCTATAGGGCTCGAACCCCAAGGTCATTGGTTAATTGAAGTAGTTATGGAGTCCAAAACCAGCAGAACATCAAAACCACTATCATAATTTGGTCTAATTAAAGAATTTATGTATAATTTTTGAAAACTGTCTTCAGAAAGCACAGCGGCGGCATTCAGAGTTAATCAATCACAAAAATAGTTCCTTCAATTTTCCAAAATAATTGAACTATGTATGGACCAAAACATTGGTGACATCCAAACACCCTCCTAACAAATTCTACTTGAAGAACTAATACATAAACTTGAAAACCCATCTTTGGAAATCAAAGTGCTTCATGGCTAATCAATCACAACTACCAAAACCCAAAACCCATTCAATCAAATAATCAAAGTAAAATATAAATGGACCACAAACTAATAAAAACATCAAAACCACCGTCATAACTCATTAAAATCAAAGATAAACGAAATAAAATTGAAAACCCATATGTTAAAATTGTTGAAAATCACTTGTGGTGATTCCTATATGCCTAGGATACACTCAAATAATGAAATAAAGACTCTTTTATTTCAAAGACAAATTTTCACAAATGTTACAAAGTATCTCTTTCAATCTCACACTCTATTTCTTTCCTAGCTTCTAGCTTCTTAATTAATACAATACCATCCTACCTATATATATAGAAATGGAAGAGAAGAAACTGACAAAGCAAATAAACGAGCCAAATCTTCATCTGCAGACATTCTTGACTTTGGTAGAGGTGAGCGTGCAAATCTTCATGCATGATTTTGGTGCAGCAAATCTTGATATTTGGTTCCTTGTTTCACATTTGATTCTTCATGAATCAAGTTTACCATTATTTTCAACATCCCCCCTTAAACTTGATTCGGGGATCTTCTGCATTCCTTGCAACTCTTTCAGTCTTGTGGACTTGTCTTGGAATTTCTGCATTCGTTGCAATGTCTTCGGTCTTATGAACCTATTTTGAACTTTCTGATTCATCTTGCTCCTGGCTCTGCCTCTCTCATCCATTTTTACACAGAGATGGTTGACTCTCTTCTTCATAGTCAAGTCCAAGACTAGCGACAAACACCTTGAACTGAACCGAGTCGACCTGCCTAAACTCTGAAGAGATACCATTTTTTCCCTTGCACATCCTTTCCCTGGAACCATTACCGAGACATTACATTTCTTCCTCAGACTATTGAACCTGTCTGACTTCACTTTTCTGGACTTCTTCAGACTGTTAACCTTGTCTGGTTTCACTTTTTTTATTTTGTAGTCTTTCACGAACATGCGAGTTTTGTATCTCCGAACTTCGCCTTTTCCACTTCTCGTCTTATGGACGCACTTCAACTCAGTTGACTTATGGCCTTTTGGTGGACTACACTGCTTTTTCTCTATGGTGAACATCTCTTCATCCATATCTGTCTTCCATTTCTTCTCTTGAATGGCTTCGGTGAAGCTAACCGGATCTTCTTCTGACTTCTTCCTGGTTCAGTATCTTTCACTCGGATCCACATCTGTCTTCTTCCTGGTCCAATATCTTTCACCCGGATCCACTTCTGACTTATTTCTATCAGGTACGGGAGCAATTTGTGTCACTGTTGGTGGCACTGCTTCAACCTCATCTCGTGGCACTGTTGGTGATACTTCTTCTGCTTCAATATCTTCTTCTTCTTCAATCATGAGCTCCTTGGGCTCCGCTTCTTCTTCAAATATCCAACTAACAGGATTCCCATATTGAGCCATCAATACCATTCCGTTTAGCTCATTTGTGTCTTTCTTTGCAAAGTACACATGTTCGTCATTTTCATCTTCATATGCTAGCTCTCTTCTATATTCACGGGCATAGTGGTCGTATCTGTTGCCGTTATAACACTTCACTTTTCTTCTCCCATCTTCACCTCTGAATTTATCTTCTCGTCCTTGATAGCCACGATCTCTACCTCAATTTCTTTGTAAACTTCCCCATCTATTTTCTCTAGCTGAGAACTTTGACTGCAGGACTTGCTCGTCCTCTGGGGTGCTTGAGGTATTCTTCTTGTTGATTCGTTGTTCATGAATTTCTAGTGTGGCGTGTAACTCGTATACTGTCATGACATCCAAATCCTTCGATTCTTCAATGGCTACAACCACGTACTCAAATTTTGAATTGAGCGATCTCATTATCTTTTCAAGCACACGTACATCTTCAATCTTTTCTCCACATCCTCTGATCTGATTCACAATAGTTAATATTCTGGTACAATACTCAGAAATTGACTCACTTTCTTTCATCTGCAGCAATTCAAATTCCCCCCTTAGACCTTGAAGTCTAATTTTGATCGTCTTTTCAATTCCTAGATTTGCTTTACGAAGAATTTCCCATGCTTGTTTAGCGGTGTTGGCGGCGGAGATCTTCTCAAAACTTGCTACGTCTATACTCTGATAAAGCAGATATAACGCATTCTTGTTTCTTATTTCTTCTTTAAGCTCTGCCTGTTGGGTCTGACTTAGATTCTCTACTTCTTCGGATTTGTCATACCCGATATCAATCACATCCCACAAATCTTGTGAGGCTAGAATGACTCTCATCAGGATTCACCACTTCTCGTAATTATCTTTGTTCAATCGCGGAAGCTGGAGCAGGAAAAAATTGCTGGAGGACGCCATCAGATTTGCTTAAGCACTTGAGGTGCTTAGTTCTAAAAATAGGTGCTGAATCTGGTCATATTGAATGCACGGTTGCATTCAAAATGTTCCGTTTAGTCAAAAATGACTATTCGTTTGCTCAAATCGGAGTTAAAATGAGCTCAAAACGGACAAAATAGAGAGGATGGGCAAATCTATAAATTCTCAAACTTCTGATGACGTGGCAGGATCTGAAGATCACCACGCGTTGGTAGGGCTGCAAATGAACCGAGCCGTTCGTGAGCAGATTCGGGCTTGGCTCGTTAAGATCTCGGTTCGTACTCATTTGTTTAGTAAACGAACCGAGCCTGAGCATAAATTTTAGGCTCGTTTAGTAAACGAGCAGAGCTTGAACATTACTAAGCTCGGCTCACCAAGCTCGTGAACAGGCTCGTCTAAGTTAAATAGTAAAATTATCTCATATTTGACAAAGAAAAGTGTTCATATTGAACAAATTATGAAGATTGTTGTGAAAGTATTATAGGAATTATGCGGCCATAACATAAAAATCATTCATAAAAATTTATACTAGTGTAAATAGGTGAAAAACAGACATGCAATAACTCAATCCAGACAACTATTGTTTAGAGTAATATATGTTGCAACTGAAACGAGTCGTTCGTGAGCAAGCTCGGGCTCGACTCGTTAAATCTGGCGTTCGGCTCGGGTTCGTTCGTTAAGTAAATGAGCCGAGCTTAAACACATTTTCTAGCCTCGTTTAGTAAATGAATCGAGTTTGAACATTTCAAAGCTCGGCTCGGCTCAGTTCGTTTGCAGCCCTACGCGTTGGCTTCTAATTGGACCACGTGTCGGCTTCTGATTAGGCTACGTGTCAACTGTTTGTTGGTGCCACATGGATGATTGTACTGTTGACACATGTCAAACAATGATAGGTGACACATGTCGTGCTGTGATGATGACACCTGTCAGATGACGTCACGTAGAAGTGGCAGCGCGTGTGGGGGCGTGGATTCACGCGCATCCAGAGGTTGAAGATGACTCAAGCGCGTGGTTGCGTGTGGGATTCACTCTCCGACCTTATGGTGGCGCGTGCGGGCGCGTGGGGAGGATTTCCGACCTGATTCTTTTGGGGTTACGTTCCTGCTAGAACGGAGAAACTAGATCATTGTTCAAACGTTTGGTTTGATCACCAGTGTGTCATGAATACCAGTGTGTCACGAATAGAGCTTGAAAGTTTCGACTCTGGTTTTGGTCTTCACTTCTGGGCTTCTCCTATTTCACTCTAGCTCTGATATCATGTTGAAAATCACTTGTGGTGATTCCTATATGCCCAGGATGCACTTAAATAATGAAATATAGACTCTTTTATTTCAAAGACAAATTTTTACAAATGTTACAGAGTATCTCTTTCAATCTCATACTCTATTTCTTTCCTAGCTTCTAGCTTCTTAATTAATACAATACCATCCTACCTATATATATAGAAATGGAAGAGAAGAAACTGACAAAGCAAATGAAAGAGCCAAATCTTCATTTGCAAACATTCTTGACTTTGGTAGAGGTGAGCGTGCAAATCTTCACGCATAATTTTGGTGCAACAAATCTTGACATTTGGTTCCTTGTTTCACATTTGATTCTTCATGAATCAAGTTTACCATTATTTTCAACAAAAATCAAAGCTCAATCACAAATACACATTCAACAATCAAATAACCAAATAAATTCAAGTACCGTGCAAGCTATGATGGCCAAGAGAAAGAAAGCCTTGTCGCTCAAGCTCAACCTCTCCGCCTGAGAAACAAACAATGGCAAATTGGGTTTGTCTCACTTCATCAGTCAACTTCCGATTCTCTACAATATCAACAAGATCGTTGTTACCAATTCAAGTCTCTTCGTTTGAGGTTCGCTACGTCAGAGGAGGATTTTGAGAGAGCTGTAGGTAAAGGGTATTTTAGACTTATCACAATTGTTAATCCAATCATGGTAAAATATTTTTATATTTCGATCCTAAAAATTCCCACAAGAATAATAGTGTATTATTTAATAATAAAAAAATATATTAAAGTTTTTGAATATTTTTAACTGGTTTGCAAACGCATTTGTTTTGTATAATTGTATATTGGAATATTTGCACAATATTGATACTAATTCGATTTCGTTATACCATACTTGCAAACCTTTGATTATTTGTTACTGTTAGTTATTTTTATTTTCTAACACAATTTTATATTGAGTTGAATTTTTATTTGATGCAAAGTTAAAAAGATATAAATATTATTGTGTTATATTTTTATTTGATAATAAGTACTAGGCATAACCTTTTAAATGAATTTTGGTTTTACTTTGGTTTGTTATTTGTTATTTTATAAAACTCCATTCACTCATATATTTATATGACTGCTATTTTATTTTGTTTATTTCTTGGGCTATTATCATAAAATCCCCACTTTGACATTTATTTTTTTCTAAATTACACAATCGGGAATGACATAATAAACAGTTTTGAAAACATGAAAATTTGGATCAATCACGTGAATATATAATGAAATTTTATGACTAAACTCAAAAAGAAAGCTGACCATGAAAACATGAAAATTTTGATCTATCACGTGAATATATAATAATTGAACATCCATCTGCAATGAGCTACACAACTTCTAATCTGGCATAGTTTAATCTGGCTAATTAAACAATAACCAACTTTACACCTCTAAACGTACCATAATCCAATAGCAAGAATATCATATAAAAAAATAAAGTCAAACAACAAAATTTCCAAATTCTTGAAAAGACAAAAAGAATAAAAAAATAAAATCAGTAAAACAATAACAATAGTACTATTAATTTCTCTATTCACCGATAAAAATCTCGTTATTCCATAGTGACTTGTTGTAGCAGCAGTTGTTTTTCTTCAGGAGACTAGATTCTGTGATGGAACACGTTTTTTGGTGGGAAAATTTTGTGATGGAACTCCGATAAATATTCTCGTAAAATCTTGCCGTATGCACAACCCAAAAAAATCCACACACATTTAATCACCAATTCCACCACGGTCATGCACTCCCATTTGAAGGAGATATGGAGTGGCAACGCACCCAGAAACAAAACTAGTAAACCAAGTCCCCATAAACGCTACCAAGAAGATCCATCAACACACCAAAAACACGCTTCTTATCTGGACTACTCATGCTGAAACCAAAAAACCCCCCTTGATTTATTATACATCTATATCTCCATATATGTATTATATATATATATATATAGGCGCGGAATGTAATAGTAGAGGCCTTCTTTTACTTGGAAAGGGAATTATGTCAGAAAAGTGTCTCAAATTTCCTAGTGTAATTAGATTCCTATTTTAGAATTGTATTATATAAGGTAATTTTTTATTTTGTTCAACTAGGAATGGGGTTTACCAGATTGTACTTGAACTCAATAACTAAATTCAATGCTAATAAATTTAATTGTCTTCAAATTGCATCACTAAAACCCAATTTAAACTTGATTATATTCGATTATATTAAATATATATTAAAACCTAGACTAATCATAATTTAAGAGCTTAAATTATGATTTGCTTTTCATATTCTATCCTCTAATTATATACATTTTATTATCATTTAATTATAGGCTGATATAGTATTATAATCCTAACTGTTTTATAAGAAGTGTTTATTATACGGGGAAAACAAAACAAAAAATACACACGCATATGCAACAATACCCAGCAAAATCAGATCCATATAAACATGCTAATCTAGTAATTATTTAACATAATCATAGAAATATGGATTTTACAATTTTCGTATACTTACCAACCGCAATATGGATAAATTAACGTACATTCTTGGGGTTTTCTTTCTCTTGACTTTAATTATTATCCGATTATCCTAAACTAGGAAATTTCTACCATCTTTGTTCCCACTTCCTTCCCTTGTCCACTTCACTCCACTGCCAAACTGTCCCTAACTCTTGACCTGACTTTTGCTTTAAATTTGTTCTCTTTCGCTTGACTTTAATTTTTAAAGAAGACTTCCACTTTGCACCTTCAATTTCAGTCGATTATTTATCCACTTTTTATTATGTTTTAAATAGAACTTTAACCCTCCTCTTATTATTATTTTTTTTTAATGACATAAAGATCATAGATCTACTTGGTTTGCAACTGCATAAATAGTATATTGTTTCTTGACCTAAAGAACTGTTTGATTTCAATTTTGTGGGTGAAAAAGTTGTAAACAAAGGGAAAACTGGAGAGAAGGCTCCACTAGCAAGTCAGAATATATGAGTCAAAATTCATGGTCGAAAATCTCAAGCAAAGAGGACGAAATGAGAGAAAAGAGATGGTGGAGAAGAGTAAAGAGTGTAGCCTCATCACAGCTAGAGAGTGGGTAGTGAGCATTGATAGATCTAACCCAAAATCCCCAAGAATGAAATACCCCCAAAGCAGCTAAAGACCAAGAGATGGAGAAAAGAAGAGCAAGTAGAGGAGAAGGGCGAGACGTGATAAAGGCAAAATCAAGCCTCCATGGCCGAAACACAGAGGAAGAAGAAGAGAAAAGAATGGCAGCCGTCTTGAAGGAGTAACCTCCAAGAAAGAGAAAAAAAAAAAAAAGGGAAGAGAATGATGTTGGAAACCGGTCCTCAGGCAATGCATTATTGCCCTCTATTTATAGGTGACTTGGCTCAAAATGTTGCCTTAATTGAAGTGGTCCCCAAGTCCTATCAATGCTTCACATATCTCTAATAAGTGATAATGGCCATAATGTGGACCAATAAGGAGAATTCCTTCCACATTAAGAATTTTGGGTGAAATTCACATTATGGGCCTTTATTATAACTAAACTACACCCCTAACCTCCACGCCATATGCTCTTTCCAATCCTTTCAAAATGTGAGCATGGTGTCGCGCTGTCCACGTGTCACGGCTACGTAGCATCTATGGCCACAGCCGGATCAGTCGTGCAACGGATCACTCCCCAATAGCCTTCGCAGTACATGCATATACCGCTAGAGCTGCGCAGAAATGGTGGTAGACGCCCTTGAGAGACTGCTACGTCATCAGGACCCGTAAACCATGGAGGTATTACTCTCATATACGCTCTTCAGCTCCACAAGTGCGCTACCACAAAAGGACCACCTTTAGAAGGCTTTTGAGTTACCACGAGTAATCCGCCTCGATGTCGGACACATTGGGTTAACCCGTATACCAACTTCAGTGGGGCGGGTCCAAGGCTCTACCCAGTAGCCCAGTACCCTAAATGAGACCCTTCTATGAGTCGAGTGCACCCTAAAATAATACCTATGCCTACAATTTGCCCCCTATGCATGCGAGGCACCACCCTGAAGTTGGGCTTGCATGCACACAACAGGCCCCGTATATACAATATTTATATTCCCATTGTCCCTATTTATATATATGGATACATATTTATAGCGTATATATGTACATTAAAAATATGCTATGAAAAGTAATAAACACAATAATAAAGTAGAGATGGCCAAATGAACGGTAAAGACGGCAACAAGGAATGAAAATAAGCAAGGACAAGGTAAAAGAAACAAAAAGGAAAGGAAATTAAAAATAAAATAAATGATGTAAATATGAAATTTGAAAACGTGAAATTAAGAAATAAAATATGTAAACGAGAAAGAAAGAAAGAAGTAAAACAAAATAAAGGAAAGCCAAACGACCATTTTTTTGTAGGTACATATGTTTTGAGAACTATATGGAAGGGTATGATAGTAATTTTTAAAAGGGGTTTTTGATTTGATTAACAATCACCGTAAGTAACATGGTAAAAATAAGGAATAAACTAAATTGAAATAGTACATATACATATATATATTTGTATATATATATATATTCTTTTGAATAAGTAAGTTTTTTTAAAAAAAAAAACTGTACACGTGTACATATACCCACGTGTGTGTATATAGATATATGAGTATATAATAGGGTAAGTTTAGAATTTTGAACCAACAATTTCCTTCTCAAAGATGAACTAGTGCCAAAACGCAGAAAAAGAAAAGAGTAGTGAGACAAAACAATAATGGCAGCCCCTTGCAAAAAGGTGCCTTTTCACCGCCCCCATTATGGTGACGCTTCGCTAGACGCAACTCCCCGAAATTGGTGCAGTCACGGTTGGGGAAGGCGCAGAGAGGCGGCTTATAAATACCTCTCCAGATTAGGAAAATGGGACAAAATCAGTAAGTGTAAGAACCTACAATTTCTGAATACAGTGTGAGAGAAAATAAAATCTTTAAGAAAGAGTGAACGAGAGAGAGATATGTGAAATCGAGAGAGAAATAAGGAAGAAAAAGAGGAAGGAGAAGAAGAAAGAGAATGAGAGAAACATAAGAGAGAGAAAACAAAAAGGAGAGAGAAAGAAAAACCCCATTTCCGTAGCAGCCATGCTTCCTTCGAAAGTGCATGACGGCACAGTCCCCAGCGATGACGAATGGCGACACGCTCCTTTCTTCGGTAAGGAAGTTGATTTCTTCTGGCACCAGGCCCGGCATTATCGCTCGAACCTTATAATTTTGGGCGAACCAGTACTACTAGAGGGCGATGCCCCCTCCACATCTGGTACCCAATGGAAGTCGGTAAAAAGTATACGGTTTCCTATTGAGAGGGGTGACTACCCTTACTCGAACCTCCAATTTGAAGGCCATACGACGTCAATCTCTGAATGGGACTACTGGTGTGAGCATATCTTCTCAAGGCAAGACTATGTGGAAACCTTCGCCTTGCCTCGGTCCTGACGACCATTGATTCAAGACGCCGTGTCAACATTCGGCGCTCGAACCCTTCGCTACAAGCCCTAATTTCTCGTTGGAATACAGATACCCACACTTTCATTGCTGCTTGGGGAGAATTTACCCTAACACTGGAAGATGTGAAGTCCCTGATGCACCTTCCTTTGATTGGGGAATACAACTTCAAACCCCACACAATTCCCCCCCGAATGCCAAACCACCGTGGACTTCCTGGAGGCCTCCTTCACTCATGCCGCATACCTCAATACCTCCGTGAAGAAGAATGGTAAGTGTAAGTTTGCCAACTAGGCCAGGTACTTTTTTACCTACCCTTCATCAGGTTGGCCCTTACGCCTAGACAATACCCAAGGTACGCCTCTAGATAGTCCCCATCATCTGGCTGCCTTTTTGGCGCTTTGGCTCGCACGCCTTGTGTTCAAAGGGCACCCCAATGACTGCATGAGTAAGAGGGTTTTCAACCTGGCGGCCCAGATGGCTTTTAGCAAAACCATTGCACTGGGGCCACTCTTTTTTGGGACGCTATATTAAAGGCTCAACTCCATGGTGGCTAGGATGCACCATTCCATAGGCCGTTGTGAAGTGAGGGCGCCTGTGTCCAGCCTCCTTTTATCCCTTTTTATAATGGAGCGTTTCCCAGAGTTCTTTCCCACACCACATACTCTTGAGGCTGTCAGGCCATTTGAAGATCCTTGGGGCTTCAGCCGTGCCCCTAGATGGTCTGACATTGTCCTCCGTGATGATCTCAGCCTAGTGCTGGACCTGGAAGACGAGTTTCAGTTTAGGCCCTACTCTGTAATCCTACCTGGCTTCCCTGCCCAGTCCCTCTTTGGTGAAGAACCCAGTATGCTCAATCCTGCCCCCAATTCACCTCGCTCGGATTTTGAACTTCTGCTGGTTTTGAGGAAATGTTCATTGCCCGCCTAGTTCGAGGACAGTGTGCCGCTTGCTAGTTACAATCCTCATCGGGTAGCTCGCCAGTTTGGCTTTAACCAAGGTGTTCCTCCTGTACCAACCTCTGCGTTAAGTTTTGCCCTTAGTTCAGAAAGATTCCTTGTTGGGAACCTGCCATCCTTGAACAATCCTCCCCGTCCTTTTGCCTTACCCTCTCGTCTCCGTCATGGTGACATCACACCATCATTTGGTGTTTTCTGGAGATCAAACCTCGATGCCCTGCAAGCTTTTGCTCAGTCATCAGCTCGCAGAAGTGAACCCAGGATCATTAACAGGGACGACACGATGGTGCACTACTTTACCACTTCTTTCTCCAGAGGAAATCCCAGCTATGTCGTGGAGCATGCTATTGCTGATGTGCCAGTGTTTTCCCGCGACATGTTCCCAACAAAGCGAAGATCAAGGTCTAAAAGAGTAGTTCGCACCATCCCCCTGGAACCCTTTGATGTACAGCTTCCATAAGGTCAAGCCCCTGCAGTCCTTGATCAACCAATTCCTCAAGCTCCTGTGCACCAGAATCCTGTAACCCAAAGCCGTCTGACTTTGTCAAGGCGAAGGCCCGCTCAGGACAAAGCAGGGCCCTCAGTTCCTTCTCATAGGCGTTCCAGTGCATCCATCCATGTAAGCAATCTAATCATGTACTTAAAGTAAAGTCATTAGTACATTTTTTTGCCCCCTCTTGAGTGGGGTTTTCTTTATTTCGCATATATATATATATATATAAGGAAGAAAAGAAATGCAAGCTTCTAAAAGTTTAAATAAACTTTCCCCCTTTTTCAGCCAAGTGCCTCCTCAGAGTCGCAGTCCCCTTCCATTGCAAGCAGGACAAGATCATCGAGCAGGAAGAGGCCTGATGCCCTTGGCCTAGCGGTTCTTCCTGATAACATACAAATTGAGTCTTTGCTTGAATGTCTACATACAAATTGAGTCATTGTATATACATCAAATAAATAAATTGAAACCACTAATTATGAAAAAGGAGTTTGAAGTATTTGTACTTTTTGGTGTTTGAGGCTGAAGCATTTGGAAACACTGATTATCATCATATCCATAGAAGCATTTTTTGGTCTCTCCATCGCACAAAGGCGAATTCTGTTTTGACCAATCCAATGTGAGACTTGATCGGTAAATTTTAAATTCTGAGGCACTGTAATTACCAATCCTTGTGCAATAAAAAAGGGAATCATAATCGTAGTCACGGACAGCATAAATTTCATATCCCGGAACAGATGGACTAAAGCAAGAAATGGAGTTGTATGAACTCATATCGTTACGTGCAGGACACCTGTATACTGCATACTCAACGTATCGTAAACTAGACAATGGGTGAAGTCGAAAAGTAGACGAAGCGGATAGATTGAGGTTGATGAGCAGCCTTCGCCATCATATAGTGATATAATTTGAGAGCTGTAATCAATGTCCTGGACAACCAGATTTACTGAATGTGGTAGCGTTAGCACGGTTGATTTCTGTCATTGCAGATCAGCTCAAACTCGGGATAGCCCTCGTTGGCTGCTTCTGAAACCACTGTGTGGTTGTGGCTATGGTGTTTAAGCCAGAAAGGGAAACGGATGACTGGACCCTGCACCTCGCACCTCGAAACCTTGCACTTATCATGGTAGGAACCTTCACCTAGCCTTGCTAACAATATCAGAAAAATGTAGTGCAAGAGAAATTTGGCCATTTCAATAAATCAGCTTGAAATATTATTTAGTATAAGTAAGACTTGCTTGACAAAAAGTGGTGCACAATACGCGCAAGTTTCCGAATGCCTAATATCATTTTTTTTCCACACTCTCTCCCTATTCCAAAGAAATTTGATGGGGCTTGTTGTATCTTGACTTGTCAGCTAGGTAGTTTCCAATATGTGAACAGTCTCAACACTAATCAAAGTCTTTTATGTATACATGTCATGAATTTTCATGTTTAGATTCATTGAACTCCCAACTGCAAGTCAAATCACTACAAAGTAAGACCTTTACTCGCGGTCGCAACCACCACTAAAAGAGGTAAAAATTGCAGTTATATAACTTTTGGCGTTTCGCAACCACCACTAAAAGAGGTAAAAATTGCAGTTATATAACTTTTGACGACTGATTGTGAATTGCTACCTAAAGTCAGTAGAAACTCTTGTTATACTTTAAATCTCCTCAATAAATAAATCAACTGACAATTTTAGCATGCCACTAAATTTTTGTCACTATTACAATTTTTTTTGTAGTGAATAAAGGGTGTTCCTTGCACATTTGTAATATAGCAATGTGGTAAAGATTGACAATGGGAGAGGCAATTTGCTCCAGATTTTGAAAACATAGAGTTAGAGGTACAAAGTAAATGGAAATAATGTTTCTTTCATTATTTCAAGGAATTAAAAATCTGCCGAGTTATGAGGCCTGCACCTGTGATAAATTTTATAAAAGTAAGACAAAGTTAAAATGAAATGAATTCAAATATAATAGTTTCACATTGCAAAAGGAGTTTGTAGTCAAAACGGACAATACTATTATGATTTATGACAAGCTCTTCAAAAACATACTTCTATAGTTTCCAACTGCTAAGTCATATATATACGCGATAACTTTTGTTTTTCTTTTTCTTCTGTGTAAAAGCAAAGGGAAAAACAAAGTCAAAAGAAACCTTTATTATTCAGATGATTTAGAAGGCCGTATTACAATATACGAGAACAGAGTTATAAGGTTTATAAAAATGGAAAATCACTATCTCAACATCTCCTCCATAGTTATGGTCATCTCAGCATGGGATGAAGTTGGCACTCCTATTTGGTTGTTTGTAGGATTTGATATGTTGTTGGAATAAAGGAAAGGCTTGGGAGGCATTTGTAGCAGCTCCTCCTCCCCTTCTAGCATTTGCAGGACTTCGTTCATGGACGGACGATCCACTGGCCTCAATTGTATGCACCACAATGCAGTTATAATCATCTTCCTAACACAACTTTTTTCTTCTTGAGTCACATCTCCCAACTGCCAATCCTCACCTTCATTGATATGATCATAAATCCAATACGGGAAATATATTTGACTTTCGTGCTCAGCATGTGGCTTCGTATTTTTCCTTTTCCCCACCATTTCCATCAACAACATACCAAAGCTATATACGTCAGCCTTATACGAAACACCTCCAATGTTCTTATAGAACAACTCCGGAGCAATATATCCAAATGTGCCCCTTGCTGCTGTAAGAGGGACAATGCTATCATCCGTGGGGTACAATTTTGCAAGGCCAAAGTCCGAAACTTTAGGGACTAGGCCTTGGTCGAGAAGGATATTGTGAGGCTTGATATCGAAATGTAGGATTTGCATGTCACAGCCTCGGTGCAAGTAGTCAATCCCTCGAGCCACTCCAACCGCAATGTCATGCATTTTCTCCCAACTGATGAAGGGTAGGTTCTCTTCTCCTCGCGAGAAAATGATTTTATCAAGCGATCCGTTAGGCATGAACTCGTATATGAGAGCTCTTTTAGCCCCCTCCACGCAAAATCCAATCATTCGGACCACGTTGACATGATGAATCCTCCCTATTGTGGCTACTTCACTGATGAAATCTTGGCCATTGGCTTTAGACATTCCCAATACTTTTACTGCTACGAAATCACCACTTCGGAGCTTGCCTTTGAACACGGAGCCATATCCTCCTTGACCTAACTTATCCCGGAAATTGTTGGTCATCTGCTTTAAATCCGAATAAGAGTACCGAATTGGCATAAAGTTGTTTTGACTCTGGAGAAAACTTTCAATGGCCTCGTCGATGGACAAGAGTCTTCTTCGAAATCCATATGCCAGCTGTATAATCAAGCGTAAAAGCCTCATTGGCATGAAGTTATTTCGACTCTGAAGAAAATTTTCAATCAAGTCATCGATGGACAAGGGCGTTCTTCGGAATCTATATGCGAATACAATCAAGCACAAAAACCCAATTGCAATCCTTGGTATGATGTAAACTGGTACTGCGTAAAAGACAAAGTAGATATTAGTACATGTGAATTTGTTTTAATATTCCACCTTTCTCAATATGTTTTGCCTTGAGACAAATCATTAATCTTAACATGTGAGAGAGCAAGAGAGGAAGTTTTCTATATCAACTAACCTAAAGTTAAGAGGGTAAGAAGGTCTAATCCAAGAATCATCCAGAAGGTAAACCTGCATTCAACCAATGGAGTGAAGCATTTAATCAGTATGAGCGGCATATTCTATATTCAGGTCATGATTTCTAAGAAACAATCCGTTTTGTGTGTGCTTTTAACAACCATCGTATGGTAATGGTACGTTTGTTATAACTTACGAATTCCTAACAAGAAAGTCAAGCCAAAAACCCCGAAGCAACTGGTGATGAATGTGGGAAATAGTGAGGTTTGAACCCAAATCTAGAATGAATGGATAGACAGCGTTGACGGTGCAGGAGATGGCGATATCGAAGGGACTTGTGACATTGAGTACAACATAGGAATATGATGAGTCTGCTCTGTTGTTGCAAGAAGAGAAGTCTATGTAGTTCAAAGCATTCACTGGATTTGAACAACTCACAAAGAATGTTGAAGAATCCGAATATGACAAATCATAATTAACATATCGAAGCTCAGAAAATGGAAATAAATTGGGAGGAATGGAACAGTAATTAGTGGTTATATTGAAGTCCACTAATCTTATTTTTCGGTTCTCATAAGAGATGTGTTGGACATAGTATTTGACTACAAACAAGTCGAGAATGGTGTGATTGTTGTCACAAGCCAGTTCGTGGTGACCGTCGCCACATCTAGAATTATGGCCTTTCAAGTGAAAAGGGTAGCTGATGTTACCAATATTTCCGCAAGAAGAAGGGGGACAATGCTTCTTGCGGGCAATGGAAGCTTGAGGAAACAGAGCAAGTACAAGAGCCATAAGCCAAACTATATAAGTATATCTTAGTAATGATCTTATTGGCATCATCATCTGGGGAATATTGGTTTTGGGCATTTTCTTACAAGAGATTTGTGTATTTCATATGAAAAATCAAAAGTGACAATAAGGAGATGCACAATTGAAAAATAGAGGAGGCATTGGAGAGGTACAAGGAAACAGAGAGAATAGTAATGAAGATGCTAAATTTAGAATAGTATTATTATACTAAATTTATTGTCTTTAATATGTAATTGTTTCAATTGCTGTTAATATGTACCGTCCTCATCGTCTACGCCTACGCGTGTAATGCACCTCCTTCGTTAATTGGTACCACACGGTAACAATAAGTAGATGCACAATTGAAAAAGAGGTCCTTTGAAAAATCAAAGTCAAGTGAAGTCGTTGAAGAGCACTTTAAGGGAAGGGAGAGAATTTATAGGAAAGATGGTAGAAATTTCCTAAATAGAAAAAGGATGAAAGGAGACAAATGGTTGAAAGTTTCAATAAGAGTGTCCCATTCATGCTTGTTTTTTCTAATGTACCAATATTCTCTCTCTTTCTATATATATATACTGTATACATATATATGTGTGTATATTACTTCAGCAGGTGCAAGAGCCATAATATATCTAAATGATTGCAGGTGAGCAAGGGAGGGAGATAGGCTAATATGAAGATGAATAGATTGATATGATTTTACTTATTTCATTGTGTGCATATCTTTTATGGAGATCGTACCTACTGTGTCTACAATAGAGTAACGTTTTGGTTTTAACCGTGTATGCTTGTGAGATTTGTCTTTATTTTCACCACCTTAAAATTAATATGTTAGAACTATTATGAAAATCTATACTATTTTTTTTATTTAAAAATTATTTAAAATAACAATAAGTATCAGCAGTGACGGATCTAGAGATCCAGCCCAGTGGAGGCTAAAAAAAATTACAGTGGATTTTTGGGATATAAGTGACATATATTTATTTTAGTGGGGTTTAAAACAAATTTTCAGTGAGGACTTAACTGTAAAGAAATCTAAATTTTATGGTACTCAAGGTAAAAAAAAAAACTTCCAGTGGCTAAATGCTAAATATTTTAGGGTAAAAAATATATAAAAACTGTTTATTAACTATCATTCCCCGATTGATCAGGATAATTGCCATTTTTGTGCCACAAGCAATTATCCTGGGCTGGAGGGCCATGAACAACCCTGCAATTTATTTTTTAATTAACAATGTCCTAATCAAATTTAATTTCTCATTCATAATAGTGCACAATATAAAAATTCATTCATAAGTTCCTAGTATAACATGATATAAAGTGTTAATTATTATGTCACAAAGCAATAGGTACATGCTCTTTGGTGCAATATATATTGGTGATATATATTTGTGATCATCAGCATGAACATGTATATGTACATACAGAGTGCATGTATATATGTGTTTGATCAGAATGCAAAGATATATATATTTTGTAAGTACCTAAACTGAACATGGCCATCCCAAGGCCTGCATCTGAAATAATTTTTATTGAATACTTCACCACACTAGGAACTCCCACATTCCATCTGCTCAATCCATGGAACAATTGTTAGCAATTTTATTAAATTTCATGCAATCTCCATAAATCAAGTTAAATGTGGCTATACAAAAATATAATAGCTAGTGACCATCATTTTTCCCTAAATAGATATAATCAACTTACTTAAATGAGATTAGGGAGCATAGGAGGCCTAAAACACTTGAGTAAGTGTTTGGATTGCGAGAAAGTTTCCTTCCAACCATGACAAGTATGAGCCGTAGCATGACAATGGCATTCGGCATTTCTTGATTTGTCTGTGTACCTTTTTCATCTGTTTCTCCCTCCACTGGAAATTTCGAGCTGTCTCTGAAACTAAGATCTTTTTCTGCAAAGGTTTAATAAATCGAAGTCCATTAACAATCTCGGGATCTAAGTCCTAGCAACTACTGCATTATTCTATTTCTAAGAAATTTCATCTCCTTTTGGTTTACGCTTAAAATTGGGGGAGTTATGATTAAACTATTTATTAAATAAGTCTCAGGGCATATATATATATATATATGGATACATCCAAAGACATACAGGCACCGAACTACATTATAGTTATGGAGGCACTTGCTCTCTTATAAAAAAAAATTTATATACAGAATTCTATTGTTTTTAAAAATATATATTTATATATATATAAATAAATGATAGTTCATCCTTGATGACTCCTGCAAATTTCAGTAGGTAAAATTTTTTAGAAAAAATTAATGATAGTTCATCCTTGATGAATGTTGATCCACAATAATACAAAATAAATGCTAGTCAATCTTAATTATTTTCTATGTTTTTTTTTTTGACCCGTGACAAATTAGTTTATTAACTATCTAGCTAGTTAGTGGTACTTGAATATTCTCATCACCCATTGGTAGTGTATCACTATATTGTAGAGTTACATTATGTGCAAAAAAGTAAGATAATTTCCACTTCCATTATTCCTTTAAAATCAGCCACTTCTATACACACTCTAGTGTAAACACATCAATTAATTAATTTTTGTTTTGATTGAAAAAAATATTGTATAGTTTAGAACTATAATATACTGATAATCACAATTGAATACATAACCAAATATATATGTTAAAAAATAATAATACATGCGCCAGGATCACATGATTCGGATAATCACAACTTGACATATAATGTTGATTTTATTGAATAATTAGTTTCTATGTCAAATTTATTATTTGCGTGGTCCTTCGACTCCTTGTGCATGCAATAGTTTTTTTTTCGTATAGCTGGATTGTAAGTCCCATTGTCTAATACCAAAGCTTTATTAAACAAATGAAATTTTTTTTAACGTGTTCTTTCATGTATTTCATTATTAAAATAGTTCATAAATTACAAAGAATAAGATAAATATGTAATTATTAAGGAAGTCAAGTAATTAGGAGTGGCTTAAAAGAAAGTCGTTGATGGCTGTTTTCTTGTAATAATGTAACGTGATTCAATGGAGGCCCAGTGGAAAGTTTTTTTTTTTTAACATTTTGTTACCCTAAAATTTGAGATATTTATGGAGTAGAGAGTCATCTAACAGAAACCTCAACTACATTGATGGACAAAATGGTGACAAATATAGAAAATTAGCATCCTGAATAAAGTAGTTCAAATTAGTGTCTGAATTCATATGAGAATCTCAAGTGACTTGAGTTATACCAATTAATATTAAAAGTTAAAACCTACACACTCACTCCTGTCAATATATGATTATATTTCTCAATGAGGCTAGTGCGTGTGTACATATAAGGTATTACTCATTGTTCGATGGGTTTTTTAACCTGAATATTTTTATTTTTCACTTATTCACCTTATTACTCATTGTTCGATGGGTTTTTTAACCTGAATATTTTTATTTTTCACTTATTCACCTAATAATTAAACCCTATTCTCTTCTTCCTCGCACCTCGCTGCTCTTCTTCTTCCGATCGTCTACACCGCTGGCTATCTCTTTCTTGCGGTGCCTCTCTTCTCCCATGGGATCAAATTTTGAATAACTAATATTCTCTTCTTTTTCTCCTAAAACGAAATACATTATACATATATACATGTATATATATATATATATATATATATGTATATAGAAATTGAATAAGAGTACTCAGTGTCGATTTCTGGCACCAAAAATTGTAGAGCACAAGGAAATACACTTCAATTAGAACATTGAATGTAATTAAAATCAGGACAAATGACTTCAAAGATGAAAAAAATCGCATAAAATTCAAAAATTACATAACAAATCCAAATCACCAATACTCAACAGTCCACACAAATCAATTGAAATCACAATCCGATCCTTCAAACATTCCGAAAAGTCAACAAAATCGCACCTGAAATTGAAATTATCTTGAAAGAGATGCAACTAGTGGTTGTAGAGGACAACGAGAATAAGAAAGGAGGCACGCAAGAAAGAAAATGGGCAGTGGTGAGAACGACCGGAAGAAGTAGAGAGGCACGACGATCGACGATGGAGAGAATTATTAGGTGAATAAGTGAAAAATAAAAAAATGGGGTTAAAAAACCCATCAAACAATGGGTAAGACCCATCTAAAATTTTTAATTAATATGAGATACGTGTTTTAATTTTATTGTGTCATGTAAGAGGGGAATACCAACTTCGTCCTTCTCGAGGAGGACCCAAGTATTGTCCCTCAATATATATGCACAATACTTAACTCCTCCCCCATGAGGATCAAGTTGGTCTTCCCCACTGATGTGGTCCAATACAAATTGGACACGTGGCCAAAAATTTTAAAAAAAAATTTTATGACGAAATTTATAAGGTGCAACAAACAAAAAGGCAATACTTGGGTAGACCATGTTACATATTTGTTGTGGTCGAATAAATCACTTTGCATGTATCCCAATAATTTGAAAACATTGGCATAAGTTTGAAAATCTTTCCATAATTATAGATTTGTTTGATTTTAAATTTTCTTTTTAACTATAATTATAACTACATTTTAAAACACATGTAAGTGATTTTTGACTAATCATTTAAGAGGTTTTTAGTAAAAGTCCAATTTTGCATGTGGGCATGTCTATATGCACCAAGTACCGATGATGAAAAAATTTATCAACGTCACGAAAAAAACCTATAACACAAACAACAATGTTATATATTGGTATATATATATAATATGACTACTTTATTATGTTAACTTGTCCCATATCGGAAGATTGGAAAACCCACCTTTATATCCTCACCTATAAATATAGAGTTTCTCCTATTGAATTGTGTACACATAAATAGAGAGAGAGAGTTATGAATAATATACGTTTATATTATTCTTAGTGATTTTTAGTGAAACGGTGCTCTCCGTGGACGTAGGCTTATTTGGCTGAACCACGTATATATTCTTGTGTCGATTGTTTGGTGTGTTTGTGTGCGTTTTCTAATTTGCAGGTGTGCACGGCTTCGTACATAGGGTGTGCGAACCCTAACAAGTGGTATCAGAGCCCCAGGTTGAAGCAAATCACGAAGCCCGACGATCTGGTCCAGATCTGATTTTTTCGAGTGCCCTAAATTAGAAACCGACCACACTAGGAGCTTTTGCTCGACGAGACGAAGCCAGCAGTGTCAAGCAAGTCGCCGGAAAGTGCCGCACGCGCCGCCTGAAGTTCTGGCCAGTTTTTTGGCTCCGTCGAGCAGCAGTTTCGGTTCGGCGTGATTTTCCGGAGCATCGTTTATTGGAACGAGGCTTATAATATATCTACGAAAATAGAATTCGAAGCCCGACGTTGTGGCGCAAGAATCATCCCAATCAGAGCAGGGACGCACCCGCACTCACCCAGAGAAGGTACTGACTTCGTGATTAAATTTCTGTCTTTTGTGCGAATTTGTTTTGGCTCGTTTGGAGTCATTTTTGACCTGTTTTGGACGCGGTCAGAGGTGTTTTTAAGGTTTTGAACCGCCCCCGACGCAACCGTATACTTGGTTTTGCGTAATTAGACTATGAATATCTCTAATAGGCTCAGTGGGAGCTATGGGAGAAGAAAGACAGTAATGATCGACAAGTTTGATGGTACAAACTTTACCTATTGGAAGATGAAAATTGAGGATGTGTTATTCCAGAAAAATTTGTATTTACCACAATAAGGGACGAAGCCAGATTCGATGAAAGAAGAGGAGTGGAATATCCAAGATCGAAAGGCTCTTGGCACGATTAGATTGACGTTGGCAAAATTTGTTGCCTTCAATATCAGGAAAGAGAAAACTGCAAAGTATCTCATGGAAGCTCTTTCGAAGATGTACGAACATCCGTTTGGAGCAAATACATTACATCTTATCAGCAGATGACGAATCTGAAGATGTCCGAGAATGGGAATGTTGGTGAACATCTCAGTAAGCTTAATGACATTTATGGGCAGTTGGAATCAATTGAAGTAGTGTTTCAAGATAAGGTAAAATCAGTTTTTCTCCTTAATCAATTGCTAGAGAGCTGGAACGCCACAGTGGCTGCAATCAGTAATTCTTCAGGGATAGACCCGCTGAAGTATGATACCGTTGTGACTATGGTACTCACAGAAGAGATCAGAAGACAGTCGTCAGACTCTTCAAGCAGTGGCACAACATTGAATGTCGACACCAGAGGCAGAGGTTCGAACAGACAGAAAGGCGAAAACCAAAGGCGTGGCCGTTCCAAGTTGAGACAGGGAAGATCACAGTCTCGAGGTCCCAGAAATTCTAAAGCAATCGAATGTTGAAATTGCGGCAAGACTGGTCATTTAAGGAACCAGTGTAGATCCCCGCAGAAGGTAGCGGATGATAAGACAGAGGCAAATATTGTCTTAGAAGAAGCAAATGATGCACTGATATGCTCTTTGGAGAGCAAAGCAGAGTCTTGGGTTTTGGACTTTGGAGCATCATTCCATGCCACCTTAAGTTGAGAGCTCTTTGAGAGCTATGCACCTGGAAACCTCGGCAAGGTTTATCTAGGTGACGATCAACCATGCAATGTTGTTGGCAAGGGTGAAGTACATATCAGACTCAACGGATCGATATGGAAGCTGAGGGATGTCAGACACATTTCAGACTTGAGGAAGAACCTGATCTTAGTAGGCCAGTTGGCGAGTGAAGGTTATGTGACCACTTTCAGTGAAGATAAGTGGAAAGTTTTCAAGGGGGCTATGACTATAACACGAGGAAAGAAAACAGGTACGCTGTACACTACCACCAAGGCTAGCATATTTATAACAATTGCAGAAAGCAAGAAGGATCATAATTTGTGGCACCAGAGGCTAGGTCACATGAGTGAAAAGGGACTCAAGGTTATGCTCGCAAAGGGAAAACTACCAGGTCTAAATTCGATTGATATCGACTTCTGTGAGGATTGCGTATTCGGTAAGCAGAAGATGGTTAGTTTTCAGAAAAGTGGCAGATAACTCAGAAAGGAGAAGCTTGAGCTAGTTCACACTGATGTCTGGGGGCCAGCAAATGTCTCATCTATTGGCGGAAAGTCCTATTTCGTCACCTTCATCGATGACCATTCCAGAAAGGTATGGGTTTATTTCTTGAAACATAAATCTGAAGTGTACGGTGTGTTCAAGAGTTGGAAGGCTATGATAGAGAATGAGACGGGTTTAAAGATCAAGAGATTACGATCCGATAATGGTGGAGAGTATCAGGACACCGGGTTTAAGAGATTTTGCTATGAGAACGGTATCAGATTTGAGAGAACTGTTCCACGTACACCACAACAGAATGGCGTAGCAGAACGGATGAACCGGACATTGACTGAGAGAGCTAGAAGCATGCGCATTCAGGCAGGATTGCCGAAACAGTTCTGGGCAGAAGCAGTCAGTACAACAACGTACTTAATCAATCGTGGTCCATCAGTACCATTGGAGCACAGAATACCAGAAGAGGTCTGGAGCGGTAGAGAGGTAACACTTTTACATTTAGAAGTTTTTGGTTGTGTTGTATATGTACATGTTAGTGACACTATGAAGGGTAAGCTTGATCCCAAGTCACAAAAGTGTATTTTCATTGGCTATGGCGATGACGAGTATGGTTACCGCATATGGGATGATCAGAACCGAAAACTGATCCGAAGCAGAGATGTAGTGTTCAATGAAAAGATTATGTACAAGGACAGACACACAACAACCTCAGAGCCTACAACACAGAGTGATCCCGTGTGTGTTGAGTTAGATGATGTTCAAGACAGTGAAAGTACTCAGTCAGACGAATATATTGCAGATGGAAATACTCAACAGGTTGATACACCGCAGTCTCCGACTCCTATTCCTATACCTAGGAGGTCTTCACGGCAGCATGTTCCGAATCGGAGATACATGAATTATTTGTTGCTCACAGATGGAGGTGAACCAGAGTATTTTGATGAAGCATGCAGTGCAGCAGATGCGAGCCAGTGGGTGCTTGCGATGGAAGATGAGATGAAGTCCCTTATTTCCAACAAGACATGGAAGCTAACCGAGCTGCCGGTAGGAAAGAAAGCTCTCCATAATAAATGGGTCTACAAAGTCAAAGAAGAACATGATGGTTCTAAGAGGTACAAGGCGAGACTTGTAGTAAAAGGCTTTCAGCAGAAAACAGGAATCGACTACACCGACATATTTTCTCCGGTTGTGAAACTGACTACCATTCGTTCAGTTCTTAGCATTGTTGCATCAGAGGGTTTGCACCTAGAGCAGTTAGATGTCAAAACTGCTTTCCTCCATGGTAACCTAATGGAGGAGATTTATATGCAGCAACCGGAAGGTTTTTTAGAGAAAGGAAGCGAGAATCTAGCCGACATGTTGACCAAAGTGGTGACAACAGAAAAACTGAAGTTGTGCGCAACTTTAGTTGGTCTTCAAGCTTGAAGATAGAAATGAGGGCACCGAGCACTGATCATTGATGGAGTTGATTGATGAAGGCAAAGTCGTCAAGTGGGAAATTGTTATATATTGGCATATATATATAATATGATTACTTTGTTATATTAACTTGTCCCACATCGGAAGATTGAGAAACTCACCTCTATATCCTCACCTATAAATATAGGGCTTCTCCTATTGAATTGTGTACACAAAAATAGAGAGAGAGAGTTAGGAATAATATACGTTTATATTATTTCGGTGATACAGGCGTGAGTATACACAGTGTGTGTGTGTACATGGAAGTTTTCCCGGCCCATACAAAAGAGGATCCCGATAATATATATTCCAGAAAGCTCGAGATAATGATCCGGGATGATGATCCGGATCTCGACCGCCAGATCCATCTTGCGACCCGACCCGAAGAACGTACTTGAAGTAACTCAAAGATTCTAGAATAGACTTGTGGCTCAAGATAATGTCATAGAATAAGGATAAAATAACTGACGTGTAAAGTAAGGATAAAAATCCAAAATGGAAAATGTTGCCCTAATGGGCCAAAAGGCCATAGGGAAAATGTATATAATCCAATGAAGATTAATGAGAGAGGAACTTTTTTGTGTTGTGCAAATTTTGTATCTACACAATAGCGCCGTCTGTGGGAAATTAGGTCATTCTTCGCCGACCATTTTCCTACCTCAAAAAGCTGAGCGAAATCCAGATACAACCACCAAACCTTCAATATCATCCTCCCCATCCGGATATAGCCATGCCGGTGACGAGATCCCATTCAGAGGCGCTGATCCCCGGCCACCGACAACCGAGTGTTCCACCGATGATTGAACATCTCTTACGGCAGCTCGAAGAAGCCGAGAAACGTAGTCAGGCCGTCGAAGCAAGAAGCCTGGCGGCGGAAAGAAGAAGCGAAGAGCTATTGGCAAGGATGAATCAGGCGACTATCCCACCGGTAGTTCCAGATCCATCACAGATCCAAGGGCAAGCCGAACCACGGGAGGAACATGATGAAACCTCTCACCGACCAGGCAAGCCCCCGACTACAGGCGATATTCCCGTCACCGATGAACCTCTGACATCACAGAAGCTTCAGGAGATGATGGCGGAGTTTCAAAAGAAGGTCATGAGGGATCTCAGGGCCCGATCTACCGATGACCAGGCCCTCCAGGCCTCTGCCGACTCGGTTCAATCACCGTTTACTCTTGAAATCACCAGGGAACCATTCCCCAAGAAGTTCGTCATGCCCAGATTCACTCCCTATGATGGAACGAAGGATCCCGATGAGCACATTTACCAGATCCACCAAAAAATGACCATGTATGCCGACAACGAAGCCCTGTTGTGCAAAGTATTCCCGACTAGTCTCGTCGATGCGCCACTCCTCTGGTTCAGGAAGCAGCCGCCGAGATCCATTGGCAGCTGGCAGCAACTGTCCGACCTCTTCGTGGCCCAATATTTCGGGAACAAGAGGCAAAATAAAACCATCTCGAGTCTCTTTACCATGACTCAAGAAAAAGGCGAGTCCCTCAAAAGCTTCCTGTCCAGATTCAACGTCGAGTCATCCTCAATCGACAACTGCGACCAGCACTCAGCCGTGGAAGCCTTCAGGATGACATTGATCCCGGGGACCAAGTTCCATCAATCACTTGTGAAGCGACCCCCTCGGGAATCGGGGAACTCAATTCTAGGGCTCAGGGCCACTTGAGGATCGAAGAGGAGGAAGCAACCCGACAGAAAAGAGCGGTGTTGATCAATGTGGAAATCAGGTCGAATGACAAGGCTTCAGATACATCCCGACATCCTAATAGTCACAAGCGCTCAAATCCCCCGATCCTAGCTTCATCTCAATTTCCCTCACAGCCCGAGAGACGCACCAGGTTCGAGGAGAAGATCACCCCGCTGAAAGTGACCCTTGCGAAGCTTTTCTAAGAAAACAAAGCCAGAGGGATCTTCCAAAATCCCCCCCCCCCCAATCAGACAACCCCTCGACTAGAGGGATAGATCGAAGCACTGCGCCCTCCACAGTGATTTCGGCCATACGACGAATGATTGCAGGAACCTGAGGCGCCAGGTCGAGACGATGATAGCCCGAGGGGATCTAAAGGACTACGTCCAACTGGATGGACCGAGAGCCAATCAACCCGCACAGAACAACCAATGGAATCAAGCTCCAGCTCACCCGGTCAGGATCATTAATATGATCCATGGAGGTCCAGACTCACGAAGCGCTGAAGGGTCAAGACGATCACAAATGAGGAGGGCGCATCATGTCAGCAGGATAGTCGGGATAAACGAGGTTCACCACCGAACATGGCAGTCTCAGATACGTTTCTCCCAGGATGACCTTCGAGACATCTAGGTCCCACACGATGACCCATTAGTCATCACCATGATGGTCTCAGGATGTCTTGTCCGAAGGGTCATGGTTGATCCTGGAAGCAGTGTAAATATCATGACTAAGTGGGCTTTCGATAAATTGGAGATCGATCCGAGGAACATTGTGACTTCCAGGAATCCAATTGCCGGGTTCGATGGAAAACAAGTCGAACCCCTCGGGGAGATCAGTCTGCCCGTGTCAGCAGCGCATAGAACTCTGTCAGAGACCTTTGTAGTGGTGGACGTGAAACCCTCTTACAATCTGCTTATGGGAAGATGATGGATTCACAGGATGCAAGGCGTACCCTCAACTCTCCATCAAATGATGAGGTGCATCGGGCCAAATGGTTACGACATAATTGATATCAAAGGAGATTAAGTAGCCTCCAAGCAATGTTACGCCATCACTGTCAAAGGAATGAAGGATACGCCCGATCGGAAGAGGTCCCGAGAAGAGGATCAGGACCTGGACCCGCAACCCAAATAGTAGTTACAGGACGGGGAGTCGGGTTCCCCGATCGTCGAGAACCTCTGCAGCCGGTTTCGGTATTGCCTAATCAACCCGACAAGGTTACCTACGCAGGTACAAACCTCACCACTTGTGAATTGAATGAACTGACAACATTCTTACAGGATAATTATGACGTCTTCGCATGGGAGCATACTGATATGCCCGGCATCGACCCCTCTATAGCCCAACATACATTACATGTCGATCCGAACATACGACCTGTCTGACAGAAATAGAGGCGAATGGGGGGCCAAAGGAATCAGATCATAGCAGACGAAGTGTCAAAGTTGCTAGAAGCCGGGTTCATCAGATAAGTTCAGTATCCTGAGTGGTTAGCCAACGTGGTGGTTGTGCAGAAAAAGAACGGGAAATGGCGAGTCTGTGTCGAATTCACCGACCTAAACAAAGCCTGCCCGAAAGACAGCTTCCCCCTGCCCAAAATAGACCAAATGGTCGACGCTACCGCTGGCTACGATAGACTGACTTTTCTGGATGCTTACTCGGGATACAACCAAATCCCAATGGACCCGACAGATGAGGAAAAGACCTCCTTCATTATTGAGACAGGTACATATTATTTTAAAGTTATGCCTTTCGGACTAAAGAACGCAGGAGCTACATTTCAGAGGCTAGTGAACAGGATATTCAAAGGAATGATGGGTACAGTGGTCGAAGCTTACATTGATGATACAGTTGTCAAGAGCAGAAATAAAACTGACCATTTGGGACATCTTCGGAAAGTATTTGATGCCTTGAGGAAACACGGGATGAAGCTCAATCCAGCCAAATGCTCTTTCGGGGTGTCATCAGGGCAGTTCTTGGGACACATAGTCGACCGATCGGGCATACAGGCCAGTCTGACACAAGTGAAGGCTCTGCTCGAAACGAAAGAACCAACCACACACAAAGAAGTCCAAATCCTGACTAGAAGGGTTGTAGCCTTAAGCAGATTCATCGCAAGGCTGACCGATCGATGCCGACCCATCTTCCAAGCTATCATAGCCAGGAAGGGAGAAGTGTGGGGACCCGAGCAGACTAAAGCCTTATCCCGATTAAAAGAATACATGCTCAAACCCCCCATTCTTGCGACACCAAAACCCGATGATGTACTACTATTGTATCTGGCAGTATCATCAGTATCAACTAGCGCGGTACTCATCAAAGAGGACAAGAACCTCCAAATGCCCATCTTCTATACCAGCAAGGCATTGGCCGATCCCAAGACACGGTACAACAAGCAAGAAAAATTGGTTTTATCCCTAATCAATGCCAAACGACGTCTCAGGCATTACTTTGAAGCTCACCAGATCATCGTCCCCACTTCCACTCCTATTCGTGTACTTATGGCGAAGCCCGATCTCTCCGGAAGGATCTCTAAATGGGCCATTGAGCTGGGGATTTATGATATAACCTACGTTCCCAGGATCTCGATCAAAGGGCAGGCCGTGGCCGATTTCCTATTAGAAGGAGAGACCGATGACGCAGATCAACCCGTTGAGTTAGAAACGTGGAAATTATTCATGGATGGCTCAGTAAGCGCCAATGGGGCAGGCGTCGGGCTTGAAATCCATACTCCCGATGGGACTAAGTTACAGGCCTCGATGCAGTTATAGTTCTCAGCCACTAACAACGAGGCAGAGTACGAGGCAATCATATCGGGCCTGAGATTGGCCAGGAGCCTGCAAATACAATCCCTATCCGTATACAGTGACTCGCAGCTAATAGTTAGACAAATAACCGGCGAGTACGAAACCAGAGACCCCAAAATGGAATCTTACAGAGCACTGGTGCTCGAGGAGTCTGGAGGTTTTCAAAAGCTAACATTCAGCCAAATACCACGGGAAGAAAACACCTTCGCCGACCACTTAGCTAATCAGGCGTCTGCTGTTGGCGAGGATATGACCTGAGTAGTACTGACCGACTTCATCGCTACGCCGAGTATTCGAGGGCCCGACGAGCTGATATGCCTAGTACCCCGAGAGCCTAGCTGGATAGATCCCATCATCGATTACCTCAGTATCGGGACGCTGCCAACTGACAAGGCAGAGGCCAGGAAAATTAGAATGAAGTCAGCCCGATACTCTATCATCCAGGGACAGCTCTATAGAAGATCTTTCTCGGGTCCGTATTTAAGATGCGTAACTCCCTCCGAGGCAGAAACAGTGATGCAGGAGATACACGCTGGGGCTTGTGGAAATCACTCGGGTGCCCGTTCTCTCGCCCATAAAATCCTATCCCAGGGTTACTTTTGGCCTTACCTGTCCCGGGATACAGAGGAATATGTGCGTAAATGCAAAGCCTGTCAGATGCACGGTGACGCTATACTCCAACCACCGGAGTTCTTGAACCCGACAATCGTTCCACATCCTTTTGCCCGATGGGGAATGGATATAGTCGGACCTCTCCCAAAAGCCATCGGGTTAAAGACCCATGTGCTCCTTGCTACCGACTATTTCACCAAATGGGTTGAAGCCGAGGCCTATCCTTCTATAAAGGGCAGCCACGTGGTGAAGTTCATATGGAATCACATCATCTGCCGCTTCGGGGTGCCAAGGACCATCATGATGGACAACGACACAAATTTAGACTGTGAACCAGTCAGGTCACTTCTAGCCGAACATGGAATTAATCAGAATACCTCCTCGGTAGGGTACCCGCAAGCCAATGGACAAGCAGAAAGGACCAATCATTCAATCTTCAGCACCCTGGCAAAGAAACTTGAGAAGGCAAAAGGAGCATGGTTGGACAAATTACCAGAGGTACTGTGGTCGTATTGAACCACTCCCCGAAAACCAACCGGTGAAACACCCTTCGCCATGGCATATGGGGCGGAGGCCGTAATCCCGACAGAGTATGTCGTCCCGACTTTGAGATCAGTGGCCTGGGACGAAAGATCAAACAATCAACGCTTGTCTCACGAACTCAACCTGCTGGAAGAGAGGAGAGAAACTGCCGGGATAAGACTGGCAGCTTACCAACAACGGGTCAGGAATCATTTCAACAAGAGAGTAAAAAGAAGGGGATTCCAAGTCGGGGACATGGTCCTTAGACGAAATATTGGACACGTGGGCAAGCTCCAGGAGCCTTGGGAAGGACCCTATACCGTCACCGAGGTGATTGGTCGAGGGGCCTACAGACTGCTCAGGAACTCAGATAACAGAAGGGAACCGAACACACAGAACGCATCCCGACTAAAGAGGTATTACCCGTAGAAATGCTTTGTTTCGACCATTGTAAAGAAAGGCCACTAGAGCCCAAAGGATTGCAATGAAAGTTTCGTTTTTCCCGATCATCTTCGCAATGGTCGAAATCGTCTCCATGATTATCTACAAAACCTAAGTGTTGAATCCTCTCAATGGGCCCAAAGTGCCCGAGAGATCTTCACGGACCCACCAGTGGTCGGGTTTTACAAACTATCAATTTCAAAACCTAAGTGTTGAATCCTCTCCATGGGCCCAAAGTGCCCGAGAGATCTTCACGGACCCACCAGTGGTCGGGTTTTACAAACTATCAATTTCAAAACCTAAGTGTTGAATCCTCTCCATGGGCCCAAAGTGCCCGAGAGATCTTCACAGACCCACCAGTGGTCGGGTTTTATAAACTATCAATTTCAAAACCTAAGTGTTGAATCCTCTCCATGGGCCCAAAGTTCCCGAGAGATCTTCACAGATCCCCAGTGGTCGGGTTTTACGAACTATCAATTTCAAAACCTAAGTGTTGAATCCTCTCCATGGGCCCAAATTGCCTGAGAGATATTCACGGACCCACCAATAGTCTGTGAAGCGCCCGAGATATCACTACAGGCATGACATCTGTCGTTCTTTATGGTTAAAAAAAAAATAAAAAAAAAACCTGACTATTATTGTCTGGTGATATTGTTATTCTTACCAAAGTTACAATTCAATGTCCTGATTTCTATCAACGTCAATGAAGCATTGGATCATACATGTTCCCAACAAAATATGAATAAGCAAATACATTTATATTAAAAAGGCCCCGGTGGCCAAAGCTGATACAATAAAACATTGTTGAATTGTTACAAGCACAAGATAAAAAAACAAACGGGGGCAAAATGCTAGAAAAAAGGGAACCCTATTCCACCACAGGAGGATCCCCGAGGGATTGTTCTTCTGTGATTCCGAGGGACTGTTCTTCTGTGGTTCCAGGCCCATCCATGCCAGAGCGAGAAGGCGGAGCGGGCAAGTCGTCCTGAAGGAACTCGCCAAAGGCCAGATCCTCGGGTTCGGCCTCGGGATCGTCATACGGAGGCCCAACTCCAATGCTGAGGTCTAACTCCTCAATAGTTGGGATCTGCCTTTCTTCTTCAGGCTTTTCAAGTTCCTCTATGCACTCCCTCCAACCCTGCTCGTAGCGGTACTTGCAGGTCAGCTCAAAACGGGAGATCATCTGTTTACCACCCTTGTGGCACATCTCTACCCGAGACCTCTCCACGCCCAGTGCATTCTCGATCTCGACCTTCTCTTCAAGCAACTACAGCCCCGAAGCCTTTAACTTGTTGACTTCTTCGGTTAGGGCCTGCACTTGGAGAACTAGGGCCTCCCGAACCTGTACTTCCTTGTTAGCCATCTGCTCAGCCTCCCGAGCCTTTCCCTCGAGCTCTGAGATCGTCCCCTTGGCGGATGCGAGCCCTTCTTCAGCTGCGACAACCCTGTATGTCAGAGACTGTATCTTATCATTGGCCTTCTTGACCTGCTCCAAGGCCTTGGCACACCCAGCTTTGTGGACTTGAACATCCTGATTCAGGGCGTTTATAACTTGGGCATCATCCTCAAGCTTGCAATTGTACGCTTGAGTAGCGTGAATCATCTGAAAGAAAAAGAATGTTAACACAGAAAATAAGGGGCATGATAAAAGCTAAGTACAAAATGTATAAAGAATGTATTACCCTCATTGCAAGCTCGGGCTCGTTCAAAGCCAGGCTCATCCTGTCATATCGCCCCATGGCCAACCTATCGGCCGGGGTCCCTACCCCCAGGGCCATCTCCCGGAGGGCTTCTGAATTCCCGATCGTCTGGTCTCCCACGGAAAGATATGGATGGCCCTTCCTAGTATCCAGCCTGAACCGGGGACCATGGGGAATATCTCTCCCACTCTCAACAGCTTTCTCGATCTCCCTATTATCTTGTTTCCTAACATTTGTAGAGATAGCAGTGCGGAGCTTTGAATGTCGGGATTGACCCTGGTCCTCGTCATCAGAGGCCAAGTCCCGGGCATCCGACATTGAGGCAGAAGCACCCAACGCTACACTCCGGCTAGAGCTGGGTCTGACTGGATGATTGGCTCGAGAGGGATTCTGATCCAAACCTCCTGAGACTGGAACCAGAGCTTGATCACTCCCGACCTCGACTTGATCACCCGTTTGCGGATCATGGGAAGGAGGTGGCGGGGGCGTGACCGGAGGATGCTCTGTTGAAGGAGGAGGCACCACAGCAAGGCCTCCAGCAGGTCCCGTTGGTTGACTGTTTACAGGATTCTCAGGGACTAGGGGGACATCAACCCCACAGACAAAGGATGTAGAGCTAGTGTCAGCCTTTCTGGCCCTTTTGATCGAAAGTTTGGGCATGACAACCGCTTTCCTTTTCTGCTGGCCGTCGAACATTTTTCTCTTTAGTTTTTTTGCCCCCGACTTACTCGCTGCAGATTCCGAGGTGATCGTCGGTGCAGATGCTCCCGATGCAAGCTCCTGCAATACAGATCGGGTCAGGCAAACCTGGCTATCCCATAAATCCTGACTCCATATTCTGGCCTGCAACAACTCAAATCGGGACCTTATATACCCGACTTCCTTCTTTTTCCAAGGAGCCTGAAGAAAGCCCATCACTAGCATACCCAACTTATCATTGCACATGTCACAATGGCAAGAGGCTCGGGTGTGAAAGTTCTTAAATTCAGGAAGTCGAGTCGGCTGGAAAACATGGTTGACAGGTATGTTCATGACGTCAAGATGCATCCACTGACCACTCACTACTATCATCCTTTCTTTCCATCCTTTGTTGGATGTCAGGACATTGTCACACAACTTCCTCTTGACATATGAGGTTAAGTTATACCGACCCCTATTATCCTTCTGTTCTTGAAGTTTATACGAAAACAGAAGCTCGGCCAAACTTAAGTCTAGGTTCAATTCCTTATTAATCAGCAAAATCATGGCCAGGATCCTATAAAAATGAGGACCGACTTGAAGGGGGGCCAGACCCAAAGTCGCCAGTACCAGGAGGAAAAAGGGATGAATGGGAAACTTCAGTATGGTAAGATGGAATGAGGAAAGCAATATCTCTCCGTCCTCTAGCCCCTGACCGATCCTAAAGTCTGCGTCCCAAGGATAATGCCTAACCTTAACCCATTCAGGAATCCCGAGGCTCTTGAGTTGAGCGTCTATCCTGTATTTGGCTGGGAGAGGGTCAGTACAGAAATTCTCCTCTTCCCCAACATCCTGATCCTGATTAATCCCGACATCACCCTCTACAACTCGACCCCCTGCGTCCTGAGTAACCTCTGGTGGACTAGGCCTAACGACTCGGGTAATCTCAACGGACGGGGTGCTAACTGAGGCTTCGGGATCAGTAATGGTCAGATCGGTATCTGTCAGTTGCAGGTCACTAACCGACCTAGTGTCGTCACTTCTAGACATATTTGACGAAAGGTAGAAGAGTGAGAAGAATGACTTACAAAAAGGTTAAGGAGATTCCGGCAGTTTCTCCCTTGCGTTTTTCCTCCGGGGAATAATTTGCAAAATCCGGCAACTCTACCATCGGGCGAAGAAGGGTGCTTCCGGTCAAAACTTTGCAGCAGGATTCAAATTTCTCCACACAATGAAATAATCGACCACGGTCACTGAGATTTGCCGAAATCAATGAGACAAACAAGGGATTATATGGATTTGGGAATGGATTTGAGGTTGCACGGAAGGATGGAGTCTATGGCAGAGAGAAAGCGTTGAAAGAAAAAACAATTTGAAAATATTGCAAGTGTGGCGTGTGAGAAGGATATACAGGTTATATAGACTTGACGCTTCATCTACCCGGGTCAGGGTACCGGACCGACATGACTTGGCCCATTTCACGCATATCAATGCCATCTCAGCCACAGGTTCAAATTTGCAATGATTACGTCGGCTGCAGCATTTAATGCGCCCTTGCGTCATCAGACACGCGTCCCGAACCCACTTCGAGGGCTTTTGATGGGCCTTAAGATTCTTCCACCTAATGGGCCTTTTTAAAGGAGGCCCATAAGCTAAAAGAAGGCCTGTGTACATGGAATTTTTCCCGGCCCATACAAAAGAGGATCCCGACAAAATATATTCCAGAAAGCCTGAGATGATGATCTGGGATGATGATCCGGATCTCGACCGCCAGATCCATCTTGCGACCCGACCCGAAGAACATACTTGAAGTAACTCGAAGATTCTAGAATAGACTTGTGGCTCAAGATAATGTCATAGAATAGGATAAAATAGCTGACGTGTAAAGTAAGGACAAAAATCCAAAATGGAAAATGTTGCCCTAATGGGCCAAAAGCCCATAGGGAAAATGTATATAATCCAATGAAGATTAATGAGAGAGGAACTTTTTTGTGTTGTGCAAATTTTGTATCTACAGTGTGCGTGTGTGATATGTGAATCACCCCCTTGTAATCCTCTCAGTGATTTTTAGTGAAACGGTGTTCTCCATGGACGTAGACTTATTTGGCTGAACCACGTATATATTCTTGTGTCGATTGTTTGGTGTGTTTGTGTGCATTTTCTGATTTGCAGGTGTGCACGGCTTCGTACATAGGGTGTGCGAACCTTAACAAACAATACTTGGGTACTCTCCTGAGAGGATGGAGCAATGCCGTCAGAATCGGGAGTTTAGGTATAATCGTTTTGGGATCCGTAAAATCAGAATCGTAGAATCGTAAGATTTCACCTAAACGTATTAATTCTTTTTATAAAATATTAAATATTAAATATTTGATTTAAAAGTCTAAATCATGTTAGTATTTTTAAAATTTTCTAATACATTGGGCCTTTAAATATTTTCTAATAAATTTAGGCCATATATTGGGATATTGAAGTAAATCATTAAGCTTTTGGGCATTTTATATGAAGGGTTTAACCGTCCAATCATTATTTTAACGTAGTAGAATCATGGTAAAATCGTATAGAATCGTAGAATTGTAAGATTTTACGAGTTAGAATCAGGATTCTGACAACTATGGGATGAAGTTCGTCATCTCCTCTGATATGGTCCAATAGTCATTTGGACAGGTAGTTAAAAAATTTTGAAAAATCAATTGAAATCAATTTCTCGTTTTATAAATTTTATGTTCAACTTCCTTTCTCGAAAATGTATTAACATATTCTCCATACATAATTATGCTTTCAAGTGTGTTACTTTCGTCCATTAAATCCTGCGAATGACATTACTCTGTACTTTCCATGCACGATCATTCAAAAATCTCTTACATGTTTGGTTTTGGTTTGCTTAAACCAAAGTACTTCAATATAGCCATAGAAGGCATGAGATCCATGATTTTATTATTGTTTTTTTATTTTTGAAAAGTAAGAAACCCACACACACTCTCTCTACTGAGGCTTGAACCATTGACCTCCCATTTGGGAATAAGGACAAGTACCCCTTGTAGTGAATTCAATTGATGTGGTGGGGTGGTGGGATTTACTTTGTGCCATCTAGTTTGGTTCCATCTTGAAATTACCTAGACAATCAAGGAAAATAGCCTAGAAGGGGGGGGGGGGTGAATATGATTTTTATCGATTTTATGATCAATTAAAATTATCTTACGGAAATTCAATTTTAATCAGTCACGATACCCTAATTCTCAAAACAGATTAATCAAGCAATTATGAATATAAGTGCAGAAAATAAATCATGAGAAGACACAGAGATTTTTACGTGAAAAACCTTGGAAAAACTCCAAGTTAAAAATACGGATACGCTCAGGTATCGATGCACTATGAATCAAGAAGTATACAGACTCTATGAAGTTTTAGACTTACAAATCCCTTCAGATCTACCTTTCTCCACACGACGTCCGACAAACTTGAATCACTCTCGCTCCACGAAGCTCTCGCTCCGATCTTCGTACTCTGACGGCTCCGCTTCTCAACGGATCAAATAACCACGAAGTTTCTCGCTCTAATCTCCGCACTCAGACGGCTCTACTTTTCAACGAATCGATGCAACCACGTTGCACAAGGTGATGTGATGATTTTTCAGCAACTAGATCATCCAATTGTGCATAAAGATCGTAGATGTAGAAACACAATTGGAAAATCCCAATACCAAGAGAAAACTCGAATATATCTGATCACTTAATAATATTCTCTCACCATATATCTCTACAAAATTATATGAACTGTAGAAGAATTGCAGAGATCTCTCAAAGGCTCAGCTTCCTCTGTTATAGACCTTGGTATTTATAGACAAAGTCAAGGAAAAACCCTAACCTTTCCTTTTTCGTAACTTCACACCGAACCAAGTAAAACCCTATACTCTGATGTATATTATGTGTATGGCATGAGTATCGAGGTATAAAGTCGCAGTCGTCTCAAAGGAAAACACATCGGGGGCAAAATAGGAATTTTCAACATCTAAATTCGCCAGACCCCTACGCTTAGGGTGTAGGCTTGTTTATGCTGCGTGTGCTCCGGGCGTAGAAACGACACTTTCTAGCCATTTTTTTATTGTTGTGGGTGTAGGTGAGGTGTAGCAAAATATTTGGAACCAATTTTTCTTGATAATTGTGTCACTTGAACCCCCTCGACTCGCTTGTCTTAATTTTTGAAGTTGTGGCTTGAAAAATTAACGTTTCTGCCATCCGGGAGGCACTTTTTACTCAATCTTGCTTCTTCTTCACTTTTTTAGGCTTGATTTGAACTTGATGAAGCTTGTTGATGCCTATTTAAACCTACTTGACTTCATAATTCATTCAACATGGTTATTTTCTAGAACATGCCAAACACAAATCATACTACAAATATTCTTACACATCTTACAATGCTATTTTTCTTTCAAGTGTCAAATGTCAACTGTCAAGTCCCAATTTGTGATTGTTTCAATATTTGTTTCCTTTTCCTTTCTATAGCTTGTCACCATTCTTATCCTTTATTTTCAGTCATCCTCTCTATCCCATTGTTACCCACACAATAAAATACAATAAGTCCAAATAATTTATTCATCTTCCTATTATTTTCTCTTAGGGCCTGTTTGGGAATGAGTTTTAGGCCTTGGTTTTGGTTTTGGTTCCAAATTTGAAGACCAAAACCATGTTTGGCCCAAGTTGGTTTTTAATTTGAAAGAAAAATCATTCAAAAATCAGCCATTATTGTTGACTCTCTCTCTCTCTCTCTCACGGCCTACCAAAGTTGACTCTTACTCTCTCTCTCTCTCTCTCTCTCTCATTATATATATATATGTTATTTATCATTTTATTTATTTGTTCAAATTATATATATATTATTTTGATTTTAATTATTTTTTTCATATTGATATATCTGAAATTTATATTAATTTTTAAAATTTATTTCTGTATTTTTTAAATTTATTTCTTTATTTTCTGTAATATATATATTTTTAATTTAATAAAAATTCATAGAAATTTAAATATTGTTTTCTCGAATTTTATATATTTTTTTCAAATTTTATATATTTTTTTCTTATTTTAAATATTTCTTTCAAATTTTATATATTATTTTGGAATTTTATAATTTTATATGATTTTTGAATTATATATATTTTTTAGACTTTAATATATATTTTTTGAATTTTATATATAATTTTCACATTTTAAAATATTTTTTTCAATTATATATATATTTTTTGAATTTAAAAAAAAATAGATATTTAAATATTGTTTTCTCGAATTTTATATATATATTTTCAAAATTTATATATATATTTTCTTATTTTAAATATTTTTTTTCAAATTTTATATATTTTATTTTCAAATTGTAATTTTTTTTTGAATTTTTTATATTTTTTCGAATTTAATATAATTTTTTTGAATTTTAAATATTTCTTTCAAATTTTATATATTATTTTGGAATTTTATAATGTTATATGATTTTTGAATTTTATATAATTTTTTCGAATCTATATATTTTTCCCCATTTTATATATATTTTTCCTAAATTTTTAAATTTTTTCATAATTTAATATAATTTTTCAGAATTTTATATATTTTTTGAATTATATATATTTTTTCGAATTTAATATATATTATTTGAATTTTATATATAATTTTCACATTTTAAAATATTTTTTTCAATTATATATATATTTCTGAATTAAAAAAAATAGAAATTTAAATATTGTTTTCGGGAATTTTATATATATTTTTAATTATATATATATTTTCATTTTAATATTTTTTTCTAATTATATATATATATTTTTCAAATTTATATATTTTTAATACATATTAGTATATATATATAATAATATTTGGACCAAGACCAGACAAGATCACCAAGATCAAACATGATTTTAGATTTACCTAAAACCACCCAAGACCGGACAAGATCACCAAGACCAAAATCACAAGATCAAGACCAAAACCAAGTTCTCAAACGAGCCCTTAGGCCCACCTGTAATAATTTAGATATTATGGTCATGATTTGTAGCAGTATCGATTTTTATGGCAATCTCTTTAAAGGTATAATAAACTAGGATAATATTAATTTTAAAAGTATTAATATTACGTAAGTTTATATTTTAGGGAAAGTCACCGCTGAATTGGCACCTTGATCAATCGGGGAATGATAGTTAATAAACAGTTTTGAAAAACAAGTTTTATAAGTTTATTACTTACTAGTCAATAAACGCAACTTAACTCCAATCACTAACTTTCTTTTCTTGCCATAAAAAAAATTGAACAATCCGGAAAAAAAAAAAAAAGAAAATCTGCAATGAGCTCTAAAAAATTAGAGAATAGATTAACATAGAACTAGAAAGTTATTGGTTAACATAAGCTACAACTTCTAATCTGGCTAATGAAACAATAACCAACTTTACACCTCTAACGTACCATAATATATAATTTTCTTTGAAACAAGCAAGTCAACCAATAGCAAGAATATCATGTAAAAAAATAAAGTAAAACAACAAAATTTCCAAATTCTGGAAAAGACAAAAAAAACAAAATCAGGAAAAGAAAAAACAAAAACAAAAACAAAAGTATTAATTTCTCTATTCACCGATAAAAAGCTCTTTCCATAGTGACTTGTTGTAGCAGCAGTTGTTTTTCTTCTTTCTTCTTCAGGAGATTCTGTGATGGAACACGTTTTTTGAGAAGATTTTGTGATGGAACTCCGAAAAATATTCTCGTAAAATCCTGACGTATGCCCAACACAAAAAAGCCCACACATATTGAATTACCAATTCCACCACTGTGGTGCCCTTCCATTTGAAGGAGATATGGAGTGGCAACACACACAGAAACAAAACCACAAAGTAGTAAACCAAGTCCCCATAAACGCTACGAAGAAGATCCATCAACACACCAAAAACATGCTTCATATCTGGAGTACTCAGGCTAAAACCAAAACCCTTGATTTATTAAACATCTATATCTCCATATATGTATTATATATATATATAGGCGCGGAATGTAATAGTAGAGTCCTTCTTTTACTTGGAAAGGGAATTATGTTGGAAAAGTGTCTCAAATTTCTAGTGTAATTAGATTCCTATTTTAGAATTGTATTGTATAAGGTATTTTTTATTTTGTTCAACTAGGAATGGGTTTACCCGATTGTACTTCAACTCTATAACTAAATTCAATACTAATAAATTTAATTGTATTCAAATTCAATCACTAAAACCCAATTTAAACTTGATTATATTCAATTATATTAAATATATATTAAAACCTAGACTAATCATAATTTAAGAGCTTAAATTATGATTTGCTTTTCATATTCTATCTTCTAATTATATACATTTTATTATACGCTGATATAGTATTATAATCCTAACTGTTTTATAAGAAGTGTTTCTTATACGGGGAAAACAAAAAATACCCACACACATGCAATAATACCTAGCAAAATCATATCAATATAAACATGCTAATCTATTAATTATTTAACATAATCGTAGAAATATGGATTTTAAAATTTTCGTATACTTACCAACCGCAATATGGATAAATTAACGTACATTCTTGGTGTTAGTCCTTATATACATAAACATATATTTTCATTATTAACGCAAAAGAGAAATCTATCAACCAAACAGATTTTGGATTATATATATATATGATTCTTGTTTTATCACTTGCCATAAAATTAAACTAAAAACATGTAAGCCAAACATGACCTTGAGAAATCAAATCATTAGTTGTACAAAATTAATTAATTTCCTGTGACTTTCTTATTCGGTTCGTTTGGTTAATTAGAACTAGCAAGAAAGAAAAATAAATAAATACATATATATATTTTTTGATAGTTGGATCGGTGGAAAAGGAAAATTTTCTAGAAAGTAAAGGCCTGCTTTGGTTACATTTCTGAAAATATTTTTTATTTTCTGAAAGCTGGAAATAAAAAAAACTTATACAAAAAGTTTGTTCAGTTCAGGTTTCTGAAAATAATTTTCAAAAACTCAATTATAAAAATGCATGTTTTCATTGAACTCATTTTTTATTGTTCTTCGAAAATTGTTTCCTATTCTCAGAATTCTCGAACAGTTTTCAGAGAAGCCTAACTTTCTCTGTTATTTTCCTCAAAACTTTTTCCAAGAAAAATACAAGAAAATTTTAGTGTTTTTTTTTTTTTTTTTTTTTTTTGTGAAAATTGGAAGCTTTACATTTTAGTTTCCCATTACACCCTTATATAATGTGTTTGATTGTTTATAAAATTCTTGTGACTTTGAATATGAAAACAACATCGAAGATTTGTTATTAAAATAAAATTTATTCACCTAATTTTTAAAAGTTTTAATTAATTTTATATTTTGAAGCAAGCTTCTTAAATTTAATATTATAAATTTTATGAGACTTTCCTCATATATTATTTTCAATTATATACTATTATTTTATTATTATTTCACAGTGTAAAATAATTTAGGATTAATTTCATTTACATCCCCTCAGGTTTGTCTTTATTTCAATCACACCCCTTCACATTTGAGTATCTTCATTTACACCCCCTCATGGTATGAAATGTCCTAAATACCCTCAAGCCAAACAAACTTAAATGAATTCAATTCCAGAATAATCTAAGTCTTGTGTCCAAACAAAAATTAAATCTATTCCAAACAAGTTTAAACCCATAACCAAACAACTTCATCCCCAACTTCAACCTTAACCTCAACCCTAACCCTAATCATTCCCCCTCCCCTCCCGCCCCCGCCGCCCGCCACCCCCAACCCCTAGCCGCGCCCCCTCCCGCCGCCACCCCCTCTCCCACACCCTACCACCACCACCACCGCCACCACCACCCACCTGCCGCCACAACAGCGCCCCACCCCCCCGCGCCACCACCATGGCACCCCAACCGCCCCTCCACCCCCCGCGCCACCATCATTCTTGTCACGCCCCGTTATTCCTGAGACTCCAATCAGGAGAATCAGTGAATCCCGAGGTATGACGTCACAGAAAACGATAACCAAGATTAACAATAACATCAAAATACATGGAATATGAATGAAAATGAAGTATTCCATGTCACCTGAGTGATAGAAACTCGGTAAAGAAATTCTAACGAAAATTCGGCAATATTCCATTTGTAAATGGAACATCCGGACAACCCAGAATCAACACAACGAAAAAACCTGCTCATAATAACAAGAATAAAAGCAATGGCACGTAGCCCAACATTCCAGAAACCTAGTAGGGCCGAGGTAGTGGAAAAGAACACCAATACCTCTCCAAGCCCCTCTAAAATCAATAGAGCCCCAAATACTCAAATGAAAATATAAAGAAAACCATATGGCGATGCCGAAAAGGTATAAAGGCACCCCAAAAATAATAAATACACAGAATAAAGGATACAACACAAGGGGATATGCCAACAGCCTGACTCCCAAAAGAACAATGAATATACACAAGGATATCTACGAATAAAAGGAATAAACTACTGAAAACGTCCCAAGTCACCCGTACCATCACCGCCGTACGCGCCGTGCTGCATCCACCTGCAAACCTGAAAATGTTGTGTGGGGGGGGTGAGCAAAAAACCACGCGCTCACCATAATATCAAAACATCACACTCATAGCCGTCTATAAAATGCTAACCCGTGTGCATGCATCTATCCTAGGTCAAGCTATCGTCTCCCATGGCACCCCCGCCAATCTGAGACACCCAACAATAACCTCACAACTAATCTCGAAACTACTCAAGAGTCGTAAAACAACACAGATCATAAGATATATCTACTACTCGTATATACGCATGTCTAATCAATATATATATACATACACATATATATACATAAAGTCCCGTAAACAGCTAATCCTAGCACCTGGTGTATAAAAGCACCCAGTCGAATACACACTCTCGTCTAGGGATACAAGCAGAACTAACTATCTATTATACCGTGCACCGAGCACGCCACTCAAGATTCCTAGGAGGTAAGATCACTCACTAGGCCTACCAGAAGAGAAAAACCATAATCATGTCCACCATAAATTCATAATTCTTACACATCACCTCTATCAAATCATACCTAGAGAGTCTCACTCTCACAATTTCTATCTTCAATACACTCCAATGGTATCCTCAATACAGTCCTTTTTGTTTATAATATTTCGTGAACTAATCCATTCATCCCAAAGAAATACAGAAGGAAATATATAATCTCCACACTGGATTCGGTAACTAACCGAACTATCTCTAAATCACCCTGCCTATCGAGGCACTAAAAAGGGTACAGATCAACAAGGTCGCCTCTAACTCATATCACCTATAGAGGCGCAAGAAAGGGTTACTGGAGTCATTTAGTCCCAAACAGATGCCATGACCCTCGGGTTTTTAAAGAAAAATGTTGAACCCCGAAGGATTCAACCGTTTTTAAGGAAAAGTTAGGGCCCGGTCAAATCATATTTGGTTCCAATGCCTCCTAACCCAACCAAACACTAGGAATCGCACTATGTGTGCTTAACTTAATCTCACTTCTCTTACCCGAGAAGATCCACAGACAAACACGAATGATCATATTTCTTACCTTAAGGAATGAAACCTTAGAAACACATGTTCGGGTTAAAACCCAAAAAACAATAACAAGGGGAAAAGAACTACTAGAGTTCAACCGAATATCACCTCAAAGTCACATTCAAAATTATTTCGAAACAGGTTCTAAGACCTTTAACTTAATATAGGAACTTATAAACAAATCCTCAAAGGTTACCAAACCAACACCGGGATTCAAGCGTTCCTCGGAACAACTCGGAGGAATCTGAAACAATCAAACTCTAAAAACATATCTAGATCTCAAAACTGACCTCGAGTCTCAAGAACGAGACAAACCATGTCCAGAGTTCATTAACTTTACCAGAACATACAGGAAAGGAGATTTTCAAGGCACACGGCTAAAAACCATTTACTACTCGAAACACTTTTAAAGTGGAAAGGTGAACAACAAGCTCAAAATACACAAGTCAAGAGAAACAAGGTCAGACTAACGAGTCTTACCCGACCTTTAACCTGAACAACTCTCCCGACTACCGAAGTGGTCTAATAATCATCCAGTGATAACACTAATCACCAATCACAACCAAGTCTCAATATATGACTAGCCAACTCAACTCAACTTCACTCAAGGGGGAAACAATTAATTATCAAAACCTTTTTTCATCTATATCCACGTAACCACCTGGAACACATGACAACCATGGCTCTACTAATCCAGGTTTTAACATTATTACATTTCATTTCTTTTAAATTTTAAAAATCTTTAACCTTCAATCACACTGAATTAATTTCCACCATTTATAATAAAGTTACCAATATCATCAGTTTAATAACAGCAAATATCAACAATATAAAAGATTCATAAACGATCATATAAACGAATGAATGCTCAATATGTATGTCAATGCAATGACAATGCAACCCTAGCCACTAAAGGGTGAAACAAATATCCAGGAATCCCAAACCGTTCACTGCTGGGGCAACAAACCCACAACAGGAAGGGTGGGCGTCGCCAAAGAAAGTGTGGGGATCACAAGCCCGCCCGGGAACCGGCAAGTGAGGCCCAAGCCCTCACCCTCAAATGTCTAGAGAATTGAGAGTTACTAGTTCCCTGGTGCTAGACCACCCCTGGCCAGTTGTTACGACATTCCAAACGAACCAGACATGCACATGATATAAATGAGGCATGCAACGTGCACCGAAATAATATATATATATATATATAACATGGTGCTATATGAATGCCAAATGCCTCCATATGAATTTAATATGCTCAATAACACGGCATAAAAGCCAAGCAATCTCATACCACGCATGCTTCACAATTTCAATTATACAGTAAATAAAGTTCCATTCATCACAGAAATAATCGGGTTCTCAATTACCCAATCCTTATAGATTTTATAAGACAACATGCTTTTAATTTTATTCCCAATAATTATTTTCAAACTAATCAGCCTCAGGGAAAATTAGACAATTAAATTCACAATTTAATTTATTTATAATTTACGAGAAAATCATCAATGGAACTAAAATCAAGTCTATAACGTCCCTCAATACAAATCTGCCCCGCCCCCACTGTATTTTAATTTCAGTTACATATAATCCGGGGGCTAATTACAGGTTCTAATTTCACACAAAAATTATACAAAATCCTACTTTAAGTCCAAGGGTACTAAACCACCTATTTTAATCCAATTTAAGTAGGATTTAATTCTTAAAAATTTTCAGGGAATTAATTTATTTAATTTCCCATGGAATTTCTATTCCCAGCCTAATTTACTCGGTTATGGGTATTTTGTGAATTTTATAAAATTCTTAAATTCCATTTATCGCTTAGGAATTTAATTTCATGCTTTTATTATCCATAAACATACAACGGGGCAACTTAGCATTTTCTACGTACTATTAGTGAGTGCTAGATAAACATATATATATATAAAAATATATAATTCCCCACCTAATTTAAACGCTTACGAACAGTCCCGCCGTGAACAGTACCGGACATTAATAATGCTCGCCGCCCAAAGTTGTCCAAAAATTAATTCGAATATGTCGAAACGACCGCCTTACTGTCCTATTCAATATAGTTGCAACTCGTTAGTAATCGATAATTAAATCGGAACAAATCTACAAAAATCAAAACTGAAATTCATACCGAAAATATGAAATTCCCGGCAAACCGCTCAACGGTTTCGCACCAATTTCGGATATAACGTACACGGTACCGAGGCCGAGCTATCCTCCGAAAATCAGCCCCAACCGAGCCCAACTCGCCACTGAGTCAACCCGACTCAGTCCAGTCAACTCGGGACTGGTCGTCAGCACTACCGCTGCTGCGCGAACCACCGGCTGTCGCCACCTACAGTCGCGCCGACTACCACACAACCAACGCCGTCGTCATCCCCATGTCCGGTGAAATCAACTCCTAGCCGAAACCCCAAACCGAACACGAATCGGCTCGTCCCTACACGCGGCTAAAAGCCTCTTGTGCGACCACACCACCAGGCTCCGACCTTCTTGCTCACAGTTGCACCGCCAGTCATGGCCGCCAAGACTCGGCGTCACCACCTCTGCACCCAGCCGCCGCTCCACGCCGGCGACACCCAGCACCACCGGGTCGCAATCTCAGCTGCGACCCAGCCATCAGTCTCCGGTTCTCTCTCTCTATTTAACCGATCAATGTTGAAGACAAAGAATAGCAGGTCTGATGTTGAGAGAGAAGGATAGAGAATACATGTGTATGTGTCGTGAAGGAGAGGATAAAAAATTGGACCCTGTTTGATGAAGAGAACAGAAGCTTCGGGAATACTCAAGAATAATACAGATACCCACTTAGACCTGTCAATGGATCGGATTTTGATCCGAATCCGATCCAAATTCGATCCGATTAGCCGGATATGGATTGAAAATAAAATCCGATAATCCGATTAGGATCCGAATCCGATAATCCGATTTCTTAACAAATTGGATTTGGATTTATGTCATCCGATCCGATAATAACCCGATCCGATATAAAATATATATATATAAATATATGTGTATATTTTTATGTGTATATATTTAATATTGTACATGTATATAAATGTTAGTTGTTAATTATTTTATTATTTATTAATAATGATTGATCATAAATACAATTATTAAAAGTGTGAATAATTTAGTGTTTTAGTATTTATTGATTTTTGTATTTTTTTAATTAAATATTCGAATCAGATATTCTATAATGAAGAAATTCGAATATGAATTAACTAAGTGAAAATCCGTCGAATTATCGGATTCGGATCGGGAATTTTTGTCATCCTTATCAATAGACCTGTCAATAATTCGATTATGATCCGAATCCGATCCGAATCCGATATTAATCGGATATGGATTGAAAATAAAATCCGATAACCCGATTAGGATCCGAATCCGATAATCCGATTTCTTAACAAATTAAATTTGAATTTAACTGATCCGATCCGAATCCGATCCATTGACAGGTCTATACCCACTTACATATATATCTATCCGTATTATATATATATATATATATATGTCTCATTTCCTTTCCTGTAATCACCGAAGTGTGACTAAAGCATATATATGTGGGGTCTAATACATGTAACAATAAATAGAATGTATGTTACAAAGACTAATATGGAATCTGGTGTGTGGTGGTGGGATACCATGTGCCAACCGCCCCACTCATACTATGGTCATATTTAATTAATCCAAATATATAGTATATATACCCGATATATATATATATATATTCAATTGTCATCTACATAAATTAATACCACTCATTTAACACACATCAGGGTAAATAAACTTAGTTATTTATTTAGGATAAATAGAATACATAATTAAATTTTCAGACCTTATAGAAACCCAAATACTCAGCCAACGGCCAGTTAAGTCAATTTTGGAATAAAAATCCCCAAATAAAATCACACAAGCCCGAAAATATAAACGGAACGCCCAATAGTTAATATACTAATATAACTAGCTCGGGGTAAAAACCCAAATACCAAAACATTGAGTAAGTACATACGACTACAAAACACCTCAGCCAAACACATACGTATAAACATGAAAAACAAGCATAACAATACAAATACACATAAGCACGAGCAACTAAGCCATCTAATGCCACATCAATACACAGGGCATCAACACACAGAGCACGTACATACAAACATAAATAAAACAAGCGAAAGGACTATCAATACTCCTAAGCACGTCAGCTAAACAAGGCACGTACTAATCCCATAATCAGGGGAAACAAAAACGTCGAACCCTTAAAGCACTAACTACCGAACTCAAATCACTAAGTCGAAGCCCTAAACGTCAAGTGTCGAAACAAATCCATCTAGTCGATAACAAGAACACGCGTAAACGTTTCACCAAGTTCGAAACTACTAAACGTTATTGTCAAATCACATAGTCATCATTGATACTCCACAAAGTCGTTAAGGTGATGATCGCCAAGTTGCGCAATCGAATCCAAACGTAAACGCGAAAAATTTACTCGTAAAATACACAGAGTAACCATGACGTCATCACCGAAAATAAATCGGGAATAATTCAGAAAAAAGGAAAAATGAAACGGGGTGTTACAATTCTCCTCCCTATGTCTCTCTCTCTCTCTCTATATATATATACTCATATATGAAAATGTGTATATGTTTGTATATTGGTATGATTCAAAGTAATTTTAATTTTGATTCTTGTATTGTGGATTTTGAGCTTCTCAATTAATGTTCTTTGGTGATGCAAATTCGTTTTAGGGTTTGCAAGGGGTTGGTGATGCAAATTTAGTTTTTTTTTTTTGGTCGTGATGAAGAAAATGAAGTGGGGTTGGTGATGTAAGTTCAATTTTTCAGTTTTTTTTTTGGGCCATGATGAAGAAAACGAAGTGGCGTTGAAAAATATTAAAATAAAAAAGTACTAAATAAATTACACAAATTATTATTCAATACAATTATCATGGTCTGAATAATGAAGATAATGTTTTTGCTTAAAACATATAATCAAATGGGAAAACTACGTATAGGGAGAGTTAGGGAGGATAAATTATAAATTGATCAAATTTTAATTTAATTAATTACATATCAATCAACCTTTTTAATTATTTGTTCAAATTTTATATTTTATTTTTGAATCTTATATATATTTTTTGAATTTTATATATTTGTTTTGAATTTTATATGTTTTATTTTCAAAATTTATATATATTTTTGAATTATATATATTTTAAATTTAATATATATATTTCGAATTTTATATATTTGTTTCGAAATTTATATGTTTTTTCCAAATTTAGATTTGTTTTTTCAATTTTATATTTTATTTTTGAATTTTATATATTTTTTCGAATTATATATATATTTTTTCGAATTTTATATATTTGTTTTGAATTTTATATGTATGTTTTTCAAAATTTATATATTTTTTCGAATTTTATATATTTTTTTAAAATTTAATATATATTTCAAATTTTGTATATATATTTCAAATTTTATATATTTTTTCAAAATTTAATAAAAATGATAATGATAAAGTGAAACTTTTTTAAATAAAAAATTAAATTATTAAATTATTGGAGGGGTCAAATTGATAAAATACTATATTCTTGTTTTCAAACAACACTAGTTTATCCTATTGAGGATAATTAAGGTATTTATAAAAAAAAATTAAGATGATGTCATGGTTAAGGGGTGTAAATGATGAGAATCTCAAACCTGAAGGGGTGTAAATAAAATTAACCCAATAATTTATTAGCAACCAAACACACAAAAATAAAAAAATACATATACAAACCGATCCTCAAGGTGAAAATATGTTAAGTCTTGTATATCACAAATTCACAATGAATTGGAATCGTCTTTGTCCATATCAGGTGGTATCTGTATTGCTAGGAACGGTGGTGTTGCGAAGGGGTGTGTTAAGACTGATGAAGCTTTATGTCACGAGATTCTAATACATTACTTGTTAATGATGGATGCATATTTCAAGTATATATATGAGTGATATATTCATCTATACCATCTTATATATGCTACATATGTGCTATGGACGTGTGTTTGCTTATAACAAAGTTTTTTTCCACCTAAAGAATACATTTAATGATATAAACCATTAAATGTCTATCGATCCTCCTCTTTCAGAACATTACGGAACTGTTGGCTTCTGGAAGGATGGTGAGTTCCTTCTCTGTACTAGCTCCGGACAACTGGTGTTCTATAATTATGCCACTCGACAATATAAATATTTTCAAAGTAGAGGAAGAATTAATACCCTTGCTGAATGCTCTCGCGTGCATACGAGGGAAGTTTAGTTTCGATCATGGGAAAAAAGGAATAGATGTTTCGAATGATTTACTAGTTATTATTTAGTTGCATAAATCATAAATCATATCTACTTCGAGTTACTTAAATAAATTGCATCAATTTTTTTATTTATTTTTGTTAAACTCACAAGTGCCGGCATTTCTAAGTTACATCGAGATCATTATGACTCACTCTTGTAATTTAATCATTCTTCTATATAATGTTTAATGAAAATCAGGTTTGTCCACTTGAAATTGATGTCTTTGTTCTTGGTTGTTTTCTGATATTTAAATACTTTTATCTATGGCAGTGGTGCAAAAGACATAACACAATGTGAGTAGAGAAGAATTACATTACATGTCCAATACATTACGTTGGTGACTTTATAATATACTCCTCCGAATACTGATACACCCCATGAGCTTTGACAATATTATTAATAAGTTCCATAATGAGTACTGTTTTACCCACTCCAGCTCCCCCGAACAGACCAATTTTTCCTATTTCTCTTAAACTAAAATCCAACATACCAAATATCTTCATTCTCTGATAAGCTTAATATATATATATATATACAATGACTTGACTTCCCATAAAATTCATATCCTTATAATATTCAAGTTGGTAACTATTACAGAAACTATATAACGAAAGGTGGTTCCATCAGCTTCAATAATGTAACTACCACGTCGTTGGAAAAACTGCTGCATGTGGATTCGATGGGTGTTAGTTACGAGAGAAAAGAAAAAAAAGAAGAAATGATAACAATAATACTATATTTATGTTTGGATAGATTATGAAATAAAAGAAAAGAAATGATAATATTTGTGTTTGAATAAGTCAGTGGATGGAAAAGAAAAGAAAGTATAATATCCAAATTACCGCCATACCCTTTGTGTTTAATATTAAGATTTGTAAACTTTTGTAGGTTATGGATGATTTGGTGCTCGACTGCTTTCACATTCCATGTAAACTGAAAGGACTGATAGTGTATTTACCATATTATGGTTTTGTCATATATATACATTTATCTTCAAAACATTGAAACATTGAGTTATATTTAATTATTTACTTATTTATTTTGAGAATATTAAATTTTTGGAGCATCATGACACTGATTGTCCTTTGTGAGTTTGGACTGTAAGTATTTCACACGTGATGTTACATAATCTCCCTGAAATTGAAAAGTGATTTTTTCTTTTTATTTCAATAATATAAAAATTATCTATGAGCGAAATGATAATTTTAGAACAAAAATATACAAATTGTATATAACAAGAAGGTAAGGTTTTTTAGAAGAAAAAAGTGAGAGAGAATGATTTAAGAACTTTGAAGAGTAAGGTAAAAATTTAATGATTAGAGAAGATGGTAGAAGAATAGAGAATTTGTAATTATGTATATATATATATCTTGGGGAAAGAATTATAAATCCTAAACTTTTCACATCAATGTTTCACACCCATAGTATCGTTAAATTGGTAAGGTTTTAAGAATTTAACATTAATTTTGAGATTTTACTACTAAGCCTTTATCATTCCAAATATCAAAGAGCACACCATGAAAAATATGAAGGCTTTTCATTTTATCTGCTTGACAAATGAAATGATTTTTATTTGGAAATGAAATGATATGCTATGCCTTTTAACGGCCCTATACCCTAAAGTCCAAAATCCATGGCCTACCCACCACAAGAGATATCTCATGTCTAACATACCCAGCAGGCCAGCATGAATTTTTTTTTTGTTTTTTTTTTTAATTTTTTTTTATGGAAATAGATATGCATACATAAGATCAGATACAGATTGATGGATCATTAAATATTAGCAGACAATTCAGCTAATTATGTGTCATTTAGAACAATTTTGGAGAACTGAAAAGGTCAACAACAAACCTTTGATTATTTGTTAATTTTAGTTATTTTGATTTTCTAACACAATTTTATATTGAGTTGTATTTAATTTTATTTGATGCAAAGTTAAAAAGTTATAAATATTATTGTTTTATATTTTTATTCGATACAAAGTGTTAGAATAAAAGTGTTAGAATATATAAAGGCCTAGGTCCAACCCTTTTTATATTGTCATATTCTCCACTCTCCTACCTAAATTAAGTTTACTTGTTCACCACATCCTTTCCCCTATATATAGGGTTCATCTTTATTGTAATTCATATACTATAGAATACTTTCAATACACTTCAATAATATTCATTCATCTCTTTATTCTTCTTTATTGTCTTTATTATTTTCTTCATATTATCAAAACATCCTTTCTTCTAACATGGTATCAGAGCTATTTGATTCTTGGTAGTTCCTTCCGCTTAGCGTTATCTCTATCGGGGATGACACTTTATCTCTCATCCCCGGCGGCGATCTTCAATTAAAACCCTAGACTCTCAATCTATCTCTACTCCTATTTTTCTACCAAACCCTAATTTGGTTCTTCTCTTTTTTCTCTTCTAATCTTTTCGTTCTTGGTCCCCATGGCGATGCTCCAACTCCAACAACAACACCAACATAACTGATCCAAACCAAAATCAGCTACCCACCCACCGCCTCTTCAAAACCTCTTTCTCTCTCTAGGGTTTTTTAAACTTAAACTTTTTTTCTCTCTTTCTACAACCATACACAAACACCATCTTGATCGTTCTCAGAATCCGACCAATTCGTCACTGCCAGTCGCTTATCATCGTTGTCTGCTCATCGTCGCCATTTGTCATCGCCGAGAAGATCTCTTCTCCGCCACTGTCACAGATCATTTCTTTGTCATCACCGCGGGTCACTCTCTTTTTGTTTCATGCCCCTATCTGCATCTTATTCGTCACCAACATCAAGCCCTGCAACTTCGTCTTCATCCATCGCAGCAAACCAATCAGAATCAGAAACTCGTCAGAATCCAGGTACTCGGTAGTTCCTTCTTCGAGTACTCGGTAATTCTTTCTTCGAGTACTTGGTAATTTATCCACCGAGAACTCGGTTTCGGCTATTGTTCTTCTAGTTTCTCGTGAAACTCGTCACCACTTCACTTCGCCATCATAGTAAATCTCATCTCATCCGTTTAGGGAATTAGACCCGTTTAGGGTATCTCATCCGTTTAGGAAATCAGACCCGTTTTGGGTAATCTTAACTCATCCGTTTTGAAAAACCTCATCTTATCCGTTTTGAAAAATCAAATCTCATCCGTTTTGGAAAATCTTATCTCATTCGTTTTTGAAAATTTCATCTCATCCATTTAGGGGAATCAGACCCATTTTGGGTTCTTTCTATCTTATTTTCTAATCTCATGAGAAAATCTAATCTTATCATCGATCAATTATCTCTCTTCTCTCGATTGATCTTCGCCTCAGAATCAGAATCAGAATCAAGATCAGACTCAGAATCAGAATCAAAATCACCCAAACGAACGTCAAATTTTCAAGAATTGGTTTCCAAACTCAAGTTGGTATCTTATTTCCCAACTTGAGTTTGAGGGGGGTGTTAGAATATAGAAAGGCCTAGGCCCATCTAGATAACTAGGACCAACTCATTTTATATTGTCTTATTCTTCACTCCCCTACCTAAATTAGGTTTACTTGTTCACTGCATCTTTTCCCCTATATATAGGAGTCATCTCTATTGTAATTCATATACTTTAGAATACTTTCAATACACTTCAATAATATTCATTCATCTCTTTATTCTTTTTTATTGTCTTTATTATTTTTTTCATATTATCAAAACATCATTTCTTCTTACACAAAGTACTAAAGTTAGAACATAATTTCGTTATAACATTTTATAGGAAGAGAATAAATAAATGAATTTTGAGCCGTTGGAATAAGAGAAAAGTTATCTGAGGCTAATGGTTCAATTACTTCCTCTCATTGCGGTTTTACTTTGGTTTGTTATTTGTTATTTTATAAAACTCCATTCACTCATATATATAACATATATTTATATGACTGTTTTTTTATTTTGTTTGTTTCTGATCATAGTCTAATGAGTTGTGTGTCAATATATAAGGTGATTTGATGTAAGTGACAATTTTTCTGATTTGAATTAAGAACCAAATTTCATTACTCTATGAGTACCTGAATCTGACCTGTTTAAAATAAACATTATAACATTTTACTATCTTGGCAATGAAAGTAGTTGAAGAATTTTTATAAATTTAAATTCTGTTATGCTTGGAAGTATTAAATTAAGGTGATGGAATTGAAACAGATGGGGGAAATAGAAGATTTAACTAAAATTTTAAGGTAATTTTGTTTTCCTAATTTCAATTTTAAGGCAAGAAATTACTGAGATGTGGGTTGATTTCCATTCAGCTGAAGAGTAATAATGCTGACTGAAAGAAGTGATATATATAAAGTTCAGTATATAACTGAATCAAAATCAAAGCATATTTGACATGTACACTGTAAAGTATTGTCTATAAATGAGAAATTTTTATTGTAAACAAAGGAAAATTTGAATATATAGGATACATACATTAACTCTACAGATTCTCTTGCTAATCACATTATTTTATGGAGGAGTCTGCAATTGTTTCGATTTCTGTTTCCGAAAACAGTAAGTTTCTGATGGTGAGTCTTGGTAACCAATGGGACAATGACCGAGCCGTTGAAGTATAGAGGACAAAAGCTATCAATATATATATAATTCATTCCCGCTTTGGTGGTTTTCAGTCTGATTTCATTGCCAGTGGTAGCGAGGACTCTCAGGTACCTTCAACATGAACTGCCTTTTGAGTCTGTTGTATAGGTGTGATCATATGATTGAACTGATACTCTAGATTAAATGCTCACATACATCCACTAATTGAATTCTTTCTAATTATTCCAAAACAATTAAGAGATAGATCGACTCAGATTTTAACTTATAGGTCGATTCGAGTGAAATGCGTGTCTAGAACATCCTTAATAAGCGTAATTAGAGAATTAGAATATTAATTCACACACAACTTAATTACATGTATGGTACTTAGAAGGAAACTAGAGAATATTTTTTTAATACATATATCTCCCTGAAGATATTAATATAAAAGGTACACTTCATATTCTTCTGCCTTATTACTCTCAGATTCGATGAAACACAAGTAATTAATTATTCAATTCATCACTATCTATACAGTTCCGCAAACACAAACACGTAACCAGGCTTTTGATTTTAACCTCACTGGGTCAGCGTAAAAAAAATTCCTATCAGAAAACCAAATTTAACTACTTTAAAATTATGGAATAAAACTAAAATATCATCCTCTTATTCACCAAAAGGCAGAAGTTGAAAAGAATGCTTTAATTTTATTATAGTCAATTTTTTATTTTTATATATATTCGCGTCATTGAGGCATAAGCTACAACTTCTAATTTGGCATAGTTTAATCTGGCTAATTAAACAATAACCAACTTTACACCTCTAACGTACCCTAATATATAGTTTTCTTTGAAACGAGCAAGAATATCATGTAAAAAAAAAGAAAGTCAAACAACAAATTTTCCAGATTCTGGAAAAGACAAAAATGACAAAATCAGAAAAAAAAGCAAAAGCAAAAACAAAAACAATAGTATTAATTTCTCTATTCACGGATAAAAATCTCCTTGAGGTGGTTATTCCATAGTGACTTCTTGTTGTAGCAGCAGTTGTTTTTCTTCTTTCTTCAGGAGATTCTGTGATGGAACACGTTTTTTGGGAAGATTTTGTGATGGAACCATAGTTCGCGGTATCTTTTGAAATCGTTACGTATCGCCCGGCCGTTAGAGTAATACCGCAACCCATACTGAAATTGAAACCGCAATGGCCAACTGTTGAACAATTTTCATTGAGATATTATGAACCGTCTTAACAAGGCCTTGAAGTATCAAGAGATGGACATACTGACTGGTTGGATGCGCTTAATGTTAAGTGGCTGGAAGGGTTCCAGGGAAAGTGTGTGTAGAGTAGCCACCTCTGCACACACTGGTCGGGAGTTGGAGCCGCTTCCCTGAGGAGATCAAGGCAGGTTGAAACCAATTGGTATGTATTGATAAAAGGTGTACTTTGCTTGGGGCGTTCCGCAACACAAGATAGTGCAGCCCCATGCAAGGTAGTATGGCTGGCCAAGCCTCCGTGTGTCGGTGCGTGCGGGGTGTGAGGCACCGCGCGGGAGTTGGCGCACAGAGGCGTTAAAGTCCGTGACAAGTGGTATCAGAGCCAGAGTGAGTGTCCCTGATCGTGCTACGCCAAGCACCCACTTGGATGTAACCTCCGGGGGGGGGGGGGGGAGATATTATGAACCGTCTTAACAAGGTCTTGAAGTATTAAGAGATGTGCATGCTGACTGGTGGATGCGCTTAATGTTAAGTGACTGGAAGGGTTTCAAGGAAAGTGCGTGTAGAGCAGCCACCTCTGCACATACTGGTCGGGAGCTGGAGCCGCTTCCCCTAAAAGACCAAGGCATGTCGAAACTAGTTGGTATGCATTGATAAGAAAGTGTACTTTGCTTGGGGTGTTCCGCATCACAAGATAGTGCAGCCCCATGCGAGGTAGTATGGTTGGCCAAGCCTCCGTGCGTGCGGGGTGTGAGGCGCCGCGCGGGCATTGGCGCGCAAAGGCGTTAAAGTCCGTGACACCAACCATGGTGAAATCGAAACCGCAATGGCCAACCATGGATGGAACACCGATAAATAATCTAGTACAATCCTGAAGTATGCATAACGCAAAAAACCCCACACATATTGAATTACTAATTCCCTCACTGTGGTGCGCTTCCCTTTGACACAGATATGGAGTGGCAACACACACAAACGAAACCACGAAGAAGTCAACGAACTCCCCACAACGGCTACGAAGAATATCCATCAACACACCAAAAACACGCTCCATATCTAGAGTACTCATGCTGAAACCAAAAACCCTTGATTTATTAAACATCTATATCTCCATATATGTATTATATATATATAGGCGCGGAATGTAATAGTAGAGTCCCTCTTTTACTTGGAAATGGAATTATGTTAGGAAAGTGTGTCAAAATTTCTATTTTAATTAGGTTTTCTATTTCATATTTTAGAATTGTATTATATAAGGTGATTTTTTATTAGAGAAGTGTTTTATTATTCGACGACTTGTAATCCTTGTACAACAAAAAAATTGAATTTTCTTGTTCAACAAGGAATGGAGTTTAACTCTACAAATAAAGACTTAGGTTTTGGGTTGAGACTTGTGTACACGTAAATATTATGTGTTATTGTTTGAAATTGGAATTAATTCGTAACAAATTAATGGTACAAGAGATAAACAAGGAATTATGACACTGCTTACCATCCATAACCACGTCATTGCTTTATATTTTAGATTTTGTATATTACTTGTAAATTTTATTTTAAATTCAAACCAAATTGTATTTGAATTCCATAACTACCCTTCAATAATAACACATCATTCAATAATAGCACATGGATCTCATTGTGTTTAAATTGTATCACTAAAAACTAATTAAATTGGACTGTATTTAAATACACCTAATTGTACTTGAACTCAATTACTAAATTCAACACTAATAAATTTAATTGTATTCAAATTCCATCACTAAAATCCAATTTAAAATTGATTATATTAGATTATATTAATTATAAATTAAAAACCTAAACTAATCATAGTTTAAAAGTTTAAATTATGTTTTGCTTATCATATTCTATTTTCTAATCATATACATTGTATTATCATTTAATTATACACTGATATAGTATTATAATCCTAACTGTATTATAAGAAGTGTTTATTACATGGGGAAAACAAAAATTACCCACACACATGCAACAATACCCAGCAAAATCAGATCAATATAAACATGCAAATCTAGTAATTGATTTAACATAATCATATAAATATGGATTTTACAATTTTCGTATACTTACCAATCGCAATATAGATAAATTAACGTACATTCTTGGTGTTGTCCTTATATACATAAACATATATTTTCATTATTAAGCAAAAGAGAAATCTATATATATATATGATTCTTGTTTTTTCACTTGCCATAAAATTAAACTAAAAACATGTAAGCCAAACATGCCCTTGAGAAATCAAATCATTAGTTGTACAAAATTAATCAATTTCCTGTGATTTTCTTACTGGGTTCGTTTGGTTAACTATATAACCGGTTCTATTCATTTATTTATTTTTGTGTTGCTTTGTAACAGTACTTTTATCTGCATCACATCAGAATCAAAGCATATTTGGCATGTACACTGTAAAGTATTGTCTATAAATGAGAGATTTTTATTGTAAACAAAGGAAGATTTGAATATATAGGATACATACATTAACTCTACAGATTCTCTTGCTAATCACATTCTACATTCTAGGTATTATTTTGACTTCTTATATGCTCTGCTCTTTGAATCCTTGTGTTAATTTATTAGACATTTTCACACACATTTATATATGAAAATTTCCTAATCAACACCTACCCACTGTTCTATGATGACTTTGTTGTAAATCACTTGAGATGATTGTAATAACCTAGGATACACTCAAATATATGAAACACCACAATTTTTTATTTCAAACACAAAACAAAATACAAAGTTTCTCTCGACTCTCACACTATATTTCTTTCTAGCTTCTTGCTCTTATATCAATACAATACCATACATCTATATATAGAATTGAAATACATAAACTGATAAAGAAAATCTTAGTGGCAGCCATTCTTGACTTTGGAAGATATGAGCGTGAACAACGCACGCATGGTGTTGTGCAACAAAATTTGACCTTTGGTGCATGCATGTGAAGCTGGATGATCATTATCAAGTTTACTTTTCAACATTCTCCCTTTAACTTGATTCTCCACACTTCTGCATTCCTAACATCATCTTCAGTCTGTTGAACATGTCTTGCTTCAATGGCTTTGTAAAAATATCTGCAATTTGATCATTTGTCTTGCAAGATATTAATTCCACTTTTCTGTTCTGCACATGCTCCCTGATGAAATGATACCGTGTATCAATATGCTTGATTCGTTCATGGAAGACTGGATTCTTTGCAAGTGCAATTGCTGAACGATTATCAATGAAAATCTCTGTAGGTTTTTCTTGTGGAAGCACAAATGCTCCAACACATTTCTCAACCAAATAGCATGACACAGTTGAGCTGGCTGCTACTTATTCAGCTTCGCATGATGATAGCGTTATTATCGGTTGTTTCTTGGATGACCATGTGAATGCTGTAACTCCAATAAATAACACAAATCTAGTTGTGCTTTTTCTTTCATCCAAATCTCTACCCCAATCACTATCTGAATAGGCAGTGAATCTTAATTCATCAGTTGAGGTATATAGCAAACCATCATTGATCATACCTTTGATGTAGTGGAGTATTCTCTTTGCAATATTTAGGTGTGATTGATCTGGTTCCTCCATGTATCTACTGATCAATCCAACTCCGTAAAGTATATCTGGTCTAGTACAAGTCAGGTACCGAAGACTTCCAACTAAACTTTTAAAGTATGTTGGATCAACATTTCCTCCGTTTTCATTCTTTTTATGTTCCACGCTGCTTTCCACCGGAGTTGATACTGGATTGCTTGATTCCATTCTGAACTTCTTGAGAATCTCCTTTGCATATCTCCTTTGGCAGATTGAGATTCCTTCAGCATTATGCTTCACTTCAATTCCAAGAAAGTGTGACATTAGACCTATGTCTGTCATCTCGAATTCTTGAATCATGGTTTTCTTGAACTCTTCAAACATGGCTGGGTTGTTTCCTGTGAAGATCAAATCATCAACATACGGACCTGCAAATAGTACACTTCCTTCTGGACCTTTCTTCAGGTACAATGGATGTTCATATGGACATTTCTCGAACCCATTATCATGGAAATACTTGTCAATTCTTGTATTCCATGCACGTGGAGCTTGCTTCAGTCCATAGAGAGCTTTCTTCAACCTGTACACCTTGTCTTCATGTCCGTCATTTGTATATCCCAGTGGTTGTTCGACATAGATTTCTTCTTCTAGAAATCCGTTCAGAAATGCTGACTTCACATCAAGTTGGTACAACTTCCATCCATTCTGAGCAGCAATAGATATCATCAGCCTGATTGTCTCTAATCGGGCAACAGGAGCAAATACTTTACCATAGTCTAGTCCTTGTATCTATTTGCAACAAGGCGAGCTTTGTATCTCTGAACTTCACCTTTTTCATTCTTCTTTGTCTTGTAGACCCATTTGACTCCAATAGGCTTTTGACCTTTTGGTAGACTACACAGCTCCCATGTGTCATTCTTGTCTATGGCCTTGATTTCTTCATCCATTGCTGACTTCCACTTCTTCTCTTGGATGGCTTCTGTGAAGTTGACAGGATCACTATCCAGAAATAAGCATAGCAAATTCTGGTCTTGATCTTCTTCAGTAGCTTCATATATTTCCCTCAGGCTTCTCATTTTTTTGGGTCTTTCACTTGATCTTTCATCTGGTGATGATGATGATGAAGGATCATTTCTTGCAGGTACAAGAGATTGATGTGGTAGAATTTACGGCTCCATTGCAATTTCTTTTTCTACTTCTTCATCTTCTTCGAGTACAAGCTCCTTGGTTTTTCCATCTTCATTCTGGTCCTAGCTCCAAACTTCATTTTCTTATAAGATCACGTCCCTACTCATAATTACTTTCTTGGTGATGGGATTAAACAACTTATATCCCATTGTTCTGTCACCATAACTGATAAAGATACATTTTTGTCCTTTGTCGTCAAGCTTGGTTCTTCTGGCTTCTGGGATCTTTGTGTAACCAATACACCCAAAAATTCTGAGGTGATTTACACTTGGCTTGTATAAACTCCAGGTTTCTTCAGGTGTCTTGAATTGGAGTCTTCTGGTTGGACACCTATTCAGCAGATAGACAACACAAGATACCGCTTCAGCCCAAAATTCCTTGGGCATTGACTTTCCTTTCAGCATACTTCTAACCATGTCCAAGATCGTGCGATTCTTCCTTTCAAAAACACCATTTAGCTGAGGTGTATAGGATGGTGTTTATTGCTGTCGGATGCCGTGCTCTTTGCAGTAATTCTAGAATGCATTCGACATATATTCTCCTCATTGATCTGACCGCAACGTCTTGATATTGTAGCCGTTCTGCTTCTCAACAAGAGCTTTAAACTCCTGGAACTTGTCAAATACTTATGATTTCTTCTGTAAGAAATACACCCATGTTTTTCTGCTATAATCATCAGTGAAGGTAAGAAAATACATGATATTTCCATATGATACTGGCTTCAATGGACCACACATATCTATATGAATGAGTTCCAGCAGATTTGTTGATCGCCATCTGACTTCTTTAGCAAAGCTCAGTCTGTGATGTTTCCCAAGTACACAACATTTACGTACTTCATTAGGACGGTTGATGTAGGGAAGTCCCTTCACCATCTGCTTGCTTGCGAGCAGCTTCAGGCCCTCAAAGTTAAGATGTCCGTATCTCAAATGTCATAGCCAGTCCTTGTCTTCAACAACTACATTTAAACACTTCATTGCATCATGCTGGATGTGAATATGAAACATCCTATTCTTTGACATCTTTATCCGGATAATGAGATTTTCATTTGTATCTTTAATTGTTAGACACAAATCCTTCATGCTGATGTCGTAGCCTTTCTCCAGGAGCGGTCTGAGTCTCAAAATATTGTTCTTCATATCTGGAACATAGTAAACATTGGATATGAAGTCATGATCTCCATTCTTGAGCTTGATCAGAATATTGCCCTTTCCTTTTATTGGGATTTATGTGAAATCACCAAATGAGATTTGCCCTTGCCTCGTCTCGTCAAGCTCGACAAACATGCATTTTGTTCCACACATGTGATTGTTGGCTCTTGAATCTAGATACCATATACCTTCATCATCGATATTTTTATTTTGAGCCATCAGCAACATTGATCTCAACTCATTTTTCTCTTTATCGGCAAAATTTACTTGTTCGCCTCCTTCAGTAAATGCCTTTCCTCTGCATTAATTGCTGTAGTGTCCATACTTGTTGCAGTTATAGCATTGCACATTGCTTTTGTCATAATTCTGGCGATTATTGAAGTAGCTTCCAGGGCCTCGTCCTCGCCCTCGTCCTCTGAAAGATTGATTTCTTCCACCTTGATTATTTATTTCGGTATTGAAATTGGTTCTTCCACCGCCACCTTTGGATCCAACACCTCATCCTTGATAGCCACGACCTCTACCTCGACCTCTTTGTGAATTTCCCCATCGCTCTTTTTTATTTTCTTTAAACGTTAGATTTGACTGAAGGGCTTGCTCTAGAGTACGTGAGGTGTTCTTCTTATTGATTCTTTGTTCGTGAATTTCTAGTGTGGCCATCAGCTCATCTACTGTCATTGCATCGAGGTCCTTTGATTATTCAATAGTAGCAACTACATGCTCGAACTTTGAGTTGAGGGAGCGCATAATCTTTTCAAGCACACGAATATCTTCAATCTTGTCGCCATATCTTCTGATTTGATTCACAATAGTCAATGTTCTGGTAAAGTACTCAGAAATTGACTCCGTGTCTTTCATTTGCAACAGTTCAAATTCACCCCTTAGAACTTGGAGTCGAACTTTAACTATTTTTTCAATTCCTCGATGTGCTTTACGAATAATTTCCCATGCTTGCTTGGCGGTGTTGACGGCTGAGATCTTTTCAAAACTTGTTTCATCGACATTTTGATAAAGCAGGTACAATGCTTTCTTGTCCTTCTTTCGGGCTTCTTTGGGCACGACCTTTTGGGTCTCGCTCAATCGATCTTCATTTTTTTTTGAAACTGGCTCGTCATAACCGGTCTCGATAAAGTCCCATAAATCTTGTGAGGCAAGAAAGACTTTTATTTGGATAGACCAATTCTCGTAATTGGTTTTTATCCAAGCGCGGAAGCTGAGGCTGAAAAAAATTGCTAGAGGACGCCATCGGATTTACTTAAACACTTGAGGTGCTTATTTATGAAAATCGGTGTTGAATCTGGTCAAACCAATCAGACAGTTGCGTCCGGAGTATTTTGTTTAGTCATAATTGACTATTCATTTGCTCCAATCAAAGTTAAAATGAGTCCGGAACGGACAAAATACCAACGAGGGGCAAATTGGTAATTTTTCAGGAATTTGTTGACGTGGCACTGTGCTGACGTAGAGGATGACGTGGCACTATGTTGACATGGCAACGATTAACGTGTCACTATGTTGACGTGGCAACGACTGACGTGGCAAAGGGATGACGTCACGATGACGTGGCAGCGCGTGGGCGCGTGTGGCGCGTGGATGCGCGTGGGCTTCACGCGCGTCCAGAGGTTGAAGACAACTCAGGCGTGTGGCTCCACATGGGCTTCACTCTCCGTCTTTGTGGTGGTGCGTGCGGGAGCGTGTGGAGGAATTTGGTCGCGTTCTTTTCGCCGTTGCGTTCCTGCGGAACAAGGAAGCTATATCTATGCTTAAACTTGTGGTTTGAACACTTGTGGCTCACGAATAGGCTTTGAAAGGTTCGGCTCTGTTTTTGTTCTTCACTTCTGGGCTTGCTCAAGCTTCACCAAGCTCTGATACCATGTTGTAAATCACTTAAGGTGATTGTAATAACCCAAGATACACTAAAATATATGAAACACCACAATCTTTTATTTCAAACACAAAACATAATACAAAGTTTCTCTCGACTCTCACACTATTTCTTTCTAGCTTCTTGCTCTTATATCAATACAATACCATACATCTATATATAGAATTGAAATACATAAACTGACAAAGAAAATCTTAGTGGCAGCCATTCTTGACTTTGAAAGATATGAGTGTGAACGACTTCGCATGGTGTTGTGCAGCAAAATTTGACCTTTGGTGCATGCATGTGAAGCTGGATGATCATTATCCAGTTTACTTTTCAACAGACTTATGAACAAAATGACCCAAAGCTTTCACCACCAACTCAAATGCTGAACTTGATATATATCACATGTCATACTGGCATCACTTCTGCTGATCTGGATTTTGTTGTTGCGAGTTCATCTCCCTCTTCACTCTCTGCAATCAAAATACCACAAAAATAAAATAAAATCTATCAGTATCATATTGCGCCATTATAGCTAAAACTATTGATAAGCGAAGCATAACTATGTCAGTATTAATTGTGTTCTTCCAGGCCTTCTCCATTTCGTCGAATACCACATCTATGGTTGGTCGACCTTTGCTTGAACCAGCAACACACAGCACTGTAATTTGCAATATGGACTCGAAGTCCTCATAGTTAACGCCACTCAACCGGGAGTCTATAAAATCTGTTAGCGGGCGTTTACCAATACTGACATCCTTTGCCTGCAAAAGAACAGTCCTAAAACTAGTCACTATTTGTCCCTATGATATACCTATATTTATACATGTGGGTTTGTATATGAGGAAATAGTTGTACCTTTCTTGTGAGTTGGTCTCGGGCATCAAGATCAAGCTCAATTACTTTCTGTCCTGATAGAAGTTGCAAAGCTACAATGCCAAAGCTGTAGACGTCGCTCGCACAGGTCAGCTTAGCATTGCTTACGTATTCAGGGTCCATATAGCCTATGGTGCCTATGGTGCCTCTAACATCTGTAAATACTTTGCTTTCCTCCATCACCAGCATCCTCGCCAGCCCAAAACCAGAGAGCTTGGGTTCCAAATTCTCATTCAAGAGGATATTTGTAAGCTATGAAAGTAAGCATATGCAACTAGGTTAGAGGCTTTTACCAGAACCATAAAAAATATCAAAACTCATACTCACATCCCAGTTCTGAAAGAGATGCTATGTAATTAAAATGTATAAATAGAGTATTTTCAAATGTGTATGATAATAATGGCATAGTTACATATTACTAGCACTGTAACCTAGGAATTTTCTTAAAAATTGTACATGCATGCATTTGATGTCAAAACACAATTGAGTGAGAACACATGAAGTTGTCAAGGAATTCCATAATTTATATTGATAGTGTTAGAGTATGATTCATTTCCTTGCGTGAAAAGTAAACTTGGGCAACAAATATCTCTATTTGATTGGAGATTGTTATATTTGGTGACTCTTTTCTTAAGGGGGAATATAACTTAGCCACCAAGCAATCCTTAATTAGGTAGGAGATTAATTCTCAATTGGATTGATTGACTTGTCCTCCACTCTAGCCTCTCCTATAAATATATGTCTAACCTATTGTATTATTTATACCTTATCAAAAAGTGAGAGTCAGAACAGACCGGCGCCAGAGAGCCACAATAGGCCGGTACCGGTGTGAGTGAAACACCTAGGGCGAGTGAAGCACATGCGAGCGCAGAGGGTGCACAGAGATAAAGAGAAGAAGATATACAAAGTAGTATTTCTTGGTGTGAGTGAAACACTGTGTGAGTTGTTGATCTACTGATCATCATATTGTAATTCTCTCATTGATAGTGAAATAGTGTTCTCCGTGGACGTAGACTGATTTGGCTGGACCACGTATAAATCTTTGTGTCGGTGTGTGTGTGTCATTTTGGTTGCAATTGTTTATGTGTGTTTTCGGTTCGGTCTTGGGCGGGTGTAAAAATCCTAATAAGTGGTATCAGAGTTTTCGGGTTGAAGCAGATCCGGAAAACCCGCAAGTTGGTCCAGATCCAAAAATTTCAGTTGCTCGAAATCAAAATCCGAACACACGGTTAGATTCATCTCATCGAGACGAAGCCGGCATCGTAAACCGTGTCGAAATCAAAGTTCGGACGCGCCCGGAATCGCAGTCCAAAGTTTTACCGAAAAACTCCCGAGTTGCTATAGTACCGCGTCGTTACAGTACCGGAGGTCCGGAGTTGCTACAATGACATCAACTTTTGTATTTTAGTGCTGATTTGTTTTTTGACCTATTTTTTACGTGGTCGGAACCATTTTTAAGGTTTTAGATCGTTCCGGATGCAACCGTGCAATCAGTTTTACATGATTCGACTCCAAACATTTTGGAAAGGCTTAGTGGGAGCTATGGGAGAATAAAATATAAGAATGATCAGTGACGATCATGTGATCACTTTTAGTGAAGATAAGTGGAAGATTTTCAGGGGGGCTATGACTATAACACGAGGAAATAAAGAAGGTACACTCTACACAACCACCAATTTTAGCACAATGATTGCAATTGTAGAAGGTATAGAGGATCACAACTTGTGGCACCAGAGGCTAGGTTATATGAGTGAAAAAGAGCTCGCGGTTATGCTCTCGAAGGAAAAACTACCAGTGAAATTGATTGACATCGACTTCTGTGAGTGTAAGCAGAAGATAGATAGTTTCCAGAGTAACAACAGAAGTCTCATAGTGGAAAAGCTTGAGCTAGTTCACATGGGTATCTAGGGGTCAGCAACTGTCTCATCTCTTGGCGGAAAGTCCTATTTCGAGACTTTCATTGATGACCATTCCAGGAGGATATGGGTTTACTTCTTGAAACATAAATATGAGGTGGACGATGTGTTCAAGAAATGGAAAGTCATGGTAGAGAACGAGACAGGGTTGAAGGTAAATAAACTGAGATCCGACTTTGGTGGAAAAAACGAAGACTCTGAGTTCAAGAATTTTTGCTATAAGGACAATATCAGATTAGAGAAGACTGTTCCAAGTACACTATAGTAGGATGGCGTAACAAAATGTATGAACTAGAAAGTGACTGAGATAGCCAAAAACATGCGTATTCAGGCATGATTGCCGGAACTGTTCTGGGCAGAAGCAATCAGTACAACATCGTATCTTATAAATCGTGATCCATCAGTACCATTGGAGCATAAAATACCAGAAGAGGTATGGAGCGGTAAAGCACAGAGTGATCCTGTGTATGTTGAGATAGAAGATGTTCTAGACAGTGAGAGTCCTCAGTCAGAAGAACATATTACAGACAGCAATACTCAACAGGATGATACACCGCAGACTCCGACTCCTAATTCTGTGTTTAGGAGGACTTCACGACCGTATGTGCTGAATCAGAGATACCTGAATTATTTGTTACTCACCGATGAAGATTAACCAGAATGTGATTATGAAGCATGCATGCAGTGCAACAGATGCGAGCTAGTGGGAGCTTGCAATGGAAGATAAGATAAAGTCCCTTATCTCCATCAAGACATGAAAGCTAATCGAGTTGCTGGTAGGGAAGAAAGCTCTCCATTATTCGGTTGTGAAACTGAATACTATTCATTCAAGCATTGTTGTAGTAGAGGTTTTACATATAGAGTTGTTAGATGGAAAAATTGCTTTTTTCCAAGGTGACCTAAAAGAGGAGTTTTATATGCAGCAACCGGAAAGTTTCTCGGTGAAAGGGGAAAAAAAGACAGACTCGATAAAGTTTACAAGGCAAAGTCAGAAGCGACAGTGGTTGCAAGACAGTGTGGACAAAAGCAATAGAGGTCGCAGGTTCTGTAGAAAGCTATATATTGCTCATGCATTGGGAGCTATCAGCATGGTCATGTTGACTAAAGTGGTGATAACAGAAAAACTGAAATTGTGTTCAACTTTAGTGGGTCTTCAAGCTAGAGGAACTGAAGTTGAACACAACTTCAGTAGGTCTTTAAGCTTGAAGGCAAAAATGAGAGCACCATAATGATCATTGATGGAATTGATTGATTGGATGGAAAGTCGTCAAGTGGGATATTGTTAGAGTATGACTCATTTCCTTGTATGGAAAGTAAACTTGGGCAACAAATATCTCTATTTGACTGGAGATCGTTATATTTGGTGACTCCTTTCATAAGAGGGAATATAACTTAGCCATCAAGCAATCCTTAATTAGGTAAGAGATCAATTCCTAATTGAATTGATTGACTTGTCCTCTACTCCAGCCTCTCCTATATTCCCAAATTCCCTTTTCCCCATATTTGTTTAGTTTTTGACAGTTATGCATACACACATATTTATCTTTTGTTATGCTTTCGTTGCCACTCCAACTCATATAAGAGAAGTCTAAAGTTCCATAAAAATAAAAATAAAAAGAAGAAAAGAGAATATACTAGTAATATTGTAGACTAAGAAAATGATAATTCTCATGGTCCTTACTGTGAAATCTCTGTGAACGATGCTGCCATCAATATAATGGTGGAGATACCTCAACGCAAGTGCACAGTCCCTAAGGATCTTCACTCTTTTTCTCCATGGTAAGACAGTATCTTTCTCTGACAATAGATACACAAAGTCGGTAGTTAATACACTATATATTCAGCACAAGAAAAGTTATATAAATGAAGTCAGACGATCTCAAACTTACTTAGGAGATATTGAGCTAGATTTCCTTCAGGACATAATTCATACACTAGATACTGCTCGCTGCCTTCTGTGCAGAGACCAAAGAGGCAAACTAGGTTTGGATGTCGAACCCTGTAAAGAGCTTCAACTTCGTGTGTGAAAGAATCGGATGGGGTATTCTTATCTATCTTTTTAATGGCCACGGGTTGTCCACAAGGTAGAATACCTTTAAAAACTTGGCTTGCACTTCCTCGTCCCAGAAACTCCCCGGGACAATTATTCAAGGCATTGTCAATCTCGGCCTTGGAGAATCTATAGAGGCCAGACCATGTTACAATCTCCTTGGTTTGACGTGTTGTATCTCGTTTGTTCTTGGTTGCATATTTTATCTGCATCAGCGTGATGACCAGCACTATTGCAATGGTTGCTATAAGAATACAGAATAGTTCTTTTGCCATAGAATCTGAAAACACAAATGATAACTAATCTGAGTAATCACAACGGCATATATGGCGTTACAAGAGCTGTATACATTGAAATGATCGAGTCGAGACTTACATTTCAGTCTGAAATATCCTGGTTCTGTGAACAAAATAAAAGTAATCATGTCAAAATTAGGATCGCAAATAGAATAGAAATTAAGGCTTAATTTAATGATTCAACATTTCTAATCCGAGGTGGTGAACCAATATGATCACACATGCCCATTAACATGAGCCTACTTAGTTCAGTTTTTCAACAACAACTTTATGTTGTCAAAGACAAAATTTAGAATGGAAATGGAAAAAAAAAAGTACCTCAATGATCTTCAGGAAAAGGTTAATCAGAAGAAAATACATGAATGAGCAAGATCACAAGGTAAAACATGTAACGAGCTTCTACGAAAATCCTCAAAATTTTGCATCTCCGAAAACATTACCCATGAACAAAATTCAAAATTAAAGAATATATTTTTCTCCCTAAGTAAAATTCAACAATTTTGTATTTTATGTATACATATACTTGCTCTCTCTATTTATATACATTACGCTAGCTAGAAAGCAATAAAATGAAATTTTCTACAGAAAAATGAGTAGACATGAATACTTACAGTCGCTTCTCTTCCTCATTAAGATCGACCATGAATGAGGATATTCTTGTTTAAGCCATGCATATGTTAGCTTAGCATTGTAATTTACGTTGTCTTCACATGCATGTTCGTTAAATTGCTATCTTGGGCTTAGGTATAATTCTAAGAAGTGAGTTGTGGGCTTTAATGACATTATAAGTTATTTTGGGTTGGGTTAATTGGTTGTGGCCTGGTGGGTTAAATAGATTAGAAGTTATGGTTCCCATTAAATATTTGTTAAACTAATTTATATATCACATATAATTTTTAGGTATTCTTATTTTTTTGCCTAATAATTTTACCTTTTAAATTTGTTTTTCAAATCTTTGAACTTTTGGGGCAATAAGCAAAAATTTAAAAGAATTTAATGGGGGTCAAATATAATTTTTTTTCTTCTATAAACCCCTTAAAAATAATTTGAATTACTATTATAAATATATATATATATATATATATATATATATATATATATATATATAATAATGGGGTCAATTGCCCCCTAAGCCACAAACGTGGCTTTGTACACTAAGAAATGAATTGCATAATCATTTCTCAACAGACATCAATTTTATTATTGAAGTCTCATGTCGATGAATACTAGGACTACCTAGTTGGATAATTAGGATGAGCCAATAATATGGAGAGATGGTTTAATATTTACTGAATAATGATGGACTTTTCATTCGTGACATAAGTGAATATCTTATTGAAATTTGGATCCTTTCCAATGACGTTGATTTTAAGACGTAACACCCATATATTATCGTTACATCAAGAACGTAATATTTTTGTTGAAATTGAGTTACATTTTCACTTTAGTGATATCATGATATCATTGATATGTGTTTGTGCATGGAAATATTTTGTATAGAAAATGAAACTTGAAAGAAGTAAATGAATGTGTTAAAATTGCGTGAGCGTAACATGAGTGGGCTTGCATTTATGGACTCGTTGAGAGTGTTAACGGTGTATTAGAAATAGAAGGCGCTCTGATGGGGTCGGCTGGGTATGGAACAAAGACTAACATGCCATAATTAGGTCCAATGCAATCAAACAAGTTTATAAAATCAGAAACATTGTCCCAAACATAGAGCTATATTAGATTCTCTCACTGTGATGAAATAAAGCCTTCCAAAGACTGTATTCCAGATTTTGTTTAGTACAGAGTTTTTTTTTTTATAGACGGTCTTAAACACGTAATAACTTAAGCTTTTGAGATGGATGACAGATGTCTAAACGATATAAAAATAAAATAATTCTAACATTTTTCAGATAATCGGTTGACAAATTAAAATCTTATTACTTGTGCATTAAAGCAAATTTCATCTAAAGATTTAACTATTGGGGGCCTTATTCCAAAAGGTCTTTCAGTGCAATCAATGTTTTGCAATAAAATTTCATATGTTTTTTTTTTTACTAACATGTTTTTTTTTTTTGCAATAATCATTTTGCTACAAAATAACCTATGTAAGTTTCATTACATTTTTTTTCTAATATAAGCATTGCATTATGTTTTAAGAATGAAATAATCATATTACACCTAATTTGAACATTTCATCTTTTGTGATGTATAGTTACAAGTCAATATGACTGTTGAATAAGAATCTGCAATTGGAACAATTACATGACTCTCTAGTCTCTCCCTCTCTCTCTATCTCTCTTCATTTCCTAATAAGATTCTGAAAATATTCAGACAGTGTCCCTTCTAAATATTCTTGACATTCTTCATTTACAAATGAAATGATTTTTATTTGGAAAATATGAAGATTTTCATTTTATCTGCTTGACAAATGAAAACAACAAGGGTTAATTTCATTTACACCCCCTTAGATATATTTTTATTTCAATCAAACCCCCACATTTGAGAATCTTCATTTACACCCCTGTTAGTTTTTGGTGGCCAAATTTAGTGTGAAATATCTAAACTGCCCTTAACTCAAACACTAACTAAATCTATTTAATTCTAGGATAGTCTAAATCCTATAACCAAACAAGCCTAACCCTATACCCAAACAAATCCTATTTAATTACAAAAAATACTACCTAAATCTATTTAATTACAGAACACTATACTCAAACAAACACTACCTAAATCTATTTAATTACAAAACACTTTTTAAAAAAAATAATAGTTTGAACTAAATAATATAAATGTATATCCTTTAAATTTTAGAATTGGAGAACTTTATTAATTTTTAATTTAAAATTAAAATCAAACCTATTATCACCATTATCAAACCCTAATCCACCTCCTCCTCTTCCCTCCCCGCGGCCGAAATCATCCAAGAGTGCTCCTCAGCAGCTCCGGTTAAGGCGTCGTCAATTTCACAAACAACAGTTTCCTCCTTTCCCTTTTCAGATCCATATGGACCATATCCCCAATTTTTTCATACATATAAAGAGATATAGATATCCAGTTAAGGCGTCGTGAATGTCTTTTATTTGGATGTCTATTACATCCAAATAAAAGACATATATGTAATGTATAGATATACATAGTTTAGACCTTAACTCCAAATGCATGTACATATATAGATGTATATATAAAAATATAGATGTGTATATATATATATATATATGAAATGTTAGCATAACAAGATGACATAGATGTATATATATGATAAATTTGTTGGTTTGCACATGTGCTCGACGGCAGCAGCGCGGGAGGGAAGAGATGGTGAAGAAGTGGGTGATACAGATTGCGAAGTTTTTTATCTAAAGGTAATTTTGTCTTTTCAAAAATGTTTATTTTTATTGACTTAAAAACAATAAATAATGATGGACAAATGAGTAAATGTGTCAAATTGATTAAAACACTATCCTTATTTCCAAACAGCACATGAATAACACATTGGGGGTAGGGGGTAGTTTAGGTATTTAAAAAATAATTCAGGATAACGTCATCTTGAAAATGACATTAGAGGTATAAATGATGACACTTTCAAACCACGGAGCATGTAAATGAAATTTTTTAAATGTGGAGATGTCTTATTGAAATAAAAATATACTTTAAAGAATTTAAATAAAATTAACCCAAACAATAAATTGGTATGCTTGACAAATGAAATGATTTTTATTTGGAAATGAAATTATATGCTATGCCTTTAAAACTCCCTACATCGTAAAGTCCAAAATCCATGGCCTACCCACTGCAAGAGAGATATCTCATGTCTAACCTACTTAACTGATGTTACAAGATGCCCATTTGTCTCATATCGGATAATAACGGGAAAGTGAATGGAATTTAAATGGGTGGATGTTAGCTTAACCCTTTTATTTAAGCACTACAAAGCATGATGATATGCATACAGTAGATCAGATACTGATTGATGGATCATTAATTATTAGCAGACAATTCACCTAATTCTATGTCATTTAGAACAATTTTGGAGAACTGGCAACAACAAACCTTTGATTATTTGTTAATTTTAGTTATTTTGATTTTCTAACACAATTTTATATTGAGTTGTATTTTTATTTGATGCAAAGTTAAAAATATATAAATATTGTTGTGTTATATTTTTATTCGATACAAAGTACTAAAGTTATAACAGAATTTCGATATAACCTTTTATAGGAAGAGAATAAACAAATGAATTTTGAGCCGTTGGAATAAGAGAAAAGTTATGCGAGGCTAATGGTTCAATTACTTCCTCTCATTGCGGTTTTACTTTGGTTTGTTATTTGTTATTTTATAAAACTCCATTCACTCATATATAACATATATTTATATGACTGTTTTTTTTTATTTTGTTTGTTTCTGATCATAGTCTAATTAGTTGTGTGTCAATATATAAGGTGATTTGATGTAAGTGACAATTTTCTAACAATGGACGTGAATTTATTTGTAGTGATATATCAAAATTTGACAGTCTTTTTGGGACAATGTAACAAAGCTATTATTGATGTTTCTGATTTGATTTAAGAACCAAATTTCATAACTCTATGAGTACCTGAATCTCACCTGTTTAAAATAATCATTTTAACATTTTACTATGGCAATGAAAGTAGTGGAATAATTTTTATAAATTTAAATTCTGTTATGCTCCAAAGTATAAAATTAAGGTGATGGAATTGAAATAGAAGGGGGAAATAGAAGATTTAACTAAAATTTTAAGGTAATTTTTGTTTTCCTAATTTCAATTTTTTAAGGCAAGAAATTACTGAAATGTGGGTTGATTTCCATTCAGCAGAGTAATAATGCTGACTGACAGAGTATATAAACTGGTTATATTCATTTATTTATTTTTGTGCTGCTTTGTAACAGTACTTTTATCAGCATTACATCAGAATCAAAACATATTTGACATGTACACTGTAAAGTATTGTCTATAAATGAGAAATATTTATTGAAAACAAAGTAAATTTTGAATATATAGGATACATACATTAACTTTACAGATTCTCTTGCTAATCACATTCTACATTCTAGGTATTATTTTGACTTCTTATATGCTCTGCTCTTTGAATCCTTGTGTTGATTTATTAGACATTTTCACACATTTATATATGAAAATTTCCTAATCAACACCTACCCACTGTTCTATGATGACTTATGAACAAAATGACCCAAAGCTTTCAGCACCAACTCATATGCTGAACTTGATATATATCACAAATCATACTGGCATCACGTCTGCTGATCTGGAGTTTGTTGTTGCAGAGTTCATCTCCTTCTTAACTCTCTGCAATCAAAATACCACACACACACACACACAAAAAAAAATAAAAAATTAATAATAATAATAAAAAGTTTCTATCAGTTTCATATTGTGCGGTTATGGCTAAAAATATTGATAAAGCGAAGCATAACCATGTCAGTATTAATTGTGTTCTTCCAGGCCTTCTCCATTTCGTCGAATACCACATCTATCGTTGGTCGATCTTTGCTTGAACCAGCAACACACAGTACTGCAATTTGCAATATGGACTCGAAGTCCTCATAGTTAACGCCACTCAACCGGGAGTCTACGAAATCTGTTAGCGGACGTTTACCGATACTGACATGCTTTGCCTGAAAAGGAACAATCCTAAACTAGTTACTCCTTGTCTCTACGATATATTTATATAGATATGAGTTTATATATGAGGAAATAGTAGTACCTTTCTTGTGAGTTGGTCTCGGGCATCAAGATCAAGCAAAATTACTTTCTGTCCTGATAGAAGTTGCAAAGCTACAATGCCAAAGCTGTAGACGTCGCTCGCACAGGTCACCTTAGCATTGATCATGTATTCAGGGTCCATATAGCCTATGGTGCCTCTAACATTGATCATGTAATCAGGGACCATATAGCTTATGGTTCCTCTAACATCTGTAAATACTTCGCTTTCCTCCATCATCAGCATCCTCGCCAACCCAAAACCAGAGAGCTTGGGTTCCAAATTCTCATTCAAGAGGATATTTGTAAGCTATGAAAGTAAGCATATGTAACTAGGTTAGAGGCTTTTACCAGAACCATAAAAAATATCAAAACTCATACTCACATCCCAGTTCTGAAAGAGATGTTATGTAATTAAAATGTATAAATAGAGTATTTTCAAATGTGTACGATAATAATGGCGTAGTTACATATTACTAGCAGTGTAACCTAGGAATTTTCTTAAAAATTGTACATGCATGCATTTGATGTCAAAACACGATTGAGTGAGAACACATGAAGTTGTCAAGGAATTCCATAATTTATATTGGTAGTGTTAGAGTATGACTCATTTCCTTGCGTGGAAAGTAAACTTGGGCATCAAATATCTTTATTTGATTGGAGATTGTTATATTTGGTAACTCTTTTCTTAAGGGGAAATATAACTTAGCCACCAAACAATCCTTAATTAGGTAGAAGATCAATTCCTAATTGAATTGCTTGACTTGTTTTCCACTACAGTCTCTCCTATAAATATAGGTCTAATCTATTGTATTCTTTGTACCGTATCAAAAAGTGAGAGTCAGAACAGGCCGGCGCCGGAGAGTCAGAATAGGCCGGTACCGGTGTGAGTGAAACACCTAGTGCGAGTAAAGCACAGGCGAGCGCAGAGGGTGCACAGAGATAGAGAGGAGATATACAAAGTGGTATTTTTTGGTGTGAGTGAAACACTGTGTGAGTTGTTAATCTACTGATCATCATATTATAATCCTTTCATTGATAGTGAAAGGGTGTTCTCCGTGAACGTAGGCTGATTTGGCTGAACCACGTATAAATCTTTGTGTCGGTGTGTGTGTGAGTCATTTTGGTTGCAATTGTTTATGTGTGTTTTCGGTTCGGTCTTGGGCGGGTGTAAAAATCCTAAAAAGTGGTATCAGAGCTTTCAGGTTGAAGCATATCCGAAAAACACGCAAGCTGGTCTAGATCCAAAATTTAAGTTGCTTGAAATCAAAATCCAAACATACGGTTAGATTCATCTCGTCGAGACGAAGCTGGCGCCGCAAACCGTGTCGAAATCAAAGTTCGGACGCGCCCGGAATCGTCGTCCGAAGTTTCGTCGGAAAACTCTCGAGTTGCTATAATACCGCGTCTTTACAGTACCGGAGTTGCTATAGTGACATCAGCTATAGTACCACGTCTTTTAGTGCTGATTTGTTTTTTGACCCATTTTTTACGTGGTCGGAACCGTTCTTAAGATTCTGGACTGTTCCGGATGTAACCGTGCGATCGATTTTGCGTGATTCAACTCCAAACATCTTGGAAAGGCTTAGTGGGAGCTATGGGAGAAGAAAATACAAGAATGATCAGTGACGATCATGTGATCACTTTTAGTGAAGATAAGTGGAAGATTTCTAGGGGGGCTATGACTATAACACGAGAAAATAAAGAAGGTATGCTTTACACAACCATCAATTTTAGCACAGTGATTGCAATTGTAGAAGGTAAAGAGGATCACAACTTGTGGCACCAGAGGCTAGGTCATATGAGTGAAAAAGAGCTCGCGGTTATGCTCTCGAAGGAAAAACTACCAGTGAAATCGATTGACATCGACTTTTGTGAGTGTAAGCTGAAGAGGGTTAGTTTCCAGAGTAACAACAGAAGTTTCATAGTGGAAAATATTGAGCCAGTTCTGTAACACCCCGTTTCATTTTCCCTTTTTTCTGAATTATTCTTGATTTATTTTCGGTAATGACGTCACTTGTTCATGACGTCATGGTTACTCTGTATATTTTACGAGTAAATTTTTCGCGTTTACGCATGGATTCGATTGCGCAACTTGGCGATCATCACCTTAACGACTTTGTGGAGTATCGATGATGACTATGTGACTTGACAGTAACGTTTAGTAGTTTCGGACTTGGTGAAACGTTTACGTGTGTTTTTGTTATCGACTACGTGATTGAGTTGTGACGATTGACAGCTAGTGTTATCAAATAAATGGATTTGTTTCGACGCTTGACGCTTAGGGCTTCGACTCAGTGATTTGAGTTCGGTAGTTAGTGCTTTAGGGGTTCGACGTTTTTGTTTTCCCTGGTTATGGGGTTAGTACGTGCCTTGTTTAGCTGACGTGCTTAGGAGTATTGATAGTCCTTTCGCTCATTTTATTTATGTTTGTATATACGTGCTATGTGTGTTGATACCCTGTGTATTGATGTGGCATTAGGTGCCTTAGTTGCTTGACTTACGTGCTTATGTGTATTTGTATTGCTATGCTCGTTTTTCATGTTTATACGTACGTGATAAGTGTTAATGCGATTTTGTTTAGACTTGTATCGTTTAGTATTTCGACTAGACGACACGTTTGGTTTGTTCGGCATTTATGGTTTTGATTTGATTGGTTCGTTTATCGTATTAGTGCTTATGGTGTTCGCCGTGACACATACCCTGTGTTTCGGAGGTTGGATTTCATACCCCAGATTCTATACTCCGTTTATTTTATTTATTCGGCGTTGCGATTTAAATCAGAATTATAAAGGATGCGTTTGGTTTTTCGGATTTTATTAGTTATTTCGGGTACCGTGGGATATTCGGTGATTTAATTGGTGGATAGATTTTGTGCCCTAGAGTTTTATTTGGGCCTATATTATTTATTTGGAGTCCGGTGAATTTTATGGGCTCACGTAGAATCATTTGAGTATCCCCGGTATATTTTATGGGACATGGATATAATATATGTCTTGGGGTTAAAAAGGTGAATGGGCAAGAGATAGGAGTCACATATGTAACTATGGAAAACTTGGGAGTCACTTTTGTAAATATGGAGAATTGGAAAGTTGCTTTTGTAATATTGGAAGAGTAAAGAGTTGAAATGGCAATTGACACTAAGTATATATATATGTGTATATAGGAGTGATAGTGTGATTTTGGAAGAAAGTGGAGTCACTTTTGTAATTAGCCCAAAATATATATATGTATTATTCGTGAGAATTCCCGAAGCTTCTCAAAAGCTTTTTATCTGCTCTAAACTCAATGTACAGACCACTCTCTACCTGCTTCTCCCTCACGCACAGACTTTCATTCACCATCATCTCCTCTTCATCATGGATCAGTTAGAGAGAGAGAGAGAGAGGAGCTGGAGAGAGTGAAGTCGTGCGTTGGACTACGCGACCTGGTGACCTGGAGGTCGTCGAACATGGCGACCCAGGTGGTGATGCCGGGTCTTGGTGGCCATGACTGGCGGTGCAGTTCTGAGTAGGAAGGTCGGAGCCTGGTGGTGTGGTCGCATAAGAAGGTTTCAGCCGTGTGTTGGGGTTTCAGTCGTGGGTCTGGGTGGTCGTCGGTGATGGCAACCTGCTGTGATGGCGTCGTGAGCAAATACGCGACGACATAGTGGTGGTGACGGCGTGCCGTGGTGGCGCAGTCCAGCTGTGTGTGTTGACGAACAGTGGGGTGTTCGGCCGAACTGAGTCGGGTTGACTCAGTGGCGAGTAGGGCTCGGTTTGGGCTGATTTTCGGAGGATAGCTCGGCCTCGGTACCATGTACGTTATATCCGAATTTGGTGGGAAACCGTTGAGCGGTTCTCCGGGAATTTCAGATTTTTGGTATGATTTTCAGTTTCATTTTTTTTGTAGATTTGTTCAAAATTGGTAATTGATTGCTAACGGGTTTCAATTATATTGAATAGGACAGTAAGGCGGTCGTTTCGACGTATTTGGAATATTTTTCGGACGACTTTGGGCGGCGAGCGCTATTCACGCCCGGTACTGTTCACGGCGGGACTGTTTGTAAGGGAGTAAATTAGGTGGGGAATTATATATATATTTTTATATATATGTTTATCTAGCACTCACTAATAGTGCGTAGAAAATGCTAAGTTGCCCCGTTGTATGTTTATGGATAATAAAAGCATGAAATTAGATTCCTAGCGATACACGGAAATTTAAGGATTTTATACAATTCACGGAATACCCTTAAATGGATTAAATGATGTCGGAGTTGGAAATTCCTTTGGAGAAATTAAGTGAATTACTTTTCTGATTTAAAATAATTATAAACCTATTTAAATTAAATTGGAGTAGGCGGTTTAGTACCCCCTTGGGCTCGAAATAGGTTTGTAGAAAATATATATATGGACATAGATCCGGTTAATAAATTTTTCCCCTGTTATGTATATTTTATTGGAATTAAAAAATGTGTTAGGGGATTTAAGAGAACGAGGGATGTTAAAACTTAGACACAGCTTTAATTCCCTTTTTAGCTTATTTTTCCCGTGAAATGTAATGAAGTTATATTGTGAATTAAATTGTCCCTGAGGTGGAATAGTTTAAAAACAATTACTGAAAATTAAATGAAGATCATGCGAGTTTATACGATTTTATTAATATCGGGAAATCGAGAACCAGGGTGATCTTGAGATAGATTGACGTGATTTACTGCTATAATTAAATTATAAGGCATGCTATTAAAAATGAAAATGTTTATATGTTGTGGATTGGTTGTATAAAACGGATTGTGGGACATATACTTGTAAATTGATAAATGTTTTATTTCGATTATTGACTCACTGTTGAGGCATGATGTACATATTTCATACACCATGAGCATTGATATTGCATTGGGTGTGGTTTCATGTCTCATTCGTATACATATTGCATTGAGTCTTTCGGGTCGTCGCAACAACTGGCCAGGCGGTGTATCGCTACCGGCGGACTAGTAATCCGAGAACAGGGAGGCGTGGGAGGATGTGATCCGAACACGGTATGTTTTTCTCACGAGTTGATATGATCCTCATGGTTGTGTTACTTTGGCGACATTATGCCCGGTTGTCCCATGTTAGATAGGGTGTTGTTGGCATTGACATTGCATAACATTCACATTGAGTTTTCTTTCATTTATATGATTATGTATTGATCTTATATTCGATTAGTATTTGCTGTTATTGAGCTTATGGTATTTGTAAATTTATTAAAAATGGTGGAAATTAACTTAATGTGAATAAAAGTTAATGATTTTAAAATCTAAAAGAAAGGAAATGTAATAATTGTTAAAACCTGGATTAGTAGAGCCATGGTTGGCATGTGTTCTAGGTGGTTACGTGGATATAGATGAAAAGAGGTTTTGATAATTAATTGTTTCCCCCTTGAGTTGGAGTTGAGTTGAATTGGCTAGTCATATATTGAGACTTGGTTGTGGTTGTGCCTTTTGGCCACAATAGGCCTTTGTGATTGGTGATTAGTGTTATCACTGGATGATTATTAGACCACTTCGGTAGTGGGGAGAGTTGTTCAGGTTAAAGGTCGGGTAAGACTCGTTAGTCTGAACTTGTTTCTCTTGGCTTGTGTATTTTGAGCTTGTCGCTTACCCTTCCACTTTAAAAGTGTTTCGAGTAGTAAATGGTTTTTAGCCGTGTGCCTTGAAAATCTCATTTCCTACATGTTCTGGTAAAGTTAGTGAACTCTAGACATGGTTTGTCCAGTTCTTGAGACTCGAGGTTAGTTCTGAAATCTAGATATGTTTTTAGAGTTTGATTGTTTCAGATTCCTCCTAGTTGTTCCGAGGAACACTTGAATCCCGGTGTTGGTTTGGTAAACTTTGAGGATTTGTTTATAAGTTCCTATATTAAGTTGAAGGTCTTAGAACCTGTTTCGAAATAAGTTTGTATGTGACTTTGAGGTGATATTCGGTTGAACTCTAGTAGTTCATTTCCCCGTGTTATTGTTTCTTGGGTTTTAACCCGAACATGTGTTTCTAAGGTTTCATTCCTTAAGGTAAGAAATATGATCATTCGTGTTTGTCGGTGGATCTTCTCGGGTAAGAGAAGTGAGATTAAGTTAAGCGCACATAGTGCGATTCCTAGTGTTTGGTTGGGTTAGGAGGCATTAGAACCAAATGTGATTTGACCGGCCCTAACTTTTTCTTAAAAACCGGTTGAATCCTTCGGGGTTCAACATTTTTCTTTAAAAATCCGAGGGCCATGGCATCTGTTTGGGACTAAATGACTCCAGTAACCCTTTCTTGCGCCTCGATAGGCGGTATGAGTTAGAGGTGACCTTGTTGATCTGTACCCTTTTTATTGCCTCGATAGGCAGTGTGAGTTAGAGATAGTTCGGTTGGTTACCGAATCCAGTGTGGTGATAATATATTTCCTTCTGTATTTCTTTGGGGTGAATGGATTAGTTCACGAAATATTGTAAATAAAAAGGACTGTATTGAGGATAAAAATTGTGAGAGTGAGACTCTCTAGGTATGATTTGATAGAGGTGATGTGTAAGAATTATGAATTAATTGTGGACATGATTATGGTTTTTCTCTTCTGGTAGTCCTAGTGAGTGATCTTACCTCCTAGGAATCTTGAGTGGCGTGCTCGGTGCACGGTATAATAGATAGTTAGTTCTGGTTGTATCCCTAGATGAGAGTGTGTATTCGACTGGGTGCTTTTATACACCAGGTGCTAGGATTAGTTGTTTACAGGACTTTATGTATATATATGTGTATATATATATTGATTAGACATGCGTATATACGAGTGGTAGATATATCTTATGATCTGTGTTGTTTTACGACTCTTGAGTAGTTTCGAGATTAGTTGTGAGGTTATTGTTGGGTGTCTCAGATTGGCGGGGGTGCCATGGGAGACGATAGCTTGACCTAGGATAGATGCATGCACACGGGATGGTTAGGATTTTCTAGACGGCTATGAGTGTGATGTTTTGATATTATGGTGAGCGCGTGGTTTTTTGCTCACCCCCCACACATAACATTTTCAGGTTTGCAGGTGGATGTAGCACGACGCGTACGGCGACGATGGTACGGGTGACTTGGGACGTTTTCAGTAGTTTATTCCTTTTATTCGTAGATATCCTTGTGTATATTCATTGTTCTGTTGGGAGCCAGACTGTTGGCATATCCCCTTGTGTTGTATCCTTTATTCTATGTATTTATTATTTTCGGGGTGCCTTTGTATCATTTCGGCACTACCCCTGAGTTTTATGTATTCTTATTTGAGCTTGGTGGCTCAGTCGGTAATTGTTGTTTTGGGGTGCCTTTATACCTTTTCGGCATCGTCATATGGTTTTCTTTATGTTTTCATTTGAGCATTTGGGGCTCTATTGATTTTAGAGGGGTTTTGAGAGGTATTGGTGTTCTTTTCCACTACCTCGGCCCTACTAGGTTTCTGGAATGTTGGGCTACGTGCCATTATTTCTATTTCTGTTATTATGGGCAGGTTCTTTCGTTGTGTTGTTGTTGGGTTGTTCGGATGTTCCATTTATAAACGGAACTCTACCAGATTTTCGTTAGAATTCCTATATTGAGTTTCTATCACTCGGGTGACATGGAATACTTCATTTTCATTCATATTCCATGTATTTTGATGTTATTGTTAATCTTGGTTGTCGTTTTCTGTGACGTCATACCTCGGGATTCATTGATTCTCCTGATTGGAGTCTCAAGAATAATAGGGCGTGACAAGTTCAGATGGGTATCTGGGGGCCAGCAACTGTCTCATCCTTTAGCAAAAAATCCTACTTTGTGACTTTCATTGATGACCATTCCAGGAAGATATGGGTTTGCTTCTTAAAAAATAAATCTGAGGTGTACGATGTGTTCAAGAAATGGAAAGTCATGGTAGAGAACGAGACAGGGTTGAAGGTAAATAAACTGATATCCGACTTTGGTGGAGAAAACGAAGACTCCGAGTTCAAGAATTTTTGCTATAAGAACAATATCAAATTAGAGAAAATTGTTCCAAGTACACTACAGTAGGATGGCGTAGCAGAATGTATGAACCGAAAAATGACTGAGATAGCTAGAAGCATGCGTATTCAGGCAGGGTTGCCGCCTGCTGGAATAGTTCTGGGCAGAAGCAATCTGTACAACATCGTATCTTATAAATCGTGGTCCATCAGTACCATTGGAGCACAAAATACCAGAAGAGGTATGGAGCGGTAAAACACATAGTGATCATGTGTATGTTAAGATAGAAGATGTTCTAGACAGTGAGAGTCCTCAGTCAGAAGAACATATTACAGACAACAATACTCAACAAGATGATACACCGCAAACTCCGACTCCTAATTCTGTGTTTAGGAGGACTTCACGGCCGTATTTGCCGAATCGGAGATACCTGAATTATTTGTTGCTCACCGATGAAGATAAACCAGAATGTGATGATGAAGCATGCATGCAGTGCAGCAGATGTGAGCTAGTGGGAGCTTGCAATGGAATATGAGATGAAGTCCCTTATCTCCATCAAGACATGGAAGCTAACTGAGCTGACGATAGGGAAGAACATTGTTGTAGTAGAGGGTTTGCATCTAGAGTTGTTAGATGGCAAAATTGTTTTCCTTCAAGGTGACCTAAATGAGGAGTTTTATATGCAGCAACCGGAAAGTTTCTTGGTGAAAGGGAAAAAAAGGACAGACTCGATAAAGTTTGCAAAGCGAAGTCAAAAGCGACAGTGGTTGCAAAACAACGTGGACAGAAGCATTAGAGGTCAAGCTATATATTGCTCATGCAGTGGGAGCTATCAGCATGGTCATGTTGACCAAATTGGTGATAACAAAAAAACTGAAGTTGTGGGTCTTCAAGCTTGAAGGCAAAAATGAGAGCACCGTAATGATCATTGGATGCAAAGTCATCAAGTGGGATATTGTTAGAGTATGACTCATTTCCTTGCGTGGAAAGTAAACTTGGGCAACAAATATCTCTATTTGAATGGAGATTGTTATATTTGGTGACTCCTTTCTTTAGGGGGAATATAACTTAGCCACCAAACAATCCTTAATTAGGTAGGAGATCAATTTCTAATTGGATTGATTGACTTGTCCTCCAATCCAGCCTCTCCTATATTCCCAAATTCCCTTTTACCCATATTTGTTTAGTTTTTGACAGTTATGCATACGCGCATATTTATCTTTTGTTATGCTTTCATTGCCACTCCAACTCATATAAGAGAAGCCTAAAGTTCCATAAAAATAAAAATAAAAAGAAGAAATGAGAATATACTAGTAATATTGTAGACTAAGAAAATGATATTTCTCATGGTCCTTACTGTGAAATTTCTGTGAACGATATTGCCATCAATATAATGGTGGAGATACCTCAACGCAAGTGCACAGTCCCTAAGGATCTTCACTCTTTTTCTCCATGGTAAGACAGTATCTTTCTCTGACAATAGATACACAAAGTCGGTAGTTAATACACTATGTATTCAGCGCAAGAAAAGTTATATAAATGAAGTCAGACGATCTCAAACTTACTTAGGAGATGTTGAGCTAGATTTCCTTTAGGACAGAATTCATACACTAGATACTGCTCGCCGCCTTCTGTGCAGAGGCCAAAGAGGCAAACTAGGTTTGGATGTCGAACCCTGGAAAGACCTTCAACTTGGCGTGTGAAAGAATCGGATTGGGTATTCTTATATATCTTTTTAATGGCCACGGGTTGTCCACTAGGTAGAATACCTTTAAAAACTTGGCTTGCACTTCCTCGTCCCAGAAGCTCCCCGGAACAATTATTCAAGGCATTGTCAATCTCGGCCTTGGAGAATCTATAGAGGCCAGACCATGTTACAATCTCCTTGGTTTGACGTGTTGTATCTCGTTTGTTCTTGGTTGCATATTTTATCAGCATCAGCGTGATGACCAGCACTATTGCAATGGTTGCTATAAGAATACAGAATAGTTCTTTTGCCATAGAATCTGAAAACACAAATGATAACTAATCTGAGTAATCACAACGGCATATATGGCGTTACAAGAGCTGTATACATTGAAATGATCGAGTCGAGACTTACATTTCAGTCTGAAATATCCTGGTTCTGTGAACAAAATAAAAGTAATCATGTCAAAATTAGGATCGCAAATAGAATAGAAATTAAGGCTTAATTTAATGATTCAACATTTCTAATCCGAGGTGGTGAACCAATATGATCACACATGCCCATTAACATGAGCCTACTTAGTTCAGTTTTTCAAGAACAATTTTATGTTGTCAAAGGCAAAATTTAGAATGGAAATGGGAAAATAAAGTACCTCAATGATCTTCAGGAAAAGGTTAATCAGAAGAAAAGGCATGAATGAGCAAGATCACAAGGTAAAACATGTAACGAGCTTCTACGAAAATCCTCAAAATTTTGCATCTCCGAAAACATCACCCATGAACAAAATTCAAAATTAAATAATATATTTTTCTCCCCAAGTAAAATTCATCAATTTTGTATTTTCTGTATACATATACATGCTCTCTCTATTTATATACATTATGCTAGCTAGAAAGCAATAAAATGAAATTTTCTACAGAAAAATGAGTAGACGTGAATACTTACAGTCCCTTCTCTTCCTCATTAAGATCGACCATGAATGAGGATATTCTTGTTTAAGCCATGCATATGTTAGCTTAGCATTGTAATTTACATTGTCTTCACATGCATGTTTGTTGTACACAGGGACGGAGCCAAAAAAAAATTTATTGGGGGCAACCTTTAAAAGTGACAAATATATTAAAAAAATAATAATAAAGAAAATAGTTCAAAATACATTGATAATTTATTTAAATAAAATTACAATTGTCCTTGACAACCTTTTGAAAGCGTCGTATGATAACTTCATTATCTAGGTCAACAAATATATCTTTTTCAATAAAGCCTACCAAGCTATCACTCATCCATTCATCTTCCATCTTATTGCGTATTCGAGTCTTGATGATTTTTATAGCGGATAATGCCCTCTCTACAGTGAGTCTGAGAGAGAGCTCTTAAAGTGAGAGAGAGTTAGGGTTCAAATTGAAACGTTCAATTACAATTTACAAGTTAGGGTAAATAATTAAATTGCTATCTTGGACTGAGGTTTAATTCTAAGAAGTGAGTTGTGGGTTTTAATGACATTATAAGTTATTTTGGGTTGGGTTAATTGGTTGTGGCCTGATGGGTTAGATAGATTAGGAATTATGGTTTCCATTAAATATTTGTTAAACTAATTTATATATTACATATAATTTTTAAGTATTCTTATTTTTTTGCTTAATAATTTTACCTTAATTTTTTTTTTTTTCAAATCTTTGAACTTGAGGGGCAATAAGCAAAATTTCAAAGAATTTAATGAGGGTCAAATATAATTTTTTTTTCTATAAACCCCTTAAAAATAATTTGAATTACTATTATAAATATATATATATAAAATAATAATGGGGTCCATTGCCCCCTAAGCCAGAAACGTGGCTCCGTGCCTGGTTGTACACTAAGAAATGAATTGCATAATCATTTCTCAATAGACATCAATTTTATTATTGAATTCTCATGTCGATGAATACTAGGACTACCTAGTTGGATAATTAGGATGAGCCAATAATATGGAGAGATGGTTTAATATTTACTGAATAATGATGGACTTTTCATTAGTGACATAAGTGAATATCTTATTGAAATTTGGATCCTTTCCAATGGCGTTGATTTTAAGACGTAGCACCCATATATTATCGTTACATCAAGAACGTAATATTTTTGTTGAAATTGAGTTACATTTCCACTTTAGTGATATCATTGATATGTGTTTGTGCATGTAAATATTTTATATAGAAAATGAAACTTGAAAGAAGTAAATGAATGTGTTAAAATTGCGTGAGCGTAACATGAGTGGGCTTGCATTTATGGACTCGTTGAGAGTGTTAACGGTGTATTAGGGGTCGGCTGGGTATGGAACAAAGACTAACATGCCATAATTAGGTCCAATGCAATCAAACAAGTTAATAAAATCAGAAACATTGGCCCAAACATAGAGCTATATTAGATTCTCTCATTGTGATGAAATAAAGCCTTCCAAACACTGTATTCCAGATTTTGTTTAGTACAGTATTTTTTTGTTTTTTTATAGACGGTCTTAAACACGTAATAGTTTAAGCTTTTGAGCTGGATGATAGATGTCTAAACGATATAAAAATAAAATAATTCTAACATTTTTCAGATAATCGGTTGACAATTTAAAATCTTATTACTTGTGCATTAAAGCAAATTTCATCTAAAGATTTAACTATTGGGGGCCTTATTCCAAAAGGTCTTTCAGTGCAATCAATGTTTTGCAATAAAATTTCATTTTTTTTTTTTATTTTTTTTTTTGCAATAATCATTTTGCAACAAAATAACCCATGTAAGTTTCATCACATGGGTTATTTTTTTCATCACATTTTTTTTTTCTAATATAAGCATTGCATTATGTTTTAAGAATGAAATAATCATATTTCACACCTAATTTGAACATTTCATCTTTTGTGATGTATAGTTACAAGTCAATATGACAGTTGAATAAGAATCTGCAATTGGAACAATTACATGACTCTCTAGTCCCTCTCTCTCTCTCTCTCTCTTCATTTCCTAATAAGATTCTGAAAATATTCAGACAGTGTACCTTCTAAATATTCTTGACATTTTTCATTTACAAATGAAATGATTTTTATTTGGAAAATATGAAGCTTTTCATTTATCTGCTTGACAAATGAAAACAATAAAAATTAATTTCATTTACACCCCCTCTTAGATATATTTTTATTTCAATCAGACTTCTACATTTGAGAATCTTCATTTACACTCCTGTTAGTTTTTGGTGGTTAAATTTAGTGTGAAATATCTAAACTGCCCTTAACTCAAACACTGTCTGTTTGGTAACGCTCCCGCTTCCTACTTTTGCTCCTGCTTCTATTACTGTTCACAGAGCAGGGCTGTTTGGTTGGTTGCTCCAGCTTCCAAAATCTGGAAGCAGGCTGGAGCAAAACCTCAAATTTGGAAGCAAGACTCACCTTGCTTCCACTTGCTCCCATCACCATTTTTAGTGGGGCTCATTATAAGTTGCTCCCAAATTCTTTGCAACATGTTAGGTTTGCTTCAAGGTGTATAAAATTTTTTAAAAAAATTAATTCCGAAAATATATATAAAATTCCAAAAAATTATTTTTAATTTCGAAAAATATATAAAATTCGAAAAAATATATGTAAATTTTTAAAAAATATATAAAATTCGAAAAAAGTATATAAATTTTGAAATATATATATAAATTTTGAAAATTATAGAAAATTCAAACAATATATATAAAATTCAAAAAAAATATAAAATTCAATATATATATATTTCAAAAAATAAATTTCGAAAAAAATATATAAATTTTGAAAAATATATAAAATTAGAAATATATATATATAATTCAAAAAATATATAAAATTCGAAAAAAGTATTTAAATTTTGAAATATATATATAAATTTTGAAAATTATATAAAATTCAAAAAATATATATAAAATTCGAAAAAAATATAAAATTCAAAATATATATATTTCAAAAAATAAAAGTCGAAAAAAATATTTAAATTTCAAAAAATATATAAAATTTGAAAATTATATATAAATTTTGAATTTTAATTTTTTTTTTGAAATTTAATATATTGTTTTTTGAATTATATATATATTAATTATCTCTTAAAATAATTTATTTTATTTTTTTAAAGGTAAAATTGTAATTTTGCAATAGGGATGGGGTAAATTGCACCCAATTAGGATAGTTAAGGGATTTGTTTTGCCCCTTTTGTAGTTGAGGGGGGTTTTGTGCTCATGGGGCAATAATTGAGGAGGATTTTATGCACTTTACCCAGAATAAAATATTATAACCAAAGGTCTTGTGCAATACAATATTATAATTTAGAATTTATCTACAAAAAAATTTATAGTTTACAAAAATATAATTATTTTTATCCAAAATTATGGTTTACAAAAAATAAAAAATTTATTTACAATATCCAAATGAGAGGCCTTGTGCAATACAATTTTTATTTTTTTTAATTGTAGAACTTATTAATTTCTTATATTCAATCTAAAATCCAAAAAAAAAAAAAACAGAATCTCAAATTATTTGAATTCACCAAACATGTTTTGCTTTCACATTTTAGGAAATCAGTAGTTCCACCAAACATGCTCTGCATGCTTCAGCTTTCATTTTTCTCATATCAGAATCATCAGCACCAAACATGCTTCCGCTTCAGAAAAAACTTGTTTCGCTACGCTTCAGCTTCCAAACCCGTTTGAAAACAGGAGCGGGAGCGTTTCCAAACAGGCCCTAACTAAATCTATTTAATTCTAGGATAGTCTAAATCCTATAACCAAACAAGCCTAACCCTATACCCAAATACTCCTAACCCTATACCCAAACAAATCCTATTTAATTACAGAAAATACTACCTAAATCTATTTAATTACAGAACACTTTTTTTTAAAAAAAAATAGTTTGAACTAAATAATATAAATGTATATACTTTAAATTTTAGAATTGGAGAACTTTATTAATTTTTAATTTCAAATAAAAATCAAACCTATTATCACCATTATCAAACCCTAGTCCACCTCCTCCTCTTCCCTCCCGCGGCCTAAATCATCCAAGAGTGCTCCTCAGCAGCTCCGGTTAAGGCGTCGTCAATTTCACCAACAACAGTTTCCTCCTCTCCCTTTTCAGATCCATATGGACCATATCCCCAATTTTTTCATATATATAAAGAGATATAGATATCCGGTTAAGGCTTCGTCAATGTCTTTTATTTGGATGTCTATTACATCCAAATAAAAGACATATATGTAATGTATAGATATACATAGTTTAGACCTTAACTCCAAATGCATGTACATATATAGATCTATATATATTCATCTCTGTATATATAAAAATATAGATGTATATATATATATATATATATATGAAATGTTAGCATAACAAAATGACATAGATGTATATATATGATAAATTTATCGGTTTGCACCTGTGCTCGACCGCGGCAGCGTGGGAGGGAAGTAATGGTGAAGAAGTGGGTGATACAGATTGCGAAGTTTTTTATCTAAAGGTAATTTTGTCTTTTCAAAAATGTTTATTTTTATTGACTTAAAAACAATAAATAATGATGGACAAATGAGTAAATGTGTCAAATTGATTAAAGCATTATCCTTATTTCCAAACAACACATTGGGGGTAGGGGGTAGTTTAGGTATTTAAAAAATAATTCAGGATGACGTTATCTTGAAAATGACATTAGAGATATAAATGATGACATTTTCAAATCTCGGAGCATGTAAATGAAAATTTTCAAATGTGGAGAGCTCTTATTGAAATAAAAATATACTTTAAAGAATATAAATAAAATTAACCCAAACAATAAATATGTATGCTTGACAAATGAAATGATTTTTATTTGGAAATGATATGCTATGCCTTTAAAACTCCCTACATCGTAAAGTCCAAAATCCATGGCCTACCCACCGCAAGAGAGATATCTCATATCTAACTTACCTAACCGATGTTACAAGGTGTCCATTTGTCTCATATCGGATAACAACGAAAAAATGAATGGAGTTTAAATGGGTGTATGTTAGTTTAACCCAATCTTTCATCATGTGCCACGCCAAGCATCCGCTTGGAGTTTGCACCCTGGGTCGGAGTCCGGATCCAAAGTCGGGTAGGCAGGGTGGTTCGACCGCAACGTGGGTGTTGCGCGGGTTCGGATGGGGGAGAATGTTACAGGGTGCCCATTTATCCCACATCGGATAAAGAGGCGCAAGTTCAGATGGGGGAAAATTTTTCAGAGTGCTCATTTGTCCCACATCGAATAAAGAGGAAAAAATGAATGGAGTTTAAATAGGTGGATATTAGTTTAACTCATTGGCTTAAATTTTTGGGTCGAATCGCGAAACTTACACCCGTTAGAGCTTACCACTACAAAGCATGATGATATGCATACACATACTGATTGATGGATCATTAATTATTAGCAAACAATTCACTTAATTCTATGTCATTTAGAACAATTTTGGAGAACGGAAAAGGGCAACAACAAACCTTTATTTTGATTTTCTAACACAATTTTATATTGAGTTGTATACAAAGTACTAAAGTTATAACAGAATTTCGATATAACCTTTTATAGAAAGAGAATAAACAAATGAATTTTGAGCCGTTGGAATAAGAGAAAAGTTATGCGAGGCTAATGGTTCAATTACTTCCTCTCATTGCGGTTTTACTTTGGTTTGTTATTTGTTATTTTATAAAACTCTATTCACTCATATATAACATATATTTATATGACTCTTTTTTTTATTTTGTTTGTTTCTGATCATAGTCTAATTAGTTGTGTGTCAATATATAAGGTGATTTGATGTAAGTGACAATTTTCTAACAATGGACGTGAATTTATTTGTACTGATATATCAAAATTTGACAGTCTTTTTGGGACAATGTAACAAAGCTATTATTGATGTTTCTGATTTGATTTAAGAACCAAATTTCATTACTCTATGAGTACCTGAATCTGACCTGTTTAAAATAATCATTTTAACATTTTACTATGGCAATGAAAGTAGTGGAAGAATTTTTATAAATTTAAATTCTGTTATGCTTGGAAGTATAAAATTAAGGTGATGGAATTGAAATAGAAGGGGGAAATAGAAGATTTGACTAAAATTTTAAGGTAATTTTTGTTTTCCTAATTTCAATTTTAAGGCAAGAAATTATTGAGATGTGGGTTGATTTCCATTCAGCAGAGTAATAATGCTGACTGACAGAAATGATATATATAGAGTTCAGTATATAACTGGTTCTATTCATTTATTTATTTTTGTGTTGCTTTGTAACAGTACTTTTATCTGCATCACATCAGAATCAAACCATATTTGACATGTACACTGTAAAGTATTGTCTATAAATGAGAGATTTTTATTGTAAACAAAGGAAGATTTGAATATATAGGATACATACATTAACTCTACAGATTCTCTTGCTAATCACATTCTACATTCTAGGTATTATTTTGACTTCTTATATGCTCTGCTCTTTGAATCTTTGTGTTAATTTATTAGACATTTTCACACACATTTATATATGAAAATTTCCTAATCAACACCTACCCACTGTTCTATGATGACTTATGAACAAAATGACCCCAAGCTTTCACCACCAACTCATATGCTGAACTTGATATATATCACATGTCATACTGGCATCACTTCTGCTGATCTGGAGTTTGTTGTTCCAGAGTTCATCTCCTTCTTAACTCTCTGCAATTAAAATACCACACACACACACACACAAAAAAAAAAAAAAAATTAATAATAATAATAAAAAGTTTCTATCAGTTTCATATTGTGCGGTTATGGCTAAAAATATTGATAAATCGAAGCATAACCATGTCAGTAATAATTGTGTTCTTCCAGGCCTTCTCCATTTCGTCGAATACCACATCTATCGTTGGTCGACCTTTGCTTGAACCAGCAACACACAGCACTGCAATTTGCAATATGGACTCGAAGTCCTCATAGTTAACGCCACTCAACCGGGAGTCTACAAAATCTGTTAGCGGGCGTTTACCAATACTGACATCCTTTGCCTGCAAAAGAACAGTCCTAAAACTAGTCACTATTTGTCCCTACGTTATACCTATATTTATATATGCGGGTTTGTATATGAGGAAATAGTTGTACCTTTCTTGTGAGTTGGTCTCGGGCATCAAGATCAAGCTCAATTACTTTCTGTCCTGATAACAGTTGCAAAGCTACAATGCCAAAGCTGTAGACGTCGCTAGCACAGGTCAGCTTAGCATTGCTCATGTATTCAGGGTCCATATAGCCTATGGTGCCTCTAACATCTGTAAATACTTTGCTTTCCTCCATCCCCAGCATTCTCGCCAACCCAAAATCGGAGAGCTTAGATTCCAAATTCTCATTCAGGAGGATGTTTGTAAGCTATGAAAGTAAAGCATATGCAGCTATGTTAGAGGCTTTTACCGAACCATAAAAAATATCAAAATTCATAACCACATCCTAGTTCAGAAAGTGATGTTATGTAATTAAAATGTATAAATAGAGTCTTTTCTAATGTGTATGAAAATAATGGCATAGTTTCATATTACTAGCAGTGTAACCTAATTTTTTCCTTAAATAGTGTACATGCATTTGATGTCAAAACACAATTAAGTGAGAGAACACATGAAGTTGTCGAGGAATTCCATAATTTATTTTGGGAGAATAATTTCTATTCAATGGCAAGTATATATAAAGTACTGACATTATAAAAAATACAGATGTTTTTCACAAATGAGCTTGTATATATACGGATGGCCCGGTACATCCCCAAATTCCCTTTTACCCATATTTGTTTAGTTTTTGACAGTTATGCATACACGCATATTTATCTTTTGTTATGCTTTCATTGCGACTCCAACTCATATAAGAGAAGCCTACAGTTCCATAAAAATAAAAATAAAAAGAAGAAAAGAGAATATACTAGTAATATTGTAGACTAAGAAAATGATATTTCTCATGGTCCTTACTTTGAAATCTCTGTGAACGATGCAGCCATCAATATGATGGTGGAGATACCTCAACGCAAGTGCACAGTCCCTAAGGATCTTCACTCGTTTTTTCCATTGTAAGACAGTATCTTTCTCTGACAATAGATACACGAAGTCGGTAGTTAATACACAATACAAAATACGAGAAAAGAGAGGCGAAAATTCCACTTACATTCAGCACAAGAAAAGTTATATAAAAGAAGTCAGGTGATCTCAACTTACTTAGGAGATGTTGAGCTAGATTTCCTTCAGGACAGAATTCGTACACTAGATACTGCTCAGTGCCTTCCGTGCAGAGACCAAAGAGGGAAACTAGGTTTGGATGTCGAACCCTGGAAAGACCTTCAACTTCGCGTGTGAAAGAATCGGATGGGGTGTTCTTATCTATCTTTTTAATGGCCACGGGTTGTCCACTAGGTAGTATACCTTTAAAAACTTGCCCTGCACTTCCTCGCCCCAGAAACGCCCCGGGACAATTATTCAAGGCATTGTCAATCTCGGCCTTGGAGAATCTATAGAGGCCAGACCATGTTATAGTCTCCTTGGTTTGACGTTTTGTATCTCGTTTGTTCTTGGTTGCATATTTTATCAGCGTGATGACCAGCACTATTGCAATGGTTGCTATAAGAATAGACAATAGTGCTGTTGCGGTAGAATCTGAAAACACAAATGATAACTAATCTGAGTAATCACAAGGGCATATATGGTGTTACAAGAGCTACATTGAAATGAGTCGAGACTTACATTTCAGTCTGAAATATCCTGGTTCTGTGAAGAAAATAAAAACACTCATGTCAAAATTAGGATATAGAAATTAAGGCTTAATTTAATGATTCAACATTTCTAATCCGTGGTGGTGAACCAATATGATCACACATGCCCATTAACATGAGCCTACTTAGTTCAGTTTTTCAACAACAATTTTATATTGTCAAAGGACAGCATATATAAAGCAATTCTTACCCAATACATCCAAGGTATACAAACATGCATAGAAATCTTCCACTGTGTTGTGATCATTCATCAACCCGGCTGCAACAGAAGTAACCATTGCAATACCACATATCGCTTTCTCTGCGTTATTTCCATTTGCCGCAAAACTATCCAACTGAGTATCTCTTGCTGTTACTAATGCCCCGGTGCAACTTTTACAAGAATCATCAAATGAAGGGTTGAATTGAGAACACTTTTTTAAGGCATCTTGATAGACTTGCTTCTGCTTAATATCTGACATGGATAGGCTAGAGCACTGACTACTTCCATATTCGAGATTACTCAATCCACAGGACTTCACGGAAACAGAATGCTGCCGCAGAAAGGAACCACTGCAGTTTTTCCAATGAGCTTCATCGAGGAAGATATTCCCTCCCCCGTGACTGGCGTACTGCGCCAGCGCCTTTGACAACACTATGAGGGCATTTCGGCAGCAAAGGGAGGTCGTGAAGCTGTCCCAAGTTTGGACCTTCTCTTTGCTGCCAATGCATTCCCCAGTTGGTTGGTATGGGAAGGAAGTGAAATTTAACACACAAGCTGCAGGAATCAAAACTGGTTAGTTCCAACAAACTTGCAAAATGGCTTCCTGAAAAATACATTTTTTGTCTAGAATGCCCTTAACACACTTGCAGTCATTTCCTTTAATGTCCTTATCTTATATTTTACTAAAAAAACTTTATTAAATCAAATTTTCTGAACCGACGTAACTACCTTTTCATCTCAAACAACTCTCCTTCTCAGAATCGTCATCTCCATCAAGTATATCATTAGGTAAAAAAAAATTCAAGAATATTATTATAAAATTTTTATTTCATAAGGTAAAACGGTTAACACAGTCTTTAATTTTTTTTTGACATAATAGGTCAAATATTTTGTTCTAACTAAAAGGTATAAAGTATGAACACTTCTCAATTTACAGAATATACACACTTCCAAAATTTCATGTAAACTTTTTGTTTCAATATTGAGTACAACTTCTAATTCTTGTTGTAAAATTTATATTTCATTATGTAAAACTTTTGACGCAGGATATGAAACTTTTTTACTCTATATGTAAAATATTTTGTTTCACCTAAAATTTATCGAGAGTAAGCACTTCTCGATTTCCAGAAAATACACGTTTTCGGAAAGTCATGTAAAACTTTTATTTCATTGAGTAAAACTTATAATTCATTGCGTAAAACTTTTGACGCAATATATGTAACTTTGTTACTCTTAGTGTTATATAATTTGTTTAACCTAAAATCTATCGACATTGATCACTCATCAAATACCAAAGAATCCATAAATAACATAAAAAGTGTCTTAAATAACATTTAACTACACCCATATCTCAACAAAATAATATAAATTACATGTCAAATTGTCACCAAATAATCATTCAGGTGAGTCGATAATATACAGACACACACACATATATATATGTACATCAATGTATATATATACATGTATATCATCGCTCACTTGAATTTCGTCGTCAACTCTGCAAAATATTTCAATCTCTTTCTCACTCGCATTAATTAATACGGAATACCGGCGTCTACCCTGATTTCACCGATTAAGGAGCAATTCTCAGGCATGAAGGTGTGAACTGATTAGAACGGCTAAAGAGTAAAACCATAAGGGAAGAAAAAATGTGATTAAAGGCTATGTTACTTGGACTCGCCGGAGATGGCGATAGTTCCCGTGTCGACACGACCGACGCCGACACGAACTCGTGATCCGAGTCGGACACTTTACTTTCAGATCGGACGCGGCTGTTGATAAGAAGAAGATAAGATCAGAGAGAAGATCGTTCGGCAACTCATGTAGTGGTTGGGGGTTTCATTGGCGCATCACTGGCGGCCGGGGTTGGTTGCAGAGGATAAGTAAAAACGGATAACATTGCTGGCGGCGAGGATTAGTTGTAGAGGATAGGTAAAAAATAGAGTTTTGGGTCAAAGTATGAGGGTCTTTACAGCTAATGGTAGGGCTCATGGGTCGATGAGTGGGGACAAGCTTTACACAAAAGCTTTTAGGTCATGTTTGGCATAGCTTCTGCTTCTGGCTTCTTGCAGAAGAAAAAGATAAGCAGAAGCTGTTTTGAGAAGCTGGTACCCCCTAGCTTCTTTAAAACGTTCTTCCAAGGCCTAGAAGCTCTTCTAAAATTTTTATCAAACACCGTTCAAAACAGCTTTTACCTCCAGGAAGCCAAAAGCAGCGTTTGAAAAACCAATCCAGGCCTTTTACTGGGATTTACTGGGATGAAACGGTGGTGAGAAATAAGGTTAAAAGTTAGACACGTGGCTCATTCCCATTAAGCCATCAAAATATAATAGGTTTGGTGGAAGGTGGGGCCTCCCTGGTCAAGCTTTAGGATTTCTAGTTCAAATTTAAACATAGTGCACATGCTCCCTCATCAAGTGTAGGCTCTTTCAACCAACATTGGACTGGGCCACGCAAGCTGGGTAGGGGCAGATGTTACAGCTAAGATCAGGCCTGGTGTTAGAATTCTCTATTCAAATATTTTTTTGTTTTCAACTCTCTATCCAAATATTATTTATATCATTTATATATATACGATGTGTCCACGTATCGTGTTTGATTTTTGGACATTTTTAATTCGTGTTCCCGCGTCCTATAATTTATTATTTAGACGAATCCGATTTCTGGACACGCACTTGTGTCCGACACCTATACCGAGTCCGAGTAACATAAATTAGAGGTACTAAAGGCATTTTCTTATTAGAGATATAACTGTCATTATAAAAATTAAATAATGAAAAGTAGATAAGTAAAAATAATTACAAATTAATTGAGGGTATTTTAAACCTGCAATTATTCAAATTTGGCAAAATTTTAATTATTTTACTAAAAATTATCTTTTTTATAATTATTTTTAAAAATCGACATTTTTCTTAAATTATTTTTTCAATATTATCCTTTTTTTTTTTTTTTAATATCCGCTTTAGGCCAAGACAATCAAAAACAAAAATCAGCAATTTTCAGCAACATAAACCAATTTCAAATCCAGAAAATATCCCAATTTAATTCTTCATTAAATCAACCTCATACCTTTCGTCCCAATCCGTCACTCTCCAAGTAAGTTGAGGTCAAGTACACACAGAAACACGCTTTTCACCACCATCATATGTTCAACAACTTAATTAACCAAAAATAGAATAAAAATTGTTCAACAACTTAGGGTTCCAAAATCCAAATCGTTGGTTCCAAATGGGTCAAGTGGGGAATTCATTTCGAATTGAAAATGGATAAATTTGGGGATTTTGAATTCTGGGTTGGGTTGGATCATCCCATTAATTCTTACCCATTTACTCAGACGGTTTGGTTTCTTTGAAAATTAAGTAAAAATTTGAAAATATATATAGACACACATATATACATAACTGTATATACACGATTTTAGAGAGACGGCTAAAAGGGAAAGAGAGAAAGAACAGAATGATAGTTGGCGTTTAGTGTTAGGGTTTCACCTATTATGGAGAATGTGTTGCAGAGACGGTGTATCGTGTTATGAATTAGTATGATGTAAAATTATAAAATTACAACTAGAATATCTTATTGTACTTTTAGGGTCGTTTGGGAACTTGGTTTTGGTCTTGGTTTTGGTTTTGGTTTTAGTTTTGGTTTTGGTCTTGGGTGGTTTTAAGTAAATCCAAAACCAATATATAGTGTTTGGTAAGGAGTTGGTTTTGGTTTTGGTTTTGGTCTTGGTATAATTATATATATATATATATATATATATATATATACTAATATGTATTAAAAATATATAAATATGAAAAATATATATATAAAAAATTGGAAAAAAAAGTAATTTTCGGGAAAAATATATTTTTCCGAAAAATATAAAAGAATATTTTTTTGGAAAATAATTAATTTTCGGAAAAAAAAATAATTAATTTTTTCCGAAAAATTAATTTTTTCAAAAAAATAATTTTTGTCGAAAAAATATTTTTTTCTGAAAATTAATTTTTTTCCGAAAATATGATTTTTTTTCCAAAAATTAATTTTTTTGGAAAAATATGATTTTTTTCCAAAAATTTATTTTTTGACGAAAAAATAAATTTTTTCCGGAAAATAATTATTTTCGAAAAAATAATTTTTGTCGAAATTTTTTTTTTTCCGAAAATTAATTTTTTCCCAAAAATTTATTTTTTGACGAAAAAATAAATATTTTCCGGAAAATAATTATTTTAGAAAAATTAATTTTTTTCCCGAAAATATGATTTTTTTCCAAAAATTATTATTTTCCGAAAAATAAATATTTTCGAAAAAATAATTTTTTGGAGAAAATTAATTTTTGTCCGAAAATATGATTTTTTCCCGAAAATAATTTTTTTTTCAAAAAATATAAAAAAAATTTCAAAATAATTCATATTTTCGGCTATATATATATATATATAAAGAGAGAGAGAAAAGTCAAAAATGGTGGGCCAAAACCAGGTTTTAGTGGTTGGTTTTAGGGTGTCCAAAACCAAGTCCAAAACCGGCCAACCAAACATGGTCTTGGTCTTGAAATCAAAGACCAAGACCAAAACCGGGTTGCCAAACGGAGCCTTAGAGCAGGTAAAATGAGACACGACATGAATTAAAGTTGATCATAAAAGGATTGAAACTATATAAGGGTAGACCCGAACACGATACGAGATACGTTTGACACGATTATATTTATATAATATTTTTTTTCTTCTCTAATTGGTCATGGGTTGAAATATATCAGTAAACTATTACTGGATCGTGTCAAATTCAATTTAATTTTACTGATAATAGGTTAAATAGTTCGTTTCGTGTTGAATTATGTCAAATTTAATTTAATAAATAGACTAAATGGATTACATGGGTCGACACAGATAACTTGTGGATTGGGTTGATGTTGAGCATATTTGACACGTATATTAACCATATCTTTTTCAGCACGACACAATATCAACCCAATACGAACACGACTCACCAACACGAATTATCTACCCTAACTGTTGGATATTAACTATTTTGGAAGATATTAATTTTTTGTTTTATATTTATTTTTAAAATTAATATTATCGAATCTAATAAAAATTACACAACACCAATACTTATTTAATATCTATTTTTAAAATTAATACTACCTTTATCTCATATTAGTTGTCCACTATTGCAACTTTATTTGTCTCAAATTACTTGTCCAGTTTCGAATTCCAATACAATTTAACTACCCACTTTCCCCAACTATCCTTATTCCACTAACTTCAAACAAATACCGGACCCTATCATAATACTATATTATTAAGGGCAAAATTGAAAATTACACACTAGTCAACCTCAATCCATAAAATGCTAAAAAGTCCAAATTGGACAAGTAATGTAGGAGGGAGGGAGTATTATTCAAATCTATTAAATTATTAACATATTGCTACTGCAAATTATGGTTAGAACAGAGCTCCATCTTTGATCACATTCCGAGCACCCACGAATAGGTATTTGGATCGATAACTAGAATGTGATTTTATATTTACATGAATGATATATATATATATATATTAAATAATGTCTCATGTTCGATTCGTATTAGGTGCAAATAATTTGCTAGGATCACGATTGCAGACATAATTCGAGCCTTATCCGATTCGTGTGAGGGGTCGTCTTGCACGGGTCCCGTGGATTAGTCGAGGCGCGTAAGCTGGCCCGGACATCACGGTTATAAAAAAAAAAAAGATATTTTTTATTTATTTTTAATTTTTATTCCAATTTGAAATACAAAACTGAAAATGTAAAACACAAAGAGAACGTAAACGGAAAAATACCTGAAGGATCTTCAGGAGAAGGTAGGTCCGGATCCGAAGAAAAGGCATGGATGATCAAGATCATAAGGTAAAATAATATATAGAGCTTAGGTGACCCGTACCTTCTCTCCATCTACTATTAAATAAAAAAGAAAATTAAACAATTTTTGTTTTTATATATACACATATAATACATTTATAGTAGGCAAGTCGGGTCAATAAAATTAACTCTAAGGTAAATATTTTTAAATTTAATATATGACAATAATGGTATTAACATAGGTTATATTGAACAAATTTTTTACTAGTTCGGGGATTAAATAAAAACATCCCTTCATATTTTGCCATTTTTCAAAACTTGAAATACCAAAGTAAATTGTGAAAGACAAAAATTGGAATGAAAATGGAAAAAGTACCTGAATGATCTTCAAGAAAAGGTTAATCCGAAGAAAAGGCATGAATGAGCAAGATCACAAGGTAAAACATGTAACGAGCTTCTATGAAATCTTCTACTTCGTCTTTCCCTTAATAAGTCATCAAATTCTTGCATATCCTAAAACAGCATTTCCCATGAACAAAAATCAAAATTAGATAATATTTTTTTCTCCCTAAGTAAAATTCAACAATTTTGTATTTTATGTATACATATATGTATACATGCTCTCTCTATTTATAGACATTATACATTTGTTTGCATATGGTTTGTTCGTTGTAAACTAAGAAATGAAGCACAGACATTTCTCAACAGACATGAATTTTATTATTAAAGTCTCCTGTCGATGAATACTAGGACTACCTAGTTGGGATAATTAAGATGAGCCAATAATGTGGAGAGATGGTTTAATATGTAATGAAAAATGATGGACTTTTCATTTGTGACATAAGTGAATATCTTATTGAAATTCGGATCCTTTTCCCCCGTATATGGACGTTGATTTTAAGACGTAACACGTAATATTTTTGTTGAAATTGAGTTACATTTTCACTTTAGTGATATCATGATATGTATTTTGCATGGAATTTTTTTATATAGAAAATGAAACTCGAAAGAAGTAAATGAATGTGTTAAAATCGTAGTTATTAGAATCTCAATTTTAACTCGTAAAATTTTATGATTCTTGTAAATGCAGAAAAGTTACACAATAGAAATCGGAAAAAAATTGGACCTCTTCTCATTAATTCAAGTCCTCTATTTATACACAATTGTGATAAATGGGTCAAGCCCATGTACCCAGGTTTATCAATCCCTTAAATCAAGGGATTTGATAAACTCTACCCTTTTTTGGACTGTTTATTCTATAATTGGATTGCTCCTTGCCTTGTGGACCACACTTTAGCTTCTAGATCTTTCCATAGACCCATTGTTGTTTTCGGTCTGCTTGTTTTCAGCACATCCTCCTTCCGGCCCATCGGTCCTTGGCCCATCCGTCGTTGGCCCATCAGTCTGGTGGCCCATCTATAATTGGGCCAAATATTTCAACCACTACACAGGCCCCTGAGGTTATGGGCTTTTGTAAAAAACCCATGACCGAAAAATTTCAAATAATACTAAATATATATATACATTCATGCACCTTTTTTAGGGAAAATGGAGTTTGGTGAGTTGTCAACCAATTATGAGCATTTATTGGTATTTTGAAATGTGAAACCACTATTCCCTTGATTGCCGCACTATGACGGCTCATCGTGGGTTGCGCGACCTTCGGGCTTCGTGCAACCCTTTGGTCTCCTTCTCCCTCTCTATAAAATCCACACTTCTCCATTTCACTTCTTACTTCATATTTTGCATTTTTCTGCTCTTGTTTCTTTCTTCCTTAGCTTTTTATCCTTGGGTTTTATTTTCTTGTTCTTGCCGCAATCCTTCCCGTCGATCGTTCCGGATTTTACTTAATAGGAAAAAAACCCGCTGCTACTCGAAGCTCCTGTGATTCTCCGTTCGCCAACCGAGTAAGTTGACCGGTCATTTCTTCTCCTTTCTTTTAATTTTCATCTTAGCCCCCTTCTGTCTCTTCTACATTTCTTTAGAATCATGTCTGATAGTGACGACACCCGGTTAGTAGAGGAAGTCGTTTTATCTTCTACCTCCGGCACCGATCCCACTAGCAGTGACACTCCCTAGCCCATTCCCAATAGAACCAAAAAGACAATTCCTCAAAGTACTGACCTTCCGGGTTCCTCAACGACCGATCCTGCGATATCTAAGCCTTCTGAACCATTCGTTGTGGCCCCACTTAAGAGGACCCGACCTGAAGTGGACGTTAAACATCTTCGGGCTGAGACCCAAGTTCCCAAGGACGTTGATGTGTCCCCTTACCCTGGCTACCTAGATTTTACCCAGAGCCAGGGCCTAGCTCCCGGTAGCATTTTGCTATCGGCATCTCATCTTAGGGTTCTAAGGTTTCCTCTTCAGCCCTTTTTTCACTACGTGTTTTTCATGCTAGGGTTGCACCCTCTTCAACTGAACCCGAATAGCTTTAGGATCATATCCATGCTCCTGTTGTATAACAGGGATATGGATTTGAACTTAGGTCTAGCCGACCTCCTCCTTTGTTATTTTTTCCAAAATGCTAGAGCGAGTAGGGGTAGATACAACCTTTTCCCCTTTCAAGGCCGCAACATATGCACCGATACTGAAAAATCGGACAAGGGATGGAAAGAACGAATGGTAGTAGTGAGTGGCAATTGGTCATACCCTTTTTCTCGTATATTCCCGATCCCTAACAAGTTTGGTCCCATTCGTCTGCCTGTCTACCGCCCCCTTCATAAGGCTTCCTGCCTCTGTGACCACTGTGACCTTCATCGGGGGGACTATGCCTTCAAATTTCTAGGTTATGAGGACAAGGACCTTCCCCTTACCTTTATAAAACATCGGATAGGCCTCTTGAAAACCCATGTCTAGGGCAAAACCCGATCGGCTACTGACCTGCTGACCTTGGACAATCTTGAGTCGATCTCTAACTTAGGCGCTGGTGTTGACAGGATGGACTTGCCTGACAAACCAATGTCTGCCAGAATTCCTCAAGTTCCCGAAGGGATCACGCTTGTTGATGTTGTGTCATTGTCAACAGCACCGCCTTCAACTTCGGTACCTCAACCTGTTCAGAGCTCGACTGCGCCACCAGTACAGAACCCATCGGTTCCTCCTCCGCCTCCTGCTAATGCTCCGACTGTGAGGACCCGATCCAGTGCAACTGGTGGAGTGGGTACTAAAAGGGCCAGGACACAAGCCGAAAATGCTTCTTCAAGCAAAGCTCCTGCTGCCCCTAAATCATCCCAAGCTCTGGTTCCTTGGGAGCCTAAGTTTCTGCTGCCAGATGGGACTCCAGTCTGTGCTGATCAAATCACTCTTAATCATCCGGAAGCTCTTCGGTCTATGGCCAAAGGGATCTGGACACCAGCTGATAGGGTGGCTCAGACAAAAATCACCAGAACTGATCTGGCTAAGAGGACTTCGATAATGGTTATGGAGGTAAAAAGACTTTGTTTAACCTTTGTGTTCTCTATTTCGTTTGTCTGATCGCTATTTATGTAATAATCCAATCTTTATTGTGCAGCTTCTCTACGGTGTTCAGGCCTACAACAGCCTCCTTGAGACTGATGTCAAAGAAATGGCCGGTATGAAGGCCCAAATAAAGCAGAATGAGATCCATCGGGTTTCTCTGGTCAAGGAGGCGGACGGTCTCCGACAGACCATTTCTGAACAGAAGACTCTTCTGGAAACCGGTGAAGCGGAAAGGCAAACCCTGACTGCCGAAAAGCTGGTTCTGGTTGCCGAACTGGAAAAAACGAAGGAGGCTGCCAGGAAGATGGCGGCTGAAAAAGTTGAGTCTGATAGACTCTTGGCAGAATCAGGAAGGCTTCTGTCCCTTGAGCGAGAAAAGGTCGAAGTATGCCGTTTGGGAGGGCTTGACATGTTCAAAAGATACAATGTCATCTGCGACATCCGAGCGGTCAGGGCCTGGCGGCGGAGGCATGAATTGGAGCATATCCCTCTGGAATCCCGGGAATTCAAGACCGCAGAGGAATTCGATGCCCATATGGGAGTATCATTTCCTTATGAAAACCCTCCTGCCTCTGAGAACGAGAAGCGCTTCGCCGCCATCCTGAAGGGGGAAGAATACCATCCTCCTGAACAGTAGCTAGGGCAATTTTATATATATTTAGTTTCCCCCAATGGGCTAATTTCTTGTAACTTCCTTCTTTTTTAATGAACAAGAACTTTTTATTCCTTTTTCCAGTGATTATTCGTCCTTTGTGTTTTTTTTTTTTTTTTTTTTTTTTTTTGAAACAAACATGAAGCCTTCGGGCATTTGGCCCCTGAGGCTTGATTTCATCCTCTGGTTAGTTCAAATCAGGTTTGAACTCAAACACTTAGGAAATTTTAACAAACATGAAGCCTTCGGGCATTTGGCCCCTGAGGCTTGATTTCATCTTCTGGTTAGTTCAAATCAGGTTTGAACTCAAACACTTAGGAAATTTTAACAAACATGAAGCCTTCGGGCATTTGGCCCCTGAGGCTTGATTTCATCCTCTGGTTAGTTCAAAATCAGGTTTTGAACTCAAACACTTTAGGAAATTTTAACAATCATGAAGTACTTGTATAAAAGTAGAATCTACCTTTATTGAGATGAATTTGAAAATCATGAGGCAGAGGTGCCGATATCGGGCACAGATGCTTCGTAACAAAGGTGTCATAGAAAGACACAGTCTTATTTCTTAACAAGAAAAACAACTATCTAAGGATAATACATCTTTAAGCGATAAGCATTCTGAGAGTTGGACTCGAGGCGGCCTGTCTCGTTCTTCCGAACCCGATAAGCACTGCGTCCGATAACCTCAACCACTGTGTAAGGTCCTTCCCATGTCTCTCGCAATTTGCCTACAATCCCAATCTTCCTTCTGAGCACCATATCGCCTACTTGGAACTCTCTTCTTTTGACTTTCTGATTGAATCGTGCCCTGACTTGCTGCTGATAGGCAGCTAGTCTTATCCTGGCGGCTTCCCTTCTTTCTTCCAGGAGGTCCAGATCATGGGCTAGGTGCTGATTGTTTGGACCTTCTTCCCATGCGTGACTCCTTAAAGTAGGTACCCTTAGCTCGGTCGGGATAACTGCTTCGGCCCCATAAGCCATGGCGAAAGGGGTTTCTCCAGTTGGCTGTCTTGGAGTAGTCCGATAGGACCACAACACCTCAGGCAATTTCTCTAACCATGCCCCTTTTGCGTCTTCAAGTTTTTTCCTCAACGTGTCAAAAATGGTTCTATTCGTCCTTTCTGCTTGCCCATTTCCCTGTGGGTAGCCGACGGAAGAAGTGTTCTGATTGATCCCATGCTTTGCTAAGAATGCTTGAACCCTTCTGTTGTCCAGGTTGGTGCCATTGTCCATCATTATGGTTCGGGGTAGATCGAATCTACAGATGATGTGGCTCCATATGAATTTTATAACATGGCTGCCTGTTATGGTGGGATATGCCTCCGCTTCCACCCATTTGGTAAAATAATCGGTAGCCAGGAGAACATGCGTGGTACATCGTATTGCTTGAGGGAGAGGACCCACAATGTCCATCCCCCATCGGGCAAAAGGGTGAGGGATAATAGTTGGGTTTAAGAACTTAGGCGGTGGATGAATGGCATCTCCATGAAACTGGCATTTTTTGCAATGTCTGACATAAATTTCAGCGTCTCTTGCCAGGTAGGGCCAGAAGTACCCCTGGGTGAGGACTTTATGAGCTAGGGACCTTCCTCCGGAGTGATTGCCACAAGCTCCAGCATGAATCTCCTCCATGACTGCCGATGCCTCTGATGGGGTGAGACATCTCAAGTATGATCCGGAAAAATACTTTCGGTATAGTTGGCCGTTGTATAGGTCATATCTGGTTGCCTTCATTCTTATCTTCCGGGCCTCTGATTTCGATTCCGGCAATGTACCAAATTTCAGATAGTCTACTATCGGATCCATCCAACTTGGTTCCCATAGGATAACCATTACTTCTTCGGGAGGTTCCAAGCTGGATCGAACGACAAAATCTATTGGTACAGTGCGAGTCATACTTTCTCCCGTGCCGGAGGCTTGGTTAGCCAGATGATCTGCTACAAAGTTGTCCCCCCTGGGAATCTGCTCAAATTTTATCTGCTGGAACTTATCGGCCTCCCTTAGAACTAGATTCTTGTATGCTTCCATCTTCGGCTCTCGGGTTTCATACTCCCCATTTAACTGTCGCACGACTAGCTGGGAGTCACTTCGTACTTCTGCTCTTTGGACTTGAAGGCTGCGGGCTAACCGAATTCCTGCAAGGATGGCTTCATACTCTGCTTCGTTGTTAGAAGCTGAAAATTCCAATCTAACGGATTGTTGGATTTTAGTACCATCCGGTGTTACGAGTACTACTCCGATCCCTGCTCCGTTGGTATTGGATGATCCGTCTACGAACACGAACCATAATCCAGGCTCAACCTCTTCTGTGCAGTCAGTAGTTTCTGTTTCTAGCAGGAAGTCAGCTACTGCCTATCCTTTGATGGCCGTTCGGGGGACATAGGTTATGTAAAAAATTCCTAGTTCAATTGCCCATTTCGAGACTCTCCCGGATAACTCAGGCTTCGCCATTATGGATCTTATCGGAGTTACAGTAGGAACTATGATCGGGTGTGCTTCAAAATAGTGCCGAAGACGCCGCTTAGCATTGATCAGTGATAGTATCAGCTTCTCCTGTTTTGAATATCGGGTTTCTGCATCAGCAAGGGATTTGCTGGTGTAGAAAACTGGTGTTTAGTACCCTTTGCCCTCCTTGACCAGAGCGGCGCTGGTAGATGTTGCTGAAATGGCAAGATACAGGTGCAAAGGCTCATCGGCCTCAGGGGTTGTCAGTATCGGGGGCTTTGCCATGTAATCTTTGAGTTTGTTCAGGGCGTCCGTTTGTTCTGGCCCCCAGACTTCTCCTTGTGAGGCTTTTATTGCCTGAAAGAATGGCCTACACCGATCGGTTAATCGAGAGATAAATCGACTGAGGGCCGCTATTCTTCCGGTTAGTACCTGTATCTCCTTCCGGGACTTTGGCTCAACTGTCTCTATGAGAGTTTTGACTTGCGCAGGGCTAGCTTGTATTCCCATCCGATCAACTATGTGACCCAAAAACTGGCCTAAGGATACTCCGAAAGAACATTTGGTCGAGTTGAGCTTCATATTGTACTTCCGGAGGGTGTTAAACACCTGCTGCAGATCGGTTAGATGGTCTTCTTTGACCTTGCTTTTGACCACTGTGCCATCGATGTAGGCCTCGATGGTGGATCCCATCATCCCTTGGAACACCCTTCTGACCAATCTCTGATAGGTAGCACCTACATTCTTTAGTCCGAAAGGCATAACTGTATAACAAAATGTACCTGATTCAGTGATAAAGGCAGTCTTTTCCTGGTCTTCCGGATCCATTCTGATCTGGTTATAGCCAGAATATGCATCCAGAAAGCTGAGGCGTTCGAATCCTGCGGTGGCATCTACCATCTGATCGATCTTTGGTAAAGGGAAACAGTCTTTCGGGCATGCTTTATTCAAATCAGTGAAATCAACACATACCCTCCACTTGCCGTTTTTCTTCTGGACCACCACCACGTTCGCCAACCAGGAAGGATACTGGACCTCTTTTATGAATCCTGCTTGCAGAAGTCGATCAATCTCTTCAGCTATGATCTGATTTCGATGGACTCCCATTCGTCTCTGTTTCTGTCTAACGGGCCTTGCGCTGGGATCCACATTGAGAGAATGCAGGGCTACTGATGGATCAATACCGGTCATGTCCATATGGCTCCACGCAAATATGTCAGCGTTGGATCGGAGAAGGAATTCCATTTCTTCTTGTTCCTGTGGACTGAGGCCTGAACCAACATAGGTGAACCTTTCAGGGCGATCGGGGCAGATTTGAACTTCCAATAGTGGTTCAACTGCTATTGGTGAGCCCGAACCGCCCTCCTGTAATTGCTATTTGGCATCATCTGCTGTCTTGGGCTGTGACCTTTGTTCCGGCTCCGCTCTTCTATTTAGACTTTTCAAAGTGACTGCGTAACACTCCTTTGCTGCTATCTGATCACCCCTGATATCGATTACGTCAATTCCGTTCGGATCAATACACCGCATGACCTGATGCATGGTAGAAGGGACTCCGTGCATACGATGGATCCATCCCCTTCCCATAAGGAGATTATAGGAAGGTTTTACGTCTACCACCACAAAAGTCACTCGGAGCGTGCGCCTTGCTGCCGTTACTGGTAACTGTATTTCCCCCACTGGTTCCACTCTTTTGCCATCGAATCCTGCTATCGGGCTTCTGGAAGGGGCTATTTCCTGAGGGCTAATTTCCAATTTCTCAAAGGCCCATTTGGTGATAATGTTGGCACTGCTTCCTGGATCAACCATTACCCTCTTGATCAGACAGTTGGAGACCATGAGGGAGATAACCAGGGGGTCGTCATGAGGTGTCTGAATATTCCGCATATCTGCAGAGGTGAAAGTAATCCGGGCGTCCTCTTTCGGGCTTCGGAATTCGGTGACTTCGCCAACCCTTCGTAACTTCTGGGCTTGCCGCATCTGTGATCTACGGGCTTCTTCCACTTCTGACCGGCTGGGCCCTCCATGGACCATGTGAATGACCCGCACGGGTTGTCCCATAGCTCCCTTAGCAGGAGCATGCGTCGCTTGATCTGGCCGGGCTCCTTCCCTGGCAACATACTCGGTCAGTTCTCCTTTTGCAATCATGGCGTCCACCTGTCTTCGGAGGCTTCTGCACTCGTTAGCGTGGTGCCCGTATTCGCCATGGAAGGCGCAGTGCCTCGACATATCCCTTTGGTCCATCGGCTGTCTAATGGGAGGTGGTGACCGGTAGATTCCTTTGCTCTTTGTTTCCTGGTATAGCTTTGCCAAGGTTACTTTTAAGGGGGTGACCTTTTCCTCAAACCTTGGTCGTTTCTCTGGGGCTGGGGATGGAGCTGGAAGTGCGCTCGGTCTCTTCCGTTCTGGTGCCCGATCCTTTACCCTGGAAGGCTCGGATGCTCTGGCTTCTACTGTTGCAAAGGCAGTCCTTCTTTGTCGTATGGCCAACTCCTCTTCTATTCGGAGGTGCCCCTGTGCCCTGGAGTTGAGCTCTCCAATATCGGTTGGTGGCCTTTTGATTTGGGATTGGTGGAACTTGGTTCCAGGAATCAGGGCCATTCTGAAGGCTTCGACGGCTGAATGCTGATCGCAGTTGTCAATTGAAGACATCTCCACATTGAACCGTGAAACAAAACTTTTCAGGGATTCGCCCTTCTCTTGGATCATGGTGAACATACTGGAGATAGTCTTCCTCTGCCTTTTATTGCCGAAGTATTGTGCAATAAATAACTCGCAGAGTCTGAGCCAGCTACCGATCGATCGGGGCGGTTGCTTTCTTAACCACATGAGGGCTGCTTCGGTTAGGCTGGTGGGGAAAACTTTGCAGAGTAAGGCCTCGTTCTCGTTGTAAACATTCATCTTGGTATGAACGTGATATATGTGTTCGGTTAGATCTTTTGTGCCATCGAACAGGGTGAACTTCGGTAATCTGAACCTTTCTGGATAGGGCACGCTGGTGATCGAGACGGTGAATGGTGTCTGAACGGCGTCTATGGATGCCTCGGATGCCAGATCGATTGGGGTCTGTACCTTCAGATCCCTAAGCACGTCTCGCTGAAATCTTGACATGATTTCCTCCAGTTTTTTCATGGTCAGGACCTCCTCGGGGTTTCGTGCCCCAAGAACCTGTAGGGATGACTCTGCCTGTTCTTCGCGATCGTTGTGGGCCTTAGCGGGTGGGTCATCTTTGTCTGTCTGGCGGCCTATGGATTGTTCGCGCTGGCCGGACTGCTCATCATCATGGGCCTCCTGTGGGTTCTGCAGTTGAGCCAATTTTGCTACCAGTTCAGCGTTCTGCCTTTCTAATTCGGCAGTCCTCTCATCAAGGGCTCTCCTGATCGGATCTTCTGGTTGTTGGCCTCCGTTTGGAGGCAAATCGGTCTGTTGTGATCGTGTGATCGCCATTGATGGTACGGTTCTTAGCTTTTTTGTAGAGGGTGGGAAGCTTATTGAAAAAGATTTCAATAATAGGGAAGTCTTCCCACAGACGGCGCCAATTGTGTAAATGCAGAAAAGTTACACAATAGAAATCGGAAAAAAATTGGACCTCTTCTCATTAATTCAAGTCCTCTATTTATACACAATTGTGATAAATGGGTCAAGCCCATGTACCCAGGTTTATCAATCCCTTAAATCAAGGGATTTGATAAACTCTACCCTTTTTTGGATTGTTTATTTTATAATTGGATTGCTCATTGCCTTGTGGACCACACTTTAGCTTCTAGATCTTTCCATAGGCCCATTGTTGTTGTTTTCGGCCTGCTTGTTTTCAGCCCATCCTCATTCCGGCCCATCGGTCCTTGGCCCATCCGTCGTTGGCCCATCAGTCTGGTGGCCCATCTATAATTGGGCCAAATATTTCAACCACTACAATTCTATAATTTTATATGATTCTATTGTGTTAAAATAATAGTTGAACGGTTAAGCCCTTCATATGAAATGTCTAAAAGCTTAATAAATTACTCCAATATTCTAATATATGGTCTAAATTTATAAGAAAATATTTAAAAGCACAATGTATTAGACAATTTTGAATATATTAATATGATTTAGACTTTTAAATTAAATTTTTAATATTTAATATATTTTTAAAAATAATTAATACGTTTAGGTTACGATTCTACAATTTCAATTCTACGGACCCCAAAACAATTATACCTAAACTCCTGATTCTGACATACTTGATTAAAATTGCATGAGCGTAACATGAGTGGGCTTGCGTTTATGGACTCGTTGAGAGTCGTATTTACTTTATATATGGTCTATTAAAAATTGAAGGCGTATTTACTATTTAGTTAACGGTCTACTAGAAGTAGAAGGCGCTCTGATGGGGTCAGCGGGTTATGGAACAAAGACTAACATGTCATATTTAGGCCCAAGGCAATCAAAGAAGTTAATAAAGGGGTAATTTGCATTGACACCTCCTGAGATTTAGATTAATTGTAGTCAGATGACGATTAATATACAAATTTGTAGAGACAACCCCCTGAGCTTTCAAAAGTCTTGCAATGACTCCTTTGAGCCATGAAAAGTCAGATTTGCACTTATTTAATTTTAATAAACTCCCCTCTACTATTGAATTTAATCAACTAACCTCTCTTATATCCGGATTGTCCTCTATACTTTCCAATTTAATCAACTAACCTCTCTTATATCCGGATTGTCCTCTATACTTTCCAATTTAATCAACTAACCCCTCCTATATCCGGATTGTCCCCTATACTTTTCAATTTCAATCACATTACCCCACACCCTCAAACAATATATATATATAATTCAAAAAATATATATAAATTTTCAAAAATATATATATAATTTAAAAAATTATATAAAATTAAAAATATATATATTTCGAAAATAATATATAAATTTCAAAAAAAGTATATAAAATTCAAAAAAATATATATATATATATATACATATATAATTCGGAAGAAATAATTTCAAAAACATATAAATTTAGAAATAATATATAAAATTCGAAAAAATATATATAAATTTCAAAAAATATATATTTCGAAAAAACCATTAGAATAAATAAATAAATTTAGAAGAAAAAACTATATATTGGTAAAATATCATATCTTTTCTAATGAAGTGAATCAAACTACTTATCCGGATTGCCCCCTATACTTTTCAATTTCAATCACATTACCCCCCCACCCTCAAACAATATATATATATAATTCATAAAATATATATCAAATTTCAAAAAAATATATAAAATTCAAATATATATATAATTCAAAACAATTATATAAAATTATAAATATATATATTTCGAAAATAGTATATAAAATTTGAAAACAATATATAAAATTTAAAAATATATATATAAAATTCAAAACATAAATAAAATTTTAAACAAATATATAAATTTTGATTTTTTTTTATAAAATTTGAAATTATCATATAATTTTCGAAAACATCATATAAATTTCGAAAACGTCATATAAATTTCAAAATATATATATAATTCAAAAATATATATATTTTGGAAAAATATATATAAAAAGACCACTAATTGTTGTTGTTGTAAGTAGTTTGATTCACTTCATTAGAAAAGATATGTTATTTTACCAATATATATTTTTTTCTTCTAAATTTATTTATTTATTCTAATTTTGTTTTTCGAAATATATATTTTTTGAAATTTATATATATATTTTTGAATTTTATATATTATTTCTAAATTTATATGTTTTTGAATTTATATATTTCTTCCGAATTATATATGTATATATATATTTATATTTGAATTTTATATATTCAAAATTTATATTTTTTTGAATTTTATATATATTTTTCAAAATTTATATATTATTTTTGGATTTTAAATATTATTTTCGAAATATATATATATATTTATAATTTTATATAATTGTTTTAAATTATATATATATTTTTGAAATTTGATATATATTTTTCAAATTTTATAAATATTTTTTGAATTTTATATATATATTGTTTGAGGATGTGAGATAATGTGATTGAAATTGAAAAGTATAGGGGGCAATCCGGATGTAGGAGGGGTTAGTTGATTAAATTGGAAAACATAGAGGGCAATCCGGATATAAGAGGTGTTAGTTAATTAAATTCAATAGTAGAGGAGAGTTTATTGAAATTAAATAAGGGCAAATCTGACTTTTCATTACCCAAAAGGGTGTCATTGCAAGATTTTTGAAAGCTTAAGGGGTATTTTTGCAAATTTGTGCGTTGACCATCATATGACTGCAATTAATCCAAACCTCATGGGGTATCATTGCAAATTACTCTTAATAAAAACATAAACATTGGCCCAAACATAGAGCTATATTAGCTTCATTAGATTCTCTCATTGTGATGAAATAAAGCCTTCCAAAGACTGTATTCCAGATTTTGTTTAGTACAGAGTTTTTCTTTTTTATATAGACGGTCTTAAACACGTAATAGCTTAAGCTTTTGAAATGGATGACAGATGTCTAAACGATATAAAAATAGAATAATCCTAACATTTTTTCAGATAATTGGTTGACAAATTAAAATCTTCTTACTTCTGCATTAAAACAAATTTCATTTAAAGATTTAGTGCCTGTTTGGGAGGGAACCTCAAAATGAGTTTTTAAATTCCAGAATCACTTTTAACGTGTTTGGTAAATTCAATGAAATGGATTTTTAATAGAAGCAAACAATTTAAAATAACTTGCTTTTGGAGTAACTTTCGGGAAGCAATATAAATATTTATCTACAATTATACTTAATTTATTAATTTAACCTCATTAAACATTTTATATTTTCAATGTTAACCTCAAATGTCCTTTTATTTACTCTTATTTTTCTCACAATTATATAGTTAGACATTTGTTTAGGACTTTTCTCTCTCTCCAATTATATGTAACAACTTTTTGACATTTTAAATTCAAAAATATTTGAATTCTGAATTAGCTTTCTAAAATATTTTCACCAAAAACATTTTCTATTTGAAAGTCCTTTTATTTAAATTACTTTTCACACTTTATCTTTGAAAACGGACTTCACCTATCACGAAGCCCTCCCAAAAGGGTAACACCTAACTATTGGTGGCCGTATCCCAAATGGTCTTTCAGTGCGATCAATGTTTTGCAATAAAATTTCATATGTTCCCAATAATCATTTTGTTACAAAAATAACCCATGTAAGTTTCATCATATTTTTTTCTTCTAATATAAGCATTGCATTATGTTTTAAGAATGAAATAATCATATTTCACACCTAATTTCAACATTTCATCTTTTGTGATGTATAGTTACAAGTCAATATGACTGTTGAATATGAATCTTCAATTGGAACAATTACATGACTCTCCCTATCTCTCTCTTCACTTCCTAATAAGATTCTGAAAATATTCAGAAAGTGTCCCTTCTAAATATTCTTGAGATTCTTCATTTAAAAACATCTCAGGTTGGTACAAATCTCCACCACCACTTACCATTTTATAGTCCTTGAAGGGCTTTGCTTGCTTCAATGTGCTAATCTGTTCATTCTTCAAATCTGCATTTTTTCTTTGTAGACTACTCTTCTCTGACCTTTGCATATATAGATGCACTTTTTGTTCTGCTAATCTTGCTTTGGATCATACAATGAAGTGTTTGGTTGCCCATTGGGATTGACCAAGTAACTAGCAGCTGAATCTCCTTCCAATATTCTCAATACCTGTATATATATATATATACACACACATAACAAGCACACATCTATCAATAAAACCCACATTTTAAATACAAATTTTGGTGTATCTAGAGATAGATTTTGACTTTGATGTTGTTTGATAAGTACTGGAATTTAAGGAAAGTCGATGTCACTTTAAAATCTAGTGAGATACGAAATGGAGAGGATTATTTTCCTAATTTTTTTCAAGTGATATTAAAAAGTACATTACCAAACGCACTTGTTATATTGAGAATTAAGTGTTGAATTTTGTTATTTTGTGTAAAGAGAGAGAGATCAAACCTTGGACATCCTTGGTCTTTGTTCGGGGTCAGGCAAGATACATATACTTGCAGCATGAATCATACACTCGACTTCATTCTGCACATAGTTATTCTCTAGTCGAGGGTCGATTATCTGATTAGGCATCTTCTTCTCTAGTAATTGACGGCCCTGCAACGACAAAGTTAATGAAATATGGTGATTAGAATTATATGTATGTGTATGTGTATATATATGTGTATGTGTGTGTTTTGGGGGGTGGGATGAGGGAACTTGCCCATTCTGGTTGATAGAGTTGTATTCCTTTCTTTGAAAATTCAGTTGCCTTAATGCCAGTTAAGAGCTCCAATAGAACAATGCCAAATGAATAGACATCAGCTTTCTCAGTAATTAGACCTGTCTGTGTATACTCAGGAGACAAGTACCTATCCAAAAAAAATGTTCCATGCTTAAAAATCAATCAATTTATGCGAAGTTTCGATATGATTTTGATGTGATAATATGAATCAGTCTTCTCATTGATTCATTAACACTAGAGAATGATAGTAATACCCGAATGAAAAATGTTGTGATAGCCTTATGATATCACCTTTTCTCCCCAAATGGGAGGTTAGGCGTTCGAGCCCCATGGGGCTAATGTGTGGGTGTGTGCGTTTCTTACCATTCAAAAAAAAAATATATATATATATATACCCGAATGAGCCAATAACGCGCGTCTCCTCAGCCGATTGTCCATCTGCTTGCCACCTTGCTAGACCAAAATCTCCAACCTTGACACAAGTAATAGAGGACAATAGTAACTGTAATTTTCTGGCTGATTGTTGAGATTTTCTTTTAAAAAAACCATGTTGAAATAGATTTATTTAATTTGAGAAAAGTGAAAAAAAAGAAGAAGAGGATGGTAGGTACCATGGGCTCAAAGTCATGGGTTAGGAGGATGTTGTTGGGTCTGAAGTCTCTATGGACAATACAACCCACCCTGCAATCTTCGTGAAGATATCTCAAACCTCTTGCAGCTCCTATTGCAACTTTCATCCTATTATGCCAAGCCATCACCTCCTTTGTCTCTCTTCCTGCATAATTCATCATAAAATCCTCTACTTAGTACATAATTATATTCATTTTTTTATAATTATGTCTTTATTATGATCATCATTATTATTCAGTTTATGAACTCGATTTTCAAAGGGTAGAAACATCGATAAGGGATTGGCTTTTGTCGAGTCAAAACAACAACGAAAGCACTTTTTCACTGTTTCATATACTAGGGGATTTCACTTGGAAAAGAAAATGTTTCGTACTAATGGATTCAATTCCATAACCAGATTTAGATTGGTATTCCGAGAAAAATGGACTCTAGTTGCGCCTTTCCGCTAGTATGTGAGCGGAATGGATTGACTCACTACACTCAACTCAAAAGCAATGTTAGGTCTAAAGTGATCATGTTGTGACAACTTGTCCCTTCGAGTTTTTACCATAAAATGGGTAAAAACGGCAGTTATAACCTTTAACAATAAACTCTAAATTCCCGCCTAAAGTCCCAACATCAAAATATTTTTAGGCCATATTAGCATTAAACTGCTTTTATACCTTAGATCTTATAGATAGAAAAATTAACTTTGTGCTATGATGGCATACAGTTTTAGTGAAGTCTTACCATACAAGTGCTTGTCTAAGGAACCATTGCAAGCAAACTCATAGACAAGAAGCCACTCTATCTCAATGCAATAGCCCACCAGCATCACCAAATTCCTATGCTGTGCACAGCTCAATACTTCAACCTCAGAGCAAAACTCAGATGCTCCTTGTGCACTCACCATTTTGTGTTGCTTCACAGCAACCAACTGCCCATCACTCAACACTCCTCTGTATACCGGTCCATATCCGCCTTCCGCCACCAAGTTTTCCACCTCGAATCCATCAGTCGCCTTCTCAATCTCCCGGTAGCTGAACCTCTTTGGCGCCTTTCCGAAATTAGGCGCATTGTGCTTGCAAATGGAGCAAAGTGGTGGCGGCGTTGGAGGTTGCTTGATGGAAAGCGACATCGCCTTTCTAATGCTTGAAGTCCTATCAATTGTGGGAGATGAGGAATATGTCACTACTTCATCGTCGCTGCCAATGAATTCTCTTTTTATGCTCCGTTGTCTTGAACCATTTGAATGCATTGGCTTTTGCCTCAAGAACGAAGAATCTGTTGATCTTCGAGCTGGAATTGATGCTGTCTTTGTCACTTCAACTCTACTATTTATGTTCATTTCTGTTTCATTTTTATCCAATAGAATTAAGAAGGACTAATCAATGTTAGACCTTAGACTAATCTTTAAAAAACAAAAATTCAAACAGGCAATTTCATACCACTTTGTGTCTTCAAAGGGCAGCTAAAATTTTTGGTCCTCCCATTTATAATGCAGGATGTGGGAGAAGAGGAATGTGTCACTACTTCGTCTTCGCTACTACTCGCGAGTTCTCTTCTTGTAATCCGCTGTTTTAAATCGCTGAAGTGCAAAGAGTCTGTCGATCTTCGAGCTGGAATTGATGCTGTCTTTCTCACTTCAACGCTACTAGTTTTGTTCATGTCTGTCTCAATTTTACCTAATAGTTATTGAAAGTAGTGATCATTGTTAGACGAATTAAATGCATAGTTATATCGGGAAAAAACACTAGCACATATAAGCACTTCCATACCACTTTTTGCCTTCAAAGGACTGCTGAAATTTTTGGTCCTCTCATTTATTTCGAAAAGTATTTGAGAATTAGATGTCACTACTTCATCATCTCTTTTATTTCTGTTCCTGTCTGTTTCAATTTGAGCCAAAAAATATTAGTAGTATTGATCATTGTAATGCGTAACATGTAAGCAATTTCATACCAGTTCTAGGCTTCAATTGACTGCTGAAATCTCTGCTCCTCTCTTTTGTAGCACTAGATGTCAATTTTCGAGGGGGTTCAATATCAGATTTCAACATGTTATACAATGGTTGCGACTTAGCTTGTGGTGGAGTATAGCTATACATTGTTTTGTATTCCAATTCGTGGCTGAAAAACCGCGAATTTGAACTAGGAGAGGTACCGGCAAGCTTTGATTTGGTGAAAGAAGGGGTTGTGTTGTTGATGAAGTGGTCTTGGCGTGTTTGTGTCGAGAAGAATGAATTGTCATGTTTAGAATGTGGACTGTCTGATGTGGGACGACTTTGAGTTATTCCACTTTTGATATGGTGTGTTTGTGTCGAAAATAATGAATTTCCAGGTTTGGAATGTGGACTGTCTGATGTGGAACGACTTTGAGTTGTTCCACTTTTGATATGGTGTGTTTGTGTCAAAAAGAATGAATTGTCGGGTTTGGAATGTGGATTATCTGATGTGGGACGACTTTGAGTTGTTCCACTTTTGGTGTTAGGACAGTGTGTAGGAAGCACGCCTAGCATGTCGGCTACTGTTGGATCGAGACTTGTTTTTTCAAAATTATTGATCTTTTTATTTGTTGGGAATTGGATTGATCTGAGGATTTTAGGGATGGCATGGTCTATAAGTATGATGTTACAACTCAGCAATTCTTTTAAGCAAATGTCACCTTCCTTCTTCAAGCGCCTGCAATTTAGAATATGATTAAATTGGCATTGAATTATATATTGGATATAGAGATGAAATAGAGGTATGAAATTGGTGTGAACACGTGAAATGAATCCTGGGTTTTCAAGAAGAAAATGGAACTAACCATTTAAGTCATATATAATTGTGTATGTATATATAAACGCATGAATGTAAGAGTACCTATCAAGAATGACCCATGTTGCTCCAAGCTCCTGAGCTGCCTTAGCAACTGACCCCATTTGTGCATCAACCACAACTTTTACTTCCGTTGTGACCTCCTGCTATATATATATATATATATCATGCAATTTATTCATGAAAAATCAATAACATATTACAAATTACTAGAAGTTGAGTCCAAAAATACAAGAAATATTTTGGGTAGTCACAATTATAACTTTAACTTCATATCTCAAATTAAATCAACAAAAAATTTATTATCTTTAAATAGATGAGATTGAACGTACGTCGTCAACATTGTGGACTAGAAATAGTTGTTGCATCATCTGTTCACACACATGGTGTATTCTTTGGGGCACATCATGTCCCTCAACAGAGCCCTGATCATTTTGCCCAACACCCCTTTTCTTCAGCAAGCCTAGATTGTAAGAACATATCATAGATTAATTGATTACCATAATCACAATTTTGACAAAACTAATCAACACATTTAGAAAAAATAAAAATAAAAATTGCTTTAGATAAATTTGGGGTAAAATACACTAAGCTCACCTGAAGATTGATTCGACTACACATGACGACTATCAGTGACGGATCTAGGGATCCGTGTTAGTGGGGCTAAAATTTTTATTTTTTTTATTTTTGGGGTATAAATGACATATATTTAAATTTTTGGGGTTTAAAACAAATTTTCAATGGGGGCTTAGTTGTAAATAAATCTAAATTTTGTGGTATCTAAGGTAAAAAAAAATTCAATGGGTGCTAAATATGAAATATCCAAAATTTTAAAGTAAAAAATATAGATATAAAAAAATCAATGGCCCCCACTGGTCCTTCATTAAATCCGTCCTTGACAACTATAATCGGTGTTTATTACACTCAGTATCACTAATAATCAAAATTCGCCTTAAGTACATTGATCAGGGTAAGTCCATCGGATATGTTGTCCAAAATTTGTCCCTTTTTTTTCATATAACTGAAGAATATTATGTTTTTATGCAAAATTTTACTAATGAGTCTGACTTTAAAACAATGGGAGGAAGGTTGTTGACATCATGCGTCAAATCTTAAGAGTGTACGCTGTAACGAATGACAAACATATCCGTTATAAGTAATTGAAACAAACCTCGGGGAAGATCAATATATTTTACCCATAAATTTAATGGGATGACGTTAGAGAATTTCTAGGGGCAATATTGTGTGCACGTTTGCTTGAATTTTTTTTTTAAAAATAAAATAAAAGAGAGGAGAACGTACGAGAGAGGAAATGGTAAATGTAAGACTGATGGATTTGATTTCCGGAAGCCAGAGGAGGGCGTTGGCGCGAGGGAAGAACAGCAAGCAGGACCAGGACCAGAGAATCCGAATCCATAGTTTTTTTTATCACATTGCAAACTGCCCAATCAAGAGCATAATCTGTGATTCCTTTACTAGCATAAACTGCTACTAGTACCACCTCCTCACCCATCATTTTTGTTTTGGTGTATCACTAGACTTGGAGGTTGCTAATTTCTTGATGTTTCAATAGAAATATCTAAGCATGGAGGTCATTGAGTGATTAAGAGTTGGATTGGTTACAAAAAACTTGTTTTTTTTCTCTTGTTTTCAATTTTAATATGCATTATTTAATATTGAATGGAAAATGAGATAATAGAAGAGGTATGCAATGGCCACCACTAGGCAGATTTTGGTGGAACATTTGGAATTTTCTTACGTCTTTTTTGCATGTATTTGGCGGAAGGAGTCCAATTACAACTTATATAAATATAAATATATATATATATGCATATATGTGTGTGTAATTATATATTAAGCATTACTTAATCAGATAGCACACTGGCAATGAGTGGTGACCAATTTTATATGAATGGTGGAACAGTCTTATTGTGTTCAAGTCCTAGTTGTCGTTGCAATTGAATCTTGAGTGATCAATTTAAATGACTAAAATAAAGGAGCGAGTAGTCTCTTTGGCTTTTTATATATAAAGATATATATATATTATGTGTGCGTAAATAAAAATGTATATATATATAATTTATATACATATAAGCAGCACTGATTTTGACTCTTTTTAATTGGAGTGAAGAGGCCACTCCACCTTACAAAATGATTAAATAATTTTAGCAATTACTTTTTTATATACAATTTATTTATTTTCTCTCAAAAAAAACTTAGTCAACAAAACAGACGGCCGAAAGATGTTGACATGTCATTAACTGGATTGTGATTAATGTCACAATGGAAAACTACCAAAGTGAAAAAAAAAATAGGAATTATTTGGATCAAGTTTTGAGAATTAACTAGTGATAAAAAGAATTTAAAAATTCCGTTTGATAAATGAGAATATAATTAAAAGGAAATGTTGTGTGCCATCCATTTTTGTTTTGTGTTTTTTTTATTGTGTTAGTAATAGTCCTGAGATCCGCTTTATGAATAGCGTTTGAAATGTTTTTACATGTTTTCACACTGTAGTTCTAGACTAGTATTGAAGCAATGAAAATTTATTTTTTTTACATTTTTATTTTATTCTAGTATTGTAAGTGCAGAAAAATTAAACAAGTTAAGAATGAATTTATTGATCACTTGGCCCTGTATTTATACATGTAGAGATGGGCCTTGGCCCATAATATATATCTATCTTAAGCCCTAAGTAATGGGATTTGATTTAATCACATTCTAGAGTTATCTCAATCCCTTTTATTTAGGGATTGATGGCTATATCATTTACTTGCAATCCACCCCTTTTCCATAATATTCTAACGGGTTGGGCCTTCTTTCTAACTCGGGCAATTGTCATTGGGCCAATTATTCTTATCTTTACACAGGCCCATGAAATTATGGCATTTGACTGCAACATAAAAGCCCATGACCGAAATTACACATGTATACTTATATGTATATATAGGGAAAGTTGGCTCAGTGATGATATGGCTATCATCATTAATTCTGAATAGTTGAGACGTCATTCAAATTTGAAAAAGAACGGCTCACACTTCCTCATTTTTCGCACCTCGACAGTAGGAAAGACGGCACACGTCCTTCGGACTTCACGCACAACTCCTGGTTTGCTTCTTAGTCTCTATAAATTCACTGTTGGTCACTTCATTTATGCGTCTTCAAATTGTAGCTCTATCTCTAAGCATTTCCCCTTTTCTCACTAGTTCTTGCAACTTCAAGCCAAAAAACTCACAGATTCTCGTCAGAGTAGTCATCAGCTTTTCGCCGAAGTTCCTACCGTTGCCTGTTTTCCGATCTGCGTAAGTCTGAAAGCACTAAATTTTAATTTTCTCTCATCTCTACCCCCCATCTCTCTTCTACCTTTCTGAGACCATGTTAGGGAGTGATGATACTAGATCTATATATGAAGTCATTCTGTCTTCCGGAAATGATCCTGACACCCTTAATAGTAGTAGTCCTTTTTCTGTTTAGAGACTTCTACACCCGGAAATGTCCCGGTTAATCCCGATTTCCAAAGCTCATCAGCAAACCCAGAAGTGCCTGATGAAGGGAGTTCATCTGATGATAAGGACCCTGCGATCCCCTCTATCCCCAAACCTTTCATTGTTGCCTCTCTTAAGGGAAAATTTAGGCCGGAAGTGGACGTCAAACGTCTTCGGGCTAAAGCTAATGTGCCTAGTGATGTGTTCCTAGCCCCTTACCCACCATATTTAGATTTCTCCAAAAGTGAGGGAGTTGAACCATGTAACATTCTTCTATCGACGGTTCATTTTAAAATACTAAAATTCCCCTTTCATCCCTTCTTCCATTACGTTCTTTTTATGTTAGGGTTGCACCCTTTTCAACTTAACCCGAACAACTTTAGGATTTTGGCCATGTTCCTCCTGTATAACAGAGACTTAGACCTTAACTTAGGTTTAGCTTACCTACTTATCTGTTACTTCTTCTAGAATACCAAAGAATGCAAGGGTAGGTATAACATTTTCCCTTTCCAAGGTCGGGGCGTATGTTCCGATAAAGAAAAATTCGATAAAGGCTGGAAGGAGAGAATGGTAGTTGTTAGCGGCAATTGACTCTACCCATTCTCTCAGACATTCCCGATCCCTAAAGTCTTTGGCCCCATCCGGTTTCCCGTCTTCCGTCCCCTCCACAAAGCCACGTGTTTCTGTGAGTTTTGTGATTTACACCGGGGAGAGTATGCATATAGATTCCTTGGCTATGAGGATAGTGAGATACCCCCAGTCCTTGTAAAAGAAAGTCTTGCACTCCTAAAGGCCAAGATCTGGAGCCAAGTCAGATCCGCTAGTAAGCTTTTAACTAAGGCCAATTTGAAGATGATATCTAATTTGGGTGTTGTTGTTGACAAGATGGATCTACCCGTCAGGCCCTTGTCTGCCAAACGCACTTAGGTCCCTAAAGGATCTAACCCAGTTAATGCCATACCGATCTCTACAGCACCCCCGACTCCTCCGGTTTGCCCTATTCAAAATCCTTCAGATCTTCCACCTCTACCCGCTAGTGCTTGGAACATGCAACCTCAATCTGATACCGGTGATGGGACAGCCAACAAAAGGGCCAAGGTTCAAATTGTTGATGCCTCAAGCAGTGCCCAACCACAAGATCAGGGTCTTCCTCGCTCCATCACTCCCTAAAAGCCCAAGTTTGTCCTTCCCAATGGATCCCCGATTCATACAGATCATATTACCTTCGGTAATGCCGACGCCCTTCGAGTTATGGCAAAGGGAGTATGGACCCTTGCTGATTGGGCTACCCAGTTAAAGGTAACGAGGACCGAGTTGCTTCAAAAAGGCTCCATAATGGCCATGGAAGTAAGTTATTATCTTTGTTTATTTAGTAATTTCTTTCTATCCTCATACCTTCTGGTTTTGACTTGGCATTTTTATTTGTCAGCTTTTTTATGCCATTCAATCTTTAACCATCTCTTGGAAGCTGATGTCAGAGAGATGAACAGGCTCCTGATAGCCAATCAGCAAGCAAGTGACCATCAGATCACTCTGGCGAAAGAGGCTAATAGTCTTCGCCAAAGTGTAGCTGAACAGAAGGCCTTGCTTGAGACCGGAAAAGCTGAAATGAGGACCATGGCAGCTGAGCTAGCAAAAAAAAGGCTACCTACCAGAAGATTGTTGTTGAGAAGGCAGAGTTAGATAATCTTCTGGCTCTTGAGCGATCAAAGGTGGAGATGTGCCACTTGGGTGGTTTGGATATGCATCAGCGGTACATTGCTATCTATGATGTTCGATCAATCATGGACTGACGAGATAGGCATGAGATGAAGCATATTCCTTTGGCTGAGCGAGAGTTTAAGATTGCTGAATAGTTCGATGCCTTCACGAAGGTGTCCGTTCCTTATCAGGATCCAGCAACTTAAGAGAATAAGAAGAGATTTGCCGCATTTCTGAAGGAAGAAGACCCGGTTCCCCTTGCTCCTGAGCAACCTCTTTCCTCGGGGTACAATATTGTAAACGATCATGGCCCCGAGTTCAGGGGGAAATAGGTCTTAGATTTTTATGTTTCTGTATTACCCTTAGTACGGCCACTTTGTAATTTTCATTTTTGATTTTAATGAAAAAACTTTTCTGCCTTATGAAATATTGTCTTTGTCTTTCAACGAACATTGCTTGGTTGGCTCGTGATTGGCCCATATATTTAGAAAAATTATGTGTGTACAAGATTTTTCGGGCATCTGGCCTCAGTAAGTCAGAAATCAGTACTTAGAAATTTTTTGTTTTTTTAACAAGCCTCTTCGAGCACTTGTCCTCTGAGATTTGATTTTGAACTAAACACTTAAGAAAATTTCCACTCTCAATGAGAGTCTTAGGACATCTGCCCCTGAGACTTAGTTGCATCCTCTGGCTAGTTCAAACCGGGTTTTGAACTCAGCACTTAGGAAATTTTATCGTTTGATGGGAGTCTTCTGACATCAAGCTTCTAAGACTTAGTTGTGTCCTCTGTCTAGTTCAAATCAGGTTTGAACTCAGCACTTAGGAAATTTTCTCGTTTGATAGGAGTCTTCGGGCATCAGGCCCATGAGACTTAGTTATGTCCTTTGGCTATTTCAAATCAGGTTTGAACTCAATACTTATGAAATTTTCTCGTTTAATAGGAGTCTTCGGGTATAAGGCCCCTGAAACTCATTTGTTCAAATCAAGTTTGAACTCAATACTTAGGAAAATTGGTATTCTTTGCAAGGTCTAATCATACACATATATAAAGAACATGGTATTTTATTCGAAACTTGAAAAACATATAGCAAAGGTGCCGAACATCGGGCACAAATGCTTTATTATAATCAACAGATGTGTCATATGCAAGACACAGATACTCATATTACTATTTAATGGAAAACTCTCTAAGGATAATACATCTTCAGACGGTAAGTGGTAAGTCCATTTTACATACATATTTTATCCCCAAATGTATATTTGTTAGTAGGTAAAACTATTTATTTTAATTAATTTAGAAGTGTAATAATGATAAGTGCACAAAACTTAATTTATATAATAAAATTGTTGAATAAATCATTTTCAATGTCATTAAATTACATCTACATTTATGTCTTTCATTTATAAGTGTAAAGTAAGAAAGGAATCAAATGCACATGGATGAAAGTTGGATGAATCAAATGCACATGGATAAAAGTTGAAAGATTCAAATGCACATGGAAAAGGAACAAAATGTGATGGAAAGTTATGAAAAAGAAAAGAAAATAATATTTCATTTCTCTTTACAAGTTGTAATTTGATTCCAATATTTCTCTATAAATATGGATACATCTTGAAGAAGAAAAAAGAGGAGAAAAGAAAAGGAAAAAGAAGGAGGAGAGCAAGAAGGACACCAAAGAGGAGAAGAATTTATCTTCAATTCCGGGTTTTATTGTTCTTACTTTATTATTTTCTTTTTAAGCATGTGTAACTAAATCCTCAACTAAGATTGAGGATGAAACCACCATTTATGAAATAAATTCATTTTAGTCTTTTATCAATTTTCATGTGTATGGTTTAAATGCTTATGATTTTCGCTTCATAGTATTAATTATTTTAAATTCCTTTCACTATAAATATCATATATTTATAGTAGTTAAGAATTCTTATCACAATTAATAAAGCTTGGATTTGATAAGTTTATAAGTAAAAATCTTTGATCTTATGTGATCCATTAAATTTCATACATAGGATGCTTAGAATTTTACACTTTAAAGCGAAGGAAAATCTATTTCTTGAAAATATATTTCATTAGTACGTTATTGTTAAATCTTGAGAAAGTAATAAGATTGATTTCTAAATTACTACTCTAAAATTGGAATTGATAAAGGAATAATTATAAGTTTATGGATTAGTGGTGGTGGATTCCGATACCTTAGTATTTTTTTCCTATTATTCTCGCTTTAATTATTTGTATTTCGATATTGCATGTTTAGTATAAAAATCACTTCAACAAACAAACTTTGAGAAACTAGGTTAGTTTTAGATTAATTTGAGTTTAATTAAGTTCTCTTTAAAGCATTCCCTTGGGTTCGACCTCGTTCTTGCATAACCTAAACTACAATTGATTCGTGCACTTGCGAGTAATATTTTAAAACACACTAAGTTTTTTATAATCAACACTTGGTGTCATATGCAGGACACAGATACTCATATTACTATTTAATGGAAAACTCTCTAAGGATAATACATCTTCAGACGGTAAGCATTCTGAGAGTTGGGCTCGATGCGATTTGTCTCGTTCTTCCGTACCCGATAGGCACCACGATTAATGACCTTAATTATTGTATAAGGTCCTTCTCATGTCTCTCGTAACTTGCCAACAATCCCAATCTTTCTTCTGAGCACCATATCTCCTACTTGGAACTCTCTTCTTTTGATTTTCTGGTTAAAGGGAGCTCTGACCTATTGCTGATAGGTGGCCAGTCGTATTCCTGCAGCCTCTCTTCTTTCATCCAGTAAATCCAAATCTTGGGCTAAGTACTGATTGTTCGGGCCCTCCTCCCATGCTGGACTTCTTAGCATTAGCACATTTAATTCGATCAGAATAACGGCTTCAACCCCGTAGGCCATGGCGAATGGGGTTTATCCCATCGGTTGCCTCGGGGTGGTCCGATAAGACCACAAGACCTTGGGTAGTTTCCCTAACCAAGCTCCTTTTGTTGCTTCTAGTTTTTTCCTAAGAGTATCAAAGATCGTTCTGTTTATTCCTTTTTTATGTCCGTTACCTTGCGGGTAACCAACGGAAGAAGTATTCTAATTGATCATGTGCTCTGCTAGGAACACTTGAACTTTCTTGCTGTCTAGGTTGCTTCCATTATCCATCATTATCGTTCAGGGTAGACCGAACCTACAAATGATGTGACACCAAATGAACTTGATAACATGACTATTCTTGATGGTCAGATATGCCTCGGCTTCCACCCACTTAATGAAGTAATCCGTAGCCAGGAGAACGTGTGTAGTGGATCGGATGGCTTACAGGAGTGTTCCCACGATGTCCATACTCCATTGGGCAAATGAGTGAGGAACAATCGTTGGATTCAACAACTCTGGAGGTAGATGAATGGCATCTCTGTGAAACTGACATTTTTTACACTATCGGGCATTATCTTCAGCATCTCTTAACATGTAAGGCCAAAAGTACCCCTGGGTGAAGACTTTATGGGCTAATGACTTTCCCCTGGAATGATTACCACATGATCCGGCATGTATCTCTTCTATGATCGTAGAGGATTCAGAGGGTGTGAGCCATCTTAAGTATGGTCCAGAGAAAGATTTTCGATAAAGCTGGGCATGGTAGAGTGTATATCTTGAAACTTTTATCCTTATCTTTTGAGCTTCTAGCTTTGATTCTGGCGAGGCACCCATTCTCAAATAATCTACTATAGGGTCCATCCAACTTGGATCCCATGGAATGATAATCACTTCTTTCGGTGGGTCTAGGATTGATCTGTTGATAAAGTTGATTGACACTACCCGTGTCAGGTTTTCCCTTGTTTCGGAGGCTTGGTTAGCCAATCGATCAACATTTACATTATCACCCCTTGGGATCTGCTCAAAAGTCAATTGTTGGAATCCTTCGGCCTCTTTTAAGACTAATCCCTTGTAGGCTTCCATTTTTGGATCTCAAGTTTCATACTCCTCATTCAACTGTCGTATGACCAATTGAGAGTCACTTCTCACTTCCGCCCTTAGTACCTGCAGGCTTCAAGCCAAACAATTTTCGGCTAGAAGAGCTTCATATTCGACTTCATTGTTAGAGGCTGGGAATTCCAGGCGAACGGACTGCTGAATTTTAGTGTCATCAGGTGTCATGAGCTCTATGCAGATCCCCGCTCCGTTGACATTGGACGATATGTCCACGAATATTACCCATAAGTCTGGTTCACCTTTTTCAGGAGAGTCTGCAGGTTCAGTTTCTAGTAGAAAGTCAGCTACCGCTTATCCCTTGATGGTAGACCTGTCAATGGATCGGATTTTGATCCGAATCCGATCTGATTAGCCGAATATAGATTGAAAATAAAATCCGATAACCCGATTAGGATCCGAATCCGATAATCCGATTTCTTAACAAATTGGATTTGGATTTATGTCAATCCGATCCGATAATAACTCGATCCGATATCAAATATATTTATATATATATAAATATATATTTGATATTTTTATGTGTATATTTAATATTGTACATGTATATAAATGTTAGTTGTTAATTATTTTATTATTTATTAATAATGATTTATCATAAATACAATTATTAAAAGTGTGAATAATTTTAGTGTTTCAGTATTTATTGATTTTTATATTTTTGTATTTTCTTAATTAGATATTCGGATCAAATATTCTATAATGAAGAAATTCGAATATGAATTAACTAAGTGAAAATTCGTCGAATTATCGGATTCGGATCGCAAATCGGGAGTTTTTGTCATCCTTATCAATAGACCTGTCAATAATCCGATTATGATCCGAGTCCGATCCGAATCCGATATTAACCGGATATGGATTAAAAATAAAATCTGATAACCCGATTATGATCCGAATCCAATAATCCAATTTCTTAACAAATTGGATTTGGATTTAACTAATCCGATCCGAATCCGATCATTGACAGGTCTACTTGATGGCGGTTTGGGGAACATAGGTTATGTCATAGATTCCCAGTTATATCGTCCATTTGGATACTCTCCCTAACAGTTCGGGCTTTGCCATTATGGATCTGATCGGAGTCATAGTTGGTACCACAATTGGATGTGCTTCAAAGTAATGTTGAAGACGTCACTTTGCATTGATCAACAATAGTACCAGCTTTTCATTCTTGGAGTAGCAGGTCTCAACATCGGCAAAGGCTTTGCTGGTGTAGAAGACAGGCAACTGGCACCCCTACCCTCCTTGACCAGAGTGGCGTTGGTGGATGTTGCTGATATGGCTAAATATAAGTGCAACAGTTCGTCTGTTTCTGGGGTTGCCAGTATGGGAGGCTTTCTCATGTAGCTCTTGAGCTTCTTTAGAGCCTCTGATTTCTGGCCCCTAAACCTCTCCCTTTGTTACTTTTATGGAATGGAAAAAGGGTCAGCACCGATCGGTTAGGAGAGAGATGAAATGGTTGAAGGATGTCACTCTTCCAGTTAGTACTTGAATTTCCTTTCGGGATTTCGGCTCCTCCATCTCCACAAGGGCTCTGACTTGTGTTGGGCTTGGCATGTATTCTTGTCCGATCAACTATGTGTCCCAATAACTGGCCCGATGACACTTCGAATGAACATTTGGATAGGTTGAGCTTCATCTTGTATTTCCTGAAGGTGAACACCTGCTGCAGATCAATCAGGTGGTCACTCTTCGCCTTACTTTTGACCACCGTGTCATCAATGTAGGCTTCTATGGTAGATCATATCATGCCTTGAAAAAATTTATTAACCAACTTGTGAAAGGTTGCACCTGCATTCTTTACTCCGAAAGGCATAACTGTATAACAATATATACCTGACTCAGTGATGAATGTCATATTTTCCTCATCCTCGGGGTTCATTCGTATCTGATTCTACCCGGAATATGTGTCAAGGAAACTCAAGCGTGCTTATCAAAAAAAAAAAAAAAGGAAACTCAAGCGCTCAAATCCTCCGGTGGCATCCACCATCTGATCGATTTTTGGCAAGGGGAAACAATTATTCGGGCATGGTTTGTTCAGATTAGTGAAGTCCATGCACACCATCCATTTTTCGTTATTCTTCTGGACTACTACTATGTTTTCCAACTAGGAGGGGTATTGCACCTCTTTAATGAATCCGGCTTGGAAAATTCGATCCACCTCTTCAGTTATGATCTGGTTTCAGTGGGCCCCCATGCGTCTCGGCTTATGTCTGACGGGTTTAACGATGGGGTCCATGGTGAGGGAATGTTGGGCTACTGAAGGATTAATGTCGGGCATGTCCATGTGGCCCCAAGCGAATACGTCAACATTGGAGCTCAAAAGGGCCTCCAATTCTTCCTTCTCTTATGTACTGAGGCCGAAACCGATGTAAATCATCCTTTTCGGGGTGATCGGGGTAGATCTAAACTTCTAGCAAAGGTTCAGTCATCATGGATGACCCGGCACCCCCGTCATGTAATTGATATTGATCGTCGGTCACTTTTTTTCCTTTTGAAGCTCATTCTGGTTCCGCTCTTTTCCTTAGGCCTTTCAGAGTGTTGGCGTAGCACTATTTGCCCACCACCTGATCTCCCTTGATGTCAATCACATTGACTCCATTTGGATCGATGCATCGCATGACTTGATGTAAGGTAGTCGGGACTCCATGCATCCGATGAATCCACCATCTGCCCATGAGCAGATTGTATGAGAGTTTAACATCCACCACTACGAAAGTCTCTCTGAGCATGTGCTTTGCTGTTGTTACTGGTAGTATGATTTCTCCCATCGGTTCTACTCTTTTACCGTCAAAACCTGATATCGGACTTCTGGAAAGGACTATCTCTTGGGGGTCGATCTCCAATTTCTCAAAGGCCCAATTGGTGATTATGTTGGCGTTACTCATTGGGTCAATCATTACCCTTTTGATCAGATAGTTTAATATCATGAGGGAGATCACCAGGGGATCATCATGTGGTGACTGGATACTTCTCAAGTCTGTAAAAGAGAAGGTTATCTGGGCGTCCTCCTTCGGGCTTCGGAACTCGTTGATCTTCTCGACCCATCGTAATTTCTGGGCTCGGTGCATTTGGGACCTATGGGCTTCCTCTATTTCTGGCCTGCTGGGTCCTCCGTGGACCATGTGAATAACCTTTATGGGTTCGCCCGCTGTCCCCTTGGCCAGGGTGTGTGAAGTTTGATCTATCCGGGTGCCCTCCTTAGCCACATACTCGGCCAATTCTCCCTTGGCTATCATGGCTTCCACTTGCCTATGGAGGCTTCTGCATTCGTTGGCATGGTGTCCATATTCGTTGTGGAAGGCACAGTGCCTTGACATGTCTCGCAACTCCATCAACTGTCTGATAGGGGATGGCGATCGAAAGATCCCCTTGCCCTTAGTCTCTTGGTATAGTTTTTCCAGGCTAAGTTTTAATGGGGTAATCTTATCTTCAAACCTCTGGCGCTTATCAGGGGCCTGGGAAGGTGTAGAGGAAGTACTTAGACGTTTTCATTCTAGCGCCCGGTCCTTGGCCTTTGGTTCAGATGCCTTAGCCTCCATGCTTGAGAAGGTTGCCCTTCTCTATCGTATAGCCAGTTCATCTTCTATCCGGAGATGTATTTGTGCTCTTGAGTTGAGTTCTCCGATGTCCGCCGGTGGCCTCTTAACCAAGGACTGATGGAACTTAGTCCCGGGGATCAACGTCATCCGAAAGGCCTCGACAACGGAGTGTTGATCACAATTATCGATCAAGGACATCTCGACATTGAATCGTGAGACGAAACTCTTCAGGGACTCTCCTTTCTCCTGGATCATGGTGAACAGGCTGGAAATAGTCTTCTTCTTCCATTTGTTACCAAAGTACTGGGCAATGAACAGCTCACAGAGTCTGAGCCAGCTCCCAATGGATCGGGGTGGTTATTTTCTGAACTAAAGTAGGGATGTTTCGGTCAGACTGGTGGGGAAGACCTTGCAAAGTAGGGCTTTGTTTTCGTTGTATATGTTCATCTTCATATGGACATGGTATATGTGCTCTGTCGGATCCTTTGTGCCATCAAAGAGGGTAAACTTCGGTAACCTAAACCTTTCCAGATAGGGCACGCTGGTGATCGCCAGTGTGAACGGTGTCTGCACGACGTCAATGGATGATTCAGAGGCCAGATCATTGGGGGTCTGAACCTTCAGATCCTTGAGCACCTATTTCTGAAATCTGATCATGATTTCCTCTAACTTTTTCATGGTAAGGGTCTCTTCGGGATTGTGCGCCCCGAGCACTTGTAGGGACGATTCTGCGTGCTCCTCCCGATTGTGGTTGGACTTCGTTCGTCGGTCATTCTTTTCTGACTGATGACCCATGGATCGGTCTTGTCAGTTGGACTGGTCATCATGTTGGGCTTCATAAGGGTTTTGTAGCAGTGCTAGCTTCGCAACCAACTCGACATTCTGTCTTTCCAACACGGTGGCCTTCTGCTCTAGGGCCTGCCTAATCGGATCCTCGGTTTGGGAGGGTTGACCTCCGTTGGGAGACAACTCGGATTGTTGTGATTGGGTGACCTCCATAGGTGATGCTAATATAAGCTCTTAGCAGAGAGTGGGAAGCTTTGAAAAAGATTTCAAGGATGTTTCCCACAGACGGCGCTAATTATGTAAATGCAGAAAAATTACACAAGTTAATAATGAATTTATTGATCACTTAGCCCTCTATTTATACATGTAGAGATGGGCCTTGGCCCATAATATATATCTATCTTAAGCCCTAAGTAATGGGATTTGATTTAATCACATTCTATATTTATCTCAATCCCCTTTATTTAGGGATTGATGGCTATATCATTTACTTGCAGCCCACCCCTTTTCCAGAATATTCTAACGGGTTGGGCCTTCTTTCTAACTTGGGTAATTTGTCCCTGGGCCAATTATTCTTATCTTTACAAGTAATGTAAGTATTCCCAAATTAATACAGTAATTTGATGATTTTACATATTTTCAAATTGTAGCAACTAATACCATATCATTAAATAACAAATTTTTAATAACTTTTAGATTACTTTTATTTTTCGTACAATTCTCGGGTCCTTTCCAAGAAAAATGAAGAATGAAATCCATCCTCTTTAGTGATATTGTCATGCCCCAAATTTTAAGACCCAAAACTCGATGTTTGATTTGTGGGGTTAAGGATTTAAAAATAGTAAGTTGGTTTATTTTATTAAAATAATAATCTAGTGAGTTTATTCATTCCATTTCCTGAAAATTTTCAGTTTATTTAAATACTATATTTAATGAAAATTTTGGCAAGACGCCCTTAATTTATTAACTACTGGAATCGATAAAAACTTGTAATTATATTTAAATTTTAAATCCATCCCAATTCCAATCCATATACCAAATCTCAAACTTAACAGAAACCAACAATCCACCATACGCCATCCATATTATATTTTAAAAATAAATCTCATTAAACACCATATATTACATAAAAGGTTTACAAACATCGTACTTTTTATCCCCAAAAGATTACAAGCCCAAAATTAAATATATACATGAAAATATACAACAAAAATTCTTCTACTCCTAACTAAATAAATCCAGTTGTTAAGTGAGTAGAAAACGTCACGCCACGGCTACAGCTAGTGTCCACTAGGACTTGCATCTAGGGGGACATGCAAAGGGGTGAGCTCTAAGTCCAGTAGGGACGTGGATAATAACTAACATGTGGTAAATAGCATAGAAAACAATTATATAACATATTAGGTTACAAGTAAAGTTAAAGTAACAATCAAATCAAACCTGTCAGAACCCAAAAGGTTCTTTAAATTTTCCTCATGCCCTAAAATTAGTTCCTATCTTGTACCTTTTAGAGACTGTTTCACCCTGGACCGTACCCCACGCGTAAGTCTTCATTTCCTTTTAGAAACCGTTTAACCCTGGGACCGTGCCCCTCGCGTAAGTCTTCGATTCCTTTAGGGACTCTTTACCCCTAGGACAGTGTCCCTAGAAATTCCTTAGGGCCTATTTGGAAACTGGTATGGTATGGTATGGTCTTGTCCTAGATCTAAACTCTGTTTGGTAACGATTTGGTCTGGTTCCAAAATTTATTAAATATATATACACTTAAACAAAATCAATTGCTCCAAAAATTATTTGATCAGGAGAATTAATAAAAGAGATAGAAAAAAATTAAGAAAAAAAACAAAAAACTATCCGAGAAATACAAGAAAGGGTTATTATCAGTAAACTCCCCTATGGTTTCATTTTGCATCAACTTACACCACTCCATATCATAAAACCCTTATATGGTTTCATTTTGCATCAACTTACCCCCCCTCCAGATTAGAAAACCCCCCTATGGTTTCATTTTGCATCAACTTACCCCATTCCCTATAATTTTAGACCAAAATACCCCTAGAGTTTAATTAAATTCAAAAAAAATATATCGTAAAATATATATATATAATTCAAAAAAATATATAAAAATCATAAATACATATATAAAATTCGTAAATATATATATATAAAATTCAAAACAAACATATAAAATTAAAATATATATATAAAATTTGTAAAAAGTATATATATAATTCAAAAAATATATATAAAATTCGTAAAAATGTATAAAATTCAAAATATATATATAATTTAAAAAACATATAAAAATCATAAAAATATAAAAATTCATAAAATATATATATATAATTCGTAAAAAATATATAAAATTTGAAAAAAATATAAATTAAAAAAAACATATACAATTCGAAAAAATATATAAAATTTGTAAACAATAGATAAAATTCGTAAAAAATATATATAATTCAAAAAACATATAAAATTTGAAAAACAAATTTAATTTGTAAAAAATATATAAAAGTCGTAAAAATATATAAAATTCAAAAAATATATATATATAATTAAAAAAAAACATATTACCAATCAAATAAACTATCACGAAAACATAAATCAAATATAGTGGAAGAACACTTTGTTGGATTATATTGCTCAACTTTCATTGGTTCTCTTGATTATGATTTTCCTACCCCTTTTTTTCTTTTGGATAATCTTGTATGATTATATTATTGTGGTGTGCCAAAGGATTATATATACTCATATATTTTTTACGAATTTTATATATTTGTTTCGAATTTTATATGTTTTTTTCAAATTTTATATATTTTATTTGTTTTTTCAAATTTTATATGGTTTTTTTGAATTTTATATATTTTTTACGAATTTTATATGTTTTTCTCGAATTTTATATATTTATTCGAATTTTATATGTTTTTTTAATTTTATATATATTTTTTGAATTTTTTTATATATTTTTATGAATTATATATATATATATATATATATATATATATTACGAATTTTATATATTTTTTCGAGATTTATATGTTTTTTTAATATATTTTTTACGAATTATTTATATATATTTTTTGAATTATATATATTTTTTACGAATTTTTTATTTTTCATTTTTGTTATTTTTTTTATTTTGAGTGAGAGATGGGCTAACTTAGTTTTAGATGAGCTGGTTTTAAAAAATCAAAATTAAGCAACCCAAACATGGTCTGGTCTTCAAACCAAAGACCAGACTAGACTAACAAACTCAAAACCCATCAACCAAACAAGCCCTTAATCTCTAGGATAAAAACCTGTAATTATATTAAAATTTAAAATCCATCCCAATTCCAATTCATATACCAAATCTCAAACCTAACAGGAACCAACATTCCACTATACGCCCTCCAGATTATATTTTAAAAATAAATCTCATTAAAACACCATATATTACATAAAAGGTTTACAAACATCGTACTTTTCATCCCCAAAAGATTACAAGCCCAAAAGTAAATATATACATAAAAATATACAACAAAAATCATTCTACTCCTAACTAAATAAATTCAGTTGTCAAGTGAATAGAAAATGTCACGCCACGGCTACAGCTAACATCCACTAGGACTTGCATCCAGGGGGACATGCAAAGGGGTGAACTCTAAGCCCAGTAGGGACGGGGATAATAACTAACATGCGGTAAATATCATAGAAAACAATTATATAACACATTAGATTACAAGTAAAGTTAAAGTAACAATCACATCAAACCTGTCAGAATCCAAAAGGTTCTTTAAATTTTCCACATGCCCCAAAGTTAGTTTCTATCTTGAATCTTTTTAGAGACTGTTTTACCCTGGACCGTGCCCCACGCGTAATCTTCATTTCCTTTTAGAAACCGTTTAACCCTGGGACTGTGCCCCTCACGCAAGTCTTTGATTCCTTTTAGGGACCCTTTAACCCTAGGACAGTGCCCCACGCGTTAATCTCTAGGACACATAGCCCCACACGTGGTACCCCAATAATCTGCACTCATAGTGTTAGATTAACCCAATTTATCACAACATATCAAACCATGTATCCAAACATATCACAAACACATTTAATTCGAATGGATTAAATAGGTAACTATTCAAGTTATTTAAACACCAACTAAAATAGGGTACTAAAGCTGAAATATAAAGATGAAATTAAAGCTGAAATATAAAGAATTAAAAAAAATTAAACCTAAAATATAAAAAATATAAACTGCATATGTGTGTGTGTGCGTGTGCGTGTGCGTGTGCGCAGGTATGTGTGTGTCAGGGCAGGGTGGGGCGATGGTGGTGGTGTGGTGGGGAGTGTTTGGATATAGGGTTAATATTATTCTATGATTAAATTGATTTAAGAGTTGTTTGGATATATGGTTAATATTATTCTATGATTAAATTGATTTAAAAGGTGTTTGGATCAAGGGTATTTTAGATATTTTATTCCATAATAGGATATAAATGAAGATATTCAAATCTGAGAAGATGTAATTTAAATAAAAATATGCTTCTGAAATGTAAATGAAATTAACCCAAATAATTACCAAGAAAGGAAAAATACAATTCGAAGTCAACCGTAAAATCACCATTCCACTATTTTAGAACCATGGAAAAAATGAACCGTTACTGAAATTTTTTCGAATTTGGCTGACTTTTTTTGTACATCCCTATCTTCTTTGCACTTTGGCTAGCTGTTGGCGAAGTTGTTGAAAATTCAACGGAAACTCTCTTATCTCATCCCCAACAGATTTGCTGCCCAAAACTACAAGGGCATGTTTGGGAAGCTTACTTCGTTTTTCACTGTTCAAAAGTATTCCAGTTTTGTGGAATGTTTGGTTAATACTTTGCTTCCTGAACTCAGAAAACATATTTTGCTTTTTGGACCATTTTGAGAATCCATACTTTGCTTCCCAAAATTCTAAAGCATGTTTCACAATTCTATCTTATCATAAACAAATACTCTCTAGATTCAAGAAGCATGCTCCATCTTCTTCATCTCACATCATATATTTTGAGAAAAATATGTATATATATATATATCAGGAAAAACATCATTATTTCAGATTAATATATATATATATATGTATATTATATATATATATATATATTGGATAAAATATATTTCAAAATATGTATACATTTCGAAAGAAATATATATATTTGAAATATATATATATTTCAAAATATATTTTTCCCGAAGTATATATATATTTTCCAAACTATATATTTTTTCAAATATATATGTATAAATATATTTTTTTTTAAATATATATTTCGTAAAAAGTATATATTATACTTTTATTTTATGGATATGTGAACTAAATCCTATATTAAATATTTTATTTTTATCCTATATTATACTTTTAAAATAAAAATTTAAATCCTTCAAAAAATATAATCAAACATTTCATAATTTGGTGACAAACTAGTGTACATATCTTTACATGTATTTTTATTTTCATTTTGGGTTTTTATTATATATATATTTATTCAATGTTTTACCCAAAAAAAATATATATTCCCAAAGCAAAGCATGTCACCAAACATGATTTGCTATCAAATTTTGTGAAAGCACCAATTCCACAAAACATGATTTGGTTTCATCAGTTTTACTTTTTCTTAAACCAAAATCATCAGTATCAAACATAATTTGCTTCTAAAATAAAATCAAAGTGTAGTACTTTACTACGCTATGCTTTCCTTTTTTTGAGAGCGTAACAAAGTACTTTGCTGCCAAACATGCCCTAAGAATGTCAGGTTTTGCAGCCCAGCTCTCCCTCTCTAATATATATATATATATATATCATGAATTCTTGATTTACAACCGCATGTTGATTTTTTCTTTTACTTTTAGGATTAATTACAGCTAGCCCCCTCGAGATATGTTAAATAATAAGTAGCTTCCCTATCGTTTGATAAATTACAGTTAGACTCCTTCAAGTTTGTAAGTTATAACACATACCCCCTACCGGCATGGTCAAACTCGGTCAATGCTGATGTCATCACTTTTTCAGATGTAAAATGTCTGAACTACCCTCGAGTAGATGCAAATGACATGTGAAAAGACCAAAATACCTTCATTTAAAATTTATAATAGAACCAAAATTACCTTTGTAAATAAATAAGGATAAATTACAGAAACCACCCCTCAACTTTGACCTAATTACAGGCACTACCCCTAATATTTCATTAATATCAGTTATCACCCTTAACTTTTGCTCTATTGGAACATTTCCTCCTCTGGTAGAAGTCAACGCCAGAAAATTCAAATATTGGTCAAAGTTGAATTTTTTGGAACTGAAAACCCTATTTTACCCTTACTACCCATACATTTACATTTTAACCATTACTTTTGTAATGATAATTACTAGAATACCCCTACTTAATTTGTTAATCTGATAAAACAAAAATAATGTATAAAAATAAATAAAATTATATATTTATAATTCGGAAAAAAATACTTTTTATAAAAAATATAATTTCGGAAAAAAATATAAAAATATAAAAGTATTTTTATATATTTGGAAAAAAATATTCGGAATATTTCCGAATTTTTTTTCCGAATATATAAATTCCGAAAATTTTCGAATATTTTTTTTCGAATATATAAATTCCGAAAATTTCAGAATATTTTTTTCCGAATAAATAAAAATATATAATTTCGGAAAAAATATATAAATTCAGGAAAAAAATATAAAATTAAAAAATATATATAAATTTGGAAAAAAATATAAAAATATAAAAAGTATTTTTTGAATTTATATATTTTTCCGAATTGTATATACTTTTTATAATTTTATATTTTTTTTCGAATTTATATATTTTTTCCAAAATTATATATTTTCTGAATTTTAAATTCTTTTTATAATTTTATATTTTTTTCCGAATTTATATATTTTTTCAGAAATTATATATTTATTCACTATTTATTATATATGTTAATTGCATTTTTGTTATTATAAATTTGAAAGCTATTAGTAGTGGGAACAAATTTGATAAAAACATTATTTTATATTATGCAAAAGATAAATTTTTAAGAGTAATTATGTAAATTCACTTGGCTCTAGAAAACTCTTGAAATACTTTCACATATATGAGGGTATATCAGTCATTCCCTACTACTAACAACTGGATCACTGTTCCGATACTGTTCAAGGGGGTAACTGATATTAATGAAACATTAGGGGTAGTGTCTGTAATTAGATCAAAATTCAAGGATGGTTTGTGTAATTTACCCAATAAATAATTGACAAAATATTAATTCTTAAATCTTTTAAATGAAATTTAGGCTTGGGTAATGATGTAATTTCACATTATCAGTTACCGAAAATATATGTCGGTCGACTTGAGGTGGTCCAACTATAATTTACCAAACGAGAGAGGGTCTACCTGTTATTTGACATATCTAGAGGGAGTCTAACTGTAATTAACCCTACTTTTTTATTTTAATCCTTTTGATGTTTGATTAATGTGGTTGGCAAGTAACTAATTGGAATCTCTCCTCGACATTCCCATCGAATATAATTCCCTTTTTTGGATTTTAGTTGGATTCATGTCTATAACATTACATACACTTAATCCATAACAGTCTTTTTTTACATGCTCAAATTAGGGCTAATCAATCATTTAAATCTAATCCTGTTTCTTAATGTTGCATTAGTCCAAAACCCACGACAAATCCAATACCAAGAACGCAAAACAATGAACCACTCTTCATCTAAGCATATTATACAAAATTAATAAAACATTATGGGACAATGACCCCAACATAAACAAAAGACCCTCCACATTGTATTTTCAGCCCACCAAATTTGTCATCAAGTCTCAACACCCCTTACATAATTAGAGATGTTCACAAACTACTTTGGTTTCCTACTAATTCTCTTTTCATTTCCACCCAACCCATAATTTTCCTTCTCATTTTTTTTTCCTTTCCGCCGAACAACTACATACATATTCATATACACAAGTTAGCATAACAATGACAATGAGTTCATTGGCTAGAGAGAATGGTGTTCTCAAGTTGGTGTACCCCGGAGGCCTAGTGGAGACACACAAGCAACCAATTACCGCGGCTGAGGTGATGAAGAGGAACCCGAGGCACTGCGTCACCCGCCCCGACGTGTTCAAGTTCCCGTGGATCGTGGTCCGGCCTCAATCTGTCCTACGTCCCGGAATGGTGTTCTACATTGTTCCCTATCACACCATGCACCGTCTGTTGCAACGTACCAGTAAGGTCCACTCCTCTGACATGCAGGTAGAGCAACTGTCCCCCGAAGAAAGTGGGGTCCAAGCTCAACTTTTCTTCTGCAATGAGGTCAATCTCGAGAAATATCGAGATCAACCCGTTGAAGGTTCGAGATCGGAGAAACATTTAAAACAATGTACTCTCCCTCCGTCGTCAAGTCAGATACCTCGTGACAGTGAAATTGTGAAAAAACAACCACCTAGCGTGTCGTCGCAAAAGAAAGTGAACCCTAGACATGAAGAAGAGAGCCACGGAGAACAATCTGTAGTCAAGGTGTTTGATCAAGTGAAGATTAGTCAATCCAAAATTAGCAAGGCAAAGAAGAAATTATATCCAGTTGAGTGTTGGCCAACAAGGTTACCGAGTTTGAAAATTCAAGATAACCCACACTCACCGGGTAGTTCTTTTGTTGAGGACAGAGTGCCTGCTTATACTAGGCAAGGTCGTGTCACGGTGCCCCAAAATGATAGTAGGTTGCTCAAATCTTGTCTCAAGACCAACCAACCCAATACTCGTGGACTTAGGGTAACTTTCGCCAATCCAATTGATGATGATAACAAGAAATAAGGTACGTTACATGGACTTGAGTACATGTGTTCACGTTTGATACAAATTCACGTGTTGAACGTGTTAAATATCTACAGTGATCGAAGTCATAATTCTATGTAATATAATAGTATTCTATATACGCTTTTCGCTTGTTTTAGAGCAATAATACATGATGTTGAAGAATGAATGTAATATATGGTTGAAGAATCAAAGATGGAGGTTCAAACACTATTTTGAGCTTCATACTTGGCAAATATGTGAATTCTTTGACTTTTCAATGTTTCTTTTCTTGGTGTATGCATTGATATGAGCACATTGAATACCAAAACCTATCCCATATATATCTATTTATGATAGTTTCTAGTTCCATATTGAACTATTAGGATGCCTTTGGAAATTACTGTTTTCGTTTTTGTTTTTTATTTTTTTAGAACAAAAAATTTTCTCGTTCTTATCCTAAGGGTAATCCGGAAACAAAAACATGTTTGGTTGAAAATTTTCGGCAACAAAAAAAAAACACGTTTTTGAGATTTATTTGGAATAGAAAGTATAAAACAAATTGTCAAAGGGTAAGATTAAGTTTGACTTGATTGTCATCCATTGTACAAATCAGTTACAATATACACTTACAAGTCTTCCATACAACAATGAACAGGACCACTATGCTGTTGTTCAAAAGATTAGCATACAAGAATATATATATATATATAAGTAGTAGCATGTATAAAGACCACATCACCCAATTCGATTGGGGTTGTCAAGTTGTAGAGGTAAGGATTTGTGTTGGTGGTGGTATCGATTTGCAGTGGTGGGGGTTTGTGGTGGTGTCGATTTGCAGTGGTGGTGGTGGTGGGATGGCGGCTGGTGGTGGTGGTGGGGGTTAGGGTTTGGAAGTTGAAGATGGAGGTTAGGGTTTGGAGATTAAAGATGGCGGTTAGGAAATCTGCAATAATTAAAAAAAAAAAAATTTGCTGAAAACAAATAATGGCGAAAACAAAAAAAATATTATTTTGGTGTTCTCAAATTTTGAACTAAGGGTGAGAAAATGTTTTTTTACTGTTCACGAAAACAAAAATCATCAAAGACTCCCAAACACGTTTTTGTTCCCGTGAATAGTAAAATAAACAAGAACAAAAACGGAAACACCAGTTTTCAAAAGCACCCTTAGATTTTCCCTCTTATGTATGGTGTTGCCATGGAAAGAAATTTTACTTATTGACCATGGAATGAATGTCTAGACTCGATGTAATAATAGACATGGATCTTAAGTGAATTGATAATTATGCTCTATTTCTATCTGATTATTTTGATGATTTACTACGAAGGATTCAATTAGCAAAACCAAAAGAACAAGATGTTGGGTGATATTAACGTACCTCACTATCAATCATGTTTGATTTTCATTCTGATTTTGGCATGTCAATATGGTATTTTTTGGTAATTTTAATCTGGATGTGATTTATGCAACAAAACCTGGTTAGCTGAAGAAATTATTACTAAACATGGCTCCTGCAGCATAGCGCCGTTAGTATGAATGGATATTTTAAAATTTGGATAAATCGTATTCAAATTTTAAAGTGTGAGTTCGAATCTTAACTATTATGTATCGTAATTTAACGTTATACGAATTGTGGGCTGATTGTGTAAGCCGCAAAAGAGAATCTCCGGGGAGTAGGGAGATAATCCTTGGGTTAGACCCATTATTACTAAACACTTAAATTTCCAATGGGAAATGATTATATAATTCTAAAGAAATGCAAGGAATGTTACATATGGGAAGTAGAAATATATATATAAAGATCAACCAGAAACTGTACACTTAAAACCCAACTACAATTGCCTATATCATAAACACAATATCTGCACCACTTTGGGGATTTTTTTTATTTTTTTTGGTTCGGTTCAAAGCAACCGTGATGAAGTAAATCCGAATTATGTTATCAGACAAGGTTACAAAAATTGTTAATTTTTTCAACAAACCTGCTAAAATATGATTTATTTAGCAAGTTATTATTTGAGATTTACTGGATGAAGTGATTTGATTGTTTCAAAGTATAAGTATCAATTGAATTTACAAGGAATTACCTTAGAAAAAACAATAATTTACAAGAATTTTTACGAATAAATTTGTAAGTATAAAGTGTTTCATAATAGAATGAAATTACGCGTCATAAAATTGTATTACCACATGAAATTTTAGTATTTTATAGTTTCAATTCTGACTCCCGATAATTTATTTAAATTTATGGGTAATTTGCAGTGACACCCCCTAAGGTTTAGGTCAATTCCACCTAGCCTCCGGTCAATGCACAAGTTTACAATGACACTCTCTGAGCTTTAAAAAGTCTTGCAATGACACCCCTTTGAGCCGTGAAAAGTCAGATTTGCCCTTATTATAAATAGAGTTAATTTCAATAAACCTCCATATACTATTGAATTTCAATCACATTGCCCCTCACCCTCAAACAATATATTTATAAAATTCAAAAAATATATATCAAATTCGAAACAAAATATATAAAATTCAAAAATATATATATATAAATTCGAAAACAATATATTAAATTTCAAAAAATATATAAAATTCAAAAAAATATATATAAATTTTGAAAAATATATATATATAATTTGAAAATATATATATATAATTCAAAAATATCATATGACTTTCGAAAATATCATATAAATTTTGAAATATATATATATATATATATATATATATATATAATTCGAAAAAATATATATATTTTGGAAATATATATATATATATAAAACCACTAATTGTTGTTGGATATATTTTTTTTGAATTTATATATTTTTTCCGAATTATATATATATATATATATATATATATATATATATATATATTGAATTATATATATATTCTAAATTTAATTTTTTTTTGAATTTTATATATATTTTTGAATTTTATATATATATTTTGAATTTTATATATATTTTTTGAATTTTATATATTTGTTTGGAATTGACCTAAATCTCAGGAAGTGTCACTGCAAATTTTTTTTTAAATTCGAAAATATCATATAACTTTCGAAAACATCATATAAATTTTGAAAACGACATATAAATTTTTAAATATATATATATATAATTCAAAAAATATATATAAAAAAAGACCACTAATTGTTGTTGGTGGTAAATAGTTTGATTCACTTCATTAGAAAATATATGATATTTTAACAATATATATATTTTTCTAAATATATATATTTTAAAATTTATATATATATTTTTGAATTTTATATATTTTTTCTAAATTTATATATTTTTATGAATTATATAAATATATTTTTGAATTTTATATATATTTTTCGAATGTTATATATTTGTTTTGAATTTTATATAAGTTTTTCGAATTTTATATATTTTTTTCGAAATTTATATTTTTGTTTTTGAATTTTATATATTTTTTGAAATTTAATATCTTGTTTTCGATTTTATATATATTTTTTGTAATTTATATTTTTTTTTTTCGAATTTGATATATATTTTTTGAATTATATATATATATATATATATATATATATATATATAGTTTGAGGGTGGGGGCAATGTAATTGAAATTGAAAAACATATGGGGCAATCCGGATATAGGAGAGGTTTTGATTAAATTGGAAAGCATATGGAGCAATCCAGATATAAGAGGGGATTTATTAAAATTAATCATATTTATAATAAGGGCAAACTTGACTTTTCATAATTCAAAGAGGGTGTCACTACAAGATTTTTTAGAGCTCAGTGAATGTCATTGTAAACTTGTGCGTTGACCGGAGACTATGTAAAATTGACATAAATCTCAGGGGTTGTCACTGCAAATCACCCTAAATTTAAATGCAACGTTTTTTTATCCAAAAAGTATGTTCATATTTTATTATTATTATTATAATCTCTTATATGACTAGCATTTCTCATAATAATAGTTGGATATTATATATACACATAATCAATAAATATAGGGTTAATTTCAGTAAACCCCCTTATACTATCCAGATTAATCAACTAATCCCTTCTCTGTCCATTTTGCCCCCTATACTATTTAATTTTATCAAATTGCCCCCCTCAGCTCACATTTTGACTAAAAATGCCTAAACTACCCTCAATCAATAGTATAAGGGGTTTGTTGATTCAACCATTTAAAATTTTTTTTTTTCAAAAATCAATTATATTTTTCACAAAAATTATAAATTCAGAAATATATATATATATTTCTTTTGCAAAAAATCTGCAACATATGAAAATTCATTTTTCACAAAAAATTCAAAAATATTTTTGCAAAAAATAAATTTTTTTCCGAAAATCTGCAACATATGAAAAAAAAAAATTTCAAAATTTTTTTTGCAAAAAATCATTTTTTTGCGAAAAAAAAAATTCCGAAAATCTGCAACATATGAAAAATAAAAATTCAAATTTTTTTTTGCAAAAAATCATTTTTTTCCGAAAATCTGCAACATATGAAAAAATAAAAATTTTAAAATTTTTTTTGCAAAAAATCATTTCTTTCCGAAAATCTGCAACATTTGAAAAAAAAAATTTCAAAATTTTTTGCGAAAAATAAAATTTCCGAAAATCTGCAACATATGAAAAAAAAAAATTCAAATGTTGCAGAAAAAAATTTCAAATGTCGAAAAAAAAAAAAAATTTCCGAAAATCTGCAACATATGAAAAAAAAAATTCAAATTTTTTTTTGCAAAAAATCATTTTTTTCCGAAAATCTACAACATATGAAAAAAAAAAATTTCAAAATTTTTTTTGCAAAAAATAATTTTTTTTCGAAAATCTGCAACATATGAAAAAAAAAAAATTCAAATTTTTTTTTGCAAAAAATCATTTTTTTCCGAAAATCTGCAACATATGAAAAAAAAAATGTTCAAAATTTTTTTTGCAAAAAATAATTTTTTTTCGAAAATCTGCAACATATGAAAAAAAAAATTTCAAATTTTTTTTGCAAAAAATCATTTTTTTCCGAAAATCTGCAACATATGAAAGAAAAAAAAATTTCCGAAAATCTGTCCACTTTACAAAAGAAATATATATATATTTCTGAATTTATAATTTTTGTGAAAAATATAATTGATTTTTGAAAAAAAAAAATTTTAAATATTTGAATCAACAAACCCCCTTATACTATTGATTGAGGGTAGTTTAGGCATTTTTAGTCAAAATGTGAGCTGAGGGGGGCAATTTGATAAAATTGAATAGTATAGGGGGCAAAGTGGACAGAGAAGGGGTTAGTTGATTAATTTGGATAGTATAGGGGGGTTTACTGAAATTAACCCATAAATATAGAGATATTTTGTTACCGATATATATAACAACCATTTGAGAGCTCTGACAAACAGTAACAGTAGTAATGGAGGTAAGTTCAGTCCTCGCCTCATCTTCTTCTTCTTCCTCATACTATGTCTCTGTCTCAAAACCCCAATTCTCAGTTTCTATTTTGGGAAACTATCCATTTGTTAGTTTCCCAATTAAGCACCAGCGATTGCTCGACTCGTATCGGCGAGCCTCTCTTCTTCGCACTTCGGCTCTCGCCGTCGGCGAAGTTGTTGAAAAATCAGCCGAATGTCTCTCTTCTTCCACAGATTTTCTGCCCAAAATTGACAAGAGTGGCAGGTTTTGCAGCCCCAGAGCCGCCAGAGAGCTCGCTCTGTATGTCCCTCCTCTTACCCATTTTTTAAATATATGTTTGTTTCTCTGTGTGTGTATATACATATACATATATTATATATAGAGAGAGAACTATTGGTGTTGGACCTTTTGGTTCTATAATGGTTTGAATTTTGCCTAAATTTCAATGTCAGGTTACTTGTATATGCTGCGTGTTTAGAGGGTTCTGACCCAGTTCTTTGTTTATGGGTGTGGGTGTGTTTATGTATATATATATATATATATATATAGAGAGAGAGAGAGAGAGAGAGAGAGGTTTTGATGCTATAATGGGTTGGAATTTTGCTTTAATTTCAATGTCAGGTCAATTATATATGCGGCGTGTTTAGAGGGTTCTGACCCAGTTCGGCTATTCGACAAGAGAATCAGTGCCCCAAGAGGTATAAGTTTCACCAATGTTATCCATATGTTGATCTTGTTGGGGTTTTTCTGCAGTGTTTTTTTTTTTGTTTTGGGTTTGATAAATGTAATGGTTAAGGACTGAAAATTTTAAGCAGAATAGAAGTGGTAGAAGTAGAATGAGAAATTTTTGGATTCTAAGTATTAATATTTAATGTGGAAGTAACTCTTGGCTGTTTAAGTGTTACTGAAAAGGGGGTTTTAGAACACGCATGATTGGATAAGAATCAAGAGCTGAATTGGGTTATCAAGCTATATATGTATGTGGATTATGAATTCATGGTTGTATGCATGCGTGTGTCTGTATATTTATAGGAAAGGGGTGGTAATTGATGGCCCTTCTTTTTAATATTTGTTCAGAACCTGGCTACGAATTCGATAAGGCATCACTAACAGAATATAACCCCATGAGTTTTGGAGGACCCCCTGTGACAACACAGACAATTGAGGAAGCAGATGAGCTTATCCGCCAGCATGAGAAGGAGTCTGCAATTGGTAATTTACCTTGAAACACCCTTTGGTGATTTACCTTGATAATTATATTTTAATAGTAAAAAGGCTTCTTTTCTGGAATTGGGCATGTCAAAGTTAAGGAACTAAAGATGCACCAGCAAGTAGCAACACATATATGTGTATGTTTTATCTACCTTTTTGTTCTTATTCCTTACGATGGTTTATAAATTTTTATCAATCATGTTGGGTGCTTCCGAACCTTTTGCAGGTCCATTGTTTCACCGCTATATGGACTTAAGAATTGTTATGGCATCCAGTTTCATTTTGCTTTATACTTTTGGTTTTGGTCTAGCTAGCTTTTTTCTGTTTTCACTGCATTATTTTCTCCGGTTGTTAAGTGCCTATAGATTCTATTTCCATTACGCAGTTTTTCTAAAAATACATTATCTCCCTCAATTGAGGAGCTTGACTTTAAGAAAGAATCCACAAAGATGCCAAACCTTCAGCTTTCTCTTACCACTGAACCTACTTCCATAATTTTGCCTTCTTATTTGAGTGGCTCTGATTTACCCCTTTTTTAACCAATGACAGAATCTTGCTTATTTTCCCGTGCTTTCTTCAACAGAATGATGCATATTGATTTTTGGCCAATCATTTTACTTGCAAAATATACACATTACACTCCTCTATGTCAGAGTGATTATCTTCTTACCATGCTGATATTTCTCTTAAGCATAGGAAATTTCACCCTATGAGATATTGAGATGTTCTCCATTTACTTGTAGAAGGATTGAAGCAAATTCAAAGCTGTGGATTCTAATGCTCCTATAAGGTTCTTTTATCTCAGAGGTGTTGAATGGAACTCTACAGTTAACTATAGAAGAGAGGATTTCCGAGTAGATGTGTCAGGTGGAACTAGGAAGAAACAGTTAACCGTCATTTCTTACTTGCAAGTTGGTATTAAGTTTGTGATTGAGGTTTGGACCTTTAGTTAATCCCCTTGAAGTTTAGCGGGCCAGTCTTCTCCTTGAATTCTGGGTATTAGTTTTTGTGATTAGAATTATAAGATGGGTTATGAAGGATTCTAAGACATATACTTCTTACTGTTTACTTTTGTTTCTCTAATTTTTTTTTTCCGCGTGTGTGTGTATGCTCTCATGTGGGACACGAGGGGAGGGGGGTATGGTGCTCAGGGAAGGATAGCAAAAAAATTTGAGGATAGGATCTTCTAATTATGAAGTTGTTGTATAATGTATAAATATATTTACGTGTAAGAATTTATTTCTTGGAGTTGGTCAAATGCATGGTGAGAATTGTTCATCTCTTTCTTTCTTTTTTTGTTTTTCTTTTTTCCCTTTGGTGTATCACTTTGTATGAGCTTCACGTATCTAGACCTTTGTCCTTTTTGTTCAATAAATTCGTTATTCACCAAAATGAAAATTGAGTTTGTTTTGTTTTTTTATATCCCAGAAGAAGAGGTCCTTTCAGCTCCTCTGAAGTTGGTGTACAGCAAACTAATATTGCGGTTAGCCTCTTGCTTTTGATAATCTGAATTTGTATCTCGTATTGTTGCCGCTGCAAGTCATAGCTAACTGAGTTTCTGTTCTTTATTGCAGATTCACAAGGAAACTTTTGGTTGCAGTTGTAGATAAGTGGGATAGTCATGTGCTTGTCATTGACAAAGTTTGCCCCCCTAATTGGAAGGTTAGATGAACAACTTAACTATATAAAGTTCCTGATTTACTTACTATATTCTCTTTATTGAGACTATAGACACCATTTCTATTGAGTGAATTGACGAGTATAATTCTTTAGAAGCTGAACCACGTTCTGCATTGATTCAGAATTTTTTTCCACTGGACCTTTTATGTCTTTCTTGGGGAAATTTCACAGCGATTACGTCAATACGATGATAAGAAATAAGAAAAAATTCCTTTCTTCTATCTTGACCAGCCTTGAACCCTTGACCTAGGGCTTGAGATCAATGGAAAGATTGCATATTTGTGGATGTCATGTAATCACAGTTGTTACAGAAGATTCATTTTACCTGTAAATTAATCAATTTTAGGAGCTCTTGGCAGTATTTTAATTTTATTAGGAGCCTATTCATAGATTTTTTTTAATTATTTTCTGATACTTTGTGATGGAAATTTGTTAGATAATGTCCATGGCTGCTAGTAAAATTAGGGGTTTCTTATCTATGTGGTCCTAGCATATGTTGTTCTTGCTTTTGGTGTGTATGAGATTAGGAAATAAGCCAATATGACTAGGTTATGATCTTTCCTACACTCGAATCATTACTGGCTGTGCTGGAACATGACTTTCAAACCTACGTGCGCTGCCTCATTCGGCTCTTCCCCAGGACTTAATAGAGGTGAATATAGTTGAAATGCCAATCAAGGATGTTATCGGAGGGTTAGGAACAGACAGAAGTAGACAATAAACAAGCAGAACAACTCTGCCTGAGCAATTCGCCCAAGAAGCTCTATCTCGAAAGCATATGGTACATACTATCTTTTTTCAAGTCAAGGGTTTTCGCTCAAGAGACTCTGTAGGTTTCTTATTTTTCTTCTTTCTTGTGGTGAAGAGGCATGGGGATTATTTGTTCGCACTTCCTTTGTAATTCTTCTTCTCCTTGGTCATTCTCCTATTTGTTTTCTCAAGGCTTCCTTGCCTTTCCTATTTCTTGTTTGCAGTGACACTATGGTGGGTGACATTTGATGTCCCTATTCCCCTTGATTAAACCATCTTCTTACTAGTACTGCAAAGTAAGAGTAATTTTTCCCACTCCATGTAGGCAAGCATAATGACCCTACCTCGTCAGATGTGTGCTGCGCACAGACCAATGCAACACTAATAGCTTATTTCTCTAACTTCGTATAAATTATTTGGATCTCATTTTGCTATATTTCCATATGGCTCATTTTCTGTTTGTAGTGAACATACCAAGAAGCGGAAAAATAAAAGTTAAAAAAAACTGTTGATTCAGTCGACTTGAAGTAGCGTGTTGTTCTCGACTTGTTATTTTTATCTCATCACCAGTAGGCTTCATGGATTGAGGTTATGAGATTACTTAGGGATTTCTGCGTTCTTTTTTAATATTATGGAATGATATCTCCAAGTTATTATTGGATTATAGAATTGATGATAATTTCTCAATATTTATTTAGTAGTTGTCTAGTAAATAAAACTTCCGATCTATTTTCAGAACAACCCAGCAGGCAGAATCTTGGAGTTCTGTATTTTTCACTTGGCAATGTCTGAAATTGCAGTGCTAGGAACTCGGCACCAGATAGTCATCAATGAGGTTTTTCTTTTTTCTTTTTGCACACCTTATTCTTGAATTATGGTCCTTGCTACATCTTCCTCGTTTCACATTTTACAAGCTTTCGTGGGAGATATTTTCACTTTAGACATTTCTTTTAATGAAGGCTGTCGATCTTGCAAAACGGTTCTGTGACGGTGCAGCTCCGCGTATAATCAATGGTTGCCTCAGGACATTTGTCAAGGATCTGGGAGAGACCGGTGCAGCTTCGGTTTTAGAAGCCAAGCAGAAATCTTCAGTTGAAATGTAAATTAAAAAATTTAAGGCTAAAGTTTCCCTCACTTTCGAGCAATGGATCAGTCGACGTTGAAGAACCTCACTGTCTAGAGAATTTTTGGCCATGGTAATATCCAAGTCCATGAAAGAGTTTTTGTGGGTGATAATGTTGTAACTCATAGTCTTGTATGCTGATACTAGGTGATTTACTATTTGTCAGTTATTTGTAGCAACAGTTGCAGCTTATGTTCTTACACTACGTTAAACACCAAATGAAACATTTTGAAATTCATGTACTGGAGGATTTGATGTTGTATAATTTTATGTTGCATAAAAAGAAACTGTTTGGTGGTCGTTTTGTGTCGTGTTCCTTGGATTTATACACTTCCTTGGATTTATACACCTACTACTTTTAACTTTTAAGTTATCAATACTTGTACCAGTGATTCAGATCTACAAAATATGTTTATGGGTAAATAGCATTAAATCACCCTCAACTATACTCTCTCTCTCAACTAACCCCCTCAACTATGTTTTTTATTATAAACCTCCCAAATTATCATGATTGTTACAATTCAATTCCTCCCGTCATAACATCGTTAGTTAAATTTAGGATAATTTGTACTCAGATTCCCTAAAGTTTAGGTCAATTGCACTCACTCCCTGAAATTTCATTTTCTTTGCAATGACACCCCTGAAGGGATTAAGACTCCACAAAATGACACTTGTGCCCTTGCTTTAATGTAAAAGACATGTTGGCTAAATTAATGGTCAAAACAACCCTTGTATATTAAGCTTAATTTGAAAAACTTTCTAAGTACTTTGGATACAATGATTTTTTAAATAGGGATATCTACATATAGGTAGACCTAAGGATCACTAATAAACTTTTATCTTTCAATTACTAATACATCAACTTAACTAAACTAATTACAAATGGGTCAACTTTTTTGTTTAAAGACTCAAATACCCCCCAAAAACTCCAATCTTCTTTTTCTTTTTCTCTCCCATTCCAAAATCCCCAAACACTCAAAAATAAAAATAAAATGTTTCGGAAAAAATATAAATATTTCGAAAAAATTAAAATATTTTTGGAAAAATAAAATATTTCGGGAAAAATAAAATATTTCGAAAAAATAAAATACTTTGAAATATTTTTGTTTATTTGTTTTTCACTTTTTTTCTTCTTTTCAACAAAATGTATTCAAGCCTTAGACCTCTTGGTAATTACAATGCAATATTTTGGAGTCAAGTGTGTCAAGAAGTATCAAGAATGAGTTAATTGAGTTGAATTTGTTTTGAAATTTGGTGTCTTAAAAAGTAATAAATTCATATTTTGGAACATAATATTTAATTTTTGCAAAAAAAATTATTTTTCAGAAAAAATTCATATTTTGGAACATAATAAATACTTTTTCGCAAAAAAAAAATCATATTTTTGAACATAATATATATTTTTCACAAAAAAAATATTTTTCGTAAAAAAATCATATTTTGGAACATAATATATATTATTCGCAAAAAAATTATTTTTCGGAAAAAATCATATTTTCCGAAATATATATATATTTTGAAATTTATACTTTTTACGAAAAATATAATTTATAGAATCTTTTTATTTAAGCTTCTGGGGTTTAAACTAATATTGATGTTAATGGAATTTGCTAAAACATTGATGTTTGTGTTTTTTGGAACAAGCAATTTCAATTTTTATATTTTTTTAAATGAAATTGTGAGGGCAATTTGGTAAAAAAAGTTAGGGTATTTAAGTAATTTTGTATGTAAAAGTAAGGGTTAAATTGGAACATGCATATATAAAGGGCAAAATTGGAAGTTCACTCCAAAAATAGGCTTTATTGACCAAAAAGAAAATTTTATGTAGTTGACTTTGAATAGAAGGGGTTGACTTTTAACGGAAGGGGTTATGTGTTACACGGGAGCTGGTTTTAAGGGTAGTTTATGATATTATTGAAACGTAAGGGGTACCGCGTGCAATTATGTCATAGTTCAGGAATAGTTTGTATAATTTTCCCTATAAAATAATGTATTTTTAAATTACAGTAAATTTTATCTTTTATTCAAAAATTGGTAACAAAAATATCTCATTGTGTCCTTGAAGTGTCCAAAACAGGTTCACGTCGTGCCCTAACCGTGTCCATGTCGTGTCTCAAATTATTTAAATTTTAGGAGAACGACATGACATGCATCCAGGTCTCCAACATCGATACACCTTGAACGAAGTGTTCGAGATTTTACCGTGGGTTAATATTATAAGAATATATTAAATTATATTATGGTTATGAAATAAAATAAAAGATAATTTACATAAAACTTCGTGAGATTTCAGGATTTAATCAAATAACCCCCATGTTCAAACAACCCCCTGAGATTTACAAATTTTATCAAATACCCCTACTCCCAAAAAAGGCCAATTTTTCGGCACCGGAAATATCTTTTGACTTAAATGTCCATAATCATATGAAAGCGTTTCAAATGTAATTTACACAAAAATTCTTAAGGTTTTAATTTTTAATCAAATAATCCCCTGGGATTCAAAAAAAACCCTAAAAATTCTAAATATGCTCAGATACCCCTTAATCATGAAACGTTACATTTATCGGCGCCAAAAATATAAAATTACTAAAATGCCCATAAGAAAATGACAACGTATGATTTTTTTTATTTGTCAAGTTTGCCCTTCACAAAATGATCGGTACAAGTCGTGGTTTAAATAATAGGTTAAGAAAGTAGAATTAACATGATCTTCTTTTACCTTTTCGTAAGTATACGGGTCGACTGTAATATAATATAGCTTTGAAAAAGATTGTTCAATCTCACAGAGACCAAGTCGTATTCTAAATCTAATAAGTTAATATACAATAGCACAAATTTTTTTATATATATTTGTTAAGTTTTATGTATTTTTAAAACTTTTAAAATAAAATGATATCACCCTAAAAAATTAAAATACAAAAGTTATAGCTCAAAAGTAATTGATTTTATTATTTATTATATTTATTATGAGTATTCAAAACTAGAATTATTAATATAAGATACATACAAAAAAAGAGACTAACTTTGAGCATAATTAAAAATATATTATTATTTATTATTTTTGAATACTTGTTTTTCAATTTTGCTTATTAAATTCTTATATACTAGGTGTTATGTCATTGGTTTTTAAAAAATAAATACCAAATAATTAATGTAATTCATAGAGAGGGAGATTTCAAATTTTAATCTATTAAAATGGATGGAGAAGGGGGTATTTGGGCATATTTAAAATTTGTAGGGGGGTTTTTTGATTAAAAATTTTAACCTCAGGGGGTTTTGTGAAAATTATCAGACAAAATCTTGGTATTTGAAAATATGTCCTAAAACGTTGTCGTATGACTATGGGCATTTAAGTCATTTTGATATTTCCGGTGCCAGAAAATTGGTCATTTTTGGGAGCAGGGGTGTATTTGAGAAATTTTATAAATTTCAGGGGGTTGTTTGAACCATCGGGTGTTATTTGGTTAAAATCTGAAACATCGGGGGATTTTATGTAAATTACCCTAATTTTTTTTAAAAAAATTGGGTTATAGCAACTTATAGTGACCTTTCATGTTGAATGCCTAGGTAAACAGTGACCTTCTTATGACTTAGATAAATGGTTAAATTATACTTTTAACCTTTTAATCAAGGGTAAATTACATTTACACCCCTTAAGATATGACTCATTACACTTTCACTCCATTTTTTTGGATAATTACAATTTCACCCCTTCAAGTTTGTAGGCTGTAACAAATACCCCCGAGATAAACTTCCGGCATGGTCAAACCCAGTCAATACAAGGTGAAATGTCTAAAATACTCCCAAATTTATTGTTATGAACATTTTGGCTCTATTATACTAAATTAATGCTTTCATTTTGTCCAAAAGTTTACACCCTAATTGGACAAATAGGGACAAATCAAACAAAAAAATTAATTTTTTACATCCTAATTGAAAAAAATCTAGGGGTATATGTGTCATTTCACTTTTTTGGTCATTTGAATTAAGCTTTGATGACCTAGAGATGGTGAAACTGTAATTTTCCAAAGGACAGAGGGTGAAAGTGTAATAAGTCATATCTATTAGGGGTGTAAGTGTAATTTACCCTTTAATCTATATCCTCGCCGGTACTCCAAAATAGTCCATTATCAAGTTTAACTTTCAACCGGGCCAATTGGCCCAATCCAGCCTAATTTTAATCTGGGCTGGAGTTAACAAATGGTCCGGCCCAACATTGCAAGCCCCATTAAGAAGTATTCAATTCCGCCGCCTAAAGCTTTACTATTAATCTAGGGTTTCTCATACGCCTCTTTTACATACACACATACATACTTATATATATATATATATCCACATCTTCAAGTTGTAGCCGTCCTCTCTCCCCGAAGAAAGCTTCGACCTAGGGTTTTGTTCTCCGCGCTCTCTCTTTTTCTGGTTTACTTTAAATTCCATTATTTAAATCATCTTTATTCTTTGATTTTAGATCTTCAAAATCATATATATATATATATGCATATATATCTCTGTGTGTGTATGTAAAACTGCCTGATATTGCAATTCCTTGATTGCATTCCAATGAGTGGATCAAGGGATCTATCGTTAGGCTATATTGAAAAATCATACATGTATATATACACATATATATGTGTGTCTCCCTTTAGCTCCGACTATTCCTTCTGCAATTAGGATTTCTCGGTGACAAGGTAGATACATCTATTTATAAAAATATATATATATATTGTATTAGTTTTAATTTCTATTTAATCTAATTATCTTTTAAGGTGATTTATAATAGATGATGAGGATGACGAGAAAAATCATTCGGATTCCCAATGATTAACCATGATCTTACAACCAGCTACTTCTGACTCATCAATTATCTTCAATTTATATATATATAGATGTATATTATGTGATTTATGCTGAATTTATTTTAATTGGTTGTTATTATAAATATTGCAAAAGGTAATTTTATGGCCTGTGATGGATTGATATATTTGCTACTCTTGATGGGGGTTCGTTCTCATGAATCCCATGTGATGATTCTTTATCCACCAAGATCTCTGAGGCCTCTCTTCAATAATTGTTTAATTTTTTGTATTTGGTTTAATTAAAAAAATGTATAAATTATTTTCAGAATGATTAAATTGGAAAGTAATTACACTATCGGGGAATAAATAGATTTATAGCATATTCCATACGAACTCCTTGTTGAAACTAAATCGACAATATAAATTGTGATAAATAAACATGAACCAAAAATAAAATTTTATATAAATAGAGAAATTATTCAATACTTTAGTGTAAAATATAAATAACCTTTGAATTTTCACAATAAAAGACTATTATATTACAGTTACTTATACGAGTTCAATACAATCTCACCTTAAGAGCTATTAGTTAAAATACCGAGATTTGATATATTATTAAAAAGAGAATTATATGAGTGGAAATTCTTTAGAATCCTTGATCCAATATGAATGATGTGCCCATGGATGGTAAATTTTCATTACATCAATTTCACCTCGGGTGGTTGATTGTTTGAAAAAAATGGATAGGAAATTTTATAGGGTAAATACTACTGACACCCCCTCAAAGATATCTTAATCCCACATAGATCCCCTCGATATTCACTATTCCCATTCAGACCCTCTCAAAATTGAATTTTGTCCCACAAAGACCCCCTCCGTCTCCACGCCGTTAAATTGTGCCGTTAACCACCCTGTGAATTGTCTATTTTGCCTTCAAAATGATATAAAATGACCTACATATCCTTCTTCAATTTGGGTATCCTAAAACCCTAGCCCTAATTTATATATAGAGAGAGATTGGAAGTGGCAAATTGGGAGAGAGAATGAAGATTGGAATTGTATATATTGCATACCCATATATACATATATATATATGATGCTATATATACCCGTATATATATATACTATATATACGGGTAATATATATATATATAGATCTATATATATGTGTGTGTGTGTGTGTGTATATATATATGTGTGTGCGGCAGTGTGTGTGTGTGTTGTGCAGAGGTGTGTGCGTGTGTGTGTGTTGTGCAGTGTGTGTGTGAGAGAGAGAGAGAGAGAGTATTTTTTTTGAAATTTAATATATATATATTTTGAATTTTATATTTATTTTCAAAATTTATAATTTTTTATGTTTTTTACAATTTTTAAAATTATTTTTGAAATTTAATATATATTATTTGAATTTTATATGTTTTTTTTAATTTTATATATTTGTCTTGAATTTAATATGTTTTTTAAAAAAAAATTCAAAATATATATATATTTTTTATTATTATGTTTTTTGCGATTTTTATATTTATTTTCGAAATTTAATATGTTTTTTTCAAAAAAAAATAATTTCGAAATTTATATATATTTTTAATATTATATTTATTTCCGAATTTATAATATTTTTCAAATTTTAAAATATATTTTTTCGAATTTTATATATATTTTGAAATTTTAATACATTTGTTTTTGAATTTTAAATATTTCTTTCAAATTTTATATATTATTTTTGAAATTTATAATTTAGGTATGTTTTTTGAAATATAAATATTTTTTTGAATCTATATATTTTTCCACTTTTTATATATTTTTTTCTAAATTTTTATATATTTTCAGATTTTAATATAATTTTTCAAAATTTTATATTTTTTTTGCATTTTCAGATTTTATATATATATTTTAAATTTTATATATTATTTTTGAAATTTATAATTTATATATTTTTTCGTAATATATATATATATATATATATATATATTTTGGGCATATGAGTAATTTCATACTTTATATATTACTCTAATGTAATAAGTGAAACCTTAGGGGGTGCTACTACAATTTACCCTTTTTTAAAATATATATCAAAGGACAAATTAGTAATTTCACAATAAAAAGGTCACCGTTTGTCAGAGGGGGTCTGTGTGGGAATACTCAATATCGAGGGGGTCCGTGTGGGATTATGATCTCTTTGAGGGGGTGTCGGTGGGAATAACCCAATTTTATATACTAGGGCCCTGTTTGGTAGGTGGTCTGGTCCCAGGTGGTTTGGTCTGGTCTTGCGTTTTATGGGACTCCAAAATTTCTGGTTAGACCAAGTAAGACCAAATCAGATCAAAATGGCATCATTTCAGACCAAAAAGAAAGAAGGTGGTTCCTGGTGGTCCGGTCTTATTAATAAAATATATTTATAAATAATTAAAAATAAATAAATAATAATAAATAATTATTATTAATAATAATAAATTAAATAAAACATATTTTAAAAATAAAATATAAATAATAAATAACAAACAAAATAAAATATATGAATATAATAATAATAAATAAATGAATAAATAATTAAATATATTTATAAATAATTAAAATTTAATAATTAATAATATAAATAATAAATTGAATAAAACATAATAATAATGATAAAATGAATACAATAATAATAAATAAATATAATAATAATAATAATAAAATGGACTAAATAATAAATAATAATAATAAATTACATAAAACATATTTAAAAATATAATCAAAATAATAGATAATAAACAAAATGAAATAAATAATAATAATAAATAAATATAATAATAAATAGATATAATAATAAATAATAAGTAAATATAATAATGAATAAATACTTCATAATAATAATAAAAAATGAGTTTAATAATAATAAATTAATAAAATATATTTTTTAAATAATTAAAAATGAATAAATAATTTATAAATAAAATGAATTAAATAATGAAATAGTAATAAATAAATAGAATATATTTATAAATTAATAAATAATAATATAAATAATAAAATAATAAAGTGAAGAAATAATAAATAAAGAAATAAATAATACATAAATAAATATTATAATAAATAAATAGTAAGACCAGACCGCTTACCAAACAGACTTTTCCAGATCAGATTAGACCAGACCGGACCGGACCGGACCAGACCAAAGCAGACCAGACCAAAAAGACCGTCTACCAAACATGGCCTAGGTTTTTGGAACTTAAATACTCCGGTTCCATATCGAATTCCAAAATTAAAAGTTTGACAATTAATTTGGGACAAAGAGATTACTACCCCGAATAACATGGAACTCTAGGGATGGCAATAAAACCCATCTTTTGAAAAAAAAAAAAATTTTCCCGAAAAATTATAAAATATTTATATTTTTCCAGAAATATATTTTTCGTATTTTTTACATATATATTTTATATTATTTTCTATAAATTGTTTTTTTTCAAAAATAAATTTTTGAAAAAAATAATTCTTATTGAAGGAGGTTAGGTTGGTCTTTTCACATCTTTATGGGTGAGCAAAACTTTAATTCATCCCATTTAAATCTCAATTAAACTCTAATTCATTACATTTATTATAATTATCAAAAACTCATATTCTCTCACCTATTTACTCCAAAACTCTAATTCCTTCCATTTATTACAAACTCACTTTCAATTTAAATCTCAATTCAACTCTAATTCCTTTCATTTATCACAAACCCATTTTCTCTCACCCATTTACTCCAAAAATTCTAATTCCTTCCATTTATTACAAACTCAATTCCAATTTTAACTCAATTTAATTTATAATTATATATATATTTAATTTATATTATTATATATACGTACATATATATATACACAATGATATATACATATATATATATATATATATTTACGTATATATAATTGTGTATATATATATATGTACGTATTAATAATTATATATGTATAAATAAGTGTGTATATATGATTATATATATAGTGATATAAAGATATATATATATATATATATATATAATTATAAATTGGAATTGAGCTGAAATTGAAATTTAAATTTAAAGTGGGTTTATAATAAATGAAAGGAATTAGAGTTGAATTGTGTTAAATTTGGGATTTAAATTAAAAGTGGATTTGTGATAAATGGAAGAAATTATAATTTTGGAGTAAATGGGTGAGAGAAAGCGGGTTAATGATAAATTAAATGAATTAGAGTTTAATTGAGATTTAAAATAGAATTTGGAGGGTATTTTCATAATCTTATAGAGGGCGGTGAGGTACTTGATTAAATTGAAAATCATAGGGTTTTTTTAAAACCACAAGGTTTTTTTGAACAATTTAAAAATCATAGGGAGGTTTTCTGACAATAGCTCATAATATAATTTATCTTTTAGTTTATTAAATCAAATAAATTATTTTATTATTATTATTTTTTTTTGTTCTTCCAGATAAAAAGTGGAGAGCTAAATTTGTTGATGTGAGCTTCCCTATTTAGTATAGCTCCTCTACACTAATATAGGGCTTAAGCGGCTCTTGCCGGGTTTTTTTTTCCCCAAAAAACATTACTTATGTGAAATTGTGAATATAAAATGAGTAAAAAAATAAATAAAAGAAGTGCACAACTACTAATATAATTATTCAAATAAATTATAAAAATAACGTCAATACAGTTGTTGACGTGACTACACTTTTTTAAAAATAATTGCTAAATTACAAGCAAAATAGTCAATGTTACTCCGCAAATCTACGATTTAATATTACACGGGTAAAGAGATCGGTCCACGTAACACACTCAAAAAACAATCTCAACCTCAGAGAAATTATCCTTGGGGTTAGACCTAAATTACAAGCAAAGACTAGTTTTACTCTTAAGACTAATTTTTTTCCGACTTTGTATATTTAATAGAGTACTGTAAAAAGAATTGAAATACTAACAAAACAAGTTCTTAAAAGAAATACTTCATCTGTCTCAAAATAGTTGTTCAGTTTCGAATCACAATACGATATTATCATATACTTTCACAAATTATTCATATTTATCAATTTCAAAAAGTAATTGGCCTCATTAAAGAGTACAATTATATTATATTATCAAAAATAATTATAAAAAAGTCAAATGTAGATAACTAATTTGGGTGAGAAAGTATAGCAATTTATTTTTATTTTTCTTTATACAAGCCTTATATATACAAGGGTTCGTACATCTACTTGTGAAATTCTTTATTTATTTATTTTCTTTTTATACTCTATATTTAATTAATTTCATTATTTCATCCCAACAAAGATAATTAAGGAAAGTTTCTATAAACGATGTGCAAAGTTCCCTTTCTTGTAAGGAAATCAACTAAAGTCGGTGCACCACCGAAATCTATATATATGCCCTCATAATCTATATATACACCCAATTCCACTCTCTCACATTCTTCGCTTCTCCTTCCATAAACCCTAACCCTAGATTGCCATTTACAAGGTCTCTCTCTCTCTCGATTGTTACTGAAACTGGATTTCGTCGAAACATATATATATATATATATATATATATATATACATACATAACGCACGGAGTACCTTTAACTCTTTGATTTGGGGTTTATGTATACTCGAAGTATATACGCGTATATGTGATATACGCCTGAAATTAAGAAACGAAACAATTAATTATAAAGTCAAAAGAATTGGGTATAATTTGGAAATCGAGAAATCTAGGGTTTGTGTTGTTGATGAATTTTGTTGTTGTTATTGTGGTGAATAGAAGAGGAAAGCAATGGCAGTTCAATACTTGGAAGGAGAGCAACAAACAGTAGATCTCTCCAAGCATCCCTCTGGCATCATACCCACATTGCAGTAAGATCCTCTTCTGTTTTTGAGTATACCCACTATATATATATATATATATATATATGTTGTATAACACAACTCCTACTGTAGAACCCATGTCAATTTTTAGCATCCTTTTTTGAATTGATGGAAAAATAAATGAAATTGAGACCCTTTTGTATGCTTACATGTGGGGATTAACAGAGGGAGAGAAAGAAGAAGAAGAAGAAGAACAACAACAACAAGGACAGTAAATTGACAGCTATTGATTTCTGTAATTAGTCAATATTCATGACAAAGTAGCTTCACAATATATCAAACCACATATAAATAAGCTTTAAGGGAAATCATAATTAAATCCTAATAAGAAATTACTAAACAATCTTAAGATTAGAACATTACTTGTAGTAGTAGTAGTAACAATAATTGTACTAATTGATGAAAGTTAATCCTATGTATTGATTTTTTTGCCACGTCTCCAATATGTGCACTTCAAACTCATTCAAAAACGAAAAAAGAAAAACTCAAACAAAAAAAAAAACACCTTTTTTTTTTCTCTCCTCATCTGGGAACAAGATCAATTCGGATTGGCTCTGATTCGTTTAGAAAATGTGGTTTGAGGAACTATATGTGGAGAAATTAGGCATAAATTGATACCGACTCCTCAGAATTTGGTAACTTCAACTCCATTAACAACTACTTATGAATCTTTTTTCGGCTTACACTCATTATCTCAAGTTTCTCTCCTCATCCGGCTCTCATGAAATTTTTAGATTCAGAACTCAGAAAAGTCCCCTCCTTAGGTATTAATTCTGGTTAAATATTTCATATCATAATATTTGTTATTGGTCCCTCCTTTCGAAATAGGTTCTTGAATCTGCAACTGGTTATTATGATATCAATGTTCCGGAAAATGGTATGCATATGTTGCTTTTACTTGATTATTACTAACAAACAAGGTATTGGTGTCATCTAGGAACGTTGTATCAACGGTCAATTTGGACACAAAATTGGATTTAAAGACAATTGCGTTACAAGCAAGAAATGCAGAGTACAACCCTAAGGTACACTTCTAATTAGCATATATTTCACAATCTGTGTTTAATTTTATTATATACTTTTAGTTGCCCTGCCATTTGCAATCTGATGGAAGCTCGGTTTGCAATCTGGTGAAATGTTATGTCATTTTAATTTGTAACCATCTGCTATCGCTGACTCTCTTTTTTTCCGATTTTAGGTCTTGCTTGGTTTTATTTAAGGTATCACCCCCCAATCCCGTGAAGAAAATATAATAAAGTACAAAGAAGCACCAAATAGTTAGAAATCGTTTTCTTTAAAAAGATAATGAGTGAGGTGTTTATGATTGGAATAATTGGGAGTTACTTATAGACCTGTAATAAATGGGGACTCGAGAACTTCCAAGTGTGTTTGTTTAAGAAATTAGTATTCTTGTGACCTCTTTCGTAGCGATCTGCAGTGATCTGTTGTTTATTTAATTTGGTGATGCTCTTGCAGCGTTTTGCAGCCGTGATCATGAGGATCAGAGATCCTAAAACAACTGCGTTAATATTTGCTTCTGGGAAAATGGTGAGTTTGTCTTAAAATCACTGCCTTGGTACTTTCTGTTTGTCGTAGTAGAATGTATATGCCTTGAAAGACTTCGTCATATTATTTTTTATTTAATCCTCTGTGCATCATATTAATTCATATCAATTCTTATTGTTTCAATTAGAGATTTGTAGTTATTTTGAAATGACTCTGACATGACAAGATTTTGGTGATTCATCTCATTTTGATTTAAAGCCTGTTTACTGACCTTCTTAAATAAAATTCTGTTCAATGACTCTTCTTCTATTCCTGACTTGCTGTGCCACTTCAGGTTTGTACTGGAGCCAAGAGCGAAGAAGATTCTAAATTGGCAGCACGAAAGGTATTAACTAATTTTCCCTCATGAATCCCGGGTTCTTAGCTACAAACCTGAAGTTACTGAACTAATAATGCCTTCCTCTTTTCTTCAGTATGCTCGGATTATTCAGAAGCTTGGTTTTCCAGCTCGCTTTAAGGTATTCATTGATATCCCTCTCTCTCTCTGTCAAAAGAATAAATGTATCTGCCTTCAGCTATTATATAAGCTGATTGTTTCTTTCATAAATTTCCTAGTTTAATATTGGTCTCATTATCTTTTTATTTTTATTTTTCTTATCTTTGGGTGGGTTCAGGATTTCAAGATCCAGAACATTGTTGCATCTTGTGATGTCAAATTTCCAATCAGACTTGAAGGTCTTGTGCTGGCCCATTCCCCTTTTGCTAGAGTAAGTCTGCAAATTGTATTTTGTTTTTCGTTTTTTTTCGTATATTTTCTGTCTGTTTTAATACCATTACCATGATTGAGTTCTACTCATTGAGATGTTTTTGTGCTGCACTGAAGTAGAGGGGGCTGTGTTGTTTGTAAAGTTTGTCGTATCGCTCTCATTTTCCTGTTGAAGTGTAGAATGAGATAGCTTTCTTAGGCTCCCTTTGCGACAGGAAATATCGTACAGGATCTGAGAATTCGGTGAATAAATGAGCTCCTGGAAATTAAAATCTGGTTTTCTTGTCAATTTTCCAATGTTTGGTAATTATAAAACTAGAAAGCGATGGACGGAAGTAAAAGGAATGAGGAATTTTTTTCACTGATAAGTACTATCTGGTTCATAATATATTTTTACTTGTGAACGTGTCAAATTTGCAAGTTTTGAATATCAGTTAAATCTGTTGCAATACTTCTGTGTGCTCTTTCTGAAGATTCACATTTCTTTGGTGCAGTACGAACCGGAAATTTTCCCTGGATTGATTTATAGGATGAAAAAACCGACAATTTCGCTGCTGATCTTTGTTTCCGGGAAAGTTGTTCTAACAGGAGCAAAGGTGATGACATTTTAAACTTTCTCTACAGATTTTTATGCTATTATGGCTCCTTGACTAATCTAAACTGGCGCGTTATCGATTCTTTCAGGAAAGAGCTGACACCTATCATGCCTTTGAGAACATATACCCAGTGCTTAAAGACTTCAGCAGAGTTCAGAAATGGTAAGAAAAATTTGATTCTCCAAGATGGAATAGCTTTGAGCATTTGATATTTTGGTCATAGGGCATGTTTAGATTACCTTGCTTAAGAGAAATGAGTATTTCTCAAAATTTAACTCATTTATATTGTTTTTTTTTTTTTTTTTGCAGATTTTTATGGGAAGAAGAAATTATTCAATTCGGACCAAGTGTGAATATGTTGAGAGGAGAGAATTTCTGATTCATTGGGGGGTTTTTTGGCAATTCTTAAGATTGAGCTCTGCTATTTTTAGGGGTTTGCAACTAGGGTTGCTAGTTTTTTCATAGTTGGGTTTTTATTATTAACCCATTTCCTTACACTGTACAAATTACTTTTTAGCTGTTAATACAAATTGCCTCATTTTTTATTCCTTTTTTTCCCTTCAAAAAAAGCCACTTGTAATAGGAGATAGTACATCCACACATTTAAACCATTTTCACTTCCCATCTTTTATGGGATGTGGGACACAAATGGGCATCCTGTGACATTCTCCTCCATCCGAATCTGCGCAACGCCCTCGTTGCAGTCGGACCATCCGACATTGGACCCGGACTCCGTGGGGGACCCAAGTAGGCGCTTGGCGTGACTCCGGATGAAAGACTGGGTCTAGCTCTGATACCAACTGTAACGGGTGGATGTTTCGCAATCCGACCCAAAAGCTTAAGCTGATGGGTTAGGCTAACATCCACCCATTTAAACCTTTTTACTTCCCATCTTTATCCTACGTTGGACACAAGCAGGCTTTATAATGGTTGATTGTGCAGTCCCAAATCCCAGTAAGAGGAGAGCATTTTATGAATCAAATCTAGTTTCTATCTCTGTAATGAACAATTTTATTTTAATATAATTAGTTACTATATTATTTGAGAAGATGAAGAGCCTTTTAGAGGGGGGTGATTGACATTTGACACCAACATAAACATGTATGATCCCATCTGGATTGAACCATCAACCTTGGTGATAATCACACATTTTCCTAGCATGCAACTTTATCTATCTATTGATATATTTATTTATCTATTATTGATTCATAGATTAATTTATTTATTCTATAAATAAATTAATACATCAATTAATAAATATAATTAGTTGCAACTTTTTCGTTGTTTATTAATGTTATTATTCTTTTATGGCTCTTATAAATCTTATTCTTCCCCTCAACCTAACATTTTTATATGTATTTCAGTCATGTAATTCATTAGTGATTTCACCAAAGATGGTAATGTCAATGATAAAGACTGCTTCCAATACTCTATGTATATAACTCAAAATAAATTGTTCCAGTTCTTATGTATATAATTCAAAATACATTTCTACTTGTTAATTACAAGTATATTTATCAATAAATAACAACCGACACCGAGCCCTGTATTGAATATGAAACAAACCAACAATTTCGCTGCTCATATTTGATTATGACATGATTACTAATACATAAACCTGGAGTGTTTTTTTTCTCTCCTTGTTATTGATTAGTCAACTTGTATCAAAACCATACTCTCAAGTAGTTACAAAAAGAATTTGTTATAATCTTCTGTATAGGCAGAAAATAAAAAATATATATATATATATATATATATATTTATTTATTTTTTTTGGAAGGCAGAAAAAAAAAAAAAAAAAAAAAAACTGTTCCAACTATGTATGATTTTGCATTCTTCAAGTCTTCGTTGAAACTGTAATTGTGTCTGATGGAGAAACATGAAAGAAAAATAAACATTTCACATTATGCGAAATTCAAATAGGCAATGATGTTATCATCCATTCACACGAAATGGTCCGATTAATATTTTTCCAACTTTATTATATCTTTCAATATTGCAAAGCAGTACAATGGTTATCTTATTGAATCAGAAAAGATAGCAGAGTAAGAAAGTTCTAACAAGCACTTCTGGGATTTCCATCTTGAACATAACATACACTGCGATGCCATTTCTGTATCCACATCTTAAACATAACATACAATGACAACCTTGGTGACCACAGCAGCCTTATTCAACTGAGTTTCGCTTTTCTGGGCCCCCACTAGTCCCGACTCCACGAGAAGAATTTTTCTGAGACGCATATTTTCATGGACTAGTAATTTACTGTTGACTTGATTGCATCCAATATCTGCATCGAAAAGTAGAATTTAGTTCGTGCTAGCAATGGAAACAACCAAAGGCCTTGTAGCCTGATGGGGCTCATGTGGGGGTGTGTGAGTATCTTACCATTCAAAAAAAAAAAAAGCAATGAAAACAGCCTAATATCGACGTAATGCAATTAGAAAAGAATCGGAACACCTTACCTTGTTCTTTGTGGGCATATAGAAAGGTTCAAAAACAAGTGGAAAGGGAGTGTCCAGGCCGCAAATTCTTGCCACAGGAGCTTCTAGCTGCAAAGAAATTCAAATCATCGTTTTTCAAGAGAGGACCATTCGAAGTAAAATATCAATATCAGGTGAGGGAAATGGAAATTAAATTGAAGTGGATAGCCGGTACTTGGATACAATGATTAGAGAAACGGACTAAATTTGAAATTTTCAAGTTAATTGAATTATTTGTCGAAATAGGAATATCCAACCCAAATTTACTTTTGAATGTACATCTGTAATGCAGCCTTGTTCACTTATCTAGGGAACCCCTGGATAAGGTAGGACAATCATTCCTACACCCTTTTAGAAACAACTATTGTGACTCCATGTCTTCAGCCAATTGACATGAATAACATCCACCGACACATTTTATCCACCATTATTTGAAGCCTATCTAGGGTCTAACTCATATACGAAAATCAACCTTCCCTAATTGAAAGTAACTCCTAATCAATAATGAGTCGAAGAATAAGAGAGCAACTATGTAAAAGTTGGTACATACCCTCAAGAAGCAACGTTCAACGATGGAAGCAGATATTTCAGCACCAAATCCACCAGTTACTGGAGCTTCATGACTAATCTACAAATAAGAAAGATTGATCACCAAGACTTGCAAACTGGTCTTTCAGGATGCATATTGTGCATGGATCGATATTACTTACAAGAAGCCTTCCAGTCTTTCTAACAGAGGCCTCTACCATTTCCTTGTCCCAAGGAATTAGAGTTTTTAGGTCTATCAACTCGCACGATATTCCATCCTGCAGATCTCAAGCATCAATTGACTATTCAAATAATACAAGACATAATAGGTGCGAGTACCAAAACACGAAGATTAATATGGAGATCATTAAGTGACATATTTGTGAATGCAGGGAATATGTGGAATATGGAATTAAAGTCAGAAAAACACCACACATAGTCTTGTGAAATATTGAACAATGAAAGGTGGAAAAGAACTATAACTTCAAAAGAATGGGCTGGAAAAGAAAGGGTAATCAGCATTCTCACTGTCTAAGTTAGTCCAAAAAAAAGTGCATCCGTGAATGAGATTCAAAATTGTACAATTTTATAAATTTAAGTTAGACTAGATATCCTTTTTCAAGAGCAATGATACAATAAATTCAAATTAGACTAGATATCCTTTTTGAAGAGCTATGATACAATTAGACACACTGTTAAAATTGAAGATAGTGTTGTAAGGCTTGTTTCACCTTTTCAGCCTCGACACAGGCTTGTTCAAGGATAGATAGCTGAGCTCCCCACCCAACAAGTGTTATGTCACTGCCTTCTCGGATAACCTGTGTATGGAGTATTAGAAATCTTCAGGTTCGGAGTATTAATAATAGCAGAGCTAGAATCAGCATACCTCTCCTTCTGATAGAGGCAACATGTAATCATGCTCGGGAACCTCTTCTACAGCCAATCGGTATAACCACTGAAAATGCCAGAGATTAAGGGGATCAAAACAATTTGCAATTTTTATTTAACAATTTTGGTGCTAACCGGCCATTAAATTCTATATAAAAGAATGTAAATACCTTTGGTTCGAAAAAAACAATGGGGTTTGGGTCACGTATGCATGACAATAACAATCCTTTCGCTTCCTTGGGGCTTCGAGGGATGACCACCTTTGAAAGAATTACTCTTGAGAGAAACAGAAATTAAGCATGTATTCTGTACTTAATAGGGGGGAAGTGCTACAAGTCCAGTTCCCCCATAACTTTTCTTAGAAATTGAAGAAAGTGCAAGAATTCTAGCTCCCTCCCAGAAGATCTAAAAGCTGCACATTGTGCTACGTGAAATAGTCTTTAAACCTAGTCAACCCTCATAGAACTTGGTGAAGTCTAAGACGGACTAAAAAAGATCGTCCGGAAGCAAAATCAGAACAAGACATTGGAACCAGATCAACTTTAAGCTCCAGCACATGTAAAATATTGTGGGGGTCCTGCTGTCACAGAAGGAACCTAGCAATGAAAGAAGGGAATATACCTTAATTCCAGGAACATGACAGAAGAAGGCTTCAGGGGATTGTGAGTGATAATGCCCACCATGCCCCACAGCTCCATAAGGTGCTCTTATCGTTAAACCTTCAACATTCGGAAATCTCTTTATGTTAAAAAATGAAGGAATTGTAAAGGATAGTTCATTAATAACTCTGCAAAATTACCTCCACAATTGAATTGGTTACCACTTCGATATCTGAACTTCGCAGCTTCATTGACAATCTGCGTAGAAGAATTTAGTCAAACAAATGTCCATTGTGTGGAAGAGTAGAACTTGGAAGCAAGGGGGACGCATGCCTGGTCAAAAGCTGGATATATATAATCCGCAAATTGAATTTCTGCTATTGCTCGATTACCCTAAGATGCCATATAAACCCACAAGTTACAACCCATTTGGCAAATAGTGAGAAAAAAGATGTGAATTTTAAATAATAAATCAATTGAGTATGGAACTTACCATTGCGGCCAGTCCAATTCCGAATCCGACAATGCCCTGCATGTGAGGACGTGTTAGTGTGAGTTGCCAAATCCACTTATCTCAAGCGGTACCAATTCTAGAATAAAATGCATTATAAATCAACAGAACATAAAAGCTAAATGGTGAACAAGACGCACACTATGAGACTAAGTCAAAATAACAAGTACATGCTAGGATCTTCTTTTAATATCGAAGTGTAATTATCTAGCAAATCAGCTTTCCTCCCAATCGAATCATCAGTTAGCTTATATTGTTTTCTTTTACAGATACATAGAAATATATATATATGCACATCAATGAAAGGTAGCATTTGAGACAGGGTTACCTGTTCACAAAGAGGGGTATTGAAAACCCTGTCTTTACCAAACCGATCAGCCAACCCTGTTGTGCAACGGAATACCCCACCAAAGCCCACATCTTCTCCAAATACATATGCACTGTGAAGAATTGTATCCACGTGAGTTAAAGAAGGAATCACTTCTCTAATATATACATTTTACAAAGGGCAAATTTTATTTGAAGGTGTCCCCTAGATGATATATATGCCGCTGCACAGGTGGTAATATTAACAAAACACCAGATAATTATCTGAATGGAGACGGTTTTGTTCTTGATGACGAAGTACAAAATGTAGATGATGAATGAGACAAGTGGTCAGGTGGAACCCAAGGCAAAATCTAGAGAGATAAAGAGAGATGAAGACAGGGAATGCACCAAGGGACGAAAAGGACTCAAGGTCTGAATTCCACCCCAAGACCACCAGATATCTTTGACCCTAAACTTGCTTCTTCTGTGTATTGTTTTAAAGACCGCTATCCATAAGCGTTCAATAAAATCAGGTATGACAGACAGTTAGGGTCTGGTGGAGAGGATTGGCCACCTGGTAACATTGTTATCAGAGTAGTAAAAAAATCCTACTCCGTTACTGCATGGAATATGCACAATTTTAAAGAAACTGCTGAAAAGATATTCCTAATATAAAGTGTGACCAACAACACAATTTCTTAATTTCTCGTTATCTTGGATGAACCAAATGAAAAAACAAAGGTGGAGAGTCATCAAGAGTACAACAGAGAACAAACTGAGTAGTTAAACATTGTATGCTCTAAGTTGATCATTGGAAACTACCCTATCGGTCTTCCACTATAGCTGTGGCTACATATAACATCCTGCAATGGTTTTTTCGGTATCGTACAGGGAAAAGACCAGGATTTTAACAAATAAAAATTCTCCCAAATCACCAAAAATCTCGACTAATCCAAATCAAAATCCAACATTCCCATGGAACCAGAAAATGTATGTTGACCCAATTAATTTAGTTTTACTCTTCTTCTGGTAACAAAGAGCAAACCCACCGGCTACCCACTTTACACTCTTGGAAGGTTTTTGCAAATTCCGGATATATGCACAAACTACACATATCATTTAAACTCGGGTGCTTTTGATCTCAATTACGGACAGTGAGCAAAAGAGATGAACAACATGTATATATAGGAGTATACAACCAGTACAACTTGATGATAATGTCCAAGAAATCAACTCCCCATATGTGCAATAATGTTATCCAATAATTCAGCTCGGTACTTAATTCTCAAGAAATTAAGCACTTGTACAACTAATCAACAACATGGGTATTACTGAAATTTTAAAATCACATCAAAAACATGTTTATATTCCAATTACCACTAGAAAACTGAAACTTGAGGACTTGAAAATCAGATCTTTCACTACTTAATTATCAGTTCTTCCCAAATATAAAAAACAAATTAAAATACATAAATGTACACACACACACACAGTTGTAAGGCAAATGGGAAGTGGGTTTTGCACAGAATTGAAAATTGAAAAGGAGTACAAGTTTACCGAGGATCAGATTCCAAGGCGATGTGAAGGGCTTGATTGATTGCAGAGAAGAGGTTCATTTGCTTGGCACTATTATTCTCATCAGAGCACAAACTTGAGTATAACCTCTTATTCCTACTCTTACAAATCGAACCCAACCTCCCAAATCTCCTCAAACTGTTCGCCATCTCTCTCTCTCTCTCTCTCTATATATATATATATATATGTCTGCGATTCTACAATTTATAACTATTCAAATTCAGATAGACCCAGAATGAGTGAACATTCGAAGGAATTTCTCTTAAAAATTGTAGGAAAGGGAGAGTGAAGATAGTCTAGATAGAGGATAGAGGAATATTATAGTACAATATATATATACATTATTCTATATACACACGCATATATTAAGTGCTTTGGATAAGAGCTAATATGCTGTTTTATATTAGGAAGCTCACCAAACACGGCTTTAAGTACCTATAGAAAATAGGGCTATTATCATAAAATCCCATTTCACTATTAATTTGTCTCAAATTGCCCATTCCTACACTATTTCACTATGTTAAATGATTATATTAACCTTACCATTTTAATTATTTATCTTAATTTCTCTATTTCAAGGACAATAACAAAGCAATAATAGAAAAAAAAAAAATACATGCACTAACAAAAATTATTCGATAATTTAATTCATAATTATTTTTCATCAAAAATATTAATAATAATGTAGACCCATTTCCTTTTAAATAAAAATTGGGATTGTGTAATTTTCAAAAATAAAATAAAATATATTGCTTTAATATCATGCACTAACAAAAATGGGTATATTTAGTTTTATAATAAACTCATATTTAACCTCAATCCAATTAATTGTTCATTTTTACAATAATAAACTCAATTTCTATTTTTATTATTTATTTTGAAAATAATAGTTGTACTCTAAATCTCTTCTGATACTCTCTATTCTAATTTCTATATGAGATGTCTCGTCTGGGACGAGAATATTTTTAATGGATTGTATTTATCCGCTTTGAAATTTTAGAAATTAATCAAATTGTTTTTAAACATGTATGTTACTAAGTTGATATAAATGGAACGACTAAATTTGAATATTCCTATTTACGCAAAAAAAAAAAAAAAAAATTGAATATTCATATGTATATAAATATAAATTCAATATTTAATAGTATAAGTTAGAGAAGAATAGTCTGGAATTTGTGTAAAAATAAATAATGAGACAGATAAAAGGCAACAAATTTGAAAAGTAAAATTACAAATTAGAGATGAGTGCAAAATATTTAATACGTCTAGTTTAAAACATGTATCTTTAGTTCTACAAAAAGAGCAATACTTGTTATCCAATAAAGAATTTACACCTCCCCTAAAACATGGAAACATTTCCATAAATTATAAAATCTTTTCGTAACTAATAAAAATATATTCATTCCCACAATTTCTGTTCGTAATATTTGTAGCTTTTCTCAAGTGTTCAGCAAGATTAGATTAGAAATGTATACGAACTTTCCTTGCCGACTAACATGACCGGAATTCCTATTGGACCGAAGAGGCAAAGCTTTTGCGCCAATCCTCAATGGAGGAGCCTTCTTGGTACATTGGGAATCATTGAAAAAAGGAGCGATGGTCATGGTATTGTTAGACTCTTAATATCAACTTTTATTATTACCTTTTTACCCCGTAGAGAGAATTCAGGGAGCAAAAACAATAAATATATGTATATATATACATATATATTAAATAACACAAGTACCCTTTGAGATATTGCCCAATATTTGTTTACATCTCTCTTGGCATGTCCTACAACTGAAATAGAACTTATTAGTAACCTAAGACCAATATGTCAAGATAGACCATACAAAAGCAGGTACATGAGATACTTTGTACCATTAAGCAACACAATTCATACACATAAAGACCAACCCAAGTAAATGGCAAACCAAACCAGAGGCTCACCAAAAGCAACAACAAATAAATGCTTCATTAAAATCAACCCTGTCACTTGCCACCATTCTTCTATATTTTCATTCCAGTACAAAACCAGAACAACTCCAATGTATCAACACAAAACAGGATTGAGACTAATATAAATAACAGAGGAGAAAGTGGAGAAGAAAAATTAGATTTCAACAAAAAGAAATTGAAGCTATCACATGGATTAGTAAAGGAAAACAGAAAACTTGAGACAACAGCATAGCACAACAAATAAAAACAAGTATGAAATGAACTATTATATTGCCATTACTTCCCACCTTGCTTCTATCTCTCTTTCTAGTACAAATGCAAAAAAAGCTCCAAGGCATCCACAAGACAGGATTGAGTCCAAACTAAGAAATAAAAAAGAAAAAAAAGTCCCACAAGAAAGAAATTGAAGCCACATAGAAAATTGAAAAATAGAACTAAAAAAGAAACCCCCCTAAAACCCAAACCCTATAGAGAAATGTTAGAAGCAGCTAACCACTATGGAACTTGACCCATCATGAGGAAAAATGGGACATCAGCACTTTTGGACTTGTTTCATGAATGAAGCCTCACCCACCTCACCACCTCATATAAAATGTTGAAGGGGCATTCTAGACCTCACTACACTTCATAGAAATCTTCTTCTCTTTAAACAACAGGTTCAACAGGGTGGCCTGCAACTATTCCGACTCTGCGAAAGAATTACCCAGCTTCTCCAAATACCCATCTAGCCCAGCAATAACCCTAACCAATCTTCTTTCCCAGAGAAGACCGTGTACAGGACTGCAGGCCACCCTGATGCATCGCAAAGCTAGCACCCATTTGCAACCACCCCATTAGCTATGATCTTGTCTGAAACCACAACTGGCTTAGTAGCCTTCGGCACATCAGATTTGGTCACTGACCCATTTTCTGTAAGCTTCACATCCCCATTGGTCTGAACAGCTGGGGTTGGTTCCTTGTTTGAATCCAAGGCAGATTCTGATAAATTCTGGGATTTCAATTCTCCATTGGGACTTTCCTTGCTTTTCTCCTCCGCTGGCTTTCCTTCCCAAACCTGCATTTGTAGTGACCACAGCAAGAAGCGCAAACTAAGTTTGTATGACAAGTGAAGACTGTTTCGTCAAAAATATCGGATTATAACAATGAAGTGTGCTAGGTATTTCAGACCCCTACTGAAACTAGAGGAACAATACCAAGAATGTAATACTACTAAATAACATAGATTGAGGCAAACGTATATCTTGCCTGCTTTTGGAACTGCTGTTGTTTGGCCTTCTTCTCCTGAATTGTCTTCTGTCTACCCTCATAGAAACCAAAATCATCCAGGATGCAAGTTTTGCTGGAATACTCTTTGAATATCTTTAGCATTTGAAGCCCCTGCTCTAGTTTGACCTGCAATACATCAAGAAAATAATTGTTTCAAAGAATTGAAAGGAAAAGAACTAAATAGAGGTAATTGCTTCAGCAAGTAAACATACCTCTTGTGTGTCCCTACTATTAGTCACGGGTTTGTTATCATTGTTCTCGAGGGTGATATGCTTCAACAAACTGTTGGGTACATCTTTAACAATGTGCCACTTGACGGAGAAGTTACCGTTCCACTTGTCTTGTTGCCAGTACTCAACGTTCTTGTGGAAATCAACTGGCCCCAACATCTCCGCGACACCAACAAATTGCCCACTGGTATTGACCTGTAAAAACAATACAAAACAAATAGCTTAAAAATCAAGGACAATAATAGAAATATAGTCACAGGGAAATTCGGTGTATCGAAATGCTTACAGAGAATAAAAGGAAAACAGGACAGCCACAAGACTTCTGATGAGCTTCTTGGTACGCTGCATCAAGCTTTTTATTGCCATTTGGTGTGCTAGCCCACACATTGTACTTAATGCTCTTGTGCACATCATCCTCGCTGTAGGACTTAATGATGAAGAACTTAGCCTCGGTATAGTTCTCAGAGAAATCAGCTCTATTGTATTGTTCTCTGTCAGGAACAGCAATAGTTTTGTCCTTCTCATCCTCAATTGTTCCATTTAACGGGATGTTCTGTCCCTTGACTGCCAATGCAATAGGTGCAAAGCCTTTCTGGTTCTTAGAGTTCTTGGCTCTTGGTCCCCTATTCATCTCGTTCAAACCATCCATGTTCTCATTGCCATAAGGAAAGAACCCGTTGCCTCGTCCCCTGGGCTTGTACTTGTTATCAACTGCCAAATACCCACGTCCATTTGTCCGCGAATCATAACCATTAGATCCAAAGCCTATACTAGATCTAAAAGCATTACCATACTGGCTATACACTTGCTTAGTAGGATACATCCTATATCCATTACCCATGCTCATGCCAGATAGTGGTCTTGGGTGATTCAATCCCTGCAAAGAAGATAAAACCGATATTCAAGAGCACTGTTTAAAAGTGCAGTATCATCTAAAAATCACAAATTTCAAGACTGGAAGACACAAGTGCTTGAACTCCAGCTGATACATAACTAATATAAATCACAATTTGACCAGTTGGACCAATCTTTACATACCATGAGATGCGAATGAGGACGCATATTCTGATTCTTATTTCCATTCGAAATAGATGACGATAAAGCAGTGCTGGTCAGAGGCCTAGGATGCCCATCAGAAAACATGGGGCTATCTAACCAGGGAATAGGAGACCGCAAACCATCAAAATTAAATCTAGAATCCTGATAACCAGAAGCAGGCATTCCTCCAAGCTGACCACCCCTTCCATAAGAACCATTTGGAGTGAAAGATGGGTTCTGATATGTAGCCCTGACAGGTGCTGACCCATTATTCCCCTTTAAACCACCACCATTAGCAACTCCATTAGTGTTATCAACAGACAAAGGGGCTTGGTCAGCAGCTGCAGATGTTGAGATATCACCTTTGGGAGGGGCAGCTGAATTAGGGTTGTAAGGCCCACTAGTAGGGGGCACCTGATGGAAAAACGGAGCAGGGTAATGGTACGATTGAGCCCCATACAGCTGACCATCATGTCCCATGGTTGGCACCGGAGAACCGGGAGGTTGATATGGAGCATAAGGTGGATACCCATAACCAGGGTGATACAAAACTGAACCATTGTCCCCATAAACCGCCTAGAAATAAACAAGTTCACAGAGGACGTATTACTATATGAATATTCAACATGACAAATCACCCAAAATATCTCTCTCAAAATTACAAGCGATCAAATTTAAAAAAACTCACGGAAGACATCTCAACTCCATCCGGACTCACATATCTAGGGTAGTCCTCCCACTCTGTTGCAGTCCCATCATAACCTATCATACAACAAGCAACAAAGTCATGAGACACCTCAAATACAACAAATGCATAACTATTTTTTGGGTCAATAGCTTGATCAACAAAACCTATAAAAACTGGTGAATTTGGACTAACCACCATAATAATATGCCTGAGATGGATAACCGTTGGGACCGTAATACATAGCCGGATCCATGTAATCCGATATGACTGGGGTAATAGACCTCTCATATGGCTGGATCTGACCGTTTGTTACATTGCCGGAATCAACAGAAGACTGCCCATAAGATAACAATCAATATTCAAGCATTCTGAAATACTGGGTTCTTATTATTAATCAAAAACAAATAATAAAAATATATATATAAAGAGATAATCTACAGTAAACAAAAGGGACAGCTAGAGACTCCAATCACCTTCTTAGTGGGCTCAGGAATTTCCAGAGTCTTTGCCTGGGACTCCAAAGACAGTTTCTGCATCAAATCTCCAGCTTCTATAGAAATACAAGTAAAGGAACTTCACAAATTATGAGAAACTAGACCCAAAGTGTCATGGACCCAAAAACATTCCACCAACAGAACTCAAATTCAACAATCAAACTTAAACAAAACAGAAACATATCAATTCAGAATTCTACAATAACAGATCTTAACAGAGACAATTGAAATACAGAAAACCAACAGCAACATAAACATGACTATATTAAAATTCTACTCTAAATATAGAAATCTTGAAAACCCAGATAAGCCCATCTCTCCTGTAACAAATCCAACAAACTAAAAACACAAGAAAAACTAAAACAAGAAACAAAATTAACAAGAACGTTTCACACAAATTCATAAAGAACTAATAACATACAACTCAAAAACCGGATCAAAAATCAAAAAAAAATATACGCCAAACTAGATCTACATACCCAATAGTCAACAAAAGCCTAAACAACAAAATCAAATAAATCAACAAATTGATACAAAACACAAAATATAGATATACACACACACACACAAATATAAAACAAACCCAGTTCGATTCAGAAACAACAGATCAGTATAAAAGAGCGAAGAAAGCGAAAAAACAAGGCGAACCCAGATGGTTGGAGACGGTAAGGATACGATCTGCGGAAGGAACGACGGCAGCCATGACCAGATCTTGAAGAGGGAGCGCCTAGAAACCCTAGATATGGTATGGAGGTTTAAGGAGGAGGAGAGAGAAACCCTAGATATTGAGTAGAGAGAGAGAGAGAGCGCTCTAGCCGCCACGGGGTAGAGAGAGAAAGTTGTAGAGAGAGAAACAAAAAGAGAGGGTTTGGGTTTTTGGGGGAACACCAAGAGAGAGGGATTTGATCAATTGTGGTGATTCAAATAGCACCACGGAGTCTTTACACCCCTATACTCTCTCTTATTTGCAATCCAGTCCTTGTAGTCTCACCCGCAGGTGATTTGACACAGCCTGTCATGACGTAACACGTGGCGGTATGGGATTGGTGGGTGAGGGTTTTTAGGTGAATGATGAGGGACGGTGTTTGTTTTTGCTGTTTCCAGTGCCTTAATTATAAAGGAATTGGGAAACCCTAGTAGGACAGTGAAAGGACAGAAATGCCCTTGCGTTGTGGCCCTTCCTGTAATGGATTGGAACTTTTAGTTCCGTGGAGGACTTTTTTGGTTATTAAATACTAGGGATCAATTCATGATTTTTATGATAATTGAAGGGAATTTAGAGGCATCCGTTTATGTCAAGGCAGACCCTATTCCCCCCCTCTCTCCCTCTCTAAATATCTAGGATTATTTATAGTGATACCCCTTAGGTTTGAGTAAATTATAAGTAGATATAATATTTGGATAGTACGTTTCAATTGCCCCTAGATTTGAAAAAATTGACAAAGATACCCCAATGACACATATGCCCCTTAAATTAAAGAATTTATTAAATGATTAAAATCATTGAATAATAAAATGACGCATATACCCCTCTATGTAACAATATGAGATTTTGTTATAGATAATTATTTTTTTGTAAAAAAAAATTTGTTGCCTAAAATTTAATTTTTAACCACAAACTTATATGTTTGATGTCTGGAATTTATTTTCCAACAAAGTTCCAATTGGTTGCAAACTTTTTGAACTTAGCAATAAAAATATAATTCGTAAAAAAAAAATTAAATACAAACTATTATGTGCAAATTAATTAATTTTTAGTGACAAATTTCTTTTGTTGTAATAATTAGTTTTTTGTAATAAATTTTTTATTTATTACGTAGAACTAAATTTAGAGCAACAAATTTGAATGTTTGTTGCTTAAAATGTATTTTTTTATGACAAAGTTACGTTTGGTCGTAGAATATTTTGCATTTGGCACCTTATGCCAAAAAGTTAAGTTTTTTTATTAATTATTTTTTAAATGTTACAAATATGTAAATTTTGTAAAAATCATTAGTTACTAATGATAAAATAAAATGTATATATTATCATTATTTAAATTTAGTTAATTGAAATTTATCTAACAACTCTACCAAAAATAAGAAGAGATTATTATTCTAAGTGGACATTGTTTATTTCAAATTATTTATATAAATAAAACTAATTAACAAGTATTACAATTATATTTAAAAGTAATCGTTAATAGTTTTAAAAAAATTAAAATCTACACACATAGGGGCAGACCGAAAAAATGTGCCAGGGACGTATATTGAATATGATAAAAAGTACTTATGATAAATAAATAAAATAAAAAAATAGTTAACTTGAGGATTAATAATGCTACAACACAAAAAATTTTAAAAAATAAAGTATATGCATAGTTATTTTAGTCTATTCAGCTTAAGAAAGAAAAAAAAAAAAACAGGAAAGAAAAAAAAATATGGGTAAATAGCTTAAACCCCCCCCCCCCCTCAATTTTACTTTCTTTTCCTACTACCCCTCAACTATGAAATGAGCTTCAAATCCCCTAAAGTTTCATAAAATGTTGCACCATGGGTTTGCCTTCAATTTTTTTTACCCTTTTACCCTCCAAACTTTTTGTATTTCCACCTTACCTTTAATTCTATCCTTATTATTATATTTCTTAATTCTTTATATTACAAAAATATTATTTCTTTAAGTTAGAATATTAATTATGTCATTTACCTTTAATGTATTAGACTAAATATACTCTCAAATGTTAATTTTTTTTTTTGTAAGTTTTAATTATTTTATTTGTAAATCAATTAACTTGTTATTAAATTTTAATTTGATTTAAATCATAAAACTCAATCCTAATTAATATATTCATAAATAAATAACAATTTATGAATATATTTTTATGAAAAGAAAGTTTCATTTGGGCAAAAAAAAATTTAATTAGGATAATGAGTTTTATGATTTAAATGAAATTAAGTTTTATTGGAAAATGATATATATTTTAGAATATATATATATATATATATAATTCGTCAAAAATATATATTTTTCGAATTGTTTTAAAAAATTATGAATTTTTTCCAAAAAATAAAATTTTTGGGAAAAATATATATTATGTTCCAAAATATGATTTTTTCCGAAAAATAATTTTTTTGAGAAAAATATATATTATTTTCCAAAATATGATTTGTTTCCGAAATATATATTTTTTATATTTTAGAAAATAATGTATATTTTTCATAAAAAATTCATATTTTTTAAAACAATTCGAAAAATATATACTTTTGACGAATCATATATATATATATATATATATATATATTCCGAAACATATATCACTTTCCAATATATATTCCAAAATATACATATTTTTTCAAAAAATAATTTTTTTGAAGGTTTGATTTCACTAAACCATCTTATACTATTGATGGTAGTTTAGGTATTGTGACTCAAAATCATATTTTGGAACATAATATATATTTTTCTCAAAACAATTATTTTTCGGAAAAAAATCATATTTTTGAAAATAATATATATTTTTCTCAATAAAATTTATTTTTCAGAAAAAATCATATTTTGGAACATAATATATATTTTTCCCAAAAAAATATTTTTCGGAAAAAATTCATATTTTTTAAAAGAATTCGGAAAAGATATATTTTTAATGAATTATATATATATTCCGAAATATATATCATTTTCCAATATATATATATATTCCGAAATATATATATTTTGTTCAAAATATATATATATTGTTTTAATAAATTGGATTTATTTATGAATATATTAATTAGGATTGAGTTTTATGATTTAAATCAAACTAAAATTTAATACCAAGTTAATTGATTTACAAATGAAATAATTAGAACTTATTAAAAAAAAATTTACATTTGAGAGTATATTTAGTCTAATACATTAAAGGTAAATGGCATAATTAATATTGTAATTAAAAAAAATAATATTTTTGTAATTTAAAGAATTAAGAAATATAATAATAAGGATAGGATTAAAGGTAAGGTGGAAATAAAAAAAAAATTGGAGGGTAAAAGGGTAAAACAATTTGATGGCAAACCCATGGTGCAATAAAATGAAAGTTGAGGGGGGTATAATTAATTGAGGGGGTATAGTAGAGAAAGAGAAGAAAGTTGAGGGGTATTTTTAGCTATTTACCCAAAAAATATTTATATTAAAAATCCAAAGTTAAGGGGTACTATGGACATTTCCTAGGTGTTGGGGTGTTTTTGTTAACTTTTTCAAACCTCGGAGGACAATTGAAACGCAATCTCCAAACGTTGCATCTACCTATAATTTACTCAAACCTCAAGGTGTCACTGTAAATAACCCAAATATCTATATATATGTGTATGTATGTATATATAGATATATCCATATATGAGTACCTTTTTTTTCTTTAATGAATTTAAGTTGGATTCATTGAACTTGAGTCAAATTGTCCTTCGATATCCTTTTTCATGTTTCTAATTAGTAAAGCATATTTCCCATAAATAAATAAATAATTAAGGACATGAAAATAAAATATATTCTTTAGAGATATGAACTATGGGTAATTCTTAAAAAGGGTTGAGTTTTTAATAAAATCTCTGTATTTTGTTTCATTTTAAATTATAAGGGTTAATTATTGACTATGTTGTACATTATATTTAGGACAAGAAATAAAAAATAGAAAAGAATTCGTAATTTTTACAGCAATTCTACGCTACCAAATATACCTTTAAGTATTTCTTGGTTAATATTTGATTTAGGACTTAATTCTCTCTCCTAATGTAGTAATAACATTTGAATATGTGGTTAATTTTTTATAAAAAAATAAAATAAAAAAACTTTAAAATTAAGAATGAGTATTAATTAATATTTTAGAAAACATTGGCCACTGATCCACATTATATTGAACTGCATCAACGGTAGGTTTAAAAAAGAAAGATGGACAAGAAATCTATAAAAACAAGAATAAGTGTTAATTAATTGGGTAAATTATACTTTGATCTCCTTGAGATATAATATATTACACTTGCACTTCATATCGTTTGGATAATTACAGTTTCACCCCTTGATAGGAGCCGAATGTTACACATTCTAGGTCCTTAACTCAATGTTGTTAGTCTATACATTCTACTATCTTGGTGATTTTATATGATTTGTCTTATTTAGTGTGTTTCATGTGCATTAACTGGAATGCCAACTCAAGACCATTTGAGAGCCAAGACCGCCAAGGAACTGAAGAAAATGGATCAATAAGCAAAAGATCGCCTTCAGACAGATCGATAACGCAGTTTTCGTATAAACTGTCGGAACGTCCAAATTTAGCAATAAATGACAGTTTTTTAAGTGGAAACGGACCAACAAACAAAACTCACTATAAATAGTAGGCCCAGAATGTTTTAGGCCAAAACACATCGTTTAAGACGTCAAATGCACGATTTTATTACTGTTAAGAAAGCTGGTAAAGATTTCTTGATTTTTATTGGTGGTCAATATAAACTCCGATTTGGATGATATTTTAGGATTAGTATTATTCTGTAATTATTTCGGAATTTTTAGAGAGTTTATTTTTAGGTTAGTTTTAATAATTAGGTTTATTTTAATCATATCTCCCAAATCATTTAAGAATGTGGTTTATTTCTCTATAAAAGATCACGTACATCAGAATATAAGGGGTTTTTTCTCTCGATAAAAATGAGTGCGTAGAATAACACATCTGGAGAGCAACTAAAAGAAGAAGACCAAGAGAAAATAGAGGAAAACACCAAGAGGTCCATGGATTTTGGCTCAACATCAACGATGCGATATCCGATAAATATGGGCAACTGAACGGTATCTAGGGTTACCATAGCCCAAGTAATGTAGACAATGTTTTATTTATTTTTATTATGAAAGGGGAAGTTAAAGAACGATTTTGTGATGATTATGTAGATGAGAGACCGTGATATTCTGTTTATATAAGGTTTTATATTACCCTATTCTAGATTGGTGTTTTGTTTAATTTTGCACAATTACATTTAATCATTACGAGCTAGAACTCCGAAGGTTAAATTGCTAATTTTTTACATAATAGTTTTTAAAACAAGAAACCCTGGTTTGGACAATTTATGCTAAATGAATGTGTGATGGTTGTGTTTTAATTTAATGCATTGTAGGAGTAGGGGTAGAGTAATTACACACCCTAATCATATTCACTCCGAAGATGAGTTGTGGTTGAGCTCGATTGAATGTAATATTTGTTGGGGGCTAGAAGCTCGCTTGTAGCAGCACTAGTCTGATTCATAGAAGTTGTATCTCCTTTTCATGATAGAATGAATAACATGTTTGCATTACGAAGCTAGTGATGGCGCTAGATACGCCCTAAGCTTTCTCCATTAAATTCTCTCAATTTATCTTAATTATTTTATTTAGTTTAGTTATTAATTTAATTAGTTTAATATCAAAATCAAAATCAAAATCAATCTATCTTTAGAATTCAAGAATATTATTTTATTAGAATTTAGAGTACGACTTAATTTCTGTGAGATCGATAAACCATGTCTCAAGTTATATTATATTACGAACTGACTCGTACGCTTGCGATAGGCAAAACGATGTCGTATTTAAGATATATTTTTAAGCATATTTTTAGCCGACCTACTGAGCCGATCACCCCTTCTAGTTCAATTCATGTATTTGCATCTATTTGAGGATATTCTAGACATTTTACCTCTAAAAAAAATGATGACTTAAATGTTGATTGAGTTTAACCACGCTGGAAGTTCATTTGATGGGAGTATCTGTTACAACTTACAAATTTAAAGGGTTTAACTATAATTATTCAAATAATAGGAGTGTGAGTGTAATATATCATATTACACTAATTATTTTTAAAAAATAATAATCAGATGTCAAAATTATATTCAATTAGATCGGGAGTGGACAAACCTCGTCCTCATAGAATGATATCTAAGTTCTTTATAAAATTAGACTTTCTTTTCTTACCAGTTCATTATTTATTTATTTGAATTTTTTTGTATATGTCTATCAGTCTATGGTACTATGCCACCAAAATTTCACTTTATCTTATTTCATTTTATTTTTTATTTTTTGATAATCGTGATATTCGGGTCAGTTTACGAGCATATCGACTAATTCACGAGATATGTGCAAGGCGACCCTTACACGAATCGGGTAAGGCTCGGACTATGTCCGCGGTCGTGGTCCTAACAAATTGTTTGCACCTAGGATGAATCGAACATAAGACATCATACTTCTTGAGACATCAAGTTCCAAGTCTTTTTCAACAAGGCCAACTCACTCGGGTTAAAAAAATATTTCTCGTATTTTATGAATAATATGTGCCATTTTTAATTTATGCGTTACAGTTTCACCAATTATTTCTTTTAGTTACACCAATTATTTCTTTTAGTTAATGAGTAAGTGGACCTTAAAGACATCGGCATCTTATGAGTTGGAATCTTTCCAAGTAGGATTCTAAAAAGCATCCATGATATATTTCTTTTGGTGAAAGTGAAATTAATTACCTTTCAAAAACAAAGAAATAAATAAAAGTTGAAGGTTAGTGTATCCTAATATATTTGGTTGGTTTATGACGAAAAGTAATTTTTATAATATGTCAACTAAGTAATTGCTCTATGATTTTTTTCGAGTAAAAGTATTTTGGTAATATGAGCAAGGTTGAAATCATTGATATGTGATATGAAAAATTAATTTGTCAAATTAGGAGAATATTATGTTATATGAGCCGATGACTTGTGTTTGGACACTAATTTAGGCGGTGTTTGAAAGATAGTGAAAGTTTGTTTGGTAGTGTAATTTGGATCATAGATAAATAATGATTGGGTTAATTTTATTTACACCCCTAAATTTTGTAAATACTTCGATCAAACTTTCTCAGGTTTGCTTAAATTTAATCAGATTCCTTACTTTTACTATTGCACATCATTTGTACCCCTTGACCATTTTATTTTTTTTAATATTACCCCTTGACCATGAATGTTTGTTGACTTTGGTGAATTGTCTAAATTACTCTTACCCAAGCAATCTTCTTTTCAACTACTATAATATCCATACTAGGGATAGTATGGAGAACTCATCCTCTAACCAAACACCCTCTTATATAACATGTCTAAATTATTTTATATACAACATAATATTTTAATAAATAATTTTTTTATAGTTCTCGTGTAATTAATTTTTATTTATTTTATGATTAAATTAATTTTTAGTCATGAATGTGTTATAGAACCCCGATATGCACGATGTAGATTGCTTATGTAGAAGACCTTGTATGCTCGTTACCCTAGATTGATTGTGTATCCAATTGTACATTTTTTTATTTTTAAAATAAATAAATAATTTATAATTTAAACATTTATTTATTTAAATTAATATTTTTGGTAGAATTTATTTTTGCCCATGATAAACTTGTAATAAAATAACTTCCCATTATTTTTTATTTTGTGGGTGATTGTTATCCAAAAATAAAATTGCACTTAAGTACATAATTTTAATATTAACAAAATAAATAAATTAGTGAAAAATTTGAGATTTTTATTTCTAAAAAAGTGTTTTATAATTTTTTTCTCCAAGCGAATTTTCAAACTCAAAATGATAAAAAACAATGTGGCAAAATATGATTGTTAGAACAAAAAAGGTGAAAAAATATTGGGATGAGGCTAATTTCACTTAAGGGGTAGTTTAGGTATTAAATTAAACTTTTGGCTGATTTCATGTCTGGAAAGTTATGAAAATGATATTAGGGGTACAAATGATGTGTATTCGCAAAAATAAGAAGTGTGACTAAATTTATGCAAACATGAAAGAGTTTGATTGGAGTATTTACAAAGTTCAAGTGTAAATAAAATTAACCCATAATTATTTCTACAAAATTGGAATTGCAAAAGGGACTGAATTGGTGTTTGAAAGAGAGGGGAAGTTTGTTTGGTAGTGTAATTTGGATCATTGACGAATAATTATTTCTATAGACATTTGTTGTTGCAAAAGGAATTTAATTGGAGTTAGAATGGAATTCCGTTAATAAGGTTGGAACCAAATAATTTGAGGATAAATTACACTTTCACCCCTCTAAATAGGGTTTATTATAATTTGACCTCTCTAGATTGGATAATTACACTTTCACCTCTCAACCCCATCGGTGTCACCGAGAATAGTGAATTACCAAATTACCCATGTCCTTTTTATGATTTTTTTTTATAACTAAATATAGATATATTATAACTAAATAAGTAAATAATAAATAACTTAATTATCCTTTGAACCCTAATCCTAAATACATCTTCTTCCTTCACCACCACCACCACCATCACAAAAATCACACATAGAAAATGGATGTTTTTGCCAAAGAACTACCATTACAAATATCACAAAACCCACATAATTGTACAAACGTGTTGCAATGGTATACATTTTCGTGTACTAGCTAAAGTGTTACGTATGTCTAGTGGGGACCATATTCACTCTAGTACCGTAATAGGTAAACTGGAAAGGGAAAAAGAGATCACTTTGGGCTTTGTTGATTTGCTGCAGGACGATTTTGTTGAAAAATACCGAAATCGCGGTATTTATTTCACTCAAGATTGGGTTTCTTTACCAGGTGTTCTGCCCGTGGCTTCGGGGGTATTCATGTTTGGCATATGCCCGCTCTGACCGAGAACTTTGGGGATGATTCTATACTACAGTTCGGTAGAGGAACTTTAGGACACCCTTGGGGAAACGCACCGGGTGCCGTAGCTAAGTATGGTATATTAATATATAGATCTGGAGAATTTTGACCTCTTCATTAATATATATATATATAAATCTCTATATATAAAAATGGGTTTCACCTCTTCGGTAATAAATGAAAAATAATTAGTCTGAAAACGAGTTTAGTTAACAACCGTGTAATTTCTCATTATTTTATTTATTTGTTTTGGTATTAAATCCCTTCAAATTCCACCCCTCCTAAAAATCCATGAGTCTAAGGGTGCGTTTGGATACCAGTGTTTTTGTTTTTGTTTTTTTCCTCTTGAAAATCAAAACTTTTTTTGTTTTTGTATTTAGGGTAGTCCGAATACAAAAACATGTTTGGTTCGAAATTTTATCCGAAAAATTTTCGGGAAAAAAAAAATAAAAACACGTTTGGCAGACCTTGTTTTTTCAGAAAATCTGAGAACAGAAACAGAAAAACACGTTTGGCAGCGTCTGTGTTTTCTGGATTTTTTAGAACAGAAACAGAAAAACACGTTTGACAAGTTGAATTTTTTTAAAAAAAAAAGTTTACTAAAAAATTGATTATTAATAGTTTTTATTATTATTATTATAGAATTATGTTTAGATATTGATTTTGATAAAATTAATACCAATAAATATATGATGGCATAAAAAATGTTGACACGCTTATACATAAAAATACCCAACATATTCTACATATATATTACCCCATAAATGTCAACAATATTTTACAACATCATCTCATACGACTAGGTTCTCTTCATTTAAGTACAACAACAAGAAATACAATTAAAATGAGAATGCACATAAGAATCAACAACGAACTGAGGCAGATACAACCAACATATAACATGTACTTTTGCCAATTCTATTCATGTTGTATATCAACAACAACATTGTCCAAATCATTGTTACTATCCTCTGGTTCATGATTGATTTGTTGTTCGACATTTAGTCTATCCAGCCATATAAAACAATCACGATGATCCTACAATTGCACATGAAATGAGACCAATTATAAACTTCAAAATATTTAATTGAAATTTTGAGATATATGGTAACCTTAAATCATACCTCCCAATCTAGACATCGGTAGAAGTATCGTCCATAATTCACCTTTGTGTGGGCCTGATAAAGAATCATCGGTCCCTTGCCACATCAACAAGGTGGCCCATGGCCATGAACTCCATACATGTCTATTTATTTATTTTTTCACAATCCATCAGAAATTATATTAGAGTCATCCAGTACTAGTAAAGTAAGAAAAATAAATGGATCGCATATAAATATGGTACATGCTATAAATACGAAGAGTCATACAAAATAACATATCCTAAGCGCGTCGATTAACCCAAATGGCCTTAGCTATATTATTGCGAAACGCCTGCATATATTGGGTGCCGAGTTGACCTTGTAATACCTCGACATTATCATCATCATCATTTTCATCGGCCCCATCCCCTTCACCCGCGTTCTGGGCCCCATCCCCTTCACCCGAACTCTCGAATTCTCTCCCATCAAATATGTTATCCGATTGTCCAAGTATCCTTATGTAGTTGTGTAGAGCACAACAAAACATGACAATTTGAACTTGAGTGGGGAAGTTGTACGGACGCATTAGCCTAAACATTGGAAACGGTTGCTTAAGCATGCCAAAACACCTCTCAATTACATTCTGCAGTGAGGAATGTATGTAATTGAACATTTCTTATTTCCCTTGAAACCTGGTAACTGTCTGAAATTCGGGCAAGTGATATCGATGTCCTCGATATGGGGCTAGAAATCCCGGTTGATTGGCATAACCGGAATCGACCAAATAATATTTTCCTATTTACAGAATAAAATTCAATATATTAGAATAGGATACTAAATTATCATTTGAAATAAACATACCATATATTTTTTGAACATATGTATTTACCTGGTGGCGGTTTAGGAAACATCCATTCCTCCCTCGCAAGACATTCGTTTAGTATTCAGGAATCATTAGCCGACCCTTCCCAGCATGCTATGACATAAGTAAATAACATATCAAATGAACAACATGCCATAACATTCTGCGTTAGATACCCTTTCCTACCTCTATATGTATATACCCTGTCGGCTTCTATATGGGCAGGCACATGAGTGATTTCTATTGCACTCACAACATTCATGAACGGGTGGAACCTCGCCCCTTTGTTCAAAATATGTTGAGAAGGTCCAGTCATGTCAGGAGGGACAATGAGTTCATTCCCAAGAAGTCGTACCAGTCGAATTACCCTGTGTATGTGTCGGTTTATTGTTTCAGTTGAATGCTGAAATCTTTCAGCTACTACCCGGTTCGTTTTTGTATGACTTAGGGTTTGTAAGAAAATCGCAACTTGTTCAATTACTGATACACTCCTAGTATCAGTTAACCTAATTCCTTTAACTTGTCACATAATTTCTCGAAGGCAAATGGTTGCATCCGCAAGTTTTCATAACATCTATCAAGATGCCCATGTAGTAACTCTTTAACATAATCAGAACCTCTCAACATCGAAGTCCTACACGGAACTCGTTCATAATTCATCTCTTGCATATACTCTTCCATCATTAAGCACATGGCATGACAACTATATTCTTCTTTAGAGTCGTCATTAACATAACGTACTAACACCTGCCAATAGGAGTTCAATAGGTAGCATTGTTCATCGCTCATATTGTTCTTGATTTACCTACTAACAACAACACTAATTAATAATGAGTAGAATAATTCTAAAAAATATGACATTAAAAACTTTTAAACAAGTCATCACTAAGAAAATCATAAAAAAAAACACGGGACTACAATTATCCAAATAACACACTACAGGGATCCAAATAAATCTAAACTACAGTCATGCAAATAACACCATCACAGTACAGTCATCCAAATAACACAGAACATAGATAATCCTAAGGAAGATTGTTGGCCCAAGCAATTTTCTTATCCTCTGCAACGGTAATAAAGAAATGCTGGAATGCCTCAGATTTCTCCAATGCAATCACTGCCTTAGCATATTGCTCACTACATACGCCCTCCAGGTTCCCTAAGATTTCAACACATTGCATAAAATGATTGTACGTGTTCTTAGGGGGGGAGTTGACCTCATCATTCTGATCAGTCTGAGGTTCCACAATAGGAGTTGACCTTGTAGCAGAGTTGTTAAAGGCACTAACGACAGTCTGGGTTGATTTCTTGAATTTCTCATCTCTTGTAAGTGATGTTTCCTTAATGACATTCATGAAATCATACATAGCTTTAATAAAACGTTCATCCTTCATTTTCTTGCGTTTTGGGCCTGTAGACCGCACAAAGTCGTCAGTATCAATCTCATCATCTACTGGGCAGGTGGAGGACTCTGGTTCAGATTCCGGTCTCACAGTGGAAGGTATGGCAAAGTCACCGTAGCTTCACCGTATTCATCTATGACGCTCCATTGTCTATGGTATATGAACGGCTTATCCTTAAATTTGCTCTTGATCCCAAAAATTTTCTTCCAAAAAAAAATAAAATTAATTATTAGTTCGGAGATAATAATAATTCACCATATTCAATTGAGACAATGATATGATTTTTCATATTACTACGTACCTTATCCAAACTGTCCCAAAGTTCAGGCTCCATGGTCACCAACCCAACAGTAGGGTCAAAACCAACTCTTGTGTTATCCTTCACCCTTTTAAACTTCCTCCAATGAGGTCTTTCCCTATTGAATTTGGACTTAATTTTCTGACCCAAATACTCATTTCCAAACTCAGCTTGCATGGCATTTGTCACATTATCCCAACCTGTTTTGGAAAAAGTATTCTTTCCAGTCCCATGACCAAGATTGACTTGGTCTTCCAATAGATTCAACAACATCTCATGTTGAGGTTTACGCCATAGTTTACTGTCATCTCCCCCCCCCCCCCCCAGGCATACTTTCAGTCTCAGTAGCTTGTGAAACATTGCTATCCATCTACATTTACACAAGTAAAGAGTATCTTTATTTGTTCAAGGTTTAGGGGAACGGAACAATGCTAAAGTATTATCCTTATATTTACCAAATTTTCATGTTCACAGTTCAACCAAACTATGTATGTATATGAAAGGAGAATGAATCCTAGGAAAATGATAATAGATCAACAACCTTAATCCTATCAAGACTCAAAAACACAAAACACATGCCAACACAAAAACTAAGGTCTTAAAATATTTATATGTGATTACCCTTCAAATATCACCAGATCTTATAAATAAGAACAATTACGACTAATATATACATATATACCAACAATCAAGCCCAAATCGAAGAAAAATTATAGTCTAACAACTAAAACTAGGATCCATACTTAAGATCCAGACCCACATACACAACTATCAAAGAAAATAAACAATTTAAGGGATCTAAATATGTTTGCTAATCAAATATTAACAGATTTCATAAATAAAAAGATTTTGAGCAATGCATACATATCAAGCAAGCAACTACTTCTACTACTATGATTTGACACTCGATCAATAGAGAATATTTTACAGATAATAACAATAATGACAATTTCAACATAAATATATGACCTCTATAACAATGAGTTTGAACAATACACATAAATACAGAGGGAAAACGAAATGCTTTTAAGAACAACCCGCACACACACAATTCAAAGACTGCTTTCAACAGATTTATATGTTTTCTAATCAATTATCAGCAGATCTGATGAATTTAAACGATTTCGAGTATAACCATATAACCAAAACTATATCTAACCACTCAGATCAAAAAAGAGAAAATGAAAAAGAAATAAACAAGCATTCAATTGGCGGTACTACACACATATACACACAGCTATACACACAAAGACACGAAAATTAGGGATTTTTCTCACACAGACGTACATCCCCAGAAACAAATCCCCAATTTTTTTTACTCCAACAACAAAAATTGACATATTCGTTCACAACCACTTCAATATAAGTAGATAAAGAGGCAAACCTGACTCAAAATCGACAAGGATCGCCTATTGAGCACTATCAGCTGAATCCCACGCCCTCCAATGGAAGCCCGACCCTCGCGTCTCTGACGAAACCCTAGATCCAGCAAAAGTAACTCCAGGTAGTTTGATATCATACCTTCATGGCCTATTCTTGAATTTCCTCTTGCGAATCGCCAGAAAATCCTAGGGATAAGGGCGTCGGCGCAGAGAGACGAAGACATTTTTGAGGAGTGTTCTTGAGAGAGTTTTTGAGGAGTGTTTTGGATTTTAATTTTCAGACTCAAATAACGTTTTTTTTCTTTGTGTATTGTACAGTTAAAAAACACTAAAAAAAATAAAAAGTTATACTTGAAATTGGGTCAATTTTGGGGGTAATTTTTTTACTGTGCGAGAGAATGAAAATGCCTTATTTCTTTGCCAAACATGTTTTTGTTATTAAATTGGGTGAACAGTAAAAAAACAATACATAAGATAAGCTATCCAACGCACCCTAAACAAGTGATATCATCTTAAGATCAAATTCTTCTGAAATTATGGTAGCTCTATTTCAAACTTTAATTTTTAAATAATTAAACTTTTTTCCTTTCAAAAAGCAATATATTAATTAAACTAAAACTAAATCTTAAAGAACTTGACATCCAAAAGAAAATTTTCTAGTATGTCTGTCTTAATTTTTAATTTGATAAAGATTTGATAAAGAAGAGGGTAAATAGCTTAAAACCCTCCTCAAGTTTACTCTTTTTTTTTACTATACCCCCTAAACTAAATTTAGCCCCCTAAACTTTCATTTTCTTGCACCATGGGCTTGCCCGTCAAACTTTTTACCCTCCAAAATTTTTATGTTTTCACCTTGCATTTAACCCTCTTATAGGGTAAAGTGAAAAAAAACCAATTTGCCCCAATTCTATTATAAAAGACTATCATACCCTTACTATTATATTTCTTAATTCTTTAAATTACAAAAAAATTATTTCTTTTAGTTAGAATATTAATTCTACCATTTACCTTTAATGTATTTGACTAAATATACTCTCAAATGCTAAAAATAATAATTTATAAGTTCTAATTATTTTATTTGTAAATTAACTAACTTGTTATTAAATTTTAGTTTGATTTAAATCATAAAACTCATTATCCTAATTAATTTTTTTATGCCAAATGAAACTTTTTTTTCATAAAAATATATTAATAAATAAATCACAAATTACTTAATAATAAACACCTTTTAATTTTCTCATGTTATATATATATATAATTCATTTGTTAATTTTCTCATGTTATATATATATATAGTTCATTTGTTAATTTTCTCATGTTATATATATATATATATATATATATAGTTCGGTTTAGTATGTATCATCAATGCATTTGAAATTTGGAAATTTCATAGAACCTACCAAATGTATGGATATGTACCCAAATGCCCTAATTGTATATTTAACGAAAGAACCTATCAAGTTCCCAATCCAACACAAGATAATAAACACCAAATTAATAAGAAGCAAATAAAACTCATTCTCGGAAAGAAGATAGAAATATTAAAAAAAATGATAATATCCAAATCTGAAACCCCAGATACTGAAAATCATATCATATAATTAGACCTAAATCTTGTTCCTCTCATATCCCCTGTCTATCATTTTCCAAATTATACAACACTTTATTTTGTTTTTTTTCCCAAAAAATTATAGAAAATCAACTAAAGGGATATGAGTTAAACATTTAAATCTTTAAATAATACCTTTGCAACCACCATTTTATTGTCTATTTCTGTGTGTACAAAAGACACCGAAGTAATTTCTTAGAAAAATATTTGGTGTTTTAGTGATGGTCTTTCTTTCTCAATAAGAGCTAAATTTGACAAAAAAAAAAAAAAAAAAAACCTAGGTAGACAATTGTTTTAAACAACTATAGAAGCTAAAACCTAGAAAGTCAAAGCTAGTACCAAAGAACAAGAGATAACAAGAGACTTACCGATAAAAGCTTTTGGAGTAGAAATCTTTGGTATACTTATTTTCTCATGTTATATATATAGGAATGACAATTTGCCCTGCCCCGCCACGTTTATAACGGTTTTGAGTGTCTCGTTTATACTATATAAGTGGGGATGGAGTTAGGGAAAAAACCCTCACATAAACGGGACAGGGACAGTTTTAGGTATCCTCGCCTCGTTTAGACATATTAGAATAAAAAATAAGTGTAACCCATTAATCCTAAATTTTATTTTTGTTATTGTCTAGATTGAAGTGAACGTAATATTGGACAAACTTCTTTGTTGTTTTGAAAAATGTATTATAATTTGGACTGTTGGATAATTTGATGTTTGTTTAGTTTCTATAATATTGAATTTCGTGTTTTAAGTATATGATTTTGTGCAATTGTTTTATTTTAAAGTGAAATATTCAAAAATTTCAGTTGTTAGCGGGTACCCGCGGGCACCCAACGGTTTTAAAAAATCCAACGGGGACGGGGTGACCTCCCACCACGTTTAGTCAGTTTTGGGCAGGGATGAGATGGAGATTTCTTAACGGTTGTTGGGGCGGGGCAGGGTACACCCGCCCAGAACCGCACCCTTTGACATCCCTATATATATATATAACATGAGAAAATTAACAGGTATTTATTATTAAGTAAATTGTGATTTATTTATGAATATATTTTTATGAAAAGAAAGTTTCATTTGGCATAAAAAATTAATTAGGATAATGAGTTTTATGATTTAAATCAAACTAAAATTTAATAACAAGTTAATTGATTTATAAATAAAATAAGGGTTAACTTCAAGAAACACCTTATGTTATTCAATTTAATCAACTAACCTCTACTGTGTCCACTTTGCCTCTTATACTATCCAATTTCATCACTATGCCCCCTCCTCCTCACATTTTGAATCAAAATGTCTAAATTACCATCCCATAATAGTATAAGGGGGTTTAGTGAAATCAATCCTTAAAAAAATTATTTTTCGAAAATAAATTATATTTTTCGTAAAAATTATAAATTTCAAAATATATATATATATATTTCCAAAAATATGAATTTTTCCGAAAAATAATTTTTTGTGAAAAATATATATTATGTTCCAAAATATGATTTTTTTAAGAAAAATATTTTTTTTGCGAAAAAGTATATATTATATTCCAAAATATGAATTTTTTCCAAAAAATATTTTTTTTGCGAAAAATATATATTATGTTTCAAAATATGATTTTTATTCCGAAAAATAATTTTTTTGCAAAAAAGTATAAATATGAATTTTTTTCAAAAAATAATTTTTTTGCAAAAAATATATATTATGTTCCAAAATATGATTTTTTTCCAAAAAATAATTTTTTTGCAAAAACGTATATATTATGTTCCAAAATATGAATTTTTTACGAAAAATATATATTATGTTCCAAAATATGATTTTTTCAAAAAATATATATTATGTTCCAAAATATGATTTTTTTTCTGAAAAATATTTTTTTTTTTGCAAAAAAGTATTTATTATGTTTCAAAATATGAATTTTTTTCCAAAAAAAACTTTTTTTTGCGAAAAATATATATTATGTTCCAAAATATGATCTTTTTCGAAAAATAATTTTTTTGCGAAAAATATATACTATTATGTTCCAAAATATGATCTTTTCCGAAAAATAATGCTTTTGCGAAAAATATATACTATTATGTTCCAAAATATGATTTTTTTCCAAAAAATATATATTATTATTTTTAAATAATTTATATTTTGGAAAATAATATACTTCCTCCGAAAAATAATTTTTTTGCAAAAAATATATATATATTTTTGAATTTATAATTTTTGTGAAAAATATAATTGATTTTCAAAAAATAATTTTTTTAAATGGTTGATTTCACTAAACCCCCTTATACTATTGAGGGTAGTTTAGGCATTTTGACTCAAAATGTGAGGTGAGGTATAATGATGAAATTGAATAGTATAGGGGGCAAAGTGGACACAGTGGAGGTTAGTTGATTAAACTGAATAGTATAGGGGGGTTTCTTGAAATTAACCCATAAAATAATTAAAACTTATAATTTTTTATTTAGCATTTGAGAGTATATTTAGTCTAATATATTAAATGTAAATGGTAGAATTAATATTCTAACTAAAAGAAATAATATTTTTGTAATTTAAAGAATTAAGAAATATAATACTAAGGGTATGATAATATTTTATAATAGAATTTAGGCAAATTGGTTTTTTGCACTTTACCCTATATGAGGGTTAAATGTAAGGTGAAAATATAAATAGTTTGGAGGGCAAGCCCATGGTGCAAAAAAATAAAAGTTTAGGGGGGGTGTTTGTTAAGCTATTTACCTTAAAGAAAAAACCCTAAACTTAAATAAATATTCCAAAATTCTTGAGAAGAGAAATTTCCCATTTAATTGTACTATCTGCTTGTTAGGTAGAAGGAGTTGGTGCCAAATATATGATTTTGGGCTGAAATTTGTGGCTCAACCCATATTTGATAATCTTGGTGTTGGTGCAACAGTGTCAAACCATTGATACCAAATGCCCCATTTTTCACACCATCTCAATAGATGGTTTTGTTTGGTTTTGTTTTCTCACACCAAAACAATTCTTTAACCCAAACCAATTCAATTTGGTGTACCATTATTTAACTCAAACCAATTCATTTATAATATTATATATATATAAATTCAAAAAATAAAATATTTATGAAAAAATCAAATATATCAAAAAAATCAAATGAAAAAATATATTTCGTAAAAAATAAAATATTTCGGGAAAACAAATATTTCTGGAAAAAATAAAATATAATAATAATATATTTATTATTTTTTAAAAAATATACAAATTATATGTATTTTTACTGAAATATTTTATTTTTTCAAAATATTTTATTTTTTTGAAATATCTTATATAAAATATTTTATCTATAAATATTTCAAAAAATTAAATATTTATGAAAAATAAAATATTTCGAAAGAATTAAATATTTATATATTTTATTTTTTAAAACATATATATTTACAAAATATTATTTTAAATAAATAAAATGTCAAACTATTCCAAGTTACCAAATACGATTGGTTTCAAAATTTCAGCCATATACCAACTCTACCAAACATGGTTTGGTTTTTCAGCTTTACTTTTTCTCACACCAAAATCATTTGTACCAAACATGATTTCAGTTCAGAATAAAACCACACCAAACCCAATCCAATCCAACCCAACTCAATCCAAAACCAAAAGCCAATATCGTACCGCACCGGTTGCTAAACAGACACTAAGGCGCCGTTTGGTAACCGGTCTGGTTCGGTTATCTCTGGTCCAGTCTGGTCTGGTCTGGGTGATGTTCTGAAATTCTGTTTGGTAAGCGTCTGGTCTGATGGTCTTGGTCTGAGAAAACTGGAACCAGATCATATTTGACAAACTGTCTGGTTCCAAACTTCTTTGAACCAGACCCTGTTTGGCAAACTGGTCTGGTCTTAAATTTCTAGTAAACTGTGAAAATATTGAATATACTTTATATGATGTAATAACCTTAAAACCCACACATTTAATTTATAAACATTTGTTAAAGTCATTTCGATTGATTTTATTATGTATTTCTTACATAATAATGTTATATTGGTTTTGTAAAAATTTCTTAGAGTATGATTATTGCACTCCAATTATCAAATATAACAACAAATAGGTTTATACAAGCCACATTTTTTATTATACAAAAATTACGATAACACAAATTTCACAAGTCACACACTAATATTACATAACAACTTCAACTGTCGATAACATGTAAATAATGCACTATGATATTTTTGGCTTTTAAAAAACATATTATTTATCATTTACTATTTATTTATTATTATATATTATTTAATTTATTTATTTATTTATTATTTTTATTTGTTTATAAATATATTTTATTATTTTATTAATTATTAATTATTATTGCATTTATTTATTATTATTTTTATGTATTATTTAATTCATTTTATTTCATTTAGTTTGTTTATTATTTAATTCATTTAATTTATTAATTATTATTATTATATATTATTTAATTAATTTTGTTTATTATTCATTTTTTTATAACTATAATTCATTTAATTTATTATTTATATTATTATTTATTCCTTTATTTTAATTAATTTATAAATATATTTTATTCATTTATTATTTATATTATTATTTATTCATTTATTTATTTATTAATTTTTTATTGTTATATTTATTCATTTATTATTATTTTTTTATATTATTTAATTCATTTTGCTTATTATTTATTTATTTATTATTATTATTATGTATTATTTAATTCAATTTTCTTATTATTTATTTATTTCTTATTTTTTTATATTATTTAATTCATTTTATTTATTATTTATTACTATTTATTCATTTATTTTTATTTTTCTCTAAAATTATTTTTATTAATTTATTATTATATTTATTTATTATTATTTTATGTATTATTTAATTCATTTTTTTTTTCATTATTTAATTCATTTAATTTATTCATTATTATTATGTATTATTTATTTCATTTTGTTTATTATTCATTCTTTTTATAAATATAATTCATTATTTATATGATTATTTATTCGTTTATTTTAATTAATTTATAAATATATTTTATTCATTTATTATTTATATTATTATTATTATATTTAATCATTTATTATTATTATTTTTGAATTATTTAATTCATTTTGCTTATTATTTATTTATTTATTATTTTTTTATGTATTAATTCATTTTTTTTATTAATTATTTTTATTTTATTTATAAATATGCCTTATTTAATTTATTATTTATATTATTATTTATTTATTCGTTTAATTAATTTATAAATATATTTTATTAATTTATTATTTATATTATTATATATATTTATTATAAATATATTTTATTATTTATTATTTTGCTTATTTTTTATTCATTTATTATATTAATTTATAATATATTAATTCCATTATTAGAAGTTAACGTCTCATTTTTTTTCAATGATTGTGTGATAATATTATCTTCTGTTGAAATTGATTATTTATGATTAGGGGTGGCAAAAAAATCCGTCCCGCCCCTAACCCGCCCCGTTTATCCACCCCGTCCCGTCCCGTTTAGCTAATCGGGGCGGGTATGGGGCGAAAAAAAATTCCCTGATTATAATCGGGGCAGGTATGGGGCACCCCCGCCCCGCCCCAATTAGCTATATATATATATATATAAATAAACATGTATTGACGAGTTGTTTATTATGCTTTTGAAATTTTTGATTTTGATTTCATATAGATTTATTGTTTGATTTTGATATCTTATAGTTAGGTTTGATTTTGGGATTTTATTGTTATTTGGGGAAAAAATAATACGTAAACCAGCACACGTGTTGCAATGGTATAATCTCACTCCCAAATTGGGAAGGTGAGGAGTTCGAGCCTCTTAGAAGGCATTGCGGGTCAGGTGTGTGAATTTCTTACCATTCAAAAAAAAAATAAAAAAAAATCGGGGCGGGGAGTTGGCGGGTACGGGGCGGGGAAAAAAAATTAAACGAAAACTGTTAAACAAGATTATGACAATACAACAATTTAGTAATGTATATACAGTTTAATAAAAATAATTATTCACTTATCTGTTATTGTTATTCCTTTAAATCTGCCAAATGGGAAATAAAAAAATAATAATAATAAGAAATCCTCAAGTATCAAGAAGTAAAAAAAGAATACTCGCTCCAAAAAAATAAGAGCAATTCAGTATATCGCTCTTAAAAAACAAAAAATCGTACTTCCTCAAATATTACCAGAGCACAATTTCTCTATTAAATTTGGTTTCAAACTTAAAATCAACTTTAACTAGGAGTGCACAGTGCACAAAAGAACGGAATTTTACCATTATTTCGATATTGAGTTTTATAAACTTAAACTCGAATATGAGAAAGCTTAATTCACCTCAATTCGTATTTGAATCCTCATGTTGTTGCATAGTATTCTTAATCCCTCCTCTCTTTTTAACTAAAATATTACAATCTATTAATATTTTCATATTTAAAGGTCCAATTAGGATTCGAACTCAGGCTCTAGAACTTCGATATAATTGGTTTAAATTTTAGAAGCTTCGTCCATGTCAACTGCGCTCCGTACGCGGGGCTAATATTTGCATGCTTAGCTAACCTAATTGGGCATTATTTTGAAAAGATTGTCCTCAACCAGGTAGGTTAGTAAAGATTGTATGACAATATAGTGGGAGAGGCAAGCTTTTTGAACAAAATTTTCCCTCCAGTACCCTGCTATATTCTAGCAAGAACAACTCGTAGATAAATATTTCATATATGTGTATATATATATTATTTATGTCCCATATTAGTTGTTCACTATTGTAACTTTACTTGTTTCCAAATTACTTGTCCAATTTCAAATTCCAATGCAATTTCACATTCCACTTTCCCCAACTACCCTTCTTCTATTAACTTTAAATAAATATCGGATTCCACCATAATATTATACTCCCTCCGTCCTACATTACTTGTCCAATTTGGATTTTTTAGCATTTTATGAATTGAGGTTGACTAGTGTGTAATTTCCAATTTTGTCCTTAATAATATAGTATTATGGTGGAGTCCGTTATTTGTTTGAAGTTAGTGGAATAAGGGTAGTTGGGGAAAGTGGGTGGTTAAATTGTATTGGAATTCGAAACTTGACAGGTAATTTGGGACAAGTAAAATTGTAATAGTGGATAATTAATATGTGACAGAAGTAATATCATTAAGAACAAAATTGAAAAGTGGACACTAGTCAATTCTAATCCACAAAATATTAGAAAGTTTAAATTAGACAAGTATTGCGGGTGGTGGGTGGGAAGGAGAGTATATTAGTATATAGATATATATAATATGAGGAAGGAATCAATTTAGGATCTACTACAATCTCACCACTTTCCATTTAAATTAAGGTCCATGACAAATTGGGTAGTGGCATAAGATTCTCTACACGTGGAGACACCCACCCAATGTCAAATGACCCTAAGATGCAACGCAATTGGTGGTGCCATAAATGAAGCTTTTTGCAAAACAATCTGTTAGTAGAAATGGTGTTGATGAGGCATATATATATATATATATATATATGTGGTAAAAAACATGTCACATTGCCCATTCTCACTTCTTATTGCTACCCATTTGGGTCATGGACCCAGAGCTAGTGATAAATGGCCTGCCATTAACACACAAAGGACTCGTGCATTCATTTTCCCCAAATGCTTATAATTAAGAATATATAAAATAGTCTCTTTTTTTTTTTCTCTTATTTGTTTGATCCAAAATATAGTCTCCCCAAAGTTTATTTTTGGGCATGTGTATTTCGTTTTTCATTGAATTTGTGTAATGGATGGAATGTTATGTTGATTGATCCAAAAAACTTGAAGCTAATATCAAACTCATTTATACACTTTTTTTTTTTTTTTTTGATGTGAAACAAGATCATCTAACATTCTCACTCATTCGAACTCGCACGTCACCCTCGTTGCGATCGTAACACCCTATCTGCCCAACCTGACCCGGACTCATTCTGGGTGAGGGTATTCAAGCGAGTGTTTGGCGTGACACCAAATCAAGGACTAAATTTGGCTCTGATACCGACTATGACAAGTCAGAAGTTTCGCAGTTCGACCAAAAAATTTTAATGTGATAATTGAAGCTAACATCCACCCATTTATACGCTCAATACGCTCAATCACTTTCTCATCGGAATCTGACGTGGATAAGACCCTCTAAAACTTGTTCTGCATAATGGATGGGAGATGTGGAATTGTTAAAAATTAATTAACTACTAACAATGTTATAAAAAAATTACGTAAAATTAATAAACCAATATTTAAAACAAAGAAAATGAGTTTTCAAATAATTATCAAACATCTCCATACAGTTTTTAATTTTTTCTTCTAACAAAATAATTTAGAATGAACATGTGGAACAACCCTGATTAAGTTTTCTGAGTAAAATGTACTTGTCTCTATCTTACTCCCACAAATAAAATTAATTAGACTATCCTCATTACTCGTAATTTTGAAGTATTAAGTATAGTCAAAAGAAAGTGCTAATTATCCTCGTGGTATGTATATGTCTACCAAATATTTGGGACTCTCTCAAACACGTGGCTTTGGTCCATACCCTCTCTGTCACACACACACACAAACACACATATTGAGTGTGCGTGGCACAAGATTGCTCATGCAACTATCACCATCTCTTTTCTGTCTCTTGCGCCATCATTTTGGAAGGTCAGAGAAACTTGGCCTAACTACCACTCAAAATTAATGAATCCCAAGTTCCATTTTATACAATAGTAACACTAGTATACATAATACATACATATATATATATACATACATATATATAATATGGGAGGAATATAAACCCAAACTCAAAACTACAATTAGAGCCTTCTCTCCCCTAAGGTGAAATTTTTGTACCTATCTACATTTTCACATGCTATTAGTGAAATAGTGAATGATAAAATCATGGAAATCCAATAAAATTGAGTTCAATAGCCAAGAAATAAAGCAAATGAACATCAAGTATAGAAATTTTAAGTCTTCCTAACCTTGTTTCACTTGATATGTCCTAGAAAACTTCCCATATGTATATATATATATATATATACGTCATGCTTCTAACACTAGCATTTCTTAGAACAACAATTTAATGATAAACAGATGAGCACTTGGAGCTGTAAATTTTGTTTTACCGGGAATTTTTGTGAAGGGGTATGAAAGATTATACTTACAGTGGGAGGTTTCGTGATTGCTACCATCCTTCAGTACTCATCCAGCGACGTTATACACCCAGCTTATCAACCCTTCAATTGTTACTCAAGTTCTTAAGTTCTTCAATCATTGAAGTTAAATTGCCACTGAATGATAGGAGTGTCATTAATCTACAGAAACAAGTCAATTCGATAGACATCCCAATGCTACGAAAATGTAAGAATTTTTTCACTTCAATGCAATTAAAATGGATCCCAAGTCAGTTGAAGATCGATACTTTCAACATATTTTTGCTTCATCTCAGCTTCTAATAGCTCCAATTTTGCATAGATATCTCTAGTTTCCGGGTGGTCTTTGTCGCTTGCCACAAACCGATGGTTCTTATTATCGATCTCAATCCAGCTGCAACCGGCTTCTTTATGAACTTTCAAGTCATTCATTCTCGTTCTCACCTTTGATGCCGCACCTAACATCCCCTCTTGAGCATACATATTCGAAACAAGTATGAAAGAGCCTGCTTCTTCGGGTGCCAAATCAAGCAGGCGTTTTGCAGCTATCTTGCCAATATTCAAGTCCCCACATAACTTGCACACATGGACTAGAGTCCTCCAAAGAAGAGGTGAGTCCGAAAATGGACTTTTGTTAATGAAATCCAATGCTTCTGATAAAAACCCAGCCCTGCCTAAAAGATCAATCATGCAAGCGAAATGCTCAAGTACTGGCCTAATCCGATATTTCCTCTCCATGTCCTCGAAAAACCTAAATCCATATTCCATTAAACCGCAGTAACTGCAAGCTTGAAGAACACCCAATATCGTGATCTTATCGGGAAGAAACCCTTTCTTTATCATTTCCTCAAAGACGAAAACCGCTGTTCTACCTTGTCCATGAAGGGCGTATGCAGAAATCATAGAATTCCATGATATTAAATCATGACCAGTCATGCCATTAAACACCTGAATAGCATCTTGAATGGTTCCACATTTGGCATACATGGTTATTATTGCATTACATACATTAAGATCAGCTTCAAATCCAGCTTTCACGGCATAAGCATGTAGACTTTTCCCACTAACCAAACAAGTTTGATAGGCTGACAAAGCAAGCAGCTGTACAAAAGTTATGGAATCTGGATTGACACCAGCTAGTCTCAGTTCTTTAAACAAAAGCATGGCATCTTCTACTTCAGCTGTTTCTGCCTCTATAAATCCAACTAAAATTGCATTGAAGGAAGCGATATTTTTGGTTTGAAGATTATTCATGACCAGTAGCGCAGATTGAAGCTTCCTCAATTTGGCGTAGAAATCGATTAAAGCAGTCCCGACATTAACATCAGAGAGTAGACCAAGCTTTATCACAAATCCATGGATTTGGAGTCCCAAATCCAAATTCTTGTTCTCTGAACAGCCATCAAGCACAGTAGCTAAACAACTAGAATCCATGTGAATTCCCAAGCTGACCATTTCTACGAAACCACCAAGTGCCTTCTCACTATGGCCATACTTCACGTACACTGACAAAAGGGCAGTCCAAGAAACCAAATTTCTATCATTTATTCCACGAAACACACCCTCAGCCTCTTCAACGAGTCCGTGCTTTCCATACATTGTAATTATCGCATTTTGGACTGGGGTTTTACACCAAAAACCATGCTTAAGGGCGAGTCCATGTAATTGCATGCCTTCCTCAACATGTCTATCTTCATCCCAAGCACTTACTACATTGGTTAATGTGTAATCATTGGGCTCCAAACCAGAATTTAGCAGCTCTAAAAAGGCCCGAATCGCTTTCTCGCTGCATCCAATCCTCCCATATTCCGAAATCACAAGATTCATACACCGGACGTCTTTGCAAGTCAAGTCATTAAACAATTTCTCCGCATCTTCCAAACACCCACTTCTGGAGTACATGGATATTAAAGAAGAACCAACTATAACATCCTGATAAAATCCACATTTTATAACAAAACCATGAATCTGTTTGCCTCGATCCTGATCATCCTGTGACTCACACGCCCGTAAAATCACTGAGCAAGTATGCTCATTGAATTCCTCTTGAAATCTATACATTTCGCGAGCAATCAAGAAAACGGACTCGACATCATTCATCTGTAAGTAACCACTCATTAGAGAAGTCCATGTGATTGTATTTCTATGAAGCATTTCATCAAACACCAATTGTGCACAATCCATTCTACTAAATTTTGCATACATATTGATGAGGTTATTGCCTATAAAGGGGTCATTTTGAGAACCCACTTTCACTAGAAACCCATGAATGGTCTCACCAAGCATGGGGTCTCCAGACCCAATTGAGTATTGGAGGAGCTGAGGCCAGTCATCTAAGAGAAGAGTTTGGTCACTGGTTGAAACCCTAGAATTGGCAAGTGATTGTGTTGCATTACAGTTTGGGCCTTTTGTGTCGTTTAAGAGCTTGCAAGGTGAGCTGAAGCTGTTAGTGGGTGGCTTTGGTTTCAATGGAGGGAAGGCCTGCACAGGTTTTGGCGGGCAGGGGAACACAGTGGTGGGTAGAAAGGCATACATGGAAGCCCTAACAATTTTTTGAAATTTTGTGCTTAAAATAGAAAGGGAAATCACTTTTTTTTTTTTTTTTTTTTTTTTTTCTTCCTTTTATGAAAAAAAGAAGAAAAGAACATAAAAAAGACATTAGTATTTTATTTAATATTTGCAGTGTGAGATTTTAGCGAGTTCATCTAAAAGTATCAAACAACTTTGTTTAATAGATTTTTTAGAGTAGATATTTAGTGATCTGAGCATGTATAAACAATTTGTTTAGTAAGTACTTTGAGCAAGTATCAAACGACAAAATAGATATACAGTAAAGAGAGCGTACCTACAAGTTCAATACTTGTTTAATATTATCTATGTTCAGTTACTTTTTTTAATTTTACTTGTCCCAAAATATTTATACAGTTTTGAATCTTAATATAATATAATTTTATACTTTTTTAAATTATCTCTCTTTACGAATTTTAAAAATAATAAGTCTCACTAAAAACTACAACTATACTATATTATCAAAAGACAAAATTGAAAACATAAAATTATTAAAAAAATATTATTAGTGGATAACTAATTTGAGACAGCGAAAGTAAGCCTTTTAGAATAGATATTTTGTGAAACACCAAGTATCAAACAACAAAATAAATATCCAATAAACAGAACGTACCTACAAGTTGGTATGTCTAACCATATGAAAATTTATGGGTCCATCTATGTAGAGAATTGACATCCACTATTCAAAATACTATTGACTTTTCATTATTAGGGCTACAAAAATTGAAAATTCACCCCACATATTTTTTTTGTATACATAAAAAATGAAATGGGACTCCCATTTTTCCCTTAATCACTCAAAAGGTTTTTATTAGATAATGACTATTTACTGTTACAACAAAACACAAAAGAACTTGATCCCATAAGCCTACACACTATGGCCAAACCTCAAATCTTCAAACACTAAAGATATATATATATATATATATATATATATAACAAAGCAATCCTAGATGGTTGCATGAGCAAATGAAGCACTGGTACTATCCCCAGTATTGTTTACAAACACAACCAATGGACTCCTAACATAATGAAACCCATCTGACCAAACAATCTGACCAAAATCATACCTCCCTTGAGAAATCTTGTGTGGTTTCAGAGTCACATAGTATGAGAATTCCTCCTTGAAACATGTAAAAAACAAAACCCTAGGCCATATCACTACCTCCACTCCATTAGGACTTGTCACACTAGCAAAATAAATTGCGGTCCTTTTCTCGCCCACATTGCGAACCGTCCTCTTAATTGTCATGGTGGATTGAAGATTTGAAACCGTTATCGATGGATAATTGAGGTTTGCATTGGTTTTGTAGGGTTTCGAGCAGCTTGTATCGGTATCAGAAGAGACCCTGACCATGTTTTTTATTTGATCTTGTGTGTAGCCAATGTTGCAAAGGAAGACAATGTAGTCACTTGTTTTCATGTCGTAAACAAGCCCCGGGTCCATTGCTCTCAACGGATTAATGTGACCAGCACCTATGTCGAAGGGATCAGCAACTTCATTTGATCCACCGGCTAGAATTGTGTCATGGGTTGTGTCCCTAGTGTAAGCTGTAGAGAAGAAAGAACAGAGTTTTTGGGAAGAAATAATAAATTGAGATATACAAAAATATGATAAATAGAGACATCCTAAATGGTAAGAAAGTTGATGTAAATGCTGAAATGACTCAAATACATATAGATTTTGCTAATATGTGTGTGTGTGGGCGCGCGTGTAAAAGGGACAAGATGGAGGATGGAGCTAGGACAATTTTTCCTCTTTGTGCAATAAGTTTGTATATATAGCACACTTAATGATGCAATCTTCGCCTTTGGCGGAGTACAAGACCGTCTCCAATGCTGGAGAGGATCCAAGTCAAATTTCCTTATATCAATAATAATAAATAAACACACTTGATCCAATAACAAATAGTACATATATGATGCAACTATACCAGAGCGCGCGCGCACACATATATGTATATAGATATATGTAGATTACCTGTAGTCATGATAGCAGATTTAATGGCTGCTGGAGACCAGTGTGGGTGTTTTGATTTGATGAGGGCAACTACTCCAGATACATGAGGGCATGCCATTGATGTCCCTGATTGCAAGAACCAGCTCACATGGAGGCTATCATTTTGTGGCCATGCTGCTAATATACTGACTCCTGGAGCACTTATGTCTGGCTGTTATGGGAGTAGATAAATCAAATAAATTTAGTGTTATGCACATAACCAGTAACCATTGTTTACATTGGGTGTACTGTGTTAATTTGGACTCACTTTATCAAGATTAAAATATATATATATATATATATATATATACACACTTGGTAAAAGACAATTACATACCTTGAGAATATCAGGTGAAAGGGAGCTTGGTCCTCTGGAAGAAAATGGTGCAACTATTGGTGCCGGTGACTTGTTGATGACCACCCTACTTCTTGATATCTGCACTGGGGGTAACGTACCGGTTGCACTGTATGATTCATATTAGAATCCCTTCAATATAGTCATAACAATGCCATATTTTGACTCTACTTTCACCTTATCTACACTGTTTTTTCTTCTTGAAAACAAAATTAGCATCTCCTCATGTGTATTCTATATTAAACATCATGTGTTATGCCGAATCACAAAAACTTGAAAAATCACACATCACAATATAGTTACTAAATGTGATTTGGCTTATAGACTGCAACGACAAAGAGACATAATTATGTGAAGAAGATGCCACGAAACAAGGGGATGCATGAAATTAACAGTGAATGAGTAATACGAAACTCTAAACTCCAAGGTTACAGTACAGACTGTAAAGGCTGCCAAGATGAATGAAATAAAATTTAAAAAGCAGGTCAAAGAACTGGGGAACCCATGCAAGCCCCAGAATTCGAGTGAAATAAGAAAATGTTTAAAGAGAATTCAGCCAAAACTCAACGATTTATATGATAATTTTTAATTAAAGAATGTTTGAAGCGAAAGTATCATATATTTTATTTCAGTAGTCCACACAGTTTAGATTGGAGTGTGTACAACTTTTTCCCCCTCCTCTGGCTTGACTACTCTGCTTGCTTAACACGAGTGTGATTTCACCTTCACGGACCACTTCACTACCTCTGGCTCGAAAGCAAGAAGCAACGGATTAAGCAAGAAGTGAGAAACTTGACTTTGAGAAAGAAGGGCATTGCGTTGTCAATTCCAACTATAGCAATATGGTTCAGTTTAACGGTTTATTATTGTATAAATCAAAGGCCGAAACAATCAAACATAATACAAAGCAAAACGGATCCGGTGAGTGATTTTTGGCCTTTTAAATGATCACACCTAGTTTCTTTTATAGCGCGCACAATTAAATTAAAAAAAAAATGATACTCGTGCCCAATAGTCTAAGTCGATTTTCTAGACCGAAAAATCATGAGTCGTGTGATGCAATTGAGAGGGAACCATGTAGGTCCCTCTTTATTGCATCCCGGCTTGGATGCTACCTAGGCTTTTATATCACTGCTCTTAAATTAAAATTAGTCTTATCTTAATCTAGTCCGGGAAATGGAACCTTTAGTACTCAATATTGTATATCAATTAGCAATCATTTAGAGGAAAAAAAACCTCCCAAATCAATTTTCTCATCTCCAAGATTTTGCGATTACACATACATACACACGCATGTAACATTCGAATAATTTAATTTAACTTCGGTGAATCACCTGACATATTCAGAAAGATAGTGAAAAAGTTTAGTCCCTTGGTTAATGTCAACATGCACCATGGGGATGATAGTCACGTCTGGATTCTGATTAGTCAATGGCTCTGCGAAGATTAAGCTGGCGGCTTTCGCTGTGTATGCTGCCTCTTCGGCCTCAACACTGTCTACAGATCCTGTTGTTGAGAAGCACAGTATTACCCTTCTCGATGCAGTTCTGTTGTTCCAATTCTCTTTCTTGCAAATCCTATACATCAATGCAGTATGTCATATATACACACAAAAATACGTATAAGAGAATTTACGTGTCATGCATGAAACTCACTATTTCTATCATGTTTGCGTAAAGGTTTCGTCAGAGGACGTTATGTAGGTCTTCACCGGTGAGTACTTACTTACCCCGGTCCCGGACGTGTCATTGGACTACACATCAGCCTCTAAGAGTAGGCACTCACCGGTGAGTACTAAGTATCATCTATAGCGAAAACCATAAACGGCTTATATATAATGAGAGAGAGAGAGAGGTACTTACCCATTGTTAAAGTGATCCTTTGCGCGCGCCAGAAAAGCATTTATTTGTTTGATGATGAAGCTTTGTCCCTGCACATAGATTTGAGCAGTACTCAACAAAAGTAGACATACTGTGAAAGAGTACACAAATCAAAAAGTTTCAAGCCGATTTAGCACTAGCCAACAACTCGTAACTCTGTGAGACCTTGTCATCCACATTCACATATCAAGCCCAATCAACCTGAGCATTTCTGTCTTTTAAAATTATAAAATAATTCTATGGTAAATAAATTTGATTCATAGAATTCGGCAAAGAAAATCAGGGAATGAATTAAGATCATCCAAATGAAACAAAATTATTCTACTATTTTTTTTCTTGACCTCAAAAGTATTTAATCGTTCTTGAAGAGGAGAATTAGAAAAGTGAAAGAAGTTTTAATACATGCTAAACTATGCTCTATGTAAACAACATTTTCGATAAATTTGTTCAGCATATCAGTGCATGACAGAAAATATATATTTGTCAATTGACCATAATCCGTATCCCATTCGTCAATTTAATAGATTATTGGTTTTGCATAATTACTGGTTTTCAATAATTAAGCCTTATCCAAATTATAGATTGGGCTCAGTCTGAATTCGGATTGATATCCTGATGCATGTCTAGGCATGCCTCAATCAGTGAAACAAGTGGTTTTGTATCTGGCATTGTGTGAGGTCTTTGTTCCACAATGGATCCGGATGAGAAAGTAAATGGGTATATAATGGATCGCTGTTAGCCTTACCTATCAACCTAAGCTTTTGGGTCGAACCGTGAAGCATCCGACCCGTTACACATAGCATTAACAAAAAAAATCAGGTGCTACTAACAGTCTAGTCTAACCCTAACATTTTTTCTTTTGAGGGAAGGAAGATGACACTGGATATACATAATGGTACCTAAAGGGAAGACATTACCGTGACTGAGATTTGATTATCCAATAGTATCCCTGTCGGGAAAGTCCGATCAATGGACGAAGCCGCGACACAAAGGCTCCATGGGGCAACATTTTCTACAAGAGATGGATCTGGCCCTTCATTGCCTGCAGAAAACACAACAGTGACACCCTTCTGCATGGCATGAAATGAGCCAATGTCTTGAACATTTGCAAAAAATGGAATCAAAGGGGGTTTTGAACCCAAGGAGACTGATATCACATGAACACCATCACTCAATGCATCATCAAAAGCCGCCATTACATCCGCCCCGTTGCAGCTTCCATCAAACCAGCACGCTTTGTAGACCGCTAGGCGCGCTCTAGGGGCTCCTCCCCTAGCAATGCCTTGTCCAAGACCAAAAAAGCTTGCATTTCTAGCTATAGACCCTACTGCTATTGAAGCACAGTGTGTCCCATGTCCAACGAAGTCGCGAGGGGATTTGTATTCTGAGATGCCACTTGTGTTGATCAATGGTCCATATTGTTGCTCAAAACCTTTATGGTAGTAGCGCGCACCAATTAGCTTCCGGTTACATGCTTTTGCAGGGTCAAATTGTTCTCCTGAGACACATTTTCCCTTCCAGTATGATGGAATAGGACACAGCCCACCTGGGCCTTCCTGGAAACTTTCAGATTCGGGCCAGACACCTTGTCATCCAGAATTAGATGACATACAAAGGCAACTTTATATTAGATCCTATATATACCATTCAGTCACACAAGTATTAAAGGGTTTCATGTATGCAAATATCACAGCGGTATTGTTTTAAAGGAATACAATTTCAACGCAATGCTTGAGAAACGATATAATATAGTTACTAAATATCTCATATACTTGTGTACATAGAATCATATAGCTAGGATCTATTGTTTAAGTGAATTACATGGCTAGTATCTGCATATAGCTACATCACATGTATGTTTACTAGTGAATTAAACAAGTGTTAAGTTGTTTCAAATAGGCAAATGCAACAAAATCCAACGGGATGTCAAAAAATTTGTTAGATTCAAGTATCTGTATTAGGAACTGATTGGGAACTTGGGTGAGTTGTCTCACTAGAATTTTTTTTTATGGGTCTTTTTTATTCTTAAGATAAGAAATCAATAACACATTTAAAAGATGAGGACAGCGTCTTTCACCACCAACCCTGCACTCCCACTAGACTCTTAATATGGGTATCATGCATGTATTTCTAACTAATGGACGATAATTAATCTCAAAAGGAAAGTATTTCATGCAATTATAATGAAAACATCATCAATGGACCGTTAAACATTTGATCAGTAAAGACCACGCATCTGCCACTTGACGGATCTAACAAGAAAGCAAGAACCACAAAATTTCCATGTTGATAGATTGAAGATTAAAAGATTTATATGTTAACCTGAATCAATGACCCCAACAATTACGTCATCGCCATGTGCTAGTTGCAATGGAGTGGTCACTTCACTATAGTCCAAGGTAAGACCCATGAAGTCCCAGCTTCTTGTTGTGTGCAAGTGCAATGTCTTGCTCTTGAACACGGATATCACTCCTTCAAAAGCTGCAATCATTTTCTATCAATCACTAATCGTAAAAGACCTCATCTGCGACTTTTAACCAAAAACAATTACATACAAGTATTTGTTAGAAGTAAAGAGAAGAGATTAGCTTATTACAAGCTAGGGTGGTTGCTTGGGTTGAGTTGAGCATTGCCGAGAAACCTGAGAAAGAACGCTTGTAACTGTAGAGCATGGATTTCTTAGCTTCTGCTTTGCTGTATAGGATGACATTTACGTAGAATATAAGAAGAAGAGTAACTCATAATTTTTAGTTTATGATATAGAGTAGCTCTAATTTATAGTTCATAATAAAAGAAGTAGAAAAAGCATTTAAATAGTAGTACCTATCAAAGACATTAGATAGAAGCTGAACATGATATATTGAAGTGAGGAAAGGATCCTGGATTTTGTTGAGCCCTAAATAGACTATGTAAACCTGTGTAAAACAAGAATAAAAAATAAAAGAAGATGAGATGATCATTAATAATTAAGAGAGTGGGACAAAAAAAAAAGCAACACATTTGCATTAAGTACTAAAGTTACATGAGACAGGGATGTTGAGTGAATAAAATAAAGTGAAAGTGAGAAGGAAAGGCCCCAAAAACACTGAAAAGAGATGGCCATATTGTCTCCTATGGAAAAACCATATTGTGGCTTGGGATTAAATAGTGAAAGGCCTTAGAAAGGATGGTTGTGGAGTGCGTGCATTCAAAGGCTTTCAAAGCAGCAACAATAGTACTGACATATCTCCTTCAAAACCATCATGATATTTTCCCTTCCAAGATATAGCAGTTGAAAAGATGGGGAAGTCCTTTGTAGTACAATACGTACCAAAATCTATATTTATATTTAGTAGCACAATTACTGAAGGAGGCCACCTTTATAGAACTCAACCGTAGCTACTACGGATACCACAACGAGGTAGCATCTGGAAAACATCTATATTAATTTGCAAAGGAAAAATAAACCTTTCTTCATAAACCTAGTTAATTGACAGCAGATTAGCTGCATTACATTGATATTTTCCCTTCGAGCATAATTAATAAAGATAGGATGTACTCCTTTCCTTTTAGCATATACGTACGTATAAACAGCCCACAGTCATGGAACTCAAATCATATTATTACCACAAAGAAAAATGCATGTGCTTCCATCATTCATACAGAAAATTTATCGCAAAAGAAACCTCATCGCTTTCCTTCATTTATCATAAGCCTGGTTTCTTGACAAATTTAACTGCATTAGTACATTAAATGTTTATTCCTTAGACTAAAACTGCATTTAGAGCATTCCTCAAGTATAAATATAGCTGATGAAGTAGAAGACGCAAAATTCATCAGTAATTTACCTTTGGCAAATCTAAATATAATCCCACATACATAAAACTATTGCAGGCCCTGTACTGAACAAGGGAGAACATATCAAGGTCAACCTAAGCTATGCTATACGTTCATCATTAACTGGAAAACATTGCTATAATTTGGCTAGACCTATTTATATCAATAAATGGACTGTAATGCTTTTTCTTTCCTTCTTTTCTAAATTATTTTATTCAGTGTAAAGTTGATAAATGTAGGGAAGCCTCTTAAAGATATAGGCTGCATAAGTGAAAATTATACATCATGGGCCAACATAAACACGTCTAGTAAACATTTTATACCTAGAACTGCAAACAACATAAACACATCTAGTAATCATTTATACCTAGTAGTGCAGCCAACATAAACACATGGTAAGCATTTATACCTATTGATTCACAAAGCTAGCTACAAAAGCAAATTATACATATTCAAGCTTTTTCATATTTATTTCTAGTTGGCAACTACATTTATCTCATTCAATGTCCAACTTGTACACCCTATAACATGCACCAATGTCCATTACCAACTTCTAAGAGATCCATTCATCAACCAATTCATGCAATGATCAGCATAGGATCACTATTTTGATAGAAGTTGTACAAAGAAATACTAATCTAATTATGTAATCAATGGAATCATTGCTTAGCTAGATTTTTACGCAACATGTTGCGTGATTTAAGCTCAAATTTGTTGTGGAATTGCAGAATTATAATCAAAGACTTTAGACTTGCGAATTACGTTTTACCTTGCAAGATGAACTTCACATCATTAGACCTTCCATTGGAACACTGAGGTGATATACTTCATCAATGACCATCTGATTTCTGACATAGGAACCTATAATTACATCTTCATACATAATAATTTTGATTGAAGTAAAGCATCTAGTTTGCTTTGATAAGCAGGAATTTCAAGTGCAACATAAATATTTTTCTTTGTGTAGGCCACATTTTAAAGTCTTTTGGACTATAAAGTCAAGTTTTAGTCTACCTCCTAGAACAATAACTTGTATTTAAATGAGAAAATGCAGTTAGAGTAGTCTCAATAACATATTAGGTATGGTCTATAATTTTTGAGCATTCATGTTTTGGGAGAATTTGATTCGATATGAAACTAACATACTGACTTTTAAGAATTAGAATATAGGATAATTCTTTACTATAGTAAGTATATACTAGGATTACGAGGGCTGATACATCAGACCTAGAAATGGGATGTGGAACCCTCTGATAGACTGCTTGTGTAAATTTACTTTTGCATACTATTGAATGGTATGAGAAGAAAGACTCAGCATGCAATTTGTTGTTCAGAAAAAGGAGTATAATCTGCTTTTTGAGAGAAGTTGAGAAAAATATATCTTTGAGTTGAATGATAAATTCATATAGAAGTCACCTATATAAGCTGACCATTGCTACTCAGCAGAAAACAACCGATATCACCTATTATGCGAGAAGAAAGAAAAAAAAAACTGAAATAATATTAACTAGTTTCCAGTAGGAGTAATTTACCAACAAAGTAGCTTCAGAACACAAGTATACTATTAACAGCATCTGCATACAAGTCTTTTCCAATGTCTTACAGTTTAAGTATTTTAATTAGCTTCTATAGTCTCTACCATAGGACAAAATGAAGCCTGTTAAGTGTCACTTACTAAGAAGAAAAGAAAAGAAAAGAAAATAAAGAAAGTGTTTACTCCGTCCTATGTTTAGCTTTCAAAAACTCAATAATGGACCATAACATTCTTCCAATCAATACCAAAAATAATGTTAAAAAAAAAAATCCAGCCTAAAAATGATTTATAAATACAATCTATAGGTACATAAGAAGTAATTAGGAACCATGCAAAAGTAACCCTTTTTGACCAGAACTAAGGTTATGACTATTGAACACAAAATAGCAAGTGGTTGTCCCTGTTAGAGTGGACCCAAGGTAGTTTGCAAGTTTCTACTTAAGCACATGATCAGGATTAATAGATAGCCATCAGATTGCAGGTAATGAAGCTTATATCATGATTGATCTTCAAGAGATGCATTTAGTCATTGATCTAATTTTGGAAAAAGTGATTTAAGTATAGTAGTCCATATGTTAAGTTGATGCTGTACTCTTATCTGTGTTTTAATCATCTGTTTTAATTAGACTAGCAATTATTAGCATTATATGATATTATGATTGGTAATACTTCTCTAAATACATGTATGATCATAGTTAATTATTCATTATAACAATTAAAAGAGTTGACTTTGTGTGCACATGTGTCTGTGGGGGGGGGAGAGAGAGAGAGATGTCCATGATAAGCTTTCTTTTTTCTCCTTGTCACTACTCAGTCATCACTGTAGATTTTTCTAGTCTAAAAATAACTGAGAAGATACCATACATAAGATTAGGACCACCTTTCATATTTTTGTATGTAAAGAGTTCCTCCTAAGCCCTTAGAACAAATAAGAGTATAAAGCTTTCTTGTAAAGTAGGACAGTGATCTCAGCTTTCCATTACTTCTTTCAAGGTCTTTCTATCTTTAAGATCAGCAACATTTTATTCCTCCCACCTCTGTCTTTTTTTCTTTCTTTTATTTTTAATTAGTATTTTTCTTCTTTTTTTTTTTTTTTTGTGTGTATGTGTGCGTGGGTGGGTGAGTGAGAGAAAGGAGTCAATGATTTATCCTCTTTTTCAGCATCATTTCTATGAGTCACTCCTTGTCAAGTTTCAAAATTTCTATATTCACATCACCATCCAACAGATTAGTCAAGACAATTTATCTAGCAAGAATGTACTTATCCATGGCACTTCTGAGTCTGTCACATATAGGCCCTATACATATCCCACAAGTGGAACAATATCATACCTACATTGGGTAGGTTTTGATTCAAGAACAATAAATATGTGCACATGTTTTGGTTGAAAATGATTCAAAAGAAGCACTACATTTTGTATCCCACTCATTTGCTTTTAGTGCACACATTTTAAAAGTACTAAATAGTGTTCATACCTCCTTTGGAGTTGAATTCAGTTGGGCTTTCTAGCCTTCCCTAGTGCATGGGAAAAAGCCCATTGCAATTTCCACCCTCCATTGTGCACCAAAAGCCCATTTGCAAAATACACCTACCATAAAGAGAAATTTAAAAGTGAAAAAAAATTGATCATAGTGCCAATCACAGGTCCATAGCAGTAAAAGGAGCCGAGTTCTGAGTTAAAATATATATTACATAAGATATCATCAGTTGTATAGTCCTGGTACCTCATATAATTTACTCCTAGCATACATTTAGTGTCCATCGAAACATATTTTATGGCAGCCGTTGACCAGGGCTTCGGTCACGGGCTCCCCTGTCATCAAGTCACCAACTTCCTTGACCTCCCACACTGGGCAGGCATCAGCCCCCATACATGGTATTACGACTTTGCGGAGACTTGGGTAAACAGTCGCCCGGCCCGGCCCGGTCATTGCAATCCCAGTAGTAAATTGTAAAATTAGAATAAGCAGCCCCTCTCTGTTTTGGTGTAGAGCGGTGAACCTTTTTTTTAATCATTAGGTTTTTCTTTATTTAAGACAGTTCGCCCTTTTTTTTATAGTCCATTGCATTTTTTTACTTCTTTTGTTATGCTTTTTTGTGGATTCTTTGATTCGGTTTCTTCGATGGCCCGCCCCTATCTCGTGAAGGTACGAAAGTGCTCAACTGGAGAGGGGTGATAGCACTTCGCTTCGACCCCTTTGTGAGGGCCACCCCTTCACCCGAAGTTAGGGGGCTATTTTGCCGAGTTAAATATTTACATGTTCTTGCAATTAGATTTATATATAAATATATCTATGCACAAGATTAGATTAATTTTTACTTTACCAAGTAGAATTATGTGGAATAAAAAAATAAAAAATAAAAATCACCAGGCTAACAACAAAACTAGTCACACAACCAAAAGGCTTAGAACATACATCAAACACCAAACATGCATCAACTATTTTGAGTACTCTTAAGGGTATATGCTTCATCTACATAATTACACACAATGACACAAACGTGTGTGGGCTATGTATCACACGGAGACACAAACACACACATATAAAGGTATGTATACATATATAGTGGTAGACAATGAATTACCCTTTTGTTGCCTTTTAGCTTCATCCCCTTCAACATACTCATACCAGTCATGCTACAACGTTTCCTGTCAAAACCATAGAAGTAAAATTATATATATATATATATATATATATATATATATATAGCCTTAAAGTATACTCAACACAAAAGACGATGATTGCGCGGTCACTCTGTGTAAAAAGCGTCCCCACAACCTGATCTTGAAGAGGGCACACACAAAAACACACATTTGACCCTTCTGTAGATAACATTTTCTTGTGCATAGTGAGACTTGAATTTAGGGTTCAATTTATTAGTTGTGTGCTAAAATGATTATGGATTTGAAGAATACACAAATAATGGGGGTGGGAAAGCGATTGGGTCCATTTGGTGAGAGGGAAATGAGATGGAGAGTAAAAATTGAAAGAAACAAAAAAGAAAATTATTTTTTTATCATGCCTTTAGATGGAATGAAAATTATAAAATAAAAATGTTGTTTTATTAGTTTGTATAGCAAAAAAATGAAAAGAAAATCATTTATATACCAAAGTTACCAATATGTTTTTACATAATTAAAAATAAATAAATTTCCTTCATATACACAACTATTTTTGTTTATTATTTGATAATAATAAAATAATACATAATTAAAAATAATAATATAATTTCTATGTCAAGCCTAATTTGTTTATAGTTGAGAAAAGTCTCATAATATTTATAACATAATGCTTACTTTAAAATAAAAAAATTTAAAACTTAGGTGAGTAGTTTGAGATGTTGCCATATTCAAAGTTAATAGATTTTTATAAACAATTAAACACTCTTATATCAGGGCATAATGGAAAACTAAAATACCGAGCATCCAACTTTCACGAAAAATTTAAATTTTCTTGTACTTCTTAGGGGATATGTTTGGAGGAAAATAATATGTTACGAAAAAGTCATTCCCCTAAAATTTATTTTTCCATCTAATTAAACTTTCAGGAAAAAAATTTATTTTCTTTGTGCTAGTTCTAGCTAACCAAATGACCCAATAAGGAAATCACAGGAAATTGATTTATTTTTTACAACTAATGACTTCTATTACTTATCATGTTTGGCGTTAGATTATCAAATGATTTGATTTTTCAAGATCATGCGTGGTTTACAACTTTTTAGTTCTATTTTATGGCAAGTGAAACAACAAAAATTAAATATATAAAATCCAAAATTTGTTTGGTAAATAGAATTCTCGTATGCGTGAAAATATATATTTATGTACATACGGACTAACGATCTTTTATTTATTGAAATTTTTTATCTGCACCAAGTATTAGTCATCAAATATAATTGACATAAATAAAATAACTATCTTAAAAACACAATAATTATATTCAAGATTCAATGTGAGTGGTGTGGATGAATTTTCTTCCTCTTCAATAAGCACAAAATCATTTTTAGTAGTATAGGTATAGACCACTCTTACGGCATTTGGTGTGCAATTCTATTTATCAGCTCTAAAACTTATTTAGAGAGTGGATGCGTTAGTGTGGGCATGTGGGTTTTTTTATTTATTATTATTTATTTTTTAAATTATTTTACTAAAAATGTACCTTTAATTATCTTATTAAAAAAATATTTTATATATCTTTATTAAAAATATATATTACATACATTATCGCAAATACAAGAAAAAATGTTAATAGTTTCGAGATATACATAAAAATATTATTAGGCAGCATACAAGCACGGACCTAGAGATTTAGGTAGGTGAGACCTAGAGATTTAGGTGAGTGAGAGCGGAATCCTTGTTATTTCAAATTTAGTGGGGCCTTAGGGATTTTGTTTTTTAAATTCATGTTGGAGCAGAAGTGTTATTATTCCAAATTTAAGAATAAATAATAAAAAATTCACTGATCTTAAAGTAGGTCCGTGTCTCGCCGTATATAATGCAATATGAGTGCAAAGTATATGAAAAAGTATCAGTAACCAACTTAAGTTAATAAGAATGTTGAAATTGGTGTGGGCATAATTTTAAATTAATAAATACAAAATATATGAAGAAATATGGGCGCAAGAATTGTAAGCATGTCCTAATTCTAAATATATATCTATATTCATACTACTACGGAGTGTCAGTATTTATAGTATAAAATTTCTATCTGATTTTTCAATTCAAATCCTACTTGAATTATAATTATAAAATTTAATTGAATTTTTTAACTTCAATTCAAGTAAAATATAGAAATATAATTCATTGAATTAAAACGCTTTGCTATTAGAATTTTATTTAATCCTAATTATACTATAAAATTGATAAATATTTATTAAAATTGCAACGAATTTCAACTTTCGGACCTTTTGCAAAAAATTGATATTTTATAAAATATGAATTTTTTTTGAAAAATAATTTTTTTGCAAAAAATATATATTATGTTCCAAAATATGATTTTTTACGAAAAATATATATTATGTTCCAAAATATGATTTTTTTTTTCTGAAAAATTAATTTTTTTGCGAAAAAATATATATTATATTCCAAAATATGATTTTTTTTTGAAAAATAATTTTTTTGCGAAAAATATATATTATGTTCCAAAATATGATTTTTTTTTTGTGAAAAATATATATTATGTTCCAAAATATGATTTTTTTTTTGCGAAAAAGTATATATTATGTTCTAAAATATGATTTTTTTTTTAATAATATTTTTTTTTGCGAAAAAGTATATATTATGTTCCAAAATAAAAAAAAATTCCGAAAAATAATTTATTTGCAAAAAATATATATTATGTTCCAAAATATGATTTTTTTTTGCGAAAAAATATTTATTATGTTCCAAAATATGAATTTTTTTTCCGAAATATACTTTTTTTGCGAAGAATATATATTATGTTCCAAAATATGATCTTTTCCGAAAAATATTTTTTTTGCGAAAAATATATATTATGTTCCAAAATATAATTTTTTTTCGAAAAATAATTTTTTTGCAAAAATTATATATTATTTTTTCCGAAATTATTCATATTTTGGAAAATAATATACTCCGTCCAAAAAATAATTTTCTTGCGGAAAATTTATATATATATTTTTGATTTTATAATTTTTACGAAAAATATAATTGATTTTTGAAAAATAATTTTTTAAAATGGTTGATTTCATTAAACCCCTTATATCATTAAGGATAGTTTATGCATTTTAACTCAAAATATGAGATAAGAGGACATAATGATGAAATTAAATAATATAAAAAATAAAATAAATTAGTTAATTAAACTGAATAGTACATTAAGTTTTCTTAAAATTAACCCATTATTTAAATACTTCACCTACCATTCCTAATGGCTAATTATTACCTGTACCACACTGATTTTCAACTGACCCGTATAGCAATAATGTAAATAAAATAAACAAAACTCTTGCTACAAGCTTACAAGCAACATTGAAAAAATACGTGTACGCGATAGAACACATTTTTAGGGTCCGTTTGGCAACCCGGTCTTGGTCTTGGTCTTTGATTTCAAGACCAAGATCATGTTTGGTTGGCCGGTTTTGGATTTGGTTTTGGACACCCTAAAACCAACCACTAAAACCTGGTTTTGGCTCATCATTTTTGACTTTTCTCTCTCTATATATATATATATATATGGCCGAAAATATGAATTATTTAAAAAAAAAATTTTATATTTTTCGGAAAAAAAAAATTTCGGAAAAAAAAAAAAAATTCGGACAAAATTTAATTTTCTCCAAAAAAAAAATTTTTCGAAAATAAATTTTTTTTTTGGAAAAAAATTAATTTTTGGGAAAAAATTCTTTTCCGGAAAAAAATTATTAATTCGGGAAAAAATTATTTTTCCGAAAATATTTATTTTTTTGGAAAAAAATCATATTTTCGGAAAATAATTATTTTTTCGGAAAAATTTATTTTTTCGGAAAAATTTATTTTTTCGTCAAAAAATAAATTTTTGGAAAAAAATCATATTTTTGGGAAAAAATTATTTTCCGGAAAATATTTATTTTTTCGGAAAAAAATCATATTTTTGGGAAAAAATTAATTTTCGGAAAAAAAATATTTTTTCGACAAAAATTATTTTTTTGAAAAAATTAATTTTTCGGAAAAAATTAATTATTTTTTTTTCCGAAAACTAATTATTTTTGAAAAAATTATTTTTTATACTTTTGGGAAAAATATTTTTTTCCCGAAAATTACTTTTTTTCCAATTTTATATATATATATTTTTCATATTTATATATTTTTAATACATATTAGTATATATATATATAATTATACCAAGACCAAGACCAAAAGCAAAACCAACTCCTTACCAAACACTATATATTGGTTTTAGATTTACCTAAAACCACCCAAGACCAAAACCAAAACCAAAACCAAAACCAAAATCAAAACCAAGTTCCCAAACGACCCTTAATAACTTTAAGTTGCATTAAGACTAATATAGATATGATATAGTTTCCTTAGGTCCTAAAAATCCTCTCTCTTCCACTCTCCATCTATTAATAACATTCAAAAGGTATATAGAACAGAAGGAAGAAATAAAAATGCAAAAAGGACAATAAATAACACAAAACTTGAGAAAGAAAAAAAAACGTATTCCATAAAAACTTTGGCAACAAGAAAAACAATAATCTTATTAGCTTAGCCATTAATAAACTAATTAAACCAGTCCCTAACACTTAGGCCTTGTTTGGATTGACTTTTCAAATGCTGTTTTTGGCTCCCTGAAGGTAAAAGTTGTTTTGAACGGTGTTTGACAAAAATTTTAAAAGAGCTTTTAAGTCTTGAAAGAGCATTTTAAAGAAGCTCGGGGTACCAGCTTCTCAAAATAACTTCTACTTCTCTTTTTTTTCTTTGGGAAGCCAAAAACAGAAATTATGTCAAACTGGACCTGGTCAAATAAAGCACCTAATCCTAATCCCTCCAAACAAAATCACATGTTGTTTAACTTGCCACTAATAAACTACACTCAAAACACAAACAAACAGTCATTAGCAAAGCAGCAACATGGGTCAGGCAACGCCACAAGCATGCTCCACCCTCTGGTTATCAGTACCGTTGCCGTTGTCGGTGCCGGCTCCACCAATCTCTCGTGCCATGCCTCAGGCTACAGCTTGCAAGGCCTGTGTTTCCTGAGTGCTTTCTGGGGGTTCATGGCCTGTGCATTTTGCTCAATCACACGAAAATAAAATAACATATAAAAACTGAGACTCGAGGTGAAAAAATAAGAGAGCTTAGACCAATGAGGTTTTCTATAGTTTAGTGGAGTTTATTGCATTTTACGCAAAACAAAAAAAAAAAATGATAACTTTACCATCATACATAAATCTAATTATAGTTTGGACACTTCCCAATCCCAATACAGAATCCACTATCCTTGCATAATCTATGTTGTTAATGGCAGCAAACCAAGAGTAGTGTAAAAGTACTGTTACTATGATCAAATGATTGCAATTAATGCGATTCATGTGTTTATTACATTAATTATGAGCTAATAGAAAGAGATACAAATGTGTTGCAAGAATTATTCATCTTTAAAAAAAAGTCAAAACAACTTGAATAAGTAGTTCATCAATGAAGATATATACTTGCAAATCTCATTTGAGAAATTCCTAAGGTGTCTTACCATGTATTACTAATGGTAATTCTGCTTTTCTATGATCTCTAGCAACGAAGAGCTAAAGATTGGCCATCAGAACCTGAGTATTGTTGGTCTAATTCCTATTATAAGGGAAATGGAAAATAAAAAAAAGTTGTTTCGGAAATTTTGGAAAAATGTTGTATATATATATATATATATATATATATATATCATGAGGTTTCAGAAAGTACCTGAATCTGAGTAATGTCGGTGTGATTCATGTTATACCAGTTATAGTAAACATAATTTGAGGCTTTGTTTGGTTTGTTTATCTCTCCACCTCCCACAAACCTTAATCCTAAAAATAAACCACCACCCTCTTAGATCAACAATCAAGTCCCATACCACAATTCCAAAAACAACTTTCAATTTTTTCCGTGTTTTCAACATTATTTCAAAATTTTCAAAACAGCTTATGTTTTGAATTTTCTAAAAACTATGTTGTCAAAATTCATCCAAGTGGATTTTCATCCCTATATTCACTTTTTTGCTTCTCTTTTTGAGGCACAAATCAAACAAACCTCAAATTATATTTATTACAACTAGTATAGCAAGAATCAAGCCAAGGCCAACAATACTTGTGTTCAGTACCCGCCGTACTTTCTAAAACCTCATGAGATATATATATATATACGTTTAAAGTATTCTATGAATCTACTTCCTCTATTGAGATAATGAATCATATACTAATTGTTTGTTCTACTTTTGTGATTGACGGTTTAATCCAACCATCACAAATGATCATGCAAAACACACTCATGCTCATTGTAAAATCACATCACAAAATTTGATTAAATAAATTAAAGTAAAGCATTGAAACTTTCTTCCCTCACTTTGTTATACCAGTCTGCATCAAAAAAATACATGACAGTCTATATCTACATATGGTTTATATGCATTTCAAAGCATTCACAGGATTCAGACTTAACTGCCTAAATAAAGACAAAATGCCTCTCAACCTTCTCTCTCGCTAAACCTCAAGGTAAGAAGATACTATCCAACAACCACCCGAAGAAATATTTTCCAATATAGTCTTTTAAATAATAAATGAGGATAGAGAAATTTATTAATACAGAGAATTCTGAACCTATGGTTGGGCTTTAACAGATATAAAGTGCAATGAATTTTTTTTTATTTGATCAAATTTTATGATGTGACTCTATAATGATCATAATTGTTTTTCGTCTCACCACTTGTGATTTCCCCACTTTACCCTTTTTATATGTTATCAATTTACCCACTCAACAAACATTATGGATGTGTCACTGCACCAATTAAGACTAAAAACACCTTTCTATTGATAAGATGACCTCAAATATTGTAAATACATTACAACTTGCACGCCATTAGCTTAATCCATTTTTTTAAAACTTTGTTAATATTACTAAAATTAATGATTTACTTGCACGCCACATACAAACACTTCATCAACATGTTGAAATACTTTTAACTATGGGTGATTTAATAAAATTTAGTTCATTTAACTAAAATAAATCAACTGACTTTAAAAATCTCCGAGATTTCGTCAAGTTATTTCACGTACAAACAATTTATCATGGTGCTCAAAACCATTAATTTTAATTGATTTAATTTAACTTTAATAGTTTTACTAACAATTACAACTAATATAAAAACCTCTCCAAATTTCATCAAGTAAATCAACATACAAGCATATCATATCAACATAATGAAATACCTGAATTTTAGTTTATTAGTAAAATTTGGTTCATTTCAATTAATTAATAAAGAATTTCAAAACCCCCCATATTTCCATCAAGCAATTTTACATGCAAGTAGTTCATCACTAAAAAACCTTAAATCTTAGTTGATTTAATAGAACTTGGTTAATTTTGTTAAAGTTAACAACTAACCTTAATTTCTTGTATTAAGAATCTCTCTTATTCATAGCAGTATCTTTTGCCCTCAAAATAATAATCGGTAATCAATGTGCTCAAAAGACTATGCTTTCTATTATTTAAATACTTGACCCACCACTCCTAATGGCTAATAAAAATACATGTACGATCTAATAAAATCACAAAAGTACACTATATCTACAATAGAGAGCTCGGAGGCGATCGCCAAAGAGAAGGCTGGAGTGGGAGGTATATAGTAAAAAAAATTAAAAGTAAAGGAGGTTGAAGAAATTTATAAATATATATTTTCAAATGTAATTCGACATGTATTAATAAATATCTATATGAATAAATTTGAATTGTATTATTAATCAATTTTTCCATGCTTATTTACTTTTAAAAGTTTTTCCTATTTGAATAAATATCTTAAATTCATATATATATATATATTTATAGAGCTTGAACCCAACTTATATAAATGCATATACAAACCCTCTCTCTCTTGCCGACGTTCGTGTCCCCTCTCTCTCTTGTGCCTTCATGAATATATATATATATATATATATACGTGTAAATGGAGAATACAGATCCTACACAATAACATAAAGAGAAAAAGTAGATATTGTTTTTTTCATATATATCAAGAGACATAAATACTTTTGATATATATATATATATATATATATATATATATATATATATAATGTAATGTAATATGAAAGGAGAAACTAATTAAGGGTATGACCCCGTTTGGATACGGAAAAATAAATTTTGTTTTTTTACTATTCACCAAGTTAAAAAAAAAAAACACGTTTGGCAAACGCGTTTACTGTTCACTTTTTTTTTCCCAAGAAAACTGTTTTCTGTGAATAGTGTGTAAAAGTGGTAAAAACACCAAATACAACTTTTAATTATTTTTTGAGTTTTTTCACTGTTTAGGTGATAAAAACAGTGAAAATAACAAATTCATAAAATACAACTTTCACCAAATAAAAGTGGTGAAAACACCTTCATCCAAACGCTTTTTTGTTTTTAGTTTTTCGCTGAAAAAAACAAAGACAAATACAAAAATAGTTTTTATATTTGAAGATAGAAAACAAATACAAAAAACAGGCTTTCCAAACGCACCCTATGTGTTTTTTGTCTCTTTCTTCATGTTTATATATAGAGAGAGACGGAATAATATATATATATATATATATATATATATATATATATGTTTACAATGTAACATAATACGGAATGATCAGATTATGCTTTTACTTTTCAAATACAGCTTCATTCCACCAGTTTATTGTTGTGCGGATAACCAATTTTAAACACAAATACATACATACTTGACACAAGATATTATAGTGGTTCCCCAAAAATACGGGTACGTCCACTTTGAGAGTTTTTCAATATAGATGGGTTGAAAACAACGGTGTTCGGGAGGAGGATACAAAACGGGTATCCACTCTACTCAACCTAACACACATTCTCACTCACAGAAACTCACAAAGTTTCTATCTCTCGTGTATCACTCACTCACGTGTATAACACTCTTGTATATATATTACACAGTATATATATATATATATATATCTGTTTTTCTACAACATATATTACAACCTATTTTTCTGCTTTATATTACTGCCATATATATAGGCAAGGCAGATGAAAGAGGAAACAAAGATAATGAAGATCACTTGTTGTCAAAGAAAAATGGTGCAGCCTTTGGAGACTTCATGTACACCATGCGTCATGGATGATGATGGTTGATGTTGAGAGCTAGCCCACACTTTAGAGAGAAAGGTTGTATGCAGCAGTAGCTAGTTTGCATGCATGGTATGGAAACTTTCTGTCAATTCTCCCCTTTCACATACCAATCGGAGGAGAATGTTTCCCGCTGCGCTTCAGTTGATGTCCATCCGGGCTATGTCTCTACATAGCTCCAACTTATCTCGAGTAACAACTTTTGTCAACATATCAGCAGGGTTCTTGTCTGTATGGATCTTAACAATCTTCAGTAATTGTTGTTCCATCACTTCGCGTATCCAGTGATAGTGAATGTCAATATACTTCGTATGGGAATGGTACATTGCATTCTTGCTCAAGTCTAGAACACTCTAACTGTCACAATGTACTTTGTATTCTTTCTGAATAATACCCAGTTCTTGGAGAAACTGCTTCACCTACAATATTTTCTTTCCAGCTTCCGCTGCAGCAATGTATTCTGCTTATGTTTTAGGTAAGGCAACACACTTCTACAATTTAGATTGCCATGACACGGCTCCCCCTGTAAAAGTAAAGTGAAATCCTAATGTAGATTTCCTGCTATCAATGTCGCCGGCCATATCTGAATTTGTATAGCCTTCCAAGATTGGTTCTGCTCCCCCATAGCACAAGCATAGTTTTGATGTATTCTTCAGGTACCTCAGAATCCACTTGACTGTTTCCCAATGGTCTTTGCCTGGATTCGAGAAAAATATGCTCACAACGCCTACAACATGAGTTATATCTGGTCTGGTGCAGACCATTGCATACATCAAACTTCCAACCACTGAAGAGTAAGGAATTGATTCCATCTCTTCCTTTTCTTTCGTAGAAGAGGGACACGATCTCTTGCTCAGGTTGAAGTGATTAGCCAGCGGAGTACTGACTGGCTTAGCATTTCCCATGTTGAACTTTGCAATCACCTGTTCAACGTACTTCTCTTGTGACAACCACAATTTCTTGGCTTTCCTGTCACGAACAATCTTCATGCCCAAAATTTGCTGAGATGGGCCTAAATCCTTCATATCAAATGACTTGGACAGTTCTTGCTTCAGCTTGCTAATCATATTAGCATTCTGTCCAACTATCAACATCTCGTCAACATACAATAATAGAATAACGAAATTACCATCCGGGAATTTCTGAATGTAGACACATTGATCTGCAGAAGTTCTCTTGTACCCATGACCCACCATGAATGAGTCGAACTTGATGTACAATTGCCTCGAAGCTTGCTTGAGGCCGTAGAGACTCTTCTTCAGTTTGCAGACCATATGTTCTTTCCTTGTAACATGAAAACCTTCTGCCTGGTCCATGTAAATTTCTTTCTGTAAATCTCCATGGAGGAATGTTGTCTTGACGTCCATTTGTTTAAGCTCAAGATTCAGACTAGCTGTCAATCCGAGTATCACTCTAATTGAGGTCATTTTCACAACTGGTGAAAATATCTCGTTAAAGTCAATGCCTTTCTTCTGTTGGAATCCTTTGACGACCAATCGGGCTTTGTGCTTTATCGTCTTTCTGTTGGAGTCTTTCTTTAGCTTGAACACCCATCTGTTATTCAATGCTTTCTTGCCTTTCGGATGTCTCACCAAATCATAAGTTTGGTTTTTCTGCAAGGAACTCATCTCTTATTGCATAGCTTCTACCCATTTACCTTTGTCTGTATGGGTAGTTACTTCCTGAAAGCATTCTGGCTCTCCTTCATCAGTAAGCAAAATGTAGTCTGACTCCGGATATCTTGTCGACAGAATCAGAGGTCGGCCTCTTTCAGATCTTCTTGACAACTTAGTCATACTCATCATACTTATGGCTTTTTCCATAATGGTCCAATTCATTCTTTCGGCTACACCATTATGTTGCGGGGTACGTGGGACCGTCTTCTCATGTCGGATACCGCGTTCAACGCAGTATGCTCGGAACTCATTTGAAGTGTACTCGCCTCCATTGTCTGATCGGAGGCACTTCAGCTTCTTTCCAGTTTCCCGCTCAACCATGGCATGGAATGCTTTGAAGCAATTGAGTACCTGGTCCTTTGTTTTCAGAAAATATACCCACACCTTCTGCGAAGTATCATCAATGAAGGTGAGAAAATATTTGTTACCGCCTAAAGTATCTATTTCTAAAGGACCACACATATCAGTGTGAATCAAACTCAACAACTCTGATCTTCTTTTGGCAGTTGAGTTAAAAGAGACTCTATGTTGCTTTCCAAATAAACAGTGATCACAAGGGTTTAAATGAATACCTTTTGATATTGTGATTAGCTTCTTCCGAGCTAATGTAAGTAACCATTTCTCTCCCATGTGACCGAGTCTTTTGTGCCACAAATTTGGTGAAGTCACATCTTTAACTGCATTGAGACTGTTAGAAATCACCTTCACATGGGTAGTGTATAATGTGCCATGTATCTTTCCTCGGATAACAATCATGGCTCCTTTTGTCAGCTTCCAGATGCCATTGCTGAAGTAGTTGTCGTAGCCTTCCCGGTTTAAAGTTGTATCGGAAATAAGATTGAGACGCATATCTGACACATGTCTCACATCTTTTAAGACCATATTGCAACCAATACAGGTCATGATATGGATATCGCCAATACCCACGCTCTTTGAGAAACTTGTATTTCCCATTCTCACTGTACCAAAGTCTCCTGCTTTATACGTGGTGAAGAAATCACTGTGGGGAGTGGCGTTTTAAGATGTTGTTGTGTCAATCACCCACTCGGCTTCATTGCTTCCAGCATGAAGGCATACCTCTTTATCGACTGAGCATATAGTGATATCTCCTGCAACAGTTACCAGTGTGTTGCCATCTTCATTCTGTGGTTGGTGGCTGCTTTGACCTTGCTCCCTTTGGAGTTTGCGATAATTCTTTTTCAAATGTCCTGCAATACCACAATGATAACAAACATAGTTACCCTTTTCTAGATTTTTGTCGTTGTTGGGTTGGCCGCGGTTTTGGGACCTTCTTCTACTCCTGCCTTTGCTTTTGCCTCTACCATTTTCGTAAGATCGTCTATGACCTTCGGTGACAAACGCATGTGTTTGATTCATGCCGGTTTCCTTTCTTCGGGCTTCTTCACTGAATATGGCATCATTGATTGTTGCCATAGAGAGTTTGGGGGCTGAGTTACCGAGGAAAACCACCAGTGTCTCCCAATTGGGAGGTAAGGAACTGAGCAGAAGTAGTGCCTGAGTTTCATCACCAATATATAACTCTACAGATGCAAACTGGTTCACCAGGCTCTGAAACTCGCTGGTATGTTCGACTGCAGAAGCTCCGTTCTTCAGCTTCAAATTGACAAGTCGCATCATAAGAAGGGCTTTGTTTTGAGTTGTCTTGGCATGATACATATCCTCGAGCTTTTTTCAGAGCTCGTAGGCGTTGGTCTCTTGAGCAACATGGTGGAAGACACTGTGGTCAATCCACTGTCTGATTTGGCCAATAGTCTTTCTGTGCATCTTGGTCAAATCTCTCACCGCGATTAATGTTAGCTTTTCGCCTTCATTTCTAACGGGTCTTCAAAATCCTTGCAATTAGCATATCCTCCATACGGGGTTTTCATGTGGAGTAGTTCGACGCCGATAATTTAATCATGGCACCGGATCCTGAATCTTCCATTGAACCAAATCAAATTTAAGCTCTCCTTGGCTTGTTTGATATGTTCGGAGTAGAATCATGCAAAACGGAATGTACCGTTGAGTTCGTAACGGTCAAAAACCTTAAGATCGCCTCTGACTGTGCTCAAATCCGAGTTCGGATGAGTCCGGTACAGTCAAAACAATGGCGAGGGGCAAAACTGTAATTTTGCAAAACATTGAGGGTCGTATTGTAATTTTACAAAGCTGAGGGTCAAAATTGTAAATTTGCAAAATTGGTGATGACATGGCAGTGACACGTTGCGCTGACGTGGCACGCGTCAAATGATGACATGTGGCCCTGCTGACATCATTGCTGACGTGGCGTGCGTGAAGGCGCGTGATGCGCGTGGGTTCACACGAGTTGCAGGGTGACGGCGCGTGGTGCACGTGGGATTCACGCGCGTTGGAGGTTGAAGACGCGTAGGCGCGTGACGCCGAGAGCTTCGACGTGCGGACCTTCAGCTGGCGCGTCCGGCGGCGTTTCCGGCAGTTCTCGACGGGTATATATTCCTCCGGAGATGGGTCGGCCAAATATATGGGTGGTGTAGTGTTTTACGTAGAATTGAGCTTCGAAATAGAGTATAAATGATCGACTCTGTTTTTCGAAGAACGACTCTGATACCACTTTGTTGTGCGGATAACCAATTCTAAAATACACACACTTGACACAAGATATTATAGTGGTTCCCCAAAAACACGGGTACGTCTACTTTGAGAGTTTTTCAATATAGATGGGTTGAAAACAACGGTGTTCGGGAGGAGGATACAAAACGGGTATCTACTCTACTCAACATAACACACACTCTCACTCACAAAAACTCACAAGGTTTCTATCTCTCATGTATCACTCACTTACGTGTATAACACTCTTGTATATATATTACACAATATATATATATATATATCTCTGTTTTTCTACAACATATATTACAACTTATTTTTCTGCTCTATATCACTGCCATATATATAGGCAAGACAAATGAAATAGGAAGCAAAGATAATGAAGATCATTTGTTGTCAAAGAAAAATGGTGCAGCCTTTGAAGATTTCATGTACACCATGCGTCATATGAATATAGAGCATATTGCAGGAGCTAAGAATTTATGAATGATGATGGTTGATGTTGAGAGCTAGCCCACAGTTTAGAGAGAAACGTTGTATACAGCAGTAGCTAGTTTGCATGCATGGTATGGAAACTTTCTGTCATTTATCCCTTTTAAAATAAAATAAAAACTGGTTAACCCTCCCGACATGTTAAGGTGTAGGTTGGTTAGTACATGTTTTTATGTTCATGTATATTTTCACCTTTTAATTCTCTGTGTAGGTTGGTTAGTACATGTTTTTATGTTCATGTATAGTTTTCACCTTTAATTCTCTCTCCCTCTACACGCGTATTTTTTCAAACAGTTGTTTGTTGCAAGAGTTTTGTGATTTTATTAAATTACTGCGATACAAATCAGTTGAAGATATATGGATCGTACATATATTTATAAGCCAGGTCAAGTATTTAAAGGATAGAAAACATAGTCTTCAATTATAGATAGATTATTGATTATAGATTTACTCCCATAAACATATGCATTACACACCTATATATATATATATATATTTACTCCCATAAGCATATGCAATATAAAAAAACCAAGATCTATTTCCTCTATATGTGTGTGTATATTTTTTTTTCCGGTAAATTATATGTGTATATATATATATATATATATGAGAAGAAAGAAAAAACAAGACAAAAAGACACTGCTGATACAAATATCCGATTAAAACTACAGACCTGTACATACTTCAACATATAGACTCCCATACATATATATTTATGGAACTCTGTATGAAACCAATATAAGAAGAATAAGGAAATCGAAGAGAGAGAAGCGACCTTTACAGATGAATGGAGTGGCCGTGGTCGCCGGTCACAAGCGCCGGACTGAGGCGTGACCACCGGGTCAGGGCAGAGAAGGTCTATGATGGAAGATAATTTTTATAGGGTAATTTGCAGCCACACCCCCTGAACTTTGAGTCAATGGCAGTCAGTGGCTGGTCAACGATTTTTCGGTCTCATAGCCCCTGAACTTTCAATTTCGTTGCAATGACACCCCCTGGGCTAGTGAAATGACTATAATGCCCCTTTAATTGTTTCACTTATTACATTAGGGTAATATATAAAGTGTGAAATTATCCATATGCCCAAACACTCCACCCTCTAAAATTACTAATTACACTTCCACCCCTTATTACAATATATATATATATATATATATATTACGAAAATTACAATTTAATTTTTTTTCTTTATAATGTTATTTGTATATATAATTACGAAAATATATATATAATTTGTAAAAAATATATAAAATTTGAAAAAACATATAAAATTCAAAAAAATATATAAAATTTGAAACATGTAATGGTTGAAATATTTGGCCCAATTATAGATGGGCCACTGTACTGATGGGCCGACGACGAATGGGCCAAAGACCGATGGGCCGACGACGAATGGACCAAAGACCGATGGGCCGACGACGGATGGGCCAAAGACCGATGGGCCGGAAGACAGACGGGCTGAAAACAAGCGGGCCGAAAACGACAATGGGCCCATGAAAAATTCTAGAAGCTAAAGTGTGGTCCACAAGGCAAGAAGTAATCCAATTATAGTATATAGAGTCCAAAAAAGGTTGGGGTTTATCAAATCCCTTGATTTAAGGGATTGATAAACCTGTGTACATGGGCTTGACCCATTGGTCACAATTTGTATAAATAGAGGATTTTGATTAATGAAAAGGAGACTCCCAACAAAATTTCTATTGTGTAATTTTTCTGCACTTACAAAACAATATATAAAATTAAAAAAATATATATATAAAATTCGAAACAAATATATAAAATTCGTAAAAAATATATAAAATTCGAAAAACATATAAAATTCTAAAAAATATATAAAATTCAAATATATATATATATATAAAGTGTGACTGAAGTTTAAGTAGACAGGCCTCGGAGTTATTAACCAAGATAATGGATCCTCTCCAGCTCTCTGCAGAGCTATTTCAATGGCCATGATGGCGACACATGCCCCACAATGGTGACTGAAATCGGAATTGAACCGATACTTTTCTTAAAATATTTTAATCAAAATTAAATATATTAATATTTGGATCAAAATTAACGATTCGGTTCCGATTCTCATTTTTAAAGAACCGAAAGTATCGGTTCGATTCCGGTTCGGTTGGAATCAAAAGCGAACCGCATCGTGAATATATTAATATTTAAATCAAAATTAACGATTCGGTTCTGGTTCTCATTTTTAAATAACCGAAAGTATCGGAACCGAACTGTTAATTTTTATCCAAATAAAAATTTACTTTCGGTTCTTTAAAAATGAGAACCGGAACCGAACCGTTAATTTTGATCCAAATATTAATATATTTAATTTTGATTAAAATATTTTAATAAAGTATCGATTCGATTCCGATTTCGATCACCATCGTGGGGTATGTGTCGCCATCGTGGCCATTGAAATAACTCTGCAAAGAGCTGGAGAAGATCCGTTACCTTGACTAATGACTCCGAGACTTGTCCACTTAAACTTCAGTCACACTTTATATATATATATATTTGAATTTTATATATTGTTTACAAATTTTATATATTTGTTTCAAATTTTATATATTTTTTAGAATTTTATATGTTTTTTGAATTTTATATATTGTTTATGAATTTTATATATTTGTTTCGAATTATATATATATATTTTTTGAATTTTATATATTGTTTCAAATTATATATATATTTTTGAATTTTATATGTTTTTTCAAATTTTATATATTTTTTACAAATTATATATATATTTTCGTAATTATATATACAAATAACATTATAAAGAAAAAAAATTAAATTGTAATTTTCGTAATATATATATATATATATATATATATATATATATATTGTAATAAGGGGTGGAAGTGTAATTAGTAATTTTAGAGGGTGAAGTGTTTGGGCATATGGATAATTTCACACTTTATATATTACCCTAATGTAATAAGTGAAACAATTAAAGGGGCATTATAGTCATTTCACTAGCCCAGGGGTGTCATTGCAACGAAATTGAAAGTTTAGGAGGCTATGGGACCGAAAAATCATTGACCAGCCACTGACTGCCATTGACTCAAAGTTCAGGGGGTGTGGCTTCAAATTACCCATTTTTATACTATGTGAGATTTAAAAACGAATAATTATTCAATTTAAAATTTTTAAAATTTTATTAATTTAATATTTATTTAAAATTAATAAAAAAATTATAAATTAAAATTCAAACTAAACAATTAATTTACTGCCACATGCAATTAATTTACCTTTATACGTCTCTGTGACTTTTTTTTTTTATGAAAATGACTACTTTACCCACTGGCCATAGTTACACTTACATTAATGACTACTAAGGGCATGTTTGACAACCCGGTTTTGGGCTTGGTTTTGGTCTTGGTTTTGAATTTGAAGACCAAAATCATGTTTGGCAAGCCGGTTTTGGAGTTGGTTTTGAGCTTTTTAAAACCAACCACTAAAACCTGATTTTGACCCACAAATTTTGACTTTTTTTTTTCTCTCTCTATATATATGACCAAAAATATGAATTATTTTGAATTTTTTTTTATATTTTTCGGAAAAATTATTTTCAGAAAAATTTATTTTTTCGGAGAAATTTATTTTTCAAAAAATATTTATTTTTTCGGGAAAAAATTAATTTTCGGAAAATAATTATTTTTTCGGAAAAAAATCATATTTTAGGAAAAAAATATTTTTTGGAATTTATATTTTTCGGAAAAATTAATTTTGGGAAAACATTTTTTTGCAAAAAATCATAATTTAATGTAATTTTTCAAAAAATAAATTTTCGGAAAAAAAAATATTCGTAATTATTTATTTTTTCGTGAAAAAAATTAATTTTCAGAAAAAAATTAATTTTTAGAAAAAATTAAATTTTTCGGAAAAAATTATTTTTCAGAAAATATTTATTTTTTGGAAAAAAATTATTTTTTAGGGAAAAAAATTAATATTTGGAAAAAAATCATAATTTCGGAAAAAAATTAATTTTCGAAAAAAATTAATTTTTTCGAAAATAATTATTTTTTTGGAAAAATTTATTTTTCAGAAAATATTTATTTTTTCGGAAAAAAATTAAATTTTCCGAAAAAATTAATTATTTTTTCAAAAAATTATTTTTTCGGAAAAAATTAATTATTTTTTTTTCCGAAAATTAATTATTTTCCAATTTTATATATATATATTTTTAATACATATTAATATATATATAATTATACCAAGATCAAGACCAAAACCAAAACAAAGACCAACTTTTTACCAAACATTATATATTAGTTTTAGATTTACCTAAAATCACTCACGACCAAAACCAAGAACAAAATCAAATCCCCAAACGGGCGGTAAAAGTATTTTTGACCCGGAGGTACCATGAACTGTTTAGCATAGTTACACTTTAACATTGAACGTAGTGCATTAAATGAAGTACAATAGTTACACTTGAATATATATATATATACATAAATAATTACACTTCACATTGAATGAAGATGATGTACAATAGTTAACACTTGAATATATATATATTTACAGACTTCAAGTAAATTAGTTTGCATTCTACCACTATTACACTCAAGAGTGGGTTGGTGACCCATTTTAATTCTCATCAATTTTATTATTTTCTCGTTTTAGCTAGTTCATGTTTATATTATAATATTTTTCTCTTTTCACACCCACTTCTCCTTTTTAGAAATTTTTTTTGAACTCATTTGTGGCTATTTTATTAATTTATAAAAAAAATACTTGTAACTTTCGAAACACAAAAAAATAAAGAATATAAAAGAAAAAAAAACATTGACATCTTGAAAATTATTTTTTCTTTCTCATTTGAATCTGTTCCATCCCATTTTAATTGGAACATTACATATATTAAAATAGCAAGGAGAAAAAAAATGTATAGAAAGAATAAAGACCATAAAGGTATTCTTGTGAGTTATATTTTCTCTTTCTTCATATCCATAAAATTGATGAGTTGTTACTTTACTTTAATTCAAATTTTCTACTGCTTTCAATTGTTTTTTTTTTTTATAAAGGTAAGTATTTTATAACAAAAAAAAGAAGAAGAAAGGCCTAAGCCCTATAATTAACCTTCATATTCTTCATGAGTCCCGGATCATACACAATTCTCTCACCATATCTTTCAACTATAGACTTCCCATTTAGCCAACCATAATCATAGGGCTTAGCTAAATCAATTTTCATAGCTACTCTAGAAGGGGAATTATTCTTATGATAGTGAATCAAAATTTCCTGAGCTAACAACACATTGTCCCCAATACTCCTCCCAAGAGCAAATCCAGACTGATTTGCACTAATACATGAATTCAAAATTCAAAATTGGCTTAAGTCGATTAGCAATTATCTTTGCTATACACTTGTAGAGAACATTACATACTAAGATAGGCCTGTATTATGTCATTTTTGTAGGATTTTCAACTTTGGGGATAAGAGAAATATAAGTACTATTGAGCTCGGATAGCAACATACCCGAGTTAAATAAATCCAGGATAGCATCTACCACCTTCTCACCTATAATGGTTCATGCAGTTTTGAAAAACACTACATTAAGACCATCTGGACCAGGGACCTTGTCATCCTTCATAGCAAAAAAGATGGCTTTAATTTCTTCCCTTGTAACCTCCCTATCCATATCATTGCTCTGTTCACTTGAAATGGGGTTAGAGATATAATCCTCAAGTTTTCAAACTCAACATTAAGTTTCAAAACAAACAATCTCTTATAAAACCCCACAATTTCCTTATTGACCTCACTTTGATTAGTTAATACAACACTCTCCTCATTAGTAATAGAATTGATTCTATTAAAGGCCTTTCTTTGAGAAGCAATCCCATGAAAGTACATGGTGTTTTGATCTCCCAAGCTCAACCATTGAATTCAATACTGCCGTAAAAGACTCTTTTCAGTATGAGTAACACTATAAAAATTACTGAGACAAGTCCTTTCCATCATTTTCAAGTTCTGATTACTAGTATCTTGATTCTTTTCCTATACAAATAGAATCAATATTCTAAAATAATTTGAATCGGTAAGTTTTTTAGTATCTTTTTTCAGTGGTTTAGAATATAGCCAATAGTATGCGATTGTTTAGAAATTTTCATTTCATGGGCGTCGATATAATTTTTTTATTAGAAGCTAAGCGACATATTGATTGAATACGGGAAGAGAAGACTACTGGACTAAGGAGAAAAGACTTCTTAATCTCTCCGCTTCTTCAACATATTTTTATGAGTGACTCCATTGTCATCAAGAAATAATATTTTCTCATCACCATCCAACACATTAGTCAAAACAATTTATCTATCAAGATTGTACTTGTCCATTGCATTTCTTAGCAAAGTCACATACAGGCCCTATACATATCCCACGTGTGGAACAATATCATACCTACATTGGGTAGGTTGTGATTTAAGAACAATTTAATAGACAACGATGCACATGATTTGGTTGAAATTGATTCATGAGAAGCACTATATTTTGTATCCCACTCATTTGCTTTCAAGGCAAATCACTTAAAAAGTACTAAATAGTGTTCATACCTCACTTAGGATCAGTTTGTGACACGTTTTGTTATTAGCTGAAACTATTCAGATATTTTTGTTGTAGGGTGTTTTAGTTGAAATCAGAATCATATTTGATATTTTAAATTTAGTTTAAAATATTTTAAGTACAGTGTTGAAGCCAACAATGCAAAAATATTAAAAATATATTAAATTGGTGTTTTTATTTTTATTTTGAAACGTTTCAACTATTTATTTTACTCTGCAGAATAAAACATACCGCGCCAAATATACTTCAGTTGAAAAAGTAGGCTTCCGGAAAAAAAGAAAGTGCATACCAAACTTGCCCTTAAAATGATGTTTGAAGGACTTCTAAAGTTGAATTCAGTTGTGCTTTTTAACCCTCCCCAGTGCATTGAACAAAAAGCCCATTTCAATTTCCAGCCTTCATAGTGCTCCACAATCCCATTATATTATTGAGGGTAGTTTAGACATTTTTAGAGGTGAATGGACATATTGATGAAATTGAATAGTATAGAAGATGAAATTAACACAATAGGGATTAATTGATTAAATTAAATAGTATAGGGGGGTTTACAGAAATTAACCCTATAATTATTCATAACTATATTGAATGAAAAAGAAAGTACTTTTTATTAAAATTATTTAATGAATACATTGTATAAAAACAAAATATTCAGGCAAGAAAGTTTAAACAATAAAAGGTATAGTTGTAATTACAAGTTAATAATTTTTTCATTATAAATTAATACTACTAATTACATCAACTTAAAAAATAATTAATCTTATTATAAGGAGATTTTTTTTAATAATAATGATGAAGTAATATTTTATGTTGAATGTGTCTTTAACTGCACTAAATCACTTATTAATCCGAATCCCTTTTCTTTTTTTTTTTTGAAATTTTGTTGCACTTTACCTATATATATATATATATAATTATATTTACCTATACATTTACCATTTTACTCCCTAAAGTGGTTATTATTTTTGAGTAAAAAATTAACTAACAATTAATAGTTATTATTTTTAAGCAAAAAATTAACTAGCAATTAATGGTTATTATTTTTTAGCAAAAAATTAACTAACAATTAATGGTAGGTAAGGTAGTTGCTAATAACTTGCAATGTTTCCTGAAATGGGCATATGAAGCGTGGGATTGGGGAAAGGAACTGGCACATGCTATTGCTCTCTGTGTCACCTCGCGTGTGTATCATAAGGTTTTGCAAATTAGTCGAGCCGAGCTGCTTTGCAATGTTTAAATTCAATTTATTTATTAAATAAATTTAAAATTTGTACTTAGGTTCAATTCATTTAATAAATGAATAAATTCGAGCCAAGGCTAGTTGCAACAAATATTATTTTTGTCGATAATCATCTAAATTGAATTATTGCATGTTTGTTTTAAATATATTTTTATTTTTTGAATATTATGTTCTTTGGATATTATTTATTTCATTTTCTTCTTATGTATAAATTTTTTCACTGACGCATTTTTTGAAGTAATTTGAATGAAATGATTGCATAAGTTATATAATTATCCCCAATTCTCTTTGTAATTTTTTCAAATCTGACACATTTGTTTGAGAATAATGAAATAATTTTATAATTTTACTTAGATGAACTTGTTCACGAGTTAAATTCAACAATATTTAAATTTGATTCATTTATTAAACGAATCAAAAAAATAAAAATACAAACCGATCTATTAACTAATCGAGTTCAAACCTATTAACAAATTGGTTGATTCATTTGTAGCCTTATGTGTATGTGCGGAAGAGAGAACAGAGATATTGGTGGGGATCAAAGTGTGGAAGAAAATTGAAAAAGAAAGCGCACAACTTTGAATCAAAACCAAATATACTCACTCTAGTTAGCCCCCACCATTGCACTCACCCATCCTTATCATCAACAACATAACACACACACTCTCTCTCACACACACACACCCCAAACACCAACAGTCACATCCTCACCATTCCCACAAACAACAAAATTCCTTCCCTCTTGTCATTACCCCTTATAAAACCCATCACATTAGACTAAATTTTTGGATATTTTTTTTGTTTTTATGAGTTGGGTCTAATTAATGAGTGAAATTAGATGAAGGGTGGTGGTTGTTTTTGTTGAGTAAGTAGGATTTGTTTGGTTGCTTCTGGTTTTTGTATGATGGGTAATTGCTGGTGTTCAAGGAAATCTTCTGTATACAGAGTCTCCTCCAATACAAAGTCAGGTGGGTTTTCTATTTTTCCAATAAATATTTGCTTTTATGCTTTAATTAACTTTCTGTTGATGGTTTTATTTATTTATTTAACTTTTCGATGCCAGAGATAGATTTTTGTTCTTTCCAGTTGAAAATGGTTAAAAAAGATTTGAACTTTGCATGAAGTTATCATATTCTTCTTTTTCCATGTTTTTCATTTTTCCCTTTTTCTTGTTCACTGTGTTCTGTGTTTCTTGTTTGAGTTTTATTTTTCCTTTCTTAACAAAGTTGATTGGGTTTTTCTCATAAATTTTGGAAAAAAGGTGTGTTCTTGAAAAGTGTTTATTATTACTGGAAGTAACAGAAAGTTGGATATTCTTTTGATGATTTTTTTATTTTCTTCTTTATATATATATATATATCTCCAAAGTAGGCCAACATAATTCAGTTTCAAATTTTCTAATTAGAAATAAGAAAATCAGTACAAAAATATGTTTGATTGACCATTTCTGAATATATGGGAGTTTTTCTGAATTCTGGAGAACTGTATGTGGAAAACTGCGTAAGGCTCACACAGATTTTGGGTTTCTTGGTTGTGTTTTATGCCATTTCTTCACAAGGTGTATTCTTGAAAACTATTTTTGTTATTGGAAGGAAGAAGGAACAAAAGTTGAATCTTCTGTATAAAGTTTTTTAATTTTCTTCTTTTGATATATATTTTTTTTAGATATCTTATAGGGTTTGAATTTGAAACAGGAGTGACTTGGACAAGCTTACTATCCCAACCTTTTTCTTTATGCCCACTTTTGAAGAAACTTTACTTTTTTCCCCTCATGTGGTACTCTGACTTATGTGAATCATATCTTAGTTGTTTGTTCTATTATTATTAATAGTTGGTTTGAAAAATTTAACACTGCCTCAAATTAGTTATTATAACGGTATGATACAAGGTTTTTTTTATTTTATTTAAGAAAAAAAGAAGAAAACTATTTTCCTTTATCTTTGTCCTTGTTATTTTCCTTTATCTTGTCCTTGTTATTTTCCTCTTGTATTTCGCAATTATATATATATATATATATATATATATATGTAAATGTATATACTTAAATTGGCTCATTAGAGCGTTGACCTTGTGCTTCTTAATATTGTTTCAAGCTCAAGCAATGACCTCCAGAGTATTTTTGAAACGTAGTGTAGAGATTAATTAATAAGCTTCTAACTAAGCAAGCTCATAATACCAAAAGAAAAACCAAGTTGACATTTATTTTGGACTTGCTTTTGAATTTCTATTCTTACCAATCAAAACATAGATAATTTGGCAAAATGTAATTTGCCCTTAACGGTATCTAATGAACAACAGTTTGGATTCATGTTGATGAAATTGATCAAAGTGGAAAATACTAATTAAGTGTTGGTTTAAACTTTTTTGCTGGTGCTCTAGTCAGTAGTGAATAATAAACAAAATTATGAATTCTAATCCGATTGGTACTAATCAATAATCGTAGCTCTTAACATGCTCTCATATGTTTCTTTTCAGAGTCCCCAAAAGAACAATGCCCATCAGTGAGAGTTAGGAATGATGATAGTAAGTTACCATCGAATCCTGAAGAAGTAGAGCACCTGCGTCGTAGTTCAGCTACAAATCACTTGATAGTGTTCTCATTCAATGAATTAAAGATAATTACCGGAAATTTTAGGCAAGATCGGCTGTTGGGTGGTGGAGGATTTGGAAGTGTTTACAAAGGGTTCGTCGATGAGGATTTGAAGGAGGGGCTTCAGCTCATTCCTGTCGCTGTTAAGGTTCACGATGGCGATAACAGTTATCAAGGCCATAGAGAATGGCTGGTATACTCTTATAGTTTAGTCCATATTAAAATGCTTTTGTTGATGTATTTTACATGTGTAGAAGCTATTGAAGTGCTTCCTCCTTCGGTTTTACTAAAGAATTTGTGCATTTTTAGGCTGAAGTGATATTTTTGGGTCAACTTTCTCATCCGAATTTGGTGAAATTGATTGGATACTGTTGTGAAGATGAACACCGTGTACTGATATACGAGTACATGGCTCGGGGGAGTGTGGAAAACAATCTTTTTTCAAGTAAGTTATTACGTTCAATTTCGTTAAGTTTATAACGCAAACTTTTTTGCAATTTTCATGGTGAAATTTAGATGATGTGGAAATGCTGAAGCTGATAACTAAGGCATGACCTACAATAGAGAAAGTAAATGAGTTTGTCCCTACTAAAAAGAATCAGTCACTTTAGTATTCCTAGCAAGTAAGAAGAGAGGTGAGTTAAGATGAAAGAAAAGTTTTCGGTTAAATTGCACATGAGTGATGGGACCATGGAAAATATTGTGACTGAGAGTAAATAATGCATGATCATAGTAGGTGAAGTGTTCATTATACTGCATTATTATGTGAAATGCAATCAGAACCATTTGTGTACCACATAGATATACAATGCCAATGCATTTTTGGATGCATCAAAGAATGTGCTGAGCCAAAACTTGGGCACATTAATTAACTTGGCCAAATTTGTGCTACACCCCCATGTGACTCCACAATGAGCATGGGTGTAGAGGCAAAAGGGTTGCAATCTGGATGTTGCATCCAATATGTGATTTTCCCACTTTACCCTTTTTATATGCTTGTCAATTACCAACTCAACCAACAAATTGGATGTGTCGCTACAGCCTACACTTTATGACTAAAATACCCTTCTAATAGTCAAGATGGCCTACAAATTCTAACTACTGGACATCCCTCCTCACCTCATTCATACCCACACCATTTCTATTACCAGTGCACTCATTACACACTCAAAAGTATATTTCTCTTTACAATCCAGGACTTCTCGAGACAAAAATACATTAGTATCAAGTGGGAAAACAATGAGAGAGTGTTGGTTGTTTTATTTCATATTAGTCAAATTGGTTTCATGGCTCCTACTATTTACAACTTTAACACCTCCTATCGAGTGCTCTAAGTCTTCTTTGTAGTTTAGGTTTGGCTCAAACTTGGGCACATTAAGCAACACATATAGATTACTATAACTAAAATTCAATTTGATCCTCTTAAATTTGTTAGATTTATGATAGAAATATTAATTATCCACCACCTGACGAGGTTGATTCCTCTAGGTATTATTGATGTAAGAAATTTTAAGGCAACAAATATTAATTGTTAGAGGTTTAACAATAAAAGGCCGTAATCGAATGTACGTTACAATCTCTCCCTCACACATCTGGCCTTGGGTCGGAGCAGAGACAATTCGTTTCTCCCGGAATCTGGGCCAGTACTTGTTGGTAACCTGGGCTCTGATACCAGTGTTGGGTGGTCTTGGGCCTCTCTCACCCCAAAAGCTAGCTCAAAGGGTGAGGTTTTCCCTCACATTTATATACTGACCACCAGCCACTTCCACAACCGATGTGGGACAACTCCAACAATAAAATACCCCAAAAGCTAGCTCAAAGAGTGTAACTTTCCCTCACACTTATATACTGACCACCAGCCCCTTCCACAACCGATGTGAGACAACGCTAACAATAAAATATTTAAGTTAACAACCAACTACTTTAAAAGTTTAAGCTGTTAAAGAGGGTGTAACTTAAATATTTTATATCCTTCAATACGCCCCCTCACGTGTGGCCTTCAAGTCCAACACGTGAAACAACAATTTCAACAAAGGGTGGCAGTGAAGTTTAAACACGAGACCTTTGGCTCTGATACCATGTTAACTACCAACTACTCTAAAAGCTTAAGCTGTTAGATAGGGTGTAACTTAAATATTTTATATCCTTCAACATTTACAAGGGATGCTGGTAGGTAAAGACTGAAGAAAGACCTACCATTTGACAGAATTTTGAACAAAGTGGTTGCTTCAGTTTGAACGCGTCCTCACATTAGGTTCAAAGCTTTTATCATTGTACCAAGCCATTTAGGATTCACAGATGAAGCCATCTGTCCAATTTGAGATATGAGAATAATTAATAGTGTTCGGCTTAAATAACTTCTTCAATGGCTCATCAGAAGACTTATCTCGGATGACTTGTTTTAAGAAATGAATTTCATGGTGTAAAGTAGGGTGGTGACTTCTCTTTTTCTTTGTTTGTTCTCTTTTTGGTTCTCAAGTATATTGGTTGCACTAACATTTCTATATCTTCTCCATTACTGCAGGAGTTTTGCTTCCTCTTCCATGGTCCATTAGAATGAAAATTGCATTTGGTGCTGCTACAGGACTTGCTTTTCTCCATGAAGCCGAGAAACCTGTCATTTATCGTGACTTTAAAACATCAAATATTCTATTAGACCTGGTAAGTTGTCTAATTATCTGCATCTGATTTTCGACTTCCAGAAAGTTGAGTTTTTTTGTTTGGTGTTGAAGATGAAATGACAGAATGTGGGTATCTAATGCTGTTGATGAGGCTAGTGTGATCGTGATGACGGTCATGGGAACATTTTCAACTCTTGAACTAATGCATAAAAGAGAATGAATGTCATTGAGCCATCCCAATTTTGTTAAAGAAAAGAGAGCTCAATTTTTATGGTCTTGTTTATAATAGAACATGAATACAACAGCCCAAATTAGTTGGACAAGGCTTTGATTTTTGTTGTTTTTGTATGCTTACTATGGAGTACAAGTTTCTTCTGCTACAAATACAATGTGCTAGCTCCGCTGAACTAAATTTCCCATGTCCACTTCTTTTTAACACCAGATGTTGTCTCGATTTGGACTTGATTTAAACACAACACTCCCATACATAGAACACAAGCGTCGAGTAATCATTAAAATATAGGGACTAGATTTTATTTATTTTTTATTTTTGTCTTTGGGAAATAGAGGGTTCCATGTTTCGTAAAATTATAAACTATCTTTCACCAGCTTTCATTTAAAACTGTTGTTTGTGTTGAATATTACATGACAGGACTATAATGCGAAGCTGTCTGATTTTGGCCTTGCAAAAGATGGACCAGAAGGGGATAAATCTCATGTATCGACTCGCATAATGGGAACGTATGGCTATGCAGCGCCAGAGTATATCCTGACAGGTACGTTGACATCCCTGTTGCATCTCTCCTTAAGGCAATCTTCTGCACCAAAGGAGCATCTGGAAAAGTGAAAATCATTTTACTTTTTGTTCCTCGTTAATGGCTGAAGCTTGTTAACTTGTTCTATATAGCATTGAAATGAATTCAATATTTCTCTTTTGCTTTGAGTAAGAACATCTCGCGATTTCAATGAACTGATGCCTATTCAAAGTTCAAATTTTCACTGATAAGCTCATTTTCTTCTTTTTCCCCTCTTTTTCTTAGTATCATGACCATTTTGTTGGATCATTTTCATGTAAGCACCATCTTTACTCTCTTATGTCATATGTCCTTAAACTGTTCTTCCAAGTAGTCCATTACCGTTAACGGAGTGTTGTAGCTCAGTGGTATCCCCTCTACCTCGCAAAGTGAGAGGCGAGCATCCTGAGTCCTCTTAGCGACAAAGTGATGTTAATTTGAGTTTCTTGCCAAGGGATATTGAAATATATAAATACTCAAGTTACAACCTCTTTAATAGCTTTTAGAGTAGATTGGTAGTTAACCTCGCCGCCACAATTATAAAAAAAAAATTTGCTACACATGTCGGACCAGAAAGAATGTCACACGGGAGGCGGCGTCACCCTCTCTAATAACTTAAATCTTTAGAGTTGATGAGTAGTTAACAAGGCAAAAACATAATCAACCGATAACGGTTACTTAATAACCATAGGACGTCACCAAACTTTTTTCATACTTTGAACTGCCACTAAAGCCAACTCTCTGCTGTGCAGGCCATTTAACTCCTAGAAGTGATGTCTACAGCTACGGAGTTGTTCTTCTAGAACTCCTCACGGGACGAAAATCGCTAGACAAATCGCGACCAGCCCGGGAGCAAAACCTCACAGACTGGGCTCTCCCTTTGCTCAAAGAGAAGAAGAAATTGCTCAACATTGTAGATCCAAGACTAGAAGGAGATTATCCAGTTAAAGGAGCTCACAAGGCAGCCATGCTCGCTTACCATTGCCTGAACCGCAACCCCAAAGCGAGGCCTCTAATGAGAGACATTGTAGACTCCTTGGAGCCACTTCAAGTTGCTGATGAATTATCAACTGAGAAATCTACTTTCACTCTGATTTGTGAAAGCCCAGATGGGAAGTTTCAAAGGAAAGAAGATTCACACTGTAACTGACATGCGCGCTACACCGGACTTGTACTCCAGCTTCTTCTCCATCTTTGACAGTATTTTTGCATTATGTATTACTTTTCTTCTGTGTATTTGAGAAGAAATATGTCTTTTTTTTTATTATTATTTGTTTTGGTTGAGGGGTTGGAAAGTATGGTTTACAGTTAGCTCCATACAGTACTACTTTGAACAGAAATATATTTGAAAAAATTAGCTTCCCCCATGGTTTGTCTAGTCCTCGTTCTGGTTTTGATAGGGTTCGTAACACTTTTGAAGGTGTAAATACAGTTATACAATATCAATACTCGTTCAATACTCATTTTTAAGATTGATATTGTCGAGATCCATAATGTTTCATAATAAACTCATCACTACTAGAAGTGATGCTAGTTGAAGTTGCTTTCAGACAATTTGAACAATCTGAATTCATGAAATTCCATTATTAATGGGATCTTTTTTGGAGAACACAATATAGTTTTCTCAGAAATCACCACAATTTCATTTCAGAATCCCAGCACCACTCCACTCCCAGTCCTCTGGATTCAAACTCAAGGCTTTAAATAGTTTCAACAATGCCATGGTCATTATATATTTATGTACAAAAATAAATTTATGTGACATTAGTCATGTATATTTTAGTTCAAAAAATCAAATTCTTGCACGGTCAACTTTAAATCAAGGCCGACCTGACCATACGCGAACTATCAACTAGGCGGTCGCCTAGGGTCACCACTCGAGGGGTCCTTAATTTCTCTTATTTTTTTTTTTGTATTTTTATTTTAAAAGAAATTAGTATTTTTTATAGTATTTAAAAAAAAGTAATTAATTTTTTAGTCCAATTCAAAACAAAGCCTAATATAATTACACAATTTAGGGCCTCAAATTTTTTTTTGAACTAATTTGCTTAACAGCCTATATTTTTAAAATATATATATTTCACTTACTATTACCATAGGCCCCGTTTGGATACGGAAAAACAGTTTTTGTTTTTTTACTATTCACCAAGTTCAAAAAAAAAAACACGTTTGGCAAACGCGTTTACTGTTCACTTTTTTTTTCCCAAGAAAACTGTTTTCTGTGAATAGTGTGTAAAAGTGGTAAAAACACCAAATACAACTTTTAATTTTTTTTTGAGTTTTTTCACTGTTTAGGTGGTAAAAACAGTGAAAACACCAAATTCATAAAATACAATTTTCACCAAATAAAAGTGGTGAAAACACCTTCATCCAAACGTTTTTTTGTTTTTAGTTTTTCGCTGAAAAAAACAAAGACAAATACAAAAATAGTTTTTATATTTAAAGATAGAAAACAAATACAAAAAACAGGCTTTCCAAACGCACCATATTAAAAAAAAATCTCAATTTTCCAACCCAATTAATGAAACTAAAATATAATCTAAATCAAACCATTATTTTGATCATAGCTAAAAAGTTCTTATCGCACTCACACAACGTTTGACGACTATATCTAGGATTCTCGTGACTGCCGCACTCGCACAACGATAATAATTTTTCACGCGATTATACTTGAGGCCCACACTCACACACAACAACTTTTCATAACAACACTAAGATGAAGGTTGTTTTTCAAAAAAAATTAATACTAATATATTTAATGTAAGTTTTTTAATATATATATATATATATATATTTTACAATTACAACTTTTTAAGTTCGTGAACCCTTACATATAAATGATCTCACATTTGATCTCGCCTAGAACCTTTACTTATTTTCAGAATTCGGCTCTACTTTAAATCTCTTATTTTTTCCGCTGCCAAACTTTGGAGGGATGATTTATCTCTTTTCATATTTTTCTTCTTCCTCCCCCTTTCTTCCCTTTTATTCATAAACCCTCAAAAAGTTCATTTTGCTTTTACAACAATTTCATTTATTTTTTATATTTTTTAAAATTCTAATTTCTATGAATTTTTTCTCTTTTAAGGTTTCATATCTTTATATCTAAGGAACCCTCATTTTTTTCCCAACAAAATTTTATTTTTATATTGATTTCCTTTCTTATCACGGTTTTCCTTTCTATTTTATGATGCTCGAGCAATATACAATTTATTTATTATTTGCAGTGTTTTTGCAGTATTAATACATTTAAATTTATCGTGTTCATATCATATATATTTTCGTATGTGCGTTATTTCTAAATAGAAATGCCTCCTAACTAAATTCGTTATACAAAAAGATTATAGGAAAAGATTTTTGGGGTCTTTGGACTATAGTAATATATATATATATATACATACACATATATGACATTAATCATTCTATGGTTTGCGGCAAAAACAAATTAAAAATAAAATAGATGTGATATTATGGAATGATAAATGCCAACCATTTGTGGTTGTGGTGGGCTCAATAAAGGTCAAAGTATGTTAAATTTGTATGAATCACATAATTTAATCAGCATTCATTAATATGAGATACCACAAAAATAGTTGTGTGGTGATTTGTCTTTGATGAAATGTTTTTTAGTTTTTCCATCATAAACAAGGACCAAGTGCACAATATATATTACTGTGGAGTGTGGAGTTCAGAGAAACTGTCTCCACAAATGTCTCGTATTCGAATGAGTTAATTTCAGTAAATCAAGTGATTTTAAAAAAAATTATTTTATTCTCTTCTTATATAGAATTTTTTTTTTCACTTATCAAATTATATCAGCTTGGCCCATTCTCTATAATTTTGGACCAAAATACCATGAAATTTAATAAAAAAATTATTTAAAATTCGAAAAAACATGTAAAATTCGAAAAAAACATATAAAATTAGAAATATATATAAAATTAGAAATGTATATATATAATTAATAAATATATATATATAATTCGTAAACATATATATAAAATTCTTTAAAAATATATAAAATTCGAAACAAATATATAAAATTCCAAATTTATATATTCTTACTTGTATTTTCTTGTAACCTTAATATATTATCTTGTTTTTACATCTTCTTACTTGTTTTTTCAAATTTTATATGTTTTTTTTTAATTTTATATATTATTTTATGAATTTTATATATTTTTTTGAATTTTATATTTTTTTGAATTATATATATATTTTTAAAATTTTATATTTTTATATATTTTTTGAATTTTATATATTTTTTCGAATTATATATATATTTTTCAAATTTTATATGTTTTTTTCGAATTTTATATTTTTTTTCAATTTTTATATTTTTTTTCGAACTTTATATTTTTTTCAAATTTTATATATTTTTTAGGAATTATATATATTTTTTTACAAATTTTATATATTTTTTTCAAATTTATATTTGTTTTTGAATTTTAAATAATTTTTTATTAAATCTTAAGGGTATTTTGGTCCAAAATTATAAGGAATAGGGCAAACTGATAAGTGTATGGGGGTTTTCTGTATAGAAGATGGACAAAATAATCTTTTTTAAAAGCACAAGAGATTTACTGAAATTAACTTTATTCAAATTTATACTTTCATGTGATTTAATATTTCACCTCTTTCTTTCTCTCTTTATATATATATATACTAGTAAAAAGCACATGTTATACGTGTAATAATAATAATAGAGTTGTGATAAGTGGATGAATTATTTAATTATAATTTTAATTGGACTATAAAATAAAAAATAATTCAAAATCATATTATCCTATTATAATTAGATGTTTAATTTATATATTTAATATAATTCAATACAATTTTTAAATTAAATTTTAGGGATAGAGTTTTTAAGAATTGGGTTAAAATTTAATTTATAAATTCACATCTAAAATTTTAGAGTTTAAACATAACGATAATTAAAATTAAATTATAGTTGTAGTGTTATTTAATAATTTGGTGTTATAACTTGTAATGATATTTAATACTTTCTCTGTCCCAAATTATAAGTTCTTTTTCGAGAATCCAATTTTTTAAGATGATGTTTGTAGTTTAAATATTTTATAACTTGAATACTTGAAGGATAAATTGACCAAATAAAGTAAGACTTTTTAATTGAAATACTTATTTTGGAATGAATAGACTAGTAAATGTAGACGCTTAAATTATGACGTAGTTTGTATTTTATTAAGATTAACTACCTAATCGGATAAATATTTATGAATTTAAATTTAATTAATCCAAAAAAAAATTCTACTTGAATTTGAAGTTAGGATAATAATTTAATTTACATCTAAAATTTTAAATATAAATACTAAAATTTTCACCAAATTCTTTTAATTTTTTACAATTTGATGAGACAAAAGTTATGTCATTGCTCAAAGTTCCGAATCCAATGTGATAAAAGTAATATCATGCTCAAATTCACAAATGATGGGTTGTCTAAATTTAGATTGGATGTGACATTAAGTATAATTAATTGAGTACAATACATCTACATTTAAGATTTGTCATTCAGTTACTAATTTATTACAATCTATATTTTTAATATTTGATATATGATCCCAATAGCCCTTTTTTTATTATTTTAGACTTGGATTTGTTAGTAATTATTTTATAAGAGAATAAATATTTTTCAATTGAGAATATGTAAATTTAGTGAAAATAAAGGATTAAGTGCAATTAAATCTCCTATTCTTTCTTCTCTCTCAACTAACCCCCTGAACTAAGCATTGTTCCCCTAAACTATTTAAGTGTTGCATTTAACCACGTTACGTCATAACACCATTAGTTAAAATTAGGATAATTTGTACTCAAATCTCCTGAAGTTATGGTCAATTGCACTCGCCCCCTGAGATTTCATTTTTCTTGCAATAACACCCCCTGAAAGGGTGAAGAGTTCATGAAATGACTCTTGTACCCTTGTTTTAATGTAAAAGATATGTTGGCTAAATTAATAGACCAAACAACCCTCGTGTCTTAAGCTCAATTTGAAAAACTTTTCAAGTACTTTGGATACAATGATTTTTGAAATATTATCACATTTTTTAAAATTGTTTTTCTTAAATTGTCATTTTTGTAATATAGGCCCCAAAATTTATCGTTTTTTAATTTTTCCCTAAAAATAATATTGTGACCTTTTACATTAAATAATAATAATACATTTTATTTATGACAATATTTTTTTATTTTTTATTTTAGAAGGTGATACATGGATAAAATTAATTTAATATTTATTATTATTCTTTCTTTATAATTTATTATAATTAATTTAAGCCCTTACACTGTAAAATAATAACAAACTTTACTTTTGTAATTTTTTATATTTTTATAAAAATATGACAAATGGTTATTATTTTTATTTTTTTGTAAAGTTAATTTAAGCCCTTACACTTTAAATAATGACAATTTTTACTTATTATAATTTTTTATATTATAAAATGTGATAATGAGTTGAAATATTAGAGAGTCTTTGTGTTTTTATTAGTAGTATATAGATAGATAGATGATTATATACAATTTTTTTATTTTAAGTTATATTATTTTTCCTTGCCAAAATATATTTGTCTTATATCTTTACTTCATATCTTATGAAATATCCATTAGAATTATATTTAAATTAATGTATATTAATTAAATAATATTTTTTTAAAAATATATGAAAATATGTATAACCCATTGTCTTATATCTTTAGTACTCTATATCTTTTGAAATATTCATTAGAGTTGCACTTCAAGTAATGCATATTAATTAATTAATATTATTTTTTAAAAGTATTGAAATATTTTCAACTCATTTTCTTTTACTCTATATCGTTTTGACATACTCCATAGTGTTGCACTTCAACTAATACATATTAATTAATTAATTTTTATTTTGAAGAAAATGTTTGGAAATATTTTCAACAACTCACATTTTAGAATAGTTGTTATAGATATATATACATTATATGGTTTTCATCTTGGGGCATGGAGGTAATTTCACCACTTAAATATTTGTCTCATGAAATAAGAGAGACAACACAAGGGCATTCTGGTCATTTTTCTCATTCAGGGGGTGTCATTGCAAGAAAAATGAAATCTCAGAGGGCAAGTGTAATTGACTGAAATCTCAAGAGATCTGAGTACAAATTATCCTAATTTAACTACCGGTATTATAATGGAAGGAAGTAAATTGTAAAAGTTGTAATAGTTTAAGAAATTATGTGTAATAAATGTATTTCAAAGAATTAGTTGAGAAATAAAATACTCTACAAAATTTAATGCACTTAACCGAAAATAAATAACGACCACCGTCCACGGCAGCTTAATAAAGATGAGCAATCATGCACGCTCGTTACGTAAGTGATGAGGTCACTACAGTGATGTCACTTGCACATATCTCTCAAGAGATCTTGTCGTTTTCTCTTAATTAGTTTACTTTATCTTCCCAAATTTCAAGGTGGTCTAAAATGAACACCCAATAAAAATTAAAAAATTGAATTCATTGCGTGTGTCGATATTAAATATATTAAAAAGTATATAGTATATTTTTTATTTTGAGGCTCGAACTAATAATTGTGAATTTACTTTTATAATTCTATGAAGTCATTGGCTATTTCATAAGTATATAAAATAGTATACTAAAATTAGGAATAAAATTCTGGAATATATTATAAGTGTGTGAATTATTGGCAAGATAAAAACATTTCGTAAGTCTATAATATGGAATATTAAATTCAGGAATAGGAACTATAATGCGAAGTTTTATATTTATATTTATATTTTTACTTCAAAAAAAAGTTAAAAATAAATTGTGAAAAGGCCTCAAATGGAGAGTTTAAGTGCTAATAAATAAAGTAAAAAATACTTGGCCTATGTGCCTTGTTTGGTCACTGTTTTTAGGACCACACTTGACAGCAATATTTGAAAAATTACAAGACATGTTTCCCTAGGAATTAGGAAATATAAAATCTCTCTCTCTCTCTTCATTTTATGTTTTTCCACAGGGTTGGCTTTGAAGTTCGTAACCCTAGCTGTTAGTATTGAAGCTAGCTTCTAAGGTTTTTGAGTTTCATCCACTTATGTATGTATTAGTTCTTCCTTCCTGATTTACTGGTATTTTTTTTTCTTTTTATTAATTTTTCATTCAATTATTAAGCTTGTAAATGTGTCCATTTTCTTGATTTTTGGTTTTGGAACTCACAAAAATATTTTATTTATATACGATTAGAGAAAAGAAACTATATATATATATATATGTATATAATCGTGTGTTGTGTATAAGCAAGTTTAACGGTCAATTGACATAGACAGATCTGGATCTATCCGCAAGTAAGATTATTTATCGATCCATTTGAGAGCATTAATTAATTTAACGCTTAATTTAGTATATAGGAATCAAAAGAAATTTAGTTTAAAGTTTCAAATCATTGATGTAATTAGTTTTTCTTCTTCTTTTTTGTTGTTTTAATTTCTTATTTCGGGTTACAAATCTTGCATTGTTAAAGGCTTTGCTTTCATTGCAGTGTTTACATCTTCTTTTTTTTTTTTTTTGATTTTTAATAAGTAATGTTCTTTTAAGATATATAATGGTAAATCTTTGAATATTTTATACGAACCTGATTTTTTTTTTGCTTGTTATCACTTATTAATAATAGAGGAGACCCATGCTTTCTTATCATAATTAGTTGCTTTCACATTAAAATTTAGAGTGAATAAAAATATTTCTGTCTTAGTGTTACTGAATTAATAAATTTTAAAAATATACTAAAATATAGCAGTCATGGATTTTTTTTTTATGTCTACAATATTGAACTTTTTATCCATTGTCTTGATAATAGTTTTGCAGCTAATATTGACAAGTCTTATTTGAAAAATAAGCCTTCATATCAAAATAATTGTATTAATTGTTTTATGATGATTTTCTAATCCTCCCGTTTGTTCAATAGTTTTTGTCTCAACTAAAAGTAAAGGTGCCTCCTTTATACATTTGATTAACCAGTAACTTAGCTATGGTTCAATAATTTTTTTCACTACAAGATTTCTTAGTATTCAAGTGCCGGTAAAAATTCAAAAAACCGCCCGAAAAAAGTTAATCACGGGTTAAAAAAATGTGACGAAAAAAGTTTAAAAAACTTGTAGATGCGTTTGGAAAGCTTGTTTTTTATATTTTTTTTCTGTCTTCAAATATAAAAACTGTTTTTATATTTGTTTTTGTTTTTTTCAGCAAAAAATTAAAAACAAAAAAGCGTTTGGATGAAGGTGTTTTCACCACTTTTATTTGGTGAAAGTTGTATTTTATGGATTTGATGTTTTCACTGTTTTTACCACCTAAATAGTGAAAAAACTCAAAAAATAACTAAAAGTTGTATTTGGTGTTTTCACCACTTTTACACACTATTCACATAAAACAGTTTTCTTGGAAAAAAAAAAGTGAACAATAAACGCGTTTGCCAAACGTGTTTTTTTTTTTATCTGATAAACAGTAAAAAAACAAAAACAGAAAACAGGATATCCAAACGGACCGTAATGTTTTTGCTCTTTTTTTTTCCCCTTAATTATTAAAGGTCCTAATTAAAGATTTAGGACCTTTTTATTTCATTACTTGTACCTTATGTTTTGCCTCCAAATGTTCCACCATTTAATTGCATTTTCTTACTTATTAATTTACACCATAGTCATTATTACCATTTGACCCATCTCTCTCTCTCTACACCTATATAATTAGCTGATGAGCATGTTCTATGCTTTATTTCAAATAGAAATTCATGAATCTTAGATTTATCTTCTATAACTTTCTTCCTAGAGAGCATGTGATGAAAATTGTGGAAAATTTCCCACTGTTCTCTCTCTCTCTCACATATACACACACACACAAATGCATGCATGCATGTCTAATTAATTGATAACTTATGTGTGCATTTTTATGCATTATGGAAGAGTAACTAACTAGTGGTCATGCATGGAAATCTTCTAATAGGGAAGGTGAGGAGGGATTTGTTGAAGGTCAAGATATGAACGAAGGAAGCAATAGTAGATTGGTGCTACCTGAGGATGGCTATGAATGGAAAAAATATGGCCAGAAGTTCATTAAAAATATCGGAAAAGTCAGGTACAAAATGCTCATTGGATGGCATTATATTGTCTCAGACATCATATATAATCTCTCTCTCTATATATATATATACCATTGCAAGCTTACCATAGCTAGGACCATAGATATTGTGAAGCAAAACAACTAACTTGATCAATAGGGTTGTGGGATTGGTTGTACAAGGGTTGGAATTTCTAATTATTTTACTACTAAATAAGATCCAGCGGTACCTGACCCTCTCTATCAAATGAGAGGTCAAGGGTTCAAGTTAAGTATTATTTTTTAAAAAATAACCTTTTGAGGATGCATTAATATATTTTCAATATGAATTTTGCATTTTTGTAGGAGCTATTTTAAGTGTCGCAAGAGCCAATGTAAAGCGAAGAAACGAGCCGAGTGGTCGATCTCAGAGCCTAACAATCTAAAAGTTGTGTACGATGGTGTGCACTCCCATGCTGCATTGACACAGTTGAATTTCTCACAAGGGACTTCTAGTACTATTTCAAGAGCAAATTCTTATGACTTGTTAACACAAGTTTTGGAGGATCAATCAATTGCCGTTAGTCCTGATGGTATGATTTCTTTCTCGAAGAAAAGATTGAATATTCGAGTTCTCTTATGTCATGTTTGGTATAAAGGAATGGAATATATTGCTAATTCTATTCATTCTTTTGTTTGGTATGAAAATTTGAACAAGAATAACCATTTCCAAAGAATGAAACACTATTCCTTGGAATGAAAAATCATTCTATTACTAAATCTATGGAATGGTCATTCCAATCCTTAAATTATATTTTAAAAACATAAAATTACTAAAAAGCCTCTGACATTCCAAGTAAACAAGCCATTATCACCGTCATTGCCTTCCACCCCCCCTTCCTCCATCACCACCATCCTTATTGTCCGTCACTACTATTCTCGTTAGCTTCAAATATTTTTTGATAATAAAATTACAAAATAATATTATTTTATTAGAATAATATATTCATCATTAAAAGGGGTATATTTGAAATATTTTCGTTTAAGTTGATTCCATTCCTAGTGTACTAAATATTTACAACCAAACAATAGAAATGAGATTGAATATTTTATTCCATTCTCATTCTCATTCCATTCCCAATTTCATTCCATTCCATTCCATTCCACCGTACCAAACGTAGCCTAGGAGTAATATAGGGGATTTGTTCATGTTTGCTTAAACTTAAAAAATGTAATAAAATAAAAAATAAAAATTATAAGATCAACAAATTCTTAATTTCATCTACTCTACAAGACTACAACCATTTCTACCTTTGAACAAGTGGAAAATTCTTGTCCACAAAAAATAGTTTTTACAATTCTCTTTTATTCAAGAATATTACAAAATTTTAACTATAATCTATTTTGAGCTCACCCGATATTGTAAAGTAAATTATACTCTTATTTGAATAATAGTGTTATGAGAAACAAATTGTGATAAAAATCAACTCTCTCGCATTTGGAATTCGCTAAGTCTTATCGTCCGACTCCCGTTGAATTAAAAAATCTGAGAGGCCCAATGCTCTCCTTAGAATACTTGTAGTGTCCATTTTAGCTCGTCGAGTCATATCACTTAATTCTAATCCGTCACTTAATTCTAATCCGAATAGTGATTTCGGAGCCCTATATGCTAACCCAAACCCTAACATGTTCCACTCCTATAAATCTCCGGTCAAACTTTCCTCATTTCAAAGAAATATATTAAATTAATATATAGAAATATTAGTCGCCATAAAATTGATCGAAGAACAACTATTAACTACTTGTAATCATTTATGCAACTAGTTTAACTTCCGGAAAGACTTTTGCTAAATCGACATATTGTAATTTATTTTGTAAAGTTAAGTGGAGGTTCAAAGCTTGTAAAAATGTTATTTAAAAAATTTAATGAAAAAATCATACCGTAGAATAAAAGGCAAAATCTCATATGAAATGGTGCGTTATAGTTGGAAAGAGATTTGGGTAGTACAAAAGAGTATTCTAGCCACTCGATATCAGTATATAATCAATCACCTACCCTTAATTTGATGTCATGCTAGACACTCACACAGATGTGTTGAGGTCGGACCGGATCTTGATCTTAGGATGAATGAGTAAGGCAGAATGGTCCAATCACAACACGATGTGGGTTTGGGTTTGAATTTTGGCTAATTTAAGAAAAATAAGCTAATGAAAATTTTACTCTCATTCATACCATCTCCCTTTAATGATCACACTTTTTTTTTTAGTGATCACGAGCGGGTTCGCCTTATAAGAACATTTGTAGGATTGTTTATTATTGGTATGTTCTAGACGATAACCATGTTGAGTGAATTGTGAGGTTATGTAGGTTTAAGAAAATTAAAGTGGTTAAGCAAATGTATCGATAAGATTCATCAAACTCAAATCAAGATTATAGTATCGAAGAATACAAGAGAAATGAAGATGAAACAATTTTGGACAACGAAAATGCATATCGGAAGGTAAAACATATATTTTTCAAGGCCGAAACTTTTGGAAATATGTTAGAGGAATGAACGGGGTTCAAACAGAAGAAAAGTTGAAAAAAGTAGTTTTCATCATTTTTGCTACGCATATCTACACAGACAACAAGCAAAAAGTGGCTAGAAAGATTAAATCTACGCATAACTATGCACATGGCTGAAGGGGGTACACATGAGCCTACGCTCAAGCGTATGCCAAGCTACACTCAAGCGTAGGAAACCCTACGCATATGCGTAGGGTCATGCGTAGGTAGCAACAGGGATTTTGGTAACCTTGAGTCCCAATCCGATTCAACTTCTTTTGACTTATCTTCGACTCCAACATATCTTAGCACGTGTATAAAGGATATTTACACCAAGATTGACTAGATTCACTCATAATTACAAGATGATTACACAAGAGAGGAATCCTAGTCCAAAAAGGATACGAGTTTACTCAAAATAGGATTCCTTTCTCAATAAATAAGAAGAGTCTCTATAGAATTTGTGATGACTTTTGTGAGATCTCTGCAATACTTTCATAGATCAGATCCGTCTGCAGAGAGAGAAAAAAAGATATTGTTCGATCATCCTATATCAAGTTTTTCTCTAGTTTGTGAAGGTAATCCAATTGTGCTTCAACTTTTGAGATCTTTATGCACGATTGGATGATATAGTTACTGAAAAATCATCACATCACCCGTGTGCAACGTGGTTGCATCGATCCGTTGAGAAACGGAATCGTCAGAGTACGGAGATCGAAACAGATGACTTTGTGGTTTATTGATCCGTTGAGAAGTGGAGTCGTCATAGTACGGAGATTGGAGCAAGAGCTTCGTGGAGCGCGAGTGGATCAAGTCTTTCAGATGTCGAGTGGAGAACGACAAATCAAAGCGGTTCTAAGTCCTGTTTTCATAGAGTCTTTACAAATTCTTTGATTCATAGTGCATCGATACCTTAGTATTTTGGTGTTTTTTTCCTTGGAACGTTTTCAAGATTTTTCCAAGTAAAAATCTCTCTGTCGTCTCATGATTTATTTTCTGCACTTATATTCATTATTGCTTGATTAATCTGATTAGAGAATTAGGGTTTCATGACTGATTAAAAATCCGCAATATAATTTTAATTGATCATAAAATTGATAAAAAACCTATTCACCCCCTCTAGACTATTTTTCTTAGTCACCTAGGTAATTTCAGGCCTAGTTGGAAAAAACTTAGGATTTGGTGTTTCAAGAAGCATGAGGTCTCATGTTCGATTCCTACTAGGTGCAAACAATTCGTTAGGGACACGATTGTGGACATAGTATGAGCCTTACTCGATTTGTGGGGGGATCGTTTGCATGGATCTTGTGGATTAGTCGAGGTGCGCGTAAGCTGGTCCGAATATCACGGTTATAAAATAAATAAATAATAATAAATAAATAAATGATCACACTTTTGGTTCAAATTATAAGACACCTTCTGGTACAATTGGCAATTTTGTTAGTCTTGTCCCATGGAGTGCTTATAGTTATTGAGTTATACCCACCCATACATGGAATAATTGCACACCATTCTAATTACTGAGAATCAAAGTTTTAGAGAGAGAAAAAAGATAAAAATTATTCAAAATATAATGGAAAGGAAGGAGTGTAACTTGACACGTATGTGGGGAATTAAACTATAACTTGTCCTTGATTTCATATGAGTTAATTGTCATCCTTTATACCTCTTTTGGGTCCTCCCCCCACCTCATTGATATATATATTTTTTCTAAAGTTGTACAATCACATCATTTTGTCACCCTCATTATTGAGATAATTAAAATAAAACTAAAGTGTTCCTTTAGTTACTTGCACTTAACATTTTTTATTTTGTTAGCCCATATACGTACTGCTGGATTAGTGGTTGTGCTTCCCTTTGGTACTTCAAACTAATAGGTTATATTAAACAATTACATACACATCTTTAATTTGCTTTATATAACTTATTACTTCTAGTGGTTAGGCGTGAAATATGTGGAAATCCAAAAGCATATTGATTATCAATTTTGTGTATATATGGGACTATTCCATGCATGATTGCGGATACACAGTGGAGGGAGTTATAACTTATACATGTATGTCTGTGTGTATATATATACATATATAGTATAACTTCTTCTAGTAGGGAGGTGGGATTATGCATGGAATATGAAGATATGGGGAGAGGAGGCAATTATAGATTTGTTCTACCCGAGGATGGTCATGAATGGAAAAAATATGGCCAGAAGTTCCTAAAAAGTATACGAAGATACAGGTAGTAATTGTATATATATATATATATATATATATATATATATATGCGCGCACACGAGTGCCTTGTTTATTTTTATTTGAATTTTTTGGTAATATAGAATCAATCTGGAACTTGTATATGTCCATAAATTTTTGTGATTGTATATGCGCATGTAGAATTTTACAAAGAGCAGTAAGATTGCAAGAGTTATATAGCACTCTATGAGGGTTGTCGCATTTTGCGTCTATATATATACATACATATATACACTTGTTATAAAATCCGTAACTAAGGTTCCCTATTATGGTCATATTCATTGATTTAGATTTGTAAATTTGCAGGAGCTATTATAGGTGTAGAAAGAAGCAATGTAGAGCAAAGAAGAGAGCCGAGTGGTTGAAGTCAGAGCCCAGTAACGTTCGAATCGTATATGATGGGGTCCACTCTCATGCACCCTTAGCACAGTTGGCCTTTGAACACACAAGAGACTTCTAGTGCTACTTCAAGAGCAAGTTCATATGATTTGTTAACCCAAGTTTTGGGGAACCAAACTAAGGGCACATAATAATGATGCAGTGTGAAATCATTATTTTCCAACAACTTATAGAATTGTGTATATATAATATGGATTGTATTTGTCTATTTTCATTCTTTCGTATTAATTTCCTTTATTCACAATAATAGAAATAAAATCATTTACTGATGTATGGGCCAAAATAAATGCACTACAGAATTCAATATCGGAGGCCCAATACTTATGGAAGGCCCAAGGAACATCAAACCGTCACCCCTGGTTAAATTATAAGGAATATATTTTCTTGTACATACAAGTGCGAAGTTGCATGTTTGGACGATTAGATGTAACTAGTTTAGGGCTGACAATTTCGGGTTATGGGTTTATGTTCGTGTCGGGTCAAAATTGTGTCATGTTAAAAAGATTTGATTAATATACGTGTCAAATATTCTCAACCCTAATCTAACCCATATCGTGTCCGTATCGACCCATGTAATCCATTTAGCCTATTTATTATAATATTTTAAATTAAATTTGACATAATCCAACACGAAATAAACTATTTAACCTATTATCAATAAAATTAAATTGATTTTAACATGATCCAGTACTATTTTTTTGATATATTTCAATTCATGACCAATTAGAGAAGAAAAAAATATAAAAATAAAGATAAATATAAATATAATCATGTGAAACATGTCGTATTCGGGTTATCCGTGTCGTGTTCGGGTCGATCCTTTTTAGGCCTCAACCCTTTTATGCTCAATCCTAATCCTTTTAAATAACCCCGTGTTTGTGTCGTGTCCAATTTTACCGGGCCTAAACTAATTGTAACGTTACATCGTTGTAATTCTAAAAAAATAACATATATTTTTCACATTTTTAGTAATTTGCTTGGACAATTGCGATATGGAGAGAGTTTAAGAAATATTAATCATCATCCGTCTAAGCAAAATTGAAGATAACCAGTAACAAGGTAGACATTTTTTGAACTTATGAAATAAGCAAGTCATTTTGTTCCCCCAGTAATAGGTGAATTTACTTCAAAACATGTTACAAGTTTATAAATATATGATATTAATTTCAGATATTAATAAACATTTAAAAATTGGTTTTTTTTTATTCCTTTGCCATTCCAAATATTAACAATAATTTCACATAATTTATCTTATGTTCATTTTTTTTTAACCTCTCATGCTAATAATGTTGTAACACCTACTGTGGTATTCACAAATGTTGTTCTAGAGTGTTCCAATGTACGACAAACAAAAGGGCACATGAATAGGATCGGACGGCTGAGATTACCCGGAAGCTTCAAGAGCAAATAGGACCGTTTGTTTTACACTCGCACTTCTTAAAACCTAATCGCTCCGCCTAACGCAGTGTATTCCTCACCCACTCTCTCTCACTCTTCTCTGCTAAACCCTAACCTATCTATCCATTCCCCTTTTCTGCTAAAGCTTCCAACTTGAGGTATTGTATTCGCTTAAACCCTTCTCTGTTTATATATATATATATATGTGTGTGTGTGTGCTTATATATATTATGTTTAAGGTTCTGTTTGTAGGTAGAAGTGTTAGTTGTGGAAAATTTGATTGGAGTTTCGTTGAAAACGAACAGAATTTATAGTGGTATGAGATTGATTATGCTTTCTTGAATTGGGTGCTTTTAACTGGATTTTTGTGGATTGCCAAATGAAGATAATGGGTGGTTTTAACTGGGTTTTTTGTGGATTGCCAATTGAAGATAAGGGGTGGTTTTAACTGGGTTTTTGTGGGTTTTCAATTGAAGATAATGGGTGGTTTTAACTGGGTTTTTTGTGGATTGTCAATTGAAGACAATGGGTGGTTTTAACTGGGTTTTTGTGGATTGTCAATTGTAGATAATGGTGGTTTTAACTGGGTTTTTGTGGATTGTCAATTGAATATAATAGATGATTTCAGACACTACAATTGGAACTTCGTTGAAAACCAACGGAATTCATAGCAGAATGCTTCTATTTTGCTGTCTTGGAAATGGGTGGTTTTAATTGAATATTTGTGGATTTTGAGCTGAAGATAATCATGAAAAGAATTCATTGCGAATTGCTATTGATTTTGCTTTCTTGGGATTGGGTTTTTTAGCTGGGGTTTTCTGGAGTGTAAATTGAAGATGATTTATGTTATAGATTATATTTTTCTCCTTTTTTATGTGGATATTAGTCTTTGTTTTCTAGTACTTGGGTTGACAAATAACAGCTCTGGTTAATTGCTGTAACTCGTAATATTTATTGGGATGAATCTGTCAAGGGTATAATGTTGTTAGCAATGACATCATTTAAGTGATTTGTGTCACTAACTTGTTTATGTTGTGTAACTTAATGAAGGTAAATGTACTGTTTAATATAAATCAGTTCTGTGAGCTCAGGCTATTCTTTCTTGACGAATGGCCTATTGAATCTTGTTTTTCTCCTAAACGATTGAGCAATTGTGTGCTGAATATGACAACTATTGTCTAATGTTTTATTTTGCCTCTTAAAATTTGTTTTTAAGAGTTATTCAGTGACAAAAAATCATGCTATTGCTTATGTTTCCTGTGAAAAATAAAAAATTCATCAGGATAATAGTGATCAATTAAATAACGAAAATTGTGGTTATTGACGATGAAAAATCCTTGTTGACATGGAGTGGAAATCTGGGTAATGCCATTAGGGACATTTACAAGTTTTATGACAATATCATGATACTTTTATCATTGTTGATTTTATTTTTATTGATTTTATTTATTTGTTTACTTCCTCGTTATTGGTTCATTTTCTTTCTTCCTTTGAAGAAGTTGAATTTGCCTATTAGGAATAATGATGTTTGAATTTATCAGTTTTAGGAATACATGGCATCTGTTTTTGCTGCCATGTCCTCTGCTGGCTCGTTGGCTGCTCCCAGCAGCCCTGCCTTGGATAAAAAGCTAGCAATTTCTTCGGAGAAGTTATCTTCTGGTGCTTCGATATCTTTGGCCTCATTTGGGAGGGGACGTAATGTAGTCCTGCAAAGAAGACGGTCTCTGAAGATTTGTGCAGCAAAGGAGTTGTATTTCAACAAAGATGGTTCTTCTATGAAGAAACTGCAAGTGAGTAACTGATTTGGGATGCCTATTAATTTTGCACCAAAGGCGTTGTGCATGTGTTCAAACTTTGCTTGTTTGTTTCCTTTTGTATCAGATTGGTGTGAACAAGCTTGCCGATCTTGTTGGGGTTACTCTTGGTCCGAAGGGAAGGAATGTCGTTCTTGAGAGCAAGTATGGACCTCCAAAGATTGTTAATGATGGAGTGACTGTGACCAAAGAGGTATACTCTGCAATTCCATTTTCCAGGGGAGATTGTGTTCTCCACTTTCACTAGCTGTGTTGATATGAATCTTTTCTATTTTCCTTGCTAATTATAAAATTTAATCTTGATATATGGAGGCACAAATTGAAACATGAGTGAAACTAATACCGTCTCTCTCTAGGTTGAGTTGGAAGACGCAGTAGAGAATTGTGGTGCTAAATTGGTTAGACAAGCAGCTGCCAAGACCAATGACTTAGCTGGGGATGGGACAACTACATCTGTTGTTCTTGCACAAGGTCTCATCTCTGAAGGTGTCAAGGTTTGTGTGACGACTTGTGCCATTGATTCTAGTTGAAATCAAAAGAGCATAATAATCAGAGTCTTTCATTGGTATTGTTTGGTATTGCTTATTCAGGTTGTAGCAGCAGGTGCCAACCCTGTTCTAATTACCAGAGGCATTGAGAAGACAACAAAAGGTTTAGTGGCTGAGCTAAAGTTGATGTCAAAAGAGGTGAGCAAAAATAGGCATTAAATGCTCGAAAATCTATTGATTTGTTTATTTAAGCCTTTTATTTTTATTTTTTATTTTCTAGTTATATTATATATTGTGCATGATTTACCCGTTGTAATATTTGGCTTCAGGTTGAAGACAGTGAGTTAGCGGATGTAGCTGCAGTTAGTGCTGGAAACAACTACGAAGTAGGGAATATGATAGCTGAAGCCATGAGTAAAGTTGGTCGCAAGGGTGTGGTAACTCTTGAAGAGGGAAAAAGTGCTGAAAACAGTCTATACATTGTTGAAGGAATGCAATTTGATCGTGGTTATATCTCACCTTACTTTGTCACTGATAGTGAGAAAATGGCAGTTGAATATGAGAACTGCAAGGTTTGTCTGCTTTGTGCAATTCTTGATATATCTCATGGTTACCATGCGTATGTAGTTGGGAGTTGTATGGTTATGGATTTCCTACTTATTGATGATTTTGTTCATGCAGTTGCTTCTGGTTGACAAGAAAATTACAAATGCAAGGGATCTTATTAACGTCCTGGAAGATGCCATCCGAGGTGGATACCCAATTTTAATTATTGCAGAAGATATTGAACAGGAAGCTTTAGCAACTCTTGTTGTGAACAAGCTTAGAGGGGCGTTGAAGATTGCTGCTCTCAAAGCTCCAGGATTTGGGGAAAGAAAGAGCCAGTACCTCGATGACATTGCGATCCTCACTGGAGGTCATTACCGACCTTTCTCCTTCCATGCCTTTCTTTTATAACACTCCAATGCCCATTGGTTCGAGTGTCGATTGTTATTCCATTTTATTCCCCTAACAAATTGCTCTCTTTCAAGTTCCCTTCATTTTCTTTACCCTAAATGAGGGTTCCTCTTTGTTGGTTTTGCTCTTACGATATTTATCTTCCTCTTATCGACAAATCTTCTCTGCTTGAAATACAGGAACTGTTATCAGAGAGGAGGTAGGGCTATCCTTAGACAAAGCTGACAAGGACGTCCTGGGCCATGCTGCCAAGGTGGTTCTCACAAAGGATTCAACAACAATTGTTGGTGATGGAAGCACTCAGGAAGCAGTCACTAAGCGTGTTTCACAGATTAAAAACCTTGTAGAGGTTAGTCTCTTTGTGTGTCTGTGTCTTTAGTTGTATTGTGCTCTCTTTCACTGTTAGTAATAATATAATACTGATTACTTGTGTTTTCTCAACAGGCTGCAGAGCAGGAATATGAGAAGGAAAAACTTAGTGAAAGAATCGCAAAACTCTCAGGAGGTGTTGCCGTCATTCAGGTAACTTTTCATCAATTTTTTTTTTCCTTACAAGTTTAGCCTGAAGATATATGGAGTGAGTTTAGTTCATGTTTTATATACTGATTTTCGTAAAAAAAATTTAAGGTTGGTGCACAAACGGAGACAGAGTTAAAAGAAAAGAAACTAAGAGTGGAGGATGCTCTTAATGCGACAAAGGTAAGTTCTCAATCAAACCATGGATGTAACTTGGCTTTCTGGGGAAGACTATAGTTCATTGGTTACCCAATTTAAATGATTTTCAGGCTGCTGTTGAGGAAGGTATTGTTGTTGGTGGAGGATGTGCTCTCCTGAGGCTAGCGGCAAAAGTTGATGAAATCAAAAACAGCCTTGATAATGACGAAGAAAAGGTGATTTCATGTTGTATTCTGCTGTAGATATATTAATGTACAAATGTAGGTTTCATCCATAACATGGTTTACGGTAGAGTATATGTTCACAAGGTGGCTTGTTGATAAGCCAACTTGACTGTGGTGAAGACGAAGACCTTCAATAACTAGATTGTATTCTTATTTGTGATTGTGCACTTTCTCAAGTAACCTCAATGGATTACAGGTTGGAGCCGATATAGTCAAGAGAGCTTTAAGTTATCCTCTGAAATTAATTGCCAAAAATGCTGGTGTTAATGGAAGTGTTGTCTGTGAGAAGGTATGGAGATGATATATTCACACTCTAATAACATGTTGGGAATTTTATTTGTGGTGATGATATTATATGTAACTTTCACTTCAGGTGCTATCTAGTGACAACCCAAAATTTGGATACAATGCTGCAACTGGAAAATACGAGGATTTAATGGCTGCTGGAATTATTGATCCAACCAAGGTGAGTTGTTGTATATCCCAATTCATTATTGCAGATAATGCTAGCATATTATTCTCGAAATTAAATTTGATAAAATCTGAATTCACCACTGTAAGTGAAAACTAGAAGCACCAGATGTCAAATCTTTGAGAGTTGTTTACACCACGAAAGATAACAGGATAGTAGCAACATAGAACACTGTTTAAAAATAGGGGAAGTGGTATATATTTTCATGCGCTCCTTGTCAAGGCAAAGCGTCTTAAAGTTGGTAAACAGAAGCATAAAGCACTTATTAAAAGCGGCAGTTCAGTGCGCAGTCTCCCGCCACTTTGGGGTCTAGGAAGGGTAAAATTCATCTACCTCTGCATGTTGAGAGATTGTGTCCGGTCTAGAGAAGTGTACTGTTTTTGTTTTAGAGGCATCCCATAGTGCATATTGCTGGATTATCTCACGAGTTATGATACAACATTGTATTAGCCAACCTCGGTCTGGAACTCAGCTTGACTGTTACTTGGTGGTCATTGAAATGATGTCCTACTTTTCGGTTCAGGTGGTGAGATGTTGCTTGGAGCATGCATCGTCCGTGGCAAAAACATTCTTGATGTCAGATTGCGTAGTTGTTGAGATCAAGGAGCCCGAACCAGTGGTTGCTGGCAACCCAATGGACAACTCAGGTACTAGATGTGATTTGAAGCCATAGTAAACTCTTGTCTTACTGTTTGTCTCGCCTCTTATTGTAAATAAATTTAGGGTATTAAACTCGTTTGCTTCCCAATTTGTGTCAGGATATGGCTACTAAAGAAGGCGGTGACAGGAGAAAGTCCAACTATCCGTCCTCCATGAGCAACGACCACCCCTAGTTTGTCTCCTTGGCCGATTCACTTCTTATTTTATTTTTTTGTAAATTTTATAATCCGAGGATGGTAGGAAGTAGAATTTTAATAAACATTTGAGTTAAGAAATTTCATGTTGTCTTGTAAGATCTGATCAAGAATTTTGGCCTCCTACATTTTTAATTTATGACCAAAGTAGGTCTCTAGTGTGTTGAACTGCCGAAGCAGCTATTGCTGATTGAGTATGGTCTTGCATTGGCAACATTTTATAGTTTTATTGTGGGCATGTGTATATATGTATTATCTAGCAAGGATATATATATATATGCTCTGAATGTAGTTTATCTAGGAATGATATGATGTATAATGTTGACCATAATTCAGACATTGTGATTATATCCAACCTTGTTACCATTTCTTTTATTGAGTCAAATTAAAAAAGAAATACAATATGAACTGAAAAATGATGATTCAAGCAAAATATAGAAAAGAGGGCCAAGTATTTGTCCTCCATTTAGCAGACAAGTACAGCAGAAACAATTTTGTTTGTGCATTGTGAATCAAAACAATAAAGACAGATGGCTAGTCTGACACAGTTCGAGCAACAAAAATGTCAAAACGAAAAGCCTATAAACTCTAAGGTGCACCAAAATAAAAATAATATTGTGGAGGACTTTTGTACTAAATACCTTTATGTCATGTTTGGTACTTTATGTCATGTTTGGTACGTTGGAATGAAATATTCATTTATTTCATTCTTTTGTTTGGTATAACATAATGAATGAGAATGACCATTTTCAAATAATGAAATTCCAATCTTGGGAATAGATTTTCATTCTATTACTGATCATTCATTTAGGAATGTTTTTAAAACATAAAATTACTTAAACAACCTTTCCATATTTCAAAAAAATAAGCTACCACCTCTGCCACCGCCATTTCTCCATCACCACAACCTTTATTGTCCGTTTTACCATTTTTTTGTAATTTTTTTTAAAAATAATATTATTTTGTTTAATTTTATAGTTAGTACTAAGAAGTGTATTTTTGAGAAAAAAAATTCAAGTTCATTCTATTCCTAATGTGTTTCATATTTACAACCAAATGATAGAATGAGAATGGTTATTCCATTCCATTCTCATTCTCATTCTCATTTCATTCATACTTTCATTCCATTCCATTTAACCATACCAAACATAGACTTATTGTTTTGATTCACAATCAACTAAATGATTATATATATATCTATATATATGCATTCTTGATGCAAAAATGAACACTACCAGCAATTAATTTGGGGTGCTTTGTCACTGATTGAAATCATATAAGATTAAAATGGGTATTAGAACCTTTTCCTAGTTGTGTTCAAGGTTAGTTATTACCCTTTGTAAGTTCATCAAGTTCTTAGTCAAAGCCATTGTCAATTTTGAACATGTAAAAACTATATGTATATATTTACATTGACAAAATCTATTTGAATGCTTTCCACAACAAACTTAGGTAGAGAAAATTGCAAAATTGTAGGGGTTAGTTGTTTAACCATTATGAATGTAGTTTGAGAATAGAATAGGTCATTAATTGGTGCAAAATAAAACTGCCAAGTGATGATGCGTGAGTAACAAAACAAAATTCAACAACCAAAATATGGATACAAGAGCAATACACTAGTATAATAGTATATTCCACTATATATATAGTTTATAGTTATGACAAAGTAAAATACATTTTCACTTCTTGTATGCAAAATGTTACTAATAATTTGGGGAGATCTTATTTAGTCTTTTAACTATGGGTATATACTTCTAAAAAAATTGTTAGGAGGGGGTTATTTACAAAAATGATGTTAGTATTTATATGATTAAGAGTTAAAATGTTATTTACAGTGAGAACTTAAAATAATACTCATGTTATAGAGTTAATGGATATTATGAGTTTAGTATCGATGACAACTCAATATAATCAGACCGCAAAATTATGGTAATTTTTTCTTCTTCTTTATTATTCCATAATGTTAGACAAATTTGATCACTTTACGTTAATTTTTGTATTATAATTAAAATTTTAAATAATTGTGAAATGCTTTTAAAATTTCTTTCCGATTGTCAACAAAATATTGTTACTTCGTATGATGTTATTTAATTATGTTAGTGAAGATAAGTATGGAAATTGATAAATAAACATATTGCTCTACTCTCAACAATTTCATAGAAAGGAAAATGAGAAAAATTTAGACTTCTTAAAAGATGTCTAGATGTTTAAAGATAGAGATTTCTAAATATTATGGGTTAGAAAAATTAAAAAGTAATTTCTACATCTCATTTTGAAAAGTTATAATCTATAAATAGACAAAAGTTTTGTCTACCAAAACAAGTCACAAACTTAAGAAAAGAGAGTAAAAGCTATAAGAAATAGAACAGCTTGCTTTCAACTATAGTTAAGTTTAATCATTTTTTTAATTTCTCTCATTTGTTTTAGGATGGCCGTTAAATTATAAATCATTTTATTAAGAAACGCCATGTTTCACTCTATCCAATGGTAATTGAATTTAATGTTATTTCTAAAAAGATATTGATTATTTCTCTCCTTTGTCTTACGACGCCGGTTAAGTCATAAATAAAACATAGAGAGTACAACCACAAAATTGCATTGTATAATATAAATAAAATTTATTGAAAGTACATTTTCATAAAATTAATTTTATTATAATAAAAGACATAATTGCACTAAAACTAAAAGTTAATGCAAGAAGATAAAATCTATTTCATGTTCCTAGTCAAATAATTATATCCACCCTTTTTCTTATACATTTTTGCTAAAAGAGAATTTAAATATGTAAATGATTAAAAAACTTTTCCTTCATTTAAATTTGTTAAATTTGGTAAAAAAAATATTTCTCATTTATCCAAGAATAAAAAATCATTTTTTTTAATGTCAAAATATAAACCAACATATTTGATTTTTTTTTTTTAATGTCAAAATACAAACCACCCATAAACCAAAGTTTAAAATAAATGTTAGTAAACCTTTTAGCAAGAGAACATTCAAATGGGATGACCAAAAAGAAACCAAAAACGTACCAAACTAGGAAGAGAAGCATGCATGGGTAATCCATAGTTGGTGATGTGTTGTTTGGCATTTGTTTGTAGTAATGTAAATGTGCCAAACTCCAATCCCGCAATGCCATATCTCTCTCTCACACACACTAAACACACACACACACACATACATACATACACTCTCTCTCTAAACCTCTCCATCACCACGCCGCCTCTTCCTGACATCAATCAAGAACTCTTCCACTCCATCTTCAATTCCGGAACCCCATTTTTCTCTATTTTTCTTTGAAAAAAAAAGAACCCATTAATTTTTTTTCTCAATCAGTTGCACTGTAGCTATAATCTACATGGGTTTTGTCTCTAATGCCGCCAATTTTGTCTCTGGTGGGTAACATTTTCAATCTTTTCTCATCAATTTGTGTTTTTTGGGTTATGGGTTTTTGGTGTTTTTTTGGAAAGATTGAATATTTGTGACTTTTAGATTTTAGATTTTGATCATATGGGGTTTGTTTCTTTTTTTGGGGAGTGACACAATTTGATGAATATTTGTGTTTGATTAATGTCTATTAGGGGTTTGTGTTGATATATCGTGATTAATAACCTTCATTATACATTTTTTAAAGTTGTTTTTGTTTTCTTCTGCTGTGAACGTGAAAATCGAGGAAGTGGTTGTGAGACACAAACGATCACAATTTGTTCGGTATGTCAACTGGGTTGTTTTAGCACTTGTTGCTGTCCTGTTGTTAATGTAATTATGTGAGTATTGACATATATTTAAATATATAGATGTATATGTATATGCATGTATGTAATTCTATATGAGTCTGGCTTTGACTGATTCTTAGTTGGAGCTTGTAATGGTGAGTGGATTTTTTATTATATGGTTTTCACGGAATTGAATTTATTTTTCTGTTGAGATTATGATTTTGATAATGTGAGTGCCAATTCTTGTAGAAATGATCAAATTAATGATGTTTTAGTTGAGGGTTCAATTATATTTGTTTGTTATATGTTAAATATTAACATCATGGATGGGTTTTTATGATGTAGATTGTTGTAACAATTGAAGGACTTTTCTGGGGATTTCATTTCCAATAGAGCTTGTTTTGTTTGGGGTGAAGAGGAAATTATATTAACAGTTCACAAAATGGGGAAGGGAATTAGTGAATTAGAGTGTGATGAATTTGAGAAGCTTCTTGGTGAGATTCCGAATGCTACCTCTGAGAATCGAAATTCCGAGGAATCTGGAGTCACCAAGTCCTCTAAGGAATTGAAAAGGGTGTCTTTAGGTGATACCTTGTTTTCACAACGAACTAGGCCTATTTGTGAGAAACACCAGAAAAATGGGAGTCCGGGTGACGAAAAATTGTCTGTCAATACAATTCAGCAATCACAAATCCATAGTGTTCAACCTGAAGAACCAAACCTACCCGATGACCAGTCCTTGACCTATGCTTTCACAGAATTGAGTTTCAATGATGGGGCAACAATGGATTCTGCATATCCTCCTTTTTTGAGTCACAAATCCTTTCAGAACCACACTGTTCTATTGAACGGACAATATCCGAATAACTTGAAGAAACTCCCTCCCAATATGGATTCCGGTTTGATGGTTGTTTCCTCGCCCCCATCACTAAATAATCCGTCCAATGGTTTCAACGGGTTTGATGTCAAAAGGCATAGCCAAGAAAGTTCGAATCCATTTAGATATAATGTTCAAGAACTCAAGAAGCAGCAAATTGGTTATTGCCAGCCAGTTGAGAACTTTTCTGGTGCTGTGCCTCTAGCTCATGGTGTGCAAGGTTTTCAGTTCATCTCAAATGTCCCTGTCCATGGAGTAGAGTTTCCGATAATTTCAAATCAACAGCAGTATTTTGTGGATCCCCGGACACCAAATCCGTACTTACATTCGCAGCATACATGGAGGCAAATGGAAGAGGAGCATTATTTTAGAATGCAGCAGCAGTACCTGTATTTGCAGCAGTTGGAAGCTCAGCATTCGGTTCAGGCAAATGGAAATGTGTCAACGAGGCTAATGGGGCGGAACTTTAGGCAACCATATACTGAGATGCCAATCTCTCACCATATCGAGCAATCTAATCAAGAGCCATTTTGGAACAAGGCTGCAATTTTGAGGAACGTAAACCAGTCAAACCCTATGCTTTCCTCCAATGATTTTAACGCGGTGCAAGTTTTGGACAAAGTGGGGAAACAGCCCACAAAGATTCTAACAAGATTGAACGGATTGAATTCGCTTAGACCTGTCAAGTTTGGCTCATTTGGAGGAAATGAATTGCATGCTGAGGTCAACCATAATGGGAGAGTTCTCTCAAAAGGTCATATCCATCAAAGATTACCCTCTCATGCTGCTGGATTCCAGTTAGATAATGCAAGCTCGCGAGGTTCTACCCCTGATACTGATGATCTTAAGCATGTAAATTTGAGGGTACCGCTTCAAAAATACAACTCTATAGATGAACTTGCTGGTAGTATATATCTCATGGCAAAGGATCAACATGGCTGCCGTTTCTTACAAAGGAAATTTACTGAAGGAACCCTCGAAGATGTCAAAAAGATATTTCTCGAAATCATAGTTCACATTGTTGAGCTCATGACAGATCCTTTTGGGAATTACCTTGTCCAAAAGATGCTTGAAGTGTGTGATGAGGATCAGAGGATGCAGATTCTCCATGCAATCACTGGCAAAGCTGGTGATCTTGTTAGGATTTCATGTGACATACACGGGTTTGCTCTCCCTCCTTTCCTTACTCTCTGTATCTCTTCCAGTGTTGCCGCTTGCTTCTGTACTCTTTTTATATTTTCAGACATCTGATTAATTTTTTTCTTTCCGAAACACAGGACTCGGGCTGTTCAGAAGGTTATTGAAACCATCAAGACTCATGAGCAGTTTTCCATGGTTGTTTCCTCGCTTAAGCCTGGTATAGTGACCTTGATAAAGAACATGAATGGTAACCATGTTGCACAACGTTGTTTGCAGCACTTAACACCTGAATATAGTGTGGTAAGGAACTCAGAAACGCAATCTTCATGTGTTTATATTTGATTGAAGTTTAAGTGTGATAGTTATTATTGAGAAAGGTTTTTTTATCAAGTTGTTAACTGTGAGAATGTATATACGAGTCTGAAGGCTGTCATTTTAATCAAATTATGTTACGAGGTTATGAATGTGCCTAATTAACCCCCTATCCATTCCTTGCATTGGGAAGACCAGCACAAATTATTGTTCTTTTTGAATGAGATTTTACTGATGACATCTTAGAGGAATCCCTTTCTTGCATATAATTGACTGCAGTAGCCAGTAAGTATGAGACAAACATCAGGCCCTTATATCTTGCAGTCACAACTTGAAACATCTCAAAATCTTATTTGAAATATTCCATATTGAGCCGTATATATCTTCTAAATTCTTCAATGCCAGTTCTCTTTAAATCTGAATGCAGATATTCGTTCATGTGTTTCTTTTCATGCGTACATTGTATGTTTCTTATTTGGTCTGGCGTACAAGTGTTGAGTGCATGTCTTCGGTTTGTAAAATTGTCGTGTGGTGGTTTTGATTTGGTGATGGTTAGTTAAGGAACTTATACCCTTGTTCTCTGCTCTATAGATTTACGGTGGGACTTGGTCATTGGATTTTTGTTATATTATGGTTTTAAGAGGTACTAACTTACAGATTTTAAAGGTCAGAAAGTGTTAAAATGGAAAGAAGTGGTGTTTCGCTTGTTTTCTTAAGATGATTGATTGCGGGAATTCTAGAAAAAATTGTTATGAATTTGTACAGTAGCGGATTATTTTATACGGGAGTTAAATTGGAGGCAAAAAGGTGAAGGAACAGGTTTGGTTTATTTTTATGAGGTAGGGGTACGGGAGGGTTTCGGAAATAGTGTAGGTGCTTTTGGAGTTGTGTTAAATTTTAACTAAAGAGAAGTAGAATAGTATGATAAGAATAATCTAGGAATCCCACCTAGAATTCCATGGCACACATCATAATGCAGGATTTTACCGACAAACTGAATAGAGGAGTAACAAGGATATTGATAGGCTGTTGGGCATTTGACCTATGTGCGGTTGTAGGAGGGAAAAAGTAGAGAAAGATCTAACCTGACATTATTTTTGCACGAAGTGGTTGTTCTTGGACTCTGACCTGTGTCCTCGTTTGCCCGACATTGTTTTTACTTCACATGTCAATGCAGCTATTGCAACTCAGCTCAACGAGCCTTTATCTGAACTATATGTGACTGGATAAAAAATAAACTATAGCCATAAATGATAATATTCTCCAGTTTGCATTAAAGAAAAAGTGGCAGTATTATACGTTCTCTTGCAACAACAAAGGGGGAGTAGTAAACTTCAATTTAGGCAAGTTTTATGGTGTATTGAGGTGCCACAGGGAAATTGACTCAAAACATAGTTAAATATATGTTTTAGTAGTGAAACAAAACTATCGCCATAAATGATAATATTTTCTAAAAATATATCATTTTACTGCAAGGAAGAAGATAAAAATATAGTTAAATATATGTGTAAGTAGTGTCCATCTGTCCTCCTATTTGGAATTTGACACGTTCGGTGCACGGATACATGCCAGTATTCAGCACGCATATCCGTGTCCATGGAACATACACTTGCTATCTCCTTCTCCTTCCAAATGCAGGTTGTGGATCAAGTTCCATTGGGAATAACTGTAGGGTGTTGAGCGAAATTCCCTACCAGAAAAGAAAACAAAACACAATTTTCTATGTCATTGCTTAGATCTTCTAGACTTCCAAGGGAGATTAACATTCTAATTCAGCAATTTTTGGTATTTAGTAATGTATAGGGTTGTTATGCGAGCGCTCAATTTCTGCTCCCCATAATGATTTCTCTCAGGAGATTTAATTTGTACTTTAGTGTCTTCGAAACTTGAAGCTTTCTTTTTTATTTCTGAACACCTAAGTGACTTGTCATGTTCTACTGTATACAGTATACTTATGGCATTCACATTGATTCTCCCTATGGTATTACTTTCCTTGCGATCTTAATGGATATGAAGCAATTTTGTAACACTAAATGAAAGACATGTTGGTTTCTCTGCAGTTCCTTTTTGAAGCTGCAACGGCTAATTGTCTTGAACTCGCAACAGATCGTCATGGCTGTTGCGTGCTACAGAAGTGCCTTAGCCATTCTGATGGTGAACAAAGACGTCATTTGGTCCGTGTAATCACTTCAAATTCCCTAATTCTTTCCCAAGATCCATATGGGTACATGCCTTCTTTCATCTTTTCTGTGTTTATATTGTTCAACTTTAAAAAACTATACGTTATTACTTTTCCTCTTTACTTTCTTCGGTGAAAGGTTGGATCCACTTTCTTAACCACTTTACCTTAGAAAAATGTGTGGCTGGTTGAAATGAATACGTGACATTTGTTTGTTTAGGTTGAGTACTTTAAGCATTGAATACTTAAAGATGTTATTATCATCATTTTCTTTTTATAGTCATTTTTACTTCAACAATTAAACCTCATTTGAGATAACCATAACACCTAAGTCCACTTTGAACTTCTTATTAGCTCTAGAATCCACTATGTGTCCCAATACTAAAGTTCCTTCAAAGCATGCTGTCTTATTATTTTTATTTTTTTCATGCTATGTTTATGTAAGTACATGTGCGGACCTACAGGGGAGGTGAATTTATAAACTAAAATGGTTACCTAATAAAATTGGATTTAAAGATACAGAGTAAACGGAAGAAGACTTTCACATTTTTACTTGGGGAATTTTGGGGTAACTCTGAATTGGGAAAAATCTCCGGAGCTGATTGAGAACTAATCCACTAATCTGAAAATGTTACATCTTAACTCTGACGAAATCTTACACCAGGTACGTGGCTTTTTTGCCTTCTCAAAACTTGTGCCTGTTTCACAATTTACTTTCTTTATGTCCAATTGTTTTATGCCTAACCTCTCAATTCCAGCTATTCCTCTATCACAATCATCTCCCAAATGACTCAGCCTTCTTTAATAGTTATCGCTGCCCAAGCCCACTTCTGATATCCTGACGTAAAGTAGATTCTGATGATAACAATTGAAACAAATTCAGTTTGAATGTTGGAACTCCATGTTCGTTACACAAGACATACCATTCATGTCCATGACATCTTCTTAATTATGTGAAAGATGAATGCATGAACTTGGGAGCGTCCCTTAAGATGTTAACTCACACGGTTTATCTTAAGATCATTCAAAGTTTACCTTAGAATCCTATTCCAAGTCATTAAATAAGTCCATCATAGATCAAATTTTGAAATATTGATGTAGAATCCAATATTGAATTAATAAAATAAAAAATTTGACTTCTGAAAGGGTGTATTGGTGAAGTTGTTTCTCGACTCCAATTCTAAAAAAATATTGCCTGGGTGTATTATTGCAGGTTTCAAGTGCACCATTGCACATCTATCTGGGATTCAGTTCCAGACAGGTTCAGCAGTGTACCAATGCACATTTAGAGTGTAACATTTCAGACCTCTATTTTTGTTAACAGAATTTGCCAACTCTACCCCCTTGACACTTAAAACCGAGTAACGACTTTTCATCACTGGGTGTTATAGTGCAATGTAATGTTGAGGTCTGACAAATTCTTTGTGATTGTCACTGACAACCTACTGCCTGTTCCTCATTTGTTCTGGGTCATAGCCCCCTATCCATATGGTATCTGTTTCCTTAACGTGCTTGAGAACCTATGCTTTGGGTCTGAGGTCAACTGCAATTGACACCAGTATTAGTAGGTGTAAATGCCAAAAAATGCACAACACAAGAATGGAATTTTTTATTCAGTTTTGGCTTTCCTTATATACATTCCCTTTTTGGGCTTTGAGCCCATTAGGGCAACACAACTTTGCTTACATCATTATTACATCATTATCTCTATCTTTAAAGAAATATAAGCTGAAATGGGTCTAGTCTTCGGGCTTTTGATAACCTTGTTGGACCATCAGCCTGATGGGCCTAATACTTGATGGGCTTCTGTGGGCCTGAAGATTTCCACACTTACAGTAGGTGCTTTGAAATGTTTAGGTAATGAGAAGACCAACCAGTTTTTCTTACACTGATATCTAAATCGCCTTTGATGTGTTCTGATGAGGCTTATTGGAACCACAGTTCATCTCTATGTATGCATCTAGCTTGTGCTTTAGTTTACTCGTGCTTACATCTGAATTTTATTCTTGTGTAGGAACTATGTTGTGCAATTTGTCTTTGAGATTAACGTTCCTTGGGCGGTACTGGATATTCTTCACCAGCTGGAGGGTAGCTATGGGGATTTATCCATGCAGAAATATAGCAGTAATGTGGTTGAGAAATGCCTGAAATATGCAGGAGAAGAACGCCGTTCTTGTATTATCCAAGAGCTGATAAATAATCCCCATCTAGAGCAAATCATGCAGGACCCTTATGGCAATTATGTTATCCAAGCAGCATTGGGTCATTCAAAGGTTAGAAAAGTCATCTCCGTTAGTGCCATGTTATGTTTTGGAGGCATCTGTGCACATGATCTCCTTCCTTCATTTTCCCTTTGGGAATGGGTGAAGAAGGATCTTAAATTTTAACCAAACCTTGTCAATTAATCATTGTTCATCATCGTAATTTAATAAATTTATTGGGACTTCACACATTTACTACAAACATGCCATTACTGTCGAGTTCGACTGATTTTCTCAGTAATATAGCTAGCTGTTTTGAATCCAATGTAAAACTTTGTATCTTTTAAAAACCTTCAAAACCTGCTATTGCATCTGTTTGGTAAAATATGAAGTACAGCCATTAGTTTTTGCTACTTTCATGTGTTTCAGAAAGTTACCGTGAAAAAACGCTAGACAATTAAGAGTAACCGATTCAATAAGGTGTTGAGAAGAATGTCTATGCATGTAATGCAGCTGAGTTGTATATTATCTTTTGACCAGGGATCCCTTCATTGTGCGTTGGTGGAGGCCATAAGACCCCATGTTCCTGCGCTTCGCACCAGCCCATACGGGAAGAAAGTCCTCTCTAGCAACAGTCTAAAGAAATAACTTACTGGTATTGATCATATACAAACATTTCCTTAGTTTTTAAAATTGTTATATTGTCATTTTATCATTTATTTCCCGGATACTACAGCTAAGCCTTTCTTCAACTGCAGGCATTTTGATTATGGAGGACCGTGTATATTAATTCTGTAATAAACCGGTAAAAAGAAGCTGTGAGATTGAGTTTGATGCTCGAGATTTTCTGATCTTAAGGTACGGGAATCAGCAGAAGAAAAACTGCGTTAAACAGCTCGTTTGAATTGAATTCAGTTCTTTCCAATGTTTTAATTTCAATTCCGTTTTTAGTACATTAGAGGAATTTTCTCTAGATTTTGTAGATCTGTCCTTTTTTTTCTTTCTTTCTTTTTTGCATAGGAATAAATGAGGCGTAGAGAGAGTGTGAGGCATGTGGGGAAATTGTACTACATCTGTGTTTTCTCAGCAAAGTTGTTGGCTTAGTGTAGGGTGGAAAATCCTCCAAGTTACTGTGTTTCTATTCCAGGCATTCATGATAAAGCCTGGTTGATGTTTTCTAGTATATGCTTCTGTTATTTAATCTCGTAACTGCTATACCTGTACCAATTCCAAACACACACACACGGCAAATATAGACACCAAGATTTATAGTGGTTCGGCCCAATTGGTACCTATGTCCACTTTGAGAGAGTTTACTATAGTTTGAAGAAACACTGGGAGTAGGAGGATATTACAAATCACTCAACTCAACTCTACCTCTCAAACTCTTCTCTCATACTCTCACAGAACTTTCTTTCTGTATTTTTTGTTATATTTTACAACCCACACAATACCCATATTTATAGCTGAAGGAGAGAAAGCAAACAAAGAGCAACTTGCACATGGAATTGCAAATCTTGACATTTGCATGTGGATAGGATGATAATCTTGACGAGTGATTGAGCTACAAATCTTGACTTAATTGAAGCATGCTTAAATTTGATAATACTGACTTCGTATGGTGTTGATTGTGGTGAGTTGGGTTGATAATACTGACTTCGTATGGTGTTGATTGTGGTGAGTTGGGGTATGGAACCTTCGGTAACCTCCCTTGTACTTCTTCTTTCTATGTCATTCATTATTAAGTGGGTAAATATAATATATATATATATATATATATATTACTGCATTGAATAAGTTGTTTGCCCCTAAGCACTACAATTCAACAGAAGTTACACTATCACAATGAGAACGCCCTTGTGATAGACTTTCCCTATGTCACTGAATAAAAATGATTAGCAAACACGGAGTAGAATATAATAATACTAATATTTAACCCAAATAAAAACATAAATAGAACCTCTAATAAATGATTAAAATAGATTATCATATCAAGACCTACAGGTTGGTTGGAGTACTAGCTAGCTAGCAAACATGCATGGTTTCAACTTTTCAGGCCATCTTCCCAACCACGGTGGTTCCGGTCAAAACACTGCCTTAGTCCTCCATGTTCTCCATTGTACTCGTGCAATGCTTGCGTTTTCGCTCTCCAAACACACAGACTGCGCGCATTCCTTCGAATCCTCTCGGTCTGTTCTATAAATATCAAACGACAAATGACCACTTTTCCAGCTGAAAGACTGTCCAAATGGCAACAACTGAATCCCCAGATCATTGTCCTCGGAGCGACAATGAAAACTGAATATTGCATTTCTTGGTTAGGTTGGAAATGAATGTGGTGTGTTTTACTGTCCGGTCCGGTTTCAGCCGGAACCGAATTGTTAATTTTAGTTCTTTAAAAATGATAACTGAAATCGAACAGAAATGTTTTTTTTTTTTAGGTTCAGTTCCGGTTCCTATTATCACCTTTCAAAAAAATTAAAAATGTCATGTGTCAAAACATAATATAATTATAAAATAAATTAAATAGAGCATCTCATTTATTATAAATCCAAAATCAATTACATAATTAGTGAAATGAAAGTAATTGTTTTAAAATTCCATCTCCTAAAATTATAATCTTATAACTATTGACTTATAATTTTTAAATTATACATGATCGGTTCAAATCGTGTGAAAATTAAAGTATTTAAAATAAGGAATTAACACGATCTAGTTTTAACCTCTCAGTCGCAAGTATGCGAGTAATATATAATATAGTTGGGTAGAGAGGGTATCGAATCACAAAGATCAAAGTCGTATTTCAAATAATTATAAAGTAGCAAATTGAATTAGATTTATAAAAGTTGTTTGATTGGTTTTTTTGACAAAACTACTAAATATAAAACAAAACAAAAAGATAATTGTTTTGGTTTTCACTCGAGATAAACAAGTCTAGGGTTTTGATCCAACTCCACCATTAGTCTTGTAATATAGTTCTTTAATCTTATTATTGCAAGAGGGAGATACGACTTATATGAATCAAAGAGATGCAATCGGTCTGATTCGATACAATCCATATTCGATTAAAGTATGACTAGTGCATGCATCTATACTACAACTACTCCTAAAACATGAAATTAAAAACATATCTATATCATCTTCTCTTAACATGGACTGTGTAAACCTAAGACTTTATCATGCCAATTAAGAACCATTATGTATAAATCTTCAGAGGTTCTTGCTTCTAATGATAAAACAGAGTTGTTCAAGATCAATTATTAATTTAATCTCAGCTTAAGAAGAGAATTAACAAGAAATCTTATTTAAGTAATTCGTTCGGTCTCTCACTACATAAATATCATATAAGTGCTCTTTCGTTTTCCCTCTTTACAATAAAATAAATTAAAGTTCTACATTACTCGACTAGGGTTTCATTGGAAACCCTAGATACCGACTAGCTGTTCATGGAAGGGGAAGACAACATCGTTGATGTGACAATCCTCTTCATGATTGGTTGGTTGGTTCTTGAGAAGAGGAGTCTCTCTCTCTAGAGAGAGACTCTGTATATTCTTTTGTATATTTTTGTAGGAGAATGGAAGATATTTTCTCTTCATGAAGTTTTCACATATTATCTTTTCTTATTCTTCTTTATATTTTATTCGTTGTAAAGTGGGTGAATTCAATATTATATACTCCATCCGTCTCAATTTAAGTATCCATTTTGGGGAATCTAACTTTTTGAGTTAATAACTTTTATTGGTGTGATAGTGAATGAAAAACCAATTTTACCCTTAGTCCCACCAAGTGATGTGATGTTTGTAGTTTAGATATTTTATAATTTGAATTATTGAAGAGTAAATTGGTAAATTGATCAAATAAAGTGACATTGACTTTTCTTATTTTGGAATGAGTTGAATAATGAATGTAAATACTTAAATTGGGAGCTGCACTATCAGTGGCAATGATTAAGAAGATAATTAGGATCTTTTTGGTATCCATCTTTGAAAATTATTTTCAACAACTCTGAAAATAAAAAATAAAAAATAAAAGAATTCTAAGAATAAGAAAAAAAAATGTTTATGTGGAAATATGTATAACATGTATTTATATAACTGAATTAACCAAGTAGAATTTTTTGACAGTTTACTTAGTTTCAGTTTTTAGAAAACCGAAAACTAATTTTGAAAATGCATACTAATTTCGAAAATGCATACTAGACTAACAGAAAGCAGGCCATGAGTGTTTCTTATGAAGGTCATATGAGTTGGAATAGGTTCAGTTATTTAACCTAAGAATTAACTTCAAGAAAGTTAAGGTATTTTTTTGTAAATTGATAGTGTCATAAATAATAATTATATTTTAGAATTAAATGTAATTTAATAATAATAATAAATAAATAAACGCCATAATCATTAGACATTATTGTAAGACCATGTGATAGATCAACGGCATTTTGTTCGTAACGATTTTTTTTCTTTTCTTTTTAATTCACTTTTTTACACCCACCCTTAAATGCAAATTGGTTTTCATATGCAAGTTGATGTGGAATTTACCAAAGGGTCCAATTAGTAAGGTGAGTATGGTTCAAGGATTCAAGTAGAAGCTTGTCAAAAAAAAACAAGGTCCGGGTATTAATTAGATGTTTTCACATCTTTCATACAAGTTCCGAAAAAGAAAAGAATCCATGCGTTAATTAGATGTTTTTACATCTTTCATACAAGTTATGAAAAAGAAAAGAATCCATGCATTTTTGCTCTCCAAACACACACGCCTCTATAAATATCAAATGACAAATAACTACCAGATCATATTGCAAAAAAATACAGTGTACTTTCTAATGAATTGTTACTAAAAGTTCAACTAAACGACTATCCAAAGCACTATTCAAATAGTAACAACGAAAGCCCAGATTATCATACTTGGAGTATCAATGATCTAATCCTTGGCTGATCTCATCGAAAATGCGAATATTATCCTTGGCCGAATTCATTGTAAATGCGAATATGGTTGTTACTTTATTTTCTAATTTAATATTATAGCATACTCTCATATTTATATATAAAGTAAAATGCAATAAATCCCTGTGCAACAAATCCCCTCAACTATACTATTTTGTTTCAATCTACCCCATTTTCTTAAAAAAGAAATTAAATTGAATTTACTTAATGTATTATTCTTATTAGCATATATATTGAAACAATTAATATTAATTTGATGATATATTATTCATTCAACAAATTTACAGTTATTTTCTATAATAATTTTTTTAAATAATGCTTTTAAGTTGTTAAAATGATAATATATATATATATATATATATATAATATATATATATTTAAAATGCTTAAGTAGTTATTCAAAATTATTATATAGTATATAATACATGAGAATATTAAAATGTTTTTATTATTCAAGTAAACCGTGAGTCATTTGAAAAAGAAGTTTTTATTTTGGCATAAAAATTATTTTAACAAGGATAATAAGTTTTATTATTTAAATCAAATAAATTTTAATAACAAGTTAATTATTCTAAAAATAAAGTAATTACAATTATAACTCTTGGTTGGAGATTGAGGTGTGTGAAATCATGAAATGAGAATGAGAGTGTAAGGAAAACAAACAAACTAAACTATTGCCCTTTTTGCAATTTAAGGAATTGACAAATTGAATAAAAAGGGTATTATAGTCTTTTGTGATAGAATTGGAGCAAATTGCAATAATTTTATAGTTTAAGGGGGTAAGTTGCAAAAAGGGCAATAGTTTAGTTTGTTTGTTTTCCTTGCACTCTCATTCTCATTTCATGATTTCACACACCTCAATCTCCAACCAACGGATAGTGACACGTGGCGGCACGTAATCGCATTGAACACAAGGACCTCTTAGAGCCACTACTTACCTGTAATCTTTTGCACCACCACTGGAGAATAACTCCATGGTCCTCTTCTCTCACCTCTGATCTCAAAACATACAACACACAGTCACACACACACACACATTCACACACAGAGTGGTCATTGAGCCATGTCTATAGCTCCAAGTAGCTACCCTTCTCTCTGTTCTTCACCCCCATTGCCAAGAACAAACCCAACAACCAAGCAAAACCCATTTCAGCCCTCTCAATTCAAGCAACATCTACACAAAAATCATCCCTTTTTGACCACTTCAATCAATTTTTGCAATACCCATGTGAATAAAACTACTAACTTGATTGTTAGAGCATCAGAAACAGAGTCCAAGACAGCGAAATCGGAGAGCGAAGGCGGGAAAGAAGAGGAAGAAGAAGAGTATGAGGTGGAATTGGACCAGCCATATGGGTTGAAGTTTGCAAAGGGCAGAGATGGCGGGACTTACATTGATGCCATTGCACCTGGAGGCTCAGCTGATAAGACTGGAAAGTTTACTGTTGGGGATAAAGTACTTGCCACCAGGTATTTGTTTCAATGCCTCAGTGACTTCCATTTTGTTGAATTTCTCTGTCGTGTTGATTATGAAAACATTTACTTGTATTTGTATACACCTATATATCTATATGTTGAGAAAAGTTTGAATCTTGCACTTTTTTCAGCAAATTTATACTTGCTAAATTTAGTGTTATTTATACTTTTATTGTTGGTTAATTCAGAGTGGTGACTGATGTCTCAGTGGTGGGGTTGATGTCATAACATCAAAACAATAGGAGAGGTCCTATCGGACTCTGTATTGTGGATTTTTCCCATTATGTAGAGTAGGTTTAAGGGGATGAGTATGGGAGCTTGGTGGAACAGAAAGGTTGTTCTATTGTGATCTATAACTCATGCAAGAGTATAAGGGTGCAAGAATCTGATACTCAGTAATGGTGGGATACTCGTGCATTGGGCTAGCCATTTTTTTTTACTTTAAGGGTGCATTTGTCTCTTTATTCATTATGATGTCCGAAAAAATTTATCCCACAAATTGTTTTACTTGCTCTTTCCACAAATTTGAAGTGCCAGAAAAACTTGTAACATGTAGAAGATTTCACAAAGATCGGATAACCCGTTTAGGGTATAATTTTATTTTAATATTGATTATCTCGGTATCCATGGTTGAGAATATGACTAAGCAGTTTTCAAATCTACGCAGTGCAGTGTTTGGAACAGAAATATGGCCTGCTGCTGAATATGGGAGAACAATGTACACCATCCGCCAAAGAATTGGGCCCTTATTCATGAAAATGCAGAAGAGATATGGTTTGTTCATTGCCCGTTCTGGCATTTACCCTTCATTTTTTTTGTCAAACTTTGACGATGAGGCACACACTCACTTGCAAATGCACAATCACACAAGCCCTTGCAACTTTGAAAGACGAGATAATTTGAAAGGACTGAAATTCACAGCTTTTTCATATTTCTGAGTGATATCCCATTGATCTTATAGTTTTGAAGCATAATATACCAATGAATTTTTTACATGGTTACCAGGGAAGATAGACGATCCAGGTGAGTTAACAGAGAGGGAAATTATCAGAGCAGAGAGGAACTCTGGTGTAGTTTCTAACAAAGTGAGAGAAATCCAAGTAAGTTCATCCTTCCCATTTTCCATTGTGCAGCCATGCTAAACATGCATAATATCACCATTACTTTTTTTTCTCCCCCCTTTAGGCGAGAGCGACTTTTTAGTGTCTGAAACTTGTAATTAATTTCAGATGCAAAACTATTTGAAGAAAAAAGAACAGAAAGAACGCAGAGAAAGGGAGCTTCGTGAAGGGCTGCAGCTTTACAAGTATGACTATTAACTTATTTTTTCCCCCATTTTCCGTCTAGTTTTCTAATGGTTAACAACACCTCTGTCCATGTCCTTCCTTCCACTCCCTGTATTTTCATATGTGTCCGCATAATATACTGTTAAGATGGGGAACCCCTTATTTTGCACCGTTTTAAATCTAAAGCTGCAATTCTCTTGTTCTAACCATTTGCAATGTTCAATAAGTGATCATGGCTTCTCTTTTATTTTTTATGTTTTGGCAAGGAACTCAAATACCAACTTTTCCTCTGTCGGAACTTACCCCCAACCTCCTTCCTTGGAAGGTAAAGGAGACGCCACTAGGCTACAACTCTTGGTTCCCTTGGACTTGTCAAGGGATCTACTTTTAAAGTTAGCATATGTTGTCATGGATACATTTTTCCATGTTTGTCCACAACAAAAAGCTTTCCGATGCTTGTGTGACCAGAGATGCTTCTGGGGGCAGTCATGATGTTTGAAACACCTTTGATGTAGTAGTTTTTTATTCGGCTAACCATACCGTCTTGATGATTATGAAGGACTGCTAAATATGAAGAGGCACTGTTGAAATTTGAGTCAGTGTTGGGATCAAAACCTGACTATAACGAATCTTCGGTAGCAAGCTACAATGTTGCATGTTGCTATTCGAAGCTCAATCAGGTAATATTCTAGTTTCAAATTCATGTTCTAATTCCTTGTGCTACCATTCAATCCAGTTAGTGGAACAAAAGATGTTTTGTGGTGAAAGAATTTGTTATTTAAACCCCTTAATGAGTTCGTTGCTAGAACCCTGAAATTCATTGAAAAAATAATAAACCTGGGATTTGCGTCTTCTTTCTGGTTTCTCGTCTTCTTCTCTTTCTTTTCTATTTGCACCTGGTACCAGGATCTTTTCCGTTTTACATCAACGTTTCACAATACATTCATACATTTTGCTTATACTGTTTTCAAAATAACCTCAACTATTTTTAATGACTGAAATCTGATTATAACTTATCAAATAAACAATTTCTTTGATATTTTCTGGAGTCAAATTTGGTTATATTGTCTTCTCAATATCCCACTTTGAGCTGACCTAGAAAATGTTACAGCAGAGAAGTTGATAAAGAGGGATGTTGTTCTAGGTCAATTTCATGTCCCAATTTATTGCCTACTTCCTTTTGTTGTCTCAGATACAAGCTGGACTCGCTGCACTAAAGGATGCCATGGAATCAGGATTTGAAGATTTTAAGGTAAATGAAAAGAAAAAAAAAAGGAAAACAATTTTATCTGATTATTTCGAATTGCAATTCCATAAAATAATCTGAAACTGTTGCCGGTGTGACAGAGAATCAGGGCGGACCCTGATCTAGCCAACCTCAGAAAATCTGAAGAATTTGAACCTCTCCTGAAAAGGTTTGACGAATCATTCATCAACGAGAATGCCATCAACGCCATTAAATCTCTGTTCGGATTCAACAAGAAGTAGAGCCACACAGTTGAAAGACCCAACTCGGGATATTCATTGATGGGAACTAATACCAGAATTGCCAAAAGAATTGGCCACACTATCTCCAGTCAATAGGAACAGCATTTCCATTGATTTTGTTTATATATTTAGCTGAGGATGAGTTCTGAAACAAGTTCAAAGTATTTTTAACTGGGTGATTGTTTATTTCAATTGTTTCTCCATCTAGGGTCTCTCATGTAATTATCTGGACAGAAGAAATTGAAAAAAATAGAATAATATTCATTGCAGTTGCATTGATTCTTAACTGATCTATTTTTTGCATGTGGCTCACATATCTCTATAGCAGATAAACACACTTATATTTAAAAACTGATGATGTGTATAAAAAATTGACTTCGTTTTGGTGGTGATGACATCGTTGTATATGCTCACATTCTGACAAGTTCACGAGACTCGTGCAAAGCAATTGCCTCACATTCTGACAAGTTCACGAGACTCGTGCAAAGCAATTGCCTTACACAGATGGAGAAAGTTCATATTGCGTCCACAGTCGTAGTTGTGATGAATTATTTGCACCACTTTTTGACACATTCAGTTTTTCAATCACCATTTTCATTGAGTTTTCAAGAAATGTAGGAGAACATATAATTGCCAATACCATCAGAATTGAACCACTTTGGAAAAATAGCAAACTTCCATTTTTCAGAACAATAAGATAGTAGCTCCCATGTATTTCTCAAACTGGTCGTTGAATCCCAACATAATGTTTGAAAAATTATTGGATACTCCGAAATTGGTAACCTATGATATTCAATACATAATTTTTATCATATCCATATCTTGAAGTCTAAAAGGTACAATTGCTGCTGAACAACCAGAAAATTTTCTAGTTTTTGTTGTGACTTGAGATATTGTAGCAAGCCATTGTGACACCAATCATTAATGTTTGTGAGGAGCATTCAATGAACCGACACTTGCATCATATAGAACCCAAAAAGTAATAATAGCACACTATTATGTTCATCAGGCTGCATGTAACAGATATTGTCACACATTGGATCCGGATGAAAAAGTAAATGAGTATATAATGGGGTGGAGCTTAAGTTTTTTTGTCGAACCGCGAAAATCCGACCTATTACCGTTGACACCAGATATTAGCACATTATTATGTTCCTGCGTTACAGATCTTGTCACACATTGGATTCGGATGAGAAAGTAAATGGGTATATAATGAGGCAGAACTTAAGTTTTTGGATCGAACCGCGAAACATCCGACTTGTTACAGTTGGTACCAGAGTTAGGACACAATCCTTGATATGGTGCCACGCCAAGGGTGCCACCACTCAGGTTGAGTCTGGGTTCAAGTCGAACAAGCAGGGTGGTAGAGGTCTTGTCTCACATCCTATCCGGATGAAAAAGTGAATGAATATATATTCCGCATATGTTAGCCTTGTGTATTTTTTTTTACTTATTTTGATAGGGTAGAATTTTTGTTTGAATATGTTAAATGGGAAATTAAAAAGCAACTCTATTTTATTTAGCTTTTATATAAATAAAGTTGGAGATGTAAAATGCTTATATAAATGAGAGAATTGCCTCCTCATGGACCCCCACCCTCAAATCATGGTAAAGATTCTGGGGTCAATTTCATTTACACTCCCCGATGTTTATTTTTATTTCAATCACACCTCTTTAGATTTGTAAATCTTCATTTACACCCCTTGAGATTTGAATTTGTCATCATTTACACTCCTTAAACCATGACATCATCTTAAAAAATTAATTTAATACTTATATTACCCTTAAGAGGTGTTTAGAAACAAGTACTCCCTAATTTATAAATTTGACCCCTCCTTTCAATATTGACCTAATGGCCGCCACCCGTCACGGGTCGTCACCAATTTCAAATATGGGGTATCTATATATATATATATATATATATATGTAGTATCCATTTCTATAGGTAATTTCATCAAACACCTTCTGTGCATTACCCAACATTACCCAAGTTCCGAGATTTTGTATACAGATTCAAAACACAGTTGCCCACTTGCAGTAGCTGGAAAGAATCATTTTTTATCACTTTAGCATGAGTGATCTCTGCTGCAAATTCATTACCTTATATATGTGAGTTTTTATATATATGTGTATTTATATATATATATATATATTCTTGATTCCTGTTGCTAAGTTTGATATGGGTTTTTTGGTTTTCTGACAAATTTCTACTAATTTGTAACGTGTCTGAATTTCTGAGGGTTAATATGATGTTTCTATGGGTTTGGTCTTGGATCAAAATTGGTATAAGGGATGTGATGCCTCCATTTTTTTTGGATTGATGGTGGCTCGCTGTGGCGGCTATATATATATATATGTGAGCAGATGTGGGTGTGAGGGGGTGGCGGCTGGTGGTGGGGGTGGCCGGTGTTTGGATATAGGATTATTTATATTAAATTGATTTAGAAATGTTTGGTTTAGAAGTGTTTTAAACATTTTATATCCTGATAGAATGTGATTGAAGTTAAAACAAATATCAAGGATATAAATGAAATTAACCCAATAATTTAAAAATCTTATATTCTCTTCCACTTTTTCAAGCTTTGGACCCTTTCTCTTCTTTAAGATATTTCCTTTCCACATATACCCCTAAATACATCCTACCACACATTTCCTCCTTATCATATCCCCTTATCATATCCCCTTAAAACTATGTTTTGACATCCAAGTGAAGTTAAATGAAATTTTCCCAAATTTAAATTTCAAGGCATCAAGTAATACTATAATTGTTGATTAGATTTTTTTAATCCTTATAGCATAATGTTTGAGTTTCTTTACAACAAAATAAATTAAAAAATAAATAACAATGTTCAACGAAGAGTCTTGTCGGCATAAGATAAGAATAGACTCTATTCTCCTAAGGTGTGCGTCTTAGTTACCATCTAGCAACAACAGATTGACAAGTTCATCATTTCTTCATCTTTCTCGTGTTATATTACTAATTTCTTCTAAACGGAGTTCAAAACGTTCCATATTAGAATCATCAATCATGTAATTGATGGAGAAAGAAAGAATACTAATAAATTCAGTAGAAGAATCAAACATAGTGATATAAAGAAACAATAGTTTCGCATTGCTTACATAAGAATTGTCGGTTAAACTTGAACGCAGAAGAGCCGGCATGTTTCCCAGAAATGGGATTTAATTCTGATGCAGCTTCTTTCTGAATCCAGGCCGAACTCCAGCAGAATGTAAATGGGACCGCGATGCCTATTCCGGTCAATTTTTTCATCTCACTGTGAAAACCAGTACAAATATTTGCAGAAGCAAGCTACGACAGCAGAATCAAAGAATGATACAAACACAGCCTCTGTGATCTTCTTCATTGTCAGTATCTCCTGTTTCACTGTCAACAAAAGTCCGCCGAATGATAGGATATATCAGACCGCATTTGTAACATACACATTTTAAGATGAAAATAATGGACTTGTAGAATTGCAATGTACACTCTTTGAAATGTTGCAAGATATTTTTATCTGCTCAAACAGACTACGTTATTGGAAACACACACAAAAAAAAAAAAAATTGAATTTAATCAAACGGGCTTATAAAAAGGGCGTGTCTGCAATTTACTAACCAAAATAAATAAAACAGCGACAAACTATTAAATTACAATATAACTGATAGTTCATGACATTGCGTATTATTTGCACTATGAGGAAGAAGAAAGAGATGTCACTTATATATGAAAGGTGAAAATAGGGTCGGAATTGTTTCTTAGTTGATGTAAGTCGTAAAGACAAATCATTAGATTATGGTTGTTCCACTGATGTTCCCATAACACTAAACTATCTCAAGCTTTTCAGTTTGAAAAAACAGTAATGCAAAAATATCATATAAACACAAATTAAGATTTAGAAAAAATATCAGGAACTCTCAATACTCATTGCAGTTTTGAGGGTCATCCACATCTCACGGCTTTAAGTTATGAACAGGAAGAAAGGTGCATCCGACTACGAGTACACAAAGGGCACATTTTTTGTTTCTTTCTCAGCAGATGGGTAAGTTGCACTGGAAACATGTTTGCATCTCCTAAATACATGTTTTGATGACCCGTAAATAACAAACGGCTGTTTTATACTTTGCCAAACAGTTAGAGGAAAAAATTCATCCTTACCACTGGGACATGAAAGATAATCAGAAAACTCATCACAAATAATAAAGATATTTCTCACATGTCTCTGACACAATTCAATTTTGGAGGGTATTATTTATTTCGTCCAAGAACGTATCTGAGCTCTATCATATGCTTCCTCTAAATCAAGAAGTAAAGAACTGCAGGAGGAATCATAATCCATTTCCTTCTGACTTCCTCATTACATGTTCTGAGAATATTACCTAATTACACACCATCCATCAAAATGAATTTCCACAATGTTACTTTAACCTTTTCTCCATCAATCTTTCTCAGCATTCCCTAACATGGAATAAAAGTTTAATCACGTATCTTTCATAGTGGGTAGGAGTGATGGATTCTTTCTTCTATTACAGGGTTACCACATCACTTCTCCAAGCCTCTCCTATTTTCGCTCATCTCAAGGATCTTTAAAAGATGTCCTCCTCACACGTGTATCCACGAATTTCGATGTGAATTATAATTTAGGCTGAAACACTTTGCCCTGGAATCATTTCCCGTTGAAGGCATTGATGCTTGAGTTACTACATGACATGAATTTGAGATAGTGGCTATGTTCCCCAAGGTAAGGGCTCTATTTTGCGGCCACTTGAGCATCCACAATAGGTTGGTGCCAAACTGCCTAATGGATCTTTGCTTTCTTCATCCTTGCAAGAACATATTCCATGAAGTAACACCAATAGGTTGGGGAACTAAAGGAGGACATTGGGGAAAATCAATTGGTATTGATTGCACGAAAATTGGCCAACCAGGTATGCTAGTGTGCTGTAATACCAATGTATGTTCATCAACTGTAGCAACTATTCTATCTCTATTTTACTCCCCCTTACCCCGAAAAAGCAGGTTCACCTTACGTCCTTGAACCGATAACCATCTTTCGGCTAAGCTAGCCTAAGTTGACGACAAAAATAATATATGAGTTGAGCAACTTACTATATCAATGTCCAATCAATTATGTCACAAAGTCCATAAAGAAAACACCCGAGACAAAAATAATGCTCAGGGTTTTTTGGGCATGTGGAAGTGAAATCTATACTCTCCATAGACCAGTCAGCAGCATTTTTTAAGAGAAAGTTATCCCAGCACCATATTAAGCAGATGATATAGACATCTTGCAAAATGTATATATCAAGGGGTTCCTGATACTGTGTATGCTTCTGTAGATTTATCGGTGATTTGGATTCTTTTGAGATAGGGACTACTTAGTGAAATCTGGCATACCACGCAACTTACAGAGTATTCCCTCAACTCTCCAAGACACTTCATTACAAAAAATAAATAAAAAAATACTTACCGGGGAAAGAAGTGTCAGTCATCAAAACAAAGCATACACAGCAAATTGTTTCATCAACATGCTACATATGGATTAAGATATAGAATTCCGTGGATGACCTATTACATGTATAATGGGTCAGGAGGATAAAATTTCTTCGACCTCTATAAAACACATAACCAAAAAACTCAAATATTTTCAATTTGCTAGAAAAACGGATCTGCACACCATGGTTCAATGTCCTTTCCATCGAATTTCTCCTCCATCACTAAAATCTTGTTTTGGAACCACAGAAGGAGTTTATATCCACAGCTAGAATTATGTTTCTTGAACCTCTATAAGAGAATCAACCAACAGGCCCAAAGCATTTTATCTTGCTAGAAAACGGTTTCTCACTAACATGGTTCACTGTACATTCCATCAAATTCCTCCTCCATAGTTTAAATCTTGTTTTAGCACTTCAGATGGAGTTCTTAAAAATTGGATCTTCAAGTGACCTAGAGTTATGTATACTGCTCCAGACCAGATCTAATACCCTCTTGCATCATTTATAGATTCTCTCATTCTCTCTTAAAAGCAAAGACATCCCATCTCAGCAAATCACAATATCTCCTCCTCAATGCATTACTTCCATAAAAATTATATATATATATATATAAAAGACAGAGCTAAGATGTACTCTCTGATACAATTAATTTCCCCCTAGAACCCAGAACACAAAAACCAACCATTAGACAGGATCCATAAATGCTTAATTTTACTCTTTCCTCATTTCTCTACTTCATAAAGCTGGGATGCAACTCAAAATCAAACCCCATTGAATTAAAATGAATTTCATTGACAAATCACTAATACCAAGCACTATATGATTTAGTGGAAATAATAATCATTTTAGTAGATAAATGAAATCTTAAAACCTAGAACAGAAATCAACCAGTACACAAATAATAATAATAATAATAAATAAAATAATAAATAAAAACAAATAAATAGACAGGATGAATACAAGAAATGCTCAATTTGACTCTTTCCTCATATCCATAACTTCATATAGTTGATATGATCACTAGTGAATTAAACTAATTTATTTTTCAAATAAAAATTCAGAATCTATGAAATCCTAAGCAAACAAGACCAAAAATATATATATACAAATTCAGAAAAAAATATATATAAAAAAATTTTCAGGAACAAAGAGAGAGATGGCACCCACCTGGACTCAAATTCTTTGACCTCAACAAGCCCTTTCCCCAAGTTGTCCATCCATTGCACTCTCTTCTTTTCAGCCTCTTTAGGAACAGCCACTTCCATAGGCTTCTTTCTGATACAGCTTCTGAGAACTCTCTGACTCTCTTGCTTCCCATCTAAGTCCTCCTCTTCTTTGACCTCTGTGGCCTCACCTCCACATATCTGAATATCAGTGGTCTCATCAACAGACACAACTGTTGAAGGCACATGTGGGCTGTTCTCCAACTTCAATGGCCCAGGACTGTACAGATGAGCAGAAGAGGGTTTGCAGAAGCAAATGAAGGGAGGACAGTGGATCTTTGAAAACAAAACCCTCATGAAAATACTCTGCTTCATTCACAACTCATATCAAACACAACACCTCCATTCTCATTCCACCAAACAATCAACATAAATCTGAACTCATCACTTCAAATCCTTCATTTTTTTTCTCAACTTTTGATGTAACAAAAACAAGAATTTGAAAAACCCAACAAGATAATTTAGAAGAAATTGTGAAATTCTTGGGTTTTGGGTGTAATCAAATAAAGGAATTAAAAACACCCAAAAGGGGAAATTAGAAGAAAATTACACTAGATTATGAAATTGATATCAAAATAGAAAACCCATTGAGAAACATAAAACAAAAATCTCAAATCTTAGACAAAGAACCAAATTGAGGAATTTTTCATCAGAAAGAAAGGTTAAACTTTTTTGAAAACTGATTAATGAGATGTTAAAAAAGAAAAGAAGCAAGTAAAACCCAAAAAGCACTTTGTTTGAGTTGTTTCTGATGATGAATTCCAAAAAGAAAAGGGAAAGCTTTAGAGACTACAGGAGACACACCAATGTGTGTGTGTTTTGTGTGTGTTGGGAGAGAGGGACAAACCCAACTGTCCCAACATTCTATTATTGTAACCCCCAATACTCAAAACAGTAACTGTCATAAGTATTTTATATTTTTATTACATTTTGAAATTGAAATTTGATTTCAAACGGGTTTGGAAGCTGAAGAGCGAAACAAGTTTGGAAACGCTCCCGCTCCTGCTTTTAAACGGGGTTGGAAGTTGAAGCGTAGCGAAACAAGTTTTTTCTGAAGCGGAAGCAAGTTTGATGCCGATGATTCTGATATGAGAAAAATGAAAACTGAAGCATGCAAAGCATGTTTGGTGGAACTGCTGATTTCTTAAAATGTGAAAGCAAAACATATTTAGTTAATTTAAATGATTTGAGATTATGTTTTCTTTTTTTGGATTTTAGATTGAATATAAGAAGTTAATAAGTTCTACAATTAAAAAAAATAAAAATTGTATTGCACAAGGCCTCTCATTTGGATATCTCTCATTTGGATATTGTAAATAATTTTTTTATTTTTTGTAAACTATAATTTTGGATAAAAATAATTATATTTTTGTAAACTATAAAATTTTTTGTAGGTAAATTCTAAATTATAATATGCACTTTATAATATTATAATATAAAGTGCATATTTTTTTTGAATTTTATTTTTTGAAATATATATATTTTGAATTTTATATATTTTTTTCAAAATTTATATATATATTTCAAAATTTACATACTTTTTTTGAATTTTATATTTTTTTCGAATTTTATATATTTTTTAAAAATTTATATATATTTTTCAAATTTTATATATTTTTCGAAATTTAAAATAATTTTTTGGAATTTTATATATTTATTTCTAATTTTATATATATTTTCGGAATTAATTTTTTTTTTTGAAATTTTATACACCTTGAAGCAAACCTAACATGTTGCAAAGAATTTGGGAGCAACTTATAATAGGTCCCACTAAAAATAGTGATGGGAGCAAGTGGAAGCAAGGTGAGCCTTGCTTTCAAATTTGAGATTTTGCTCTAGCCTGCTTCCAGATTTTGGAAGCGGGAGCAACCAACCAAACAAGTCTGCTCTGTGAACAGTAATAGAAGCAGGAGCAAAAGTAGGAAGCGGGAGCGTTACCAAACAGACCCTTACCCATTAGCACCTGACTTTATATTGTATAGGGATATATATATATATAAATTACATATATTTGAAAATAAAATAATAATTTCAAAACTTTTGTTATTTTGACTATGCCCATGATTTAAAAAAAAATCAAATTACTTTTGTTATTTTGACTATGCCAATGGTTTGCAGTACAAAAGCAGGAAGCGGGAGCGTTACCAAACAGGCACTTACCCATTAGCACCTGACTTTATATTGTATAGGGATATATATATATATATATAAATTACATATATTTGAAAATAAAATAATAATTTCAAAACTTTTGTTATTTTGACTATGCCCATGATTTAAAAAAAAATCAAATTATTTTTGTTATTTTGACTATGCCAATGGTTCGCGGTAACAGTCCATTACGGCGCATATCACCCGTTTTGTAACGTTTTTGAAAAATATTGATACCGTTATTTAGCACCGATACTCATTTTTAAGGCTTATATTATCCGAGTTAATTACACCGATACCGTTACGTAATACTCAATTATTTCTTTTTAAAATGTGACATAATTCAATTTCGTTATTGTTATTGTGATAAAAACCGATAAACTTTTAAATTATCAAATATCTACACATTAATATGTATAGGTTTATTATGATCCTAGAATAAACCCAGTTGAAAATCTGTAAAAGATCATCAAAGATTTGGTCCAACTGATAAGGAGAAAAGAATATATACAGATACTAAAATTTTGGACAGCATTAGGGATTTAAAAAAGGTATATGTTGAAGAACACAAACCCAAAAGCACACTCAGCTTTTTTCTTTTTTAATCCAACAAAAATAATGGCCTGCACATTGCCACATATTATATCTATTATCATATGCTTAATGTATAAGATATTTACCAAATTGCATTGAATATGCACCACAAATGCTTATTTTAAGAATTACATTTATTTTAGACTATTTTATTTCTAAATGGTCCACTGGGTTATAATTTCAATTAATGATAGGTCTTTGAAAAGTAGTATGACATATATTGCTAATTTATAATGTTACTTTTTTTATTTTACTGGATTGTCATATGCTACATGGGGTTTTTCAAAGGGTACCTTTATTTTTATAATGATTAGTCATCAAAGCTTTCAAGTTGTCTTCCATGTGTGTCTATTCTTATATTTTATTCTCATGATCTTGTGCAAGTAATCATAGAATCTCTGAGATTTGAGGGCAAACCAAAACTGTTCATTTTAGGGATCATGCTAACCCTAATTGTTTTCTCACTGTGCCTTATGAATTGGGGAAGTAGCTGTTTTTATCTCATATAGGAGCCTATATATATATATATATATTTGAAAGTTTATAGGAGCCTATATTGAAAGCATTAGAAGCCCATAAATTTTATTTTCTCGTTTAAAATTTCCATTCTAGGGTATGTGATAAACCCTTCTTACAAGCAATTTACTAATCCCTCATTATTTCAAGGAATCTTGAAGAAATAGGTTCTTTTGTATAAATTTTTCTCCAATGTACTTATATTGGACAAACATTGCTTTATCATTAAATGGTTTACCCATACGTTTGTAATATCATTTTTGGTAAGTTGGACTCTCTTCTCTTAATATTTAAATAACTTACATAAATTAATAGAAAATTCGTTATCAATTAATTTTATATAAATTAGCTCACCAATTGCAATAGAGTGACATTAAGTGTGAATAACACACTTATATTTTAGTAGTTTTTTATTTATATATAAAATTTAGTCAACTTTAATAAATAAAACACCTTAAAATAGTATAGTCAATTACAAAGGTCAAATCTCATAAGTCTAAATAATAGACATTGAACAATGGAATTTGCCCCAACATCAACTGATGTTAATATAATATGCCCTAAGCATATTTGGAAATTGGAGTACAAAGGTACAAACATGAAAGGCACAACTGATCTACCACCTTAATAGTAAGTTGGCCGTGTGTTTGTAATCGATATGGTCTGGTCTCAATTTTTAGAGAATAGATCATGTTCGTGTTGATATGGTCTCATTTTTTGGACCAGATCAAAGAAGATCAAATTGTGTGTTTTTTAACTTAACAAATTGATGAATTCAATTGTTTAGGTCTGATCTTTGGTCTAAATTTCATAAACCAAAACACAAAAATAATTGAATAATAAATAAATAATAAACAAAATGAATTAAATAATAAATTAATAAAATACATGTATAAATTAATAAAAATAAATAATAAATAAAATAAAATATATTTATGAATAAAATAAAAATAAATGAATAAAAAATAAATAAAAAAATTAAATAATACACAAAAATAAATATAATAATAAATAATGAATAAATAATAAATAATAAATTAATAAAATATATTTATAAATTAATAAAAATAAATGAATAAATAATAAATAAAATATATTTATGAATAAAATAAAAATAAATGAATAAATAATAATATAAATAATAAATTAATAAAAATAAACAAAATGAATTAAATAATAGATAAAAATAATAATAATAAATAATAAATTAATAAAATATATTTATAAATTAATAAAACTAAATGAATAAATAAAATAAAATATATTTATAAATGGTCTGGTTCTATTTTTCTCAGACCGAAACCATCAGACCAGATCGCTTACCAAACAGACTTTCAGTTCAGGGACCAGACCGGACCGGACCGCTTACCTTCTTCTTTCATTCCCTTTTGAGGCAGATTGAAACATCTGAGATTATTTTAGTTTTTAAGTGCCCAATTTAAAATGGACAACCAGTTCCAAAAATAATAATAATAATTCATTTGAATTTTTAGTGGAAACAATTCTTTGAAGAAGAGTGTATGTGTGAGCATCAACCGAAAAAAAAATCTTCAACTCAGTTGAAGATTAATACTTGTTATAGGGAAATTTATTTTTTCAATGGGATTATAGTTCCATATGATATATATATATCTACTTAAAACTTTATCTTTGCTGCAATTCTCCCACAAGTGTTGCCCATAGCTGAACCTGCAACAAAATACACTGCATGTACAAGGCATAATATACAATATTTATAATGACACACTCATGCAGTAACTGTGTTATAATAAAAAATAAAAAAAACTATCCTTCGTTCGATTGGTCAAGTCAAAGAAAGAATCAACATAAGAATTGAACATTAGACTTAATGCTTAATAAGATGCTAAGTCTTAAAAATATATATATATATATATATATATATAAATAAATATGACACGTTGAAGGTTACAAGAGGTATAGACACACACACCACAGCCAACATCAACATCTGACATGCTAGATTATCCTAGCAGTAAGCAGAATAGTCAAAAAACCCAAATATAGAAAGCTACTTTTGATATTCAACAGAAAATGAAAATGACTATAGAACCATCCATAGGTGTTATCTGAGGTATGACAATGACTCCACAAATTTAAGCAACTAAGATAAGGGGTATAAGCTTGGCAGAGTCAACAAGACTGACGAAATTGTAAGAAAACTAAACTAGACCCTCCATTGACTCGAGCGAAATGAGACTCGGACAAATTTATTTAAATTCAACTACAACAACAAGGTATTTATCTATGGGATGTATAAAAAGAAAGAGATGAAAATTCTGACTATGGATGAGGAGGGTCCTCGGAGTTTATCTCCATTTCGATATCTTGAAAAGAAAACGCGTTTCCATCTGTAGCCGGGCTCTGCATGGGAGGAGCAGAAGAAGATAAACCTAGCTCAATCTGTCCCCTTTGGGGCGCATCGCTTGGGTGATATCCACTATCCAATAGCTCTTGTGGCGGAGGATTGGGCACGCTATTAGTCAGCTGCTCCTGTAAAGAAAGTAGAAATGCCGTAGAGCATAATGTAGCTTAATTATGACAATTTATCAAATTAAACGAACCAGGGTCGAAGAAGATGTGATAATAACTTAGTTACCATTTTTTTTTTTTATCTAAGCTTCCTATATAATTTTTATTTAGTAACCTGTCATAGTAAGTTTTCATCTTGCTCTAGTACCATCATATTTTACTCGAATCCTAGAATACTCACTCTTTTATGTGCTTTTTCTTCTCTAGCTTTCTTCCTATAAGAGTAACCAACCTTAGCAGGAATAAGGAGACAAAAAAAAAAAACTAAACATTACGCAAAATACCTGCAGATAGGCGCAAACATCAGCCTCGGTGAGAATGCTTCCTTCTTGCTGCTTCATTGCCATCCACTCGTACACTTTTTCCTACAAAATAATAGGAAAAAAATAAAAAAGTTATCAATTAAACTGCAATATAAGCAAATAAAAAAAAATGATTACATGAACTTGATAAATGCATCAACTTTGAGTGCTGCAAGGGTAAATGTTTCTTCTGACAGGCAAACAGTACAGAATCGCCAACAAATATAGGAAAAGCTAAACAGAATGCATGCAAACTGTAATTTCCTTGCAGAAACCTATAATAATTGGAAGAACAATTGCATTCTAGATGTTCTCAGAAGTGATCATAGCCCGACTGTGCCCCCAAAAGCATCCTAATCACTGTCACACACACACACAAAACATTTGTGTGTAACAATTTACCATATAATGACACTGGACATAGACACGACATGATACAGGTACAACGATACAATAGGTCCTTAAAAAAGGGAATATCGATGGAATTGACAATACATAGATGTATCATGATCCTAACCAATGACTGTAATGCATCCAAGCTGTCCGTTAGGAGGAGGCTTATATAATGACAACGGGGAGCATCATTTGTAAACAGCAAGTGCTAGCAAATTTTCCTCACCCTCTATATTCATCACTATTGAGAGTATATTATCCTCCTCCACTTGTAAATTTCATTTTGTTCCCCTATAAGATAAAAAATCTACATACACGAAAATATATAAGAAATCTATCATCCTTCCATCACGAAAATATATATAACAATTTATCAATCATTCCCTACATTTTACATAGTAAATCACCAAAACATTTCTACTAAATTCTAACTCATAAATGATACTTAAATTCATCTCCAATCTTGTTAAAAAACAACAATTATATCCCCACCGCATTTATTATCTCCACCACATTTATTTTGTGAATATGATTTCTTTTAGCTGCCTACTATCTGGTCCGATAAAGAAGGGGAAAACTACATTGAGCAAAGTAAAAGCATTTCCATTTTTAAGGTTAACCGTGTATCACACGCGCATAACTTGAGAAAATTCGACACGAGCATTCTATAGTAGTAGGTTTTCAGAAAGACTTGACATGGTAATGAAGAAGGGGGGAACAAGCACACTCGGAAAGTGCAGGACAATGGATAGTTGTATGATGTGTTCGAGAAGCCTGATTCGCACCTGAAAAGGAACCTTTAATGACGAATAAATATCACTAATAAATTACCCTCTCTCTCTCTCTCTCTCTCTCTCTCTCTCTCTCTCACACACACACACACACACACACACAAAACATTTTTGAAATGTTGCTCCTGTGGTCATTTTAGAAGAAGGAAGTGAACTGAGGTCTGCTCGGACGACATACATTTGAATGGTCTATACAGCTCCCTAATTTCTACCGCTATTAATTCTAGTTAATCCGGTAATGAAGGTCATTTACGTTCTTGCTAACAGAAAAGCGGATCCAATGCCAAGATGACTTCATTCTAGGAAATAAAAGGGTTAACTTCTACTTATGTACTACAAGGTCAAAACTCTTAGCAACTGCGTTAATTGTCAAGTAGCTCCATGATCATCGATTTATCCGGTAGATGCATAGTTTATATAGTAAATAAAATAAACCCAAATTTGTGGAACTATTTAGGAAAAGTTAGGAATATTTGGTTAAGCTTCAATTGAGCTGACCTAGTGGAAATAGGTCGGCTTGATGTATACTTAAATAATCTAAAATCAACAAGGAATTCCTACCCTCATAGTTGAAACCTACCAAATTTGGCCAGAACCAATTAAGACTAATTTTTTTTTACAATAGCCATTGACTTGACTCTGTCAGCAGTTATTGCTTTGTCGCCATAACAAATAACTCGAGACTTTTGATTACTTGTTGCACCGATTACCATCTTAATCATCCTCTGCTCATCCTTAAACCATTCAAATCTACACATACACATTTAATCATCTCCTTCATAAGGAATCCAAACAAGAAACAAATGTTTTCAGCTTTTAATAAAAGATCCGTCATTTTGCTTGTCAGCGAATCAATAACTAATTTCAACGGCTTTCTAATAATGTGAGTATCTACTGCTTTTACCATAATACCGACAAAGTAAAGGAAATAAAGTCGTAAGCTTCATAAACACAACAAAATAAGCCACCAACTTAAAAAATCGTTACTATCAGAAACTACCAATTGCTGCTTCAATCACGTGAAATGCATAAGAGAAACTGCTGTTTTAGCTTTTACGGAATGATCATCATTTCATTTTTCAAATTTATTGAAACAACGGTCATAACTAATTCTAACGACATCCTGATAAGGTGATCATGTAACCCTTTTACATTAACACACACAAAGTGAAGATAACGACATTTTAGTTCTTCACGATCACAACAAAATATAACTGCATACTTAAAAGACTAATCACCATCAAAAACCAATCATAAGTAGCTCTAATTATAACAGCTTCACTAAACCTCTTCTTTATAATGTTGCAAGTTGTATCTGTTAGAGTTGCGGTGTCCTAGTTACATAAGACCATAAACCGCACTAACTCGGACAATAAATCATTAGGATTCCACATGGTACCCGCACGTAACTTTACTGTCTAATGACACTACAATTTTGCATAATGTATATCACCAATCCCTTCCTCTATCTATTGTTAAACCCTAGAAGTTATAGTGCTAAATTATTCTAGCAACAACAATAGACATTACTACTTTCAAATAAAATGCACCAACTCTAGAATAAATTAAAACAGAAATGCAAACTATAATGACTAGAACTAAAACACAAATTTTCAAAACATTTCAGTCAACTGGGTAGCTAGAAAACAATCTCAGACCACAAGAAATGGAACGATTAGGCTACACGACATGAGATTAAAGCATGAAATAACCCTCATAGACCTTTCAGAGACAATGCTTCAAGTTACCCAAATTGAAAAAAAAAAAGAAAAAAAAAAGGCACTTTATCATCTTCATAAACCTCAATTGAACAAACTGAACTACAAAAAGTAAAGAATCAAAAACAGGTAATGGATGAATTCAATTTACATCATTAACAATACCCCCAAATGACTAATTGAACAAGAAGGGAAATAAATCCCAAATGATTCAATCAGCATTATAGAAGACCCCTCAAATGATCAAATTAAACAACAAAGACAGTGATCAGAAATGGGCACTGAAAAAGATAAGCCTCAGATTATCTAAATACACCAAAACACAAAAATTCAAAAACTAATTAAATTGAATCAGCATCATAGAGGAGCCTCAAAATCACAAAAGGGTACTAAAAAAAAATTCAATCAGCATCATAGACAAGCCTCAAATGATATAAAAATAAACAAATAAAAAAAATTGGAGCAAAATTGAAAATTAGGGAAATTAAAGATTTGGGGTTTTACAAGGGCATGTCTTTGGCCAGCAGCAAAAGCAAGCTTCTGATAACTGAAAGCTTGAGAGTAGAGCTGAGAGAGCTGGTTGGCAACTTTTCTGAAATGGGAATACAAAACTCTATCACTCTCATCAACAGCACTCACCTCCATCTTTCTCTTCTGTGCCATTTCTTTTTCTTATATTCCTTTCACTCTCAAAGATGCTCACCAACTCTTTCTCAATGGCCCACAAAATCCCTACCATGGTTCATGGTGCTTATATATATATAGAAAAAATAATATAAAAAAACAAAAAATATAATATAATATGTTAATTATATATAATAGTTGAATAAGAACAGATTTTGTTTTGGATGACAGGTTGTGTTGTGGTCCAGATGGGAAAAGGGTTGTCAAGTGGTGATTTGGAGAGCAACAAAAACACCCAAAAATATTTAAAGCCTCTTTCTCTCTCTCTACGCAAGAGAGAGAGAGAAAAGGAGTTGGGATTTGGCTGGACAATGGATATAGATTAAAGACAACTATGTTAGAGTTTAATATACATATATGTACATACATAACCTGATAAACATATATATATATATGTTTAGGATTTACTGACAGAGAGGACTCTCAAGTAGACCCGTCAATGGATCAGATCAGTTAAATCCAAATCCAATTTATTAAGAAATCGGATTATCGGATTCGGATCCTAATCGGGTTATCGGATTTTATTTTCAATCCATATCCGGTTAATATCGGATTCGGATCATAATCGGATTATTGATAAGTCTATTGATAAGGATGACAAAAACTCCCGATCCGCGATCCGAATCCGATAATTCGACAAATTTTCACTTAATTAATTCATATTCGAATTTCTTCATTATAGAATATCTGATCCGAATATTTAATTAAAAAATTACAAAAATTAATAAATACTGAAAAACTAAAATTATTCACATTTTTAATAATTGTATTTATGATCAATCATTATTAATAAATAATTAAATAATTAACAACTAACATTTATATACATGTACAATATTAAATATATACACATATATATATTTATATTTTATCGGATCGGATTATTATCGGATCGGATTAGGCTAATCCAAATCCAATTTGTTAAGAAATCGGATTATCGGATTCGGATCATATTCGGGTTATCGGATTTTTTTTGCAATCCAAATCCGACTAATTGGATCGGATTCGGATCGGATTTCGATCAAAATCCAATCCATTGACAGGTCTACTCTCAAGACCTGTGATGCTGATGTGGTGAACAAAACTCCCAAATGTTTCTACATTAAAGAGTGTTGATATATACAGTACAAACTTTGGTATTCGGTGCACTTGTTAAAAATAAATAAAATGAAACAGTTAATTAAAGCTCATAGGGAATGTAAGAGTCATAATAGTGTAATCTTAGTCTTGATTTAATGGTTGCAAATTTAGATTACATTTCAACTCAAGACTAATGCAATCACCGAAGTTGTAATTTTAAACCTTCGATTCTAGCAATATACAAACTCAAGAGTGTTTTCTTTAGCATTGGGATTGGAGAGTTGTTCAAAAAAATGTATGTTTCTTGGGTAAATTACAGTTCACTCCTTTTTTATAATATATTATAATTTCACCCCCTCTAGTTTGGGTTATGGTAACACTTTGCCCCTCTAGTCTGATTTAAGGTGTGATTTTACATAATTGCCCTTCACATTATATTATAATTTTATGATTAATATCAATAAACCCCCCTAAACTATTGAATTTTCACATTGCCCCCACCCTTATGGGTAAATTACAGTTTCACCCCAAAAAATTCAAAACTTTTATTTAAAACTTAAAAAATATATAAAATTAAAATATATATATATAATTCAAAAATATATATAAAAATATAAAATATATATATATTTCAAAAAATATATAAATTTCGAAAAAATATGTAAATTTCAAAAAACATATAAAATTTTGAAATAAATATATAAAATTAAAAAAATATATAAAAATATAAAATATATGTATAATTCGGAAATATATATATATATATTTGGAAAAAATATATAAATTCAAAAAAATATATGTCAATTTCGAAAAACATATAAAATTTTGAAATATATATATATAATTCCAAAAATATATATATAATAGAAAAAATATATAAAATTCGGAAAATATATAATTTCGAAAAAAATATATAAAATTATAAAAAGTATATAAAATTCGGAAAAATATATAAATTCGAAATATATATATATAAATCGGAAAAAAATTCTAATAAGATGGTTCATTAAATATGATTATCCAAACCAATAAATGGGATGGTTCATTAAATATGGTGTCGAAAAAAATATATTTTTCAAACCAATAAATGGTGCAATCTCTAATTTGTACACATGAATGGAAACATAGGATGGTTCATTAAATATGATTTTATATTTTGCAAGGAAGCTAACACACCATGGTACAATTTTCACATCTACTTTCACAAACACACTACAAGGTTTATATGCCCAAATTAACAATAAGCTGAAATGAATAACAATTCTTATTTACCTAGACAAGAGATTAAAACTCATACAATTTTGAATCCATAAAAACCCAAACTTTCAATCTTTTAGTGTGTTATTTTTTCCGAATTTTATATATATTTTTCGAATTTAAATATTTTTCAAATTTTATATATATTTTTCGAATTTAAATATTTTTCAAATTTTATATATTTTTTGAATTTATATATATATTTCAAATTTTATTTATTTTTTCTAATTTTATATATATATTTTGGAATTTATATATCTTTTCCTAAATTTTATATTTTTTCTAAATTTTATACATTTTTTCTAATTCTATTTTTTGTTTTCGAATTATATATATATTTCAAAAATTTATATGTTTTTCGAAATTTATTTATTTTTTCTAATTTTATATATTTTTTGAATTTTATATATTTGTTTCTATTTTTATATATTTTTCAAATTTTATATATTATTTTCGAATTTTATATATTTTTTCTAAATTTATATATATATTTTATAATGTTATATATTTTTCAAATTTTATATATATTTATTGAATTATATATATATTCGAATTATATAATTTTTTTTTTTTGAATTTTATGTATATTTTAAAAAAATTAAATATTTTTTCAAACTTTTGGGGGTGAAACTATAATTTACCCATAAGGGTGGGGGCAATGTGAAAATCCAATAGTTTAGGGGGGTTTATTGATATTAATCATAAAATTATAATATAATGTGAATGGCAATTAGATAAAATCACACCTGAAATCAGATTAAAGAGGTTAAAAGTATAATATGTCCAAACAAAAAAGGTGAAAGTATAATTTACCCATGCTCCTTTTGTACTGGAGTTCCAAATTTGTTCATGGTTTCAAAAACAAAGTAATACATTGTTTGATAGCCCAAACAAAATATATTAATGATGGTAAATTTGGGCCTCTAACGTTCTGTTAATAAACAAGATAGATACCTCTTGAATTAAGTCATTGGTGACCAATTTTAATTTTCCACATTAAATAACTTTTTTGTTAGAACTTTATATTTTTTAGTAAAGGTCTAACCTTCAAGATCTCTACCTAAATCTAAACATAAACCCTAAAGAGATAGTTCTTTGAGTCGCTGTCTTGCGGAGGGAATAGTCTTTTGAGTCACTCTCAAGTACGATCTCTACGGGACCTAAATCTAAACCTAAACCCTTAAGAGATAGTTCTTTGAGTCGCTGGCTTGCGGAGGGAATAATCTTTTGAGTCTGGCTTGCGGAGGGAATAGTCTTATGAGTCCTTGACTTGCGGAGGGAAAATTCTTTTGAGTCACTGACTCACGGAGAGACGGGGATTCGAACGCACACTCGGTACACTAGTCACGAAGGGACGGGGATTGAACCCACACTCAATACGATTCGTCTAAATACCTAAAGTTTGTCCTTCCAACCATCTCCAGTACTCCTACAAGAACTATATTGTAAGAACATCAACATTACAAAAGAAATCGAAGAAAAAGATTCAGAAGTGAAGCATGAGTCAATCAGTCTTGTATAGAAAACTAAAGGTATATATATAGATATAGATACAAGTGATCTTATTCACTGTCGCTTATTTTCATTGGTATATTCTGAACAGCATTATGAGTCTATGATTATAACAAGAAGCTCAAGGGGCATGACCTGTGAACTCTGCTTCATAATTGTTAAACCATCCATAACCCTGCTCATAATAACAAAAGTAAAATTCTTGAAGAAGGATTTTAATTTTGTACCTCCAATTACAAGCAAATACACAAATATACATCACATACCAAATTAAAATATACATGTATACAAATGTTTATTGATAGAGCGCATTTGACAATTATGGTCTCTAACAATAGAGTGCTTTTCAATTTTAATAACTGAAAATGTATAAATAAATGTATTAAGGTACATACTTACAAATATCACAACTTTAAATTAACAAATATCATATGAATGAAGCAGTTAATTGGTGGACGCAACCACCTTCAAATAAAAAATCATCGACTCCTATGGGCGTAAAAACCTCTTAGCAAAATTTGGAAAAACTCTCTTTACTGCAACACAATTGCTGATCTGGTAGAAATATCGATCCAATAATTCTTCCGTTGTACAATTACTGCTGAAGTTTGAGCACAGGGAAAGCAATAACATCACGAATACTGGAAGAATTTGTGAGAAGCATTACTAACCTGTCGATTCCAAGACCCTGCAAATTGGTCATTTTTCATTAAAAATTAGGTTTTGATCAAATGCACATACGAATATGAATTTAGTGTCAGACCCATTATCAAAAGTATAGAAAAGTTGCAATAATTTGAGAGATTCCAATTTGAATGATCTGAAATACTATGCAATTTATTTGGTACCACCATGACAACATAAACACCGAAGCCAAAGGTAGTGTGTGCAGATTCAAGTATATCATAATCACAAATTTAAAACTCATAAAATAGAAGAAATCAACTCAGCAAAACCAAAACTTGGTGTTTGCGTAATTATCTTAATAATTTTTGAGGATACTGCTAACCAATTTGTAAAAAATGATCATACCATTCCTGAAGCAGGAGGCATTCCGTATTCCAGCGCTGTTATAAAATCATCATCAAGAGTCACTTCATAGGAAACATCGTCACCTCTCGCTGCTTCATCTTCTGCATGGTCCATATTTGAAACAGCTTTGGCCCTCCTGTCATTATGCTGTCTCACTTGCTCTTCCAAGCGTCCTCTCTGCCACCATAACAAATTTAAGAGCTAATGTTTTTGCTGCATTTGAATTAAAGCCTACATTTTAACAGATATTCAAGATGAAGAGGATCATGCTAAGAAAATAGACAGTCCACCTGGTACTAGTGTTACAATAAAATGTGCCTTATGTTGCATTGGTTTCGATAATTAACAAACTCGCTTTTATTTCCTTGTAAGGTTTATCTACAAATTAATTATTAAGATTCCAGTCCCTGCCCAGATTCTTCACCTACAATAAGCATTTACAGAAGAGATTCACACTGGCTGCTGAGTGGAAACCAGAAGCACTACTTCATATTGGCAGTTCATAGTTCCAAAATATTTCCTCCCTGCTTTTCTAATGATATCACTTCTGTTAGATAGCTGATTCAGTATATGGAAAGACTGATCCAAGAAATTGCTTATGTACTTCCATTTCCAATTACTTGAACTTTCTCATTGAAAGATCAACTCGCACAATTACTGATTGTTCTCTATCAAACACCATAGCTGGTATACCTTAATTCCAAGGAAAATTAACTCTGGTAAATTTTCATATTTTGCTCCCCATTTCAGATTAATTTATACCGTGAAGCTTAATGGAAAGTCATATTTAATCAACATGCTTGAGAGAAGGAGGACCAGAGGTAGGGGCAGTTGAGTTCAAATTAAAATTAAAGTCCACCTGAAAGATCACAACTCTATAATTACCATAACCTAACGATATCTGCATGTTTTGGTAAGTTGGCCAAGTTTGCAGGAGACCTAATCACAGTTAAAAGGTCTTGTATAGTTGCAAACTAATCACTTATGAAGAAATACATGCTGGCAGTAATGTGATTTAAAATTCGCAGTGATGCTTACCTGATCCACAGGGTCAGTCAGTTCAGAGAATGCATTGGCTAGTTCACGGCCACAAATGAATAATTCAAATCTCTCAGTCAAGCCTGCAATCCTAAAGTGGAAGGATTAAAGGTAAGACAGAAGAAAGAAAGAAAAACAATAAATAACAGTACATGTTTCAGATGGTGTCCATACGTTGCAAAGTTAGGTGTAACAGACCAATTTTTCTCTTCACACAGTTCTTCTTCACAAGCGAAGAAAATGCATGTCATAACAGATAGTTTGAAAAAAATCACCAAAGAACTAGAAGTTTCACTAAACTGATAAAATAAAAATATATAAAAATTAAAAAAAACAGCAGATCTTAGATAGTACTAGTATTACTCCCGACCCTTTATCTCATGTGGTATCTCATCCTTTCAAATGAAGGTTGAGGGTTCAAGTCCCCTTGAGGCAATGGTGGATGAGTCTATTCAAAATGCTCCTTGATTTGAGATTTGATTAAAGCTCTTTCTACTTACCATGAGCATATGTTTCAAGACAAACTTATCAAAATATATATACATATATGCATCTATTTTTCAGAACATGCTTAGATGTAACCATTGTATATTTAGTGAAAATGTCATTACTGGGCAAAGGGTATTACAGCGAAAAACAATTATTGGAAAACATCTACTACCTTCGATGTGGCTTTGCCAGAGGAGATATCTCCACAGGATAGTCCAAGACGAATGTGGGTTGCTGCAGCTTGGGTTCTACTACTATCTCAAAAACCTGGACAAATGTTACAGAAGTAAAAATTCAGAAAGAGCAGATGGAAATCATGGAAGAGATGTTCAATCATAAAGGTCAAAAAGTATGCCAAACAAGCTTCGACAGGAATCGCAGTAGGCATTATAATATTTTGGAGTCATCTGCCTCCAAGTCGACAATAATCATATTCAATTTAAATACATAAAATCTGAACTAGTACTACCGACAGAAAAACAGATTAACCTCATTAAGCACGTGGCCAACAGTGGGGCATGCTTCAATGGAAGATCTATCTTTACTATCAAGGCCAGTACTAAGTGTTCTAACAGCAACTTCTTTAGCAGCATTCAGATCGTTGCCTAACTCAATGAAATCAATCCCAGTGGCTTCTTTTACAAGATTCTGCATGGCTTCCCTCCTCCAAGGCCGTTCTAGACATATCTCTACTCCCTACATGGAAGCATTACAACAGACATTGACAGATTCCTTACCCTTGTCAGATAATTGTAAATGTGATACAATTAGAAATTGTAAACATTTGATAAGAAAGAATTAAATTACAATAAAGAACATAGCACATTTGAGGTATATGCCATAACTAGCTATCATATTTCAAAAGCATCTTAATATGCATAACCCAAATGTTTTTTGTTAGAGAAAATAAATTTCAGCCAATTTGTGACAACATGAGACATGTAATATCTTATGAAGCACACAATAACTCAATTATAAAAAGTTAACAAATAGCACAAGGTCTACTCATTTATGGCTTACTATGTACCATAGAATAACTGGAATTCTGGAATATTTTGTTCATTCAAAGGAAGTAAATGTGTTAAATGCCACATAATCTGAATCGAACCACATTATCATTAATAAAATTAGAGAAGAAATTTCACCTGATAATCAATTGTAAGCTTCCCATGGACTGCAAGGGCACATTGAGTCACAATTTCCTCTGCCATGTTGATCATGCTTTCATAGTCTGTATATGCTTCATACATCTAAATCAAGCTAAGACTAACACTAATCAATACCCATTTACAAATCGATATAAAGAAAGAAAACAGAAAAACAAAAAAATAAAGGAGAATGCTTCTACAGCATGAATAATGTCAATTGACACTTGCTTAACCTGTGTACAAGATAAATGAAAGTAAAATAAAGATGGATGTTACCTCAATAGTGGTGAACTCAGGATTATGACGTGTTGAAATGCCTTCATTTCTGAATATTCGGCCCATCTCATATACTTTTTCAAATCCCCCAACCTATCATTTGATATGAAAAGTCTTATTTGAAAAAATGAAAAGAAAAGACACGGGGAAACAAAATCTTTTTATAATTTTTTTCATATACATTGCTTGGTGAGTCATTTCGGATCATGAAAAATCAGCTTTAAGCCTCAGAACCTTTCTATTTGGATATAAAAACAAAGCTTCCACAAAATGATTGAAAGACCAAACTTTACACTTTATATATTTCAAAATGTTCAGCAGATACATGACCAAAAGCAGGGATTGATGAGAAGAAAGAACATGATCATTGAAAATGACATTCTTAACTATTTAAATTATTAATGATGCACTCCATAAGAGGCACAAGAAAAATGAGTTCAGGGAAAGCAAATCATGCAACTACCTAAAGTTACAAATGTGTCCACTCAGAACCTCCCAAATCAAGCTTAAGCATTCCTTAGTCATATGCATTATATCAAATAATGCTGATTAGTTTGATTTTCCACTTCATTAAGTTTTAGGAGTTCAGCGCATTTCAGTAGCCTCTATTTTTCTAGATCAGAGTCACCTATAACCAACCAACATATTTCCATGCCCAATTGCTTAGGGGTTTTTTTTCTCAACATATCAACAGTTCGATAACAAAACACTTAGTTAGTAGGCTTTGACAAAATAGTTATATTCAGCATAGGCAACAAAAGCTAAGTTGTGTGATTCTCACCAGCATTCTCTTCAAATGGAGCTCGGTTGCAATTCTCAAATAAAGATCCCTTCCAAGTGAATTATGGTATGTGACGAAAGGTCTAGCTTCTGCTCCACCAGCTGCTCCCTAGAAGACCAAACCAATTAACAACCAAATATCAAGGAGATACAATCTTACCTTTATTGTTTAATGTTTCCTATACAATAACATGCCCAATGAAATGTTTCCTTGAATACCTTTCTTTACAAGAATGGGATTAGTACAACAGACAAAGCCTTCTCCAATTACTTGGAGCAGGCTACATGAATCCTATTTCTCAATTCCAATTTATCTAAGGCCATAAGCTCAATCAAACCACCTATATCATATTATTCCTACCTAACTCGACCCACATCAAAAAATATGTGCTTGGTAATAATCCTTAATATTTTTTAAAACATAATAGTAACCCTTATTATAGTCCTGCTTTTACACGATCATCAGTACTGTGTCCACACGATGCATGTAACTGTGAAATTCTAGTCCTTGAATTTTAAATAAGTAGCTTTAAGATGCCAGGCCCGCCAATTATCTCTCTTCTATCAAAACCCGCAAAATCCTTTCTTGAGTTTATGACTTCTCATCAATATATTAAACTACTAACATTGATTTGTTAAGCTAAGAAGACACAACCAATTATTGCTTTCTTAATATAATCGAACATTAAAAATCCAAAAATAATCCATAAACATATTATTGGAACATCTTAGCCGAGCCTCCTTGGGAGCTGCGTAATAGTTCGATTTCACAAAGAGAATAATCCTGCTAAAAACCTTAACATTTTTTTTCTCAAATCCCCCACGGCGGATGAAACATGAAAATTTAAATCAGAGAGAAATTCCATACAGTTGAAAGATATATGCGAACCTGTAGGACTGGCGTTTCAACTTCAATAAAGCCAAAAGATTCCACTGTGTTGCGTATCTTTGATACGATCTACTGAAAACAAGGGAAATTTAGCACAATCATCTTAAACATATAAAATTAAATTGTTTTACAAAAAATAAAAAATTAAAAATTGTGAAGGGAAAAAAGAATAAATACACAGGCTAACCATGAGTTGTAAATGGAAAAGGTCAAAGGTTCATATATAAACATTTTAGAAGGGTACTTTTTCTCCATATAAAGATCTTTTTGCCCTGTTTTTTTGAATTACTCATTCCCTAACTGGATAGCTTCATTGCTTACTCTAGGTTTCCAGCAAAATCCCACGTCAGTTGTTTCAATTATAAGCCATAGAGGATCTATCTCTCGGAAGATCCATATATATGACTCGTTAAATTAATATAGGCCAATTTAATGAGCTTTTTTTATAAGTAGGCCAATTTAATGACCTTTAACTTTTTACTTCTCTTTATGTGCTGTAAAATATTACTATTGCTTATCAATTCTCATCAAATATTATATCATACAAATAGCTTTGTTAGCCAAAACATCCCACTAGGATTCTTCATTTTTGATTCCATATGTGTATATATATATGTATATAAATATATGAAGAAAAAAATTCAGAAAGCTTTCAGAACCAAATAAAGTGATGATGATAATGACCCACCTTTGCTCTTTTCCGGAATATATCAGCCACCTCAGGATTCGCAATCATATCTATATACCTAAAGAAAGTGCAATAACATATGCAGCGAATATCAGCAAAAAAAACCAGTTTTTGATATAATGTGTGTTGTTGTTGTGTTTCTTTAAAGTTTAAAGTAGTGAATCCCTAAAACTAAGTAATCACTTAACTTAATGCGAACACATGCACATCCAAAACAAAGGGAAAGAATAACAAAGAATTCACCGTTGCCGATAGCGCTTATCCACATCAGTTAGACCATGATATTTGTCCGGAAGGGGGAGTAGAGATTTTGTAAGAATTGCAAATGAGTTCACATTAACAGAAAGCTCTCCTGCAAAACAAATTCGGTTTTATATCCATCTTTTGTATTCTCCTGAACTATAAAATAAAGGCAATATGTGGGTACCTCTACTATCACACCAATATAGTCTTGATAAATATATACAAAAAAAAAAAAATCATTGTATGATTACCTTTCTCTGTCCTCTTTACTGAGCCACTTGCACCTAGTATATCACCTATGTCGACAAGTGACTTTAACTTCTCAAATTGATCATTTATAAGCCTTTCCTTCTCACAGTAAAGCTAAAATCAAAAACAAACAATATCATCAAATTGACTTGCTCTATCAGTAATACAAGGATACCACCCTAAAAAGAGAACAATAAATACAAATCCATTAAAAAAAAAAATTAGTAAATTATGCAGATCATGAGTGATTCACATTGAAAAAAATCAGTTGCCTGTTCATTAAATCAATTTGCCTGATCTCGGCTTTTCAAGCCCTTGACACGAGCAAGGAACTTGGAACAGAGGAACACACTAAATCATTTGGTGAAAAAAATGACCAGTCATTACAATAGAACTAACCAACAATCTTCGACATCAAAATTGTATGAATCAACCTGAACTTCTATGCACCATAAAACCATTGAATTTATCAAACTTTCTTCAGACGTATTAGCCATAGAAAAGGCAAGCTATAAGCAGAACCAACAACCTCGATAACCAAGCTGATTAGAAACTACTGAAAGAAAAAGAAAAGAAAAGAAAAAACTCTCAAATGAAAGTAGTGGCTGTCCTGAGGTTCTTGTTTGCGCCACTAAAGAGTATAACCCATTAGCCCCACTGTTCAACGGTTTCGTAGAAAGAATAATTTTAGCAAATTAATTTTCATCAAGAAAATATGCATAGTACTTTCACTAACAAGCACAGGACCACTTAATCAATCTGCAATCACAGTTCTTATGTTGGTGGAGGAGGAGGAGGAGGGGGCATAATCGGAAAAAAAAAGGGGGGACTCACCTGAATTGTCCCTGAATCATCCCTCAAAGTCAAAAAAGCAAGCTTTCCAAAAGCCCTACGAGCCACGATTCTTCCTGCTACCGATACGTGGTCACTCTCGCTATTTGACTCTTCACCATTCCCAAGATGTTTATATATATCTTGCAGCTGATCAGCGGTATGAGTCCTATCCCACTTATATGCATAGGGCTCAAAACCCTTGCTCCTCAATTCGTCTACCTGTAAGAAAATCATTCTACCTTACATTACACCAGATTGTTTCCACTTCACATTCATAAACCCATCAAAATATACACATTGTTATCTAATGAATTTCAATTTTCTGTAACCCATTATACTAAATTTAACGACATACCAATTAATAGTAATTGCTTCTTCTACTGTCCACAATATATTTTTGGTTAGTTGGAAAAAAAAGTGAAAATTCCAATCAAACCTAACTCTCAACGACTCTAATCATTCTCATAAAGAATATAATTTAAACAAATATGATAAATTACAGTAACATGAGGTTATGCAGGGACAATCTTGATAAAAAGAAATAATAATAATAATAAATAAAAACCCTCAAAGTGCAACTTCTGCAATCCAACACAAATATATTTATGTGTATGAAATCGAGAAATGCTAAAAATATAAATTAAAATTTTCAGCAATTGCATTCATGTATTGATTCCTTAATGAATTTCAAGTGAGCAAGTGAAATTTACAGAAGAATGTAGTAGTGAGTTACCTTCTTGAGACGGATGGCGCGAACGGCGTCTCTGTCGGAGGTGGAAGACTGCGGCGCGGAAGTGGAAGAGGATCTGCGGTTGCGGCCAGGGAGTCTGCCGCCGCCACCGGCGGCGGAGGTGGCGGCGGTGGTGGAGGGCGGAGAGGAAGAAGAGCAACATCTCAGGGTGAAAACCCTAGAAGAGGTTCGTCTGATAGGGTTTGAAGAAGCCAAGTGGAAGAGGTGCTTCAGAGGCTGTGAGGATGCGCTAAGCACTTTCATCGCCTCCATTGTCTGCGCTGTTTCACCTATATCCACACTATATCTATGTGTTTGTATATATATATAAGTAAAGATCATATTAGCCGTTGGAATAATTTATGTAAATTGAATTATTGTTATAAAAATGCACAATTCCCAGTAGATAAACAATAAATTATTTTCGTTTATATATATATGAATAATGTATTTTGAAAATAAAAACAAATGTCTTTTCAAACTGAGATATGGTATATAGGCAAAAGTTGAAAAGCAGAGCAAAATATCTTAAACATAAATTTGAGTCTCATAATTATAACTTATAAAAACGCTAGAGTACTATTTTTTAGTTAAAGTTTGGGGCCTATTTTATGTAAAGCAAAAATATAAGATAATTTCTTGAGATAGGGTGATATTCAATAATTATTAGAAATTAAAAAACATAATTGTTTTAGTAGGGAGTGTTGCAAATTTTTCATCTCAACTCATGCAAAGCGGACCCACACAGATTATTAATTTTCTTTTATAACTATTATGCTTTTAAATTACTTTTTCCTATACGTATTTATAATATATGTGAATACATATAATTAAAATTTTGAAATATGAAGATTGGATCATTAGACATAGACCAATCACTAGGTAAATCTGACAATGGATTGAATTTTAATATGAATCCGATTCATTTAGTCGGATATGAATTAATGAAAAATATGATCCGAATCTGTATACTCTGATTTCATTAACAAATTGATATGAATTTTGGTGATTCAATCCGATTTTATTATTATTATTATATATATATATGTAATTATGTTATTAGTTGTATATGTTAATTAGTATTGTGTCCCAAATTTTGTTGGTTGTTCGACTTTCAATTGTGTTATGGAGATGTATCAGGGCCGGCTTTGGGCTTAGGCGGTTGTCAAGGGCCCAAAAAAAACTTTTCCTTGTGGTAGTGTAAGCCTAAACATGCATTTTTATTTATAGTCCAGTACAAATTTGAACTCAACCCAATAATACTTATAGAATATTACATCTTAGATCCATAGCCCAGCCCAATTAGCCCACACTAGTAATGTTTTAGGCTTTGCAAGACTCATTTGTTTTATGTGTTATTCAATAACATCAATCAAACAGGCCCTTTAATGCCCCATTTCGCTCCTTCAAAAATGAAAACCCACCACTCATTGGCTTCGGCCCATTAAACTGAAGTTTAGAACCTTAGATTGAAGATAATGAAAATTAAAATGTACAGGTTCTAAGGATTTATTAAGTGCAGTTGTTTGTTAAAACTGGGTGTATATTCATAATTGTTAGAACCACCAGATTCAAGGATCTCTAAGAAGGAAAGGGAAAATTAGTTGTATATTTGAAATTAATTGTGTGTTCAAACTGGGTGTATATTCATATTTTATTTATTAATCTTTGAAATTAGTTGTATATTCAAAGATCTGTTAGAACCCCATTTCATATTTTATTTAGTACATTTGTTTGATTTCTTCCATGTTCCTATATTGTCACATTGGAGATAAGTAATTTAAATGAAAATTTTAATTAATAACACAATAGTAATATGTTCAAACTGGATGTGAAAATCTCTACGTTCGATCATGTTCATATGGGTCTAACAAAAAAAATGAACATAAAAAACATTTTATTGAATCTTTCAAAACAAAAATACATAAATATCTTATTGAAATTAATTTAAAAGTCAGGATACAATTCAAAGTCTAATTGTTTAATTTATGTCTTTTAATAAAAAAATTGTATAATATAATTATTATTTTTTTAAGAAGGAGTCTCGTATTTAACCTCGCCTAGGGTCCCAAATTTCATTTCCAATATCAGGATCGGCCCTGAGATGTATTATATATAAGTAAATAGGTAATTTGATTTTTAATGTAATATGAAATTATAACAAAAATTAATTTTATTTATTAATTTGTATTTTTAAATAATTGTATAATCGGATCGGAGCTCCGATTATTACAAATATCAAATATGGATTAATTAAGCAAATTTTCGTTAGATTATCGATCGATCATATCACTATTTTGCTTCGAATCCAATCCATTTATAAGGCTTACACGTAGGTGCATGCATGAAGCATATCTCTTAAAATTAAGAGTGAGAGAGTCTCCATAATGTGCTCTCCTTCACCAAAAGTCTAAATAAAGAAGATCAAAAATATAGAAAACGTGCATTACCATGACTTTGTCAAGTATCGAACAAACCACCCATTTAAAGCAACCTCCATATCTGTCACAACCACCAAAATCAAATCTAAGGAGGTGGAGGTGGTGGTGGTGAGAAATAGGACATGGGTTCTGCAAAATCAGCGGTGGTGGTGGCGGTGATGCTGGTGGTGATGTTAACGTCGGCCGCGGCTTTGAGAGCGTCGAAGGAATCAAACGAGGCGTTCCAGAAATGCACGCAAGGTTGCATGCCTATTTGCAAGAAATTACAGCATGCGAATGACCAAGAATGTAACGAAGCCTGTGGTCTTGGATGCCAACAGTTGATAGGGAGGGGGAAGAGCATTGTCCCTGATAAGGATATATAATTATATATGCTTTGTTTTAGCATCTTAATTTACAAAATTTTGTAACACAAACTTAATTTGCTAGCAAATTAATGATTACAATTTGAATAGTTTAATTTGTTTTTTTATATAAAAAAAAAAAGAAAAGAATTTGTTATGATTACGTTATGCATGGTTTACAAGTTGGTTTTTAAAGAGATTGTTGTGGGTGTGTATTTGCTTGAACTTGCCAAAAAAATAATAATACAGTAATAATAATTGAAGGCACTGGAAATTGGTTGATTTATCTTAAAGTTCCCTTTGTAACCAAAAATAAATAAATAAAGGAGATTTCTTTTTGAATTCTTTTATTTATTTTACCTTATGTTGGGATCCAAAATTTTCCTATAATGAATTCAAAATTTTGATAAGATACTTGCAAACAGCTTGTCAAACCATAAAGATTCTCTTTTTGCATGTTGTAACTTGAAGTAGAGAATTAAAAAAATTAAGATTATAGGTTTTTTTAAATTAGCATTTTTAAGAGGCTAAATTATCCAGTTTATTTAACTTACTTCTCATCAACTTACCACATATTAATTATAATCTCAAATATCAAAATCATTTAATTGTATAGAAAATGAATTTGTGGATGAATAAAAAATTAGAGATTGAGTAATGACTTCATTACAAAAGCTTTCATAAATGAGAGTTGTACTGTAACTATGAAAGAAGAGCATAACATCTTATTACATTAAAATTCTATTTTAGTAAGAGAATTTTACGACATAAAGACCAATAATAAACTTATAATAAATAAAAATAGGTGGATTAGTTTGTTGCGTTCTTTGCCATTATTAATTCATAATTCCCTCATCAGAATAGTTTATTTTGATACTCATTGCACTTAAATAGTGCCCAATCATATTAATCAAATAAAATTTAGAATATTTTATCTTCACGCTGAATTTTTCTTAATTTGACCGGATATTTTATCTATAGCTTTGTAGAATTTATGTGAATTTGTTATTGAATTATGTATATTTTGTCTGTGTAACATATCAATACTTTAATAATTTATAATTCATATATTAAAATAATAAAAAATTCGATTATGACAAAGATGGTTTTCATACCCAAGTACGAATAACTTGGGATAATATTGGTGAACTGTTAAGAATAATTTGGATATTGATATAAATAAATGTTTATATAATTCGGGTCGGGTCGCGAAAGCAAAGAAACAACAAAACTATCAAAAAGAATTCAGGCGAAAACCGAATCGAACAGCAACAAATTGTAGAGAGAGAAACAACAAAGATATGGTGTTGAACACTCCGGTGGTCATATCAGTGGCCAACCGATCAGCCCACGTCTGGCAACATCTCGCGCGCATTCCGGATCCTATAAGCGACGACGAATTGGTGGATCTCATCTGTTGCTTCCCGATTCAGCAACTGGGTCGTCTCTTGATGTGCATCTGGACCATCCTCTGCCTCCCTCCTCCCGATTCTTTCTATTCATACACCTACTACGACTCCGATTCGACTTCGACTTCGACCAGTTTTGATTACGACAACGATGATGATGATGGTAATGTTTACGACTCGCATTCGGATTGATTCGCCTGTAATTCGACTTCCATGTACAGTAATCTTCGATCCCATTCTCTGTATTTTGTTTTTTTTCCTAATTTTGAATATGATTGTATTATTGTTTATTAATTGATTGATATGTGAAGGAATTTACAAATGGGTGTAAAAGGCAGTTATGGGTTTGGTTGAAAACTAGTTGTTTATGGATCAACTGTTGGAATTGAGGGATATGTATTGATATTTGAGGGAATTTACAAATGGGTGTATAAATATACTTATGAATTTTTGGTTTGGCTTAAAATGGAGTTTAGATTTGTTAATTGTGATTTTTTGGTTTAACATTTTTGTTGATTGTTGTAAGCGGGTGAACTGTGATTTGATATTATGAGTGAACTTACTAATGGGTGGAAAATAATCAAATATGCATGGTGAATTCCGGGTTTGGTTGAAAAGTTGTTGTTTACTAATTAGCAGTTCATATTGATAGATTGTTGTTGGTAGTTGAGGGAATCTACAAATGGGTGTAGAAATATACCTGTTGAATTGTGGTTTGGTTGAAAATTGAGGTTTGATTGGTAACTCATGTTTTCAGGTCTTAACAGTTTTGGCTTTAATTTTGAAATGCTTGGGTTTTTGTTTACTAACTACCCATTCATATTGATGAAGTGAGATTTGATTTTTTAGGGAATCTACAATTTGATGTAAATTATTACTACTTAATATTTTTTGTTTCGTTAAGATTTCATAATATACCCATTCATATTGGCCAAGTTTTAAGCATTTGATGAACCCATTCTACTTCGAAGCATTGTTGTTAATTACTAACGGTTTGATTGTGGAATTGAGCTTGTTATGGATCTTCATATGAATATGTTGTTAATTGTGTATTCGGTCTAAGAGATATATGGTTGAATATGGGATTGTTTGAAGTGATTGATGTTACATTGGTAATTTTTTTTTTTGGTTCTTCTGATGTTTTTTACTGAACATTCGTACTATTATCCTATTTCTAAGAATATTTGATGTTGTTTCCTGACTCGAAGTGTCATACTCCTTTCCGAACTTTGTACCCCATAGTAAGTACTTTACATTTTCTCCATTGTAAGTGTCTTCTAGAGAAATTCATATGCTTGGACTACTATTACAGAGACTTCTTAACTCCTGTAAGCCGATACAGTAGCGTAATATGGATAGAAGTATTTTTCCTTTTCCACAAGCTGCCTAAAACATTTTTTTATCTGGAAGCTTAAACCATATAGTTACCCATAGTTTTATCCTTTGCCGCAAGATTCAGATTCTCAGTGACGAGATACACGTTCTTGGACCATTTTTTGAGAGCTCGACATTGTTTCTTTTGTATTAACTGGGAGGTGCTTCTTGCATGCTGACCAAAATTTAAATTCTGATGCTTTGGAGCATATATAATAATGGTTGATGAGTTATAAAGTTCCACCTCATCGGTCCTCATGTAACTTGAAATAAGATGCTGATAACTTTGTCCTCAGCCCCATTCGCAGCATGGCTCAGTTTCTCTAGTTACATGGTAGTGTAATTACTTGTAAACGTTTTAGCCTGAAGCCAGATTACCTACTCTCCGAGACATCACCATACACATCCTCTCCTACCCTTTTCTTATTCATAAACTATCATATTCATTCGTAATTAAAAACTTTGGAGAATTTGATAGGTTTTATTCTCAAGTGCGAAAATTGAATGGGAAAATGGAAAAAGTACCCAAGATGCTCAATGACAAGCTCTTCTTGTTGAGGAGAAGAAGAGATTTGAAAGAAGGCAAGGAGGACAAGATAGATTGAGAGGTGGAGGTTCAACATTATTCCCTGCAGAAAACAACTGATAGTATGAGTAAGTCAATTTGCATGAGCTAATCTTGGGTGTGCAATCTACCTCTAGCAGGCTAGCAGCTAGCTAGGGGATAAAAGAAGACTTGGGGACATAGCTTCATACGAAGCCATAGAAACCCAAGGAAATTTGGTGCCAAAAAGTCCCAAATTGTCAAAAGCAATTGAATTTTGAATTTACTGTCAGCAGCTTATAGTTTTAAAAATACACCAGGGCAGTACAACATGAAATAATCTCTCTTTGAACCAAATCTGAGCAAAAAGCTCTCAATAAAGTATTGCATGAAATCTGAACCTTTAGAATGCTATAATTTCAAGCATTATATTTCTTCATTTTTCTTTGCTTTTTCTTTTCCGTCCATCTTCCTGCAGCCCACATTTTGGATATATTATTTGCAATCTTTTTCCTTTTTTTTGAAAGTTAAGTTTTACTCACACACACCGCCTCCACTGAGGCTTGAACCCTTAACTTCTTATTCGGGAGTAAGGGCCTGGTACCGTCAAGCAGCAAATGTCTATTTTTTCAAATTCCATGTTGTGAATGATCTACAATCAGGCTGGTGTGGTTATGCCGCTTGTGTTCTAATTTTTATTTCAGCCACTTCTGTTGTTATCAATTGCGACCTTAATTAACTATTTTATTGCATATTTGCTAAGTATTTTGTTTGCTTTTACCTTGTCGATTGGTTCAGCAAATATTTAACTATAGGCTGTGTTGCTCATCAACATCCATAAAGTCTTCCCTTTTCTAATGTTGAGGGCTCACTTATTTGCTCATGCCTATGCTTATTCTCTTGCTGATAACTTAGTGAAACTCGAGTCTTAATTGAAATGCTAAGAAAATTAGGATAAAATAGCTTAGAAAATGATAACAAAATCTTCTAAACTGATTCCAAGAGCTGTATCTCATCCAAACAAGCACTGATGGCTAGTTGAGCAGTTGGCTTAATGTCCAGATATGCCAAATTGCTGAAGAAAGTATGCAGCAATAAAATTTGGATTTCAGAGTAATTGTAGAAAAATGCAAGAACCAATGCACTAGGTCTGAAGAGTGTATATTATTGAAGACATACTATTGCCATATGTCCGCAATCCAGTTCCACACTTGCTGAGAATATGAGCATGATCACAACAAGTGATCTCAAGTATCAGCGTCTTCACAGCAGTTGACAGATAGAAGTAAGTATAATTTCTCTTCTCGTTAAGATGTAGTAGGTAGGCAAAGCATTCTTGATAACCAGCAGTGATGTACAAGAAATTTTAGGTCTGTATTTCCCCCCAAATACGCTTGTACCAATTCACTTTGCTGTTAATAATTGTATTGAGTTCCAAACTGGTTCTATCTGACTTTTTTCTCATCTGCCAACCCGTGTGTGCGGCTGTGGGTGGGTGGGTGCTTATTTTTATTTATGCTTTAGTTCTTGAGTGAAGACATTAAAATATGTTGAGTTGTTACTGATAATTAAAGAGAATGTGTGCAGTGTTTCCTCTTCTTGAAGAAAACCACACTATTCTTATGTTGAACAATTAGTAACAACTTTGGCTCATTGGATCACTTTATGATATAAATTGAGCTTACTGCTTGCAACATAATTTTTATCTCATTGGATGCAGAGGACAACGAAAGTAGTGAATACTAGTGTATTTCTGAGCTAAGTTTTACTATGGGCCTGTCACACCCTAAAGGACTTGTTACTTCCTGAACTCACTTAAGCAACTAAGACCGCCTAATACACAGTAAATGTGAACTCAGAGCACGTCCGTGCTGGCTCTGAGGTCACTTATCTCCATGGTTAGTTCCATGCTCCAAAGGGCTAGTCGCTTGTAGAGTTCCCTGCACCCATTTATGAGGCTAAGATCACCCGATGTGCGATTTAGAACACATCTATGCATCAGTGAAATAGCTCACAAGTAGCAAAAAACCTTGAGTAATATAGCTTGTATTCTCTCCAAGTAGTGTGAGAATCTGGTCTTATTTGAACTTAACTTTCTTTAACCATATTAAAATTCAAAATTTAGGCAGGCTTGTTTAGGAAGTGAAAAACTTACTCGTGTAGTTTGAGAAACAAAAAGATACTAGGACAGTACATAGTTATTACCTTTTAAATGATAAAGGATGATATATTTAGTGTGGTGGAGGCTCGTGTCACTGATGTACCTTAAAACACTCTATTCCCATGGTTGAAGTAGGTGGAGCTGCCTCTTGGTTTACTCTCCAGATAGATTCAAGTAATGAACACTAAGTACTTGAGAATAAGGAATGTTTAATCGAGCATCTTGAAGAGGTGATGGAGTGTAAATAAAAGAAATTTCTTGGTTTCTCCTTTTAGTGCATTAATACATGGTTTAATACCTTCAGCAATTCAACAGGTGTTCTATCAAGTTCAAGGAAAGATCATGGTTTTTAGCCAGTTGCTCACTGCTAATATTACCACTTCAATTTATCCGGTTTTGTTTTCCAAAATGTACTAGAACTATTTAAAGCATGAAAGCAGTATTCATATAAGGTCTCCTTCTGAGGTATTATATACGACATTTCCCGGTGGCCGGTGCTTGTTTCAGCAATAGAGTGTGTGCGCAAAATTTTTACTGGTCGCATAAGTAATTTTGACATTGCCTGCATTACTTGAATGCCTTTAGGCTTGAACCTGCATTTTATGCAGTCCCTTGATACTCTGTAGATAGGTCCATGTAATAAAAGAAGAAAGAGAAATTGTATTGTATTAATCTTGTGTATATTACATCAGCTATTGATCTCATTATATAGATACAAATAGAAGAAGAAAAGGAAAGAAATAGAAAAGGAAACCAAAAAACATAAGGAATAGAATAAGCCATAAATCCCGTGATCCTATAATCATGGGATTATGTCAAAGACCTAGAATCTTCCAACACTCCCCCTCAAGCTAGAGCGAAGATATCAACCATACCCAACTTGACCATGGAAGACTTGAGCAGAGTAGGACCATCAACAAGGGAAACACATTGACCAACAGGAATATGGGTCAAGGAAGAAAAAAGAGACAACTCACCAGTTATATGATCATTGGTTCCAGAATCCAGAACCCAAGTAGGGGAACCGGCCCTAACATGAAATGCAGTAGAAGTACTTGTGGCTAAAGTAGCAGACGATGAAGATGGAGCACCACCCTTGGTGGAAAGGGCTCCCAGTTGATCCCGGAGTTGACCAATCTGAGACTGAAGCAGACTAATATCAAAAGAGGCAAGAGCAGAAGGCCTGGGAGACTCGTTGGTCTTAGCAATAGCAACTGTACGAGTGGAGCCTGAACCAGAACTAGGGCCACGATTTCTCACAAACCGTTGTTTCAACTCTAGATGAAGTTTGAAACAACGAGCTTTAGTATACCCAGGTTCTCCACGATGATAGTAAATAATGCAACCCTCTGTAGAGCGGGAGCCATTTCTAGCAGCAAAAGCCTTCTGATCAGGAATAGGAAAAGGCTCAGGAGCAAGAGCATGATGAATGAGACGGCGGCGCCGTTCATCACTGTCAATAGTAGCAAAGGCCTCATATAACTGGGGCATCGGCTATGTATTTAAAATTTGAGTTCTCAGGGATTCGAACTCAGGTTTTAAACCTATCAAGAATTGATAAGTGCGTTGGCGATTGAGACGCCTCGCCACAATAGAAGCTATCTCTGGAGGAAACTCGCTCAAGGGCTCATATTGAGCCAACTCCTCCCATCTAGACTGAAGATATCCAAAATAATCAGCAACTGAGAGACCTAACGACTCCTGAGAGACTTGTGAAATCTTTCGATATAACTTAAAAATACGAGAATATTCGAGGCATGGGCGTCCATCTGAGTCAATGCGGTCCATAAATCTCCCACGGAATCGTGATATATGAACATATTATGAATCCGTTCTTCCATAGAATTGAAGATCCAACCAAGAATAATGCAATTATCCACATCCCACTGGGCAAATTTTCCATCAGTAACAACGGGCTTCTTCTCAGTACCCAACAACCATCCAGATTTGCCTTTTCCTCCAAGATAGAGACGTAGAGAACGCAATCATGATGGAAAATTCTTTCCATTCAACAACACACTAGTAACCCGGTGATCCGAAGTGTGTTGAGAGATGAATAAATTTGTCTTAGACACAATACCTTCTTCTTTGGTAGTCATATCACCCATAATGATAGAGAAATTGATAACGAATCCGCCCAAAAACCAATATAGACAAGAAAAACAACCGGAAAAATACGGCTTACCTCCGAACAAATGCTACTTGACAAATCGGTAGCCCAAACAAATAAAGAAGAGCACTTTAGGGCTCTAGTCCATCACAATCAGCAGCAACAAGCCCAAAAACAAGGGCTAAACCTCGGGAGATAAGGGCTCCCAAACCCTAAGAGGCGAAAAAAAACAAGAGCCAAGAGAGAGAGAACAGAGTCGCCGAGGGAGGGAGAGGCGACGGCGCAAGTGGTAGCAAGGGAGGAGGGCGGCGGCGGCGGCTATGTAGGGTTAGGGTTTTAGCTCTGATACCAAGAAGAAAGAGAAATTGTATTGTATTAATCTTGTGTATATTACATCAGCTAATGATCACATTATATAGATACAAATAGAAGAAGAAAAGGAAAATCAGAAAGCATAAGGAATAGAATAAGCCATAAATCCCGTGATCCTATAATCATGGGATTATGTCAAAGACCTAGAATCTTCCAACAATAAACACTAAGTAGTCGAAAAAGAAAGGAATGTTGGATCGAGTATCTTGAAGAGGTGGACTGTAGAGAAAGGAAGTTCATTGTTTTTGCTTTTATTTCCTGAATATATGATTTGCTTTAAGGTTTACCTTGGAAGGTATATTCTGTATGAAGGCAACATTTTGTATAATACTCTCAGCCTTGAACCTGCATCTTAGTGGCATGAGTTGTGAGTACGGAATGATAAGGTATAAGATATTCTTTTGGGCTATTTTATATCCTAAAGTGGTATATACTCCTGTTGATTATTTCCTTTTGTGGCTCATTGTGGATAATGCCTGAGGAAGGGGAACCCAGAGATAAATGGATAGAGTTAGTAAGGAATTATAGGCTGATATGTGGTTTGACTGGAAGTTATGGCTTTGGATAGAGCACAAATAGGATTCATGTAGTTCTTGTTGTTGTTGTTGTAGTTGGTTCATTGAGCATTCATGAAATTGTACAAGTTTTCTATGCATTTATTGTCCATATTGATTGATATCTTTAATATTCACCTGTCCAGGTAGTTCTGTCTTGCTCCGACAATTAAAGATGCTGGTTGAAATGCTATTTCGAAACTTATTAGTTTGTGTTGTAGTATAACATTTTCTTTTGTTTGATCACCAGTTAAGATGCCTAAAATCCTTGCATTTCGAAAGATCATTTTCAGTATGTATCGCATTCTGTGTGATGCGCAATTGGCATGCTTCAGAAATCTACTACTAACATGTCTACTGAACAAATCAGCCATACTATGACCTCTCTGATTCCGAACTGTTCTTCATACTTGTGCATGTTTATTGCCAGCATTTAGAATTCACCCTTCTTCCCTATGATTGTTGTATCATTAAGATGTCACTGGAACATTTAGAATCATTATATACATAATCTGTTACATTTAGAAAGCAACATATAGATAATCTGTTACCCTGATATTCTTCCAAGTTTAAATGCTATCGACTCTCAGGAGGCGAAGTTTTAATGTTGCTAGTATTTGGGTGCTGAGTTCAATCCTTTTTTGTTCCAGGATTAGCAACATTGATTGGTTCAAGAGATTAATTTTGATAAGAAAAACGTCGGTGATTATTATCTTCATTTTACTTGAGATTCAATTATGTGAAAACTGCGTTATATTTGTTGCCTGTTTGGATCCAGTTTTCATTGGATTCTCACTGTAACATATACATAATGATGTACATTAAACTTCTGCTTGAATGATTATAGCATTTACAATATGAAGGATGAAAGAGTTGTTTTCTAACAACTATCTTATGTTTACAAGGCATTTGAGTTGAGATGACCTTATAACCTACATTGTCATGGTGGTTACTTGGAAAAATGGAATCTACATGTTTTCTTCATTGTACTCATTACATAGAAGGCTAATAATGCCATTTGCAGTCATGATGGTACTTTTTAGAATTCCTTGTGATATGTTGGTATCTGTCTCTTATTTTATAAAGCATCAATACTAATTATCATATTGTTTAATCAAATAAAAACAATGAACAATATTGCCATGTACTGGTGTCATCAGTATAACAGACTCGATCAATATTAGTCTTGAAAATGAGTATACTGTACTTTCCAATAGTGTAACAAGTCTTGAAAATGAGTGTAACAGACTCGATCAATATTAGTCTTGAAAATGAGTATACTGTACTTTCCAATAGTGTAACAAGTCTTGAAAATGAGTATACGATACTTTCCAATACTGTAACGAACCGAATGATACGTAACGTATTGATCCACTTGTAGAATGGTAAACCTTAAAACCAAGGTATGTGCTCATTTCAGAATGTGCATTTTTTTTAGAAAATGTGCATGTACTAGGATGGTTACAGACCAAGCCAAGCTGGTCCAGGCCATGAGTCCATGACCCAACTTATTTTGAGTTGGACAAAAGGGTAGAGATCCAAATTTATTTCAAAGGGACACTTCTGAAACTGTGATATGTGTGACATCTCTGCCCAACTATCACCACCAAAGATGAAGTGTCTCTTCAATCTCATGTGATTACAAAACATGAGTTATGTAATGGTTTGTTTGGTAGAGTTTAGTGTATCCTGAGTTCACTTAATTTTGATTTTAGAGCCACAAATTAGTATGAAATAAAACATCATTTGGCAAAAGATAATTGACAATATAAAGGCAATGAAGGGCTTTCTGAAAGTTTCCTTTCTTTTCTTTTCTTTTTTTTTTTAACTTTTTCACCTTTTTCATTGATAATGGTGGTTTAGAACCCACCTCATATTATCTCACATGGTTACAGGTACAGAACAATTTCAATATAATGCAAAGTGATTACGTGCATTTGAAGTTTGTCAATTATATTTGAAGTGAGTACCGAATTAGTGTTATTATTTAAAATTATACGAGCATGCATAACAACTGATTTTCTAATTACTTCATCTTGTTATGTATTTTTTTTCTTTTTTTTTTCTTAATTATTTCCTGATTTGATCTTTATTATTTGAAATCAAAAAGAGAAAAATAAATAAATTGGAGGCATGGCCCCACACACCAATCACGGGGCCTAGATTGCAGATTAGCTGGGGCCCACATACCTTCAGTCAATCAAAGGGTAGTTCGGTGCTCACAGTTGGCTAGACTAATATCTATATTTTTCTAAAAATTTGATACCACAATCATGGAAGAAAAAAAAGGGTTCAATCAATCCCATACTTGGAGGTCGGAAACATTTATCAAATGAACAAAACTCACAAACACCTTTGTTATAAAAATAATTTTTGACATAGAACTTTTCTTTTTTGACATTGGCTATATAAGAAACATATATATATATATATATATATATATATATAATTGGTGGGGGTATGGAGTGCTAAATTATGCTGACTTTTCTCCTTTTGTTGCCAATAAATTCAAGCATTAAACAATGCCTCATGTTTGATTCCCACCATTTGAGTGATATAAAAGAAGACTTTTGAACATGTGTACTGTGACCTTTATAACACTTCATTTATTTCTTTACTTTTTCATTAAACAGTTGGCCTTGCACCTAACAATTATAGGGTGTTTGCTCCTTCCTATTGTTATGCCATTCACAACATGAAGGAATAAGTGTGGTTCAAGTAGGCCGGTTTGTAAATTTTGTTTTTGTTCTGTTTTTTTGTATTTTGGCACTGTTCAGGAGAATAAAACATGTTTGACAGCCCTTTTTACTGTTTGTTATGTTCTCAATTTGGAAATTATTTTCGTGAATAGTAGAAAAAATAAAGAAACAACAAAAACTTGTTTTTTTGTTCATTTTGAAATTTTTCAAAAAAAAATATTTGTGGTAGAGAGGAAAAATTGTGTGAGAATATGTGTATTTTTTTGCCCCAAATATGTTTTTTGTTCTTGTTCTTTTGGATGAGAAAATAAGAACAAGAACAATAATTATTATTGTTTTTTGGTTCTCAAAACAAAAACAAAAACGATGATTCCCAAACGGGCCCTTAGTTTTTCAACTTTTCATATGAGTCAATTTGGTAAGTCATTATTTTCACACAATGCCATGTACAAATAATTATACAGAGATTTAATGTATCTAATGCTAAATCTCTATAATTATATACAAAGCTAATGCATCACAAGAAGAATTTGTGAGTATATCTCTTCAATACTACCGTTTAAGTTTATTAAAGGATAGTGTGATGTAGCATTCTCGATTATTGGAATGAAATGTGCCACCATCTTGGTGCAGGTGGCCGCCAAAATCTCTTCACTAGATGGAAGAGCCGATGACTTCAATCTTCGACCCGGATGATTTATCGGGAAATTTGGACCCTATTTGATATTACTTTTGCTTCTGACTTTCAGTATAAGAGAAAGAGAAGCAGAAGTTGGTATATTCAACTTCTTTAAAACACTCTTCCAAGACATAGAAGTTTTTCTAAAAAAAATTCACACCGTTCAAAACAGTTTTTCCCTTCAGGAAGCCAAAAACAACGTTTGAAAAGTCAATCCAAACAGGGTTTTAATGTCTTTGAAAACTGTTATAGAACACAATGTTAAATCACATAAAACATGAGTTTAGGGCATGTTTGGATTGACTTTTCAGAAATAGCTTTTGGCTTCTTGAAGGAAAAAATTGTTTTGAACAGTGTTTAGCAAAAAATTTAGAAGAACTTCTGGACTTTAGAAGAGCGTTTAGAATAAATTAAAGAGTACCAGCTTCTAAAAATGATTTTTGCTTCTTTTTTTCTTCTGAAAAAAGCTATAAATAAAAATTATAACAAATGGATCCTCAGTCTTGGCAAAAGTCATTTGGACTCTTCGTACCGTATTAATGTTTCTTTCTTCTTTATTTTTTTGGTTCTCTTAATAGAAGGATTTGGTTAAACATAACCAAACTATTCACACTAGGTTTCAAGCCGGTAATTAAACCATTTTCAGCTTATGACTTAAAGATTTGCCTATAACATATCTACAACACAAACATCAAAGACCTAACCACATTCACATAATGGCATGATCTCTCTTGTATATATTACATATATAAATATCTCCGGTATTGCATTTTATACCCATTTAAATGTAAATCATTTTTTATTCGCTCATACACAATCTTGCCTTGCCTTTAAGATGGTTAAGAGGGAAATATAAATATATGTATATATATATATATATATATATATATTGCAAATCAGAATGTTGAAGAAGAAATTTGACCCCATCAGATCAGTCTGTGTTAGGCATGTAAATAGTAAATACCTCCATAAAAGAGAACATTTTCTTTTCCTCTTCACTCTAGTGTTACTGTTGGGTTCTCACCTGTATTAAATTGGATTAAATGAACCAGTTTCTTTATTATTATTTAATTCTTTGGGGACAAAAATGAAATAGTTTTCAAGGAAGGAAGGACAAGGGTAAAGTGGGAACAAAAAAGGAGTAATTTTTTCTTTGTTTTCAGTTATAAAAATTTATCTGCCTAAATATAGACAGAAGACAGAAAATATAAGAAATAAATCTGTACAATAATTTGAAATTATAATAGTACCCGTCAAATTTCAAACAAGTATATATTGTTTATAATGTATCTAATGGTAAAAACAGTTTTAAAAAAATATATATATACATACGTATATATACATACGTATGTATATATATACATATGTATATATATATTGTTTATTGTTTATTATGTTCTGAACAAAATGAGAAATGCAGAGTAAACAAAATAAGTTTGTGAAATTCACAATTTCCTTTTTTAAGTATTACATTATTCAATGGTCAAATAAATAGTAAAGTTAACAAAAATCACTATTTGAGAAAAGAAAGAAAGAAAAAAAGAAAGGTGGCCACTTTGTGACTACTAAAATTGCCATCTCCTTTTATGGGGTGGCACTTTAGGCTTTTAATTAATGCTTTATTTGGTTTTAAAGCTAGTGGAAGAAATAGAATAAATAATTGAAGAATAAAAAGAAAGGAATGATTGGAGTAAAGAAAGGGAATGGAAAATTCTTGGGCATCTTGTCCGGTGTTTAACAAGATAAATAATTGACAACAACAAAAGCAAAATTCTAAGGGTATATTTGGTAGAATTGTGTTTGTGTTTGTGTTGAAATAAACAAAAAAATTTTTTTTTTTTTTTTTGTTTATTCATCCAAAAATATAAGTATGTTTGATAGGGATGTTTTTTGGGTCGAAATTGAAAAATTAAAATCAATAATTAATAATATAAATAATAATTAATATAATAAAAAAGAATACAATAATAATAAATAAATATAATAATAATAATAAAATGGACTAAATAATAAATAATAATAATAAATTAATAAAATAAATAATAAATTACATAAAACATATTTAAAAATATAATAAAAATAATAAATAATAAACAAAATGAAATAATAAATAAATATAATAATAAATAATAAGTAAATATAATAACAAATAAATACTTCATAATAATAAAAAAAAAAATGAGTATAATAATAACAAATTAATATTAAATTAATAAATTATATTTTTAAATAATTTATAAATAAAATGAATTAAATAATGAAATAATAATAAATAAATAGAATAGAATATATTTATAAATAAATATATAAATTAATAAATAATAATATAAATAATAAAATATATTATAAAGTGAAGAAATAATAAAGAAAGAAAAATAATAATACATAAATAAATATTATAATAAATAAATATTGTTGCTCCAGAAGTTAAAAAATACCAAATTTTGATTTTTTTCATTTTGTACTAAAAGGGGCATATGTATATTTAATGTAGTTTGAAAACACAAATATAAAAAATCCAACCAAACATATGTTTTAAACTAAAACCCACAAACAAAACAAAAACAGGTCAACCAAACAGACCTTAATAGATTTTCTTTTAAGTAACTGAGAATAAAGAAAGATAAAGGCATTTCGAATATATATATATATAATTAAATATTTTCTGTACTTTTTGCCATGCCTTTTCTATGTAGTTTCCTTGATAATTTGAGTTTTTCTTTTTGTTGTTTTTTATTCAATTATTGAATAAAAGAAAATTGAGTGAAGCTCTAAAAATATATGAAACATGGACACGGATACGGCGACATAACAAATTTCAAAAAATTAGGACACGACACGGCCCCGACACTTCTATAAAAAATTATAATTTTTTTATATATATACATATTATTTTACACAATTACTTCATTTATCACTTAAATAATGAAAATTAAATAAACTTATAAATAAAAATAAACAAATAAGTTAAATGAAATGTCTGACATGTTCAAAATTCTTTATTCTACTACTATCCAATGAATCAAATGCATCTTCTCCAACATCCATCATCTTAGTCTCTCTTTCGTTATGTTGTGAAAATTTTATTGATTGAAGACAAAGATTGAAAGCTATAAATACCAAATTTTTGGTTATTTGTGATGTTATCTCGTTCATTTTCAAATAGTGAATAAATGAATATGTGTTTTAATTCCTCTCACAAGATGAGGAGTAACAAAGATATTTAAGTATTTTCAAAACCAAATATTGAATTATAGGTGTTGAAGTTCCATAAGTGATCCCTTAAATTATCAGTTTCATAAGACATCTATCTTTCACTGAATCAACATACTCACCGCTTGTCGGACACGCGTGTGTCCTCCAAATGTCCACTAAGTGTCCAATTTTTAAAAAAATCAGGATACGTTTTTGGTGTGTCTGATACGTATTTTTGGCGTGTCCGCGCGTCCGACACAGGTACGGCGACCCTAGACGAAGTGTTTATGTTTCATAACTGAAAACATTCATTTTTATACATTTATTTTGTACAATTTTTTTATTTTTAATTTTCATAAAGTAAAAAATTATTTTCGAAAATGTAAACCAAACAAACTCTAACATTTTGTTTAGAAAAAAGGCTGAGAAGTGAAGAAAAAGAAAAAAAAAAAGACAGGATAGATGTAAATGTAATGCATTTGTTTATATTGATTTTTTCTATAAGAAACAGCATTATTATTTTATAATCTAATTTAAAAAATTAAAATTTTAATGTCATATATATATATATATATATTCTTTTGAGAAAGATCAAATATAATTAATGTTAAGTACCATAATTATTATTTAAGCATTCAAGAACTCAAGACATTCATGAATCATGATGGGTAAATAAGGGTATGTTTAGTTTGCATTTATAAAATAGTATTTTTAAAGTTAAAAATAAAATAAATTTAAAAAATAATTTGTTTTGTTGAATTTTTTCGAAAACATATTTTAGAAATTTTGGTTATAAAAATTGCCTATTTTCAAATTAGTTATTTTTATATTCTCAAAAAGTAATATTTAATTTTCAGAATTTTTGGGAACAGTTGTCATCATATGTAAAAACATACCAGACTCTCATTTTCCTTTGTACAAAATGCAAAATATTAATATGAATAAAGTCTTTATAAAACAATTCGTAGACAATAAAGAACAATCATATGGTGGATGGTGGCGCCAAAAAGCACCATGCCCCTCCACCCATAAAGTTCCCAACATATATCTAAATCATTTCAACCCATAATTACCCTAATTCCATCTTAGTAAACAAAGTGAAATCAAACCCCTCTTCAATAATTAGTTGCAAAGTCTTCTAATCAAGTGGCCTAGAATCACTCCACCAATATCACATTATAATAAACAAAGCAATTATCAGATGCTTCAAGTCCCACCACAACCCCAACACCATATGTCCACACTCACCGAAACGTGTCATATTAATTTTACTTGTGGACAAAATTGTCCAGTCACTCACAGGCAAAAAGTACCATTTCAGCTCATTTACACTCACACACCCATGTGATGACCTCAAATACAGACAAGGAAACACAGAGCTCATAATCATATACAAATATATATTATATATATATATGTATTTTAGAGAGAGAAAGTGTAGGGCAATTTCGAATCCAATGAGATTACCCATCTCAAGAGAGAGGTAACGTCCATCAATTCATGATCTTAACTTTCAAAAATTCCTCGTGATAAGTGTTTGGGATGATATGTGGTCACGAGCTGCTTTTAGGCTTGACGAATGTACACGTGTACGTAGATTAGTTACAGGTGTACGGGTTGTTTCGTGCAACTTGGCGCCATTTACTGTCCACTGACCACTTGTACTGACCGTTAGCTAAATCAAACACACTCCGTTAGTACAGCGAAAACTGTACATACATCTATATAATTTGAAATTACCTTCACCTCCCATGAAATTTCAATAAATTATAAATTAATAGAGCTCCCAACGTTTATTTATTTGATGCATGATGCAGTGGGGGCATTGGTACCTCTAATATCAGTATGAAGACATCTTGTTTGAACTTTTTTTAAGAAAATTATTATCAAAAGTTCGAGTGCAAAAAAATGTTTACTGAGCTTAAGAGGTACATACAATTTATAAGTATAATGAGTTAGATGCTTTGTGATTGGAACTCGGTGTTTTGGTGTGAAGTCGAATTAAAGACTAAATAGCTCTAATCCTATTCCCAGCTCTAACGAGTCAAAATTTTTCACTTCAAAAATTTAAATCCTTAAGTAAGATTAATGATGTAACAGCCCCCACCCTAATCTGGCATAATACTATTCGTTTTTGGCTCACCCGGACAAGAGACTTTTCAGGGGGTCATCCATCCTGGGATTATTCCAAATCAAACACATTTAACTGTGGAGTTCTGGTAGGTTTCCGGCCATCACGGTTTTAAAACGCGTCATGTCATAAAAGGGTATAAAACTCACATATAACACGTAATATTTCCTTACCTAGGCGATGTGGGATTGTGCACCTGTAACTCGTCCAGTGTGATAGTCTGCCAGTGCCATCTACACCTGCCCACACAGGTCACCACAATCCATCCTCTAGGAGGCCCGACGTCCCATGGGTGTGCCTTGGGCGAGTGCAGATGGCACTGACAGACTGCCACATTGGGCTAGCTATAGGTGCACAATCTCACATCGTCTGAGTAAGTGAAGTGTTATATGTTGGTTTCATACTCTTTTATGACACGACGTGTTTTAAAATCGTGATGGTTGGGAACCTACCAGAACTCCATAGTTAAACATGTTTGACCCCTGAAAAGTCTCTGATACGGGTGAACAAAAAATGAACCATATTGTATCATGATAGGGAGATGTTTGTTACAATTAACCTCTAATTCATTTTTTACATGATTTCAATGCAAGATACTTTAAAGTTAGAAGTTTTTATTTAGTGAATTCACTAAATCAAGTGTACTAAAATGGTATTTTCTCTTCAAAAAAAAAAATATATATATATATATTGACTTATGTATATATATATTTATCGTGAGTGAAATTTTTATCGGTGAATTCTTCGACATTGGTGAATCCTTCAATCCTATCCATAAATATTTATAAAGTTTATAAAAATATTCTATAATATCCATCATATGTTTTAGAGTAGTTATAATGATGTGGTTAAACTTTCCTAGGCATGTTGATTAAATTAGTTAGAGACTCATCATACTCTAAAACGAAAATGACACATTGATAGAAGGATAAAGATGAATCAATCATTAAAATGTAAGTATATTTATTATTATCTAATAAATAATTACTTAGAGTCACATCCATAAAAAGAGTTGTGTTGGTTAATGAAACCAACACATCATTTCATCCGAAACGGTCTCATCCCTCATCTATAAATGCGATAGGAGCCTGGAGACTATCATCCGTTTTGCATAGGGGTTGAAGATCGTTTTCGTTGTAATTTTTTTCTATAGACTTTTATAACCGAGTATGTCTTCTATTAGTATGTTTATGCATTAAGAGCCATGAGAATCTTATTTGCTTAATTTTCTTACATGTGTTATCAGAGCCTATATGGACTCTAATGCGTAAATGTATTTTACGTACACTGGTTAAATTGTGAAAACATATGATTAGATAATTAATGTTTCAGTGTTGTGTGTTTGATCAAGGTTCGCTGTAACGGTATCGGTTGTTGTAACGGTAATGGTATCGGTGTAACGGATTCAAGTCGGGTTACGTAACGGGACTCAGTTATCGCAATCGTGAATTTTTAAAATCTTGCGCATCTTACTATTCTTACCCAAAATGTTCTAATTGGATATTTTTGACAACATGAATGAATAAAAATGATTTTTTGGTAGATTTAAGTGAATTTTATTTAATTTTTTTTTAAAAATTAATATTAAAAAATGAGTTATTAATAAATATAATTGTGTCGCCGTTATTTCAATGCTTATGATATACTTATTATGATATTATTAAATTAATTTTAAACTTAAATAAATAAAAAATTGAAATCACAAAAGATATAATTTATTTATAACAATGCAAAATAATTTTTAAAAAGATACATGCAAAGATTAATTCACCAGTTCAACTTTTTTTGACTTTTCTGTGCAAATATTACTTTTCAATAATGTAGTAACATTTATCATATTATATACATAATAAAAAGTTTTTTAACCCAAATTTTTGAAAAACTTCAATTGTGTTAACTGTTACGGTATTTTCGGAATCGGTGGGAATCAGGGTTACAGCCACCGTAACGGCCGTTACGGGTGTGAAAATCGGTCCACTGTGATATAACGGTATCAACAACTAAAAAATCCGTTACGTAACAGCCGGCGAACCATGGTTTGATGTGAGTTTCTTTATATATATATATTCTCTAATGAAAGACGTCAAATTAATTCTAGCTCTTAATTAACCCTTATCTCTCTGTTATATTGCATATTACAAAGAAGTATGAAATTAACCTACACAGTCTAATCGTATTGAAGTGTAATTAACGTTGTACGTATGAAGTAATTTTACCGAATATACACTTTACATGTGGGGAGGAAAAAGTGGTTAATTAGGGCACTGATGCATTTATAATTATACAGTGTAATTGAAAGTTTTTAATTTTAATTTATCGGCTTATGCCGAGTAACTAATCAAGTTACTCTAGTGCATGTTAATTAAGTATCGTATTTATATATTCGATTTAATATATAAATATCTATATATAATATACACACATATAAACAACTTGATTTGTACATATGAATTGGGTGACAGTTTCTTCGTGATAGTATTGTTGCATTCCTGTATATTACTACCTGAATTATATCACGGCAATTACATTTAAGATCCAACTGTAATTACAGTTAAGATTGAATAGGTCCGTCTATATATAATAACGTTGAATCAATAGGTGTGTCTATTTAAAACACTGCAACAATCCTAATTTATGGGATCATATATCAGTACACTTCTTTCACGGTGACATTCCCTAATTTTATAGAATTATAAATCTATATGGGTCGGATAGGTATTATCTGTTATATGTCACAATGTGATACTGATATTTTATACGTGTCTATGAATTACTGTTTACGTGTTAACTGGTTCCAATTGGACCAATATAATTTGGCAGTGACCGTTGTGAATTCTATGAAAGAGTGACCACCATGGAAATTCACTAAAATTCTCTATTAAATGTAGTGATTTTTATTTTCTTCTAGAATTCATGAAACTAATCCATATGTTGCATTTTGAGTTTTTATTTTATTTTATTATATGACATGTATAATTGAGATATGATTATTGTGCCTTATTTTTGGTATGCCAATTGTATGCGGTTAACATCATGATAAATTATTTTTATACTTGATGATATGTATATGGCATAACTAAGTGTTAATCTCATAGTATTTTTATTTTAAATTATACATGTTATTAAATTATATACAGAAATATGTTTATGCCTCTTGTTATGAATTATTACATATTATGTTATTCCGTTTTGATTCATTTGGAGAATTGAATCATTTGTCGATCCTAAGCACAAATATTATTAAAATTCGATTGCGCGTTTAGTCATCAAAGTAACACACTCATGAGAATTTTAATGATATTTGTAAATAGTGGCAAAATTATTATTTTGCTGAAGTAAAGGATTGTGTTGGCGTTTAGTAGAGACGATCAATGATCAAGCCCAAAGGTGGGTCATTGAGTTTGTCCAATTAAGCGGATTGGGGTAATTGATGTAGTAGACATAATTGATAATGATTACTTCCAAATAAGAATTAATTGTGTTTTCTATGATTAATTAGCCTCAAAGGTGAAATTTTTATCACTAGTGGGAGACTAGCATATAATAATTTTGGCCTAAAGGAAAATTATTATATGTGATATTGATCTCATTCAGAGTTAATTGGTTTGAGACATTGTATAATTGACTCTGAAAAGTTTAATTGATTTTCCCATCAATTAAATTGTGTGTGGCCTAAATTATTCTCAAAGTCAGTTGGAGTAATTCAATAATAGTGTTAAATGTGGGTGACAACAATAATATTATTGTTTCACGAGATTAAGTTATTATAAGTCTCAAATATTTGAGATGAAAATGAGGTGAAACCAATTATTTGGCATTAAGTTTCACCTATATAAATCTCGTGAAATTATTGGATTGTCAGGAAGAACCTACTTATATAGAATTCTGAAACATGACACATTTGACGACAAAAAAAAACATGACACATTTACACTATATGGCATGAATTGTAGGTTGTTGCATATAAATAAGTGTTGTATAACATTTTGTTGTCTTAATGCTAACCAAATATCAATGTGATCCTAGTTTGAATCTAAATTGAGTGGCATGATTCTGGTATCTGAAAAGGGTTTAACACTCATATGTTTTATGAAAAGACAACTGGTCTTGAGTTGTGGAAAATTGACTTTGCTGGTTGTTAAGACGGTATGAAATCCACTTTACGGGGTATTTATTAATTATTGGAAGCGGAGTTTATTGCATGTTATATGGCCACTATCATGCATATAATTTTTGTTACTCCAGCTTCATAGCTTCGCTACAGTCTTGTGTTAAAGAAATAACAAGAGTTGAGGTTGATCTGAAAACATGATTGTTAATACCTTGTTATGAAATTGAGAATTTGGAATCAGGTAGTGTCTATTGAGCACATATATACACAACAAAAGTTGACGTTTCCATAATTAAATATTTGTCTCATATGTTGTATTGTAAACATGATTCTTTCTATTGACATCAATGATTGTCTTAGTTAGTAGGAGGTTTTATTTGAATCAGGTGATTGACACTTTTATTTAGTGATCACATTTATTATCCTCATTATTAGATTTTTCATATTAGTGCACGTATGTGTGAAAAATCAGTTTATTTAATTGTCTGGTATTGAGATATGGAATGACCGCTGCATGACATGAATATTGTATTGAGTATATGCACATGTAGTATATATGATTTTGGAGTTGAGTATTGTTGGTATGCGTGATCAATGGAGTGATCAATGGAGTCTTATGTCGCTAAAAGATATAATGACGCATTGGTCCCATACTAGTATTACTCGGAACGACTCCGGATGATTAATACAAGACTTAATTATTTGTTAGATTAAGTGGGAGAATGTAAACATATTTATTATAGTCTAACAAATAATTACTTAGAGTTGCATCCATATGAAGAGTTGTGTTGGTTGATGGAACCAACACATCACTTCATCCTTTAATCTAAAACGGCCCCAACCCCCATTTATAAATGCAATAGCAACCTAGAAATCATCATCCGTTTCACAAACAAGATCAGGGGGTTAAAGATCGTTTATGTTGTAATTTCTTTTCAATGAACTTTTATAACCGGGTATGTCTTCTATTATTATGTTTATGCATTAAGAGCCATGAGAATCCTATTAAATGGACCAACTGGCTAGCCCTAGATATTGTATGTGTATATATATCTTAGTATTGTCACTATCCATCCTTGTATCATACGAAGGAAGTGTACGAAAAAAAAGCCCTAAAATAATTTCACCTTAAGAGGAGCTACATATAAGTGTCATTTATAGCACAACAAAGGTGTTCCAAAACCGACAGACAAGACAACCACATAATCCGTAATCCCCCCCCCCCCCCCCCCCCTATTTGTAACTTAAGTACCATCAATTTATTGCAACTAGGGGGCGTTATGGACCCGTTTGAGAACTATTATTTTTGTTTTTATTTTTGTTTTGAGAACTAAAAAATATGTTCTTGTTCTTATTTTCTTACCCAAAAGAATAAGAACAAAAAATATATTTGGGACAAAAAAATACATATATTCTCACACAATTTTTCCTCTCTACCACATTTTTTTTTTTGGAAAATCCCAAAAAGAACAAAAAAACAAGTTTTTGTTGTTCCCTTATTTTTTCTACTATTCACGAAAACAGTTTCCAAATTGAGAACATAACAAACAGTAAAAAGGGTTGTCAAACATGTTTTGTTCTCCTGAACAGTGCCAAAAAATAAAAAACAGAACAAAAATAAAGTTTTCAAACGGGGCCTATATATTTGGGTAAAATACATGATTATTTTTTATTTTTATGTTCCATACAATTATGCAATAAGCACTTCTATAACTCCGGATACTTTCTAAATTTGTCTTAATTACTTTGATCAAAAGATATTTCTATCATATAACGGAAAAATATTCGAGTTTTAAGTAAAATTTAATTAATAGATTCGACTCGAATTCATTAAAAGTATGCATCAACCTTCAGGTATATAAAGTATTGATTGAACCAAATCTCGTGGGAGGTGAATGTATTATACCCCAATTTTATAGCAAATTCATAAAAAATAAAAATAAAAGATAAATAATTCACATTTATTTCATCCCTACTTCAATTATCAGACTACAGAGTATAAGGAGAATGAACATCTATAGGTGTTATAAATCTCTTGCCTTGTTGTAGACTTGTTTTTAACTGTCAACACCAAAATGAACATTTAGCCAAAAAAAAAAAAAAAAAAAAAAACTCTTAAAAATTAAGTTGAGAATTTATACAATCACTGGTCAACAAATTCAGCTCTGTTTTTCATATTAAAGAATTCATGGGACAGAGTCAATATTTAGTCAATTATGACGACTGTCGTTTGTGTACGAGTTACATGTTATTAAACTTGTCAATTAATTGGATTTTGATCTGAATCGGATCTGATTAGTGGATTTGGATTGCAAAAAAATCCGATAACCCGAATATGATCCGAATCCGATAATCCGATTCCTTAACAAATTGGATTTGGATTAGCCTAATCCGATTCAATAATAATCCGATCCGATAAAATATATATATATACATATTTATATATATGTGTATATATTTAATATTGTACATGTATATAAATGTTAGTTGTTAATTATTTTATTATTTATTAATAATGATTGATCATAAATACAATTATTAAAAGTGTGAATAATTTTAGTGTTTCAGTATTTATTGATTTTTGTATTTTTTTAATTAAATATTCGGATCAGATATTCTATAATGAAGAAATTCGAATATGAATTAATTAAATAAAAATCTGTCGAACTATCGGATTCGGATCGCGGATTGGGAGTTTTTGTCATCTTTATCAATAGACTTATCAATAATCCGATTATGATCCGAATCCGATCCGAATCCGATATTAACCGGATATGGATTGAAAATAAGATCCGATAACCCGATTAGGATCCGAATCCGATAATCCGATTCGGATCCTAATCGGGTTATCGGATCTTATTTTCAATCCATATCCGGTTAATATCGGATTCGGATCATAATCGGATTATTGACATGTCTACTGATAAGAATGACAAAAACTCCCGATCCGCGATCCGAATCCGATAATTCGACGGATTTTCACTTAGTTAATTCATATTCGAATTTTTTCATTATAGAATATCTAATTAAAAAAATACAAAAATACAAAAATCAATAAATACTGAAACTCTAAATTATTCACACTTTTAATAATTGTATTTATGATCAATCATTATTAATAAATAATAAAATAATTAACAACTAACATTTATATACATGTACAGTATTAAATATATACACATAAAAATATCAAATATATATTTATATATATAAATATATTTTATATCGGATCGGGTTATTATCGGATCGGATGACATAAATTCAAATCCAATTTGTTAAGAAATCGGATTATCTGATTTGGATCCTAATCGGGTTATCGAATTTTATTTTTAATCCATATTCGGCTAATCAGATCAGATTGTGATCAAAATCCGATCCATTGACAAGTCTACATGTAATTGTGTGATTATGAAACATAAGGGCTATTTGTTTTGAATATAATATGTATCATTTTCATGTAATTGTGTGTGAGAATTAGACGCACAAATTGAGAATCTTTGTATAGAAAAACATAAAGACATTATCGTGGATGAGAATCCACGCTGGTTTCGATTCGGTCAGTTTTGTCTAACTTTTAAATTTTTAATTATAGTAACATTCATGATTCTTGTTTCATTGGATTCCACAATGGTACATAATATATATATATATATATATATATCTATATGTATAATTATAGAAATTAAGAAAAGGACCCCACTAGCTAATTCACCATGCCCCTCATCCAACACGAAACTTCAACTGATTTATTTTCTTTATATGTCTTTCATTTATTCATTTTTATTGAAATATATATATTCCTTTCTTTTTGTGGGAAAATAAACTTGTATATATATATATATTTAAAAACTCGAATCTTCTCCTTCATAAAGATTATACTTAATAATATCAATATGAGCCTGTTTGGTAGACATATTTTTGTATTTGTTTATGTTTTTGTGTTTATAAACTTGTTTGATTTAATGTTTTTGGGTTATGTGTGTTAAAAAATATTTTCTAACATACCCAAATTTTATGCATATTCCAATAAACATGAATTTGGTGTTTATTGGGGTATTTCTACTGGATCATAAACTTAAAAGTCTGTTTGTATTATTATTTATTTATTATTATTAATAAATAAAATTATTATAAATTATTTATAATAATTTATAAATTATTATAATTATTATAAATTATTAAACATGAATTTGGTCTTACTATTTATTTATTATTTATTATAATATTTATTTATGTATTATTATTTTTCTTTCTTTATTATTTCTTCACTTTATAATATATTTTATTATTTATTAATTTATATATTAATTTATAAATATATTCTATTTATTTATTATTATTATTTCATTATTTAATTCATTTTATTTATTAATTATTATTAATTTTTAATTATTTAAAAATATATTTTATTAATTTATTATTATTATACTTCTTTTTATTATTATTATGAAGTATTTATTTGTTATTATATTTACTTATTATTTATTATTATATTTATTTATTATTTATTTCATTTTGTTTATTATTTATTATTTTTATTATTTATTTCATTTTGTTTATTATTTATTATTTTTATTATATTTTTAAATATGTTTTATGTAATTTATTATTATTATTTATTATTTAGTCCATTTTTTATTATTATTGTATTCATTTATTATTATTATTATATTTTTTATTATTAATTTTTTATTTTTTATTTTTCAATTTCGACCCAAAAAACATTCCTACCAAACATACTTATGTTTTTTGATGAATAAACAAAAAAACAAAAAACGTGTTTTTTGTTTATTTCAACACAAACACAAACACAAACATAAACACAGCTCTACCAAACACACCCTATATCTTGTTTCCCTAAAGTTTGGTCTCAACCCACCTCAAATAAAATGAGATTAAAATCATCCTAATTGAGGCAATAGAGTTTGAGAGTGATAAGTTTCAAGTGGCACAACTGGAGTTTGAGAACACGTTTTAGTTGGCATGGTGAGTTTGAAAATTGGATATCCCGCCGGTTGACATTCCTAATCATTTAATTGGCTATATATAACTAATTATTTTGTGTATTTTTATAAATTTTTTAGTAAAGAGATAATAATATGATCACAGTAACACCAAAATTATATCTAGTTGTCACAGTTAACCGAAATGAGAGGTGTTGTGACGTTTCTTTAATTAAGTTTGATCTAAGTAATACCTATGTAGTTATAGTATTGTAAACTGACTTCAACGATGACATTGTAAGCACCGATAAATATGAATAGAGAAAAAAAAAATTAACATATATGTTGAGTAAGGCGTAAAAGGTAAATATACAAAAAAATGCAAGTTAATTTTATGTTATTATCGTCAAACTATACCTCAACTGCAAGTCTGTACCCTTCACTTCGGAGATGCTAAAAAAAAATGTGAAATGTCTGAGCCACGTTCAGAAATATTCACTCTGATTAGTTTAGTAATTAAAAAAACATTTGTATAGATTATCTTACCAAACAAATTTTTTTTTAGAGCAAAATAGATCAAGCGATCATAGCTAAATCAGCTTGAAGTAAAGAAATAAACCAAGAAGGCCAAAAATCCCACTAAAAGTCACTAGACTTGCTTGACAACGCCCGCTTAGCTAAACCATGTGCAACCGCATTACAGTGTCAGGGGGACAAAACCAAACTGAAACTTCTGTCAACACCATTAAGGAGACTTCTCACATCATCCATCACAGTAGAATAAAACTGGTCCACAGGAGAAAGGGACATGACTCATTTGCAATCACCTTCAATAATTACATCATTATACTCCCAACTAATGAGAAATTGGATACCTCAATGAAGCATCGAGAGCTTAGCCATGAAAGGAGAATGAATGTTCTCAAGGAAAAAAGAAGCAACATTGATGTGTCGTCCTCCCGAGTCACGAAGAATAAAGCCACTACCACAATTGGAAGACCGAAAATCAAAAGCAGCATCAAAATTTAATTTAAATTTACCATGCTGGGAGGCCGCCATTTAACAGGTACAAAGTCTGCAATTAGAAAAGTATCGATCATTCTCTGCTATTGACAACAAACTTCTTTAAATTCGGCAAAATTAAATAAGACACTTTCAATAATTTCAGCGAAGGAAATGAATTTTTTGAAAAACCTCCTAACATTACGACTCTTTCATATGGTCCAACAAATAAAGAAATACAAACTCAAGCAATCTTCTGAAGATCGTAATGCAACAAGATTTATCCAACGCTTTTGCCAAGGATATTAACTGAAGTTTCGGAGGCAAGATCAAGTGGAGAGTACAAAACATTTGTATAACATATAATGTTAAATAATAACATTTGTATATATGTCTCAACCTCCTACAACTCAATATCCACGACGCCACAAACTTCATCCTCCACCAACACTGGTGAGGACCATGTCCCTACCTCTTTTTCGTATTTAAAATCTAAACTATTTCATTTATTAGTCCCCCAATCTAAATGCTTAGTTTATGTATGTATCATTGCATATACACACATACATATATACATGCATGCTTATATATATAGACAATTAGGCGAATATTCTTTACATTTTAACGATGTCAATGAATGTTTTTTTCCTTGGTTCCATAATTTTTGTACATTTTATTTGTTGTGATGCATTATTTTATATTCAAATATTGTAACTATTATTTTCAAACTTCACAATCATAAAAAGTTGATCCTACCATATAATAATATTCCTTTTCCTTAAAAAATATAAATGCATAAATTCAACACTATTATTACAATACTAAAATTGAAAATTTCGTATTGTAAAAGGTTGAATACCCTAAGTAGGTTTAATGATATTTTGCTCACCTAAGAGAAATAAATTTATTCACATAATCATATTGACCATAGATGTGATTAACTTAAGAAAAATAATTATTAAAAAAAATATAACAATTAGGTAACAACGTTCTTTACCATTTGTAAACACCTAAAAATGTTCAACACTTCTTCGAATCCTTCCATTAATTTCTGGAATTTCTTTATATACATCCCCTAAATGGACTTCCTCCTGTACATTTAATCAGGGTCCTTTATTACATACCTCCTCTGAATGGGCTTTATTATTGGGTTCATAAATATCTTGCTGGCCCATAAACTTGATGGGCCTGATGACAGATGGGCTCAATTGGGCTGGACATTTTCACTATTACACAGGCCCTATCCTTTGTGATGGGTTGTCGATCTTCCCGGCCCATTACAAAGGATACAGAGTGGGGACAAGATACATCACCCCTGATCGGGATGACGTGGCTGACACAATTAATACGACGGTTGTACAATCATTGTAACATTTGAAATTCGTGGTACGGGTGGCCTTGGTAGGCGAGAAGGGAGGCGCACGTGAAGCGAGGTGACGTTTCGGTTCCCGAGCGCACGGCTTTTCAAGCGCCCCTGAGGCTTCTATAAATAATGCCTACAGTGCTATGGATTCATTCCGTTTCACAGTTATAAAAATTTTTAGAGAGCTCCCTGCACTTGAGACCTTGACTTATCATTGCCAGAGTCTACCTCCACTCTCAGGAAAGCGTCAGAAATCCTTCGGGGTTCATCTTAGAGTAAGTTATTTCTTTTCATCTTAGCGTCTTTCTTTTCGAAATGTCTGATAGTGATGATACCCGGTCGGGTAGCGACCGTCTACCCTCCTCTGTAAACCCGGACGCATCCCTTAGTTCACCCTCAGTGGAGGTGGTTAGGACAATTGTGTCTAGCCCACCTGAAGTTAACCAGAATGTAGCAGCAGCCGGAAATCCGGTTGCAGGGGTTTCGGGGGATCAGTTCTATGCTGATCCCATTCCCCCTATGAACAGGGTAGAGACAGTATTAAAAAGGTTAAGGGTTAAATGCGGGGTACCCGATAGGGTGATTATCAAAAATTACCCTAAAAAGCATGATTTTAGGAAGGGCGAGGGAATTTTGGACCATCAGATTTTGTTGTCGGCTTTTCACCTTCAGGTTATTAGATTCCCGATCCAGCCTTCTTCCTTTATGCCTTAGCCACTTTAGGCTTGGCCCCACTTCAGGTGGGACCTAACTTCTTCCGGGTCCTGGCCATGATCTTGATGATCAATCGGGATCTGGGACTTGACCTTGGTCTGGCGGAACTTCTGTTCTGTTACAAGATACAGGCCCAGAAGGAGTGCAGAGGCCGGTACAACCTTTTTCCCATTAGTGGGAGGAAAATTTGTGATGGTACGGAAAAATCCAATAAAGGGTGGAAAGAGAGGATGGTCCTTGTGAGCGGGAGTTGGAGACTCCCGAGCTCATCTAGATTCAAAGTACCCAATGAGTTTAACCAACACCTTTTCCCCTCTTTCAAGCCATTCCATAGGGGGGTATGCAACTGTGATCAGTGCAATGATAAGTTGGGCCTCCATGTGCTTGAGTTTTTGGGAGCACCCGATGAATATAAAACCTCAAACTATATCAGAACCCGTTTTGAATTGCTTCTCGGTGAGATCCAGACCGGGCAGGGATCACAAAGTGTTCCAACCCCTCCGGCTGTTCCCGTTATCCCACCCCCAGTAGAGAATATCCCGGTAGTTCCATCTCCACCGATGGGAAATGTGCAAACCGGCCAGGCTCCTGCTCAAGGATCAGAGGAGGTTGTTCAATCCTCAGTGGATGTTCCCATCCCTGAATTCCGATTGGTTGAAGGGGAAACGAGCCTGACGGGGGCGCGACATCCCCGATCGGAGGAGAATCCACCCGAACGGTCCGTCAGGGCCCGAACGTCTACGCAGGAGTCCCCTATCGTTCTAGATGACAGTGGGGCCGCAACTGAAAAGGAGCTGCCCGTGCCCTGGGCGCCGAAGATTAGACTCCCGGGCGGCGACTTTCTGGTTGCAGGGCACGCAACAATTGACAACGACACTGCCCTTCGGGCTATGGGATCTCAGATCTGGACTCCCATAGACCGAAAGAGATTGAGAAACATCGATCGGGAGGAGTTGGCACTGACAGGTCCAGAGGTTGCTATGAAGGTAGTGCTTGAATCTACAGACTCCTCCATTGCTTTTAATATTTTATTTATCTCCTTATCAGGCTAACACTTGATCTTTTGGCAGATGCTCTACCTGACGCAAGCTTATAATGCGAAGCTGGAGGAGGACTCCAACTTGCTCAAGAAGTCCAACGAGCTCCTGAGACTGAAAGAGGAATCTCGAATGAAGGTCGCCGCCAAACTGTCCATATCCAACGAAAAGTTGGATGTCCAGTCCCGAAGGGCAATTGCTGCAGAGCAACAGCTTCGGGCGGCTGAAGACAAAATTAAGGAAATGGAAGCAGTTCGGCGGGCTCTCCTTGCTGAGACGGAGGCCCTGAAGGCTGAGAATGGGAGCCTGAAAGCTAATATTGAGAACTTGACGGCTTCCAATTCGAAGCTCCTGGAGGAGAGGGCTGAGATTGAGAATCTCCTCGCTACGGAGAGGTCGGTGGTGGAGATGTGCCACCGGGGCGGGAACGAAATGTATAAGCGTTTCTGCGAAACCTCCCAATACCGGATCGGGTTTGGATGGAGGTCATGCTTTAGTGACATGCAGAAACCCGTCGAAGAAAGGACTTTTGCCTCGGTGGAAGAACTGGATGAGAGTTTGGGCATTTCCCCACCGTACGACGATCCGGTTGGTGGTCCAGACGACGTTCGTTTTTGCGAGTTTCTGACCAAGCCTCTCCCAGGAATGAGCATAACCGCCCCTCCTGATCCTCCGGCTCCCGATGGGGCCATCGTTTCAGTGAACCCAGATGTATCAGGCACCGGCGTCGTCCCTTAGCATTTACTGTTTATGAAATGCATTGTAAGCCTTGGCCACAGGGGCCCAATTTTAGTGAAACATAATTGGTTTTGTCCAGTCGACTTTTGACTTTTACAGTTATAACGAATATTGGTTATTTTGTTTATTTTTGCAAAGTTTTACAGTTAATGCATCACTTAACCGGGATCCGTGTTGTGACTTCGGGCTCCTGAGGCCATGCGAAAGTCAATGCAACCCTTGGTTTATTTTTGGAACAAGGATCACTTCAGGATCTGTGTTGTGACTTCGGGCTCTTCAGGCTATGCGAAAGTCAATGCAACACTTAGTTTATTTTTGGAACAAGGATCACTTCAGGATCTGTGTTGTGACTTCGGGCTCTTCAGGCCATGCGAAAGTCAATGCAACACTTGGTTTATTTTTGGAACAATGATCACTTCAGGATCTGTGTTGTGACTTCGGGCTCTTCAGGCCATGCGAAAGTCAATGCGACACTTGGTTTATTTTTGGAACAATGATCACTTCAGGATCTGTGTTGTGACTTCGGGCTCTTCAGGCCATGCGAAAGTCAATGCAACACTTGGTTTATTTTTGGAACAATGATCACTTCAGGATCTGTGTTGTGACTTCGGGCTCTTCAGGCCATGCGAAAGTCAATGCGACACTTGGTTTATTTTTGGAACAATGATCACTTCAGGATCTGTGTTGTGACTTCGGGCTCTTCAGGCCATACGAAAGTCAATGCAACACTTGGTTTATTTTTGGAACAATGATCACTTCAGGATCTGTGTTGTGACTTCGGGCTCTTCAGGCCATGCGAAAGTCAATGCAACACTTGGTTTATTTTTGGAACAATGATCACTTCAGGATCTGTGTTGTGACTTCGGGCTCTTCAGGCCATGCGAAAGTCAATGCAACACTTGGTTTATTTTTGGAACAAGGATCTCTTCAGGATCTGTGTTGTGACTTCGGGCTCTTCAGGCCATGCGAAAGTCAATGCAACACTTGGTTTATTTTTGGAACAATGATCACTTCAGGATCTGTGTTGTGACTTCGGGCTCTTCAGGCCATGCGAAAGTCAATGCAACACTTGGTTTATTTTTGGAACAAGGATCTCTTCAGGATCTGTGTTGTGACTTCGGGCTCTTCAGGCCATGCGAAAGTCAATGCAACACTACGTTTATTTTTGGAAAAAGGATCTCTTCAGGATCTTCGGGCACACCAACAGATTTTATGATTTACTTAATTGGCCATAATAATGATTTTTAATGACCAGTTGCTGTAGCCTTTTTACAAAAAGATCCAAGTAAAAATAGGACTTGGACCATCAAGGGTAGTACCTCTTGAGGCGAGAGGCGTTCTGGGAGTTTGGTTCCATTCCGCCATCAATATTCCTTCGGACTCGGTATGCTCCGCGACCGATGACTTCAGTGATGGTGTACGGGCCCTCCCAGGGCTCCCTGAGCTTGCCTACAAGCCCGATTTTGCGCCTAAGGACCATGTCCCCGATCTGGAACTCTCTTCTTTTGACTCTTTGATTGAAGTGGTTCCGGACTTGCTGTTGGTAAGCAGCCAGCCTGATCCCGGCAGCCTCCCTTCTTTCATCCAGAAGATCAAGATTCTGAGCTAAATGCTGGTTACTTGGTCCCTCGACCCAGGCCTCACTCCGGAGAGTTGGAACTCGGACCTCAGTCGGGATAACAGCTTCGGCACCGTACGCCATGGCAAAAGGGATCTCTCCCGTGGGTTGTCTGGGGGTCGTTCTGTATGACCAGAGAACTTCGGGCAGTTTCTCTAACCAGACCCCTTTGGCTTTTTCAAGTTTTTTGGCCAGAGTGTTGAATATAGTGCGATTTGTCCTTTCCGCCTGCCCGTTCCCTTGCGGGTAGCCGACGGAAGACGTGTTCTGGTTGATACCATGTTCGGCAAAGAATGCTCTAACCTCCTTGTTGTCCAGGTTTGTTCCGTTGTCCATCATGATCGTTCTTGGTAGCCCGAATCTGCATATAATGTTGGTCCATACGAACTTGACGACGTGACTCCCTTTGACGGTGGGATAGGCTTCTGCTTCAACCCATTTGGTGAAATAGTTGGTTGCCAGAAGGACGTACGCATTCGACCGGATTGCTTTCGGTAAGGGTCCCACTATATCCATTCCCCACCGGGCGAATGGGTGCGGTACTATAGTGGGATGCAGGAACTCAGCTGGGCGATGGATTGCATCCCCGTGCATTTGACAGGGCTTGCACCTTCGGACGTATTCTTCGGTATCCCGAGAAAGGTAGGGCCAAAAGTACCCTTGAGACAGCACCTTATGGGCGAGGGACTTGCTGCCGGAGTGGTTTCCACAGGCTCCACTGTGAATCTCGTGCATCACTGCTCTAGATTCTGACGGCGTGATACATCTCAGGTAGGGACCAGAAAAGGATTTTCGGTAGAGTTGCCCGTTTATTATTGAGTACCGAGCCGAATTCCTCCTGACCTTGTGAGCTTCAGCTTTACTTTCAGGAAGAGTTCCATTACGTAAGTAATTTACCAGGGGATCCATCCAACTGGGCTCCCATGGGATGAGCATTACTCGTTCGGACTCTTGAATGCTGGGCCTCTGAATAAAATCCAACAGTGCAACCCGAGTTAGATCCTCTCCCGCTGAGGAAGCTTGATTAGCCAGGTGGTCAGCCTCAGAGTTTTCATTCCTGGGGATTTGGGTAAAGGTAACTTTGTGAAAACTTTCTGTCTCCTTCAAAACTAGCGCTCGATACAACTTCATTGTCGGGTCCTTTGTTTCGTATTCCCCGTTGATCTGACGGACAATTAGTTGAGAATCACTGTGTACTGCTAAGGACTGAATTTTGAGGCTTCTGGCTACCTTCAAACCGGATACGACGGCCTCGTACTCTGCCTCATTGTTTGTGGCTGGGAACTGCAACTGCACCGACATATGAAGGCGTGTCCCATCAGGTGTTAAAAATTCTAGGCCAATTCCTGATCCGGAAGAGCTGGCTGATCCATCCACAAAAATCTTCCATGTATCCAGTTCACTGCCCGGGTCTGGCTCCTCAGTCTCACTTTCGAGCAAAAAGTCCGCTACAGCCTGTCCTTTGATGGAGACCCTGGGTATGTATGTCAAATCGTATATGCCCAACTCGATGGCCCACTTAGAGATTCGCCCTGATAGGTCAGGCTTTGACATAATAACCCGTAGGGGTGTAGCTGTTGGGACAACGATCGGGTGGGCTTCAAAATAATGCCTTAGCCTTCTTTTGGCGTTCACCAGTGACAGAATCAGTTTTTCTTGCCTGCTGTATCTAGTTTCTGCCTCAGCCAAGGATTTACTGGTGTAGAATATTGGCATTTGAAGATTCCCGTCCTCTCTGATGAGGGCGGCGCTGGTTGAAGCGGAGGATACTGCCAAATAAAGGTATAAGACTTCATCGGGGGTTGGTGTAGACAAGACGGGGGGCATGGTCAAATATTCTTTTAGCCTCGCCAGGGCCTCCGATTGTTTGTGACCCCAGATCTCTCCCTTCTTTACCTTTATTGCCTGAAAGAATGGTCTGCAGCGATCAGTGAGTCGTGAGATGAATCTGCTAAGTGCTACCACTCTTCCCGTCAAGACTTGAACGTCTTTATGTGTTCGGGGCTCCTTCATCTCTAGCAGGGCTTTGACTTGTGTCGGGCTGGCTTGGATACCAGTCCGGTCCACGATGTGCCCCAGGAACTGCCCAGATGATACACAAAAAGAACACTTTGCTGGATTAAGCTTCATGCCATGGGACCTGAGGGTAGCGAACACTTGGCGCAGGTGAGTGATGTGGTCCTCCTTCTTTCTGCTCTTGACTACAGTATCATCAATGTAGGCTTCGATTATTGTGCCCATCATGCCTTTAAAGATCTTGTTGACCAATCTCTGGAAAGTAGCACCTGCATTTTTCAGTCCGAAAGGCATAACTTTAAAGCAGTATGTACCTGTTTCAGTAATGAAGGAAGTCTTTTCCTCATCCTTAGGGTTCATTTTTATTTGGTTGTAACCTGAATAGGCATCCAGGAAAGTTAGACGGTCATAGCCCGAGGTAGCGTCAACCATCTGGTCGATCTTTGGGAGTGGAAAACTATCCTTCGGGCATGCCTTGTTCAAGTCGGTGAAATCAACGCAAACTCTCCACTTGCCATTTTTCTTTTGGACAACCACGACGTTGGCAAGCCATTCGGGATACCTGACTTCCCGGATGAAGTCGGCCTGGAGCAGTCTGGATACCTCATCTGTTATAATTTGGTTCCGATGTGCACCCATTCGCCTTTGCTTTTGCCTGATTGGTTTGACGTTTGGGTCAACATGCAATGAGTGCTGTGAAAAGTCGGGATCTATCCCCGGCATGTCTGTATGCTCCCATGCGAAGACGTCGGAGTTGTCCTGCAGCAATTGTGTTAGTTCTTCAAATTCAGAATCGGTGAGGGTTGTACCTGCAAAAGTAACTTTTTCCGGGCTGTTGGGCACAACACAGATCGGTTGTAGTGGTTCAACCACAGTCGGGGTGCCCGGCTCCCCATTCTTTAATTGCTATTTGGAGCACGAACTTTGCTCCTTCGATCGAGGTACCCCTAGGGCCTGAGCCTTCCGGATCTCCTTCAGAGTGACCGAATAACATTCCTTGGCTGCCACCTGGTCACCCTTGACATCAATGGTGCCTGTACCGTCAGGGCTTAAGCATCTCATGACCTGGTGAAGAGTTGAAGGCACACCTTGCATTCGGTGAATCCATCCCCTTCCCATAAGCAGATTGTAGGAGGGTTTGGCGTCCACCACAACGAACGTCTCGTTCAGGGTCCTATGGGCGGCAGACACAGGTAACTGAACTTCACCGATCGGCTCGATCTGCCTGCCGTCAAAACCCGCGATGGGGCACCGGGATGTCATAATTTCAGAAGGGTTGATTTCGAGCTTTTCGAAAGCCCATTTGGTGATTATGTTGGCACTGCTCCCAGGATCGATCACGACTCTTTTCACAAGGCAGTTGGCCACCATTAGGGTCACAACCAGAGGGTCTTCATGCGGGGTTTGGACGCCTCGAAGGTCCGACACCGAGAAAGTGATGTGAGTTTCTTCAGCCTTGTACCGGGCTTCACTAATTTCGTTGACTTTTCTCATTTTGTGGGCTTTCCGTAGATAGCTTCGGCGTGATCCTTCGGTTTCTTTGGGTGGGGGGCCACCATGAATCATATTGATGATTTTAACCGGTTGTGCATCCGAGGCGTTTCGAGGGACGCCGGGGGCGCGTTGATCGGTTCTTGGCCTGTCTCGTTGTACGTAATCCCGGAGTACTCCGCGAAGTAGTAACGTCTCCACCTGTTGCCTTAGATTGCGGCATTCGTTAGTGATGTGCCCGAAATCACCATGGAAAGCGCAGTGTTTTGTCTTGTCTCTCTGGTCAAGTGGTTGTCGCATGGTAGGGGGTTGCTGGAAAATCCCTTTGGCCTTGTTCTCCTGGTAAAGCTTTGCAAGGCTCACCTTCAGGGGTGTTATCCTTTCTTCTAACCTGGGTCGTTTGGATGGCTTTGGGATTGATAATCCCGCTGGGGCAGACGATCCCGGTGGAGTTGATCGCTTCCGATCGGTCAATCGATCCTTGGACTGAATTTCAAGGCCGACAAAGGCTGATTTTCTCTGCCTGATAGTTTCTTCCTCTTCAATTCTCAAGTACCCCTGGGCCCTAGAGTTTAGTTCCCCAATTCCCGATGGAGGGCGCTTCACCAAGGATTGATGGAATTTTGTTCCAGGAATGAGGGCCATCCTGAATGCTTCGACCGCAGAGTGCTGGTCACAATTATCCACAGAAGAGGACTCGATGTTGAATCGGGACAGAAAGCTTTTCAGTGACTCTCCTTTCTCCTGGATCATGGTGAAGAGGCAGGATATGGTCTTCTTCTGTCTCTTGTTTCCATAATACTGGGCGATGAAGAGCCTGGTCAACTGTTGCCAGCTGCCAATGGATCGGGGTGGCTGCTTCCTAAACCATAATAGGGCGGCCTCAGCAAGGCTTGTGGAGAACACCTTACATAGCAGGGACTCGTTCTCGGCGTACATGGTCATTTTCTGATGAATTTGGTATATGTGCTCTTCGGGATCCCGTGTGCCATCATAAGGGGTGAACTGTGGCATAACGAACTTCTTTGGGAAAGGCTCTTGGGTTATTTCCTGAACGAAAGGCGACTGTATCAATTCAGTGGACGCTTGGATGGCCATGTCGTCCGTAGATCGAGACCTCAAATCTCCGAGAACTTTCCTTTGGAACTCGTCCATCATTGCTTGAAGTTTCTGGGGGGTTATAGACTCGTTGACTGCTGGAGCCTTTCGCGAGCGCTGAGAAGATTCGGCGTGCTCTTCTGGTTGGTTCAGAGAATGGTCGATCGCCGCCACCGGAGGGTTAGGTGTAACTGCCGGTGAGGCAGCTGCTGGTGGAGCCAACCTCTCCCTGAGCTCTGCATTCTGTTTCTCCAAGGCCATGCTACGTTCCTCTGTAGCCGCCAAGTGCTGAAGAATTTGCTCCATGGTCTGGGAGTCCTCTGCACGATTCTCCTCAGTGGGCAGAATGCCTGCCTGTGAACGGGTGACTGGCATTCTCGTCCGGGGAGGCGGTGAGTGGAGGTTTTTTGGAAGTGGAGGGTCTTTTGCCTGTCAAACAGACTTCGCTTTTCGAGATGGGAAGAAGGAGGCGATTTTACAAGTACCGAAGGACATTTGAAAAGTCAGGAACCTCTCTCATTCCCACAGACGGCGCCAATGTGTAAACACCTAAAAATGTTCAACACTTCTTCGAATCCTTCCATTAATTTCTGGAATTTCTTTATATACATCCCCTAAATGGACTTCCTCCTGTACATTTAATCAGGGTCCTTTATTACATACCTCCTCTGAATGGGCTTTATTATTGGGTTCATAAATATCTTGCTGGCCCATAAACTTGATGGGCCTGATGACAGATGGGCTCAATTGGGCTGGACATTTTCACTATTACACCATTAGTGTGGATCAAAATTTAAAATTACCTTTCTTTAGAAGAAGTGTGTTAATCCATCCATAAACAAGATAAAATTAGTATTTTTTTTTTAAAAAAATATGTCTAATTCCCTCGGACAATCTCAGTGACCTAAACTCCTAAGAGATTGTTCTTTAAAGAGTTAATTTCAGTAAACTCCCATGTGATTTTAAAAAAATTACTTTGCCCCCCTCCTATACAGAAACCCCCTACACTTATCAAATTGTATTAGTTTGTCCCATTTCCTATTATTTTGGACCAAAATATCCCTGTAATTTAATGAAAAATGATTTAAAATTCAAAAATATATATATAATTTGAAAAAAATATAAAATTCGAAAAAATATATAAAATTAGAAAAAAACATATAAAATTAGAAAAAAAAAATAAAATTCATAAAAATATATATAAAATTCGTACAAATATATAAAATTCATAAAACAATATATAAAATTCGAAAAAACATATAAAATTTGAAAAAATAAGTAAGAAGATGTAAAAACAAGAGAATATATTAAGGTTATAAGAGAATACAAGTAAGAATATATAAATTTTGAATTTTATATATTTTTTTCAAATTATATATATATTTTTATGAATGTTATATAATTTTATATGTTTTTTTGAATTTTAAATAATTTTCATTAAATCCCAGGGGTATTTTAAATCATTAAATCATTTTTTGAATTTTAAATCATTTTTACAAGTTTTATATATATTGTTCGAATTTTGTATGTTTTTTTTATTTTATATTTTTTTTCAAATTTTATATGTTTTTTCGAATTTTATATATTGTTTTATGAATTTTATATATTTTAGGAATTATATATATATTTTTATGAATTATATATATATTTTTATGAATTTTATATATTTGTTTCTAATTTTATATGTTTTTTTCGAACTCTATATATATATTTAATTTTATATTTTTTTTGAATTTTATATATATTTTGAATTTTATATGTTTTTTTAATTTTAAATTATTTTTTATTAAATTAAAGGGGTATTTTGGTCCAAAATTATAGGGAATGTGGCAAACTGATACAATTTGATAAGTACATGGGTTTTCCTGTATAGGAGGGGGGTAAAGTAATCTTTTTTAAAATCACATGGGGGTTTACTGAAATTAATCCTATAATAGTGTTACAACGGACTAGACACATAACTCGTGTAATATTAAGTTGTAGATTTACAGAGAAACGAAAACTTTAACCCACACTCAATATACTAGATACAATTAAGGATGACAAAAAATCCCACCCCCACAGGGAACTGGCCCTTCTCGCCCCGAGTTAAGAGGATTTGGGAACCCGATTAAATAAATGGGGGCGAGTATGGGGTGGAGGAAAACCCCCGGTTGGTTATTGGGGCGAATATGGGGCGCGGTCGTCTCGCCTCGCTTCATTCCACTCCGCCCCGTCTCGCCTCGCTTCATTCCACTCCGCCCCGATTATATTATTTTTTTACTAATATAACCCTTTATAAAAAATAATTTTTTATTTTTTTTATATTTCACCCAATACCAAATTTTAATATCTTAGTCATTTCATTATTCTCACCTTAATTTCAAATCAATTATGTTAATAAAGTTTTACTTTGATAATAAATTAAAAGTTTTAATTAAAAAATTAAAAAATTATCTTTATTTATATAAGATTTATTTATTTTTATAATAAAAAATCGCTCCATCCAGTTTAATAATTAAATTTGGGACAAATATATGATAACAAAATTAAATAAATAGGGACGGAAATGCAACTCATTTCCCACGGCCCCACCCCAGCCCCATTGTCATTCCTAAATATGAGTAGTTAAAGACTCATCCTTCCATCCATATCGATACAATTATTAAACTTCTCTCTCGAAACTAAAAATATATATATATATTGTTCTGTTACCTAATTTTAAAATGTATCTGTCATAAACTCATAATCATATAATTCATTAGAAAAAAAACTTTTTATAGTATTCAAATTTCAAACATATCCAACAAAAGTTATTTCCTTGGACAAAGCCCAAGAAAAGGTTTACAGTGTCAATTAAATAAGAATACCAAGGGTAAAATTGGAAACTCGAGTAAAATCAGTCAACCATCCGGTCCCTCTCCATACATCAATGAAGAGCAGTCGATAAATCCACGCATCTTCTCTATTTTCACAGTCTTCTTTTCGTAATTACTTTTTTACCCTCCGTATCACACAAATACATAAACTTCTGTATATACACACGTACACACATTATAGTACTATTATATACACGATAGAGAAACTTTAGAGAGAGAATTCTTTCTTTTGAACTCACTTTTTTACCCCCGTGTTTCAAATAAATATATATAGGTGTGTCTCTATATTTCTCATATTATATACACCACTTTTAGAGAGAGAAATTTATAGAGAGAGAAAGAGAAAGGGACACAGGCAGTTTTATTGTATTTTTGCGGAAGCAGAGGCGTCCCACTCTCCACACTGCCAAGACATAGTGTCCTTTTTAGGGAGGTGGGTAAGGGGTGCGCAGGATAAGCAGAGTGGAGTTCTCTGGCCATGGTGGATTTGCCCGAGCTCTATCTTACGCAGTGAGTGCAGGATAATCAGCTGTATTTGAGTTGGGTTTTCTCTGTTTTGGTGGGTGTGACAATGGCGGCAGCTGCGCATTTTAGCAGGGAGAGGACGAGAAGGAGGGCGGGTTTGGTGGTTTTCTTCTTCTGGAGCCTGATCTCGCTATCTTGCGCCGGGAGGTTACCTGTTGTTGAGAGGCAGAAGTTTGAGGTCCACAAGCACTTGAACCGCTTGAACAAACCCGCCGTCGAAACCATCAAGGTCTCTCTCTCTCTATATATATAAATATATACGTATATGTATATGTATATATATATATACAGTTTCTATCTCTAGATTCTGGTGACTAATGTTTGTAATTTCTTTGTTCCTTCAAGTTCAAATCATCAAATGGGTATTTTTCCTTTGCTTCTTTTTTTTCCCTCTTTTGTAGTTTTCTGATTTTTGTGTGGTATTAAGTGTACGTTTGGCTGGTAAGAAAATTGAGGAAAATGAAAGAGGGTAAATTTTTTAGCCGTGTGTTATATGCGAGTGTCTCTATCTATCTTTATCTTTATTTTTAGTTGTATTTGAAGTTTTATTTTTGAGTTAACTAAGAGCATTAGTATATGGGTTCAGTTAAGGTCAGTGGGTATTTTCATTTTCCAGTATTTTCTCACAAAACATACAGAGTATAAATGCAAATGAGCATTTGTTTTATTTGATCTGTGGGTTTTTGGGTTGAGCAAGCAACAATTGTGTGATTATTTCCCTCTATCTTTATCTCTAATCATTCTCTCTGTGTGTGTGGGTGTGTGGGTGTGATGTCATTAGCCTTCTTAAAGGTTTATCTTATCTTTGCTTAAACCTCATTTAATCTATTTTTTCTAAGTACAACTATAAACAAATTTGTATATTTTTTTGGATTGAAATGCTTGTTTATTGGTGAAAGAAATTATTATTATAATTACTTACTTTTAGGCCATGGTTTTGGATGACTGAACAGAGTGCAGATGGGGATATGATTGATTGTGTACCCATCTCTCAGCAACCAGCTTTTGACCATCCATTCCTCAAAGATCACAAAATCCAGGTCCATTTTTCACCTCATGCTTATATCATTGTATATATATTTATGAGGCCCTTTTTTCATTGTTTTGATTTTGCATTTGGGTTGTGTTTGCTACTTTTCAGATGAGGCCTAACTATCACCCAGAAGGACTATATGATGATAACAAAGTGTCCACAAAGACCAAAGAAAGAACAAATCCCATTAATCAGCTCTGGCACAGGAATGGTAAATGCCCAGAAGGCACCATACCCATCAGAAGAACAAAGAAGGATGATGTTCTTAGAGCAAGCTCCGTAAAACGATTCGGGAAGAAGAAGCGAAGAACTGTCCCTCAGCCGAGGTCTGCGGATCCTGGCCTCATGAATGAAAATGGTCATCAGGTAAACTAACATGGGTGCATGCTGGTATTCAATTTTCTATATGGAGGGTGCTGCATCAACACTTGTAGAACACTTGATCAGAGTGAAAAGTTAGGTGGCCTTAGTAGATAGAGAGAGGAGTGACTGAGAATCTGAAGAGTTCTATATCACCACCGTCTTGCCCTCATTTAGGTTTCAATAGGTGAAGTTACTCCTGTTGAAAATGGGATAGGGGTCATCCGCTAATTACGATGTTTGTAAATGCAACATTAAGTGCATGTGTTGGGAGTAAAATGAGTAATTTAAAATGTTGTCAAGTCATGGGCTAACCATTTGGAGACAAAGTGGAGTTTGATGAGCATGATATGCGACAAGTGCGGGGGATACTTGAAAGGAGTTGGAATGGAAAGAAATGAGAGGAGAAGGAGAGAGAGTGCATCCTATGTGTAATTAAAATGAAGCGAGGAAGGAGGGTTTTGCTACCCCTTCATGTAGTATTTCTGGTATACTTTCAAAAGTCATAGGATGTACGAAGAAACAGTAAGATTGTATGTGAATCGCCTGTGCTACCCGTGGCAAGTGAATTTCAATATTTATCTTTCCAACTCACATAAAAGAATTTTTCTTCCCTTTCTTTTTCTCTATTATCTTTACTGATGAAGTTAAGTGATAACAAAACCTGGACACACCATTTGGAAACACAATTGCATGAGCCTTCAGTACAGGCTTCCAATTAATGAAGTCCTTATCATGCTAGAATGGTCACATGGTAAGCTTAAGGTAGCATATTGATCATTCACCAAGCTGAAGGGGTTAGCTCCCTGGGTCGTTCTCCTGATTCGTAATTTATGCAAGAACAAGATTTGACTTGTTGCAGGCACGTTGAGGTTTCTTGATAGCACGAGATGGTAGTTTAGATGGCTAGCCCCTTGATTTGATCACATATAAAAAGGGAGATTCAACTAGTGTTTTGATCACATATAACAAGCATCTTGTAGGGGATGTACCTCTGCGTCGGTTAGCACTTGGAGGATCAAGTTAAGTAGATGGGTGAATTTGGCGATGCATGGCAAGGTGGACATATGCCTCATGGGTTTTTTAATAATGATCTGTAGTGATGTGGGGTGTAAAAAACCATTATTTAGGAACACCACAGTAGTTAAGGTCTATAATCCACTAGAAAAGTGAATATCTATCATTTTTGAGACAAAGCAAAGATATACAAGTAAAGTAGAATTCTGACATATATTTTGATTTGGTGGTCATTGCTTTCTACTAACTGCATTTTTTTCTCTTTTTTGGGGGAGGTTAGCATGCAATAGCTTATGTGGAAGGAGATAAGTACTATGGTGCAAAAGCAACCATAAATGTTTGGGAACCCAAAATACAGCAGCCCAATGAGTTCAGCTTATCTCAGCTTTGGGTTTTGGGTGGTTCATTCGGCGAAGATCTTAACAGCATTGAAGCTGGTTGGCAGGTAATATTCACTTTAATCTTGTTTAATCAACAAGGAAACTGAAAAGAAAGATGAAAATTAAAGAACCGTTTGCATATTTTACTTCCTTATTGAGCCTGAGTATGATATACATGATTACAGGTTAGCCCGGATTTATATGGTGATAACAACACTAGACTGTTTACTTACTGGACTGTAAGCATCTAAATTTCCATCCATTTTAACTTCTCTAAGACGATCTCTGGCATTGAGTCTAATTTCTCTCTCTATCTCGATTTTTCAGAGTGATGCATATCAGGCCACTGGTTGCTATAATTTGCTGTGCTCAGGCTTCATTCAGATTAACAGTGAAATAGCAATGGGTGCAAGCATCTCCCCTGTTTCTGGCTTTCGTAATTCGCAATACGATATAAGTATCCTTGTCTGGAAGGTAAAGTCCGAATCACACTGTTAACTTAGGTGGAACAATAGGGAGTTCATATTATTTTAAAGACCAGGAAAAAGGATAATTGGAGGGGCTTTTAATATCTGTGATTTGTCAATAATGGATCTGAGAATCAATGCATTTAACAAATGCATCCTTGGCAGTACATCATCTGAGAAAAATAGTTGTGTTGTGGTGGACAAAAAAAAAATGATCATGGTTTGGATACTGAGAATCTTAGCCTCATTGTCATTTTCTTTGGAACTGAGACAACGCCACTTATCTAACAATAATTGCTAGTTTACATTTAGCTTGCATTGAACATCATAAACTTGGGTCGAATGTAGTAATTGCTTTGGAGAGATTAGTGTTTCCAAATCAAGGGTCTTTCTATTTTTCCTGCTTGTAGTCATTTTTCGTTTGGATTTTTGTTTTTAGGATCCAAAAGAGGGGAATTGGTGGATGCAGTTTGGCAATGACTATGTGATGGGGTACTGGCCTTCTTTCTTGTTCTCATACTTGGCAGACAGTGCTTCGATGATCGAGTGGGGTGGTGAGGTGGTGAATTCGCAACCTGATGGACAACATACCTCGACTCAGATGGGGAGTGGACATTTCCCTGAAGAAGGGTTCAGCAAGTCTAGCTATTTCAGGAATATCCAAATTGTTGATGAATCCAACAATCTCAAGGCTCCCAAAGGGATTGGCACCTTCACTGAGAAATCCAACTGTTATGATGTCCAATCCGGCAGTAACAGCGACTGGGGTCGTTACATATACTATGGAGGCCCTGGTAGAAACCCTAATTGTCAATGAAGAAAAGAGTAGAATTCCCATTGCACCCTCTTGTATTATATACAATGTAGTGTAATGCTCTTAATCTCACCCCTCTTCCTTTTTCTTTTTTCAACTTTTGGGTAGGGCTTTTAGTTGTGACATTTTCTGTAGTGGGGAGTTTTGACTGTCCTTATATATGAAAAAGATCTCCATGTAAGTGTTTGGAGAGGTGGCCAAGTTTCTCAGAAAGCTTAAAAGAAACAGGCCCTTTGGCATTGTGTTATTATTTGTTTGTTTACTCTGTCTTGGAGTGGTTTGTTGTTGTGGCCAAGTTTCTCAAAAGGCTTGAAAGAAACAGCCCTTTGTCATTGTGGTGTTTGTTTACTCCTGTTTTGGATTGGTTTGTTGTCCAATGGATGAGATTATTTTCTCTTGATGGTTTTTTGGAGCCAAATATTACACTAGATGTAGCAAAGTGGGAGTTACTTCTACCTCCTGCGGAAAGGTAAATACCGATAATGTCCGAGTCCGTTATAATCAGCAACTGTCTGTCATAAGGGTTGGATTGTAAATTTACTTTGTTTCAATACTGGAAAGTCACTATGAAACTGGTTGGTGTGTTGCTTCTTCCTCCAAACCTTTCTACTTACCTTTCATTCTTGTAACTTTCTCAACTTTTTGCAAGTTCTACCTAATCCCTTTGAAGGGATCATTGTTGTGTGGACAAAAAAAAAAAAAAAACTATTCTCTAACCAGAAACCTTCTTTCATTTTCTTGTATTTGTCTTCTCCTACCTGCATTTCTCAGTCATACTGACACTAATAATATATATATATATATATGTATATGTATATGTAATGGGTGGTGTTTGGGAGTGAGGTTGCAAATTGTTTATGAAAAGATGTTTGGATGAGATGTGTGCATGTGAGTGAATGACATGTCAGTGCACTTTTGGAGCATCTCCTTTTGATAAAAGTAGAGCAAAGCAACAACATTTCCACTGACCTCATTTCATCACCACACCACTATGTACAAAGTCACAATTTGGTGATGTGTCCGTGAACTTTTGGATCTAATGTTGGCTTCTCTGTTTCTAGTCCGTGAGGTTTCTTACCTGCTTCTACAGAAATGAAAAACACAGATGTGGGATTCTAGATATAATGATTTTTAGCCTAATCAATGCATTCCTAAAGATTAGAAAAAGAAAATAATATAAATAATTCCCTATGTTTTTTGTAGGAATATTTGAAGGCAATAAAAATTAGTATTTGATTCTCTGAAAAGAAAAAATATTTTTTAATTATTGATGCATGCGGAAATAGCTAATATTTTGTTTACATTCTTGCACATTCTCACTGGAACTATACCTGTGTGAGATTTAATTATTCCACTTAAATTTCACTCGCATTGGACAATCATATGACAGATACTTTTCTTTTACACTTCATAATAACTAATTAGCACTGTACATTTTTAATTTATCACCTTGCACAAAATACATTTCAGTGGTCCGATTTCAATGTTTCAATACTGTTACGCAGTACTGATATTCATTCGATACTTATTTTTAAAATCGACATTATCCAAATTCGTCGTGCCATTACCATTATTGCAAAAGAAGCCGATACCGCGACGGAACGGAAAACCTCTCCACTAGTGCCCTACCCTGCTCAAATATTTTTAGTGTCATGAACGAGGATTTTGGAATTTGAGTTCAAAGTAAAATCATAAGTTTGTGATTTACGTACCAATTAAAAAATAAATGGGGCTATATACTGTTTTTTTCCAAGAGCACGCTATACTTGATAATGAGTTTAGGCCCAATGGTTTGGGCTTAAGAAATAGTCCAACAACAAATGGGTCTCGTTCTTGCTTCGTGTTGTCACTTATGGCGGAAAATATGTTTAGGCAAATTTTATTGTATGGTGACTCACACCATTCACTAATAATTCACATATATAAACAAAAGTTTGAATAAAGCGATCGAAATTATATCAACCAGAAATTGTATATTAGTTAAGACAGTGTAATAATTTATTTATTTATATTTATTTCGGACATTCAAAGAACTATGAATTTCTTCTTTAATCATTTTTAGAACCTTAGTCCAATTTTAAATGACAAATATTAGTTTTAACTATCGCAAGCCTTCTCATTTAAAACCCAAATTACTCATCTAAATATTTTTCATTGCCATTGAAGATATCGACATATAATATATATTAATCACAAAATATGATAGCTTTGATTCCCTAGTGGGACCAATCTCGCACTTTGGTGATATTTCATAAAACTAAAAATTAAGTATAAAAAATTTTAAGTATTAAAGGTTTATTAAATGATACTTTAAAAAATTATATTTTATAATATTTTTATAAATTTTTAGGTTAACTAGTGGACTTGAAATTTTATTCTATTTTAAGTGTCACTCATGTCTACTCATAATATAAGTCAAAGTCCCTCGGTCAAATAGTCAACATAATATAATGGTGAAAATTTCGACCCGACCCAAGTTCCTCTAGGACTCACGCGCCGAGAGTGCGCGTGAATGGCAGTCATCTGCTTTGTTTCCTTGTTCTCACTGGTTCTGCAATATATTCTAACCTTAACCCTAAGATAATTGATGTCAAATTAACTCCATAATCAATACTAATAACATCCGAAAATATGGGGCTTCAATTTCACTTGTTAATATCAATCTAATTCCTTAAAAAATCATCGGAAACCACCAAAATTGGCCGTATTGTGTTCGCTATGTATGTTATATACATATATATGCTATATAGCATATCTATATATATATATATATATTTGTTCCCTTGTAATATTTGTCACAGGATTATTGATTTGGTGCAAATAATGGTTCCTCAGTTAATATAGTGGAATAATTTTAAGTTACAAAAACCCTCATTAACTATTAAAATTGGCACAAAACTTCCTTGACTAAGGCCATGTTTGCCATGCGGTCTTTCTGGTCTGATCTGGTCTGGTCCGGTCTGGTCTGGTCTAATCTGATCTGAAAAAGTCTGTTTGGTAAGCGGTCTGGTCTTATTATTTATTTATTATTTATTATAATATTTATTTATGTATTATTTATTTATTTATTATTTCTTCACTTTATAATATATGTTATTATTTATATTATTAAATTATTATTTATTAATTTATATATTAATTTATAAATATATTCTATTTATTTATTATTATTTCATTATTTAATTCATTTTATTTATAAATTATTTATTCATTTTTTAATTATTTAAAAATATATTTTATTAATTTATTATTATTATACTCATTTATTATTATTATTATGAAGTATTTATTCATTATCATATTTACTTATTATTTATTTATTATTATATCTATTTATTATTTATTATTATATTTATTTATTATTATTATTTATTTCATTTTGTTTATTATTAATTATTTTTATTATATTTTTAAATATGTTTTATGTAATTTATTTTTTTTTATTATTAAATTTTTTTATTTATTATTTAGTCTATTTATTATTATTATTATATTTATTTATTATTATTGTATTCATTTTTTATTATTATTATGTTTTATTTAATTTTTTATTTATATTATTAATTATTCATTTTTAATTATTTATAAATATATTTTATTATTTATTCATTTTTTAATTATTATTAGGTATTATTTTTTTCATTTTGTTTATTATTTATTATTTATATTTTATTTTTAAAATATGTTTTATTTAATTTTTTATTATTAATAATAATTTTTTATTATTATTATTATTTTTTTTTAATTATTTATGAATATATTTTATTAATAAGACCATACCGGACCACCAGGAACCACCTTTTTTTTGGTCTGAAATGAAGTCATTTTGGTCTCATTTGGTCTTACTTGGTCTAACCAAAAATTTGGGACCAATGCTACCAAACACGGTCTGGTCCCATAAAACGCAAGACCAGACCACCTACCAAACAGGGCCTTAAGTTAAGTGTTACAATTTTCAGACCATCTTTTTTAAGAAATTAAATGATTTTAGAATAACTAAATGGTTGCTAAGTATCATTTTAAATGTATTGATGATTTTAGATATGTGCCGCAACCATCCGGTTCGTAACGGCTTCTTGACCTTCCGAAACCGGTTCTAGCCGGTATATGGATTGATTTTGGTTTGCACATCTGTACTGGACGATACTCACCGAAACGGCCGGTTCATAACAGTTTCTTGACCTTCCGAAACCAGTTCTGACCGGTATATTGGTTGGTTCTGGTTTGCACACCCGTACCGATCGATATTCACCGAAACGACCAGTTCCGAGGTCATAACGCCGGTTCTAAACTTTCGGTATCGAATTTTGAAAAAAAAAATGAATCAACTTGTAATTTTCCAATTAAATTCATCAATAATCAACTACTTTTGAATTTAATGTAATTCACATTTAAAATAAAAACATATAAAAGCTTTTTTGGAATCTCTTTAAAAAATTTATGAAGTGTTTTAAGGATAAAAGTAATAGCAAAACAATAATAATAATATTTTACTCGTGTCCATAAAATTGGATACAATTATCCACATCAGATTGCATGGTGTGGTCTTGTGTTTGAGAGAGATATGGGGTGAAGGATGGAACTTAAAGGAAGCTTTGCAAAGAATAAAAAAAAAGTTAAAGCTTTGTTATTTTTGTAGTTGTGTGGAAATCATTTCGTGTACTAAATGTATTTAAAAAATAAATAAAATTCAATTAAAATTATCAAAAAATATCAAACTTTAGTTATATTATAAAAAGTACCATATCAGTATATTTTGGCCACCATGTGCAAGCTTTTTAAAAAATTCACGATTGTGATAGCCGAAATCGTTACGTAAACCCGATAATAACCTGATTCCGTTAAATTGATACCGCAACTGATATACCAACTAAAACTATTTTTGCGAATCATGGCCGCAACAGACGGATCAAAAGGGGTTTGTCTATTAGAGTTTTAATGTGTTCAAAGGGTGTTAAAATGGAGAGTAAAAATACTATAGAACTTGTCATCATTAAATGATTTATGATCTCATTTCTTTAGATTTAATCAAAAGATTTTTCCTAATGGTACTACAGCCTCTTACCATCGATGAGTGAGATGATTCACACACATGATAATTTATTTCGATTTGGCCAAATTTCGATCCACTTCACTTCTAATGAAACAAATTTGGTAACCTCTTAAATGGGTTTAAGGCATTTTTGGTTTTAAATATTAAAATTCAAAGTGGGTTTGTGATGGCCCGTCTCAAACATGCTCAATCCATTATATATATATATATATATTAAAATTTTATAATTTATTTTAATCTATAATATATTAATTATTTGTCTTTTACATTAGAATTATATACAAGTGTGTAAAAAACACTCAAAACAATGGGTGCGTTTGGAAAGTCTGTTTTTTGTATTTGTTTTCTGTCTTCAAATATAAAAACTGTTTTTGTATTTGTCTTTGTTTTTTTCAGCAAAAAAACTAAAAACAAAAAAGCGTTTGGATGAAGGTGTTTTCACCACTTTTATTTGGTGAAAGTTGTATTTTATGGATTTTGTGTTTTCACTGTTTTTACCACCTAAACAGTGAAAAAATTCAAAAAATAACTAAAAGTTGTATTTGGTGTTTTCACCACTTTTACACACTATTCACATAAAACAGTTTTCTTGGGGAAAAAAAAGTGAACAGTAAACGCGTTTGTCAAGCGTGTTTTTTTTTTTTATCTGATGAACAGTAAAAAAACAAAAACAGAAAATAGGATATCCAAACGGACCCATTCAAACCAATCTATACTTCAATATATGGGTAATTTGCAATGACATTCTCTTAAGTTTGGGTCAATTACATGTAGATATTGGTCAACACACTATTTTACAAAGACATCCCCTAAAGTTTGTAAAGTGTTGCAATGACACCCTTTGAAAATATAAAATGACTTTAGTGCCCTTGATAATTTTAATTTACATGTGAAATATCTAAATTACCTCCATGTCTAAACCCTACACTTTATCCATTACACCAACCACCATTATCATTACACCCTTATTATTAAAAAAATGTACAATAAATAAATAAGATATCAAATATATATAACTTTATTTTAAATATAAAAATTCAAAAACATCAAAAAATATTTTAAAATTTATATTTAAAGGTAAATTCTACCACTAATTTTTTTTATCTATAATAATACTAAGAAAATTCCATTATTTAATTACCATTCTTAATTTTTAATATATTACTATATAAATATTTCTCAAAAAATAGTAAGGGCTATATCTAATAATCACAATAGGTATTACCTATCTAATAAAATATATAAAAATTCCTATGTACGAATAGAAAAAAATATTATATATTTTAATATTATTGTCAATCAATAATTTTAATGAAATTCGATAATATAATGGAATTTATTATTAAATATTAATTACTAATACTTACTATTATAGTAGGAATCTCAAACAAAAATAAATTGTAACTTTTAAGTTTAAATAAAAAATAAAAAATATGTATAATTCTTTAAATAAGTAACAAGAGTAAACGAGAAAAAAATTATAGAAAAATAAATATGACTTTGATATTTTAAGTAGTATATAGTTTAATTGAATTTAGTAATAATTAATATATTTGTTGGTGTAGTGAGTGAAATGCAGGGTTTAAGTATGAGAGTAATTTAGTTATTTTGCATGCAAATTAATATAATAAAGGACACTTAAGTCATTTCATGATTCCGAGTGGTACAATTGTAACATTTTACAAACCTTAGGGGGTGTCTTTGTAAAATAGTGCGTTGACCAACATCCACCTGCAATTGACTTAAACCTCAGGGGGTATCACTGCAAATTACCCTTAATATATTTGACAAGTTATGAATAACGGTTGTTGTAGCATTTTACTAAAACACACAATTGTATGTTTTAAGAACAATTTGTGGTTGTTTTTGTAATCGTGAACTTTTTTTATTTTTTGCTGCTATGAACATTTAATTGTATTTTTTTAAAAATATATAAAGTTTCTCCAAAAATAAATGTATATATATTAAAATTAATTTCATAATCTAGTAGGTACCGATGGTAAGTGGAACCCGTTTATTCTGACGGGTAAAAATTATAATACCATTTAAAATATATAGCGTATTTGTGGTGGAGTCGGTATTAGGAATTTATAACAAGGTGGAGTGAGATTTAGCCAAACCAGTCCCAAACCCGTGTTGTTGCCATCTCTATGCACACCCATTACAATAATTGTTGGAGGCAATTGTTATTTTTTTTTGTGATTATTACTTTATTCACGTTTTTACATCCAACGGTACATATGTTTTTGTGTCTATTTATTTTCAACTCTTCCTCCTAAAAGTGGATAGCAGACTATCACATTTCTGTTGTATTTGATACCTATAAATGAAATTAAATAGAAAGATCATTCGAACCATTCATTTGGTTGGTAACTTGGTATGAAATTTAAAGATTGAAGATGAACATTTTCAAGAAATGAAAATTACACTCTTAAATGTATATGTCGATCATTCCATTTATAAGAAAAATACTTTAAATTTATAAAAGTGCCACTCGCTTTTTTTGTTATAAAATTATATTTTTCATTTCAAAGTTATCTCATTTAATTTCTTTGCATTTTTCCTGTCTTCCTCTCTCTTAAATTTATTCTCTCACTCATGTATGTATTAATTAACCTATTATCTTGCAACACAACTAATGGTGTATTGGAGGGAAATAAAAATTTCATTTTACCTTTCCTTCAAAATAGATTGAACTTTAAATTATTCCAACAAGGTATATTGAATGATCTAGTAGTTATTTTTCAGTGGAATAACTTACTTTAGAAATCACCACACTTAACTCATGGTGAGTTTTGTAGTCAAAGGGTTTTCTGGGAAGAACTTTTTTAATGACTTGTCAAAAACATGTTTCAAAAACCATATATGAAAAGAAACTTAGTTTATTTATTGCTTACAATAGTGAACATAAAAAGGTACTATCCCAATTTTGATAGATTAATGCCCTGTTTACCTGATTTTAGGGGTTTAGTTTTGGTTTGTTTTAGTTTTTAAGACTAGTTTCTGTTTGGGAAGGTTGGTCTTGAATTTTCAAGACAAGACTAGTCCAAAACTTTTAAAACATGACTGGTCATTTTCTTAATAAACAAATACGAAGTTTTTTCTTGTTTTCGTCAGTTTTGCCCTAAATTTTCAGACAAGCCTCCCTCATACCTCTCTCTCCCCTTTACGCCTCTCTCTCCACCTTCACGCCTTGGATCAAACCCGCCTTCACACTTCTTCCTTCTTTACCTCACACCTTTGAATCGTCTCTCATGCTTGTCAAACAAACCCTTGCTGGAAGCTACGACCCTCTCGTCTCTCTCTCATAAACCCTTTCTCCGATTTCGTTTTAAGTTAGGGTTTGGGTATGCTAGTGGGTAGATTTCGAAGATAAAAGGTTTGATCTGGTACGAGAAGACAAATGATAGATCTGGTATATGTGTAGCTTTCTTTTAATTTTAGGGCTTGTAATTGTTTTCATATATATACATATATTTTCCTCCTCTTTTATTCTCCTTTGCTAATACTTGTTAAATTTTGTAAATTAAATAACTAATATGATTTTGTTAAGTTCCTAACACTAATTTCATAATTTGATATGAGTCTGAGTATAACAAATGCTTGGAGTTTGGTCCACACGTCTTGCTCTCACTTTCTCAATGGTTATATCTATGGATGTACTTGTAAATTTCTAATATATACACACTAGTATATATGTTTGCCCATGAACTATGAAATTTTGTGTTGTATATTTGTAATTTGAATTAGGGTTCGGTGGGCCTAATGAAAGAAGAAAATACGTACATGAGTATTTATTACTCTATCTATATATATCTACAGGCACATTCACTGGACATCAAGAGTATGTAATTAGGTAGAAATTTGGTGGATTTCTTGTTATAATTGGCTGAACTAGGCAACAACTGTCCCTTTTAGATTTTTTTAATTAATCACATACATGAAATTTACCTGTTGTAATGTTGGATTTTTTGTTATAATTGGATGAATATGTGATTAATTAATACTGAAATTGTATAGATCTGGTACACACGTACTAGATCACTGAAATTGTACACACGTACAAGAAATGTAGGATTTCAGTTGTTGTGATTAATTTGGATAGATCTGGTAGGAGGAAAATATATGTAGGATTTCTTGTAATTTACCTGTTGGATTTCATGCCCTTTTTGTATTTTAGCTTGATTTTGTTTTATTGTCTTTTTTGATATATTATTAGTTATAACAAGGGTTGCTTTGACATGTAATTATACTCTCTGTATCTCTGTATTGATTGCTTACAACTTTTATTTCACCGAAATTGTACAAACATTTTTAGATTATGGCATTTGGGTTGTTGCTTTTACCAATTTATCAGTTTACTTTATTGCTTAATATATAGAGATATTTTTTTTGGGTTTTCATAATCCAAGGTAGTATGTCAGCCTTGTGTGCTGAATTGCTGATATTATTTTGATTTGAGTAGATGGATAACAATGATGTGGAGAATGTTTAGAATGTGGACAATGTAGAGGGAGATTTGCAGATTGGGAAGGGGAAGGGGAAAAAAAAAAGAATGGCCTGAGGATCAAACACAATTTTTTGTGAATAAAATGGTGGAATAGATGAAGGTTGGTAAGTGTAGTGGAAACAGGTTTACTACCGTGGCGTGGGATAATTTGTGGCGTGCAATGAACGAGTACACATGCTATAAATGGGACATGGAACAACTGAAGCAGAAACACAAACTATTTGAAAATTTAAAAAATTAGAGTATAAAAAATACATATAAAAATTTAAAAAATATATAAAATGTTAAAATAATATATTGTGAAATTTTAATAATATATAGCATTAAAAATTATATATAAAATTTAAAAATTATTTTAAATTCATAACTATATCAAAAATTTCAATCAATTATAAACAAATTATTTCATAATATATATTTCATAAAAAATATATTATATATATATTTTTAATTTTATTACAGTATTTTCGAAATTTATATATTAATTATGTATTTTATAATAATTGCATAAATTTTATTTATAAAATATTTTTTTTATATTTTTTAATTTTATTAGAGTATTTTGGAATTTTATATATTATTTTTTGTATTTTATATATATATTTTAATTTTTATATATTTTTAATTTTATACATAAAATATTATATATATATATTTTAATTTTTTTACGTTAAGTATTTTGGAATTTTATATATTGTTTTTGAATTTGATATATAAAATATTATATATATATATTTTATAAATTTTATTATAGTATTTTGGAATTTTATATATTGAATTTATGTATTTTATATATTTTTTAATTTTATTAGAGTATTTTCGAATTTTATATATTAATTATGTATTTTATAAGAATATTTTTAATTATATATATAAAATATTTTAAATATATATATTTTAATTTTATTAGAGTATTTTGGAATTTATATTTTATTTTTTGTATTTTATATATATTTTTTAATTTATATATATTTTTAATTTTATACATAAAATATTATATATATATATATATATATTAATTTTATTAGAGTATTAGCTTCATTTTATATATTATTTATGTATTTTAACAATTTTTTTAACTATATATATAAAATAGTTTTTATATATATTTTTATTTTATTAGAGTATTTATGAATTTTATATATTATTTTTGAATTATATATATATTTTTAAGAATAGGGATAGTGACTGTTTGGGAATAGTGATATTTTTAAAAATAGGAATAGTGGTTGTTTGGGAATAAAAATAGTTACTAAAACATTCTATATACATTTATATTCCGATTTTTATATACATTTAATTATATCTTACTTTAAGAAAAAAAAACTATTTTGATTTATTTATTTTTAAAGTTTATTACAAAATAAAGACTATTATATTCTAATATATTTACAATCAGTTTCAGACCAGATCATTATTTGGAACTAGACAGTTTGCCAAATATGATTTTGTTTTAGTTTTTCACTCAAAACCTGAAAGACCAGACAATTTGCCAAACATGATTTTGTTTTAGTTTTTCAGACAAAACTTGAAAGACTAGACCGTTTGCCAAACATGATTTTGTTTTAGTTTTTCAGACAAAACCTGAAAGACTAGACCGCTTATTAAACAGAGTTTCAGATCAGCACCCAGACAAAACAAGACCAAACAAAACCAAACCAGACAAGATCAGATAAACCCCTTTCCAAACATAGCTAAGGAATAGTTTTTATTGACTTGTCAATCACATTTCCAAAATACATACATAAAAACAAAATAAACACACTCCTATTTTACTAATGAGATTTCTTATCTAGTTCTTTCGATTTTCCTTTTAACCATGAAACTACAAAGCTAGTCTCTCATATATGTTTTGTATATGTAATTCCTTAGAAACAAAATTCATTTCAAGTAATTTTGAATTAAAAAAAATCTTCTTAGATTATTATTACTCTTATTTATTTGCAATTTGAATGGAATTGAACCTTACATAAAAACTCTTAAATTTTTGGTCATTGGATTCTCATCAATATTTGTGTTACTTAGGGCCTGTTTGGTAACGCTCCCGCTTCCTGCTTTTGCTCCTGCTTCTATTATTGTTCACAGAGCAGATCTGTTTGATTGGTTGCTCCCGCTTCCAAAATCTGGAAGCAGGCTAGAGCAAAACCTCAAATTTGAAAGCAAGGCTCACCTTGCTTCCACTTGCTCCCATCACTATTTTTAGTGGGGCCCATTAAAAGTTGCTCCCAAATTCTCCTAATTGTTTCCAAATTCTTTGCAACATGTTAGGTTTGTTTCAAGGTGTATAAAATTTCAAAAAAAAAAATTAATTCCGAATATATATATAAAATTGGAAATAAATATATAAAATTCCAAAAAATTATTTTAAATTTCAAAAAATATATAAAATTCGAAAAAATATATAAAATTCGAAAAAAATATATAAATTTTGAAAATATATATAAAATTCAAAAAATATATATATCATTCGAAAAAAATATAAAATTCAAAATTCATATATTTCAAAAAATAAAATTCGAAAAATATATATAAATTTTGAAATATATATAAAATTTGAAAATTATATATAAAATTAGAAATAAATATATAAAATTCCAAAAAATTATTTTAAATTTCAAAAAATATATAAAATTTGAAAAATATATATAAATTTTTAAAAAATATATAAAATTTGAAAAAAATATAAAATTCAAAAAAAGTATATAAATTTTGAAAAAAATATACAAAATTCAAAATATATATATAAAATTCGAAAAAAATATAAAATTCAAAATATATATATTTCAAAAAATAAAATTCAAAAAAAATATATAAATTTCGAAAAATATATAAAATTGGAAAGTTATATATAAATTTTGAATTTAAATTTTTTTTTTTGAAATTTAATATAAATTTTTTGAATTATATATATATTTCAAATTTTACATATTTGTTTCAAATTTTAATTTTTTTCGGAATTTAATATATTGTTTTTGAATTTTACATATATATTTTTTGAATTTTATATATTTGTTTCGAATTTTAAATGTTTTTCAAAATTTAATATATTGTTTTTTGAATTTTAAATATATGAATTATCGCTTAAAATAATTTATTTTATTTTTTTAAAGGTAAAATTGTAATTTTGAAGTAGGGATGTGGTAAATTGCACCCAATTGGGATAGTTGAGGGATTTTTTTTGCCCCTTTTGTAATTGAGGGGGGTTTTTGTGCTCATGAGGCAATAGTTGAGGAGGGTTTTATGCACTTTACCCAAAATAAAATATTATAACCAAAGGTCTTGTTCAATACAATATTATAATTTAGAATTTACCTACAAATTTTTTTATAGTTTACAAAAATATAATTATTTTGTAAACTACAAAAATAGTTTACAAAAAATAAAAAAATTATTTACAATATCCAAATGAGAGGCCTTGTGCAATACAATTTTGATTTTTTTTTAATTATAGAACTTATTAATTTCTTATATTCAATCTAAAATCCAAAAAAAAAAAACAGAATCTCAAATTATTTGAATTCATCAAACTTATTTTGCTTTCACATTTTAGGAAATCAGTAGTTCCACAAAACAGGTTTCAGCTTTTATTTTTCTCATATCAGAATCATCAGCACCAAACATGCTTCCACTTCAAAAAAAATTTGTTTCATTACGCTTCAACTTCCAAACCCGTTTGAAAGCAGGAGTGAGATGGTTTCCAACCTGCCCTTAAGTTGACATGGTCGCTTATGCTTCGTCCACAATTATTTGCGTGGGTGCTTCCTTTTAAACAAAACGTTAATTTATCGGTGTGCTTTTACATTTTACAACTTTGACATAACGCTTAACCCAATTCATTTTCGCGCAAGAGCACTCAACTAATAAGCTTTTATTCCTAATGACTTTTTGAGCAAGGCCAAGGGGCATGGACCTCACTAACACAAGTTATTGTTTATTTATTTTAACAAATTAATTAATTTAATTTAAGTATTAGGAGTCTAATTATTGATTGTAGCGTAAAGTGCACGCGCTGGGTATGAGCGTGGGTATAGCATATTCTCAGACAGAAACACACAGGTAAACACAGCTGTTATTTTATTATTTACAACCACTATCATCTTTCACAAACTTATATCCACTCTCTGCTTTCTCTCTCTAAACTCCCCTTTTTACTTCCTTCACTGTGCGTGTGTGACTGTGTTTCAGTGTGTGTTTTTTAATCTTCTCAAGTTCTCTATTGACCGAAGACAATCTCACACAACACCAAGAAGATAAAACCACGTCTCTCTCTCTCTATATATATTATTATATATATATATATATATATATTTATGTTATCTCTCTAAATTCATCCAAAACCTAGATTGTTCTTCTCTCATCAGATGAAAACCCTAGATTCCAGAGCTGAACTCTGTGGAAAAATGGGTGCAATTTTGCCCTAGAAATCATCGACATGTTTTCTGGAGCTCAGACTACTTCAGTAAAGTAGGTAAAGCCCTTTGCATTTTCATTCCGCTGTTTGAATGTGTGAATTGAATTGGGATTTCTTTTTTATTTATTATTATTGTTTTTAAATTCTGGGTTTTGATCAGGGTTTGTGTTTTTGGTTTTGTTTCTGAAATTGTGGGATTTTTTGCTTTTTGCTTTTTGCTTTTTGCTGATTGTTGTGTTTGTGTGGTGTAGTTGAGGGAAAGGGGTTTCAGGGAAGCCATGGAAGGGGACGAGCATAAGCTTATGTTGGCATGTGTGATTTCTGGGACCCTTTTTTCTGTTTTGGGTTCGTCTTCTTTTGCTATACTTTGGGCGGTGAATTGGCGGCCGTGGCGGATTTATAGGTGATTTTTAATTTATGTCTTGTTACTACTTCTGAAAATTTAAATTTATAAATGCAGTCATAGCATATTTATTAGTATAAAAATGTAGTACAATTGAGGATATACCGTTTGAATTCACCAGTCCTATGAAGTTGGCATTTTTACTTTCCCATGGATGCTATTGTGGCTCAATGTTTGGGAATGTTAGCTGAAATAGTTAACAAATTGGGGTTAGGAATGTACAAGTTAGAAGAGGGATTTAGATGAAAGGAAATTGGAAATGTTGCGAAAACTATGTTGGTTACTTATTGAGGAAATCGGCAAAATGTCCGGTTAGTAGTAAGAGGTCTTCATCTATGGTTCTCGCTAGCTATAAAAGTTCACAGTTGTTGGTGGCCACTATCTCTCTTTTCAAAACCCAGATGAAATATTATAAAGAAACTGCTCGGAGAGTTTTGCGAAGAGTTATGGTTGCATGTGTGAAGTTGTAATGTATTTGGATGATTGTCGAGTGTTTTTCAGATTGTGATACATTGTAAGAATTTGAATAGGTATTCTAGTAGGGTTTTATTTGATAGGAGGAAAAGTTATTTTATATCGAGCAAAATGCTGGGGGCTGAAAAGAGAAACAGTGGCAAAGCATTGGGATTACAGATTTGCTGGGTGTTAAGAATAACAAGGAAGAAAGAAGATTACTAATTGAAGGATTTGGAAGAAATTAGGTGTGGTGCCTATTTGGGAGGAAATAAGAGAGTAGACTTAGTTGGTATGGATATTTGCAATGCCGATTTATAGATGGTTTGCATAGAAGGTAAAAGATAAAAGTGGTCGACCAGAACTAACATGGAATGAAGAGATAAGAAATGAATCTAAAAATCAAACTTTAGTAGGAGAAATAATTTTTATACGGAAAAGTTATATTATATAGTTATACTATTAGCCATACATTATGGGTTATGACGTTTGTTACCAAGAAACAGTATGTTCATGGTAGATTAGTAGGACTTATGTGGAAAATGTCATTAAAATAGATTGTCTCCATAATTTGTTTAATTCTTTGACATATTCTAAAAGTAAGTTACTGTTAGTTGAGGTTAATCAGTTGATTGAGGGTTAATCGAAGGCCATTAGGTGTGCGTCGATTGATCGACACTTGTTTCAGTCAATTGAAGTAGGCAGAATTCATTTTCTCTATTAAACTGATTCTCTTTTTAACCTGTAGTCTCTATAGGCTTGTAACCTCCATAAGAAGAGCACTTATAAAATCCATGCTAGCATATTTAGAACAAACAGCGCAATTTTAGAGTGCATTCTAGCAATGCAACTGTATTTTTTTCCATAATTGTCATTCAATACAGATTGATGAGAGTATATGTCTGATCACCAACTTGTGATGTGCTTATGGATAATTCAACATCAACAAGGAGTCAAAGACCACTCTGCCTAGATGATTAGCCGAGAGATAAAAACGCTTGTGAAAAAGCGGATCATGTGAATTGGGAGACTTGAGTAGGGAGTTTGGCATCACTCTGTGTCAAGAGCACCAGTAGGGATTTTATTTCGTTTTGGGCATTGTTAATCTATTTGTGAACTCCTTTCTTGGTAGTGGATTTGGTTTGTTTAGATTAGGTATCATGGTTTTCCCCGTAGAGTTTCCATGGTAAACTTTCTATTTTCCTTGTTGGGGTTGTGTCTTTCAATTTGCAGTTATTTACATGCTTTTTGGTCATGATGAATGAATTGACCTATACACTTGCTAGTTGTGTTTAATTTATGAGTAGTCATTAGTATAGTTAATTTTATCACTTATTATACACCTCAATGTCTAGATCAGGGTCTTGCACTACTATATATCAGTGCCCAGGGTTATTGTCCTCGTATTTCATGCTATAATCATTAATGCTGTTATGATTAATGTTGTTGTTACTCTAGCCAGTACTATTACTATTACTTTTATGATGTTATTATTTTTATTTATTACTACTTTTATGATGTTATTATTATTATTATTTATTATTGTTATTATTTCTTTATTGTTGTTTCTCTCTTCTGGGCCACTAGTTCTTGGCAGTCGATTAACAACTTTCCTTTCTTCTCTCTTTGCATGTTACTTTGTTTGTATTATTATTTATTGACAACGTTTGACTACGTTCGATGCATTTAACTTAGGTTTTGATTGAAAGTTAAAATTTGCAATTAATGTGAATTGTTAGTTTAACTTATTTAGTGAAGTTGTATGAGGTCATGGATAAACACAGAAGGTCCTTTTTTTTTTTCCCTTTTAAAAATAAAAAGAAGAGCGCTCAAACGGGGAGCATATCCCATATACAAAGAAAAGGGGAAAGCCCCATGGCCTGAGAGAGCCCAAACAATCTAAATTTTCCTGAAGGTCCTTAGGTTCTACGTATTCGCAGGAAAATGTGGAGTTACATAATTTTTTTTTCCACATTTCTGGCAAGGATGGGATTCTTTTGTCCCGTTTTCTAGGTTCAGGGTGGGTGATGGCCGTTGCGTCGGGTTTTGGTCGGATTGGTGGTGTGGGGAGGGCCCTCTCGCCTTTTCTTTTTCTCAGTTGTTTAGGATTGCTCGGGATCGTCATGCTTCAGTAGCCGACTGTTATCACCTTTATACCGGGAAGCTAGTGTGGGATGTCTGCTTTGTGCGGTACTTTCAGGACTGGGAGTTAGAGGAGGTTTCTGAGCTGATGGAGCCCTTGTATTCTCAAACTGTTGGTGGTGGGTTGGATTCTCTGATTTGGAGGCCAACATCTTCTCGGAGCTTCTCGGTCTCTTCTTTTTTCGCCTGTCTTTTGCCTAGGGCAGAAGGGTCCTTTCCTTGGAAGGCGGTCTGGCATTCAAATGCCCCTCTCAAGGTTGCTTTTTTCACATGGTCAGCGGTTTGGGGCCGCATTCTCACTTTGGATACATTGAGACGGCGGGGCATGTTTCTGGTAAATCAGTGTTTTTCATGCAAAAAGGATGGTGAATATGCTGATCATCTTCTTTTGCATTCTTCTTCTGCATTGCCCGTTTGTGTACGATTGTTGGTGCCTTCTTTTTTGCCTTTTTGGTATTCAGTGGGTGATGCCGGCTTCGGTGTGCGGTGTTTTAGCTTCTTGGAGGGGTGTGCCGATGGGTTCTCATGCATGGCCTTTTTGGAGGGCGGCCCCTCTTTGCCTTTGGTGGAACATTTGGATGGAACGCAATAGGCGTTGTTTTGAGGGAGTGGAGTCTTCCTCGGGGGTGATCAAAGATTTTTTTATTTATAGTTTGGTTTGTTGGGTGGAGGGGCGTAATTGTATATCTATAGATGAAAAGATATAATTTTTGGCCTGTAGGGCTTTTTTGTAATTGGGGCCCATTCCCCGTTTGGGTGCTCTTATATAAAAGTCTGTCTTATCAAAAAAAATAAAAATTCACATAGTTTGTGATTTATCTTATCTATAATTTAATGAATATTTTTTCTTCTTTGAAGATTTCTTGCAAAATAGAGGAAAGAAGAAAATTGAAATCCGCAATAATATAGTAGTTTGCGATCTCTCTGATTAATGAAAATTTGAATTTCGTGAAAGCTTCTTGCAGAATAGGGGAATGAAGGAAACTAAAATTCCAGACAAAATAGTAATCTGGTTGCTTTTAAGTCCATGGATGTGATTTTTGCACTTCACAAAAAGTACTCTTTTCACTCACTTAATTTATGTATTTGTTTTGTTTTGTTTTTGTTTAATGAAAAGACACAATTACCTCTCAAAATGGAGCGTGTGTGTATTTTTTAACGTTTTTCTTGAGTGTTAGAATATTTTTAAAGGACAACTTTATAATTTCTTCTTCATTTTTTTTTTTTTTTTTTCTTTTTTTCAAAAAAGAAAGAAAAAAGAAGAAGTGGGGTGGGAATATTATTTCCCTTGAGTTAAGTGAGTTTTTGAATATAACTAAAAAGTTAAACCTGAAATCATTAATGACATTTTTTTTTGATAAGTAAAAGAGTATATAAAAAGTGCTCAAAAGGGGAGTGCGTCCAAGAAATGATTGATGATTATAATTGTAAATTATATTGTCAAGTAATTGTGATATCTACCTGGGCTATCGCGTAGTCCATTGGTATAATCCTCAGGCACTCAGTCATGAGAATGCACTTTTGAATTGTGGCAGCAATGACTTCATGAAGATGAGGCCAAATGCTAGGTTTGTAGAAAGTCTCCCCCCTGTTACACTGGTTTATGATTGCCTAAAGTTGTTCATATTCTTAACAAGTGGAATTTGGCTAATCAGTTATGGACCTTAAACGAAACGAACCTGTTGTTATATGTCGAATCTGAAAAGAAAATAATATGATGTCTGAAGAGAAACAACTTAACTTGGTTATTGAGGTTTGGGTATCTGATAATTCGGTTTTTATTACATTTTAAGCATTAATTTTAGTAATTATGTGATGATGATGAAAAAGGAAGCAAGAGAAGGAGACACACAGAGAGTTTCAAACCCACAAATATAATTCAATAATAGCTAGTTGGTTCATTACATCGGAGCCTTTATATAGGTTAAACATAAACAAAAACCTTAAAGCAATAAAGTAGTAAAACATACCTAAAGTTATAACATAATTGGAAATAACACCAGTCATAAATAAAAACCGTAATATACTATAATTCTTACTCGATCTTTCCTTTTTCCTTCTTCGATGGGAACCAGTCATAAATAAAAACCGTAATATACTTCAATGTTGTTCGGTTACCTTTTGAGCGTTCTACAGGTGGGCGGAGGATGAGGGCTATGGATATGTTTTCGGACTTTATTGATCGGTTGTTGATGCACAATCTTCCTCTTGTTGGCCCGCCTTTCACTTGGTCCAGTTGTGGGCTTCTCTGATGCTCTCTCGCATTGATCGGTTTTTGGTGTTGGGTGACTAGGAGGAGCACTTTTCTGATGTTATTCAGTCTGTTGGGTCTCGTATCTCTTTGGATCATATTCTTTTATTTTTGGACAGTGGTGGGATTTCGACTGGGCGAGCGCCGTTCAGATTTAAAAATATGTGGTTAAGGGCGAAGGACTTTCAGGTTCGGGTTTCCGAGTGGTGGATTATTCCCTGTAGGGCGGGCTCTCCGAGTTTCGTTCTGGCTTCTAAGTTGCGCACTTTGAAGTTGATGCTTATCTCATGGAACAAAGAGGTTTTTGGCAATTTGGAGTGGAGGAGGAACATGTTGCTTACTGAGATTGGTGATATTGATAGAGTGGAGCTGAGTGGGAGGGGGGGATGAGGTGATGCGGTTAAGGAGGGAGCAGTGTATGGCTGAGATTGAGGAGATTGCTATTCGGGAGGAGATATCATGGAGACAGAAATCGAGGGCTTTATGGTTACATGATGGGGATCGGAATACGAAGTTTTTTCACCGTACTGCCAATGCCCAAAGGAGGATTAATTTTATTGGGAGCATCACTATTGAGGGATCGATGTCCTCTTCCGACGAGGAGCTCCGTGTGGGGATTTCAGCTTTCTACCAGTGGCTTTTTGGGGAGAGTGAGAGGTGGAGGCCTCGCCTGAATGGGCTTCAGTTTGGTTCTATCTCTGTGGAGGATCGTGATAGTTTGGAGATTCCTTTTTCCGAGGAGGAGGTGTTAAGGGCTTTGAAACACTGCAATGGTGACAAGGCTCCTGGACCCGATGGTTTTACTATGTGTTTTCTTTTAGAGTGTTAGTCTATTGTTCGGGAGGATGTGATGGGTACTTTTCATGCGGAGGGTTGCTTCGTGAGATCTCTTAATGCATCATTTATCTCTCTTATCCCCAAAAAGGGGTAGGTGACTGATATTAAGGATCTTAGGCCCATTAGCTTGTTGGGCTGTGTCTATAAGTTGATTGCTAAAGTTCTTGCTTTTCGTATGCGAGGTATTCTGGATGGGGTTATTTCAGAAAATCAGAATGCTTTTGTCGGGGGACGTCAGGTTCTTGATTCTTCTCTCGGTGCTAGCGAGCTGGTGGGTGCTAGGGTGCTGAGTGGTATTCCCGGGATTCTTGTGAAGCTTGATGTGGAGAAAGCCTACGACCACGTTCACTAGGGTTTCCTTTTGTATATGCTAGAGAGATTAGGTTTTGGGGCTAGATGGCGGAAGTGGATTGAGTTTTGCATTTCTTCTGCTCGGTTTTCGGTGATAGTTAATTGGTTTCCTTCCGGTTTTTTTGAGATGGCGGGTGATCCGCTCTCTCCGTTTCTCTTCCTGGTGGTGATGGAGGCGTTTAACAGGATGATGTCGTGGGCTGCTGAGTTAAGCCTTCTTCATGGGTTCCGTGCGGGTGATGGGTTGGCTGAGTTTGTGGACATCTCTCATTTTCTTTTTGCCGATGATACTCTTGTTTTTTGTGATGCGGATGAGGCTCGGGTTCGAAACCTTAGATGTATTTTGGCTTGCTTCCAGGCGGTTTCTGGGCTGAAAGTGAATTCTGGCAAGAGTGCGATGTATCCTGTGGGAGAGGTGGGCAACATTTCTTATTTGCTTGTCTCATTGGGGTGTAGGGTCTCTCAGCTTCCTACGGATTACTTGGGTATGCCGTTGGGGTCTTCCAAACAGAGGCTTTAGTGTTGGGATTTGGTTGTGGAACAGGTGGGCAGATGTTTGACTAGGTGGAAGCATCAGTACCTTTCCAAAGGTGGGAGACTCACTTTGATTAAGAGCACGCTTGCTAACATTCCTACTTATTTTCTGTCCATTTATCGGGTTACACATAGTGTGGCCTTGAGGATTGAGAAGCTTCAAATGATGTTTGGCGCGGGGGGGGGGGGGGTCATCTCACTTGGTTAGGTGGGAGGGGGCTTGGGGATTCACAGGTTGGTTCCCTTCAATAAAGCGCTCTTGGGCAAGTGGTTGTGGCGGTTCGGTAATGAAAGGGACCGTTTATGGAGGAGAGTGATCTTTTGTCGTTATGTGGAGGATTTTGGAGGTTGGTGTTCCCGTGTGGCTAGGACCCGTAGAGGTTTGGGTGTGTGGAAGGACATTGGCAGGGGCGGGGTTTTGTTCTCCCCTTCTATCAGTTTTAGGGTTGGGGACGGCAAACTCGTGTGCTTTTGGTCCGATTCTTGGTGCGGGGTGGGCCTTTTAGCTTATTCTTTTCCCATTTTTTTTCGGATTGCTCGTGATCGCTCCGCTTCAGTGGCTGATTGTTATTGCCTTGATACCGGCAGACTTGTCCGGGATGTTCAGTTCTCACGACCTTTTCAGGATTGGGAGTTGGAGGAGGTTTCTGGGTTGTTGGAGCTCTTATATGCTCGTGATCGCTCCGCTTCAGTGGCTGACTGTTATTGCCTTGATACCGGCAGACTTGTCCGGGATGTTCAGTTCTCACGACCTTTTCAGGATTGGGAGTTGGAGGAGGTTTCTGGGTTGTTGGAGCTCTTATATGCTCAGTTGGACATTGGCTTCGGATTGGACTCCTTGGTGTGGCTTCTGTCTTCCCTCAGGCGCTTCACGGTTTCTTTTTTTTTTCCTACCGTTTTTCATCCAGGAGCATGCTTGATTTTCCTTGGAAGGCGGTATGGCGCTCAAAGGCCTTTTTCAAGGTTGCTTTCTTCACTTGGTCGGTGGCGTGGGGCCGGATTCTCACTTTAGATGTTATGAGGAGGCTGAATTTTGTTGTGGTCAACCGGTGCTTCATGTGTATGAATGATGGCTAGTCTATCGATCATCTTCTATTACATTGCCTGGTGGCTCGTGATCGCTCCGCTTCAGTGGCTGACTGTTATTGCCTTGATACCGGCAGACTTGTCCGGGATGTTCAGTTCTCACGACCTTTTCAGGATTGGGAGTTGGAGGAGGTTTCTGGGTTGTTGGAGCTCTTATATGCTCAGTTGGACATTGGCTTCGGATTGGACTCCTTGGTGTGGCTTCTGTCTTCCCTCAGGCGCTTCACGGTTTCTTTTTTTTTTCCTACCGTTTTTCATCCAGGAGCATGCTTGATTTTCCTTGGAAGGCGGTATGGCGCTCAAAGGCCTTTTTCAAGGTTGCTTTCTTCACTTGGTCGGTGGCGTGGGGCCGGATTCTCACTTTAGATGTTATGAGGAGGCTGAATTTTGTTGTGGTCAACCGGTGCTTCATGTGTATGAATGATGGCTAGTCTATCGATCATCTTCTATTACATTGCCTGGTGGCTTATGATTGTTGGTGTCTTTTTTTTGGCCTCCCAGTGGGTAATGCCGGCTTCAGCGTGCAAGGTCCTTGTTTGTTGGCGAGGTGGTAGGGTGGGGGCTCACGCCCGTCCTTTTTGGAGTGCGGCTCCTATTTGCCTTTGGTGGAGTTTATGGCTCAAACACAATAGGCGTTGTTTTGACGGCATGGAGTCTCCTTTGGGGATCCTTAAGGAATCTTTTATTTCGAATTTGTTTTTTTGGGTGGAAGGTTGTTATTGTATTTCTCTAGATGAGAAAGTAGAGTTTTTGGGTTCGCTTGGACCGTGGGGTCTTTTTTGTTGTTCCATGGGATGCACTCCCCTTTTGAGTGCCTTTCTTTAATAAAATCTTACTTGTCAAAAAAAGAAGTGCGGGTCAAAAGTTGTTTAACACTGCGCCTTGCTCTCCATCGTTAATTGTATATTCACTTAAAGATCCTTTTTTTTTTTTTTGTGTGTGTGAGCATATATTGTACATGTATAGAGGAGACTTTTGGTTTTCTGGGCTTCCGTTAGGTGTCCTTGTTGGCTCGTGTAGTTTTACTGGTGTGTTCCCTTTTGAACGCTTTCTATTGAACTTTACTTATCAAATTAAGAAAGGAAAAGATAGTAGTTCTCCTGTATGTTTTGGGAGTTGGTCACGTCGTACTCACCCTGGACATAATAAAATTTTCTGTTTTGTTTTTGAATGTTACGAAATATGTCTCTTTTTTGAAATGCCAATTTTTTTTTGTCTTTCCTTTTTGAAGAGTTAGCACACACATCAAAATGGTGAAAAGTAAATTTAAAGGGTGATCTTGGAGTTTAATAATTTCCAACCAAATGGGAAAGCATTGAATGCCATGTTCTTAACAAGTTGGAATTCCAGAAAGAGAAATTTCGTGGGTAGGATGGAATATATGATCAGACTTGTTATTTATGGTAAATGGTATAATAAAAATTTATAGTAGCGATTTACAGTAATCAAACTGATTTTGCCGCCATCATTATTATTGTCATCATCATCATCCTTGCCTTAATCCCATATGCATCGGGTTGTCAGAATTCTCATTTTTTGCTCTATTCTATTACAAGGCATCTCTCCTTGAATATTTTGTTCTTTTAAAATTATCCCTAATGATTTCATCGCATGTTGATTTAGTGTGCGTTCTCTGTCTTCTACTATGCAAATTAACTTTCATCTTCTCACCAGTGTATCTATGGGTCCTCTATATATGCATGTCTTCATTCCACCTAAGTCTACTCTCTCAAATGTTATCACTAATAGGTGCCACCTTGCCACACCTAATTTGTCCCTCACATTTTGAATTGTTGCTCTTTTCTCTTCGCGGGGCTTTTATATCCATCTTAACATCCCAATTTATGGTACAGACACTTGTTATTCTTGCTTCTCTTTTAAAGTCCAATACTTTGCATCGTATAATTTAGTTGGCCTTATAACTGTCATACAATTTTTTTCTCAGCCACTAGTTGCCTCCATTTGTCCAACCTCCGCTAATTTTACTAGTCATATCACTATCTATTTTACCATACATTTGTACTAGTGATTCTTGTAAGAGGATTTAAAAATATCAAAGTTATACCATCTCTAACGGCTTAAGCTTTTGAAGTAGATGGTTTTGATCAAGCTATTGGAGCAGTCAAACTCTCATGTCCACAATCACCTTGATAATTAAAGTTGAAACGTTTGTTGTATCAGAAGAAGGCCACATGTGTGAGGTGGTGGTAGAGGATTTAAATATCAAAGTTGTATCTTCTTTACCAACTTAAAAACTTTGAGTAGATTGTTCCCGATAATTTGCACTTTGGATTATTCTTTGTTCTTAAGTGCAATCATTACCTCATTAAGATCCGATTCTTTATTAAGGCGTAATGCTACAATAATCGATCAACTGTAAGAGAGAGTATAGCAAGACTCTTGTGGGCATGTAGAAATAATAGAATCTATCTCCTAAGTAATTATCTTAATCACTGATGCCACATCAGTAGATTTCTGGTACCGATCGTTAAGTTTGTAGTTTTCCTTACTAATTGTGCATCCATACATTCTGTTTTAGTTCTACTAACCACAACCCTTGACCTGTTCATCTCTTTTGGTTTTCAAGATACTTTTATATTCTCTACTTCTCCCAAAAACAAGTGAAAAGTCAAAATTCTAATTCTGACTTTTTCATGAGCTTATTTAGACATGGTGATTACCCAAGAGTTGCGTCAACCATTGAAAATAGTGGAATATGATTTATCGTTTCTTTAAATTGAAAGTATCTTCTGAAATGTTCTCCATTCACTTTAAGAACCTTCACCCAGGAAATAGAGCCGTAGAGTATGTACTTAGTGAACCACTTTTAATTCATGAAATATAAACTTACCCCTATATTCTTATGGATAGGATCAGGACATTTGCTTTTATATCAGGCACTGGCTGATATTGTTTTACTATATTTTCTTATGTCGATTGTACGGTGACTTATTTACTGTGTCGTTCGTGCCTTCGGCTGTCGAGTCATTTGATTATCTTATGGCATTACATTGAGCTTCTGTTACTTGTTGTGTTTAATTGATAATTTGACTTCTGTTTAACTTGTCTACTTAATTTCTTTCAATTTTTATTTTATTTTATATATATATATATTATTATTTTCATATAAGTTGGTGTACTATGGCCGTTGAAAGGAAAAGGTTTTATGGCCATATTCCTACATAGTGCCATTTTTCTGTTTTGTTGCGGTAGACTTATTATTACGCTATCCTGATATCTTGACATTTTATTAATATTCTGTTGGGAGAACACTTGAAAATTATTTGTCTTTTGCTTCTTAAAATACCTTATAACACATGTACTCCACACTCTCTTCAGTTGGCTGTGGTTAATTTCAAGTACAATAATCTCATTGTTGTCCTTATTTTCTTATGCTCTGTTTCCACTTGCCTTCATTTTTTCAGCTGGATATTTGCTAGAAAATGGCCGGACCTCTTACAAGGACCTCAGCTGGGAATATTATGTGGTTTTCTGTCTCTATCTGCATGGATGGTTGTTATTTCTCCGGTTGTTGTTCTTATCATATGGGGATGCTGGTTAATTTTAATATTGGGTCGAGATATAATTGGTTTGGCTGTAATAATGGCTGGAATTTCTCTTCTTTTGGCATTCTATTCGATCATGCTTTGGTGGAGAACCCAGTGGCAAAGCTCAAGTATGTACTGCCTCAACTTCACTACTATTATTCTGTAATTAAATAAGACATCATTTACAAGGAGAAAATAGTCAAGAATTCTGTTTGTTTTAAAAAGATGATATGTTTATCTATTCCAGTTTGGTTTATATAATTAAGTTAATAGATTACATGCTAAATCAGTTTGGAATAATTTTTGTTTTAAATCCTTATTTTGCATAAGAATTGCTATTTGTTTGCAAGCTAAATTTTTGAATGATTTGGATTTTATGTCTTTATTTGGCTTAAGAAATACTAGCATTTTGCATGCACCACCTGGTTTTTTTATGTTGCCAAGTTCTTGGAGCATCTATAACTCAACTCAACAAAGCATTGTCCTGGGTATTCAGTGTCATTACAGGAATCCTATTCTTTTAGGGAACTGGGCATACTTTTTCGAGTTTTCTGTTGATGATTGGTGATCTGATACATCTTACAGGACATTAATTTTATCTTGTTATTTGTGGATGCTTGAACCCTATGTTCAATTTCGAAAATTTGTTGTTGAAAATGGGATCAATGGAGAAAAGAAAGGAAAAATGCATAAGCAATGCATTTTGAAATATTTTTCCTGAAAATGGTATGATTAAAAGAAACTTTTTAAATGGCCAGAAGACAATTGCATTTCTAGAATATTTGCTGCTTTTCTTATTCAAAATCCTGGATCATAAAAATTATATTTAAGCAGATATTTACTGGCTCCTTTGTTTCTGCAACAATGAGCATTGATGATTACTGGCCTTTTATATTCTTTGTATTAGTTTCCACTATTTTATTATTCTCTTGTTAACCTCTCTCTGGTTGTTTGGCTATGGCTCACTATTGGTGTATTGTAATTAAACTCGGAAAATTTTCTCCAGTATAGTACTCATTCACTACTTCGTTTCTTGAACAGGGGCTGTTGCTGTTCTTCTACTTCTGGCTGTTGCCCTGCTTTGTGCATACGAACTCTGTGCTGTGTATGTTACCACAGGTTTAAGTGCATCTGAGCGATATTCTCCCTCAGGCTTCTTCTTTGGTGTATCAGCTATTGCCCTTGCGATAAACATGCTCTTTATTTGCAGAATGGTTTTTAATGGTAAGTTTTGAAAAAGAACTACTACGCTGCCCCACGTCGCCCCACCCCTTTCCTTTTTTCCACCTTGGTGAAATATGATTGATAGCGCGCCACATGAAAGTTCAATTAGCATTCTTGTTTATGCAATAATTGTTGTCATCATTATCCATTTATCTTTGATCTTGAGTTTTGGTTACTTTCTCTTTTGGGAATTTCTAACTGTACCAACTTCCTGCAGGAAATGGCTTAGATGTAGATGAATATGTGCGGAGAGCATACAAATTTGCTTATTCTGATTGTATCGAAGTGGGCCTTGTTCCTTGCTTACCAGAACCACCAGATCCCAATGAATTGTATTCTCGCCAATCCAAAAGGTGAGCCCTTTATTATTTTCTCTCTCATTGTCAAGTTGGTATAAGTTATTAGTTGGTGATGATTTTATAGGGTTAGTTTGCTGTTGTGGACTTAATAAGCACTTTCTTTCTTCTTTATCCCTTTCTTTGTATACATTTTGTTTTGTTCTGGAAATAATATGATGTTGGACATTTAATGGTTTGTGTCTGTGCAGAATTTTTGGATTCTTCATTGTTCAGATGTTCTGATATAGTTTTGTGTGTAGGGCTTCACATCTTGGGCTTCTCTATCTTGGTTCACTTGTAGTACTTCTGGTGTATTCCATCTTATACGGTCTGACAGCAAAGGAAGCGCGTTGGCTTGGAGCCACTACATCAGCTGCTGTCATTATTCTTGGTATGTCATTGACTGCTATATTATCTATATGTCCAATTGCACTGCTGTCTTCAACTTCCATAAATTTGCTGATACAGCTAATCTGTATCATCCTATAATATTTATTTGTTCACTTAGATTGGAACATGGGGGCATGCTTATATGGGTTTCAGCTGCTTAAAAGTCGTGTTGTGGCACTTTCTGTTGCTGGAGCATCTCGGATCTTCCTAATTTGCTTTGGAGTTCACTATTGGTTTGCATCTGACTTCATTGATCCGATATGTTAAATGTCAGTTTTATTTTATTGCCAATTTTCTTGCTAATAATGCTGTAATTTTTTCTTCGATACAGGTATCTGGGACATTGTGTTAGTTATGCAGTTGTAGCATCTGTGCTATTAGGGGCTGCTGTTTCCCGTCATTTTTCAGTCACAAATCCATTAGCGGCAAGGAGAGATGCCTTACAGAGTACAGTGATCCGCCTAAGAGAGGGGTTTCGTAGGAAAGAACATAACAGTTCATCTAGTTCTTCTGAAGGTGGTGGCTCAAGTGTTAAACACAGCAGTAGTGCTGATACAGGTCACCTCGGTAATAGTATGGCACGTTGCACAACTGATCCTACTAACTGGAATAATGTCGAGGGGATTAATAGTGATAAGAGCATAGACAGTGGAAGGCCAAGTTTAGCATTACATAGCAGTTCCTGTAGATCAGTTGTTCAAGAGCCTGAAGTAGGAACATCCTATGCTGATAGAAATTTTGATCACAACAGCTTGGTAATATGTTCTAATAGTGCTCCTGAAAGTCAAGGGTGTGAGTCGAGTGCGTCAACTTCCACAAATCAACAAGCACTGGATTTGAATCTAGCTCTTGTGTTCCAAGAAAAGTTGAACGATCCAAGGATTACATCTATGCTGAAAAGGAGATCCAGACAGGGAGATATTGAACTGACTAGTTTATTGCAAGACAAAGGTCTAGATCCCAATTTTGCTGTGATGTTGAAGGACAAGGGCTTGGATCCAACCATCCTGGCATTACTGCAGAGAAGTAGTTTGGATGCAGATAGAGATCATCGAGATAACACTGATATAACTATCACCGACTCAAACAGTGTTGACAATCCCTTACCCAATCAAGTTTCACTTTCTGAAGAACTTAGGCTCCGTGGTTTAGAGAAGTGGCTTCAGGTTTCTAGAATGGTTTTGCACAATATAGCAGGCACCCCGGAGCGTGCATGGGTTCTCTTCAGTTTTATCTTCATCATTGAAACCGTCATTGTGGCCATTTGTCGCCCAAAAACGATTAGAATTATAAATGCCACACACCAGCAGGTAATTAGGAGCTTCCTTTCCTTTGAGCTTTCTGTTGTAATCTCTATCTGTTTATACTTCAGTTCAAAATTTTGTTGGCATTGCCTTTTAAAATTCAGATGCTTGTTTGTAGTTTGAATTCGGCTTTGCTGTGCTGCTTTTATCTCCTGTGGTCTGTTCAATAATGGCTTTCCTTCGGTCACTTCAAGCTGAAGAAATGGCCATGACTTCGAAGCCTCGCAAGGTACATATGATTTTCTAGGTTTTGGTTTAATATGCTAATAATTCAAAATTTCCTTTTGGCAGCTTAAGTTTCTACTTGTTAGAGTCTACATTTTCTTATTGAAATATGATTCTGGACAAATGGGTAGTTTCTACTTGTTAGAGTCTACATTTTCTTATTGAAAAATTGTTGAATGATATAATATTTAAGTTATATCATTCAACAGCTTAATCTTTAAGAGTAGTTGGGTAGTTAACACCACTAATATTTTGAGTGCATTTGTAGCCTCCATGATTGATTGCCAACATCCTTCTTGAATCTTAAATAAATATTATCGTTAATTGGTCTTTCGGTAGAAACGCCACCTTGGATGGGGCAGAGGAGTCTTCAAGAACCATAGCTGGAAAGATATTTTCAACGTTTGACTTAACCTGACATTGGCTATAGATCATCTTCAGTCATTCTCCTTGGTCAAAGTTCATATCACAAGTCATGATATATTTCCTTGCTGTCTTCGTTTCCCTTTCCCTTTTCCTTATGATATGTTTAACCCATACCAATAACTTCTCTTTGCTTGTGCTTCTATTTACCACTACTACTTGCTAAATCGATAGTTAAGTTGACACAATCATTTGTACATATCAGAAGTCTTATGTCTAAATCGTGAGGGCCCCATGCCTCATTACTAGACTTACCTGATACTGTTGTTTGAAGGTGACTGTGGGCATCCAAATTGTAAGGATTTAATATTTAGGTTTACACCCTCTCATCATTCCACGGGGAGCTCACCTAAATTTTATTGGTTCTGGAGTAGATAAGTGGTTATCATGGTATCAGAGTAGGAAGTCTTTATTCAAACCTTACCGTCACCCAATTGAAAAAAAGTAGTTTCACGTGTTGGACCAAAAGAAGGAAACGGGTGAGGGGCCGTGCAGAAGGATTCAAATATTTGAGTTTATACCCTCTCTTAAAGCTTTTAGAGTAGATGGGTGGTTAACACGAATAACATTGCTTCTTGTTCTTTTGAGATGTCGTCACTCTGAATCTATCTTTTTTCGTGTTGTTTCTTTTTTACTGCTCAAACTTTGCCATAAAGTAAAGTTGGCTGTTACCTTATCATCTATGGTATTTCACTATCACATCAGGTCTTTTACATTTTATTAATAAATAATTGTCTGTTCCATTTGTTCCACTTCCCTTTTATGGGCATGTCTTCTTTAATCTCCCGCTCTTTTGAATTAGCGGACTCCATCTTATAACAATGATTAAATCTCGTTATCTCTTAGCAGGCAAGTTGGACAGTCCCTTACCCCCCTTGTAGATTTTCTAGTTACATTGCCACATTTGAAGTTGTGGTTGTACCATTTTGAAATATCTTCTGTTTAAAGATCGTTCCCTTTATATCCCCCTTTTAGATTCTCCAGTCACATTGCCACATATGTAGTTGTGGCATTTTGAAATATCTTCTGTTTAAAGATCGTTCCCTTTATCTCCCCCTTTTAGATTCTCCAGTCACATTGCCACATATGTAGTTGTGGCTGTGAAGTTGTATATGTTAAGGTATCCTTTGTTGAATGATCGGTCTCTCCGTAATTGGACAAAAGAATTCTTCCTCCTACTTTCGTCCATTTCCACCATGTTGCCAGCAAAAAGTACACCACTAGAACTCTTCCTTGAATGCGAGGTGAGATGAAGAAGAGAGGGACACGAGAGAGAGACTAAATGGGGAGATGAAGGAGAAGAGAGGAAGAATTCGCGGGGGTGGGGGGGGGGGGGGGGGGGATCTGTAAGTCAATTCAATACAACACTCAAAGTTTGAGATAAAAAATTGTCCATAACTGATACTATATGCCTATTTATAGGACCAACATCTAAATCCCAGCCAAGAAAACAACTAAGAGAACACAAAAAAGTATTAAATTCAGATGTCTGCAAGTAGCCAACTATGCCTAAGATGTACATCACATACTTTGCGCAGTCGACCCTAAGATGTGCATCACATGCTTTGCGCAGCCAATTTTACTTAAACTTTGCAATTGGCAACATATGGTAAAATGAGTTCTTCACAATGAGAAAACATTAATATCCACGGTCCATCACCTTGGTAATTAAACACCTTCCCTTGATAAGATGCATTGATGGGACTGAGAACTAAGAAGCAAGGATCATCAAGGAAAGTTATTTTAAATTGTTACCCGTCATTAGGATTGTTACTCTATTTTATTCTCTATAAATCCATTGCTATGTTCAAGTATTTTGTTTGCTGCATGAAGAGTTCCTGATCTCTATGTCATTACATTTTTAAGTTATTGTATATTCATGTGATATCTAATTTTGTTGGGTTTTTTGCCAATATTTTTTCAGTATGGGATTGTTGCTTGGCTGCTGAGCACATGTGTTGGTTTGTTGATATCTTTCTTGAGGTATGAACCTGGATATATGTTTAGCAAATTATTTCTGCCCCGTTCTTCTATGCTGCTACTCTTGTATTCCCATAGAGAATATATTATGGCATGAAGAGAATGGTTTTAAGATATGTTTTATTTCTTGACAAAATAAATAAGTACCCACATGCTTGGAACCCTTTTATGATGAACTATTTCAGGGATTCTCTTTTTCGTACATTATTTTTAGTTCTATTTTTATCATCTGGTGATTTTTGGCAATTCACATACTAGACACGGATATTCCTTGTTCTCAGTTGAATTGTGATTATCATATGTGTGTCTCATTCTTCACGGCTACATTTATAAATTTACCTGCATGAGTTACAAAAACTAGTTTTTTACTTATCAGAAAAGCATATAAGAGGGTTTCAATTGGCATAAGTTGGTGGGCCATATAACTAAAACAATTCCCTTCACAGATATAGAAATTATCCAAGTTATGTATATGATTACAAAAACTAAAGTCCCTACCACCCATACTTTAAATGATGCATTAACATAGAATTCCACCAACGATAGGTACTTAACCCATATGTATTTGTACCAATCATATAGTTGATATAACTTGAGGCTTCCAAAACCAGATTCCATGGTGCATGATATTACCATGACACACTGCTCTTAGATACCTCAAAAGAGAACTTGGCTGCAAAGCAAGAAAAGTGGCGAAATGTTTTAGAATAAAAAGGGTTGATAAGTAGTCGAACTAAAACAGAGTGGATGGTGTGTAAAGTGATTACATTTTAAAACCAAAAGATTACCCAAAACAACCACTTTCGCTAGCTAGGAGTACATAATATGAAAGGATGGAGGATAGTGATACCAAGGAAAGTTCAAGGCCCAAACCCCAGACCAAGCCTACATATTTTTGGAAGAACTAGCTGAAAATTCCCAAAATTGGAATTGGAACCAACATGAGGATGAATTTTCTAGGAATGATCAAATCAATAGAAATTCTGGTAATTACCCAAACTGGAGCGGGTTGGACGAAATGAAGACAAGCTAGTGGTATCTTATTTGATAAAAGTTTAACACATGGACATACTATTAGGCTACAAGAAAAATCTTATAGGTCCTTCGTTTATATTAATAAAGATGTATTAAAAAAAATGTAAAGGAGAAAATTCCAAAAAATTACACAAAGGCTGACCCTAGGAAACCCGAAAAATTTAAAACAAAACTTGCCCCCATTACTCAACAATTAAGAGAACTAACAATAACAAACTTCAGATACAGATTAGAAGATTCCTCCCTTTGAAAGAAGCTTTTTTGCACCGCCAAACGCAAAATGGGGCCACTCTCCAAAAATCACGCATTACTGATTCATAATTGAACTAAAGTTGATTGTTAAATTTGAAATTAAATGAAACGATATAAAAGTGTGCAAAAGTCTTATTCACTTCCCTCTTGGTCTGAGTGGGCATAGTGTAGACGTATCAAAGGGTCAGATCACAGTTCCTAGATTTTTCATAGCAGAGCGTATCAAGTGTAAATTTAACAATTCCCATATGTACTTAATAAATTAGTCATTACTGAAAATCTTCCGGGGAATACATACTGTATACATTCATAAATGTTGTTTAATCTGTCATTTAACATGTTCCTCTGCATGGGGTCTATTGATGTGGTAGTAGTGCTAATTATTCTCTCTCTCTCTCTCTCTCTGCAGCAAATCTTCAGTTCTTCTCGGATTATCTTTGACTGTTCCTCTCATAGTGGCATGTCTGTCTGTTGCTATTCCTATATGGATCCATAATGGCTACCAGTTTTGGGTTTCTAAAGTTGATTGTGGAGGTCATGCTGGAAATCATCAGAGTGTGGGCATGAAGCAGGTTTGTTCTTCACCTGTCTGTTCACTTTTTTTTTCCTTTATGTTGCCACTTATTGGTTGTGGAACCCATGGATAAATATATGGGGTTGTATTAAGTATCTTTACTTTAAACTGCTAATGTCATAGGCTCAACCATGCTGAGCCTGGAAACGTGCATTTTGGCACGTTTGTTAGGATTGTAAGACAGACCAATCCACTTGAGATTTGCTCTGGCAGCTTGGTTCAAGACTTGCATCAATGTTGTTGTAAAACAATAGAGCACTTTCGGTAGGAAGTCTGTTAGTTGGAGACAATGGTCTATAGTTGATTATACTATTTTATCTTTAAGAGTTTAATTTTTAGATCTTGAAATCCTTTGGATTTTTCTGATCACTTCGCCTCAATGCGTTGACAGGGTGCTGTTCTTTTTATCTGCATATCAATATTTACTGGATCTGTCTTAGCTCTTGGTGCAATAGTATCTGCCAAGCCTCTAGATGATTTGCAGTACACGGGATGGACTGGTGATCAGAATGATGTTGCATCTCCATACATGTCATCTGTGTATCTTGGCTGGGCAATGGCTTCTGCTATTGCTTTATTAGTTACTGGTGTGCTACCAATTATATCCTGGTTTGCGACATACCGGTTTTCTCTATGTTCTGCTATATGTGCGGGAATATTTGCGGGTAAGTATCTGTCTATGATTTGTCTCGACTCTTAACTTGTTTCCTTTGCTAGTTTTGGTGGTCCTTTTATAAAAAAGAATGGTAAAATGAATATTGGGGCATTCTTTTAGTTTGAGCAATAGTTGGTTGAAGCGTTATTTTAACTACTCGTCTCTACTGTTAATTTTTTTATAGTTGTCCTAGTTGCATTTTGTGGCGCATCCTATTTGGAGGTTGTGAGTTCCAGAGACAACCAGGTTCCTACAAAGACTGATTTTCTGGCTTCTTTACTCCCTCTGGTGTGCATTCCGGCATTGCTATCTCTATGTTCTGGTCTGCTCAAATGGTAATTGACATTGCATGATTCAGTAATGGCACTTCATGGCTATAAATGTGGCTGCTGGGTTAGCACATAATGAGATGGCACTTTGAATGGTGAATAAAAGCTATCTACTTAATATGCTGTGGAAATATTTTGTAGGAAAGATGATGACTGGAAGCTTTCGCGAGGTGTTTATGTGTTTATTGGCATTGGTCTTCTTCTTCTGCTTGGTGCAATTTCGGCTGTTATAGTTATAGTTGAACCCTGGACAGTGAGTGTGACTACATTGTTGTTCTTGTTTTTATGTTAGCTTTCAGCTTCAATACACGACTAATTTAGCTTCTCTTTGGTTTTTTCAACAGGTAGGGGCAGCATTCCTTTTAGTTCTTCTTCTCATCGTCCTAGCTATTGGTGTCATCCACTACTGGGCTTTGAACAATTTCTATTTGACCAGGACGCAGATGTTATTTGTTTGTTTCCTTGCTTTTCTTTTGGCTTTGGCAGCATTTCTCATTGGGTGGTTAGAAGGTAAAAAAGGGACATTGTTTCCCGTCTTTGGTCTGTGATTGCCCCTTTTGAATGACGCAACATCATTGTTTGCCACAGTGCATAACCATGTCATGAATGTCATTGTGTTTCTATGACAAAAACTATATGTGACTAGATAGAATCTCTTGGTCTTTCCTGAATCATTTTTATTTATTTTTAGTTGGCAAATGACATTTTAGTTTCTACTGTTGCATTCCAGATAAAGCTTTTGTTGGGGCGTCTGTTGGTTACTTTTCCTTTCTCTTTCTCCTGGCTGGAAGGGCATTGAGTGTGAGTTAAATTTACTCCTAATAAACTTTGTTTTGAAGCTTAGTCCATGTTTCTTATATACTTCATGTTGGATTGCTTCAAGTTTGGTTCTTCTTCTTAATATTTATTGTTCACAACATTCATCGTGTTTGATCCCTATTTGGCAGGTGCTTCTTTCACCTCCTATTGTAGTTTACTCTCCAAGGGTATTGCCAGTATATGTTTATGATGCCCATGCAGATTGTGGGGAAAACGTCAGGTTTGTTAGGAATTTATTATATGCATGCTTTCATTTGCTCATCACTATCAATAATTACCCTCAGTTATATGAATCAAACCTCTCTATTGCAATCAACCGTATTTGGCCTAACTGCATTACTTAGTTATATATTCCTGTCTAATATTTGTAAACGGCTTCATCAACAGTGTGGCATTCCTTATGCTTTATGGCATTGCATTGGCAATTGAGGGTTGGGGTGTCGTTGCCAGTCTGAAAATTTATCCACCTTTTGCTGGCGCTGCCGTTTCAGCAATAACTCTTGTTGTAGCTTTTGGATTTGCTGTATCTCGTCCATGCTTAACTCTTAAGGTTTGTCCATTCATTAGTTAAAGTGATCTGAACCAAGAAAAGTAAATAGTACTCTCAATATGGAAAACATTCCTTGAGAAATCAAGGATGCCTCATTGTGGTGGTGGTTTTGTTGGAGCTGTAATGACATCTTTTATTTATTTTCATTTTTCTTCTGAAATAATTTCCAACTTTCAAGTATATTTTAACAATCTGCTACTGCTTAAATTTTAATATTTTCACTTAATGACCAGATGATGGAAGATGCTGTTCACTTTCTCAGCAAGGAAACTGTTGTTCAGGCGATTGCTAGATCTGCTACTAAGGTGAGTGATTTTTTCTTACTTCTGACAACTTTTCTACTGTTTTCATCCCTGGATTTGCCAAAACAATATTTATTGATAGTATCTATGTCTCTCTTTAACTTCATATAATGTATGTGAAAATATATACCTAATTCTGTAATGGTCTTGTAAATTTGCTAGTACACCCACCCCCTGTGCACATTGTAATCAAAAGGATGTGCACATTATTATTATTATTATTATTTTTTTTTTCATTTCTCTCCAACTGTCTTAGCGTGATACCTTAAGGAACAATTGGTTCGTTCTTAATTGACTGGTAGACTTCTGTGTTCAAATTTAGTTGTGAAGTTTACTTCATTCGCATGCAGACTAGAAATGCTCTATCTGGAACTTATTCAGCTCCACAGAGGTCTGCTAGCTCGGCTGCTCTTCTTGTTGGAGATCCTACTGTAATGCGCGACAGAGCTGGCAATTTTGTACTCCCCCGAGATGATGTTGTAAAACTAAGAGATCGTCTAAGAAATGAAGAACTAGCTGCAGCATCATTCTTTCGGAGGATAAGAAGTGGAAGGACATTGCAACATGAATTATCCAGTGATATAGGTTACAGAAGAGAAATGTGTGCCCATGCACGAATTCTGGCTTTAGAAGAGGCAATTGATACAGAATGGGTTTATATGTGGGATAAGTTCGGTGGTTATTTACTTCTTTTGCTTGGTTTGACTGCAAAGGCAGAGAGGGTACAGGTGAATGTCAATCTTTCTGCCTTCAGTGCATGTGATGTGTTTTAGTTATTAATGGTGTTTACCTTGTCTTCTTCTTGTGGCAGGATGAGGTTCGCTTGAGGCTCTTCCTTGACAGCATAGGATTTTCTGATTTAAGTGCCAAGAAAATAAAAAAATGGATGCCAGAAGACCGCAGACAATTTGAAATCATACAGGAGAGGTAGATGAGTTTCTGACAAATAAACTTCATTTCTTTGTCTAGAACCTTATCCACAAGTTCTTGTATAGTAAGCAACAAATTTTAGTAAAGATGAATGAACTGGTGCAAAGGTGGAAGAGATATCCAGCCCATTAGGAAACCAAACTAAACAGAAAAATCATTCTGGCACAATCTCTTTTTGGTGATTAGAGCAAGCACACATCCATTCCTACAATCTCCCTCTAGTGGTGCTCAAACTCTCAACCTCCCTTTTGGAGGGGAGTGATCATACCATCAAGGCTAGAGGCCCAGTGGTAGTCTGATGCGATTATGAAAAATAAAGGGACATACTGATGCCCTTGACACACGCAGAGGAAGTTGCTCCCCTTCTAACCTAAGAGTTCAGCTTGCTCTTTCCGGACATTAGATCGAAGAATATGAAACATGAAAGCCCGAGGAAGATCCCAAGCTTGAAGAGGACACTTTATAAATTCCCAAGTTCAGCAACTTATTCTCTTAATTTTTAGAACTCCATCAGTAGTCTTTTAATCTTCCCATCTGTTCAGGTTTCGATTTATTTTCTTTTCTATTCTTTCCCCCCTATAGCAGTTACGTACTGGACGCTTTAATATTTCTGATATTGATTTTGTCAGTCCTTAAGCTCCACTTTGATATTGAGAGTTATTGATTCTTTCATTAACTTAAAAGCTCTCCCTTGCCTTGACTTGATACTCACTCTACGAATTTCCAAAAGCAGTAGAGATATATTGATGCTTTTGCGCATCAATATCTGTAAGGAGTAGGGCCACTAAGATTGGAATTATTAGTGTTGCATGATTTAAATATTTGAATTAAACCCTCTCTAACAGAGTAAGTTTCTTCGAGAAGATGGATAGTTAACATGATACTCGGAGCCAAAGGTCTCGTGTTTAAACCTTACTGTCACGTGCAGCGCATTATATGTTGTTATGCGTGATGGACCAAACAGAAGGTCAAACGCTAGGGGACGTGTTGAACGATTTATATATAAGTTACACCTTCTCTAATAACTTAAGCTTTTTTAGAGTAGATGGGTAGTTAAAAATTAGACTCACTATCTGATGTTTTCCTAGGGAGAGCTTCTAGAATAATCTTAATGGAAAAAGTTAGTCCAACACTTGAAAAAATTAAATTGTCAAAGAGGCATTAGGAGTGTAATGTTCTCAGATGAGATTGCCAAATCTTATAACACTCTTAGTGATTCTAGATTGATTAGCTTCTTCTTACTGTTCCTAATCACATGAAAATAGCTACCTACACTCAAGGAATGTTAATCCATACGTTCTAGCCAGCTTGTTCTAAATCTGATCCTGGATCCTCCCACAACAACTTGAATCGAAAAGACTATGAACTATAATTTATTTTTTAATTTAGATTATTATTGTGTAATATATTCTGGGAATGAATAATTACCCATAAGAGTCCTGCGCAAAAAAGAACCCATGGGCGAAGGGAAGAACAATCTCTGCTGTTGCTTCTCCCACACTTTCAATGACCTTGTTATCTCCAGTAATTGCTTTATCTCCAATTACCTTACTATCTCCAATTATTTCTTTGTCAGTGTTGGAGTTATTCATTGCTTCTTTTACAACCCTTCTTTCACTTTTGGACTTCCATTGTATCTTTTAAGTATTTTTCATTTCATTTTTGTAGTTACATAAGAGAAAAGGAAATGGAGGAGGAAATCTTAATGCAGAGACGTGAAGAGGAGGGAAAGGGTAAAGAAAGAAGGAAGGCTCTTCTGGAGAAGGAAGAACGTAAATGGAAGGAGATTGAGGCTTCTCTCATCTCCTCTATTCCTAATGCTGGTAGCAGGGAGGCTGCAGCCATGGCAGCTGCAGTTCGTGCGGTAGGAGGTGATTCTGTTCTTGAAGATACATTTGCGCGTGAGAGAGTTTCAGGCATTGCACGTCGCATACGTGCAACTCAGTTGTCTCGTCGCGCAGTCCAGGTGAAGTCCTGTTTCCTATTTAACGTGTGTGTGTGCAGGAACATTTGTGATGTATATACACATGATGTTTTATTTATTTTCTGAGCGATATTTATTTATTCTAACATAATATGAAATTTATGCTTGTGCTTCCAGTGCTTGTCAGTTTTGTTTTGTAATGATTCGGTAAACATTTGCATTCTGATCTATTTCTGTATGGGCTTTATGTGTCATTCATTATGACTACCATAAATTTGGCCACATAGAGATGATTTGTCCCACCACCTTTATTGTAGAGGTTTTGCATGAATGTAAAACAGAATACTTTCATTTAGGTACCCTAGAAAACCAAAATATTACACCTTTGGCCTTGGACAACTACAAAAATCTTCTTCTTCTTTTAATTTAATTTGTTTTATATCTTTTTAATAAAAGTTAATTTAATTTAAAATCTTCTTTGACGGCAGTAAAGATTTTTAACCAATTGCATTCTCTTTCTGATATTCTCAAGTATTAATCTTGTTGACAGACGGGGACTATGGGTGCTGTATGTATTCTTGATGATGAACCAACAGCAAGTGGCAGGCACTGTGGCCAGATTGATCCTAATGTATGTCAAAGTCTAAAGATCAGCTTCTCTATCGCAGTGATGATCCAGCCTGAGTCTGGGCCAGTTTGTCTCTTGGGTACTGAATTTCAGAAGAAAGTGTGCTGGGAAATCCTTGTGGCCGGTTCCGAGCAAGGCATTGAGGCTGGGCAAGTTGGGCTTAGATTAATTACTAAAAGTGATAGACAAACTACGGTAGCTAAAGAATGGAGTATCAGTGCTACTAGTATTGCGGATGGAAGGTTGTTTTATTCTCTTATTATTATTGGTATTTATTTTATTTTTTTCGGGACCGGGGGGTGGGAAGCTCCTGTTAGGTGAATGTTCAGAATTTTGGTGTATAAGCCTCTGCTGGCCCTTTTTTCTTTCTTTCTAATTTTCCTCTTGAATAATGGTTATGTTTCCATTCCCATCTTTTGTGTTTCAATTGACTTTTTTTAAATTATTATTATAATAACAATCACTATCATTGCAGTATTGTTGTGGGCATAACTCTTGGAAGGAATTCTTTAATTTGTTGCAGGTGGCATATTGTGACGATGACTATAGATGCTGATCTGGGTGAGGCTACTTGCTATTTAGATGGTGGTTTTGATGGCTACCAGTCTGGACTACCATTGCGTGTGGGCAACAGCATTTGGGAGCAAGGGACTGAAGTTTGGATTGGCATTAGACCACCCACAGATATGGATGCCTTTGGGAGGTCAGATAGTGAAGGAGCTGAACCCAAGATGCACATAATGGATGTATTCCTTTGGGGTAGGTGCTTGACTGAAGACGATATTGGTGCTCTTCATGCTGCAATGGGTTCTTCGGAGTACAGTATGATTGATCTTCCAGAAGATAACTGGCAATGGGCAGATTCTCCTCCCAGGGTATACGCCATTCTGGTTTTTTATCTAGTTCTTTTATGTGACTTTTTCCCTTTATTTATTTTAAGGTGTAAAATTGTGCCGATTAGTTAATCGATTACTTTTTTACTCAGGTTGATGAGTGGGACAGTGATCCTGCAGATGTAGATCTTTATGACAGGGATGATGTAGACTGGGATGGGCAATATTCAAGTGGAAGGAAAAGGAGGTCAGAGCGTGATGGAGTGGTGTTAGATGTGGATTCTTTTACCAGAAAGCTGAGGAAACCCAGAATGGAAACACAGGAAGAAATTAATCAACGGATGCTTTCAGTGGAATTGGCTGTTAAAGAAGCCTTGTGTGCAAAAGGAGAAAAACATTTCACCGATCATGAATTTCCTCCAAATGATCATTCGTTATTTGTAGATCCAGAAAACCCTCCTTTAAAATTGCAGGTAACTCCCTGACTGTTACCAAAGGCCTAATGGCCAAGCGATACTTGCCCTTACTCCCAAATGGGATGTCAAGGGTTCGAGCCTCAGTGGAGGCAGTGTGTATGAGTTTCTTACCTTTCAAAAAAAATAAAAATCCCTGACTGTTTGCTGCCGCTGGAAATGCTTGTTTTCTTTGACTTGTTGCCTGAGCTGTTCCAAACTTATGTTGCGTTTCCAATCTAGGTTGTCTCTGAGTGGATGAGACCAACAGAAATAGTGAAGGAGAATCAGGTGGATTCTCGGCCATGCTTGTTTGCTGGGTCTGCAAATCCTTCTGATGTTTGTCAGGTTTGTTGTCTTTTGTAATACTGCATCCTTTGTTGACACGATCTATTGTTTAGTCTCTCCTTTAAATGGTCCATCTTTCTCTTGAACAGGGACGATTGGGTGATTGCTGGTTTTTGAGTGCTCTTGCTGTTTTAACTGAGGTCTCACGAATATCAGAAGTGATAATCACACCAGACTATAATGAGGAGGGAATATATACTGTTCGATTCTGTATTCAGGTAATCTGTTCATATATACATAAACTAAAAAATTACATGTTATGGTGTGTGATGTGCCTAGTCATGATAGAATTTACTTATTTCTGATGTCAGTTGTGGAAATTGCTTAATAATCTTTTTTTACTTGTAGATTTCTGCTTTGATTTCTGTTGGAAGTTTGTCTTTATAAGTAATGGTGCATTATATTCAGGATATTGTGTAGCCTTGTTCCTATAAAACTAAATACCTTTAATCATTTTGGGGATACAAAATTCCTTGTGCGATACGCTATAAATACAACCAAAAGTCTTTCTTGAAAAGTGAAGTAGAATGTAGAATTTTAAGGGGAAGTCTGTCTTGATAATGCGAGACTGCTTCTACTTTCCTGAATCTAGTTAAGATAAGTGCAACTCAGAAATGATGATTCTGTAACTGATATTTTGTTGACAAAGAGACTGAGGTTTGAGGGCCTTGTGGGAATGATATTGTCAAGCACCTTGGTAGGTAACCTATGCACCATTAACAATTTTAAAATATGCATCATGGAAATTTATTTACAATAATGTTTTCTACTTGAAGAAATGTATATTATAATCATATAATATATTATTCTGCTCTCTCCGAGCCTCTTAGTGCACTTTTTCAGACGCCAGCATGACCCACTATATCCCAAAGATGATCACCTGCTAAACTACATACTTGCTATACCATATGCAATAATGAATGTGCTAGATTGCACTCAAATATGCTTTATGTATGCTCGGAGATTGTTTGCATTAGTTGCTTAAATTATGTGAACCCCTGTGTGGTTTCTATATAGAGTTTAGTAGCCTTTAGAAGCTTGGTTAAAAATAGATTCACTTCTGCTAAATCCCTTGAGACTCCAGTTCCATTTAATTGGTATTCTTAATATTTACTGGCTAAATGAATGCTTACTTGTGTGACAAGAACACACTCGCTCAATTCAGACGCTTTTATTATGAAGATTGGATTTCGGCTTGCTTTTGGATTTTTGAAATACTATCTTTTGCTTGTTGCTTGGTACTGCTTGAGCATCTTCACCGCTTGGCTTGCTTTCAAGTTTCTAGACGGGAAAGATAGGTTTTCTTGTTTGGTTGGAATTTCTTCTTTCTTTTCTGATCTTCTGTCTCTGTTGTCTTGATATACTATTAAGGAGTGGGCTTGTAGTCCAGCCTTTCAAGCCCTACAATGTAATTCAACAAAAATAGGAAAAGTCCCTAGTTGGGTTGTCTTCTAGCAAGTTGTTAGTTTTCATTGCGATGAAGTGAGGAGTTTATGCTTCTCCAGCAAAGGCGAAAGCCATTTTTACTCTATGTCGTCACCTCACAACCTTAAATAGTTTCTAGTTTCCTGGGTTGTCTCAACCCTTTGATCTCAAAAGCTAGTTCTCGGTGATTATTTGACCTCATCAACTTACGCGCAAATGCTCCCGGGCACTTCACAGCTCAGCACTGATTGCCCGACACATGGAAATTATTATTTTTTTGATAAGTAAGATGTATATGAAGAAGGCACTCAAACGGGGAGTGCATCCCTCACAAAAAAAGGGCCATCCTAAGGCCCTAGCGAAACCAAGAAATCAATTTTTTCGTCTATATATTTACAATATCTACCCTCCACCCAATAAAAAAGTCCTTAATAGAGCTAGTCGGGGACTCAATCCCCTCGAAGTAACGTCTATTGCGCTCTAGTCAAATGCTCCACCAAAAACAAAGGGGAGCTGCCCTTCAAAAAAACACAGGCATGAGGCACCATCAAGCAATCTCTCCAAGCATCAAGGACATCACGAACAGTAGCAGGCGTAGTCCACTGAATACCGAAAAGGCCCAAAAACACACCAACAGTCATAAGCAGCCAGATAGTGCAAAAGAAGGTGATTGGTAGATTCTCCATCACTCTTGCACATGGAAATTATGGAAAACCTTTTAAGTTGATAAAAGAAGTGCATTACTTGTTAATATGTTTAACCCTCTCTGTCCCAATATGGGTCCTACTTCAAACCCGATGCACCATTTTATTTAATGTCCCTATTTCACCCCTTTATGGACCCACCACAGAAAAAACACATGAAAAGCGACTTCACTCGCCACTAGACTTGTCAATGGATCGGATTTTGATCCGAATCCGATCCAATTAGCCGGATATGGATTAAAAATGAAATCCGGTAATCCGATTTTTTAACAAGTTGGATTTGGATTTATGTTAGTCCGATCGGATAATAATCCTATCCGAAATTATATTATATATATATATATATACATCAATCTAGACTTCATATTTTTATATTTAGTACTATACCTATATATAAATGTTAATTGTTAATTATTTTTTTATTTATTAATCATGATTGATCATCTATATTATATTATTAAAAGTGTGAATAATTTCAGTCTTTCAGTATTTATACATTAAATTTATATATTATTTATTAATATATAAATCTTGAGTAGTAAATATAGTATACTTAATAATCTCCCAATTTCTTTTTTTGCTTTTTAATTTTTATATTTGTCATGGACATGTGTTATAAGTATTGTTTGGTAACTTGGTGTTTCCTGATTATAGAAAAATAAGAAAAAATCTAAAATTATTTATTAATTTTTATATTTTTGTAATTAGATTATCAGATCGGATTATTGGATCAGATATCCGATAATGAATATATTCGGTTATGAATTAACTAAGTAAAAATTCGTCGAATTATCGAATTCAGATCGGATCAGGGGGTTTTGCCATCCTTATCAATAAACCTGTCAATGTATCCGATTTTAATCAGAATTCAATCCGAATCCGATGCAAATCCAATTAGTCGGATATGGATTAGGAAAAAAATCCGATAATCCGATTTCTTAACAAATCGTTGATCGGTCTACTCGCCACATATAAGGATAGATTTGAAAAAAAAAAATTAATTTATTAGATTTTATTTTTTTTGATAAGGGGGTAGATTTGAAAATTTATTCATATTCTTTCAATAAAGTAAAATAAAAAAAATCTTATAAAAAGAATAATAAAGTAAAATAAAAAACTACGGATTTAAAAAGTTGAGTTCCCGAAGGATGGGAGTACATCAGTCTTTTTTCTAGAGCCTTTTACATGCACATTAGTTTTTTCTATAAAAAAAAATGATTGACTTCCCGAAAGAAACTTTTTTTGGGACAGTAACTGTACAAGTTATTAAAAACATATGGAATGGAAGACTAACATGTTGGCGAAGACCTCATAACTGAGGGTTTGGTTGGTAGAAGGGACAACTTCGTCTACACAGCCAGTAGCCTTTGATGGATATTTTGATAATCAACATCATAGTTCTTGTAAAAGTAGGATTTTTCAAGGAAAGTTTCTAAAACAAGTTTTATGCACTTCACAGTTCCAAAGGATTTTTTAAAGCATGAAAATCCACCCTAATTAATGAACAGATGAACCCTAATGATGAGTATATATAGAAATGTCGAAATTACCTTTTTGCCTTTTATTGTAGCTTATACTGCAGAATATGCCCCTGGAATGAGGTAAGGTAACACAACACTGTAACTAACTTAAAATATATATATATATATATATATATATATATATTTTATATTATCTTAAAGTTGAACAAGTTACAGATTCAAATTAGCCAGCATAAGTCCTATGATTTAACATATCATCGATTATTTGGCATCTCACATCATTAAAAGAGTACTATGTTTCATATATTTGCCTTGAACTTTTGAAAGGGTTTGGGGTTTGTGTTCTATGAACAAGCATTTCCAATGGTGATATGTTTTGGTTGATATGCATAAAACGCTAATACCCTAGTATGCATGTTGAAAAATATAGGGCACCTACGGTTCAAAATATGGCATTTAGCAATCTGGATGACTTTTTATAGCTATATATCTGTAGACTTTTAGCTCTTGATAATACTTCTCTGGGTATACATCTCAATCTCTCTTGGAGTAGTCCTATACCCTCACATTGCAACTATGTGCCTATAAACCTCCCCCTTCTATACCATATTCAAAGCATGTAGCATTACTTATTCTTGTTCATATTCTGTGTACGTTCCTAGCCTAAGGAAGTATTTCTATAGTGCTTTCACTTAAGCTTGAATTGAGCAAACATCGGTTATCAGTTTAATTGTGTCAGCTCTCTGATTTATGAAGTGCTTGAAATCTCAAGCTCATGCTCTCTATCTATTGTTGTTGAAACTAACATTCTTGGAGTTATGCAGTTACTAATTCTCTACTAATGGGTTATTGATTTAACAATAATACTTCTTATTAACGGTTCTTATGATATGCTTACTCAGTTCAAGTAGCTGAAATAATTTACATTTGTGATATTTCTGGTTTTAGGGTGAATGGGTTCCTGTTGTCGTTGATGACTGGATTCCATGTGAATCACCTGGTAAACCAGCATTTGCTACCAGTAGGAAAGGGAATGAACTATGGGTCTCTATTTTGGAGAAGGCGTATGCTAAACTGCATGGTTCTTTTGAGGCTTTAGAGGGCGGCCTTGTCCAGGATGCCCTTGTGGATCTCACTGGAGGAGCAGGTGAGGAGATTGACATGAGGAGTGCACAGGCTCAAATTGATCTTGCAAGTGGAAGACTATGGTCTCAGATGTTACGTTTCAAACAAGAAGGTTTTTTGCTAGGTGCTGGGAGTCCTTCGGGTTCAGATGTACATATTTCTTCCAGTGGAATTGTGCAAGGGCATGCTTACTCATTATTGCAGGTGTGTTGATCTAAGATCTCCTAAGTACTTTTACGATTTCTAGCTGAAGGAAGTTTTAAGTAATATGATCACTCTTATTAAATTATTGTTTAGGTAAGAGAAGTAGATGGCCACAAACTTGTTCAGATTCGAAACCCATGGGCAAATGAAGTTGAGTGGAATGGCCCTTGGTCTGATTCATCATCTGAATGGACTGATAGGATGAGGCATAAGCTCAAACATGTTCCACAGGTAATTATTTTCTTGCATGCCATGTACTGGTTAACTATTTGCTCCTTTGTTTCTTTAAACATTTAAGTTGACATTAGACATTTCACTTTACCACAATACAACATATTTGAGGTTGGAATGCATGAAGAGTCTGCATTTATTGCTTCTTCATTACTTTGGATTTAATCTTATTGTTATGGTGTGATGATTTACTTGTTGAACAGTCAAAGAATGGTATATTCTGGATGTCTTGGCAAGACTTTCAGATTCACTTCAGATCAATATATGTCTGTCGTGTATATCCCCCGGATATGCGTTATTCTGTTCATGGCCAATGGCGAGGTTACAGTGCTGGTGGCTGCCAAGATTATGATACGTGGCATCAAAATCCACAGTTCAAATTGAGGGCTACTGGGCCAGATGCTTCTTATCCCATTCATGTGTTCATTACTTTAACTCAGGTTTATTTCATACGACACCTCTAGTGAATCTACATTTGAAAATTGGTTCTTGTTTACCAAAAAAGTAAACGCAACTGACCTTTCCAATTTTTAGGGAGTGAGCTTCTCAAGGACGACCGCAGGTTTCAGAAATTATCAATCCAGTCATGACTCAATGATGTTTTATATTGGGATGAGGATTCTCAAGACTCGTGGCCGACGTGCTGCTTACAACATATACTTGCATGAATCAGTTGGTGGGACAGATTATGTAAATTCTAGAGAAATATCATGCGAAATGGTTCTGGAGCCTGACCCAAAGGGTTATACAATAGTGCCTACAACTATCCACCCTGGAGAAGAAGCACCATTTGTACTTTCTGTATTCACCAAAGCATCAATAGTCCTGGAAGCTTTATAGTGTGCAATGATGGGTTCCATGTACATCTGCAAAATTTTGGATTGCTTGGGTTTTTTTTCCGGGATCATGCCCAATCGCAAGGAGGTTGACTAAACCCCAGATTAGTGGACTGATAAATGAGGTAATATTCTCGTTTCAATACTTCTCCACATCTATTTTGCACTTACATCATCTTCTTTATCTGTTAATTGTAACAGGTTTGAATTGATCATCCTAAAAGTCCTTTTCTATAAGTTTCTTTGTCATTTTCCTGCATCGCAAGTTACTTAAATTGTAGGAATTTTATCTTTCAAATACATATGACAAATTCTTATAAAATGAACCCAAACATGAAATGCAGAGTCTCCAGAGTCGGCATTTCCCCATTCTTATGCATATGTATTTTTTAAGTCACCCCGGGATGGTACTTCCATTCTGTTACATGTTTGATACATTAAAAGATCACAATCCTCGTCAACATCATCCTTGCCTCATGACCATATGAATTGGGTAGGCAACATAAATTCTCTTTCCTCCATCCCGACTTAATGGCAGGCCAAAGACTAGATTTTTCAGAAACATATTTGTCTACATTTGATATTGATTATGAGTACCTTTTCTGGAGAAAAGCTGACACAATTGAGGTAAAAACTCTGCTTTTCCTTTAACTTTTCTCTTATGATGCCAGACTAGTGTTCTTCAATCTTTTAGTGTTATAAAATATTCATTATCAGTCTGTGTAGATAGAACAGTGCATGTAGAATCTGATTCATTCCAAGTTTGGATAGTTAGTCCAGTTTTTTCATGCATTTCCATACTACTGATCACTACCCGTGTGGCTCAGTTTGCCACTTTTCTCAAGTGCAAAGTTGCTTCTCATATGGCAAAACCTCGAAGTGTCTCCTTGTCCAAAGGAAGACAATGATTGGCTGTCTTCTTGTTGATTATTTTCGGGTTTTCACCCTATAAATTGTGTATTGAAGTGCTATCCATGGATAAAATGAGAGCCGTAGACACATTGGTTGGGTCTTGCAAATGCTTTATGGGTTTTTTTTTTTTTTAAAACCATCTCTGATTAAATTAGAGGCAATATGCTTGTTTTAAGATAAGATGGATCTATATTCTGCAAAAATATGATGCGAAACTAGTCTGTTCTCCAAAAATAGTGGAGATGCTGGAAAACTCATTTTAAGTTTTAACTGAGCAGGGAACACGATGTGATTCTGATATCAGCTACTAGGGATGTTTTCGGGTTAATTCTATAAAGGCTGGTAATTCAATTTCTCCTCTCAATTCCGGGATCCGAGCTCACAAGGTATCACTGTTCCTTAGCTGGAATGTTATATAATGAGCAGGGAATAATCATGTCGAAACTGTTTTTGTGATCAAGAGGCTGTCTCGAATTTCTTCTCAGGCCATTTCTTTCTGCAAGTGTTGAGGAGGGTCGTCGGAAATAATCTGTACATGAGTAGATGATGTAAGAATATAGGATTTGATCAGTGTAAATGGGGGTGAAAAGGAAAGGGTTGAAAAGAAAGAGGAGAGTAATTTAGTGTATACATTATTGGAGGATGATAGAAGGAAGCAAAGTAGCTGGAACTAGGTTTAGAAGTTTCAGCTGCAGTTTTGAAGTGCTTTGGTCCAACATTACTTGTACAAACATTTCTTTTTTGCAATATATAATACCCATTTATGCACTTTTGTCTCTCCCCATCTGCTTCAGGAAATGCTTCTTCTTTCTGTTTTTTTCAGTATTTTGTTTGCTCGCCGAACAAAGATATATATATATATATATATATATATATAGTGAGTGTGTGTGTGTGTGTATTACATGTGAAGCTCATGGATTCTGTTTGAGCTAGAATAGTGCAAGTGTGAAGAGCATGAGTATTCTGTGTCGTTAGCCTTCAGATCTAACATGTTCTGAATCTATTGACTGACATTGTATCTACTATAAATTTCTGACAACAAAGAATCTGATGAGGGAATATTCTGTTTTTGTAGATGTTATATTTGAAACCAGCAAGAAATGTGATACCCTTTGTGCAAACATTTTCGTTTGAGATAGGTTGCTTTTTCTAATAAAGGTCATGAAAATGCACTCATCTTGTTCCCTCCCCTCACCTAACACTTATCCAACCTATACTAATACGAGAAATGATATATATATATATATATATATATTTATAACAAGAAGGAAACTGACCCTGGAGTATAGTTTTGTAAGTCTTAAAACAGTAGTTGCTAAACAAACATGGCAAAAGTAAAAACGTAACAATCGTATCTATTCAAATAGTCTGATATAATTAAAATTTAAAAAACCCGTATTAAAGATAAACAAAAACATAGTGAATATAGTTGTAAAAAAAAAAACTAAGAATTATATATAATAATTTCTTATGTCTATATATATATATGCATTTTCATTTTTAAAAAACTTTACTTTCCCATCTTCATAGAAGGTTAAAGTTTGTCCCGAGTTTTATTAGAGGATGAATCTTCCGCTTTTATTGTTTAATTTTAATAATTTTATCATTTTTTTGCACATCCACTTAATCATTCAATTAATTTATTGTCTGCAAAAAAAAATTCATTAATGATTAGGGATGACAATGGGGCGAGGTGGGATGGCATTAAATGGGGTGGGGCGGGGTAAGACTAGGTGGGGAGTAGGGCCAAGCGATTTTACACCATAGAAAAAAAAATTCTTATTCAAATGAAGATAATGTGTAATTTATCAATTGAAACTTTTAATTTAGCATCAAAGTAAAACATGTCATTTTTAACATAATAGATATGAAATTAATGTGAGAATAGTCAAATGATAAGGATACTAGAATTAGGTATTGGGTGGAATATAAAAAATGAAATAATTATTTTATATAAATGGTATATATTAATAATATATGATAATATTGAAAGATCTATTAATAAAATATTAGTGTAATCGGGGCAGGGCGGGATGACCGCTCCCCATACCCGCCCCAATAACCAACCAGGGGTTTCCTCGCCTCCATTTATTTAATCAGATTCCTAAACCCACTTAAATTGGGGCGGGACGGGACAGTTCCCATACGGGGTGGGATTTTTTGGCCATCCCTATCAATGATAGGCATGATGGGCAAAGTTTGCAATCACGATAACAGTTAATGTCGTCGTTCATGATAACAATATAGCATATTCGGACAATATCAATATTAGAACCTTCCTTACTTATGAGATGTGTTTCGCATAAGGACCACAGACTCTATTTTCAGAGTAGCAACATCAAGACATGGTGGTCATAGTTTGCAATCACGGTAGCAATAATAGGCTCTAAACACATCAGTTTCAAAAATGAATATCAACAATGCATAATGATATCGAAAAATATTAGATACAAGTGATAGAATATCTGTGTGTATTACACACCTTCCTTTTATTGGCTTAAGTACCACGTAAATTTATTCCCGAAATACTCAATATTTTCTCGTTTTAAAAATTAATATTCATATTGTGTAACAGTATCGATAATTTTTTGAGCGTTATATATTTGTATTTAAATATTAATATTATGTAGTAATATCAACATTTTTAAAAGCTTTAACGTTTTTTAATCCATGTTTCGAATACGAATAGGACTAAAATATGAACAATTGAGAGAATAAAAAAAAAAAAAAAAAAAAACATGAACAATCATTCTTCTGGTATACTAGAATCCCCAAGTCCACAACTACGAACCTTATTATATACATGTATCATTTTTGTCCACATTATTGAGGGCTGAGTGATCAACACAACATTTCTGACTATCCAAACACAATTATTTTTCTGAAGAATAATGATAGGTCATGTTTTTTGTTTTTGGTAAATAAGCAAATTGATAAACAAAAGATCACATGCCCACACTACAACGTGACACTTACAGCATAATGTTGAAAGACAATTTAATAAACCCTAGAAAATGGGTCTACCTGAATGGTGCTAAAGTGCTAAAAGAGCCTAACAAATCTCTCTTTTCCGGAACACCCAATCCAAAATCTTAGCCACTAACCTAGCTAGACCTCTATAAATATGCTCCATACATACATATATATATATATATATAGGGGCATGGTACGCACAAAATTAGGGACAGAGTACCCGTGAATTCAAATTAAAGAACAAACAGAAGAAAACATACCCAACAAAGCAAAGCATCAAAAGCAAAAGATACAAGTGTGTGTAGACAATAGAGGAAGAAACATTAGATTAGAATTGGAGGACAACAACTTCTTTTCAAAGTCCAACAAAAATCACCCACTACAATTTTTTTTTCCTGGCTTACCCAACTACCCAAAAAAACCAAAAAATTCATCATTATCCAACTACCAAAAAATTCAAATCTTCCCATTGCCTCTGCATCTATCTCTTTCCATGACTCATTCTGAATCACTATCCATGCTTCCCATGGCTTTCAATCCTCTAGGTCTCTGCATCACATAACATGCAAACACAAAAACACCCTTTCTTTCAACAAATCTATATCTACATCACACATTTACAAATCCATATATATAATCATTATAAGATATAAACATGTTGGTATATATATATATATATATAAATATATAGTACCTTCTTAGATGCCTTCTTCTCCCTCACTTCATACCTCTCTTGGCATAGATCAGATAGCCATGCCCCAGGACTCACCAACTGCACATGTTTGAAAACACAAATGTGTTTAGGCCAAAACCCTAAATCAGAATAAAGATAAAAACTTTTCCCAAGATCCAATTTTTATATATTTTCCACCAATTTATGAATGAGAAGACTTACAAGCAAGCTTCTTTGGACCAATTTGGCCCTCTTCTTAGGCCTCTGTGGTAATTTACACCCTTTCATGGCCATGAAATCTTCCTCCTTCTCTTTGCTTGACAAAGAGATGTACAGTTTAGGCCAAACAATCCCTCTATTTTCATCTCTTGCCTCCATAAACAGCTTCCCATTGTCATCCAATCCCACTGACCCCCTTGTGGTGTAATACCGGTCTTCCTTTTCCGGCGACATCGACGCCTTCCGATTATCAGTCACACTTGATCTATTCATCCCCAAATCCCTGAAATAAAAAAAGAAAACAAATTAGGTTTCAAAATCTCATCTTTTAGAGTTAATTCTATCAGGGTTCTATAGATTCTCATTCACAGTTGATCTATTCATCCCCAAATCCCTGTTACCCAAACAAAAAAAAAAAAAACACACAGAACTTTCAAAATCTAATCTTTTACAGGTAATTTTATTGGGTTACATAGATTCTCATTCACCCCAAATCGCTGAGCCCAATAATTTGGTTTCAAAATCTCTTTTTTTTTTTTTTTTTGGGATCTATAGATTTGTAGATTTACTCTGTTTGGTAAGCAATAATATGTGGGATCTGGATCTGAGAGCAGCAACTTAATCACTCGGCCCAAAACACTTGTTGTAACCCTAAAAAAATCTTCTCTTTTCCTACTTTTTCTCAGCAACCAAACAGCATCTGATAAACCTAATCTTTTCTTTAGCAACCAAAAGATTCCTTGGTCAAAACCTAATTAATTCCAACTATTTCTACAACTCTTCATCTGGCATCTCATAAACCTAGTAATCCAACAACCACCTCCCCAAGGACCCCAACCAAACAAAACCACATAAAGATATAAAAAAATTCCCCATACATCCCCTCTTACCCACCATTCTGGTTGCTTTGAAAACTAATATCCAACTAAATCTACTAGAAAAAAAAAACCCACCACTCACAATCCCACGTCACCCTTTCCCTTTCCTGCATTTTCTTGGCAACCAAACAGTGGTGAATCACAACAATGGGATCTATTTCCCCACCAAAAAAATCTGGATTTTTTTGTGTTCTCACCTGCTGAGACGATTGGGGGATTGCAGAGGCTTGATATCTGCTGTGGCAACCACATGTCGATCAACACGAGAAGTGATTTTCTTCCTCATGATAACTCCATCACCACCGTCTGATTTCTCTGTCAAAACTGGGTCTCCATCAACACGACAGCTGATTTTCCTCCTCATGATGAGACCTCCAACACCGTCTGATTTCTCCGAGTCCTTGACCTTCACACATCGCAATCGCTTCCTGTTTCCCCACTGTAACTTGTCCATACCCCTCTCTGTCTGCAAACAAAGCTAAACCACAAGTTAATCTACACTCATTTGGGAATTTTCTCGGGAACCAAACAGAAATAGCGATAAAAGTAGACTAATTTGAAAGAGTATTAACAATATACAGAGGAAACTATGAACCCACCTCAAGATCTATGCAGATTAGGAATTTTGAACATCAAATTCTTCAAAATCGCCTGCATTTCAAGGAATTGAAAATGACCCATTAGCGTAAAATCAACCAAAGAACAAAGAATGTAAAGAGAGAAAGAGTAAAATCAACCAAAGAACAAAGAATGTAAAGAGAGAAAGAGAGGACAGAGAGAGAGTATGTTTACAGTGGGAAAGATGAGAACTTTATCTCTAATTTTCTCGTTGTCACTAATTTTCTCGGCAAAATGAAGGAATGGAAGATGGGTTTTGCTGAAATTTTCTGGACCTCCAAAAATCAGAATCGCCGCTTTACAGTGTTATTATCTTCTTTCTTCGTCGTCTTCTCCATTTCATGTATTCAAAGCGTCTCTCTCTCTATATATATATATATATATATATATATATCTATTTCCCACAGTTGTGTCTCTTGAGTGTATACTTAATTATGTGTAAATGAACTTCAAACGATCTCTGCCGTTGGAATTCAAATGGACGGTCAGATTGACCTTCTGCAATTGACGCGATGTCAGACTGACCATCTTTGAGGATAGCATGGTAAAATTGCCCTTGATTGAGAGTATCTAATAAGATTCCCAAACTTCATTTCAATTGAACACAGTTTCATTCATTTTGTTATTATTTTTATTTTATTTCACATTTTTTTGGGGTAATCTTCTTTTAACCAACCAATAGTTTTATTAGGTTCCCCGTAGGGTTGTATAATTTTGGTTAGATTCTTTGTCAGAATTTGTAGATTGAGTATGTTAAGAAAAGCAAATGAATGGATTTTTTACATGGATGAGAAAAAATAAATTAATGTGACAATTTAAACATTATGGTTTTGATGGTGTTTCCATAAACATCTCTAATCATTTTGACAAAAAGAGAAGATATGAGGAGCATGAGAAATTCATAATACTGGCCATGTTTGTTAGCGGGTCTGATGTGGTCTAGTTTAGTTCGATTTATTCTGCTATGATCTTGTTTAGATTCTGAACTTAAAAATTTGTTTGGTAGTTATGGTCTCACAAACATTGATTCAGATCATATTTGGTAAAACATTCTAGTTTGATCTTTTCGCTTTAAAAAAATAAAATTATTTATTATTTATTATAATATTTATTTATTATTTTTATGTATTATTTATTTTAGTTTATTTATTATTTATTATTTTTTTTTCATTTATAAATATATTCTATTATTTTATTATTTATATTATTATTTATTCATTTATATATTAATTTATAAATATATTCTATTCATTTATTATTTATTCATTTATTCATTTATTTATTATTATTTAATTCATTTAATTCATTTAATTTACTATTATTTCATTATTTAATTCATTTCATTATTTATTTATATTATTATATTATTTATTTATTTTCAATTATTTATAAATATATTTTATTAGTTTATTATTTATTCATTTATTTATTATTATATTTATTCATTTATTCATTTTTATTATTATGTATTATTTAATTAATTTTGCTTATTATTCTTTATTTTTATTTTATTTTTAAATATGTTTTATTTAATTTCTTATTTATATTATTAATTTATTATTATTATTTATTAATTTTTAATTATTTATAAACATATTTTATTAATTTATTTATTATTATTATGTATTATTTAATTCATTATTATTATTATTCGTTATTTTTATTTTATTTTTAAATATGTTTTATTTAAATTTATTATTATTATTTATTCATTTTTAAATATTTTGAAATATATTTTATTAATTTATTATTTATTCATTTATTATTATTATGTATTATTTAATTTATTTTGTTTATTATTCATTATTTTTATTTTAGTTTTAAATATTCTTATTTTTTTATTATTTATTATTTTTTAATTATTTATAAATATATTTTATTAATTTATTATTTAATTCATTTATTATTATTTTTATGTATTATTTAATTTATTTTGTATATTATTATTATTTTGATTCAATTTTGATTTTTGGTGGTCTTAATCATTGGTTTAAAAAATCTGATTTTAGTTACCAAGACCATGTGGAACTACCAAAAAGTTTGGTTCTAAAAACACCACATTTGGTTCAATTTGGTATGGTTCCAAATTTTGAGACTAGTCCAAACAAACATGGTATGGTCCCTAAAAACCAATACCAGACCAAACCAGGTGGAACCATAACCACCTACCAAACAGGGTCACAGTGTCTATGTACAATTTGAGGGTGGTCTCTATGAATGTATAGACAATGCCTTCTTCTAGCTTTTTTATTTTATTTTATTTACCTTTATTATTATTATTTTCATTTTCATACTCTGATCTTGTGATAATTATCTCTATATTTTATTGGCTCTATATCTTCATATGGATTAATACCTCTTCCATTCTCTCTTCTTGATTTAAGAATCTCATTTTTTATTTGGTAAACTCTAAAGTGTTTTATGTAGTTTGAATTGAAATTTTTGAATTTTTTTTTTTTGTTGTTGTGATCATGTGGAGATGGAGAAAAATAAAGACCAAGTTTTTCACAAAGTTAGGTGCTTGTTTGATTGGTGGTTTGGTCTTGTCTTACATTTTTTAGACCAAACCATGTTTGGTAAGGTTGAACTTAAAATTACAAGACAAGACCAAAACCCCTAAAAATCTCCTTTTCCAAAATCAACAAAATATTGGGTTTTGTTGGTCTTAACTTTGTTTACACCACTACCACCACCCCGCACATCCACCGCCACCACCACCACCACCACCATCATTGGACACAACGAATCGATCAGAATAAGGGACTAAAAAGGCAAAATCGAATCAGAAATTGTATGTAGATGTAGATATATATATGTGTGTGTGTGTCTCTATAGAGAAAGAAATAGAGGGAATTAGGGTTTTGATTGAGCAATTTCACACATATGTGGAAGGAAATTAAAAATGATCACTTCAAAAAAGTGTAGAGAGAAAGGTGATAAATGAGAGAGACAATGTTTTGTTGAAACTTTTTGTTACTGCTATTTGTTTTGTTGGGCAACGGATTACACCAATGTGATGGGTTCTTATTTGACTAAAACATCCATAGCTTTGGAGGTCAAGTTTTTTATAGATATATGTTTTTATTAATATGTAATCAATATTTGCAAAAAGTAAAAAAAAAAATCCATTTGTATTTAAAGATGTTATCGTGCATATATATATATTCAATAAAATTTGAAATCAGACTAAACTGTTTACCAAACGGAGTTTCAGATCAGCAACCAGACAAAATCAAACCAGACCAGATCGCTCTCCAAATAGGCCCTAGACTTCAGTCTATAGTATTTACCAGATTATACACTTTTTATTAAAGATATAATGCCTGAATTTATTAAGACTCTTATTGTGCATGGAAGTATTAATTTTTTCAACATTGTAATGAGTGTTCGCTCCTAAATCGGCTAGTTAGTTAATTATGTTTAATGTGAATCGAGGATGTTCCTAGTGATGTGGCTCAACCAATCTAAAAGTAAAGAGTAGTCTTCTTTTTTGAACAAAGTAATGAATTTTTGTGCGAGAGATAACTCAACTCACACAAATGATTGATTGTCGAGAACTTTCGGTAACTAAGAGAAATCGTAGAAATTATAGAAAGAAAGAGGTATAAATGGGAGAAAATATAGACGGACATAAACGAAAATGATGGTGTAAGAACATTTGTAGGATTATTCATTGTTGACATGTTCTCGACAATAACCATGTTGAGTGACTTGTGAGGTCGGGTAGGTTTAAGAAAATTGAAATGGTCAAGCAAAGGCATCAACAAACTTCATCAAATTCAAATTAAGCTTTAAGTAGTGAACATGAAGCAAGTTTGAGCGAAAAATGCATTCCGGATGGCAAAAACGACATTTTTCATAACTAAAACTTCGAAAAACATACCAACGGAGTCGATGAGATTCAAATGGAAGAAAAATTGGGAAAAGTAATTTCCATTAATTTCCTTACGCTTGAGTTACGCTTATAGTAGCTAAAAGTGGTTAGAAACATCAAAAACTACATTCAATCTACGCTCATGATTTTTGGCTTACGAATAAGCTACGCTTAAGCGTAATTGGACCTACACTTAAGCATAGGGGCCATGCGTAGAGTTTCGTGGATTTTTGGCAAATTCAAGTTCTGATGTGTTTCAACTTCTATTAACTTGTGTTACACTCCAACACATTATAGCACGTGTATAAATGATATTTACATCAAAATTGGGCAGATTCACTCCAAATTATAAGAGGATTATACAAAGAAAGAATCCTTGTTCATAAAAGGATATAGATTTACTCAAAATATGATCCATTTCTCTATAAATAAGAGGAGTCTCTACAGATGTTAGGTGTGACTTTTGTGAGATTTCTGCAATACTTTCATATATCAGATTTGTCTGCAGAGGGAGAAAAAATGATCGCTTGATTATTTTATATCAAGGGTTTCTCTAGTTTTTGGTGATTATCCAATTATGCTTCTACATCGAAGATCTTTATGTACAATTGGATGATATGTTGCTGAAAAATTATCATACCACCTATTAAAATGTGATTGCATCAATTCGTTGAGAAGCGGAACCGTCAGAGTACGGAGCGGAGCAAAGGCTTTGTGGAACGCGAGTGGATCTAATCTGTTAGACGTCGAGTAGAGAAAGACAGATCATGAATGATCTATAAGCCTAAAACTTCATAGAGTTTATGTACTTCTTGATTCATAGTGCATTGATACTCGAGTGTATTCGTGGTTTTTACTTGGACCGTTTCCAAGGTTTTTCACGTAAAAATATCGCGTGTCGTCTCTTTCTTTATTTCCTGCACTTAGATTAATCTTTATATGATTTATCTTGTTAAAGAATTGGATTAATATTGACTTTTCCGCAATTAAATTTTAATTTGTCAATAAACCCACAAAAAATCTATTTACTTCCCTCTAGACTATTTTCCTGAATCGCCTGGGTACGAGAGGAAGTTCAAGAGGAAGAGTAAAGTGAGAAATCAGTGAGATGATTCCACTAATGTAACATAATTAGAAACATGTGTTTGGGCGGGACTCCTAAAATTGAGTTGTGTGTATATGATTTATAAAAGAAATTGATTATAACATAATCACTAACAAGATGATTAATTTAATTTGAATTGATAAATTCTAAATTAATATTTATCTAAAAAAATAAACTAACATTATCAAAAAGGTAAATATTATAAAAATCTAATTTAAATCCATCAGCTTCTTTTCTCAACCGATGGTCTTCATCTCAGCGGGACAATTTAGGGTGTCAACGGTTAGATAGTCAGAACAAAAGTGATACCTCAATAATTTAGGATTACTTGAATAAATAAATCGTTATTTTCATATGACATCCACTTTCATGATTTTGAAAAGAGTCCATCAATTCCAAAGTTGTCCTTCAGAATTCATTCAGCTATACTCGTATCCACATCCACTTTCATGATATCAGTCTGGCTTCTTGAGGAGATTCAAAACTCATTGGTCCCCAATATATCTCAATTAGTTTTTAATTATAAGTTTTTTGTTTTTGGTAGTTTAAAATATGTACTACCAACAATAATTTACATCATAACAGACAGAAATTTTTATGCATACAACTAATATATATATGTCCGGTGAAAACACAAAAAAAAACTGACATGTGTTTGTCTATACTTGAAAACATCATGGATTAGTTTAAAATTGATTTGGTTCAATTAGAAAAATGCACTTGTGGGCATAGGGGCGGAGCGAGGATTCGACGTGAGGGGACAGTTAGCTAATTTATTTATGTAGTATAAATATATTTTAAATAAAAAATATTCATAAATTAATATATAACTATTTAAACTTTGGCCTCTTTATTTTAAGGGAAAAAAATTTCTTGGCCTCTTATCTAACCATATAAAACAAAAAATCAAGACTTCAAATTAAATATTCCATCATAGTTGAACTCAAAGATTTATTAACGAATAAAAAATATCTTTTTGATATAATTTTTGGATTATTTTTTTTAACAAAATAAAATAAAATTTCAAGTACGTATAAATATGATTAGCTTATTTACCAGTTTCAAGTTCACCAAGAGGTGTCAAATGAAATTTTTTGATGACATGAACAGAATGTCATTCTTTATAATTGATTATTTAATTAAAAAATGCTAAATAGTTTGAAACTAATTTCATGATATAATTATAAATGATGTAAAAAATTATAAAATGAATATAATAATTGATTGTTCACTAAGAAATGCTAAACATCATGAAATTTTTATTAATAAAACAAGAAAGTATGATTTGTTTTGGTATATAAAAATTGAAAAGATGTTAAAATTAAAATTTAAATAATCAACGATGTTAGAATAGAAATAAATTAATATCAAAATATTATTATTTTTTGATTTGTTATACTTTTAGTATTGTCTAGGATAATAGGTAGCATCCTAGTGCTTTAAGTAGGATACCACTCATAGTTGTCCTATTATCCGATAGATATTTAGTTTATAATACTTTTAAAATGTATTGATAACCTTACTATTGATATTTGTCCAATACTTATTTTTAAAATTATTATTGTTCAACCCCGCTATACTCGAATTTGCTATAAATATCGGTAATGACAAACCATGCTCCCACTCCCAAACCCTTTTTCTCTTCCTAATTGCCCAATAACTTGATCAACCACAAGGTCCACAACTCCTTTTGACTTTTCATTTTGAAAGGTTGTACCTTACCGACCTTTGTAGTTTTGGCCCTGCACTTTCCACCTTGTAACACATAGGTTGTAAACTTGTAACTGTCATCTGTTAATAGAGTATTAGATACACTATTATATTACTATGCCCCTATTTTGTAGGTGGTTATGATTTTTTTGGTCTTGTCTCAAGACCAGATGATATCAAATTGAACCAAATATGGTATTTTTTGAACCAGGTTTTTTTGTGGTTCCACATGATCTGGTCTAGACTTAGTAACCAAAATAAGATTTTAGAGACCAACGAATAAGACCACTAAAAACCAAAATTGAATAAAAATAATAATATACAAAATAAATTAAATAATACATAAAAATAAAAATAATAAATTAATAAAATATATTTATAAATAATTAAAAATAAATAAATAATAAATAAAATAAAAATAATGAATAATAAACAAAATGAATTAAATAATACATAATAATAATAAATTAATAAAATATATTTCGAAATAATTAAAAATGAATAAATAATAATAATAAATTAAATAAAACATATTTAAAAATAAAATAAAAATAATGAATAATAAACAAAATGAATTAAATAATACATAATAATACTAATAAAAATGAATCTAATAATAATAAATAAATATATAAATAATAAATAATAAATTAATAAAATATATTTATAAATAATTAAAAAATGAATAAATAATATAAATAAAAAATATTTAAAAATAAAATAAAAAAATGAATAATAAAAAAAATGAATTAAATAATACATAATAATAATAAAATAAAATAAAATAATAAATATATGAATAAATAATAAATTTATAAATAATTTAAAATGAATAAATAATAATATAAATAAATAATGAAATAATAATAAATTAAATGAATTAAATAATGAAATAATAGTAAATAAAATGAATTAAATAATTAAATAATAATAAATTAATAAATAATAATATAATTAATAAATTAATAAAATATAGTTATCAATGAAAAAATAAAAAATAAAATAAAGTACATAATACATAAAAAAATAAATGAATATTATAATAAATAATAAATTATTTTATTTTTTTAAAGATAAAAGATCAGACCAGATCGCTATACCAGATATGGTATGGTTCAATGTTTGTGAGACCGTGACCATTAGACCATATTGCTTACCAAACAGACTTTTAAGTTCAGGATGTAGATAAGTCAGACCAGAACAGACCAGACAAGACCGCCTACCTACCAAACATGGCCTAAGTAGTATCTTATAAGTTGTAAGTCAAATCAAATATTGTGTTATACCCTCAACTAATATTATACAGTAGTATATTCACCATTTGAAAAAATTTAACTTTCATTTGTGATTGGATTATAGTATTTATATTTCTATGTACACTTAGTTATGGAACTAAATTTTACAAATAGTATATTTGCTAGACAGACTTTGTATCTCCTCTCCTTGATATAGGAGGGTTCAAGTCTCGGGAAAAAAATCATGTTCATTTGCGTTTTTACTGAATTATGTTTCAGTCAAGATCCAATAAACATGATCAAATTGAAGCCCATCATAATAACCACAAAATCTAATCTCAGTGACAAAGGATTTGGACATGATTAAAGTCCATATTCCTCCCACTTGTGTAATTTATTATCTTATATTAAATTGAAGTCCTAAACCAATGAAAGCCTAAATAAAACATTGCAAAAAAGTATTTACAGCCCAAACATTGGCAATGCCAAGAGGCCCACAAGGTCACTATTTGGAGAGTCCATGAAATGGGTAATATCTCAATTCTGGGCCGTTAGTTGACCAGTCAAAACCTATATGACTGGGCTGGGTTCCCAATTTGATGATAAAGTTCGGCCCATTTATCCTGGCCCATTGGGAATTCATAAAGCTGAAGGTCTGTGGTCCATCCATCGCCCTTTATCCCAGACAATCTTAAAATTATTTTGAGCAAAATAGGAAAATATTTTAAACTATCTTAGGGTATATTTCTTTGTACTATTAACCACCATAACCATCTCTCAAACCTCAAAATATCCATTTGCTTAAAAAACATACCAATAAAAATATTTTTCTCTCTATAGTTTGCTAGACCGAATAAAAGAAAAGTGGGTATTCATCCTTCCTACTATGCCTCTGTCATGCTCGAATCCTCTCTTGTATTATTTTAATAGCATTGAAAAATGACCAATGATTTTAAAACAGGAATGTTTTCAAGAATAAAATAGAACGAGAAATTATGCGGGTTTATTTATAAATTCATTTTATGGATGGAATTTCTTTTCATGTTGTTTAGTCAACTATGTTTAATTAGTGTTTATGCATGATTAGATACTGATTTAATGCGAATTAGAAATTTTGAGAGAATTTATGTGAGATAGAGAAATGGAGATGGTCATAAATAATGTCAGTGACACCCCCTCATTCATTTGTTGCTGACTTGAAAATAGTCCACCAACATTAATTGCTGCAACAATTGAGATTTATGTCCCTCTCAAATTGAAACCGACCCCCTTGTGCACCCTGGCCTTCACCTACTTGTTCTCTCTCTCTCACACACACACACTTATACCAATAGTATCCACCATTTTCCACCACGATTAACATTTTATAACAATATTTTAGATAACTATCTTTATAAACTAACTTAACCCTGTTTGACACAACTTCTGTTTCTAGTTTTCTTCAGAAGAAAAAAAAGAAGCAAAAACTGTTTTGAGAAGCTGGTGCCCCCTACCTTCTTTAAAACGTTCTTCTAATGCTCAGAAGCTCTTCTAATTTTTTTGTCAAATACCGTTCAAAACAGTTTTTCCCTCCAGGAAGCTAAAAACAACATTTGAAAAGTCAATCCAAACCGAACCTTAGTGGAGGAAAGGGAATACATCTAAGACTATACAAAATGGAACAACCTATCACTGGAAAATATGAAAATTTGCCAAAATAGTTTGGGATCAAGTGAAATTGAGAAGGTTTTTAATTTTCTATGCCTTTCATTTCACCAACTCTTTGGATAGGTACTTTGGGACAATGAGGCCCAGCTGATATGATTGAACCAGGCTATGAACATGTACATGTTACTTAAGATGTCATAGGGACCATCTAGCAAAATGTTAATTAAATTTTTATTATCACTCAAATTATTATTATTATAGTGTGATTTGTACGAGCTCAACCAAGCTCAGCCTAGTTTTTTTTGTGCAAGTAAATATTAGCAAGGGATAATATATAAATCGTCATTTTACCCCGCCCTTTGCTTATAGTATCAACGTGTGTGTTTAAAAGAGGGCAAAATAAAATTTTAAAAGAGGAAAAAGAAAGAATTAAGGACAATATTATGGATAAGGGTATTAAATTTGAGCTTGGTCCAGTTTGTGCCGAGTTGAGTTTACGTGTACATTGACCTTTTCTCCATTGCGTTGATAGAAGTATCTGGCTAGCTAGTTCCCTGAATCGTCCAATACGTTCGGTTCATAATATTTCGGAAAGTGTCGATAGCATTGTATAGCACCGATTTTCATTCAATATACCCTTTCAAAATTGACATTGTTAGAATTCATTACATTGTTACCGTGACTACGAATACAATCGATACAGCTACAACGAACCTAACCTGCCCATTGTTTTTTTTATATTTATAACTCTAATTGTAAGCGTAATCCCAAAACATAATCTAAGCTTCATAACGCAAAATTTCTATTGTGGCACCCATCGCAATTACAAGCAAGTGTTTGTATTAGAAACACTTTTGTGTAGTTAAACAACAAATAAATGTCAAAACTCAAAAAAAAAAAAAAAACCTAAATAATACTCCATCCCAAATTATAAGTTTTTTTTGGGGAATCCAACTTTTTGATATGATAACTTTTATTAGTGTAATAGTGAATGGAAAATTAATTTTACCCTTGGTCCCACCAAGTGATGTGATGTTTGTAGTTCAGTTATTTTATAATTAAAGGATAAATTGACCAAATAAAGTGATATTGACTTTAGTTATAAAGTGACATTGACTTTAATTATTTTGCAATGAATTGAATAATGAATGTGTACACGTAAAGTAGGATGGAGAGAGTACCCTTGTGATCTTGTCATGTATAATAGATTTGCTTTGCTTGTTTGCTTCATGTGAAATGTGCAAAAGGGACGCCCAATATTTTGAATTTAAACTTTGCCTTTTGGAAATGTATTAACTGGGGTCTCCCATTGGGTGACCTACTTGTGGACCAACAGAGATGGTCTCCATTGCTATTTTGATCACCAAGAAGAAAAAGCAAAAATGATGAGAAAAAGATGAGTTGGTCTTACCTACATAGGATAAGCCCTTTTTCTTGACAATATTGCTATTTAAAAGTCTTCTTTTTTGCCATTTTATTAGCCACCAATTTGTTCAAATGAAAAAGTATTTTTCTGTGAAGTGCACCAAACGGTTTGGTAGAAATTTAAAGCAGTTCTTGACGGTCAATTCGGGTATTAGAAGCAATTAATGAACTTGTATGAAGATTAATATTATGTATCGATAAGTGTATTTCCTCATGTATTATGTGTTCGATATATATAAGTAAGAGAGAAAGAGTGAAGAATAAATTAAAATAAAATTAGGTAACAGAGATATGGCGGGCTAAAAATTCTAATTCTAATATTGTTGGACGTATTTAAATATATCTAAATCCCAAATGTAATAAAGAAACAATGGAAAAATATAATATAAAAAAAAAAAAATTATATAGTGTAACAATTTTGAACCTCAAGAGACCAATGGGAGGGGAAAAAAGAAAAAAAAAAATAAAATGACAGCCATATATGATGTGCAAGGCAAGTGGATGTAGACTCCATACCAACTGAATTGGTCCAAATTAGGCGATTTTTACAACCACCCATTGTGCACTCTAAGGCACAAGAAATTCAAAACAGTTAGGATTGCCCTTTAACTTCAATTTCAAGCAAAAAGTTTTTTAATTTGTAATTTTAATTGATGTCGACTAAGATTAAAATCTTCATTTTATTTATGCAATGAGTTGGAAAATATAGAGTTTAATTAATAAACACAACCTACTAAATTATTCTCAGCATGTGGCATGACTAGACCTGTCAATGAATCGGATTCGGATCGGATCAGTTAAATCCAAATCCAATTTGTTAAGAAATCGGATTATCGGATTCGGATCCTAATCGGGTTATCGGATTTTATTTTCAATCCATATCCGGTTAATATCGGATTCGGATCATAATCGGATTATTGATAAGTCTATTGATAAGGATGACAAAAACTCACAATCCGCTATTCGAATCCGATAATTCGACATATTTTCACTTAATTAATTCATATTCAAATTTCTTTATTATAGAATATCTGATCCGAATATTTAATTAAAAAAATACAAAAATCAATGAATACTGAAACACTAAAATTATTCACACTTTTAATAATTGTATTTATGATCAATCATTATTAATAAATAATAAAATAATTAACAACTAACATTTATATACATGTACAATATTAAATATATACATATATATATATATGTATATATATATATATGTATGTATGTATATTTTATCGGATCGGATTATTATCGGATCGGATTAGGCTAATCCAAATCTAATTTGTTAAGGAATTGAATTATCGGATTCGGATCATATTCGGGTTCTCGGATTTTTTTTGCAATCCAAATCCGACTAACCGGATCGGATTCGGATCAAAATCCAATCCATTGATAAGTCTAGGCATGACATGACACCTTGTGAGTTGTGATACTTTATGCAAATCCAGCATCACACTTATTGTTATGTTACATCAATTATTATACCATATTCCAAAATTTTACACCTTCCTTTAATTAATATATACCTTTATGAATGTATGTATTTGTTTATGTATATGCAAGTATATAATACTTGTAAGCACATAAAGTACAACACATAGTTTGTAAAATATAAGGATTTTATTGCAAAAAGCAGAGCATCAACACCCTATTGTGGTATATCGTATCCTAGACAGTACTTTCATACTTGCATAAGTTCTTTTTAATGGGACGATTTGATTCTACCAATTGTTATTATTATTTTATTTTTTGAAATTTGTAATTTTTATACTTCTACATCATTTTTTGAGTTATGTATGTTCTCTTTTCATCATCTTCTTCTTTGTCGTAACATAGTATAAGAGAGTATCTTAGTAGCCTTTTCCATCATTGTCATGCAAAAGATAAATTCCATTTCCAAAGATGTCACTCGATTGGTATTCATCTCTCTCACCTTCAATCACCATTGAAAAAAAAAAATCGTTTAATCATCTCTTATTGATCGTATCGCTTTATTAAGCATATAAGAAGACATTCGTATCACTTTCTAAAATTGTTCCTTTAAAATTAAGACATGGAAAAAGGAAAAACAATTGTATTATTAACTACTATTAGATGATTTTTTTTTTGTTTGAAAATCCAAACTCAATAACGATAATTACTACCATACCATTACATATATCATTTGTAAGAACAGTTATTTATATAATGACATTATTATGATAAAAAATAATGTTGAGAGTTTTGTGTTTTAGATTGGGTTGTTAAGTGTTAACTGTGTATACAAAGTAATGAAGATACAAATGATATTCAGTGGAACAACGGCTGGAAGCAGCAATGCAAAGAAATCTGGAAAATATTGTTTTTGTTCTACCGAGTACTCGGTGGGAGTGTTATCGAGTGCTCGGTAAGTTATAAACTTTCGCACGATTTGCGCAAAAGTGATAAATTATTTTAGAGAGTTTTGCGAACTTGCGCACACTTTCGCACGGTTGAGTGTTCACTGAGTACTCGGTAAGTGGCTACGCAAATTTAATTGTGGGAAGTATTAAATTGAGATGCAATCAATTACTAACCACTTTGGGACGTGATTATAATATATTATCAGTATATTGGACTATCATTAGTATATTGGACTATCATTGATATATTTATTTATATTTGAAATATTTAAATGGTGGAAATACGAATCTTGATTGAAAAATGATTCTTATCATTAAGGGCATGTTTGGCAACATGGAGTGGAGCCAAAATTTTGGGTTTGGTTTGAAAATTTTGCTCCACTCCATGTTTGGCAAGCATGGTGCAACACAAATGGTGTGTGAATAGTGTCACTCCATTGGACCCAAATCCATCAAATTTCACACCATCTCAAATGATGGTTTGATTGGAGTTGAGTCCAAATGGTTTGACACTATTCACAATTTCACATATAATATTATATGTATATATAAATTCGAAATTAAATATTATGAAAAATTAAATATTTTGAAAAAATTAAATATTTATGAAAAATTAAATATTTATATATTTTATTTTTTAAAACATATATATTTAAAAAATGTTATTTTAAATAAATAAAATGTCAAACTATTCCAAATTACCAAATATTTTAATATTATAATATCAATATATTAAAATTATAATATTAATATATTAATATATTATAATATTAATATATTAATATTAATATTTATTAATAAATAAAATGTGAAACTCATATATTAATAAATAAAATGTGAAACCCATATATTAATATATTTTAATATATTAATATTAATAAATATTAATATATTAAAATATATTTATTAATATATTAATATTCAAAATTTCAACCCATACCAACTCTACCAAACATGGTTTGGTTTTTCAGCATCATTTTTTCTCACACCAAAACCATCTACACCAAACATGGTTTGAAACCAAAATAAAACCACACCAACTCCATCCAACCAAACCAAAACCAAAAACCAACTCCACACCGTCTACCAAACAAGCACTAATTGAAGACTCTTCTATATATATATATGAGTTAAACCTAAGAGAAGGGTGTGCTTTTGAGATATCTCTGCAATTCTTATACAGATTCATATATTTCTATATATATATATATATAGAAAATTATTTAGTGATCATCTATATTATAGCTCTCTTATTATTGGGGTTTTCCAATTGTGTTTCTACACCGAAAATTGTTATGCACAATTGGATGATCTAGTTGCTGAAAAATCATCACACCACTTTGATCGAAGCAGGAGGCTTTGTGGTTCTTTGATCCGTTGAGAAGCAGAGATTGGAGCGAGAGCATCGTGGAGTGCCAATAATTCAAGACTGTCATATGTCGAGTGGAGAAAGACAAATCATGAGTGATTTGCAAGTCTAAAACTTCATAGAGTCTTGTACTTCTTGATTCATAATGTATCGAGACCCGAGTGTATTCGTGATTTTTTACTTTCCAAGTTTTTTTCACGTAAAAATATTAGTGTCGTCTTTGATTTATTTTCTACACTTATATTTATTATTGCGTGATTTATATTGTGATCGAATTGAATTGAAATTGACTTTTCCGTAATTAAAATTTTAATTTATAAAAAATTTATTTCCCCTCTAAACTTCCACCATATAGATAATTGATGTACATCCCCAAAAAATGCAAAGCATGAAACTCGAACAACACATCCTATCCCAATACATTCCCAAACAGAGCATGTGAGGTGCATTTCCACCTCCCCCCAAACACCTTACAACTCATCACATCACATTTCCTAACAAAACAAGAAATTTAACCATAAACTATTACATAACATATATATCTTGTGTGTGTGTAACAAATATTAATTAGGTATTATATTGTGATCAGTATGTGTGTGAAAAGGCAAAAGAAATAAGAAAACACACACAAAATAAAAAGCAAAACAGTGGTTGAGAGTAGAGAATAGCAAAAAGGTGGTGACCCACAAAGAACTGTGGCTGTGGGACAGCTGTAAGGCAACTATTCCCAACGACACCCTGTCATTTCCATGGGCAGCCCAACGTTCCTTCGGGCAGCTGCCCGTAAAATCTTTCTCTCTCTAAAAACACACTCTCTCTCTCTCTTCCCCTTTATAAACCCCACAACCCCAACCCTAACCCTCCCAGTATCTCTGCAATTCCTCTCTCACTTACAAACACTTTTTAGAGGATTTGCATACTCTCTCTCTCTATATACACATCGATATATATATATACAGAGAGAAATTATACAGAGGAAATGGAGGCATTGAAGATGAAGCTTTTCGCCGCCGTCGTGGTAATGATCATGGCCGTCTCCGCCGTGGGGAGCGTCGCCGCCGCCGAGGCTCCTGCCCCCAGCCCCACCTCTGACGCCGCCGTCTTCTTCCCCACTGCCATCGCCTCCCTCGCCGCTGTCGCCTATGGACTGCTTCTCTGAACTCAGTCTACATAGCGAACAGTACTTCTCACTTTCTCTCTCTAGATTCTCGCATCCTAGAGAGAGAAAGTGAGTGGACATGGCTTTGAGATTTTTATTTTATTTTCATTTCGGGTTTTTTCGAATTTTAGATTTATTTGTGTAATTCATATTTATTGTTATTACTACTGTTGGTGTGTTGTTTGGGTGTGATTGTGGTGTATGTAATGAGGTTTTAGATTAGGCTAATAATATATAGAGAGAAGATGGTGGATTTCATCTTTGTTTATCCATTCTTTGTAATAAATTGAATTTTGTTATTTTTACATTTTTTTTCTTTTGCTTTTTATTTTTTCAATATACAGTAATGTTGCAAACATGAATAGGGTTTTTTGTGGGACTCCCTAAACCATATTGGCCATAGAATAGAATTTTATTATTTTCTGTTATATATTTGAGTTTGAAAATTTGGTTTATATTTAACTTAATGAATGAGCAATGTTTAAGTTAATGTTAGTATTTAGATTTGATTTAACTTAAACTTGAACTAATTAAGTGGGTTTGATTAGCTGTATGTATTATATGGTAGGGTTGTGGCATGTGACTATAATATGGGTTTCGAGGGGAACAAAAATAGTCTATAATTACTTGAATCAAGTGAGTGAGGGTGGTCCCATATTCATTGGATCCAATGGTATGGATAAAAATTACGTATCACCATTGGATGATATTTGTAAACAATAATTGAAGGAATAAATTGGAGACAATTGAGCCCTGGAGGGGACGGTGATGATTTGAGAGGATAGGGATTTTTGGGTCATGAATTGAATTATATAGTACATATGGGCCATCCATTTCAAGGTACAGATTCTATAAAAAAATTATTAAAAAGTATCTGTATTTTTATGTATTTTTTGTTATATATTTGAGAGGATAATATAGGGATTTTTGGGTCGTGAATTGGATTTTATAATACATATGGGCAAATGATTTGATATTATTATGATAGAATTATATATCTGTATTTTGTGGGTATGAAAAACTACATGCGGAGACGACCCTGGTTTTGGCAAACAGCTGAGAGAGAACCATTTCGAGAAAATGGATCCAAATGTTCATTTGTAATTAACATTCAGTGCACATATCTACCATTTTGCACACCCAAATATGTGTATTTATATATATATATATATTTTTTTTTTATTTTTGTATAAACAATTCTATGACATGTCTTGCGCAAAAATAAAAACAGTGTGGGGACATAACTAATTACTTGTAGGAGTGTGAACAAAGATAAACCTAGATATAATGAGAATAATTTGGAAAAAAAAACAACGAACCGCCTACTTTTGATGTCCACATCAATTGGGTTAAGTCCATAACTCCCGATATATATATATATATATATATATCGATGAATCCATATATTTTACTCCTAAAAAACTTATCATTTCATGTACAATAAGTACATGTATAAGCAATAAATTAACCACAAAAGAAACTTCTAAGGGGGTGTTTGGTGACAATGGAAGGTAAGGGTGAGGCAAAAGCATACACGTACACAAATGAGCCAAATAGTGGTTGGTCTCTATATGCTATCACTTGAAGATGAGTGGGTCCTAGAATCAGTGTCACCCATGTTACTTGCTTCTTTAGTTTCTCTTACTATTATATATAATTATATATTCTAATCATCATTATAATTAATTATAGTTGTCCTTAGATATTAAATTTACTTATGTTCAATTATTGTGTCCTTAGATATTAAATTTACAATATTATATGGAAAAAGGCGTGTGAGACCAACAATTTATTCAACATGAAATGTTTGAGTGGAACTCAGGTTTGTTAGAGTAAAAAGAAGGGACAAAGACCGACCTAAAGGGTTGTGTGACATAATTTGAAAATGTTCGTTCAAATTTAAGAAGACTTGAATTTTATGACTTAGTTCGAATATTATTAAATAAAAATAATTTATTTGTGCTCACAATTGAGAACATAATTCCAACCCTATTTGTTTTTTTTCTGTAAAATCACTTTATATGAGTTCCATCAGTCAAAGTGAAAGTACCCAACAATACTCTTATTGAAAACAACAAAATAAATAAATTTATGTGACATGTTTGTAACTTACATAAATGTGAATTTTAACAAATAGCGGATGAATATTGATAATGAATAACGGTATTAATACTTTTCAAAAATATTATAAATAGGTATCACAACAAACACAATCTTTTTCAGGACTTGCACTACGCATTTTAATTTGAAAGTTTTAATGATGAACCTAACGGTCATATTGAGTGGTGATTAGTAAATCTGATGGCAAAAATTGGTTGAATGTGGCAAGTCTATGTTTTAAATAGTTGAAAATGACATTAGAACTTTTTAGTTGTTTTGATTCAACAACTATGCACTCTAATGATAATGACCAAAGATATTTCTAAGGTTTATGTCATTTTTTTTCCATATGGAAAAAAAGGGAATGGTGAGGCTTGGTATTTGTTTGTTTTGTCAACAAGATATAATTTCACACTCTTTATCTCATATAAATGGAATTGATTGCAAGAATTCTTTTTTTTTTAAAATAATAATAATAAAATGTATTATATATTAGTTCACCTACTATGTTTAAAATGACATTCGAGCTATTTTAATTGCCTGAATACATGTGTATATTAGAAGTCATTAGCTTTTGTTACAGAAAGTAAAAGGACAGCATTATTTTATTTCGAAAACTAAAACAATCCCACACACACAGGTGTGTATATATAGACCTGTCAATGGATTGGATTTTGATCCGAATTCGATCTGAATCCGATCCGATTAGTCGGATTTGGATTGCAAAAAAAATCCGATAACCCGAGTATGATCCGAATCCGATAATCCGATTCCTTAACAAATTGGATTTGGATTAGCCTAATCCGATCCGATAATAATCCGATCCGATAAAATATACATATATATATTTATATATATGTGTATATATTTAATACTGTACATGTATATAAATGTTAGTTGTTAATTATTTTATTATTTATTAATAATGATTGATCATAAATACAATTATTAAAAGTGTGAATAATTTTAGTGTTTCAGTATTTATTGATTTTTGTATTTTTTTAATTAGATATTCGAATCAGATATTCTATAATGAAGAAATTCGAATATGAATTAATTAAGTGAAAATCTGTCGAATTATTGGATTCGGATCGCGGATCGGGAGTTTTTGTCATCCTTATCAATAGACTTATCAATAATCCGATTATGATCCGAATCCGATCCGAATCCGATATTCACCGGATATGGATTGAAAATAAAATCCGACAACCCGATTAGGATCCGAATCCGATAATCCGATTTCTTAACAAATTGAATTTGGATTTAACTGATCCGATCCGAATCCGATCCATTGACAGGTCTATATATATAGCTTTGCTTCAAAGTGGTAGATGACTTTTTGGTCCCTAATGTTTTTCTTGATTTATTTTTTCCCTTTCCAGACAAGGACACAATGATTAAATTACTCAGATTAATATTTTTTAATTTCCTTCCTACTCAACCATATGATACAAAGAGAAAGGCTGATAATTCCTACAGCTCATTATGGTGTGAACATTGTTTTTTCATGTTGAAGTACTCAATAAGCATTGTTTTTCTTTGTAATTCCCTTCCTGGTCAACCAAATAATACAAAAGAAAGGCTAATAGATCTCCTTCATTCCTAGCTACCAAACACGTCATTAGGGTGTGAACCTTGCTAGTATAGGTCAAAATGACAGCTACACCATGTTTGAGACTTCAGTTGCATATCTGAAAACTGCTCTTAAAAATTCTAAGAACAGAGAACAGTTTTCTGAAAATAATAAAAATAAATTTTCTAATACCGGACACCATTACGTAAACAATGGTGAAGAAAAGAAGACACTTCATTTGTTTTCATGTGACTAAATTGGAGAGAGGACAGAAAAACAAGGAAATGAGGTGACAAATGGCACTTGACATCATAATCATATGCACTGCACATGGGAGTCTAGGAGGAGAAAGGCCAAACACAAAAGTACAGAATCAGCAGCAAACGTTGAAGAATTATTTGGTGGGTTGAACTCTGTCTATATATATATATGTGTGTGTGTGTGTGTGTCACTTGGCTTTGTAGGGACCTGTAATAACCACCGCCCATGTTACTTGGCTTCTTTAATTATAATTATGATGATGAATAATTGTCCTCAATTCTTAAGTTCATTACCAATACTTTTAACTTTACACTATTTAGATACTAGCAGAAGCAATGTGACTTGGAAGATTGTCACCAACAACAAACACCACAAGGAAATGGTTTATTAATTGATCGGATGCTATATAGTGTCACATCATGATGAAAGTGGTGGTTCACACTTCACACACACAATATATATATATATATATATATATATATTTATGTTATACATAGATTGCAGATTTAGAATGTTTATATATGATGGGCACTAAGAAGAGTAGGAGTTTCAAATCATGATTCTCAGTTGCCGGAATGAGTACGGGTGCTACATACAGTATCAGTATCGATACTGTTACGAACTGAGCTATACGTGACATAACAACCGATACAATGAAGGAATGAGGATGCAAGTAGCAGACCTCTGATGCTCACAAACTTCATTTCCACCCGGAGTCCATCTCCAGTGTTCTCTGCACCCAAAACACCCTCAAGAAAAATGCAAATTTCTCTTAAGTATTTGATCTTCACCTTCCTCATTGTCGCCATCATACTAAGGACTCGGACACTATCAGTCTTAAAAACGATTATCGGACTGATAACGAACCAAAAAGCATCATCGACAGATGAACGGTAATCGGGAGGGGGGGAAGAAAAGTGGCTCATGGTCTGGATTTAGCACGGGATGAGAGAAAAATCTTAATAGGGTTGATGCAAGAATGTGATTGTCCGAGATTTACAACAGTTTAAATGATCAAAGTCTGTATAGGATTCAGACTAGGAGGGCTAAACAGGTTTTGCTCATGTAGATTCATTATAGGCACACACACTATATGTTATAGTCATAAATTATGCATATATCTAAGTCTAGATAGCAGATATAAATCCTAGGGTTCTTACTACTGCTTAGAAATACTCTCTTAAAACATTTACGTAAAAAAATAAATAAAAAAACACAACTTGTCCTCCTATAAATAGGCTCATATATAAACAAATTAAAAATTGGTAAAGTGGTGTCAGAAACAGAGATACAATTATAACTGTAAAACCAAGAAAGGGCACACAAGATTGAACTTGATATTATCTCATGACTTGAACTTGATATTATCTCATGACTTGAACTTGATATTATCTCATGACCAGATATAGAAGCAAACTACAAAATTTGATGCAAAAACAACATGTTGATGTAAAGAGTACATGGATTATTACTTAACTACACACTTGTTTCTGAGGGATCCCAGAATGAGTACCTCCTAAATATCTTAAATGCCTAAAAATCCAATTTCAAATCCGGCATTAAAATCTTGTAATTCAATGCAGATGAACTACAAAAGTTCTCATCAGTCACTGTAAAGAATTTGAAGCACAGTACAGTACTTCAGGGCCTGAGTTTTTACCAAAACCATAACTGCAAAACCAAGCCAAAATATTATTTGATAGAGCTCATATCGAACGAAGACACTCTATTTCCGCAGAACACTACAACCCGACGGACTTCTCCAGCTTATTGATTTGGTTGAGGAATATCCATGTCATCTGCACAATCACACATCGCCGATTAAAAAACCAAAAATATTGAAAGAAGACCAAGAACTGAAAATTTGGTGTCTTGATTCAGGTGTGAGCGGTGATGGTTTAGGGGACACAGCGAGAGAAAGTACCATGACATGGGGAGCGATCCTAACACAGTACACTGGAAATCCAGTGTAAAATTTGAAGGGCCCTCCGGCCTTAAAGGTCTTCTTGACACAATCCATAGAACCTGTATAAGGGTATCTTCCTTCAACATCAGGTTGCATCTTCTGTATTTGAGTTTTGACATAATCAAAAGGCAAACTGCAAGCTGCAGCAAAGAATCCTGACACCGCACTGGCCCCTGAAAATAAAAAATCAGGGAAGAAAATTAACTTCAGACCAAGTAATCCAATGAAAGTACTGTTTAAAGTTTCATAAGAAACATATCATTGGTATTTGCCACGAATTCAAATTCAATAAATCCTTGTCTAGGACTTTTTCATTCAGCTAACAAGACATTGTAAAAATGCTTAACAGAAACAAAAGATGTCACGCAGCGAAAAGTGAAAATAACATTAAAAAATAAGACCTTTGATTCCGATTGGCAACAAACATTCTCAACTATTACAGTGCAGGAGAAGATATGAAGTGATGCAATCACCAAAAGCCAATAATTAAATAAATTAATTAATAAAATGAAATCCTCAAAAGGGAGACACAATCACAACTACATTGAAATCATACTAACGTCTTCCAGACCACCACCAGCACTTCTGCATATAAGTGCACAACTTTAATTCATACCCCTACGTAAAATATCTCACCCACTCAATTATTCTTAGCAATAAGAAAAGTATATAGTTGGATTGACCTAGAAATCTTGAAGAAATTTTAAATATCAGGTCATATTAGAATAAAAATTCTTACCTACTACCGTAGGTACATCACCAAAACCAAGAGAATCCCTGAAGAACTCCACACTCTGATCATAAGAGGCAAGCATTCCCATGTTCAGAGCCATAGCTCTCACTACAGTAGGGCCTGCACCTTTCCAAAGTGCCAAAACTCCCTCATCCGTGACAATACGGGAGAGGGCATGGAATGCATTAGTGTAGTTCCGACGCTGTGCAGCAGGTAATGTAGCATCAGCCTGCATACGAATGAGTGCCAAATCAGCTGGACTACCAAAGCATGCTCCAATTGCTCCAGCAGTTAGCCCGCACAAAGCTTTCTGGTATAAAGGTAGGGGCTTCCCATCATTGGCCTCAATCGCTTTGTTTGTCAAGATTCTATAATAAAACAAGGGGGGGAAATAAATGTTTAGACTCAGACACAAGTAAAAACAGAAATGAAAATTTTGCCAAACATGAAGACTGTATACTGTCATGAAATAGCAGTTTAGAGTAATCCTCTATGGTGTTCACGGCACCCTTTAACCTATATGCAATAATAAAGTTGCTGTAAATAAAGTCACCAGCAGTAGTAAGTCAAATTACAGTCGGCTGTATCAATTTTACTTCATTACAATAGGCTACATAACATAATAAATGCAGGGAATTGGGTCATATAAAATGGTGTGTTATGTATTCGTATGAAAAGCATAAAACAGAGATAATTGGATAAGGGCTAACCGCCTATTTTTCAACATTTCAATGCCTTTGCTTGCACACACACACACGCACACATATAACTTTAATATTAGAATATGTAATATGTGCACATATACCATGCTATGAAGCAAAAGTTCTCGGAGGAAAATTTCCACAAATTTAGAGTTTTCATCGGGCAGCGAAACTAGTTTATGCATTTTTCCCTCAACCATTTTTGAGAAAATGGAGAATTTAAGAGGGCATGAAAAGCAAACTTTTTCTCAATGTAATCAAATGAAAGAAAAAGTTTTGTTAGATTCATATTATCTCAAAGTAGTTACTCCGCCAGTGTTATGTTCAGTGCTTTGCCTTGCCCACATATGCCAGTCCACTGATGAAGCCTCTTAAACAGACTCTTTACATTAATACATGAAAAGTACCAAAAATAATTCATCACTCCCATCACCACAGCTTTTATATTTTCCCAACCCAATCCTTCTAACAAGGAAAATTTACTGAAGAAGCTCTAGTAGAAACCCTTGGTGTTGACTTACACCAAGGGTTCTAGTATTATCAAAGAAAATAAAATAGCGAACAAAATTAAAATCGGAAACAGCACATAAAGGTATGAAGTCATTGACTGAAAAAAGAAATGACTAAGTACATATACATATTAGATGACAAAAATTGTTGCACTTGAAGATATGAGCACATATCTTATGTATAAGAAGTGTAAAGTAACATTTCTGTAACCTATACGTGTAACTCACCTGAATGATCCAAGCCGGGCGGTTGTATACGTAGCTTGTCTAAGAAGCCCAGCAGATAGACCCTGCTCGCAATAATCAAATTTAGAATAAAGAAATGCATAGAACAAGAGTAATGCTAGAATAGCCTCTGAAGCAACAGGCACAAAATATGTCTGATTAGTATCCAATACAGAAATCAGAAGAATTTCTAATAAAGCGATTTATTCGTTGAGGGGAAGTGGCATTAGGAGTCATTCGGCCACTCCTTCAAAGAGACATAATTGTCTTACAAGGGAAGTGCACATAGAAAATACAACACTTCTAAAACTACCTCTGAAGCAGAATACAAGATAGGACTGACTGGTATGCACAAACGGAAGGCTACAATTACTTCTATAGCAGCACACAAAATACGCACAACTGGTAGCAGCTCAAGAAATTTCCATAGATAAATCACTTTTCCCACAAATTGATCCCAATAGTAACTTGAATCCTCGACTTTCAATTTGGAATGAAAAGTAAATATGACATGTACTGAGCCCTCGGTATCTGACTATTTTAAAGATGATACATATATTATATTACTTTATTTATTCGGAAGAGGGGGGACGGGGTGAGGTGTAGGAGTGTCATAAAAGGTCCTACAACATCAGTATTTAGAAAGTGAACTATCACAATTATAGGATAAACTCAGAACACTAAACAAATTTTTTGAAGCTAAATGAAAACCTCCTAAGCCTTGAGGGGTGTTTCATTGGGCTCTAGCCTCATTACCTGTTGATATCTTGTTGGAATAGACAGAGAAGCACCTTATGGTACCCATCTCACAGGAAATGCCTGTTCATTGCTTTAGCATTACCATCTTGTCATAGTTACAAAGTGAAAAAAAATGAAGACAGATTTTGACTTTTTTCTCTTATCAGAATCAATTCTTACTAATGTAATGTTTAAGTCAACTCAAAGCATTTTCACCCAATTTCAAAACTTAGGATGTCTTTCAATATTCTGTTCAATCCAAGTGACACATTATACTGTGTAAAAATCCATCACCTACGATATTTTCTTGTGCTCCATCTATAAAGATGACGAAATTTTTACCAAATGAAGGTGACAAATTGTAATAAGTATTCTTAGAGAAACGGAAGTGTTATCCCTTGTATTACTGTTTGATTAGGAAGCAAATGAGACGGAAGCATGATTTGTGACTTGCACCTTGAATAATTAAAAGAAAAGCAAATGAGACGGAAGCATGATTTGTGACTTGCACCTTGAATAATTAAAAGAAATAATTTTTGCAAGTACAAAAGTGTCAAAAAAAATTAGGAAGCCACTTGGGCAGATACATTTTCGTGGGCCTAGAGTGAGAGGAGCTCCCCTACTCTTTTTCTTCTCCTTGTATTTTCCTTTCTAGCAAATGGACTTTGCCCTCAATCCTTCCACTTCCCCCACCCCTTTCCTTCTCTCCATTCTACTTCCCCACAAATATCTTGTTAAGAAAAATACGATACTCCACCGTGTTTTTTGAAATGGAAACACTTTTATCATTGAAGTGGAATTTTTTTAAATAATTAACTCCAGTTGTTTCCTTTGCATTAACCTGTTCAAGATTATAGCTTTCTGTCTTAGAATTTCATGCCAAATTTCAACGGGACCATACAATTCTCTTGACCAACATACCTCTTGCATTATGCAACTTCCAACTCTGCTGACTTACATACATTTGCATCTTATAACATGCATCTATATATGCTGGTATAGATAAATACAGAGGCATTCTCACAAAAATGCATGAACAAATACATATATGCTAAAAAAAGTAGGCCAAACTCAAGAAAACATCAGGTAGTAGAATTGAACCTTGTAAAAGGCGCCAATACCCTCATTTTTTAGCATGGTCTTCGTAACAGAGCCTGCTGATCCCTGACCCAACTGGATTCTCACCTGTAATTACCAAAAAAACCCACATTTCACGGTCAAACAGATCCAGCACAAAATCCATTCAACCCCTACTGATTCTCAAACAAATTCCAAACTTTTAACCAGTATAAACACCCCCTTAGGACCTAAGTGAAACTTTCAAAGACATCACCTGTCACTCGTCAGCTCAAAAAATCAATTTTTTCCAAGAATAAGCTGAAACGATTTTTCTGAAACTGAAACCACTATCTAACACAATAATTGGAACTGTTCCACTGGATCCACAACTTCATCACAAAAATCGAAATCCAGATCCTAATGAAAACTAACCCATATGACCCATTAGATCAAAAACCCTTCAAAGATTTAAAAACAAACCACCAAGCAAAAAAAAACAGAGATGTTAAGTTCCAAAACTACAATTAGGCTAATTTCCATAGACAAACTTAAAATTTAACAGAGACCCATTTCGATCTAGGATCTGAAACGCCTCAAATATGTAAATACATAAGACACAATATCAAATAAATCTCATATCCGATTGTTCCAAATGTTAACCTAGAAGATACAACTGATCTAAATCCACATACATAGATAATCACAAAGCACAAAAAACTTCAACATATTTTCAATGGCTATAATGGCACCAAAACCAAAATTAGAATCATTTTCAAAATCAAATTGAAGATTTAAGAAATACCCATTTGATCTTAGATCTGAAACACTTCAAACATGTCATGAAATAGCGCAAAACTCATCGATTCATTTCAAAATTATAAAAACTGGTGTTAACCCACAAGAGATAATCGATCTAATATATCCAAATACAAATCAGTGTATGTATAAACATGGTACCTTGATCATATCGATGGGTTGGATGACACAGGTAGCGAGCATGCCTGAGGCTCCGCCATTGAGGAAGGGCTTGACGGTGGGCCATACACCGGTTTTGGGCTTCTCCTCTCCCATTTCTTCTTCCTGTTCGGAATCGGAAACTCAGACAGAGTGTAGAGAGAGAAAGAGACCAGAGACCAGGTAGAGAGAGAAAGAGAGAGTGAGGCGGAAAAAAATGTGCGACACAGAGTAGGCTATACATACACAGTCGCACATATAATATTAAATTTTGTAAAGATATGTGAAACCCCAATTGACCATAATACCCTCCTTCATTTTAACATCTATAATATATTTCTTTGAGTTTGTAGTTGGATGAAAATATATGAGTGATGGAGAATAAGAATTTAAAGCATGAAATAAAACAGAATATGGGTAGATCACGTCACTCTCCAACCGCTTTTTCTAGTTGCATAAGATTCTCTTTTATGAAGTTATTTTTTTTTTTTACTCTTTTGCTATTAAAATATATGTTTTGATTGCTAAAACAACCTCAAAAGAAAATGATTATACTTCTTTTTCCATTTTGAAATGATCTGCTTTCACTTGTATTAATGTTTCATAATGTGTGTTCAAATTCAAGTTATAGTTATATTTTTATCCTTTTAATCAGAAAGAAGGATTGTCTTTTCTCTTGACTGTTAAAGCATTAAATGCTCAATAATGGGAAAAAAAATTAATTCTAAAATGAACTCAATTGGGAAAATGAGAATGGTTTAAATCCAATTCACATTTATTTTCTACTTAGATTAGTCAATAATTATATACTTTTCAATCATAGTGCTTGAGCACTTGATCATAATTCAATACTCATTTCATTTCAAAATATTTATTTTTAATTATATACTTTCAATCATAATTAAAAATAATTATATACTTTCAATCATAGTGCTTGAGCACTTGATCATAATTCAATACTCATTTCATTTCAAAATATTTATTTTTAATTTTTTGCCAAAAACTTTCACATCTAATTATAACTATCTTTATGAAAACTCGAACTTTCAATCTTCTATTTTTAAAAGATGAGAAAATAACATTAAACTATAACGATTTTAGGTTAGTCTATCAATATTAATTATCTCATCACAATACTGACAAGATAACTTGAGTATAAATTTTTCACCAAAGTTTCTGAAAAATAATTTATTATATTTATAAGTTAATCTAGATACTTCATCTTTTCAAGAATTGCATTACAGGCCATAGGCGACCTTCGCCTAGGCCTTTGTTACAGGGGTCCCAAATTTTTTTATTTTATTTTTAATTTAAAAAAATCAATATTTTTATAACCCGTAAGAAATTTAATTAATTTTTCAGTCCAACTCAAAATAAAGTTTAATATAATTATACAATTTAAGACCTCAATATATATTTTTAATTTGTTTAACAACCCAATTTATAATAAATTCAAAACCAATTTCACAATATAGGGCCCCAAAATTTTATATTTCACTTACTATTAATATATACTAAAAAAATCTTTATTTTTTCATACTAAAGAAACTAAAGTCTAATCTAAATCAAACCATCATTTTAATTACGGCTAGAAAATTATTGTCGCATTCGCACAACGTTTAACGATTACACTCGCGACCGTCGCACTCACTCAACGATAATAATTTTTCATGCGGCTATACTTGAGCTTTCACGACTGTCGCATTTACACACAATAACAAATTTTCATAACAACACCAAGATAGAGGTTGTTTTCAAAATTTTAAGTATTAGTATATTTAATGTATTTTTTAATATTTTTTCTCATAATTATAACTTTTAAAGTTTTTTTTGGTAAGTAAATTTATTGATACTGAAAAAAGAGCACATGCCTAACTTTTTAAGTTCGTGAAGCCTTATGTATAAAGGATCTCACATTTGATTTCGCCTAAGGCCTCAATGCATTTTTGAAATTTCAGGACCGATCCTAGTAGCTAGTAACTTTTTACTGCAATTTTCTAAGAGTATAAAAGCGAACAAAACAAGAGCTATTAAAAGAGAAAATGAGTTTACTTCAAATTTTAATTAATTGACATCACAACATTTATATATATATATATATATATATATATATATGGGATTGTGGAATTTTCTAAAGAACATGATTATCCTTCTCTGTTGTTACAAATGAGTTTAGAAATTACCCTGCACTTTTGAGGTCCCATATTCACACTATATGGCAATCAAAGAAAATTGACAAAATGGTGCTTAATTACATAATTTACATTTGTGATTTCTACTATATAAAAGAAAATTTTAAAATATAAAATACAATGATGCAAAATTTTCTATGCAACCAAACAAGTTGGGAAAAGGGAGTAGAAAGTCATCTCCCTCAAAGGTGGTTGTTGGTTGTCTTTAAAAGACCTCAACGAATAACAATTTTGACCTCTGACTTTTTGTTAAGCAGAGCTGACCTAACCCCTTTTAACTTCACTACCATGCCTATACTTAATTGAAGATTAATCAACTGGAGAGTGTAAATCTGTAATTTCACTTTAGTTAAGATCCCAAGTCGGCGTGACAGTGAGAGTTTTTTATTCCCCACAAAAATTGAAAATGGCGATTTTTTCGGCGAACAATGGTTTCAAAGTAAATTAGCATGGAGTTCAAGGGTATAAAGGGAAATATGGTTTAAGGATTCATTTATGCTTTCCGCTTCACGAGGATCTCAACATGTAGCAGATTCTCGAACATTAAAGTACCAAAATGTCCTTCAACGTTTCCTGAAATGCGAGTACTTGTCCCTCGTCCTCTCTCTCCCACAAATTATTATTTATCCATTTTATTTTTCCCAACCCTCTTTGTATTATCATTCACTTTGCAAAAATTCAAAAGAAATAAAATAGAAATATTGTAATCCTTCTTTGCTTGTGGTTTACGGAAAGTTAAGCCAATCAAAAAGAAATTATAAACTAGAAGGAAAAAGTTGATACCAACAAAAGGTGGATCCGAATTTGTTGCTATATTTTTTAAATAGTTTTAAGATAACAATTAAACTACTTAAATTTTTTAAGTGTCAAATTTGACATTCTGAAATTGTATTACTTTTTAAAGGCATACGATCTAATCAATTTTATTTGCACACTATTACTATACATATAATGATATAACATAAACGAAAATGTTTCCCCGAAGAAAGTTAAGTATACTTAATTTTTATATTTATCATGTGATTGACATAAATAAAAGAGTTATCATTTAAAATTTAAAAATCATACCTAACGATCAATATAAAAAATGAGTATATTTATCTTGCTCTATGAGAAATAAGAGATCGTCATTCTTAACATAAATATATTATAAAATTGCCAAGTATTTAGTTGGACTCTGCTTGTAAAATTGATTTGCCTTCATTTCATGAATTACTTGTGTCTTAACTATGGGTTGGTGTCACAATGTTAGTTTTGGTTATAATAATGGTTTGAACAGGTCTTAAAAATAAGTATCAATATTATGTTATGATGACAATACATTGCATATCAGACTATATGAACCAACCATAACATAATTCTCCACTAATGTAGTACCTCATGAATGGACTTCCACTTTCAACTTAGAAAAAAAATAGAGTAATATCTCACCAAGTTATTATTATAGTATTATTGTTTTTAGAAGTATTAAGACTTTGAATTTGATCTCGAATTTTTTTTAGTTCAAACTCTTTTATTCACGTTTGATATAAATGAATGAAATGTCCATTCTATCTGCCCATTTGTTTGGTATGATGATTTGAATGTGAATTTCCAATGAATAAAATTTATTCATTCGAATGAAAAATCATTTTATTACTAAACTTATGGAATGTTCATTTCATTCTTTAAGTTGTATTTTTAAAAAGTTACTAAAAAGCCCTCTCATTTTCACTTTCATTTAATTCCATTATATTCCCGCATACCAAACGTAACCCTAAATTAATTTTTCTTTCTTTCCAAATTTAGACACCAATTCGGTGCTCCCAAACTCTACATAAAGTTTATTTGGAGCCATTTTTTGGTTGGTAAAACTTGTAAAAAAATATCCTTCGAAATTTGAAACAAGCTACACTTCTCATCATTCACAAAAATTTAGGACAAATTTGTTTCACATCAACGAATGTCTTCAACAAAGAGATTCATCTCATATGTAATGATAGTTAATCAACAACTTTTGAAACTTTAATCTAAAGGGGTGTTATGCTTTTATAAGCAGTATAAATATATTTTGCTTTTGGTGTTCCAAGAAGTTCAAAAACATGATTTTGTTATCGCAGTCCCAGACAATGCCTTATTAATTTGACGGGCAATTATCAAAAAACACCCTTATAGTTTGAACCTTATGTGGGTTTAGACACTCATGCCCCGATGTCAATGGGTTTTGTCTGCTACATGCTTACTACCTCTCCAGCACATTAATGTCTATATCAATGTTTAGAATGACCTGTTTGTTTCTCCCTTTTTTACTTGTTATTTTGAAATCATTTTCAGTATATTTTCGTTCTTTATAAAACATTGTTGTTGTAATGGTTGCTAAGTCATAAAAATGCTTTGGCTACCAATATATGTGTCACAAAAATATATTTTCCTTTACTTAATTTCTAGGTTTGTTGATTCACAGGAGGAAAAACTTACAGGAATGAGTTGTAACGGAAAAAAAAGTACTTTTTAAGGCAATTTTCTTTTGTTTATGTGACATTTCTCATGTATTTAAAACTGTCTTTAAGAACATAAAGTGTTTAAATTATGACCCTTGATTGAAAACCTTTTCATTCAATTTTTTTAATGAATCTCAAGTATCATTTGTATGTTCTTTTCAACAAAAAAAAAAAACGCAGTATCATTTATATGTTGTTAATATTTTTTCGCATAAAATGCAATAGACCCCTTAACCGCGAAACATCCATTCGTGACACTTAGTTGGTTGGGTAGCTGCCATTTTTGTATGTATGTATGTATGTATATATGGATGAAATAATAGAAGAACAATGGAGCTTTCAAGAGACTAAACTTATTCTCTTAATTACAAATCAGGAAACAAATGAAGGCGGAAGTATACTATAACTCAGAAGGCTTTGTTTCTCAGTATTGAACTTGCTTCTGATATAAATACAAGTCTTTATATATAAGCTACACCATAACTTCGAATTTAATAAGATTCATCTCTCTTTACATGATTCATTTCCCCTAAATCATCAGAGTAATCAGCAATTGTGTCAATCCAAAAATCATAATGGAAAATACCTTGTATTCTAAATTATTATGCATGTATGGGAAGTTGTTGCAAGCACCGTTGGAGCTGTATGATGTTCTGGTTTGTGGTAGGGACTGTTTGTGCTATTTGAGCTTTTTGCCACGTCCCGTTTTATGAGGTTACGCCACGCAGGCGCCACACAGACGTTTTGTAGGATCTTATTTGGCATTCTACTTGGCACCCGGAATATTCTAGACTTCTCCACACTTCTTCGAAATTCTTTAGAGTATTGTAGAGTTGTCTAGACTTGTATAGACTTGTATAGAATATACTAGGATTGTATAAAACATTCTAGAGTAGACTAGACATGGAGGATTCTAGAAATCTCTCCACTTTTCCTTGTAAGGCCCTTGGCCTATAAATAGAGGAGGGAGCTCATTTGCTCACCATCCAAGCAATCACATAAGTTCTCAAGCAATACAAGTTCTCTTGAGTTCAATTGCCTTCTAAGCTCTTTTGCCTAGCTTTCTCTTTTTACACACCAAGCTTCCGCATTCACCTAGCTTTAGTTATCCACTAAGCTAGAGACCCACAAAGGCTTACTTAGCACTTCTCAAGCATCTTAGAGGTGTCTAAGGCCGCACGGTTCCTTGGAAACACCAAGTCCGTAACAGTTGGTATCAGAGCCCGGTTCGTGAGGGATCACAACCTACTTGCAAGAGAGTATGGCAGAGATAGATTCAACCATCACCCCAGCCGTGGAGGAGCAAGAACGCGGTAGGGAGAAACAACGCCCACCCACTAACACCAAGGCAAGGTCGAAGTCCAAGTCCAAGGACACTCAACCAAGCCTTGAGACACGCATTGATGGCATAGAAGAAACTATGGCCATCATGCAGGAGCGTATAGTGGAGACTCACCAACACTTAGAAGAATTGGAGTCCGATGACGCCGACTTCCAAGACACCATAAAGGGGCAACTCAATGCCCTTGATGGAGACCATCGCAAGGAGCTACGCTCTCTTCGCGATGAGATAGCCACCCTATGTGGTTACATGGATCGAGAGCTTGGCAACATTCGGGCATTCATGGAGGACATGCGTGCCGATTGGGCCATTTGCAAGCAAGTTGTAGCAAATGGCGCCACTGCTACTTGGGAGACCGAAGCTCCCAGAATCGACGTCCCCAAGCCTAAGTGCTACAAGGGGGAACGTGTGGCCAAGGAGGTAGAAAACTTCCTATTTGGCATGGAACGATACTTTGACGCCAAAGGGATAGCGGATGAGGCGACAAAGATCAACACCACCACCCTCTACCTAGTGGACGATGCTATGCTATGGTGGAGGCGTAGACATGGCGACATCTATAGAGGTACACTTTCCATTAATACTTGGGCTGATTTCCGTAAAGAATTTAAGAGGCACTTCTATCATGAGAATGCCGAGGAAGAAACTATGGGCAGACTCCGCTGGCTCAAGCAAACAAGGACCATCCGAGACTATGTCAAGGAGTACACTTCGCTCACCCTTGAGATCCCTGAGCTCTCAGAGAAGGAGTCTTTTTTCTTCTTCATGGATGACTGACAACAATGGGCCAAGACGGAACTAAGGCGACGTGAAGTGAAGGACCTTGCCACTGCCATCACGGAAGCGGAGGCATTGATCGATTTCAGCTCCAAGAAAGACTTTGCCAAGCCCAAGGACAAGACCCGGAACTTCGGCAAAGGTGGGGGAGACAAGGGCAACACTTCTAATGCCACCAACACTGCTCTCACAAAGAAGGCTTTCGGAAAGATGGAGGCAACAAGCCCTAGAAACAACCGCCATCACCCTACTTCATATGTGGTGAGATGCATTGGACACGGTTTTTCCCAAAGAAGAAAACCACCAATGCCATGACGCTCGAGCACCCGGAAACGCAGGAGGCACACATGGGCTCGCTTCAAATCCTCAATGCCATCAAGGCTAAGATAGAGGCCCCTAAGGCAGCTCCTAAAGGGTTCATGTTCGTTGAAGCAGCTATAGGAGGGACGTCTACTAGAGCATTAGTAGACACTGGCGCCTCCCACAACTTCATAAGCATCAACGAGGCCAAGCGACTAGGCCTCAAGTACACCAAGGAAGACGGTTCCATGAAGGCCGTCAACTCCGCAGCCAAGGCCATATTTGGCACTGCCCGAGGCATACATGCACGCATAGGCCTGTGGAGTGGCCCCATCGATCTCTCTGTGGTGCCCATGGATGACTTTGCCTTAGTCATTGGAATAGAAATCTTGGACAAGGTAAAGGCCTTCCTCATCCCCTACACTAACACCATGTGCATCATGGAAGGCAATACCACATGCATGGTGCCAGTCGAACGAGGGGCTAAGATTGAGGCTCGCTCCCTATCTGCCATGCAATTCAACAAGGGGTACAAGAAGGGGGAAGTTAACTACTTAGCCACCCTACTCGACTCACCAGAAAACCCCTCAGAGTCTTCCCCACATGAGGACATGCCCACAGAGATCCGCTCATTACTACGCGAGTACAACGATGTCATGCCCTCGGAGCTACCAAAGAGACTACCACCCCGAAGGGAGGTAGATCACAAGATCGAGCTGGAACCAGGTTCCAAGCCACCATCCATGGCACCTTACCGCATGGCACCACCAGGGTTGGAGGAATTATGGAAACAACTCAACGACTTACTCGATGCAGGCTACATTTGACCATCGAAGGTCCCTTATGGCACACCTGTCTTGTTTCAACGCAAGAAGGATGGGTCATTACGGATGTGCATCGACTATAGAGCTCTCAACAAGGTGACCATTAAAAACAAGTACCCCATTCCTCTCATCGCAGACTTGTTCGACCAACTTGGGGGAGCACGCTACTTCACTAAGCTGGACTTGCGCTCGGGGTACTATCAAGTACGAATCGCGGCAGGAGATAAACCCAAGACCACATGCGTGACAAGGTATGACTCTTATGAATTCCTAGTCATGCCATTTGGTCTCACCAATGCACCGGCTACATTTTGCACCTTGATGAACAACTTATTCCATCCCTACTTGGACCGCTTTGTGGTGGTATACTTGGACGACATCATCATCTATAGCACCACCTTGGAAGATCACGTGCAACACTTGAAGACCGTCTTCCAAGTTCTCCGGGAAAACGACCTCTATGTGAAGAGGGAGAAATGCTCATTTGCCCAACAAGAGGTGATGTTCCTAGGTCATAAGATAAAGGATGGGAAGCTCTTAATGGATGAAAGCAAAGTGCAAGCCATACGGGATTGGGAGCCGCCCACCAAAGTGCCCGAACTACGATCATTATTGGGCCTTGTCAACTACTACTGCCGCTTTATCAAGCACTACTCAGCACGAGCCGCCCCTTTGACGAACATGCTGAAGAAGGGACGCATATGGAGATGGACGGGGGAATGCCAAACTGCCTTTGATGACTTGAAGAAGGCAGTGATGGAGGAGCCCATACTTAGCTTACCGGAGCACTCTAAGCCTTACGAGGTACACACCGATGCCTCGGACTTTGCCATTGGGGGAGTTCTCATGCAAGAGGGACACCCCATAGCCTATGAGATCCGTAAGCTCAATGATGCCGAGCGGCGCTACACGGTGTAAGAGAAGGAGATGACCGCAATCATCCACTGCCTTCGCACTTAGAGACACTACTTACTTGGGGCACGGTTCGTGATCATGACGGACAATGTTGCCACTAGCTACTTCCAGACACAGAAGAAGCTTAGCCCCAAGCAAGCGCGGTGGCAAGATTACTTGGCTGAGTTCACTTATCGCTTGGAGTACAAGCCAGGCAAAGCCAATGTCGTAGCAGATGCCCTTAGCCACAATGCAGAACTCGCGGCCATTAGTCGACCACAACACCCTCTTATGGATTCCATCAAAGAGGGACTACATCATGACCCCCTAGCCAAGAGTCTCATTCAACTCACCAAGGATGGCAAGACACGGCGTTTTTGGCTTAGGGATGATCTTCTCCTCACTACGGGCGACAGGCTATTTGTGCCTAAGTGGGGGAACCTGCGAAAGGAACTCATCAAGGAGTGCCATGACACCCTGTGGGCTGGACACCTAGGAATGAGGCGCACACAGACAATCCTTGAGGATTCGTACTACTGGCCCCAGATGCGTGACGACGTCGAGGCCTATGTACACACTTGTCTTGTTTGCTAATAAGACAAGATAGAGCAGCAGCATCCGACCGGTTTACTAGAGCCACTACCTATCCCAGAGGGTCCATGGGCGAGTGTTTCAATGGACTTCATCACGTACCTACCCAAGTCTAATGGTTGTGGCAACATCATCGTAGTGGTAGATCGATTCAGCAAGTATGTCACCTGCATACCTGCCCCTGCAGATTGCACGGCCGAGCAGATAGCAGAGCTCTTCTTTGACCATGTGGTCAAGCAATGGGGGTTGCCACAAAACATAGTGAGTGACAGAGACCCACGCTTCACGGGCCGCTTCTGGACGAGACTCTTTCAGAAGATGGGTACGGGTCTCAACTTCTCTACTAGCTTTCACCCCCAGACAGACGGAGCGTATCAATGCGCTCCTAGAGCTATACTTGAGGCACTATGTTAGTGCCAACCAGCGGGACTGGGCCAAGCTCCTTGGAGTAGCACAGTTTGCCTATAACTTGCAGCGGAGTGAGGCTACCAACCACAGTCCTTTCGAGATAGTGACCGGGCGATAACCCATGACGCCTAACGCTATGGCATCAAGCGGAGATGGCAAGAGCCCGGCAGCATACAGATTCGCCAAGGGATGGCAAGACTAATCCGACTTGGCAAGAGCCTACCTAGATAAGGCGGGCAAGAAAATGAAGAAGTGGGCTGATTCCAAGAGAAGGCCCCTAGAGTTGGTCATGGTCAAGTTGCTACCCCAACAGTTCAAGTCTTTGCGAGCAGTGCACAAGGGGTTAGTACGACGCTACGAAGGTCCCTTCCCAGTCATCAAACGAGTTGGAAAGGTCTCCTATATGGTGGAGCTACCACCAAAGATCAAGATTCATCCAGTTTTCCATGTCAGGAAGCTCAAGCCCTACCACGAAGATAAGGATGATCCAACTAGAGGCATATCACACCGAGCTCCTACTTCCGTGGTCACTTCCTTCGATAAGGAAGCAGAGTGCATCCTTGTCGACCGACAAGCGAGTAGAAACGAAGTCCCCAAGTACACAGAGTACTTGGTGAAATGGAAAAACTTGCCTGATAGTAAAGCAAGCTGGGAGCATGAAGACACACTTTGGCAGTTTGCAAAACACATCCAGCAGTTCAAGCAGAACGCGACGAGGACGTCACGAACTTAGGCGGGGGAGAATGTCACGTCCCGTTTTATGAGGTTACGCCACGCAGGCGCTACGCAGACGTTTTGTAGGATCCTACTTGGCACCCGGAATATTCTAGACTTCTCCACACTTCTCCGGAATCTCTAGAGTATTGTAGAGTTGTCTAGACTTGTATAGACTTGTATAGAATATACTAGAATTGTATAGAACATTCTAGAGTAGACTAGACATGGAAGATTCTATAAATCTCTCCACTTTTCCTTGGAATGCCCTTGGCCTATAAATAGAGGAGAGAGCTCATTTGCTCACCATCCAAGCAATCACATAAGTTCTCAAGCAATACAAGTTCTCTTGAGTTCAATTGTCTTCTAAGCTCTCTTGCCTAACTTTCTCTTCTTACACACCAAGCTTCCGCATTTACCTAGCTTTAGTTATCCACTAAGCTAGAGACCCACAAAGTCTTACTTAGCACTTCTCAAGCATCTTAGAGGTGTCTAAGGCCGCACGGTTCCTTGGAAACACTAAGTCCGTGACATTTTAGTCATACCTTATGTTCAGATTGGGAGCTTGTAATTTTTTATGATTTAACTTCATTTATGAATCTATTATAGTACTTTTTTAGCTTTAAGCATACCTTATTATAATTATGTTACCATATTTTTGTCAATCATTTCGTATGTATATATTCTATATATATATATATATATACATCTTTTAGATTTTTCAATATTATCCTATATAGTATTAAATATTTTTATAAATTATTTTAGGTATGTTGGTATTTTACATCCATCTTTTTTTCCTTTTGATGTGAGTTTATCATTTTTCAACAAGCTTAGAGAGTGAAACATGGTTAAAATTGTAAATCTATTTAGTTGTAGTGTTTATGTGTTTGCCACTTATGCTGGATTTAAAGGGGACAACTCAGTATTATATTATTAAACAATGAATTTATTAAACTGTTTACGTACGCATTACTAAATTGTTGGAATATCATAATTATTTTACCCATATCTTCGTAACCTTTTTTTTTTTTTTAAACACCTGTATCCCTTTATTATCTAGAGAATAGAGAACAATTCTCATAACATAATATGATGAATTACAGTAGTCACATAAAAAGTTTAAACCAACACTAAGACTGGTATTTCTAACATTTACCAAACAATAAACTCTATAAGCTATTAAATGATATGTAAATAATCTACAAGAATCAATTTCATTAGTCTTAGATACATGCATAATTTAGAATACAAAGTGTTCTAGTATGACTTTTGAATTGACACAATTGCTGATTACTATGATGGGGAAATGAATCATGTAAAGGGAGATGAATTTTATTAAATTCAATGTGGCTTATATATAGAGACGCGAGAACGAATTGACGAGAACGGCGGTGATCTACAGGAGTCCAGATTTCTTAGGAAGCAAGGCTTGAGATTGAAAATCAAGGATGATAAGAGTTGATTGAGAAACTAGGGTTTCAACATAAGATTGTCGACGGGGATGGAAGATGCATGGAGGGTCATTCCCGGCAGAGACAACGCTAAACGGAAGGAACTATCAAGAATCGAATAGCTCCGATACCATGTTAGAAGAAAAGATAAAAAATATAATAAAGAGAATAATGAATGTGTATATTAAAGTATATTCTGAATGATTGGAGAGAATGTGTGGTGAACAATTAAATTTGGTGTAGGGGATAAGTCAATCTAATCTAGTTAAGACTAATAATAAATGTGCTAGGATTATAATAGACAGATGAATAGGCCTAAGCCTAATATATTCTAACTGTGTTTCCCTCCAAATACCTTGATGGTGCTTGGTGGTTCCCTCGTTGTAGCACTTTTCACCATCATATATCTCTGGCTGCAAACTTTGGCGCCAAAATGTCCATGGATCCTAACCGGTCTCTGCCTTTTTTCCCTCCAGATGCTCGAAGATGGCACACAAGACTTCCTGATGGTTGTGGGCTTGACGAGTGTTCTTATAGGGGTCCATGGCTTGGCTTTTTATGAGGCTGGGTGCTGATAGATCTCACTTGTTGAAGCTCATAGCGTCCAAGTACTGGATGTTGATAGTTCATTATCTGATTGTTAATCCCTCTTCTGAAGATGATCGCTCAAGTAATCTTGCTATCTGTGCGGTGATAGTCTCCATTTGCATCGCTGAGATGGTTACTTATACTCTTTGTTTTATTTTCTCTCTATCTCTATATCTATCTATCTATATATATATTTTTTATCTCACATTTTCCTGTTTTCTTTCATTTCAGACTTTCTGCGGTGGTTCCAAGACTGGCTTGAAGACTACTCGAAAAGATAACTTGCCGGAGCGGGAGCCAACAAAGTCCATATGGGCGAGATGCGTTGAAGCTGGCTGGTTGGTTGCTTGGTGGTGTCCGATTCCGTTACAGTTGGGTTTGGGCTTATTCCGTTACAGTTGGGTTTGGGCTTCTCTTGTCTGGGTTGCATTATTAGCTTTAATTTTCGCATTTTTATGGTTTTAGTAATTAATTGTAATGGACTATGTTTACTTATTAGCTTTATTTTTTGCATTTTTAGGTTTTTAGTAATTAATGGTACTAGACTTTAGTGGCCATGTTTGGTACAGTGGAACTCTTTAATTTCTTTACATATAACTGAGACTTTATTCCATTTACTCTTGAATTTTTTTTTTCGATTTTATCTCTTCTTTTATATTATTATTATTATTAACTTTTATAAAAAAATGCTTAAACAAGTCTAAAATAACCAACTTAATTAATTCTTTGTTCTTGATCATGGAACAATTTCACTACAAGAAATAGGTCATTCAGGAAGAGTCTAGTTCAAAAACCCTAATAACATTAACACCTGCACCCTAAAATAGTAAGAGTAGTATTTATTAGATATTTATAACTCCATCTATATTATATATGTACATATATAGACGCATGATGTAATAGGAGCGTCCCTCTCTTTTACTTGGACAAGAGATCAAATAGTATAAGAGATTGATTATTTATATATTAGTATATTTATTTTTTCTTTTGGTGCACTAGAAAGTTCAAAACATGATTTTGTTGTCAAATCTTCCCAAACAATGCCTTAGGTCCGTTGTTTTTTTTACTATTCATCTAGTTAAAAAAAAAAAAAACATGTTTGACAAACGTGTTTACTATTCACTTTTTTTTTCCCAAAAAAATTGTTTTCTGTGAATAGTGTATAAACGTGGTGAAAACACCAAATACAACTTTTAGTTGTTTTTTGAGTTTTTTCACTGTTTAGGGTACCACCAACCACAACCACCCCCCGCCACCGGTCGATGCTCCGGCACCCACCACTTCCGGTCGCCGCCGCTGGGCCCCACCGCCGTCAATCACCCATCACTACTGCCCCCGCCGTCGGCCACCAATACCATTTTATTTTTCAATAAAAAATTTCATCCAAACGTTTTTTTGTTTTTAATTTTTTGCTGAAAAAAACAAAGATAAATACAAAAACAATTTTTATATTTAAAGACAAAAAACAAATACAAAAAACAAACTTTCCAATCCCACCCTTAATAGTTTGACATGCACAATACAATGTCAAATTTCAAATTTGAACATAGAGCGGCCTTTAACACACATACATGATACAACTTCTTCGATCACCAGATAAAGGTGGCTGTTTCGGTGGACCCCTTTTTGTAAAAAAAAAATAGACCGTTTTCATGTTAATAATCCCTTACAAATTCACAATGCATTACATAAGCAAAATAGTTAAAATATTAAAAATAATAATAATAATGTTGAAGTTGTTAGAGAATATGTCATCAATATATTATAAACTGTTTTCATGTTTTTTTGAAATAAATTTAAAAAGTTGAACGTAATTTAATAAGATATATTGTCAGAATCAATCCTACCCGGGATTTAAATATTTTTCATTTAAGGTATTATCGTCTTGAGTCTTACCATTTTGGTAAAATCATGTCTAATGTGCAATGGGTTTCGGAACACCCCACTGTTATTTCGAATGTTAAAATTGTAACTCTAGTTATTTACTTTAACTACTAATGAGTCTTAAATCTAAGCAAAATGGTAGGGAAAAAAAAAACTATTCAATTAACAAGTTTTTTACATATTCAATTAAGTTGTTTTATGAATAGAGTATTAGAAATTATCCAAACTTAAAAGCAATAAAAGAAACACATATAAGAAAAAGCTTACTCACAATCAATATCAATTATGTTGTAACAACATTTTTAACTGGAAAAAATATAAATAAAAAAATTTATTTGTTTAAATTTAAAGAGTAAAAATATTTTCACCTAAGTGATTGTAGTATATTTGTTGCTTATGTATATCTTTTTCTCATTATCTTAAATTTGTACATTTTAATTATAAACATCCAAATTCTTTATTAGTAATTTTTTTTATGTAAAAGTATCATACTCATCAACATAATAATAATAATAATAAATAAATAAATAAATAAAAATAAAAACTTAAAAGTCAAAAAAATATATATACATACATATCTATACTACGTTAAAAGGGTAAAGAGTTTTCCAACGCTATGTGAGTCAACTTTTGACTTAGCTATATAGTGTAACTTTACTGTGTAAAAAAGCTGACACAACATATTTGTGAAAACTGAAATATATCTTAAATGGTGAAAACTGAAAAGTTACTGTTACTCCACTGCCGAAATGCCTTTACAAAATTGGAATACTAACATTTTCCCCCCTTATGATCGTTGTGTATGCATTAAATCGAAGGGTTAATTTCATTTACTTTCTTGAGGTTGGTCCTTCTCAGGTTTGCAAAAATGCAGTAGACTCCCTATTTTTATTTATATATATCATTTACACTCCTTATACTATGACATTACTCTAAAATTTTAATTTAATACATAAACTAAACTTAATGTTGAATTAGTTGGTGTTTGAAAACAAGAACTCCATATTTTATCAATTTAACCCTTACCAATCCTAAAAATTTAAAAATAAAAATTAAAAGATATTTAAAAATAATTCTATAATTTGACACAAATTTATGAAAAAATATTCCTTTTTTTTAAAGTTAAAATTTTTATTTTTAAATTAAAATATTATATCAAAATTAATTATATGGACAAATTATTCAATTGCAAGAAAAAAAAATCACACCGTTGCTAACCGTATATATCTGAAATACATACATATGCAATCACTTTCTATACCCTAATAACTCAACCATCACTCATAAACCTCCATTTAAAAAAGTACATAATTGAACCAACACAACTTTACTTGTCTCAAATTAATTATCAAGTTTCGAATCCTAATACAATATAATTAATCTTATATTTTTCTAATCCATATATCTTCATTAACTTCAAAAAAGTAATGACCCATCATGTTTGGATAGGTGGTTTTGGGTCTGATTTTGATTTTGGTCTTTGATTTCAAGATCAAACCATGTTTGGTTGGTGGGTTTTGGACTTAGTTTTGTGCTTTTTAAAACCAATCACTAAAACCATGGTTTTGGCCTACCAATTTTGAATTTTTTTTCTCTCTCTCTATATATATATATATATGGCCGAAAATATGAATTATTTTGAAATAAATAATATATAATATTTGGAAAAAAATATTTTTTTTCCGAAAAAATAATTTTATTCCCAAAAAAAATTAATTTTCGGAAAAAAATTAATTTTCGGAATAAAATTAAATAAAATTATTTTTCGGAAAAAATTATTTTTTTCGGAAAAATAATTTATTTTTTCGAAAAAAAAATATTTTTCCCCATTTTATATCCTTTTTTTTCTAAATTTTTAAATTTTTTCAGTATATAATAAAATTATTCAGAATTTTATATTTTTTTGAATTATATATATTTTTTCGAATTTAAGATATATTATTTGAATTTTATATATAATTTTCACATTTTTAAATATTTTTTTCGATTATATATATATATTTTGGAATAAAAAATAATAAAAATGTCAAATGTTTTCGGGAATTTTAAATATTTTTTAATTATATATATATTTTCATTTTAATATTTTTTCCAATTATATATATATATTTTTCATATTTATATATTTTTAATACATATTAGTATATATATATAATTATACCAAGACCAAGACCAACTCCTTACCAAACATTATATATAGGTTTTAGATTTACCTAAAACCACCCAAGACTACCAAAACCAAAATCATAAGACCAAGACCAAAACCAAGTTCTCAAACGGGCCCGACTATACTATATTGTCAAATGACAAAGTTGAAAACACAAAATATCCAAAAAAAAATATTGAAAAATTAGACTTGGATAACTAATTTGTAGAGGGAGTATTATTTATTTATTTTATTTTCCCAATGCTCATTTTATTGTCATCACTTTGCAAAAATTCAAAAGAAAAAAATAAGAATATTGTTATCCTTCTTTTCTTGTGGTTTATGAAAAGCTAAGCCAAGCAAAAAGAAATTAGAATTTCAAGCTAGTGTTTGACCTCTTTTAATACCAACAAATTGTCTTTGAAATAAGTGTTTGACGTAGATTCGAATTTGTTGCTATATTTTTGTAAATAGTTTTAAGATAACAATTAAATGACTTAAACTTTTAAGGGTTAACTTCATTTACACCCCTTAAGGTTTGTCATATCATCACTTTGACCCCTCAGATTTGCATATCTTCATTTACATCCCCTGCTTTACCTAACTCAACTCATTTACACCCCCTGCTTTAGTTTATCAGTTTAACCCCTTCCAATAATTTCTATTAATTCCTATTCTACCCTCAAGATGCTATTTGGATGCAAGGATAGCAATGACTTACTTTTATATATCAATTCCCCTCTTTTATATATCAATTTCACCCCTTCTTTAAGTAATTCAGCTCATGGTTTTTTGGCGCCAATTTCTTCATTTTTGCCACCATTTTTCTACTTTAATTTTTCAATTTGACCCCCTATAATAAATTTTTTTTTTTTAAAATTGCAATATTTTTAAAATAATTTTGGCTTTAAAAAAAGTTGTATTTTGTAAAACAAAACCATTTTTCACACACTCATTTTACCCCTCTGCTCAGTTCTCTCTCCCCAAATTTGTTCATGTCTCAAGACTACAAAATATTGCTATTGTCAAAATTACTGAAATCGAAAAACATTAAAAAAGTTGCAACTGAAAGTTTAAATACATTACAAACAATTCAGATCAAAGCATCACAAACAACTGTGATGTTTAAATACAATACATCATAATACAAACATTCAACATTTGAAACTGAAAATGTAGATATCTATTACATATCCCAAATTCAACAAAAACCAAATGTCCATATTTGTTCGCAGCATCATGTACCCCCAAAAAAATTGGTCAATTTTCAACTTAACCAACCAAAAAGTATGAAAATCCAAGTTAGCATATACCCACCAAAAAAACCAATTGCCTGCCCTACTATCATGTACCCCCCAAAAGTTGTGAACAAATCAAAAAGTTAGGAACCAATTTGAGACTTCAAAAAACCAAAAAAACCTTCTTCATGCCTTCATTCTGCTATGGCAGACCTACTGGTTCCAGCCACATTAGAACTAGTTTGAGACTTCAAAAACAAAAACAAAAAAACAGATTACGAAATCATTCTAAACATGTACAAAACTTTACATCAATCATTTAACATTATACCAAGTCATATACATGTTGTGTCAGAGAAGATCCACCAGCCACAGTACTATTTCCAGCTTCTACTCCTCCAGATCCAACTGCTGCCTCCTAATTGAACAAACAAAATAAATTAATTAATGTAATTTAAATTAATTAATTAATTAATGTAAATTTACACAAAAAAAAAGAAAATTAACTCACTGGATTTCTAGCTCTCTGTTGTCTCTTTTGCCTTGCTTCTGCAGCCACCTCCCTTGCAGTTTGAGCTCTTTGGCAAGTCCTCCTATTATGCCATGTTTTGTTGCAATACTTGCACTTAAGAACGAAAGACCTTCCTGCCTCACCTTCTTCTCTCCTCCTATAAACCCTTGGCCTCCCAGGCTGCCTTTTTGCCAATGGAGGATACAATGCAATACCAGGAGTTTTGGGCCACAACTTGTCATCATGTATGGGATGTATGACCCCACTATGTGCAAGCTTGTAAGAAGCAATTGTATAACATGGATCACAGTACTTCTCCACATCATCTCTATTAAACAAAATGGCCCCAGCAGCATGCTTACAAGGTACTCCTAATATCTGTCATGCTCTACATGAGCATATCCCATAGCCAAGATTAACCACAGTCACTCCTACATCCATTTCATGCACCTCAAACTCCCCATTACTAGCTGACATAACCCTACACACTCTTGAATCTGAAATGGCCTTGTTTATTTTGTTCCTAATTTGGGGTGTCACTATCCCTTGCCAAGACTGTGATTTATGGTATCTCTTTTGGATCCTAACCATTAGTTTGGTCCTAATCCACTCAAGCATGGTCAACATGGGCTTACTCATTTGTTTACCTACCCAATTATTAAAAGATTCTGCCAAGTTATTAGTGATGTGGTCACTCTTTGATCATTCACTATAACCAACCTTACTCCATATTTCCAAAGGTTTTTCCATTAAATAAGCATGAGCATCTGGGCTAATTCCCATAATAGGACCCATGGCAGCTTCAAAATCAATCTGGTTATAGGCTCTACATGCCTTCCAAAAGTATTTTTTCAACAGTACACCAGGGAATTTCATCCTAAAACTAGCAAATAGGTGCCTTGCACAGAATCTATGATTGGCTTGAGGGAAAAATTTATGTATTGCACTTTCTAACCCCTAAGCAATTTAACAAATAAAACAACAAATAATAAAAAGATTAATATAATATTAAAACAGTAAACAATATTAAAACAACAAACAATATTAAAACAGTATTAAAACAACAAACAATATTAAAACAGTATTAAAACAACAAACAATATTAAAACAGTATTAAAACAACAAACAATATTAAAACTGTAAACAAAATTAAAACAGTATTAAAACAGCAAACAATATTAAAACAGTATTAAAACAACAAACAATATTAAAACAGTATTAAAATAGCAAACAATATTAAAACAGTAAACAATATTAAAATAAAACATATTACCTTCTGCATGTCAGTCATCATGGTCCATGGCCTATGTTGAGCATCTGCACCAAGCATCTCTCTTAAGTTGTTCAAGAAAAAAGACTAAATCTCTTTTCTTTCACTCTGAACCACAGCATAAGCAAGAGGAAATAGGCCATTGTTCCCATCCAATGCAATTGTAGACAGCAATACCCCACCACAAGGTCCCTTTAAGAAACACCCATCTAAACCAATGAAGGGTCTGCATCCTTTGATGAATCCAGACCTCATAGCCTCAAATGATATAAATATTTTCTTAAAATTGGGTTCTTGATTCAAAATAGGGGGATAATAGTCAAGTTCAACCACACATCCTTTATTAATCCTTTGCAATTCATTTTTATATGGATATAGCATTCTGTAGGACTCTTTATGACTCCCCTCAATTACTTCCATTGCCTTTCTTTTGGCCCTATAACACTGTTGTAAACCTGTTTTAATCCCATACTTGGTATCAAGATATTCCATTATACTCTCAACTGTCATTTCATAATTTCGCTTAAGTTTTTTGAATTTTTTTTTTGCGATCCATGTTGATTTAACTGCTGGTTTCTTATTAACCCTGACACAAATGTGTTCATTAGTGTACTTCTTAATTTGGAATGTAACGCCGTCCGGTAATGGAGATGCATGAACCCTCCATGGACAGCCAGGAAAAGCACACTTCCAAATAACCCTTGTTGACTCATTCTTCATCTTAGTTATGTTAAATCCTTCTTGGACAGTGTAATCCAACACCACCTGCCTAAATTTTTTAACATTTTCAAATAACAGTTTTTCTTTTAGTTTAATAGGCTGGCCTTTAATGTATTGAAATGGTTTTCCCTTGACTCTTCTTTCCCACCTATCACTCTTAGACCTATTCCTCTTTGTTGGCCTCTCACCAACATCAACACTTGAGTTAGAATGGGGCTCATCATCTGACTCATAGTTAGATAAAACCTCATCACCAACCTCATCTGCCACATCATCACATTCATTAAATTCTCCATCCTCCGAGCTAGATTCATCAGATTTAACAATGTCGGTGTCACCATGTGCCCTCCAGTCTTGCTCCTTTTGTTTCAAGCCATATATATCATCCTCTTCATGGTCTTCATCATCTATCTCAGTAGGTTCTCCCTCCCCCCCTTCATCATCTATCTCAGTGGGTTATCCCTCCCCCCCTTCATCATCTATATCAACAGGTTTAGTTTCAACTACAACATTCAAGGGTTCAATTTCTTGCAATTTAAGGTAACAGTTGATGTCTTTTACACCCACATGTTGATAGAACATATCCATTACTTGATTGTCTGTCTCAATTAACATGTTACCCTTCAACCCAGGTAACTTACGATACACTGTGTAAACAAACCCCAAACCCCCAGCATCACTAAGAAAAGCCATGCTAATAACTTCTAGAAAGTCCAAAATCCCATATATATCAGGATCTACTCTCCTAATACTGACACTCATTGACTCATATTGCACATGTATATCATGGAGAAAAAATGGGTCTGCCATCACTGTAAAATGTCCAGAAACAAAGAAATACAAAATGCATCAGATTCAAAATTAGGGCAAAACCCCCAAAATAAACCCACTGTTATTGCCCTAATTGCAAAATTAGGGCAAAACCCTCAAATTAAACCCACGAATTGCAAGATTAGGGTAAAACCCCCAAATTAAACCCACGGTTATTGCCCTAATTGCAAAATTAGGGCAAAACCCCAAATTAAACCCATAAATTGCAAGATTAGAGTAAAACCCCCAAATTAAACCCACGAATTGCAATATTAGGGTAAAACACCCAATTAAACCCACGGTTATTGCCCTAATTACAAAATTAGGGCAAAACCCCCAAATTAAACCCCCAAATTGCAAAATTAGGGTAAAACCCCTAAATGTAACTCACGAATTGCAGAAATTAGGGCAAAACCCCCAAATTAAACTAACAGTGATGGTGTATCGACGTACCTCTTTGCTTCTAAATCACTCGCATCTAAGATGAACAGTGATTAATGATGTTACCACAGATCCAGACAAACAAAGCTTGAATCGGTGACAAGAAAGGATTCAATCAACCTCCAACGAACTCAATATGAGCCTCCATTAGGGCATTTCACGATGTTGGGTGAACTAGGGTAACGTTTTGGTAGATACAGTCAGGTTTCGAAGAGAGTCTTGAAGAGAGAGAGAGTTGCAAAGAGTGACACACGGTTCTTGCGTTGCAGAAGAGGGTTGAAGAGAGAGAGTGACCGATCGTGTGTTGCAGAGAGAGGGTTGAAGAGAGAGAGTGATCGGTCGTGTGTTGCAGAGAAAGGGTGATCAGTCGTGTAGCAGAGAGAAGGTTGAAGAGAGAGAGTGACCGATTGAGAGTGATGCTCGTTTGAACCCTAAAATGGGTTAAGTGTGGCTTTTATATCTAGGGTTATAAGGAGTGTTTGGGTACAAGTCAATCCCCATTCTGGTTTAAATCAGGTTTTACTTGAAGGGTAATTTAGACATTTCACTAATATTTTGACCAAAATCAAATAAAAACTAATGGGAGGGGGTGTAAATGAAGATATGAAAACATGAGGGGGTCAAAGTGATGATATGACAAACCTCAGGGGGTGTAAATGAAGTTAACCCAATTTTTAAACATATTTCAAAATTGTACTATATATGAAATGCATACCTGGTGTCAATTTTAATCTTTTTGACCATGCGATGTTTTCAAATTACTTGAATTATTGCAATACAGATCACCATATAATACAAATATATTACAAAACGCCAAACTGATAACATAGGGTCGGTTCGGTTGCACCTTTTTAGAACTATATTGGAGTTGCAATTTCACCAATGTATGCAATTCTAAATATATTATTCGGATAAGTCTTGGAATTCAATTGTAATTGAAATTCAATCCAAACGAACAATGAAATCTTTAAAATTATAATGCAATCCCAAATTCAAGACTCAAAACGGTGCCACCGAACATATCCATAGTGTATTTAACAAACAATTAAATATAAATAAGGGTTAAATGCAATAAACCCCCCTATACTATTGTCTCTTTCTAAAATACCCCCCTGCACTAAAGGTTTGCCCCCTAAACTATGTAAATGTTGCAATTTACCCATTGATGTTATAACACCGTTAATGGACATTTGTTGGACAGTTTTACCCTTCACTAAATAAGGCTATGTTTGGCAATTAAGTCTTCAAAAAACTGTTTAAGCTCTCAAGTTTGGTGACATGGCAATGCAATCTCTTATAACCAATAAACATTTGACAACACACACCTGCTACACCTTATCTCCCTCACTCTTTCAGTTGATGTTCACTGTTGTGACAACTCTGTTTTTGGCGCCAAAGAGGACCTAGTTTGGCGCCATTTATCCAGCCTTGGAGCTTGTATATATGTTGTGTTAAATGTTGCAGTGTTGGAGACAAAGAGAACTGGTTCAAAGCTGTCCCATTTGGAGTTATTGAAGTTAGGCGTTGCAGAAAAAAACAAGTAGCATTAAAGCTTCATAATGGTAATCCTGAACCAGTACTTTCTGTATATAGAGTTAAATGTTGTTGTTGTTTTGTTTATTTCTATCAAACTTGGCTGGAAATACATGGCATATTACTCTTGTCATTGCACTTTATTGTCATTTGCTATCATTGTAAATACATTGCAGTAAACATACATTTTCTACTATTTATATGTATAAAAATTGGTCTTGTTTCATAGACGTATTGCCATTTTACATCTATACAGATATTGCCAATTTGAAAATCAGTACAGTGCAGTAAATTATTACAAATACCCATGCTAAGCTTTTATTTATTTTTTTGTTTTAGGTGGATGTGTTTTACAATTTTGCGCTTCACTATGGTGGTCATTTTGAGCATGAACCTAATACTACCTATGGGGGGGGGGGGGGGGGGGGGGGTATCAAAGTGTTTAAGGATGTTAACACTGATTTGATGTCTTTCATTGAACTCCAATTAATGGTAGAAATTGTAGGCTATGGTGTCATTCAAAAAGCTTTCTACCAATTCCCTTATGATATTGAAACTGGAAGGTTAGGAGAATCCAATATGATTTTGATATTTTTAACATGTTTGAGGGGTATGCTGGATTTAAGGATTCAAACAGTATTGATATATACATACTTGCCCTTAAAGCTATAGAATTAGATGAGATTCCCTCATCTGAGGAGGGAGAGGAGATGCCTCTTGAATCTCCAGTTGATGAAGCTGATATAGACCAGAGTTATATGGACATTGCTGAAGTTGAGTCTGATTACTCTCCACAAGATGAGTTGAGGAGCTTATGTGGTGATGAGGCTGAAGTTAGAGTTGCCCCAGACAATGCAGAATTCATTAGTTCTAGAGATTTAGGGGTCAAATCACTAGAAGTTGGAATGAGGTTTGCATCTGTAACAAAGTTTAGGGTTGTTGTTAAAGATATTGCCATCAAAGGAAAATTTGACATAGAATACACTAGAAATGATGGTGATAAAGTCACTGCCATTTGTAAACAGAGGTGTTATTAGAGAGTCCATGCAAGTAAACCAAGTGATGAGGACGATTTAAGGATCAAGACTCTTAGTTGTGAACATGAAAACTGTCTATGGGTTCAAAGGAACAACCAAGCAACCTCAAGCTATCTGGCCAATAGGTACCTAAAACATATTAGGTTAAATCTAAACATAAAATGCCAAGTTCTTAGAAGTACCATAGCTCTTGATATGGAAATTGATGTGTCTAGATACAAAGTCTATAGAGCAAAGAAGAGGGCTTTAAGCATGATCCAAGGTGATGAAGGTGAGCCATATGCCAAATTAAGGGACTATTGTGCTTTGATCTTAAGTAGAAATCCTGGTAGTAGGGCTACCATATTTGTTGATCAAGAGTCCTACCATTCTGAGGTGAAAAAATTCCAAAGGGTGTTCATTTGTTATGGTGTCATCATGAAAGGTTTCAGAACTAGATGTAGGCCTTTTATTGGGGTTGATGGATGCTTTTTGAAGAATGCATATGGTGGTCAGTTACTTTCAGTTGTGGGATGTGATGGGAACAACCAAATGTACTCAATTGCATTTGGAGTAGTTGAGGCTGTGAACAAGGAATCTTGGAACTGGTTCATGTCAGAATTGATGGAGTGTGTTGGCCCTAACTATGACATTACCTTCATCTCAGATAGACAGAAGGTAAGTATGCTTTAAAATTCATTTTTTGTACTTATTTTGCTTTTTCATCATATTAGGGTAAAAATGTCATTTTGCTATGTAATTTGGATTGGGGTTGAATATTTCTGGAAAATATGATTTGTTTGGATTTTTGGGTAATTTTTATGAATTATTTTGGCATAGTTTAGGCCATGTTTGGTGAAAAGGTGGATTTTTGATATTTTAGTGAATTTTTTTAAAATTTGTCCAATAATTTTTTTTTCTGTCATGTTTCATACATAAGTATTGATATAGAGTGATTATGACTCACTCTATGAATTATATTCATTATATATTGTTTTTAAGTTTGAGTATAGGGACTGAATTTTAGGGTTTAGGGGTAAAAATGTCATTTTGCTATGTAATTTGGATTGGGGTTTAATATTTCTGAAAAATATGATTTTGTTGGATTTTTGAGTAATTTTTATGAATTTTTTTGGCATAGTTTAAGATTCTGTTTGGTGAAAAAGTGGATTTTTGATATTTTAGTGATTTTTTTTAAAAATTTGTCCAATAATTATTTTTTTTCTGCCATGTTTCATACATAAGTATTGATATAGAATGATTATGACTCACTCTATTAATTATATTCATTAGATATTGTTTTTAAGTTTGAGTATAGGGACTGAATTTTAGGGTTTAGGGGTAAAAATGTCATTTTGCTATGTAATTTGGATTGGGGTTTAATATTTCTGAAAAATATGATTTTTTGGATTTTTGAGTAATTTTTATGAATTTGTTTGGCATAGTTTAAGATTCTGTTTGGAAAAAAAAAATGCATTTTATAAACACTGGATTTTTTTTGGATGTTTTTTCCAGACTTTACTTCACTCTCTCAATTCCATAATGTTCATGTTGATTGCAGGGTTTGGTTGATTGCTTTGAACACACTTTGTATGGGAGTGAACATAGATTTTGTGTTAGACATTTGTATGAAAACTTCAAGCTCAAATTTAAGAGGCGAGCATTGAAGAATGAGCTATGGGAAACAGCCTTGTCTTACACAGAATCTGAGTTCATGGTGCATATGAATAGGAGCAAGGACATTAATGTTGAAGCATTTAAGTGGCTCATAAGAGTTGATCCATCCTTGTGGACAAGATCACAGTTTAGTGACCAATCAAAGAACAATTTGGTACTAAACAACATGTGTGAGTCCTGGAATGCAGTGATTCTACCAGCAAGGGATAAGCCTATCATCTACATGCTGGAATGGATTAGGAAGCATTTGATGCTGAGGTTGCAAAAGAAAAAAGAATCAATAATTTCCAAGGATGTTTTCCTATGTCCTGAAATTCAAAAAGAGTTGAATAGAAGGAAAGGGGTTGCTAGAATGTGTATGGTGAGATATGCTGGTGAAGATAAGTATGAGGTGGAATGTAGAGGAATTATAGAAGCTGTTGATATCAATTTGAACATATGCAGTTGTAGGGTTTGGTCTGTGAGTGGAATCACATGCTCTCATGTAATTGCATGCTTGTTTGTTCAAAGATTGAATCCAGAGATCTATGTTGATGCATACTTTCATAGAGCTACATATCTCAAGGCCTATAATGGTTTGATCTACCCAGTCCCTATGAGAAGCCTTTTAACTTCACCTCCTAGTGATCCAATGTTGCCTCCCAATTCTAGAGTTCCAGTTAGAAGGCCTTCAAAGTTGAGGAAGAAACAACCTGGTGAAAAGGCTTCAACATCCAAGTTGAGTAAGTCAAGGGTTGAATTGCAGTGTAAAAGATGCAGAGGTTTTGGGCACAATGTGAGGACTTGCACTGCTCAAGCACCACAAGTTCAACCTAAAGCTCCAAACAAGGGAGGGAGACCAAAATCTGCTATTAAGCTTTTGCCAAGAAGAGCCCTAAGAGGGTATCCCAAAGCAACCCATGCTCAGATTATGCAAAACCAACAGGTAAAAATTATACAACACTCATGTTTTAGTTGGGTTTAAATGTGCATTAAAACTGATATATTTTGAAAAAAAAATGCATCCTATATAATACTACAAATATCTCCTACAATGAGTTGCTAAACTCACAAGTTTCATCATCCAGGTATAATTTTATACTATTTTGTTTGAAAAATAATAATTCAATTATTATAAGTTGAGTGTTGAATGAGATTGAATGAGAAATGCATGTCAATGGGTATGGGTGATGAATATGTTGCTTGGTATATGAAGATTACTAGCTGAGATGGTCATTTTTTGTCTTTTGAAGCTACTAACTATATGAACTGATGAAGAAGAATGTAGCACTTTTTGTGTTTTGATGCTATGACAACAAGCTTTGTACACTTTTATGAATTTTCTCTTTTGTAAACTGACTTTACCAGTTGAATAGGGTTGATTTGTAAAGTGGTTTTAGGCTAAAATAGGCTCTGCCCATCTTTTGCAAAACAGACACTCTTTATGTATGATCCAATGGCCACTTTAAGTATGCAACCTATTTAACTCAATGATGTAAAACTATGAGAAGTAATGAATTTGAATGACCATCTTTTTATGTGTTTAATTATGTTATTTTAATGATTTTGTGTATGACAAGGTAAATGACTTTGAAAGTTGCATTGATTCTGCTAATTCAAGTTCTGTAAATGGTGTAGTGTTGTTGGATCATACATACATGTCAACAAAGCCATCTAACAAAGATGCAGACTCTGACACTTTAGTTCTATCATTCACATGTAGACCTTCAGAGATAAAAACTTCAGGATTGTGCCTTGTCTTCTTTAATTTTGGGGTAACACAAGAAACATCCATCTTCCTTTTTCCAGGTAATGTACTAATGTTTCCCTCTTCAAAAGTTAGGTCAGTTCCCTTTGGAGGGGTTCTGATATCATTTTCCTTCAGAGGGGTCCTGATACAACCAAAACCAATGCCACTTCTATTCTTATCGTGGTCTGCTTTAATGGAAGAGATGTCAAAACCATCAGTGGCACTGGACTTTCCCAGATTTACTTTTGGAAAGCTACTTATATTGCTTTCCATGTCTCCATAAAACATGGGAAGTGTGGTACTCCTTGCAGTTTTCCTTAAGTAACTAATAGGACTTAACTTCACTCCATCAGGAGAAGTCTTCTTGGCACTTCCAGACGTACAAGGCAACTCAAATCCATCCCTGGCAGAAATTGGTGTCCTTTCTTGTGCTCTCAAAGGCTGTTCAGATTGTTCACCAGTAACATGATAAATAGTATTGCCAACCCCCTTAGGATTTCAAATATCAAAGTGCACCAATGATTTGCAGAAACTGTATCAATTTTTATTAACATAGCAAAATACAATGTTGTGAGCAATATGAAACAATTGCTCCCTAAATTGATTCACAACAGCATACACAACAACATACATAAATTATCAGCTTCAACTCCTAAACTAATTCACAAAAACTGACCTACAACTTTATTACTCCAACACTACAGCTTCAAAACAACAAAATACCAAATAACACTACATACAACATTATTACTACTTCACAAGTCAGTCCTAGTTCATTACTCCCACTACTTCAACACAACTTATCTGCTTCACTATTGACCTGACAAAAAGTGCAGTGGTATCAACTTGAGTAACTTGTTGTGTGGTTTGAGCAGGAATTGGTGCTTGTTGTGGCTCTGCAACACCAACACTGGGCTCAAACCTCCTCCAATTACCTCTATCTGCCCAGTCCCAATAACGGCAAAAACCATCTACACATTTGAAATATACCTTGTTAGGATTGGCGGGTGAATCAAAGATGAATACAACAGCCTTTCTATTATTCGGGCAAAAACAATTTCTGTTGTAGAGGCCATTACTGTTCACACTTGTTGAACTCTCACCCATGTTTAGTCCACACCAATCTAATCTAACAAAGCATTTACAACACGTTCAATTCAGTTACAAACATTTACAATCCTATTCATCCAAATATATCATAGATAGAAAGAGAAGCTGAGAAATATAATATATATATATATATATTTCTGGAAGATAGATGAGAGAGTACTGGAAGAATCGCAATATTGTCCTTTGGGTGTTGCTGTTGGTGACGGTGGTGATCGGCGTGGTGATAATAGGGACTCTAATGGTAATAAGCTTGGGCTGAAGTAGAGGCAATAACAACACCTCCTTCCTCTGCACTTTCTCAAAATTTGGGGATTGGGGATTGGGGATTGGGGATTGGGGATTAGGGTTCTAGGGTTCAAATAGAAGAATTGGGGATTAGGGTTTCAGATAGAGGTTGAGATTGGGGACGGATTCACAAATTAAGCTTCAATTGATGAATACTGACTGCAATGGTAGTGTGAGCGTGAGCATGATTGAGATTGATGACGTGATTGGTTTAGGGCAAATGGAGTGTTTAAGAGACAGGAATTGAGGCTCGTGAGCTTTGAGAAGAAAAAGAAGAAGAATGCGTATTTTTCCAATTTTTGACAACGGTAATAAGGGGTTGTTTGGCCATTTTTTTGCCCTAAACCAATCGTGATATGCACATGGAAGAAACTAACGGTCCTCTAACCGTGCGCATAGATGAGAGGGGTTAAGTGTTAAAAACGAGATAGTATGAGATTTTTTTGTCAAAACAATAAATTAGAGAATTATTTGAAGAAATAGAGAATAGTATAGGGGGTTTATTGCATTTAATCCTATAAATAAAGAAATGAGAAAGAATGAATTAATACCTCAAGCATCAAGTCTAAGTCTTATCACAGTCAAATCTTTTCAAGTACGTAATGGCATCGAAAAGACCGTCTTCATTAAATTGGTTCGTCTTCATTACATAAATATTAGACATTTCAATTACTTTTGTTGGTATAATTGACATAGATAATGTTTTAAAAGTGAATATTAATATTATAATAAGATCATTACTTTTCAAAAACGTTACAAATAATATGAATATGTAACATATCAAAATACAGTGCACCAAATTTTTAACTCCTCACTAACATAGAATCTCACAAATGGACTTCCACTTTCAGCTTAGAAGTCTTCACAATTTCTTCAAAAAGTTCAAAACATGATTTGGTTGTCATTTTTTGGATTCCCAAACAATGCCTTATTAATTTGACATGCACAATACAAGGCCAAATTTGAACTTCTCCACCAGGTAAAGGTGGCGAAGGTGACCCAATCATCAATTGGGCCGGCCGGGCTGTTTCAGTCAACCCAAATCGAATAAAATAGTAATTCATATGAGCCTGGTTTGAAAGAGAGATGTAAATAGTATATCTGAATTCGAAAATAAAGAAACTTTAATGCAAAAAAGCTGATTTTTTTTTTTACTTTACACAGAGATACAGAGCATGCAGATATATATATACATATATATAAGATATAAGGGAGAGAGAGAAATTTGTCTTACTTGGCCGATACCGCAGTCTGTCCTTCGTCTTCTCTGCTGACAAAATTTTGAAACTTTTATTTTGTGTTTTGTAAAACACAAAATTGATTAGCTAATTAATTTCGGACAACTGATGTTGTTATTGGCATTTGATTACAAAATGTTATATTTTGATTTTTCTACGTTATATAATTACTTAAATAAAACAAGTGTAAAATATTTTCTTAACAATCAAGCACACAAAAATAAATATATATATATATACAAACTGAGAATATTTTGGGTGTCCATTGCAAGAAGATTAGCATATTGTTGTGTTGGCTATTATAGGGAAAAGACTGATTTTAATACATTGAATATAATTAATTACAATAACTTTATACATCTTGGATCAGATAGAGAGCGGTGGTGGAGTATGAATTTTCAAATGTTGGTGCGTTTGAAAATTAGTGTTTTCGTTTTTATATCTTGAGAACAAAAAATATTTTAAAAAAATTTGGGAACAAAAAAAAAACGTTTTTGAAATTTATTTGGAATAAAAAATATAAAACAAATTGTCAAAGGGTAAGATTAAGTTTGACTTGATTGTCATCCATTACAAACCAGCTACAATGTACACTTCTAAGTCTTCCATAAAATAATGAACATGACCACTCTACTACTATTCAAAAGATTAACATACAGGAAAATATATATATATATAAATAGTAATATGTATAAAGACCACATCACCCCAATTCGATTGGGGGTGTCAAGTTGCAAAGGTAAGGGTTTGTGTTGGTGGTGGTGTCGATTTGCAGTGGTGGTGGTGGGATGACGGCTGGTGGAGATTAGGGTTTGGAGGTTGAAGATGGCGGTTAGAGAATCTACAACAATTAAATTTTTTTTGGCTGATAACAAACAGTGTCGAAAACAAAAAAAATATCATTTTGGTGTTCTCAAATTTTTAACTAAGGGTGAGAAAACGTTTTTTTACTGTTCATGAAAACAAAAACTATCAAAGGCTCCCGAACGCGTTTTCGTTCTCGTGAACAGTGAAAAAAACAAGAACAAAAACGAAAATACCAGTTTCCAAACACACCGTTTATGTATTGGTTTTTAGATAGAGAAAGTGCATTTGAGGTATGAAGAGAGAGACATCTAATCTTGTCCTATTTAGGCACTAGTGAAGTACTCTGAACCCTGTAGTTGCATTGAAAAGAATATAAAACCATTTTGTAGAAATAGGGTGCGTTTGGAAAGCATGTTTTTTGTATTTGTTTTTGTTTTTTTCAGCAAAAAACTAAAAACAAAAAAGTGTTTGGATCAAAATTTGTATTGAAAAATAAAATGGTATAGGTGGGTGGCGGTGGTGGTGGGTGACTGGCGGCGGCGGTGGGGCCCGGCGGTGACCAGAGGTGGGGGGGGCCGGCGGCGGCGACCGGTGGCGAGGGGTGGTGGTGGCGGCGATGGGGGTGGTGGCGGAGGTGGTACCCTAAACAGTGAAAAAACTCAAAAAACAACTAAAAGTTGTATTTGGTGTTTTCACCACTTTTATCCACTATTCACAGAAAACAGTTTTCTTGGGAAAAAAAAGTGAATAATAAACACGTTTGCCAAACATGTTTTTATTTTTTAAATGGGTGAACAATAAAAAAAGAATTTGTTTTCTAGTGAGCCAAACGGACCCATAGAGTTCAATTAAGGGTTAATTTCACAAACCCCTATATTATTTAATTTAATCAACTAATTCCCATTGTGTCCACTTTACTCCATTCCCTCACATTTTGAGTCATAATACATAAACTATCCTCAATAGTATAGAGGAGTTTAGTGAAATCAAGCGTTTAAAAAAATTATTTTTCAAAAATCAATTATATTTTTCTTAAAAACTATAAATTTCAAATATATATATATATATTTCGGGAAAAAAATATTTTTCGAAAACTATATATATATTGGAAAATTATATATATTTCAGAATATATATAATTCGTCAAAAATATATATTTTCCGAATTGTTTTAAAAAAATATGATTTTTTTCTGAAAAATATTTTTTTTGAAAAATATATATATTATTTTCCAAAATATGAATTTTTTCCCGAAAAATAAATATTATTTTTTCTGAAAATAATATAATTTTTTTCCAAAATATTTTTTTATATTTTGAAAAATAATGTATATTTTTCACAAAAAAAATCATATTTTTTTAAAACAATTAGGAAAATATATATTTTTGTAGAATTATATATATATATGTATATATTCTGAAATATATATCATTTTCCAAAATATATATTGTTTTAGAAAAATATTTTTTTCCGAAATATAAATATATATTTTTGAAATTTATAGTTTTTACGGAAAAATATAATTGATTTTCGAAAAATAATTTTTTTAAAGACTTCATTTCACTAAACCCTCCTATACTATTGAGGGTAGTTTAGGTATTATGACTCAAAATGTGAAGAGATGGGGCATAGTGAACACAATGAGGTTAGTTTATTAAATTGGATAGTATTGGGGGTTTTGTGAAATTAACCCTTAAATTAATGCATTTTTTTTAATATGAAAAGTACACATTTTAGAAAAAGGATCTCAATTATGGCCCTTGTATCTTTTCTCTCCCAAAAAAAGCCTCTGAACTCCTGAATTACTATATCTTAAATGGTGAAAAGTTATTGTTACTCCACCGCCAAATTTTGATTCACATCCATGGTTCGCGGTTACGGTCGTTACGGGCCGTTACGTAACGGTTTTACGGCTTGCCGTTATCGTTACGGCACCGTTTTTCATTTCCTGCGCCTGTAACGGCCGTTACGGGTGTCACTACGGCTGTTACGGTGATCGGGACCCCGATTTTTACCGGTTCCGAAAATATCGTAACGGTTAACATAATTAAAGTTTTTCAAAAATTTGGATTAAAAAACTTTCTATTATATATATGATATGATAAATGTTACTCCATCAGTTACAAAGAGAAGATTCTCTACTAATGATGAATCAAATGTTCACTGAAGATACAACTCAAAATTGACAATCTTTTCATGAACCATGTATCTTTTTAAAAATTATTTTATATTGTTGGAAATAAATTATATCTTTTGTGATTTCAAATTTTTATTTATTTAAATTTAAATTTAATTTAATAATATCATAAACATTCAAATAACGACGACACCATTAGATTTATTAATAACTCATTTTTTGATATTAAAATTCTTTAAAAAATTAAATAAAATTCACTTAAATCTACCAAAAAATCATCTTTATTCATTCATGTTGCCAAAAGTATCCAATTAGAACATTTTGGGTAAAATGTGCAAGATTTTAAAAAATTCACACTTGCGATAACCGCGTCCCGTTACGTAACCCCGTTACGGATCCATTACCGTTACACCGAAACCGTTATCGTTACAATGACCATTACCGTTACGACGAACCATGTTCACATCACCTTCCATTTGTTGCGTATCTATGACATGTACATATACATATATATATATATATATATATATATATAGTTCGAACACATTTGAATTGAATATACATGTTTTTTGTTTTTTTCTTTTCTTGTATACGAAACCGTATATACATGCTTTGTGAAGACAGAGTATTTGAGAAAATCCTAATTATTATGGTATGTATTCGTATATATATGTATATATATAGTTCGAAAATATTTGAATGATTATTTTTATTTTATTTCTAAGTACGGTTAACATATATGTATACATTTGAAGACCGAATATTTAAGAAAATCTCAATAATTATGATAGGTATTTTAATACATATAGGTAGAGTTTAAATTTTGGAACATTAATACATACTTATTATGGCAAGGACATTGTATAATTTAGTATTGATTACGAACTTAAGTGGATAAATAAAATAAGGTAAAATTAAAAAGGTAACTATTTATTAAAGTAATTTTTTCTTTCAAATTATAAGCCTTTTTTGAAAAATTGAACTTAACGTGTGTGGTTTATAGTTTAGATATTTCATAACTAAAATATTTGAAAAATAAATTGGTAAACTGACCAAATAAATTAAAAAATTTAAATAAGACACTTATTTTAGAATGAATAAAAGAAAAATGAACACTTAATTTGGAACGAAAGGGGTATTACTTAAATATATATGTATGTAATTCATTTGACTATATTATAATTTTTTATTATTGTGCAAATATATGCATATATATATATATATACATATACTAAAAAGGTAATTATATGCATTATTGTATATTTTTTATAAGAGGTAAATAGATACATAGTATTTAGCATTAATAATAGATGCGTAGATTTTTGTTTACGCATATAAGTATGAGGTGAATAGTATATACTGTATTTCTTAAAGCTTCAGTAAAGACACATATATATATATACTGGCACGGAACCAGAAAAGTGAGTTAGTGGGGGCGTAATGGTATTTTTTTATAATTTCAGTGGAGGTATTGTGTAATTTTACTGGGGAGCCTTATGCAAATTCCAATTTTCTTAGGAATAAAACATAAAAAATAAAAAAATGTGGGTATGTGCCTATACATATATATATACCCACACATTTTAACATTTACACTTGCAATAAATGAACCACTGAAGAGTCTTGAACATAGCTACATTTGCATTAAAATGATGTACAATGGTTACTGTTACACTAGAATATATATATGGACAGACGTTCAAATAAAGGAGTCTGTCCTCTGCTGCTCTTTAGGCCAAACAAGTTTGGTAAGTGGATATGGTTCCATATAGTATGGTCTTGATTTTTAGAAAATATATCATATTTGTTTGGACTGATCTAAATATTTGGAACTAGACCAAATTGAACCAAATGGGATATATTTAATTGTTCGGTATTCAGGTTTTTTTTGGGGACAGGCAATGCCGGCCATTCGAGCTGTTGGGAGAGGAATGCTGCCGGAACTTGGCAGAGTTGCTGGTGAAGTTAGAACAAAGTTTGGGAGAGAGCGCGATGGTAGTGCAGTCTAGTTGATGGATGTTAGAGGGTGGTATAACTTGTCTTTTCTGCTGATACGAATATGTTCCTAAGGTCGGTTGGTAGGCATTGAAATTGGATGTAACTCTTGAAAGTTGAAGCTTGGTGTTGATATATTTTTAGTAAATTATTCTAACTCTCATGAGGTTTTGCATAATTATTCTTAAATTAAAATTTATGTAAATTTATTTTGACTTTTCCTATAAAATTAATATTATACTAATATTGTTGTGCATTTACTAAAATATCCTTAACTTAAAGTGTTTTAAATTGAAATAATTTATAATTTGCATGTTTAATGTCCTCCTATCATTTAAAATACTAAAATGCTCCTCATTTGACACTACTCAAAATGACCTTATCACTTCCGAAGCAAGTTGGTGAGGTTATTTCAATATTTTCGCCACTCTCAAGGGTATTTTTGGATTTTAATATATATATATATATTTTTTAATTTAATAAAGTTAATTTCATTTGATAATATGGTTACCCATACCAAAACACTTAAATTAGGGACACTTTAATAAATGCACACAAATTCTAGGGTGATATTAATTTTATAGGGAAGATCAGAATAATTTATCCTTTGATTAGAAACAGACTTGGATAACCGACGGGTTTTGCCTTTGATTAGAAACAGACTTACATAACCGACGGGTTTTGCTTTTCATATTGGGCATTTGATTACAAAATGATATATTTTAATTTTTCTAAGTTATATAATTATTTAAATAAAATAGATGTAAAATATTTTCTTAGCAATCAAACACACAAGAATAAAAAAATACACAAAACCGAAGAATATTTTGAGTAGTCTTTCATATCACAATGGATTGGAATGGTCTTTGTCCATTGCAAGGAGATTTGCATATTGTTGTGTTGGGTATTGTGCTTTGTAATGAAAAAGACGATTTTAATACATTGAATACTAATGGATGAATGACAATAACCATGTACATCTTGGATCGGATTATAGAGAGGGGTGGAACCGTGGTCCGTGGTGCATGAATTTTTAAATGTTTTTTTTTGTGTGGGGAAGGTTTTGGGTAATTTATACCATCTCCGTCGGATTTGCCAAAACGTTAAGAATCAAGTACCAAAATACTCCTAAACATATATTTTTATATTTTACACTTAATTGTTTTATATATATTTTACTATGGTTTGTAATTTGAAAACAAATATCTCGGCATTAATAAAAAAATAATTGTTATATAAAAAAATATTTTAAAAATAATAAAGAAATATAATTGATAGTTTGAAATATTTTTCTATATTTTGGACTTAAATGTTTTTACATTTTATTATAATTGGTAGTTAAAAAAATATATATTCTTATTTATATAACTAGATAATAATGTTAAAATAAGAAAATAATATATCTTAATTGTTAGTTTGAAAAAATATATATTTTAACTTTAAACTTTTAGTTGGGAGGTTGTTGCCTTTTTGCAAATATGGAAGAGACTGTATCTTTGAGATCTTTAGAGAGAAACTGAATCTTGAGGTATTTTTAGATAGAGAGGCATCTATTCTTGTCTTATTTACTCTGAACCCTGAGGTTGCACTGACGAAACTTGAAATGAATATATGGTGGGACCCTTGGAGGAGAATCGGATTCTGCATTGAAATGAATACAGAACCATTTGTAGATATATATATATATATATATATATATATATATAGAGAGAGAGAGAGAGAGAGAGAGTGTAATCATTTTTTGATGCAACAGAATAGTACAACCAGTTGAGGAAAACTGCAAAAGTTTGGCCACATTAATTTACTCGATCAATTTTGTGATGCGATTTCACAACCATTTCTAATTTTCCCGCTTAAAACCTTTTGCTGTAAAATAATGGAGTACTAATTATAACATCAACTAAATAATATAATCGATATTATAGGAAAAAATGATTTACTAAAAATTGGTGTAATAGTTAAAATAATTTATGGCCCAACCGAGATGGGCCACAGGATTGATGGGCTGACGACTGATGGGCTAAAGATCGATGGGCCGAAGGCGAATGGGCTGAAAACAAGTAGGCTAAAAAAATAATAATGGACCTATGAAAAGTTCTAGAAGATAAGTAATCCACAAAATAAGGAGTAGTGCAATTATAGAATAAAGAGTCCAAAAAAGGTTAGAGTTTATCAAATCCCCTGATTTAAGGGATTGATAAACCTGGGTACATGGGTTTGACCCATTTACCATAATTGTGTATAAATACATGACTTTGATGAATGAGAGATAATCCAAATTTTTACCTCAATTATTATTGTGTAGTTTTTCTGCATTTACACAATTGGCGCCGTCTGTGGGAAACACCTTATTATTGAAATCTTTTTCAATAAGCTTCCCACTCTCTACAAAAAGCTAAGATTCATATCATCAATGGCGGTCACACGTTCACAACATACCGAATTACCTCCAAACGGGGGCCAGAATCCAGAAGATCCGATCAGACGAGCCCTAGAGGAGAGGACTGCCGAGTTAGAGAGGCAGAACGCTGAACTAGTGGCAAAACTGGCTCAACTACAGAACCTACAGGAGGTTCATAACGACGAGCAATCCGGCAAGCATGAACGATCTATAGGCCGCCAGACGGACAAGGACGATATCCCCGTTCGATCCCATAATGATCGTGAAGAGCACGCGGAGTCATCTCTACAGGTTCTTGGGGCATGTAACCCCGAAGATGTCCTGACCATGAAAAAGCTGAAGGAAATCATGTCCAGATTCCAGCGGGACGTGCTTAAAGATCTGAAGGTACAGACCCCAATCGATCTGGCATCCGAGGCATCCATAGACGCCGTTCAGACACCATTCACCATCTCGATCACCAGTGTGCCCTATCCGGAGAGGTTCAGATTACCGAAGTTCACCCTGTTCGATGGTACGAAAGATCCAACAGAGCACATCTACCACGTTCATACCAAGATGAACGTTTACAACGAGAACGAGGCCTTGCTCTGCAAAGTTTTCCCCACCAGCCTGACCGAAGCAGCCTTCTTATGGTTCAGAAAGCAACCGCCCCGATCAATCGGTAGTTGGCTCAGGCTCTGCGAGTTATTTATTGCCCAGTACTTCGGCAACAAAAGGCAGAAGAAGACTATCTCCAGTTTGTTCACCATGATTCAAGAAAAAGGTGAATCCCTGAAAAGTTTTGTCTCACGATTCAACGTGGAGATGTCTTCAATTGACAACTGCGATCAACATTCAGTTGTCAAAGCCTTCAGAATGGCCCTGATCCCTGGAAGCAAGTTCCATCAGTCCTTGGTCAAAAGACCACTAGCAGACATTGGAGAACTCAACTCCAGGGCAAGAAAACATCCGATGGAAGAGAAGTTGGCCATAGGACAAAGAAGGACCGCCTTTGCAACAGTAGAGTCAAGGGCAACCGAACCTTCGAGGGTAAAAGATCGGGCACCAGACCGAAAGCGACCGAGCGCTTCTCATGCATCCTTTTCGGTCCCAGAGAAATGCTCAAAGTTTGAGGACAAGGTCACCCCTTTAAAGGTGACCCTGGCCAAGCTGTACCAGGAGACAAAAGGCAAAGGAATCTACCGATCACCACCATCCATCAGACAACCGATGGATCAGAGAGATATGTCGAGGCACTGTGCCTTCCACGGCGAATACGGGCACCACGCCAACGAATATAGAAGCCTCAGGAGACATGTGGAAGCCATGATTGCAAAAGGAGAACTGACTGAGTATGTTGCAAAAGAAGGGGCTCGATCAGACCAATCGTCGCGAGTTTAGAGGCCCGAAAGAGGAAACCCAGATAGTTTTCACTTCTGTGGATATGCGGAGCATTCAGACGCCACACGATGACCCTTTAGTGATCTCCTTCATGGTCTCAAACTGCTTGATCAAGAGGGTGATGGTTGACCCTGGGAGCAACGCCAACATTATCACCAAATGGGCCTTTGAGAAGTTAGAAATCAACCCTCAGGAGATTGTACCGTCCAGAAGCCTGATAGCAAGATTTGATGGCAGAAGAGTGGAATCAGTGGGAAAGATCCAACTGCTAGTAACAGCAGCAAGGCGCACGCTCCGAGAGACTTTCGTGGTGGTAGATGTCAAACCTTCCTATAATCTCCTCATGGGAAGGGGTTGGATCCATCGAATGCATGGAGTCCCTTCAACCATGCATCAAGTCATGCGGTGTATTGACCCGAACGGAGTTGACGTGATTGACATCAGGGGCAATCAGGTAGCAGCAAAGGAATGTTACGTTGTCACCATGAAAAGTCTAAAATGAAAAGCGGAACCAGAACGAGGGTCATCATCTAAGACGACATCCGATGGCAAATAACAATTACAGGAGGACGGTTCGGGGTCACTAGTAGCAGTTAAACCCCTACTGGAAGTTCAAATTTGCCCCCATCATCCCGAAAGGTTTACTTATATTGGTTCAGGCCTCAGTCCACAAGAAAAAGAGGAAATAAAGTCCCTTCTCCATTCTAATGCTGACATATTTGCGTGGAGCCATATGGACATGACCGGCATCGACCCATCAATAGCCCAACATTCCCTCAATGTAGATCCCAGCGCAAAGCCTGTCAAACAGAAACAAAGGCGAATGGGGGCCCATCGAAACCAGATCATAGCTGAAGAGGTTGATCGACTTCTTCAAGCAGGATTCATAAAGGAGGTCCAGTATCCTTCCTGGTTAGCGAACGTAGTGGTGGTCCAGAAGAAAAATGGCAAATGGAGGGTATGCGTAGACTTCACTAACTTGAATAAAGCCTGCCCGAAAGACAGTTTCCCTTTACCAAAGATCAATCAGATGGTAGATGCCACCGCGGGTTTCGAACGCCTGAGTTTTCTGGATGCATACTCTGGGTATAACCAGATCCGAATGAACCTGGAGGACCAGGAAAAGACTGCCTTCATCACTGAGTCAGGTACATTTTGTTACACAGATATGCCTTTCGGACTAAAGAATGCAGGTGCTACCTATCAAAGGTTGGTCATAAGAGTGTTCCAAGGAATGATGGGATCTACCATAGAAGCCTACATCGATGACACGGTGGTCAAAAGCAAGGCGAAAGGAGACCACCTGACCGATCTGCAGCAGGTGTTCGATACCCTCAGGAAATACAATATGAAGCTCAACCCGTCCAAGTGTTCTTTCGGAGTGTCCTCAGGCCAGTTTTTGGGGCACATAGTTGATCGGACAGGAATACAAGCTAGCCCGGCACAAGTCAAAGCTCTTGTAGAGTCAGCAGAGCCAAAGTCCCGGAAGGAGATCCAGGTGCTGACCGGAAGAGTAGCGGCCCTCAGTCGTTTTATCTCTCGACTAACCGATCGGTGTAAGTTGTTCTTCCAAGCAATAAAGGCGGCAAAAGGAGAAGTCTGGGGGCCAGAGCAAGCGGAGGCCCTGAAACGACTCAAACGTTACTTGGCAAATCCCCCGATATTGGCAACCTTAGAAGCCGATGAGCCATTACACCTGTATTTGGCCATATCAGCAACGTCTACTAGCGTCGCTCTGGTCAAGGAGGGCAAGGGATGCCAGACACCAGTCTTCTACACCAGCAAGGCCCTTGCCGATGCGGAGACCCGTTACTCAAAGCAAGAGAAGTTGGTATTGTCATTGATCAATGTTAAACGACGTCTTCGGCATTATTTTGAAGCACACCCGATCATAATACCCACTATAACTCCGATTAGATCTATAATGGCGAAGCCTGAGTTATCCGGGAGAATATCAAAATGGGCAATTGAACTCGGGATTTTTGACATAACTTATGTCCCCCGAATGGCCATCAAAGGACAAGCAGTAGCTGACTTCCTGCTGGAAACAGAAACTACTGACTCCATAGAAGAAGGTGAGCCTGGATTATGGGTCGTGTTCGTGGAAGGATCATCCAACATCAACGGAGCAGGGATCGGAATAGTACTCGTAACACCGGATGGTACTAAAATCCAGCAATCCGTTAGACTGGAAATTCCAGCCTCTAACAATGAGGCCGAGTACGAGGCCCTCCTTGCAGGAATTCGGTTGGCCCGAATCCTTCAAGTACAGAAAACAAAGGTACGAAGTGATTCCCAGCTAGTCGTTCGATAGTTAAAAGGGGAGTATGAGACCCGAGAGCCGAATATGGAAGTATACAAGAATTTGGTCTTAAAGGAGGCTGAAGGATTTCAACAAATAACCTTTGAACATATCCCCAGAGGGGATAACTCCATAGCAGATCATCTGGCTAACCAGGCCTCCGCGGCAGGAGAGAGTATGACTCGCACTGTACCAATAGACTTCATCGCCCGATCCAGCTTGGAACCCCCCAAAGAAGTAATGGTCATCCCATGGGAACCGAGTTGGATGGATCCTATAGCAGATTACTTGAAATTTGGTACATTGCCTGAGTCAAAATCAGAAGCCAGGAAGATAAGAATGAAGGCAACCAGACATGCCCTCTACAACGGCTAACTATACCGAAAGTCTTTTTCCGGACCATACTTGAGATGTCTCACCCCCTCCGAGGCTACGGCGGTCATGGAAGAGATCCATGCAGGAGCTTGTGGAAATCATTCCGGAGGAAGATCCCTAGTTCATAAAGTCCTCACCCAGGGGTACTTCTGGCCCTATCTAGCAAGGGACGCTGAGATCTACACCCGACACTGCAAAAAGTGTCAGTTTCATGGAAATGTCATTTATTCACCGCCGGAGCTCCTGAACCCAACAATTGTTCCTCACCCTTTTGCCCGGTGGGGTATGAATATTGTGGGTCCTCTCCCGCAAGCAATACGATGCACCACACATGTTTTCTTGGCTACAGACTACTTTACAAAATGGGTAGAAGCCGAGGCATACCCCACAATCACAGGGAGCCATGTGATAAAGTTCATATGGAGCCACATCATTTATAGGTTCGGCCTACCCCGAACTATAATGATGGATAATGACACCAATCTTGATAACAGAAAGGTTCAGGCATTCCTAGCAAAGCATGGGATCAACCAGAATACTTTCCGTCGGCTATCCACAGGGAAACATGCAGGCTGAAAGAATAAATAGAACTATTTTTGATACGCTAAGGAAGAAACTTGAAGAGGCAAAAGGGACATGGCTGGAAAAATTACCTGAGGTGTTATGGTCCTATCGGACGACTCCAAGGCAACCCACTGGGGAAACCTTTTTTCGCCATAGCTTATGGGGCCGAAGCAGTTATCCCAACCGAGCTAAGAGTTCCTACCTTAAAGAGTCAAGCATGGGAAGAAGGGCCAAACAATCAGCACCTAGCCCATGATCTGGACCTCCTAGAAGAAATAAGGGAAGCTGTCGGGAAAAGACTGGCCGCCTATCAGCAACAAATCAGGGCACGCTTCAATCAAAAAGTCAAAAGGAGAGAGTTCCAGGTAGGCGATATGGTGCTCAGAAGGAAGATTGGGATTATAGGCAAATTACGAGAGACATAGGAAGGACCTTACACAGTGGTTGAGGTTATCGGGTGCGGTGTTTATCGGGTTTCGAAGAATGAGACAGGCCGCCTCAAGTCCAACTCTCAGAATGTTTATCGGTTGAAGAGGTATTATCCTTAGATGGTTGTTTTTCTTGTTAAGAAATAAAACTGTGTCTTGCTATGACAACCATTTTATAAAACATTTGTGCCCGATGTCCGGCACATCTGCTTCACTATTTTCAAAGTTCATTTCAATAAAGATACATTCTACTACTTTATACAAGTGTTCCGTGCTTGAATTAAAAATATTCTAAGGGCGTGTTTGGTTGGGGTGTTTTTGTTTTTGTTTATGTGTTTTGTGTTTATAAACTTGTTTGGTTAGTGTTTTTGGGATATGTGTGTTTAAAAACACTTTTTCACTTTAGGCAAATTTTAGGCATATGAGAATAAACATGAATTTGGTGTTTATTGAGGTGTTTATCACTTACACTTTCTTCAATTTATAATATATTTTATTATTTATATTATTAAATTATTATTTATTAATTTATAAATATATTCTATTTATTAATTTATTATTATTTCATTATTTAATTCATTTTATTTATAAATTATTTATTAATTTTTAATTATTTAAAAATATATTTTATTAATTTAATATTAAATTTTTTATTATTATACTCATTTTTTATTATTATTATGAAGTATTTATTTGTTATTATATTTACTTATTATTTATTATTATATTTATTTATTATTTTTTATTATATTTATTTTTTATTATTATTTATTTCATTTTGTTTATTATTTATTATTTTTATTATATGTTTAAATATGTTTTATGTAATTTATTATTTATTTTATTAATTTATTATCATTATTTATTATTTAATCCATTTTTTATTATTATTTTATTCATTTATTATTATTATTATAATATTATATTATATTTATTATTTATATTATTAATTTATTATATATTAATTTATAAATATATTTTATTTATTTATTTATTATTATTTCATTATTTAATTCATTTAATTTATAAATTATTTATTAATTTTTAATTATTTAAAAATATATTTTATTAATTTAATATTAATTTATTATTATTATACTCATTTTTTATTATTATTATGAAGTATTTATTTGTTATTATATTTACTTATTATTTATTATTATATTTATTTATTATTTTTTATTATATTTATTTTTTATTATTATTTATTTCATTTTGTTTATTATTTATTATTTTTATTATATGTTTAAATATGTTTTATGTAATTTATTATTTATTTTATTAATTTATTATCATTATTTATTATTTAGTCCATTTTTTATTATTATATTTATTTATTATTATTGTATTCATTTATTATTATTATTATATTATATTATATTTATTATTTATATTATTAATTTATTATATATTAATTTATAAATATATTTTATTTATTTATTTATTATTATTTCATTATTTAATTCATTTAATTTATAAATTATTTATTCATTTTTAATTATTTAAAAATATATTTTATTAATTTAATATTAATTTATTATTATTATACTCATTTTTTTATTATTATTATGAAGTATTTATTTGTTATTATATTTACTTATTATTTATTATTATATTTATTTATTATTTTTTATTATTATTTATTATTATTTATTTCATTTTGTTTATTATTTGTTATTTTTATTATATTCTTAAATATGTTTTATGTAATTTATTATTTATTTTATTAATTTATTATTATTATTTATTATTTAGTCTATTTTTTATTATTATATTTATTTATTATTATTGTATTCATTTTTTATTATTATTATATTATATTTTATTTATTATTTATATTATTAATTTTTAATTATTGATTTTTAATTTTTCAATTTCAACCCAAAAAACATCCCTACGAAACATACTTCTGTTTTTGGATGAATAAACAAAAAAACAAAAAACGTGTTTCTTGTTTATTTCAACATAAACACAAACACAAACACAACTCTACCAAACGAGCCATAAGTGTTCGAGTTCAAACCTGATTTGAACTAACCAGACGATAAAATCTAGCCTCAGGGGTCAAACGCCCGAAAGGCTCTATTTCATTAAAAATATTCCTAAGGCCATGTTTGGTAGGCGGTCTTTCTGGTCTGGTTTAGTCTAATCTGATCTGGAAAAGTCTGTTTGGTAAGCGGTCTGGTCTTACTATTTATTTATTATTTATTATAATATTTATTTATGTATTATTTCTTTCTTTATTTATTATTTCTTCACTTTATAATATATTTTATTATTTATATTATTAAATTATTATTTATATTATTATTTATTAATTTATATATTAATTTATAAATATATTCTATTTATTTATTATTATTTCATTATTTAATTCATTTAATTTATAAATTATTTATTCATTTTTAATTATTTAAAAATATATTTTATTAATTTAATATTAATTTATTATTATTATACTCATTTTTTATTATTATTATGAAGTATTTATTCATTATTATATTTACTTATGATTTATTATTATATTTATTTATTATTATTATTTATTTTATTTTGTTTATTATTTATTTTTTATTATATTTTTAAATATGTTTTATGTAATTTATTATTTATTTTATTAATTTATTATTATTATTTATTATTTAGTCCATTATTTATTATTATTGTATTCATTTTTTATTATTATTATGTTTTATTTAATTTATTATTTATATTATTAATTATTCATTTTTAATTATTTATAAATATATTTTACTATTTATTCATTTATTTATTATTATATTTATTTATTATTATTATTAGGTATTATTTATTTCATTTTTTTAATATTTATATTTTATTTTTAAAATATTTTTTATTTAATTTTTTTTTATTATTATTATTTATTCATTTTTAATTATTTATAAATATATTTTATTAATAAGACCAGACCGGACCACCAGGAACCACATTTTTTTTTGGTTTGAAATGAGGCCGTTTTGGTATGATTTGGTCTTACTTGGTCTAACCAAAAATTTGGGACCAATGTTACCAAACATTGTCTGTTCCATAAAACACAAGACTAGACCAGACCACCAACCAGACAGGGCCTAAGTGTTTGAGTTCAAACCTGATTTGGACTAACCAGGGGATAAAATGTAGCCTCAGGGGCCAAACGCCCGAAAGGCTCCATTCCATTAAAAATATTCCTAAGTGTTTGAGTTCAAACCTGATTTGGACTAACCAGAGGATAAAATATAGCCTCAGGGGCCAAATGCCCGAAAGACTCCATTCCATTAAAAATATTCCTAAGTGTTTGAGTTCAAACCTGATTTGGACTAACCATAGGATAAAATCTGGCCTCAGGGGCCAAATGCCTGAAGGTTTCATACTTATTAAAGAATTTCCTAAATGTTGAAACACGATATGGAATGTCCAAGAAGAAAGTATTAGGGGACATATGCTCGAAGACTGAATATTGCATGAAAACAAAAATAAACACTAAAGGTGGGGGAAATTCTTTTCATTGACAAAGAGTTGAAATACAAAAATACCCTTTTTGAAAGGGCAAGTACAGACAAAACTTAAAACCTATTCTACTGTTCGGGAGGATGATATTCCTCCCCCTTCAGGATGGCGGCGAAGCGCTTCTCGTTCTCAGAGGCATGAGGGTTTTTATAAGGCATAGACACTCCCATATGGGCGTCAAATTCCTCTACGGTCTTGAACTCCCGAGATTCCAGAGGGATGTGCTCCATTTCATACCTCTGTCGCCAGGCCCTAGCCGATCGAAGATCACATATGACACAATATCTGTTGAACATGTCAAGACCTCCCAGTCGGCACACTTCTACTTTTTCCCGCTCAAGAGACATGAGCTTCTCTGATTCTGCCAGGATATCTGACTCAGCCTTTTCAACTGCCATCTTCTTAACAGTTTCCCTCGCTTCTTCCAGCTCGGCAGCCAGGGCCAACTTTTCGGCAGTCAGGGCCTGCTTCTCCGCCTCACCGATTTCCAAAAGAGTCTTCTGTTCAGATACGGTCTGGCGAAGGCCATCTACCTCCTTAACCAGAGAAACCCGGTGGGTGTCATTCTTCTTTATTTGGGCTTTCATATCGATCATTTATTTGACGTCGGCCTCCAAGAGGCTGTTGTAGGCCTGGACGCCATAGAGAAGCTACACAAATAAAGAAATGATTATTACACGAAAGGGCGATCAACAAATAAAACTAAGTACAAAAGAGTGAACAAGGTATTTACCTCCATAACCATTATTGAAGTCTTCTTAGCCAGATCAGTTATGGTAATTTTGGTCTGGGCAACCCTATCAGCTGGTGTCCAAATCCCTTTGGCCATAGCCCGAAGTGCTTCTGGCTGATTAAGGGTGATGTGATCAGCACAGACCGGAGTCCCGTCTGGCAAAAGGAACTTTGGCTCCCAAGGAATCAAGGATTGGAATGATTCAGGAGCTGTGGAAGTTTTGCTTGAAAAAACAGTCTCAAACTGAGTTCGGGCCCTTTTATTAGCCACTCCACCTGCTGTACTAGACCGGGTCCTAACAGTTGGAGGAGGCGGGGGTGGAGCTACTGGAATATGTGTTGATGGTGCTACCGGGTTCTGAGCAGTGGAAGGTACCGAAGCCGCTGGAGGAGCCGTTGAGAGTGGTACGACGTCAACCAAAGTAACTCTTTCGGGAACTTGAGGGATTCTGGCAGACAGGGGTTTGTCAGGCAAGTCCATCCTGTCAACAACAACGCCCAAGTTAGAAATCGATTCAAGATTTTCCAGAGTCAGCAGGTCAGTAGCCGATCGGGCCTTTCCCCAGATATGGGTATTCAGAAGGCCTATGCGTTGTTTTATGAAAGTAAGGGGAAGGTCCCTATCTTCATAACCCAGGAATTTAAAGGCATAGTCTCCCCGGTGAAGGTTGCAGTGTTCACAAAGATAAAAGACTTTATGAAGGGCACGGTAGATGGGCAAACGGATGGCACCGAAGACCCTTGGGATCGGGAATATACGTGAGAAGGGGTAAGACCAGTTGCCGCTCACTACTACCATTCTTTCCTTCCATCCCTTATCCGACATTTTGTTATCGGTACATATGCTACGACCTTGGAAAGGGAAAAGATTGTATCTACCCTTACTCGCTCGGGAGTTTTAGAAAAAATAGCAAAGGAGCAGATCTGCCAAACCTAAATTGAGATCTAAGTCCCTGTTGTACAACAGAAGCATGGACATGATCCTAAGGATGTTCGGGTTTAGTTGAAGGAGATGCAACCCTAGCATGAAAAACACGGAGTGAAAGAAGGGGTGAAGGGGAAACCTTAAAACCCTAAGGTGAGATGCCGATAGCAAAATGCTACCGGGAGCAAGTCCCTGACTACTGGTGAAATCAAGGTAACCAGGGTAAGGGGCCACATCAACATCCTTGGGTACTTGAGTTTCAGCCCGAAGGTGTTTAACGTCCATTTCAGGTCGGACTCTTTTAAGTGAGGTCACTACAAATGGTTCAGAGGACTTAGGAGTGACAAGTTCGTTCATTGATGAACTTGGAAGGTCGGTGTTTTGATAAGTTGTCTTTTTGGTTCTTTTACGAGTAGACTGGGGACTATCGCTACTGGTAGGATCGGTACCAGTAGTAGATGACAAGACGACCTCTTCAACCGAACGGGTATCGTCGCTATCAGACATAGTGTTAAAGAAAGGTAGAAGTGACAGAAGGGGGGCAGAGGTGAAGATAAAAAGAAATGAAGAAACCGTACGACTTACTCAGTTGACGGTGATACGACAGGAGAGGCTTCGGGTAGAGGCAAGCTACCGTGCTACTGTAAAATCTGGAACTGACCAAAAACAGAAAGTTCTCTCAAAAAGTGGATGGGGACGTGCTTCAGAGAATGGAGTTGAGAGCAGAAATGCAATTAGTGAAAATGAGAAGTGATAAGTGAGGCAGGTTTGAATGGTTTTTAAAGAGGAGAAGAGGGAGGCCAAAAGACTACACGAAGTCCGAAGGACACACAAAAGCCGTCATGGTGCGTGATTTGAGGAAATGATGGCCTCACGTTTTGAAATACCATTAAATGGTTAATGATGGCATGCCAACTCACTATTTTTATTCCCCATAAAAGCTATTAGTGTATATATACATATGTATTTACATTTATTAGGTCATGGGCTTTAAAAAAGGATATTAAACCCATAACCTCAGGGCCCTGTGTAATAGTTAAAATAATTCATGGCCCAACCGAGATGGGCCACAGGACTGATGGGTCAGAGACCGATGGGCCGAAGGCGGATGGACTGAAAATAAGTAGGCTAAAAAAAAATAATGGACCTATGGAAAGTTCTAGAAGATAAGTGATCCACAAGATAAGGAGTAGTCCAATTATAGAATAAAGAGTCCAAAAAAGCTTAGAGTTTATCAAATCCCCTGATTCAAGGAATTGATAAACATGGGTACATGGGTTTGACCCATTTACCACAATTGTGTATAAATACATGACTTCGATGAATGAGAGAGGATCCAATTTTTTACCCCAATTATTATTGGGTAGTTTTTCTGCATTTTCAATTGGTGAAGGTTTATTTTTTATGAATATCTGTAATTGCCGTAAACTATTTATATGTAGGAATTTTTTCTCTTTTCTCTCTCTTTTTTTTCACTATACATTTATGTCCTAAAGCGTTAATGATTTTTGAGCAATTAGCTTTTCAAAAAATAAATAAATAATTGGGCAAATAATAGTAACAATTAATGGTAGTAGGTAAGGTGGTTGCTGATTTGCAATAGTACATATTTATATAGGTATTAAAGACAGAAATTTAAGAGGTTACTGACTTGGTGTATAAAACTATATAGTATATATGCACAATATTATATTAATTTTTGCTTTACTACATAGAGTTATGTGAAATAATAATAAAGTTTGTAAATAAATAAAATCACCAGGGTAATAATAAAACTAGTCACACAACCAAAAGACTCAAAAATATATATCAAACACCAAACATGCATCAACTATTTTGAGCACTCTTAACTCTTTAAGTGCTTGTTTGGCAATATGTGTGGTGTTTTGGTTTATGGTTTTGGTTTGGTTGGAGTTGTGTTGGGTTAGGTTGAGTTTGGTGTGGTTTTATTCTGAACTGAAATCGTGTTTGGTGCAGATGATTTTGGTGTGAGAAAAAGTGAAACTGAAAAACCAAATCATGTTTGATAGAGTTGGTATAAGCTGAAATTCTGAAATCAATCATATTTGGTAACTTGGAATAGTTTGACATTTTATTTATTTAAAATAACATTTTGTAAATATATATGTTTTAAAAAATAAAATATATAAATATTTAATTTTTTTGAAATATTTAATTTTTCATAAATATTTAATTTTTTTTGAAATATTTATAGATAAAATATTTTATATAAGATATTTCAAAAAAATAAAATATTTTGAAAAAATAAAAGATTTCAGTAAAAATACGTATAATTTCTATATTTTTTAAAAATAATAAATATATTTTATTTTTTCTAGAAATATTTGTTTTTCCAAAATATTTTATTTTTTATGAAATATATTTTTTCGTTTGATTTTTTTGAAATATTTTATTTTTTCATGAATATTTTATTTTTCGAATTTATATATATATATATATATATAATATAATATAATATTAAATTTGTTTGGGTTAAATAATAGTTTTCATGTGAGAAAACCAAATAAACTACATCCAAACCATCTATTGAGATGGTGGGAAAAATGATGGATTTGGTACCAATGGTGCAGCACTATTGCACCAACACCAAATTGCCAAACATGGATTGGGCCACAAATTTCATCCCAAAATCATATATTTTACTCCAAAACCTCCTACCAAACAAGCATTAAGTGCTCGTTTGGTACACGGTTTTGGGCTGAAAATGTGATTTTGGGCTATGAAATTCAAACCAGATCATGTTTGACACCATTTGGGTTGGGTCAACAGTGTCAGCCCATGGTGTATGATTTGTAGAATTTAGAAATCATGTCAGAAGGTGATTTTGGTATGGTTTCCCCTACCATTCACAACCATCAAATTAAAATCAACCTACAACCTCAAACACATAATTGGTATACCATTTCATTCTCATTAAAAGTCAACATTGTCATGCTTGTCATTTTATTAAATAAATAAAAATAAAAATTAATAATAATAAATAAAAATTTAGTAAAATATTAAATAAATAAAATATAATTAATTAATAAATAAAATTTGCATAATAAATATTTAAAAATAATAAAATAAAAATAATAAAATAAATAAATATTAAATAAATTTGTACAAAAATATATATATTTAAATTAGTTCATTTTATTTTTATTATTAATTAGTTCATAATTTATTAATTCCTAATTTTTTTATTACCAAATACATTTCAAGTCACCAAACATAATTTCGTTTCAAATTTTCTGACCGTACCAATTCCACCAAATATATTTTGATTTCTTCAGCATTATTTTTTCTTAAACCAAAATCATCAACAATAAATATAATTTTAGTTCAGAACCAAACCAAAATCACATCATTTTTCAAACAGGCACTACGGTACATCTTTTTCAAGTTTTAAAGAACATGGAAAGTAAAGATACACTTCTTAGATAAAAAAATATTTGAGAATCTCAATGTCCCTTCTATCATAACAGGCACTACGGTACATTTTTTTCAAATTTTAAAGAACATGGGAAGTATAGATACACTTCTTACATAAAAAATATTTGAGAATCTCATGGTGCGTTTGGAAACTAGTGTTTTCGTTTTCGTTTTTTATCTCTTGAGAACAAAAAAATTTCTTGTTCTTGTCCTAAGGGTAATCCGAAAACAAAAACGCGTTTGGTTGAAAATTTTGTCTAAAAAATTTTCAGGAACAAAAAAAAAAAAGATTTCTTTTGAAGGTTAGGGTTTGGAGGTTGAAGATGGAAGTTAGGGTTTGGAGGTTGAAGATGAAGGTTAGGGAATCTGCAATAATTAAAAAAAAATTTGCTAAGAACAAACAGTGCCGAAAATAAAAAAACACCATTTTGGTGTTCTCAAATTTTGAACTAAGGGTGAGAAAACGTTTTTTTTACTGTTCACGAAAACAAAAACCATCAAAGGCTCCCAAACGCGTTTTTGTTCCCGTGAACAGTGAAAAAAACAAGAACAAAAACGAAAACACCCCTATCCAAACGCACCCTCAATGTCCCTTCTATCTTCGCTCTCCCCCCAAAACCCTCATTTTGATTCACGTGACTGTTAGATGTGAATAGTAATCTTTTGTGTAGATTAGAAATTACATTGGACCAAAACATAGATGTGGAAAGTTGATTGAGTATGAGTTATTTACACGTATTCCTCCGTCTCAAATTATAAATTTATTTTAAGAAATTTAATTTTTTTATAATTTTAAAGAATAAAATATTAATTTTATCCATTATCTTACCATACCATAGTAATGTGTAATGGTTTAGAATGTATGTGTTTATAATTTTAATGGTTGAATATTAAATTATTAAATTAATGAAATAAAATATTTTAATTTTTCAAAAATAAACACTCATTTTGGAACACGAAAATGGATATTTTTTTTGGATGGAGGGATTACCAATTTACCATACATTAATTCTTACATAAATGTCTCATTTAAAAATCTCAACAACCCTCGTTTAACTCACCGTCTATAAAACATTAACTTACTCATCAATAAGTCCAGGCACAACAGAAACCCTAGATATATTGCCTCTCTCTTCGCTTCTCATTTCCTCTCGCTCTACAAACCCTCTCTCGAGAACTCTTTTCATCTCCAAAGGTCGGTTCCTTTCTTCCCCTTAATCATTTGTTGGCTCTATACCAAATTATGTATATTCATGTTTAAATGTATATGTATATGTGTAGATCTGTACAAGTATGTATAGATCTGTTGTTTTGAGTGGATTTGTAGGGTTATAACTTATATCTATCTTTCTACGGTTTTTGTGTTTCTTTTTTGGGATTAACTTTGATTTTCGTAGGTGGAGTGATATCTTGATGTCTATATGTGCTCTTTGATTTTCAGAAATAAATTATCCAAACTTAATTTAAATTTCTTCTATTTTTATGAAATTTATACAATGTAAATATTGTTCAATTTAAAAGAAGAAACAATATATATATAGAGAGAGTGCTAAGGAAATGTTGTTTTGAGTTGATTTTGTATCTGCAGTCTCTTTTTTCTTATATATATAGAGAGAAAATAGATCTTTGTTTTTTTATCAGAGTAAATAAATAAATATATATATATATATATATATATATATATGTATATATATATATGTATATAGCCTAGTTGTAGTATAAATGTGTGTGCTTATATATGTAAACTTATATAGAGAACTTTAATATTAGATAAACCTTAGCTAGCAGTGCCTTTTAGGAGCTGCTCTGGGCTTCAAATGTATTGCTCAGATTAATAAGTGGCATGTTAATATTTGTTTGTTTTTTTTTTCTTTTTAACTTATTTCTTAAGATGTTAAATAATTAAATTGTTTAATGTTGAAAAGTTTGCTAGGATCTTTATGGGTCGCTTTCTTTTGTCTAATCAATTTTGGTTCAGAATATTTGGTATTGACATTTAAGGTTTTGTACTTATTTGCATGTTTTTTTTTATGTGACCTTGTATAGTTGAGGAGTGATTAATGTTTTGGATCTAACATCTCCATATCAAAAGCTTGTAGAAGAATATGCCTCTTCAGTCCTCATGTTAGTAATCTTTCACCCTTTTATGCATTATTTAGAGTAACATCTCTGATCAGTGTTTAAAATGACACTTGTTTCTCTCTTTTTACTTATCATTTAGAAATCATTTTCTGCATATATCATTGTAGTGTTAAGTCATAAAATAAAAATGCTTCAGCTACCAATGTATGTGTCTCAAAAATATATTTTCCTTTTCTTAATATCAGGTTTGCTCGGAAGAGGAAACTCACTTGAATGAGTTGTGACGGAAAAAAAGGGTATGTCTTTTTAGGCAATTTTCTTTTGTTTATTTGACCTTTCTCATGTATTTAAAACTATGTTTTAAGCTAATAAATAGTTTAACTTATGACACTTGGTTGAAAACATTTTCATTAAAACTTTTTAATGAATCTCAAGTATCATTTATATGTTGCTATTATTTTTTTGCATAAAATGCAATAGACCCCCACTGAATTGTTATACTAGCAAAAAAACCCTAAACTACCGAAAGCCCTACTGAACTAAGCTTTTTTTGCATGCAACCCTATTTTTCATTCTTGTAATTTGCAAAAATGATATGAGTCCCGCCTATTTTTACATTGCCCTATTCTGACACCGCCTATTCTGACAGTGCCTATTCTGACAACCATATACACTCTCTCTTGCCTCTATATCAAAACAACGAGAACCTGCCGTTGTTGCTCCAGATGGCTGCTGTAGGGCTCGGGACGCTGATGGGTTTGGCTGGTCTGTCTTTGGTATATGGTTTTGGTACGTACTTCTGGCAAGCACTTTGGTATCTGCATCGCTGTTGTTATAGCCTGTTTTTTCATCATGGTAATATTAATTTTCTTTACATATTTTATAGGTATATATATATAGATATGTTGAGTGTCCTCGACGCCTCTCACTCTCTAAACCCTACTAAAATAAACCCTAGAAGGCTAGACCTATTCTGACACCGCCTATTCTTACAACCCCGTATTCGTCTCTCTACCCTATTCTGACAAACCCTCTGTTGCTCTCTCTAGCCCTACACGGTGTTTTCACGACGTGGTGGCAGAAATGCGGCGAGAAGGCCGATGGGAAGCCATATCCTTCAAAGTTTTGGGTGGCTTCGTTTCATTATCTAACTCACCCCGAAGAGAAAGATCAGTGGAAGCACCTTGCTACCTGCATCCCTTATAATCATGGTAATAATAATTTTCATTACATATTTTATAAGTATATATATATATATATATATATTTATAATGATCGATGTGCTTTGATTTTAGATCTGTTGTGGCGAGGTCGATACTGCCCTGGAGACAATTATTGACTCTGTTGAAGCTACATTGGAAGAGGCGCCTTGATGGTGATTGAGGTATTCCCTTAAGTCCGTTTACTCTTCTGTTAACTGTTATTTGTGATTTTTTTTGTTTTATGTATTTCGGGTTCTTTTCAATTTTGTGGGTTTCTTGCCAATAATTGGGGATGTTGTAGTGTTATGTAGGAGTTAATTTTTTTTATTTTCTTTCTATTTTGGAGTTTGATATATAGTCATGCTATGCATTCATAGTAAGTCCAATCTTATTGTTGTTTGGGGAAACTTGGCTTCAGGGATTGTGTAGCTAGAAACCTTCTCTTTGAAAAATTGTTTCGGTAGGTCGAAATATTCCTCTCTTGGAGAGGCCAAAAACTTTATCAGTTTTTATGTTTCGGTTAGAGTAGGTAACCCTTACTTTTACTGATCCTTTCAATTGTACTCTTCTGAAATTATTGATAATAGTTTCTGTCCCCGACTCTACAATAATATATATATATATATATATGAATGTATATTTCACTGTGTTTTTGTGTGCCTCCAAAGGAATTATACTACTACAGAATTTATAATTAATTATGAGGTTGATCCTCAAGATAGTGATTTCTGATTGTTGAAGCCATCTTATCTTAGTGGTTAATTTCATCTCCAATTACCGAACCTCTTGTATGTATGGATTGGAATTTGACCATATTACTCTACTGTCTCCCTCATACAAACTTGTTAAAATAGTTTGAATTTGAGGATTTTTACTTTTTATTTTTATATTATGATATAGTAACTTAAATTTTTTGGGTGTTTTATATCTATATGTACTTATATAGTAGATTAAGTTTAAGAAATTGAATTAACAACCAAATTTATATTTTTTATCCTTTTCATATATTATAATTTTAGTATTAGGCATTGAAGAATGATTTTCTGTTGTTTTCAATTTCGCTACACACGGACAAATATGGTTACAACCCTTTTTGTTACTTGTATTAACTTTTAATATATTCATTTTCTCTTTGTGATCATTTCTTTAATTTTTTCCTTTTAGTTTCCTGATTAGTGATATATTTTATTTTGAGTTTTTATTTATTTACCTTATTTTTTCTAATTACATGTTATAATAATAAATTCAAATACATTATACATATAGTTGATTTATTTATTTTTAAGAGATTTTTTATTTCAATTTCAGAAAAGTAATTACTTATATATTCTATAATTTTTTTTTCCGGTAATTTATATATTCTATAATTCTATTATTTCCATGTCTCCATATTATTTTAACTTCTTGATTCAACATTAAAAAATAAATAATCTAAAATTATAAAATTATTTTTATTTAAGACTACTAATTAAAATTATATCTTAGAAGATATATATATGTATGTATGTATGTATGTACATATGCAGTGACGGATCTAGGGATCCGTGTCAGTGGGGGCTAAATTTTTTTTTTTGGGTTTTGGGGTATAAATGACATATATTTATTTTTTTGGGGTTTAAAACAAATTTTCTGTGGTGGCTTAGTTGTAAATAAATTTAAATTCTGTGGTATCTAAGGTAAAAAAAATTTCAGTGGGGGTTAAACACGAAATATCCAAAATTTTAGGGTAAAAAAATTTCCGTCCCTGTATGTATGTATGTATAGTTTGATATGAGACATTCCTCCAGCACACTCTACCCTTTATTCTATTTTCTTTAGGGCAAAGATATATATATATATATATATATTCTCTGTGTAGACTTTATGACTATTTTTGTAGGTTAAATCGGGATGAAAAATGAATTTCCTCAGGAAAATGTATTTCAGATTCGAATTTGGGATGTTTGAAAGCTCTCTTTATGCTTGGCGTAGTTATGTTTTATTTTTATTTTATTAAGAACAGAAGGTTTTAATTTTGGTTTCCTTTTTAACCAATTAAATGAAAATTTATCCTCTACATTTATAATTTTATTTTATTTTTCTAATTATTTACTATATTATGTATATTTGCATTTCACCTGTTCATTTGGTGTCACAAACATGTCTGCGGTAAAAATGATTGTGTGAAACTCAATCCTCTTATTGATGCAAGTATTGAACCTCTTGTGTGTTCGCATTTATTTTTTGTTAATAGTACTTCAAATGATCTTTATCTTAGTAATTTCTTCTCCAAGTACTGAACCTCTTGGATGTATGGATTGGAATTTGATCCTTATTACTCCACTGTCTCCTCATAGAAAGTTGTTTTAGTAGCCAGATACAAAGATGACAAGAATACCAACAACCATAATATATATTAACTTAATTGTTATAGTAGATAATATATATTAACTTAGTTGCATCTAACTAATTTGGCATAGTTTAATCTGGCTAATTAAATAATAACCAACTTTAAACCTCTAATGCATATTTATGTTGTATAATAATGGTTTTCTTTGAAAACGAGCAAGGTCATTCAATACAACATATGATCGTAGCAATGTCATCAACATGAATCCAAACTTTACCAAACTAATCACAGCAAAAACAAAAACAACACTAATTATTTCTCTATTCACCAGTAAAACCCTCAACAGAGACCACCAATTATAGAGTAAAACCCTCAACAATCTAGCGCGCCAATTATAGAGTAATTCTGTTGGAGACGATTTTGAGGTGGAACAACAATTATTATAGAGTAAAATCCTGAAGAACAGAGCCCACGGGACACCCCACACAAGTTGAATTCTCATATCCAGGTCTGTCGTGTGCATCACTATGGCAGCATAGATATCAAACCATAACACACTAACCAAAACTACCTCCCTAAAAATCTTCCAAGGACTCCGATTTTCATGATCTCCCGCCATATTAGTTATCGCCACACCAAAATACTGGGCTCAAACCAAAATCGTCAATTTATTAGAAACTTGTATCGGTCTCTATGATTGAGAAAATATCGATCTCTATGTATGTATATAGACACACTTATGTACAACATAATGTAATAGTAGTAGAGTCCCTCTTTAACACGGAATAACTCTTGCATGATGACCTAATCCTATTCTAGTTACAGCATGTCATGTACATATATATATATATATATATATATTCCTTGAGAATTAGGACACTACCTACCATCCATAACCATGTCATTGCTCTGCTTTTTTTTCGGTAATTAACCACGTCATTGCTTTAATATATATTCCCCACAATTTTGTACCATAATTGCATAACCACGTACATCATTGCTTTTAAACATAATTACCACACTTTTGTACCCTAACCACGGTTATAAATAGATGTAAACATATACTTGGTAATTGATTATTAAAAGTAAATCTTTGTTAATATTTATTTTTAATAGTAGTATAGTTAACAATTAATATATAAAATATATAAAAATATATTAGACTAGCTACCACTATCATTAGGATTGGGTGTCATGACTTTTAATCACATCACAATTAAGTTTAAGTGTCCAAAGTTATACCTACACAAGAAAGTTATACGTACACAAGAAGAATTAGGATTATTAATTCCATGTTCATAGTATTCCCTATACAATTATGACTAGAATTTAATTAAATACAATTATAGATGAGATTCAGTACTATAGTTCATTTAGCATTGGGATTGTCAAATATAATTGTAAATGGGATTTATTATTATTTTTATCTAATAAAGATTAGGATTACCAATTAGAATTAAATTATAATAAGAGAATGAAATAATATAAAAAATTAATTTAAATATTAATTATAATTTAATACAATGAAAAATCAATTAAGTCTTAGTAACGGAATTTAATTCCATAATTATGTTGGTGCTTCCAAACTTTGAATTGGAGTTACGGAATCAATAAAATATTATAGTTATAATTCAACTAGAAATTGGATTGGAGTTACATAATTTAATTAAATCTTATAGAAATAATTCAAGTAGAAATTGAAGTGAAAAATCCCATATAAATCTACCATCTTAATTCATTCATCTACCTTATTAGATACTAATTATACAGTTAGCCATCCTACTTGGTTTATGTTCGTGCTCCTTCTCCGTTCTCAAGTACTATTTAATATGATTAATTACTGCTTTTCTTCTTGCGAAAGTTTATGAAATACGTTTTTTTCTCAATTTTTATTTGTTTTTTTTATTATTATCCTTTTTGCCATTTATTTTTTCTTCATTCTATTCCATTTTTGCTTTGTATGTTAGTAGTAATAGATGGAGAGTGGAAGAGTTGTAGGATTTTTAGGACTGAAGGTAAATATATTATATCTACATTAGTTTATTTGAACTTAAAGTTATTAAAAATGTATTTGTGAAAATAAATCTCTTGAAAACAATTTGCATGTTAGAACATATACTAGATACCATTTTCTTCATGGGAAGGTGTAGGTGCAATTTTATGCATACACTCGAATGAATTTTATTTTAGCCCCAAGGCTATATTTATACACATATTCGACAGTTTTTTTTGCCCATTATGATAAGGATTGAATCCCATTATTTTTTGGATTTGATTTCATTTTACAAACAAATCATTTCACTGTATTTATCTTGGTAGGCTTTTGGCTTGAGCCCTCTGTTGGACTGTCAGTGGGCCTTGACTTTTGGACCTTACACTAGCTCCTTTGGGTCTGACTGAGTCTGACCAAAACTTTAAGTCACAATTCACAAGGCGTTTCATGTAACGGTTATATTCGTGTTGTGTGTAGTTTTCAAACTTTGAAATGATGGTTGGATTCTTCTTGAACGTTGCATTTGTTCCTCTTGGAAAGTTGTACCGCCTCCAACTGCATTAAATACGCCACTTCTTTGCTATATATATTGAACTTCTCCAACTCATTGAAACTCTCTATTGCCTTCATTGTATCCTTGTTTAGATCTTTTTGATCCGATGACTTGTCTTCTGGCGATCTTTCATTTTTCTGTAAGTTCTTTATACTCCTTCTCTTTCTTTTTGAAGCCAGGGCCTCTGCCTCCGTTGGGGATGTAGGCCCACAATCTCTTGAAGAATCTGTTGAGAGCCATTTGGAGAAGCTCCCCATGATACCCCATGACGATGGTCGTGGTGACGACATCGAGGAATCTCCCCATACCCCCTCTCAGCCCGAGTCCTCCTCCACACGCACTCGCCCCGAATTTGTGGAAAGGCCTGCCAAGAAACAGAAGGGAAATGAGCCCAACCTAATTCAATAGAAGTGATGATAGTTAGGGCTAAGTCCCTTTGGACTTGGGTGCTTTCCAGAAGTTGGATGGCCCTGAGCTGTCAGATACAATCATGGGCACCTCCTCAAGGGCAAGCCAGAGCAGCCTTGAGACGAGGCACCTCCTCAATATGAAACCCATGTGCAAAACACAAGGCACCAACTGTCTTTACTACTTCATTTTTTTTTTCATTTTCATAACCTCTGACATTATGTTGTACATAAGTGTGTCTATATACATACATAGAAATCGATATTTTCTCAATCATAGAGACCGATACAAGTTTCTAATAAATTGACGATTTTGGTTTAAGCCCAGTATTTTGGTGTGGCGATAACTAATATGGCAGGAGATCATGAAAATCGGAGTCCTTGGAAGATTTTTAGGGAGGTAGTTTTGGTTAGTGTGTTATGGTTTCTCTGTGTGTTGCCACTCGATATCTATGCTGCCATAGTGATGCACACGACAGACCTGGTTACCCCATAACACACTTGGTTAGTGTGTTATGGTTTCTCTGTGTGTTGACATTTCTGCCTTGTATTTTTCCAGGCCCTTTATAGTCCGGAAAATACTACTATAGTCTACAAGACTCCTGAAGCTACTCCAGCAGAGAACCTCTTTCAAGAATTTCTTTCTGGGGCGACCCTGACAGATCCTTTTCACCCATAGATTCCATATTTCGCTCCCACGGAGATTGTGGATTCCTTCGAGCCTGACTTCAGGAAGCAGGACAAATCTTAGGCCCCATTCCTCCTCTTATCTTTTGTTTACCAAATATGGGGAATCTTGTAGCCCTTTTGTAAAAAAATATTATAAGTTTTAATAAAGCTGTCTTTTTGTTATACCCTGTCTTATATTTGCTTCTGCTTTATTATAACGATCATTTTTAGTTTACCAAGGGGCCTAGGCGGCCGCCTGCCCTGATGTGATGGTGGTGGTAAAGGAGGAGGTAAAGGCAATAACAACGTCGGTGGTGGTGGTGGTGATTTGTTTATTAATAAAGGAATTAATTTTATTTATTCCTTGAGAATACTCCTTCTCATTTCAAAGAACATACCAAACAAAATAATAATGAAATGAAATTCATACCAAATATTGCATAATTGACAACATTTTGTCTTGTGAAGTCACATCATGTTCGCTCCAAAAAATATTCATTATCGGCCAAATAGTATGACCGATAATATTTTTGGTTCTTGTATGGTGAATAATAATATGTCGAATAGTAAAGCCGATAATATTCTTCGTATCCATAGGGTGCGAGCGTGCCAGAACCGGTGACGAAATCTAACCGATTCAAAAGGAACGAGTTTTCTTCTCTTTTGAATATGTGGAATAAAATCAAGTGATTTATGAGAGAGATAACTCAACTCTCGTAAAGAGTTCTGATTGCCTCAACAAAAAGAACTTTTGGGTAACCGAAAGAAATCGCAAAAGGAATTGAAAGAACGAATGCTCAGAAATTAAATTGCATGAAAGTAAAGATTTGTAAGGAATTGAAAAAAGCTGGTAATGTAAAGATTGACAAGAAAATAAAGTTGAACTGATAATGTAAAGTGGTGCAAGGAATTGAAAATAGATGATAAAAAAGTAAAATATAATGGAAAACTGCTATTGTACAAGGATATTTTGTATTTGGTCGAGGACCTCTGTAAGAGAGACGTACATTATTTATAAGACTCAAAGATAACTTAGATACTCTAGAAATAAATAACTAATAAAATAAAAGATAAATAACCTAAATATAATCATATCTAAACACTAATACCAACTTTAATTTAAATTTTTCAAAAAGTGTCAAACAATTCAAAACTCCTTGATCGGCAAGAAATTCTTCAATTAGATGGGCTGAACATTGGGCCGAAACTCTTTTATAATAAATCAACTTTTTGCCCCAAAGCTTCCTTATATGGCCCAATTCTTCATACCATTTTCGGACCAGCTTTTTGCCATTTCCTTGGAGTAATTTTAGCCCAAATTCTGGCCCAGTTCCTAACCCAATTTTTGGCCAGATTTCAGTCTAGTTTTGGGCCAGATTTGTGCCATATCTTGTCAATTTTGCTTTGCCATGTACTGACTCATTTAAGATGTCAACACATCATAAATTTGGTCATGTTAATGGGAAACGGATCCTCTAAATTAATTTTGGTAATGTCCTAATGGAACACGGATCGACTAAGTTGATTTTTCTAGGATTGGTTTTTACTAATATGATGCATCCAAAAATGCATAGCACTGTATATCCACAAGTAGTTTTATATGCATTTCACATAATTATGCTATTTAATGAAAACTTATTATGATCCTTCATTAATTTAATTTCAGTCCAGTACTTATGTAATGACACTTGTCAAAAAAAAACAAAAACAAAAGGATTTCCATTGAATTGGTGATATAACGTGGTATACCGTTGCACCCAATATTTTTTTAAAAAAATAATTATCCAATTTCAAATACTTGTATACTGTAATTTTATAATTTTTCATATTATTTTTATTTATTAACTTCAAAACACAATGGACTCCATTAAAAAAGGTAAAGGAATAATGTACTGTCTGAGGGCTAAAATAAAATACTATATAATACGTATAAAGTAATATTTGAGTCCCTCTTTTACATGTCATTTATATATAATTCGTGTATATATAGGATTTTTAGGACCGAAGGAATCTAAATTATATCTACATTAGTTTTATTTGAACTTAAAGGTTTTTTAAAAATGTATTCGTGCAAATAAAAACAATCAAAAACTGAATCCATCCGGTGTTAATGAGCAGTTGTATCTAAATATCTTCAGAAAACAATCTGTAACATATATTTATATATCATTTTCTTCATGGGAAGGCATACTCTTTTTTTACAACAAAAAAATTGTAAATAAAAAAAATCTAAGCGGGTACATTTAGGAACCTCTACTAGAAATTTTAGTCTGATTAGATTTCTATTTTGTGCTAGCTTTCGCTATTATAGTTTGTTTTTGAATCATTTTTGTTCATGTTTTGTTAAACTGTGGAGTAAATGGTTTTTTCTGATTTTTTTTTCCACAAATTAGGTGTATACAATTGGTCCTATTTTTTATTTTTTTTCAAGCTTAAATCCTTTGATCACATAACTCATGTAAGAGAAATTTCTTTCGACATTTGATGTGGTCCAAAAAATAATTTACAAATGGTAGATATGTGGGTAAATTTGATGTGTATATATATGATATCTTAACTCCCAGATAAATATCACTAGTCTAGACACAAGGCCTACAGTTTTGCAAACAAGCATTTATTTACATGGGTCACTAATGAAGAATGTTTTATTTTCAAATTCATTACATTGAACTATATGAGCAATAAATAGAGAATTTGCTCCCATTCAAAATTTTCGTGTTGAGTCATGTTTCGGCCTTTGAAGTATTAGTTATAGGCGCAATAACAATATAACAAACTCAAAATAATAACGATCTTAAAAATGAATATTAGTATTCGCACTTATCAAAAACATGTTACAAATGAATATTAGTATTCGTACTTATCAAAAACATGTTACAGCCATACGATTCGACTCGACGAACCATGCATCCCGTACCGAACTTCTTAGATTTCGTACCATAATTTTCATTAAGTGATGCAAAAAATAATTGTTTTTCTTTTAAAAGAAGAAAGGACTATCAGGATGCTTTTAGGAAGAGTTGAACTTTATACACTGGGTATTTTGTATTGAAGGAGACCAAGAACTTTGAAATGCTGGGAATCAATATAATCCAGATGTATGAACATGAAGGAATATAGATGGGCCAAAGTAGCCCATGTGAAGGGTAACTTATTAAGGTCATTAATGTCATAGTTGTTGTTCCTGACATTGCATACAACATATATATATATACATACATATGTATATGCATGTCTGTCAGTATGGGGAAGGCCCACAGTAGAATTGGCACTTGGCGCACACACATGACAGTTACATGGACTGGACAGACCTTATCTCTTTCAAAATTCAAAAGCACAGGTTGTAAGATTTTTATATGATTCATTTATTTTTGTTTTGTGTTTGAATGTGACAGAGACTATGAACTGGTGAATCATTTAGGGTGCCTTTGGAAATTAGTATTTTTATTTTTATTTTTTATCTCTTGAGAATAAAATTTTTTTTTGTTCTTGTCTTAAAGATAATTCGGAAATAAAAACACGTTTGGTTGAAAATTTTGTCTAAAAATTTTTTGGAGGTTAGGGTTTGGAGGTTGAAGATGAAAGTTAGGGTTTGGAAGTTGAAGATGAATGTTAGAGAATCTGCAACAATTTTGGAGGTTAGGGTGCGTTTGGAAACTAGTGTTTTCGTTTTTGTTTTTTATCTCTTGAGAACAAAAAAATTTCTTGTTCTTGTCCTAAGGATAATCCGGAAACAAAAACACATTTGGTTGAAAATTTTGTCTAAAAAATTTTTGGGAACAAAAAAAAAAAAAAAAATTTGGAGGTTAGGGTTTGGAGGTTGAAGATGAAAGTTAGCGAATCTGCAACAATTAAAATTTTTTTTTGCTAAGAACAAACAGTGCCGAAAACAAAAAAACACCATTTTGGTGTTCTCAAATTTTGAACTAAGGGTGAGAAAACGCTTTTTTTACTGTTCAGGAAAACAAAAACCATCAAAGGCTCCCAAACGCGTTTTTGTTCCCATGAACAGTGGAAAAAACAAGAACAAAAATGGAAACACCCCTATCGAAACGCACCCTTAAATAAGTTCAAGAAATGTCTCTCTATATTTGTAGAGCCCATTAAAAAAAATGCAATCTCTCTCTTTAGGAAATAACAAATTACCAATGGGCATTAATTCATATTTAATAAACTAAATTTTCACCATTTTATGATAGTTTTAGTCACATACAATCTTACTTTGAGAGAAACTATGTTCATTTCAAACTCAAAAAAGAAAAAAAAAATGCTGTAAAAAATTGCAAATTAAGCATACCAAAAGAGAAAGTCATTGTTCAATGAAATCACTTTGGAATAGAAAAAGTTGAGAATCAATAATTAATGATAAAAGATTTGAAATCTCACCAAATGATATAATTTAGGTACTATTTATTCCCTTCCCAAATTAATCAATTGAATATTCGAACTATGTGATTGTGTGAAATTCTAATGTTGATAAACAATATATAAATACATGCGTACATTACACAATCACAGCTGCCATTGTTATTTATTTTAGACATCTCATTATTATTTTTTAAAATTCTCAAAATAGCTTGCCCAATTGTTATATAACAAAATCTATTGGTTATTGTCTTAAAATAGCTTCACATTTAACAAAAGCGCGCGCGCATATATATATATATATATATATATATATGTATGGTAAAGTGCATTAAACCCCTGAACTAATCCATTGAACTATCAAAAATTTTACAATTCACTTCATTCGTTATAACATCGTCAGTTAAATTAGGATAATTTGTACTCAGATCCCCAGATGTTTCGGTCAATTGTACTCACACCATGAAATTTCATTTTTCTTGCAATGACATCCTCTGAAGAGGAGAAATGACCGGAATGCCCTTGTGTTGTCTCCCTTATTTCATTAGACAAATATTTAGGTGATAAAATTACTTTCATGCCCCAAGATGAAAATCATATAATATATATATATATTTATAACAACTATTCTAAAATGTGAGGGATTGAGAATATTTTCAAATATTTTCTTCAAAATAAAAATTAATGAATTAATATGTATTAGTTGAAGTGCAACTCTAAGGAGTATGTTAAAACGATATAAAGTAAAAGAAAAGGAGTTGGAAATATTTCAATACTTTTAAAAAATAATAATAATTAATTAATATGCATAACTTGAAGTATAACTCTGATAAATATTTCAAAAGATATAGAGTAAAGATATACGACAAGGGATTATAAATATTTTCATATTTTTTTTAAAAAAATTAATTAATTAATATACATTAATTGAAATGTAACTCTAATGGATATTTCATAAGATATAGAGTAAAGATATAAGACAAATATATTTCGGTAAGGAAAAATAATATAATTTAAAATACAAAAATATGTATATTTATCTATTTGTCTATATACTACTAATAAAAACACAAGGACTAACTAATATTTCGATTCATTATCACCTTTTACAATATAAAAAATTATAATAAGTAAAGTTTGACATTATTTAAAGTGTAAGGGCTTAAATTAAATTTATAATAAAATTAATAAATAATAAACCATTTTTCATATTTTTTTTAAAAAATAAAAAAATACAATAAGTAAAGTTTGTTATTATTTTACAATGTAAGGGCTTAAATTAATTTTACACAAAGAATAATAAATTATAAACCATTTGTAACATTTTTATACATTTATCACCTCTTACAATACAAAAAAAACTATAATTAAAATGTATTACTATTTGTTTAAATTGTAGAAGTTGTATATTATTTATTTACAAAATAAATTAAATTATATGAGCTCACAAATATTGTATACATAATCATAAATATAAAGTGTATTATTATTATTTAATGAAAAATGTCACAATATTAGTTTTACGGAAAAATTAAAAAATGATAATTTTTAAAAAATAATTTAAATAAATGTGATAATATTTTAAAAATCATTGTATCCAAAGTGCTTGATTTTTTTTTTTTCAAATTGAGCTTAAGACACAAGGGTTGTTTGGTCCATTAATTTAGCTAACATGTCTTTTACACTAAAGCAAGGGCACAAGAGTCATTTCATGAGGTCTTCACCCTTTTAGGGGATGTCATTGCAAAAAAAATAAAATCTCAAGGGGCGAGTGCAATTGACCAAAATCTCAGGGGATTTGAGTGCAATTTATCCTAATTTAACTAACATTGTTATAACGGGAAGTGAATTGTATAAGTTTGGGTAAATAGCTAAAAATACCCCTCAATTTTCTTATCTTTCTCTACTATATCCCCTTAATTAATTATACCCCCCTCAACTTTTATTTTCTTGCACCATGAGTTTGCCCTCAAATTGTTTTACCCTTTTACCCTCCAAATTTTTTGTATTTCCACCTTACCTTTAATCCTATCATTACTATTATATTTTTTAATTCTTTAAATTACAAAAATATTATTTCTTTTAGTTACAATATTAATTATGCCATTTACCTTTAATGTATTAGACTAAATATACTCTCAAATGTAATTTTTTTTTAATAAGTTCTAATTATTTTATTTGTAAATCAATTAACTTGGTATTAAATTTTAATTTGATTTAAATCATAAAACTCAATCCTAATTAATATATTCATAAATAAATCCAATTTATGAAAACAATATATATATATTTTGAACAAAATATATATATTTCGGAATATATATATATATATTGGAAAATGATATATATTTCGGAATATATATATAATTCGTTAAAAATATATCTTTTCCGAATTCTTTTAAAAATTTTGAATTTTTTCCGAAAAATAATATTTTTGAGAAAAATATATATTATATTCCAAAATATAATTTTGAGTCATAATACCTAAACTACCATCAATAGTATAAGAGGGTTTAGTGAAATCAAACCTTCAAAAAAATTATTTTTTGAAAAAATATGTATATTTTGGAATATATATATTGGAAAATGATATATGTTTCGGAATATATATATATATATATGATTCGTCAAAAGTATATATATTTTTCGAATTGTTTTAAAAAATATGAATTTTTTATGAAAAATATACATTATTTTCTAAAATATAAAATATATATATATTTCGAAAAATATAAAGTTTTGTGTAAAAAATATAGTTAAGGGGGTTAGTTGAGAGAGAGAAAATAGTAAAGGGGTTTAATGCACTTTACTCATATATATAAATATAGGGTTAATTTCAGTAAACCCCCCTATACTATCCAGATTAATCAACTAACCCCTTCTCTGTCCACTTTGCCCCCTATACTATTCAATTTCATCAAATTGCCCCCCTCAGCTCACATTTTGACTAAAAATGCCTAAACTACCCTCAATAGTATAAGGGGGTTTGTTGATTCAACTATTTAAAAAAAAAAAATTTCAAAAATCAATTATATTTTTCACAAAAATTATAAATTCAGAAATATATATATATATTTCTTTTGCAAAAAATCTACAACATATGAAAATTCATTTTTCACAAAAAATTCAAAAATTTTTTTGCAAAAAATAATTTTTTTTCCGAAAATCTGCAACATATGAAAAAAAAAAAATTTCAAATTTTTTTTTGCAAAAAATCATTTTTTTGCGAAAAAAAAAATTCGGAAAAAAAAAAAAAATTTCCGAAAATCTGCAACATATGAAAAAAAAAAATTCAAAATTTATTTTTGCAAAAAATCATTTTTTTCCGAAAATCTGCAACATATGAAAAAAAAAATTTCAAAATTTTTTTTGCAAAAAATCATTTTTTTCCGAAAATCTGCAACATATGAAAAAAAAAATTTCAAAATTTTTTTTGCAAAAAATCATTTTTTTCCGAAAATCTGCAACATTTTAAAAAATAAATTTCAAAATTTTTTGCGAAAAATAAAATTTCCGAAAATCTGCAATATATGAAAAAAAAAAATTTCAAAATTTTTCCGAAAATCTGCAACATATGAAAAAAAAAAATTTCAAAATTTTTTTTGCAAAAAATAATTTTTTTTGCAAAAAATAATTTTTTTTTGCAAAAAATCATTTTTTTCCGAAAATCTGCAATATATGAAAAAAAAAAATTTCCGAAAATCTGCAACATATGAAAAAAAAAAATTCAAATTTTTTTTTGCAAAAAATCATTTTTTTCCGAAAATCTGCAACATATGAAAAAAAAAAAATTCAATTTTTTTTTGCAAAAAATCATTTTTTTCCGAAAATCTGCAACATATGAAAAAAAAAAGAAAATTTTCGAAAATCTGCAACATATGAAAAAAAAAAAATTTCAAAATTTTTTTTGCAAAAAATAATTTTTTTTCGGAAATCTGCAACATATGAAAAAAAAAATTTCAAATTTTTTTTGCAAAAAATTATTTTTTTCCGAAAATCTGCAACATATGAAAAAAAAAAAATTTCCGAAAATCTGTCCACTTTGCAAAAGAAATATATATATATATTTCTGAATTTATAATTTTTGTGAAAAATATAATTGATTTTTGAAATTTTTTTTTTTTAAATAGTTGAATCAACAAACCCCCTTATACTATTGATTGAGGGTAGTTTAGGCATTTTTAGTCAAAATGTGAGCTGAGGGGGACAATTTGATAAAATTGAATAGTATAAGGGGCAAAGTTAGAAGGGATTAGTTGATTAATCTGGATAGTATAGGGGATTTACTGAAATTAACCCATAAATATATGCATATATACACAAACATATAGATATAAATATAGATTATCATTAAAGGAAGTAACAAAAACAACGAAGCATTTGGTGAGATCTGGTAACAGCCACCACTATCCACAGTACACTTGTCCAGCACGGACAAGCCAACCCCATTGAAACTGAACTCTCCGTACTACCCTCACTTCTCCAATTTCACTTCGAAATAATAGCCCTCCCTTCAGGGTTATAAGAGTCATTTCACATACAGGGTGGCGAGGCTGTTCTGTAGATCCCACTTAAAAGGCTGGCGCAAAATGGCGGGCCCCATTCTTCGGACGCCAAAAATTTATCAAATCCCATTTTAGTCGTCTGCTTTAAAAAGCTACCAATAGATATATAGATATAGAGAGAAATATATATATACATATATATAATATAATATAAAGAGATATAATATAAATATCTCTCTCGTATATAGCTTTTTTTCCAGATCGAAACAGCTAGAGAGAGAAAGTAGAGAGAGAGAGCTGAGGAGTGGGCTAGGGTTTGTTGTTGTTGGTCTGTCTGAATCGTTTTCCTGCAGATCGATCTAGAGAGAGAAAGAGAGAGAGATGAGAGAGATCATAAGCATTCACATAGGGCAAGCTGGTATTCAGGTCGGGAATTCATGTTGGGAGCTCTATTGTCTCGAACATGGCATTCATCCCGATGGCATAATGCCCAGGTATATATACACACACTCATATATATATATATATGTATAGGCATATGTTCATGTATTTGTTTTTGGATTCTTTTAATTGGTGTTTAGCAATTTTTGTTGTAATTTTTGTGTCTTTTTTTTATAATATGTGTTTTTGTGGGTGGAACTGATGAATGATGCCTAGTTTTAGTGTTGGTGTATATGCATTTAAGTATGTGTTCGTCTGTGTGTAAAATGTTTGGTTATTTCTGTACAATATGAATTGAATCTAGGGTATTTAGCATTTTATTTTTTTCCATTTAATACATGTAAATTGAACTTGATCTATAATTGTGAACCTATTTGCTTCCTGTGTAGTGCTTGATTGGGGGAAGTACTGGTCTACATGGCTTTCTGATTTCATTATCAGGTTCTTTTTTGGTTTGGGGTTTAGGGTTTAGAATGTATTCAACTGGAATTCGGCTGGGTTGTGATGATTTTGATGGATCTGCAGTTGGGGTTTCCAGTATTTCTCTGGTTTTTTTGTTTCTCTTTTTTATTTTTATTTTATTGGCTATATTCTTTAGCTTAATTACGTGATTTTGATGGATGTTGTCACTCTCTTGTTTAATTGGCACATTGACAAGTATCTTCATATTAATGTGATAAATGGGATTTGACAAATGTTTATGTGCTGTAGTATTCTTGATCCACTATGAAGGGGAGGGTTGATTACTTCTTTCAGTTTTGTATATTGGTAAAATCTTATATTTCCTCGATTTTCCATCCGATTGCTTATGTATTTGAGGTGAAATGAAGGAAATGGAACTCTGACTCTTCGTTTTTATTTTGTCTGGATTTTTGAAAGAACGAATTTTAGGGTTCAACGAGTGTCAGTATTGTTTGGGGAATTTTGTTCTCTCTAACGTCTCAGATTTTCGGATTGAATTATTCTCACTCTGTATCCTATCTAAATTGTCATAATATTATCACAAAATTTGTTTCGGAAGGGAAGAAAAGTGATGAGATAAAGGTCGACAATTAATCAGGATTCATATATTTACTCATGCACGATTTTCAGCTGAAACCTTGTGTTCCTTTTTTGTCCCAACTATGTTATTCCTCAATCTGAGAAGTTTTGAATCGAACAACAGTTTTCTCATGTGCTTTGTATATTTTTGCAACTTATTTGGCGACTTTGGTTTTTAATTTGTAGTGAAATTCTCACAATCTTTTGTTGCTTTTTCTTATGCAGTGACAACACAGTGGGTGTTGCACATGATGCTTTTAATACCTTCTTTAGTGAGACGGGTGCTGGCAAGCATGTGCCTAGAGCTATATTTGTTGACCTGGAACCAACAGTCATTGATGAAGTCAGGACAGGGGCGTATCGCCAGCTTTTCCACCCTGAACAGCTTATTTCTGGAAAGGAAGATGCTGCAAATAATTTTGCAAGAGGACACTATACAGGTAACTACGACATTTCGATAATTCGTAAGACTGCACTTCTACATGTCTGTTATGTAATGTGAGCTTGAACTTATATTGGTTGCATGATACAGTTGGGAAGGAGATTGTTGATTTATGCCTCGATCGGGTGCGGAAGTTGGCTGACAACTGCACAGGTTTGCAAGGGTTTTTAGTGTTCAATGCTGTTGGTGGTGGAACTGGTTCTGGTCTAGGATCCTTGTTGTTGGAACGTTTGTCCGTGGACTATGGAAAGAAATCAAAGCTCGGATTCACCATTTACCCTTCTCCTCAGGTTCTTACAGTTCCCAATTCTAGATTTTCAATCACTTTTAAGTTCACTCCATATATGGGTTATTCATCTGATATTGGATTTAAGTAGCTGGTGTTATCATGATTGTTTGCGGAGATGAGCTCTAGAAAATTACTGAATAGATGAACATAGAGCATAAATATTTTTGGTCAACATAAGCTAGAACTTTTTCCAGTTAAATTAATTGCTTTTGTCTATCGTTTTATTAAATGTTTTATATGGCTGTAACAATATTGTTACTACGGATTGTTTTAGTTATGAGTTTTTAACTTATCTGCATTTAATTTGTGGTTGATTGCAGGTTTCAACTGCAGTTGTGGAGCCTTATAACAGTGTTCTTTCTACACATTCCCTCCTTGAACACACAGATGTGGCAGTGCTCCTGGATAATGAAGCTATTTATGAGATCTGCCGTAGATCACTAGACATTGAGAGGCCAACTTACACCAATCTGAACCGATTAATTTCTCAAATCATATCATCCTTGACCACTTCCTTAAGGTTTGATGGAGCAATCAATGTGGACGTTACAGAGTTCCAGACCAACCTTGTTCCATATCCCCGTATCCACTTCATGCTTTCTTCGTATGCCCCTGTTATCTCAGCTGAGAAAGCATATCACGAACAGCTATCAGTTCCTGAGATCACAAATGCTGTGTTTGAGCCCTCAAGCATGATGGCAAAATGTGATCCAAGGCATGGGAAATATATGGCCTGTTGCTTGATGTACCGTGGAGATGTTGTTCCCAAGGATGTTAATGCTGCCGTCGCTACTATCAAGACCAAACGGACTGTCCAGTTCGTTGACTGGTGAGGAAATAAATACATGAATCAGTAAAGAATACTAGTGTGATTTTTTCTTAGATTATTTAGAAGTTCATAGTTTTAAACTTCAAATTGTCTTGAAAGATTTTTTTCTAGGAATGACATGAAAGTAGTGAACTGTTAAGAAATAATTTTTTACCATGGCTTTTTTGTTTTGAAAGTTGAATTCCCATTGGGTTTCAATGGGTAGAATTGCTAGTGTTCAAATTATGTTAGTAAATTGTCAATTAGACCTGGTTAACGCGTTGGGTTTCACCTATTCCACAAGTGCTGAGCCCTTTATTTGACCATTTCCTTGGATCTGGAAATTGTTCCGTGCTTGTGTCAGCATGAAGGGGGGCTCTCAGTGGAATTTTCTCTGATAAAATGTAGTTGTCTAACTATTTCTCTTCTCAAGAGCATCTGTTTGCGTGGTAGAAAATCAACTTACTGTAGTTGTCTGGGTTTATCAATTCTAGAAGACTAATCACCTTAGGATTGCAGCCACATTAGGTTTAGCAACTCTATGCATGCAAATGTCCGCTATTATATACAATAGAAGTGTACAGTTAGATAGACACAAAAGCACACATGCAAGTCTCACTGAATATGAAAACAAGTGCAAAGGTGAGAAGGCATTTGGTAGAGGGTTGCAAGTCAACTCAATTCTATTGCTCTAACCTGGGCTAAGTCTCTTCCATGTTATAAGTCTCTTGCAACTTTTATAGGGACCATAATTGGAGCAGGATTAATCACTAAAAGTGAACTCTAGTGGAATATATAATCCATTAATTTAGTGGAAATACATGTTTTAGTGCTTTTTAAAGTGCATCCAAACTGATAGGTGGTTGGTTTTTGGATTTGAAAGGTGCCCTACTGGCTTCAAGTGTGGTATCAACTATCAGCCTCCAACAGTGGTACCCGGGGGCGATCTTGCCAAAGTGCAGCGAGCTGTGTGCATGATCAGCAACAACACAGCAGTGGCAGAAGTGTTCTCACGCATTGATCACAAGTTCGATCTCATGTATGCCAAGAGGGCATTTGTTCACTGGTATGTTGGTGAAGGTATGGAAGAAGGGGAGTTCTCCGAGGCCCGTGAAGACTTAGCTGCTCTCGAGAAAGATTACGAGGAAGTTGGTGCTGAAGGCGTGGATGACGAAGAAGAGGGCGATGATTTTTGAGGTAACTGTGGCGAGTTGGTCCTTTTGAGGGTTATGCTCCTCTGTCTATGTAATGTTCTATTTCTTTTCTCCTGTTAAGAAATTGTTACAATGGTCTCTTTTCTATGGTGTGATTGGAAAAATGTTGTGTTCTGAAAAAAGCGTTTCTTTTAGAATCCTGAGTTGCTTCAAGTTCTCTGTACAATATCCCAATTGACAACCCTCCATCATCCCTATTAATCGATTTTCTGCTGCTCAGGCTTTTCAATGCAGTTTGATTATTGTTTTGCTGTAATATTCTCTTGTTCTTGAGGTGGTCAAAGTTGCTTACTGGTTTATATTGGAAGGTACAGCATATCATATAATTCAATTGCGTACAGAATGGTGGGTTTCAGTTATTGGAAGGTTTATATAGAATGTTTTTATTAGTTCAGGATTTGCTCCATTGTTATGCAGGGTTGCAAGATATATATATATATATATATATATATATATCAGAACAAAATGCATGAAATTCATTTTTTACACTTTCAGCTTGTACTTTTCTACTTCAACACTTGCTGATCAAATATCTAACCCTTTTTCGGGTTATTCATTCCCCTTCGAATTTGGAAGTGATTTAAATGCCGTTTGTTATCAATTATCATATTGCGGTTTCTTCTGTGTGGCAGGTGGAATCGATTTATGCGATTTGTTTTTTGTTTCGTTTCTTGTGAATGCATGCTAAATTCTGTATGTGGCAGGTGAAAAGAGGACAGCTTTTTTTTAGTACTTTAGGAAATTGTATTCATTTGCTTTGAACAAAAAGTGCATTTCTGTTTCTCCTTAATTTTCAAAAAGAAAAAAAGAAAAAGCGCACGGCTTCACCTTGGTCATTTATGTTTGAAATTGTAGGTCCGTTTGGATACCCTATTTTTTGTTTTTATTTTTTTACTGTTCACAAGACTAAAAAAAAAAAAACACTGGCAAACGCGTTTACTGTTCATTGTTTTTTTCCCAAGAAAACTGTTTTCTGTGAATAGTGTGTAAAAGTGGTGAAAACACCAAATACAATTTTTAGTTGTTTTTTGAGTTTTTTCACTGTTTAGGTGGTAAAAACAGTGAAAACACCAAATTCATAAAATACAATTTTCATCAAATAAAAGTGGTGAAAACACCTTCATCCAAACACTTTTTTGTTTTTAGTTTTTTCCTGAAAAAAACAAAGACAAATACAAAAACAGTTTTTATATTTGAAGACAGAAAACAAATACAAAAAACAGACTTTCCAAACTCACCGGTTCTCTTAATTGTACTCGTTATTGCTTTGTTAATGCTAAACAGAAATTTAAGACTTCTATTTCTTGTCTAAATTGTAGGTCCTTTTGGTGTTGAAGGACATGAACACTAGGTTACACCTTTTCTACAAATTTAAACTTCCTAGAGTAGATGTGGTATCAATCAAAATGTTGTCGATCTCATCGTTACCTGCATTCAAAATTGTTACAAGTATTAGTTACTAGTATTAGACCAAAAGGATGGGTGATGTGTAGCAATATATATATATATATATATATAAGTTACACCATTTAACAATTTATACTTTTACGGTATATGGATAGTTAAACAATTAAGTACTTTTTCATCCACAAATTCAATTTCTTATTCTTTTCTCATCCACCTACACATATTCAAAAAACTTGCTCCAGAACAACTTAGTCCTGGGAAATTGGATCGAAGGAAGAGCATAAGGGATGGATGTGAAATGTGCGTTTTCTCACATCGTGTTTGATTGAAAGAATGGAACAAGGCTTTTTATTTTTTATTTTTTTTTTACTTGTTTGGTTGAAAGGTAATGATCTATAAATTTTATATTATGTTTACTAATATACCCTCATAATCTGTAGTAAGGTAAGATTTGTAAACAAACTGTTAAGAAGGCTGAATCGATGGTGGTGATAGGTATGACAAGGGTTTGTCATACCTATCACCACCATCGATTCAGCCTCCACATCGTATCTCCTTCATCCAACCATAGACACATAAAAGACTTTGGTGTAATCAATGCAGCAAATGAAAAAACTACAACAAATTCTTCTATGTATCATAGAAGACTTTATATGCATCCCCCATTTCAGCAAATGAAAAAAACTACAACAAAGTCTTCTATGTACCAATTACTACAATCAAAAACAGTACTCGTTCATTCCATTTCTCAAATTGAGCTTCCTACATATTCTAAAAAACCCAAAAAAAAAAAAAAAAACTAGCTTTGGCAAAACATTTAAGAGAGCATAGGGAGATCCCAGAAAGCTTCACCAGAATCATGAACATTCTCCCAATACTCACTCACTCCATTCAACGCATAGAGCGATGCTGATATCTGTCTCTCCACCCTCATATGTTCAAATTCTGGAATCTGAGGCTCCAAACCAACTCTTTTTGGCACCTCAAACCCCTCTTGGCTCAGAAGAAACCGATCGAATTCACTTGTAATTCCCACCGGATGATCAAACTGAAAACTACCCATTTCAAGTCCTCCAATGCACTTGCTCAAATCAGGTTTATATGCATTATCAAACATCTGAATCTCTTGTTTTGATCCCTTACTACTACTATATATATAGCTACTTTCTTTAGTACTACTATGAGGACTAATTGTAGTACTATTATCAATAATACTATTTTTGGCGCCAATTGAGTTTGAAGTAAAAGGAGAGGTTTGTTTGAGGCCTTTCTTTTGATAAAGAAGGTTTCTGATTTTCTGGGAGAGAGGAGAATTTGGAGGAATGTGAGTGCTGACAAAGTTGGTTCGGGTGTTGGATCCGCGAAGAAGGCAAGCAGCTTCATCATAAGCCCTTGCAGCTTCTTCAGCAGTGTCAAAAGTGCCAAGCCACATTCTGATCTTCTGTGTTGTGTTCTTGATCTCTGCTACCCATTTGCCCGAAGGCCTTTGTCTCACACCAACAAACTTGCTTTTGTTGGAAGTGCTTTTGGTTCTCTCCTTGAAGGTGGTGTTCTGTTTGGCTGTTGCTGGGAAGCCCTTTTTTGGCTGCTTTTGGAAATTAAGTTCCATTGTGGAAAATGAGAGAAGGGTTTGGGGTTGGAAAAGCAAAGAGAATTAGGTTTTATAGGTCTTGTGTTAGTGGGTGTCTCGTCTTTATTTGTTTGTCCTGTTGTTTATTTGATTTTGTTCCTTCTTTATGGTTGACTGATTTCACAATGTTGAGAGTTGAGACTGTTTCTTGGCTGCTTATGTGGCATGTGTCTAGCCTTTTATACATTGTGAAATGTCTAATTAGGCCTTAACTTGTGGAGTGTTTACTTCTCATATATGAAATTCTAGTTTAGACTAATAATAATGACATGGGTACTAGGCAAATTAGAAGCATTACGGATTTAATTTGTGGTTATTACTTATTTGTAATGCTTTTGAGATACGTCGATATTGTTAGATAACATTGATACTCATCCGATACTCATTTTAAATACTGAAATTATTCAAATTCTTTGTACTCTTTATCGTAGCAGCGGACCATGGTCCTAACTAATATTTTAGATGTAAAGTACTTTCTAAGATAACAAGGAAGAAAGAATTAATATTTACAATAGTCATTTTGAGTTTCAATTTATACATATACATATATATGAGTCAATTTCAAAGCAAGTGATCATAGCAGAGGGGTATGTAAGCCTTTTCAACATAGACAAGGATAACCTTCACCATAATATAAAAGTGAGACAAAAGTCAAATGGAGTCGAGTGGGAAATAGTTTCAATTTTCTTATTGTTGTTATGGGTGTAGTACGGCTTTACTTGGTCGAGATGAGAATAGAGTTGCCCACACGAAGGCCGGACAATTTGTTTTTATATTCTCAATTTTTAGGAGTAAAACAGGCCTGACACTTGCCATACTTCCATCCAGATAAATCCCCCCTGAAACAAATATATATATATATATATATATATATCAAAGTTTTTGTTTGATGTATTAGGTATAAGTCGTAGAATCTTATCGTGCATGCTGCTTTTAATCGAATCTCTACTCCCATAAACTACCAAACACTATGTAGAATTATATCTTCAAATGTTTGTCTACATATTTGTTACTTATATACTATATATATGTGTATGTACATAATAAAGATTTGGTCATCAATTTCTGCCTCTCTCAACTTATAGGGAAGACCTTTAAATCAGTAAAAAGTAAAACTAACTCAAATAGAAACCCAGAACGCGAAAATCACACTTTGTAATACGAGTTACTAATCCTACAGTTTTATTTTCTTAGAACCGTTTCAGATCATGTGGATCGGTCAAGTCTAAATAAAATCGTACTGCAACAGATACATGAAAAATATATGGGTGTATAATTCATTTTCAATTTGTGAAGTAATTGAAGAAAGGCCTCCTTCAACATGTCTCAGAAGGTAAATACAACCCTAATAAAAGAATAATATGTACCTCAATATGAAAAATTAGTAGGAGCAGAGAGAGAACTAGAGGAAGAGTATATAAAAAGAAATTCATGTATTAAACACCAAAAAATTCATTCATATCGACCATCAAAGATCTAATAAACAAAACAACCATCGTTTATGATATAGTTTTAGTATTACCAAAAATCGATAATAGGAACATGGACACGACCAAAACTGCGACAATAATTGCCTCACTGGGAACCTTCAAACCTCACACGACGACGGACCGACCGACCGACGACCTCAAAAACCATAATTACTGACCCTCCTTATGGATGCAGCAGTACCCCCTCACTCACTATGAATAATCACTCTTAGTATACACATTCTACGCAAGGGGGTTTCATTTTGAATTGCAATAATGACATTCACACACTCGAACCACACAACCGACACCAGGTTGCTGGAAAACGAATTTGTGGGAACGTCTTATGGGAAAGAATGGGTAACAAATATATGATGGACGCAAACTGACCGGACAAAGCAACGCGACGACAACAACGTCCCCATTAAGAGTGGATGTATCTTTGTCACTAAGGATACTACGAGGAGAGGATGGACTGCAATGCAAGCTGCTGCTGGGGCTGCAACGATGACCAAGTTGAAGCCAGGGTAGATGGTGGTAGTGTTTGCTGTAGTTGTCTCAAAAGATTAATCATTCGACTAGCTGTTTGTTCCGTGGCAAGATCCTTCCCGGCACATAGAACCTGCAGCAATAATTACTTCCCATCAACGAAGGAAATATAGATGCTGTGCGTACTTACAGAGTACAAAAATGGCTTATTTACAAGTCACAATAGTTTGTGATCTACATAAATGTAAGAAAAATGTCAACCAATTGTTTTTAATCTACCCATTGAAAAATTCCTTTTGTGTCCGGTCAATTTTGGGGAAAAAATTTGCAAGTTAGCAATAACTTAGTTAAAGATAGGTATGTGTTTTAACGAATCAATGACAAAATAACATGCATTAATCTCTCTCTCTCTCTCTCTCTTTCTCTGCATTTGAGAAGCAAACTCAACAGCCAAGAATAACAATAATAGGATTAAACAAGCCACCCCACCCCACCCCCAAAAAACAATTCCCAAAACCACTGACCTCGGCAAATACTGAAACAATTTTTGGAAGGTACTGATTGTTAGGACCCAAAAGTTCTCTATCTGACCTGTAGATAAAACCAAGTCAAATTATTATGGTGGAAGTACACCGCAGCAAAGACAAACCAAAAAGACAAGAAGCGAGCATAACAGGATAGAGCTAGAAAGACACAACCCCCCTACCTTTCAACCATTGAGCAGAGCTGTTCATGTACAACCTTGGCCTCAATCAGATCTCCTTTTATTGGCAAACAGCTTAACCAGGCAGGAATAACCTGCCAAAATAGACACAGCAGCTGGGATGAGGAAATGCAAATAAAAGATAGAAATATTAACAATTAAGCAGCCCGGATTACATGAATCTGTGTTTCCATTCCACTTTGTCTAAAGGCCATAACAACCTTGAGCCAAACCACATGGAAAAGATAACAAAAATTACTGAAGAAAAAAATGATAGAGGTGTCATCTGAAGCTATTTTCAATCTGACATAAAGACTTTTATGGCCAATATGTTTAATCAAGAGACAACACTGCCAAGATCTACAAATGTGTTGAAATATGAACCCAACAATTGATTCCAAACTAAATATATAAATAAACAGATGCCATTAAACCCTGCTAGAATAAACCTCATCACCAAATTGTCAGCAACAGTAGCAACTAATGCATTCTATTTTCTTGTTACAACTAAGGAGTCAATAACAAGAATTTAGATGCTTCCATGTTAGAGCTGCAGTTTCTTGTTACGTACTTCTGTTTGTGTCATACAGATTTTGAAAGCATAACAGAATAGATATCAAGTTCTTGGTAACATAAAGACGCAGAGTGATCAACATTACATCAAAGCAGACAAGAAAATAATTTTTGTTTACAGGTTCAGGTCGAATGGTGAAATTAATTGGTAACAGAATCAAAAGGTAATCCTTCAGCCATCATAATTGGATGTCGAAATATTAACTTAGAAATTTGAAGAAATTAGTATTTCCTGCTTTGAACAGCATATATTTTTTTATATTTATTCACCACGTATCATTGAATTTTTTAATATCATCCTCAATTTTACATCTAAACTCAACCTCATTTAGATCTGACGATCTTACTAAAAATATATTATGGAACATCAAATACTGCAGTGTAAAAAGATGACATGACCTTGTTCCAACTAGATCCATATGCATTTTGAAACACAAAATGACAATATAGCCTTAGAAAATGAATTTCTGCCACATTTGTACACCAGATTTGGTTAATTTATACTCTACTCCACCCAAATCAACAAAAACTGTAAATCCTAACCTTTTGGTGTAGGCTGGACTAATTTGTACTAATAGGTCAGAATTTCTACTTTTACTATCTTAAAAAAAAAACTATTATAATGAACAAAACGGGAGCTACCTGAGCTGAATCAATACTGTCCCGATGAAACTGACATATTTTCCCCAGTGCAGAAACGGCATTATCATATGCCATTAAGTTATCAGCTTGCTGGGCATTAGGATGCCTAATTACAACATTTAGCCTTGAAAGAGCCTCTGAAAAAAGATCATCATAAAACAACTAATTTAAAACAATGCACACACAATATAGAAAGATATCAAAACCCAAGTACATGTAAACAGATCCGACCTCCAACCAAAGGTTTAATAACCGAACCCCCGTATTCTGCACAAACACCAAGTCCATATACAGCCGCCTGCAAATAATGATCATACAGTTCAGATACCATCACTAGGAAAAGCAATCAGGGACACAAAATAAAAAATTACTATTGTTTGTGCAAACCTGTCGAACATCAGAGTTCTCATCATTGCAGGCTTCCAAAAGGAAAGGGAGATATGTATCATAATATCTGGTCCAAACATGAAGGAAATTTGAACAATTAAATTGCATGACTAAATTTCAGGGGAAAAAGTTGCAGGACTAGCCATAAATTGCATAAGCAACCCTGAACTAATGATAAATTAATAATATGAGCCAAGCAAAAGATGGGTTGCTCAAGCTTGGTTCAAAATAAATTAATCACACCGATCAAGCTCGGTTCAAAATATATTAACTAGGCAGCAATAGCACAAACATTTCCTTTAAGGGTGCCCGCGTAGGACACTAGGACGCAGCTAGACGTATCCCGCAATTTTTTATTTTTTATTTGTTGGGGGTGCATGTCGTGAGGGTAGGTCTTTCTTTATAAAAAATTGCCACACCGCCTTGTACAAATCATGTTGTACGGTGCATCCTAGATAGTTGATGATCTCCAATACATGATCAATCTAAGCTTGTTCTTCCTGAGGCAATATTGAATATGTATCCAACCAAGCTGATCATTAGCTGAGATTATGTAGCAACTGTAGCTGTCTTTTTTAACATTTAATGTTTATTAGTTTACGACTGAAACAAAAGGAGCTTAATCAACAAGTAACAGAAATTATCAAGTTTAGCTCATTCATCTCAAGAACTGCTCTTAAACAAGCTTCTAAACGAGTTGAACGGCAGTTGAGCTTCAGTAGCTTGGTTCATTTTATGGTCTTGTTTTATAATAGATATTTTGAGATGTATACTTACTTCAAAGCTGTTTCACGGCACTGCTCTGCAACATCATCAAATATGCAAATTGCAATCCTTCTCTCTTCAGGTGTTTTGTCCTTGCCCTGAATTAAAACAGTAAGCATTAATACAATAAAATGAAGAGCAGCTTGCATAAAATTCAATGCTGGCATCTCTAGGAGATAGGAATTTTTAGCACATCATACAGAAAATCAACTAAGCACAAATTTAGCATTTAACGTATAAGAGCTAGATAAGGCACCACAAAAATGAATAAAATAAACTTAAACTAACAAGAAGTACTAAGTGGCAGAACTTACCCACATAGGTGTTAAATATGATGATAACTCATCAAAGAAAGGCAAGAAAGAGGCTTTGAATGTTTTAATCAAAGTTCCAAGGATTTCACCAACCTGAATTTAGAAAACAGTTGCAAGGTTACTTAGATTGAACTATTACAAGAAGCTTAAAACCAAGTTCACTTATATGTGAAACTCAAAAGCAGTTATTCGTTACAAACTTGGTCAAAAACTTCTTCTTCTTGCTCATTTTCCTCCTTAAGCAATTCCCCCTCCTCCGCATCAAAATCTTCAGCTTTGGCCCTCTCTTGTCTCTCTCGTTTTCTACTTGAGCTGGCTGTTATCACCTGTTTTATCTCATCAACAATGCTTCTGACCTGGCTTTCATCCAGAAGAGGTCCAGAGATCTGAAAGCAGAGTTCGAAGGTTATATAGATTAGTTTATCCTAAAAACTCATTTAAATCCAGGACTTAATGGTGAGCAGCAGCAATTTTTAAAGATGAAAATGAACAACCCAAGCAAAGAACAGATGTATCCTTCAGCTTAATATGACCATTCCTATTCAAGGTTCACATAAGACTGTCTCAGATATGTCCAACATTCAACCTCAACCCAGTAAAACTTGACAGGCCAAGCATGAAAAATCACCTTAATCGCCTGGAACCTTATGTTAGCTAAGTTCCATTTTGAAGAAATAAAGGTGAAAAGGCAGTATAGATACTAAGGTTTTAAGGTTTCAAGGCTTGAAAGTAAATGAGGACAAATATATCCAGAGAATTTTTTTCTTAGCTGGGGACATAGTATTATAGCATTGTAATTATCTAGAACGATACTCGTCTTTTGGTGATTAAATTCATCAGAAATTACATTAGGAGTCTCCCCTTCAAGATTATTGGTTGAAGGTCCGAACCAAATGAATCATGGAATTCAAAGTGCAATTTGCTTATATTAGTCTCTAATAATATCAACCAACATTAACAACCTCCTTAAAGAATTTGAGCACGAGTCATAACAGTCAGCAAACCTTCCATAATAAGCATTAACTAACTTGTCAATTGGTTCTCTATTTTTCTTTTTCTTGAGCAGGGTGTTTGTTTCTTTTCTCTCTATTTTCTTTTCTCTTTCTTCCTTCCTTTTATTTCCCCCTGATTGGAGGGGTCAGATTACCCCACATTAAAATTATATGGGCAAACTAATTGCAAGAGCTGACAAACCTGTAGGCATTCATTCAATGCATCCAGCATATTTGCACATATTTCTGTATCTGGTTCCTGCAAAGCAATAACAATCAAAAGATATCATTACCTGAATGATAAGCAGCATGCCCTCATGGAGATGGATATCATCACAGCATAAAATGTAATTGTTTAATAACAAAAACCACCACCACCTTATGTAAAGCTTCTACCAAAGCCGGAATTATGTAGTCTGACAATTGCTTAATATAAGACTCATTACGACCTTGAGCAAGTCCTTTCTCTACAGCTAATTTTGCTGATCGTAGTAGCTCTGGCATAGCTATAAACATAAAAGTCATCATTTCCCCTCAAGATAGTTAGTAGATTTCCAACAGTATAGGGAAAAGAAGAAAGATGAGGGCAAGGTATGAGAGATCATACCTGAAACAGCTGCTTTTCTAACTTCTTCATGAAAATAAAACTTCAGCAACGGAACTAAAGTTGGGGCAACCTGCTCCAATATGAACAGCACTTGATCAATCTCACTACTGTAGGAATCCTTAGATCTATATATATAGATACATAGAGAGAAAAAGGGGGGGGGGGGGATACACACACAAAAACTTTTCCTGAAATCCAACCTGATCAATCCATGGATAGAATCCTTCTTTCAACTCATCCGCATAGCAACATAGCATATTACAAGCTGTAGCTTTCTCCTCCAGGACGCTAGTCTTGATTCCTATTCTTTTATCCCCAAGAGTGATGGTCTCCATGCTGCAATACAAAAACAGCTAAGTGGTAAAATCCCCTGCTTAGACATAAAATTCTCTGAACTCATAGAATGAGCTTCAAAACAGAGACAGTCTACTAAATGTGATATATCACCCCTAATACAAGAAACTCCATCATCTAACTTAGAGAAATAAATGGTATGAGTTTCCCTGATTGCCCCTAATATAATGCCAAGTGAAAGCAGATTGCAAGAAAAAACCATCCAAGTAAAGTTTCAGTCTCGCCCATAGTGGTGGATATCAAGAACCAGAAAGCCGCATATATAACATCGAGAGGAAGAAAGTGAGATTTAATCCCAAATAAAAGAATTAAGAGAAACACCCACGAAACGGAATTTGTGAGGAACATAGAATTGGATTTGGTTAGACAATGTGCGGTTGGTAAACAAGGATCAGTTTTTTAGCAAGGTACCAAATGTGTCGTCAAATATTCAATTTGATTCCACAATATCTAGTTTCGCTTACTACCTATCGAACATAAGCCAAAAAAAAACAAAAAGAAAGAAAGAGAAAAAATACGAAGGAAGGAATGCTTGCTAATGTTACCATTCACTTCTGTTATAGTTATATGGTCCATTTGGTAGGAAGAAAGAATGCTAATGTTAACATTCACTTCTGTTATAGTTATATGGTCCATTTGGTAGGAAGGAAGAAAGGGGAGGAGGGGAGATACAAACAAAAGAACAAACTTCCTTCGTTTTATAAAGAGGAGACAAGGAGATGAGAAAAGAAAATCGCTAAGTCATACTTACTCTCCAAAGATGGACGGAAGAGACTAAGGAAGAGAATTACAATACTGTCCTTCTGTGTTATTAGATAAACCTCTTCATAATTACAACATATATTTTACCTTCCATATTTATTAAAATACTAAAAGCTCACTCCTTTTTTTCTTCTAATAACTTTCTTCTACATTTTTTTTTAAGAAGAGATATGATTCTACTAGCAAGAAAGAAATAATAGAAAATTAAACTGAAGGAATTGAAATGTATAACAAAGGTTCAAAGGAGTAATATGAGAAGTGATGGGTATATCGGTCAGTAATATGCTAAGTTTTTGCCTCCTTCCCTTATCTCCCATCAAACCAAGCAGAGGGGAGAACTTACCCCTTAGGGATGTCTAATCCACTTTCTTTTGTCCCATCCATCCTACCATAGGATCATTACACCAAGGGACCTGACTCACGAAAAAGGTAGGATACTGAAGTAGGATCCAGAAGTTCAAGAAGATGTTAAATTTGAGAGAGAAAATTTACTACAAATATTGGGCAACTTGTTCCTTGCAGACAAACCACCACCTCATATCTGTCTAAGTTACATTTCTTGCATGCCTGAACCTACATCCATTCTCCAATCCAAGGAACCTTTAGGATAAAAACCGTTGAAGCTGCCCAAAATTCTTACTTAAACATTGTTGTCTAAATCTCAAACAAGTATAATTGAAAGGGAGGGTATATAGGTCTTGAATAGGACTGCTGAAAATGGATTTATCCATCAAATGTTTTTTGAGGAAAAAATCTCATATACTATGTGAGTTGGTTTTGATAAATATTTTATTCCCTATTCGATGCTCTCACACAACCCCCCTCCCCCTTCACAATGAAGTTTATACCAGAACGAGGAGTTGAACCTTAGACCTGATGCTTCCCAAGGCACCTAGGCAAGTGACTTACTGTTACAAGTCCCACAACCTATCCGGATGGTAATAGTGACATGTTAGAATGGGCGAGATGTAAGTTTCACGTAACAACTTAAATATTTGGATTGGACCATGAAGAAATCCAATTCGTTACAATTAGTATCAAAGTTAAGACTCAATCCTCGATCCGATGCACGCCAAACCCGGCCCAAAGGTGTTCGAGTCCCCACCCAAATAGGAACGGTGGCCCCACCTCAATGGGGGGTGTGGTGATTATAACAAGTGGTTGCTTGGATTTTATGTTCACCTAACCACTTAACCTTTTGGGTCGAACCACGAAGCATCCGACTAGTGTTGTTAAAGGTGCGCCTAGGCGTGTGAGTGGGCAAGAGCGCCTTTGACCAAATTTGTGCCTCTATTATATAGAGTATGAATGCTTCAGTAATAATATTATTTTTTAGTGTATTTTCCATTGTGGACCTCACTTCACTCAGGCATGGGCCTCGCCTAGTGCCTCACGCCTAGTCTCTAGAAGACCTCTCCTGCCTTAGTGCGCCTTAAGCCTTTAATAATTATGCATCCGACCACTTTACCCAGTCAACCCCCTCGGCTTGAGTTGGTGTAGACAAATCTAGCTTCAAGCAATCCAAGAAAGTAACACAACTCGAACAAAATATAATACAGATTTTACAAGTTTGAAACTTGCCATTCAAGTGCATATCGACATTAACCATGAATTCAAAAGCATTAGCAAACGATCCAAGGTTAGATCCTTTAGATGTTTTTTGCTTGGAGGAGAAACAGCTGAATGCATTAGAGTTCACGTCCAGAGATGATATCTATAGCACCATAATAGGCAGTTACACTTCTTTCTAGTGGTTTGCAAATCCACAACTACTGCTAACACTTCTAAAATTCTATACAACCACATGTACTAACAGGACAATGGAACTGTTGTATATCAGGTAATCCACAATTAAGACATAGGATGCAAGCATGTTTCAAGATTGCAATGATACCAAGTAGTAAGATCCAGGTAAAATACTACCGGTTTAAAGTTCAACACAATCAGCATAAGGGAAAAACTTTGAACCAATCACAATCAGGAAGCTGACATTGCCATGAACTTATCAAAAGATTGATATTCAAGCTATTTCTATGTTCAAATCTTCTTTTACTGTCAAAATATAAAATGGGACTTCAAGAAAGAAGACGAAGACATACGTTTCATCATCTGATTCATCTATTTCATTATCTGAATCTGCAGATGTAATGGTCACATCAGGTTTGAGTTGAGCGGATTGAAGCAAAGGAGGCATGACAACATTCATATAAGGTAGAAAGTCCTGTCCCAAGCACTTGCACAGTCTGGCCCATGCCTGCAAAATAATGATAATGTAACCATACAAAAAGGTTGAATACAAGAGATATGCTGCAAAATGTTCTCGCTTATAGTGCAATATCACATACTTGCAACATGTAACTAGTAGTAGGATCATCACTCTCCATTTGAGATCCTTGTAACGACATGAGCACTTCCATAACCTTGAATAAGAAAGTCAAAGTAAATATTAAGTCATGTCAGAATTCCACGTGATATAATTAGCTAAAGTTAAAACACAAAGACATGGTTTGAAAAAAAAATATCCTTTTTAAAAATAGAAAAAAAGAAAGAAAAATATCAGTAGTTCTGGCATAAGACGACCGTTTTTGTTAATTATTCAATCTAGGTAGAGGAACAGAAGTCCACAATAATATTGATATGTTTTTTCATGGTTGCAAAAAAGGTAAGCAAGAAAACCAAAAGTTGAACAATCAAATGGACACCAACACCACACATGCACATACAAGTCTTCTGTCCATGGCCAACTGGACTGCGACAAAAAGGCATCAGAAAACATCAACAAATATATATATATATATACACACCCACATTACCACTTGTTCGAACTGTTAGTGCGTTTCAATTGGGGATGATGGTAGGGGAAGGGAAAGGCCAAGGCCAAAACAAACATGAGCTAAAATATTACTGTAACAACATGTAGCTCTAGAGAGAGCAGACAACCCTCATTCATGGAATAACTCCAAAAAGTCAACATAAAAGTTTGTTGAGTTGAGTTAGATTGCAACTTGCCTGCTTAGCATCATCCCTGAACTTGTCCTTTCCAACAGCCATTCCAACCAAGCTAATGCACTCCATGGCTTTGGCGCGAAGCATGCGGTTAGACTTGTCAGTTGCAGTCATCAAGATAGCTTTCAAGTACGGCATAACAGCATCATAATATTTTTGGAAGTGCTCCTATTGATGCACCAAGTATTAAGACCAGGTCATTCATAGAAACAAAGCCATAATACTAACTGTTTAACGCTGTTAATAAAAAAAAACCTGAGACGAATCAGCAACTGATGCTAAAGCAGTCAGGGAACCTTCTTGCACCATTTGTTTACCATTCTGAAAAAGAAAAAAATACTTGAGTCCCAAAATGACGATGATGACTGACTCTGTTTACCTAAATCTAATGTACCAAGAAAAAGGTACAGATTATTCTACTATCGTACCTGTAGAAGTACAAGCAGTTTGCCCACTATTCCATCCAGATACGGTGTTAAAATATCTGGCGTGCAGTTCTCACTAAAGTTGAGCACCGCTGAAGCAGCATGTGCCTGTAGAATACAAATTGATAACCATGAATAACATTAAAAGTAAAGTATAGTAATCCAAACAACTATATCTCGTACACTGAGGTACTTCCATAAAACATGATCGCGTAAATGGAGAGAAACAATGATATATACCAAATCCAGGAATATTCATTTGAATAAACCAGAAAAAAAAAACAAGAAAAGAAAATAAAAGAACGCATCATCGCATGAAAAAGAATCATCACTGTCATAGAAAGAGTACACCTTATGTTGAAATATAAAGGTGAAAATCAACTAATAGAAAAGAAAGTCAAATACTACAGAATATGATGTCTTCTGAAGGGCCTTGCGAAAGAAAACTTGGCCAGAGACCACGCAATCTCAGTATATATAGATATTATGTCTAAATTATGCATCACTGTTGTCTGTAAGAAAGACATTTGTTATAGGGGATATGAAGAGATATAACAGCAAGGTTCAGTAGAAATTCCATGAACAAGAATTAATTAACAGGATATTTTTTTATCAACAAGCATACTCTGAAACTCTGAAGACCTAGCCTGCTATTAGCAAAAGAATAGAACTATGACATCAGCTATTTATCCATTCAAAATGATAAAAGAAGGCCTCAAACATCCCTGGTAAAGCCCTTTATGCAATGCCAATACATCTAACTATGTTGTTTTTATCTACACTCAATGGATAACCACTAAAGTATTAAATGCCAATAAAACCTACGCCTTCATAATGTTGAACAGTCAAAGACCCGCAAAAATTAACAATTTACCTCCACTTTAACAAAACAACTACTATTGAAAACACAAAGACACCGTCAGATATATCTTTTCTGTTGCGCGCTCCAGTAAAAACATAAACAACAAAGAGCATCCGTTAAAAGTTACTATAACAATAAACAGAGTGGAGTCCAGAATTCAAAATTTACACATGCAACAAGAGGCACGAATCCATACAATAGGATATAGGAATGTCTCAGACCCCCTTGTGACTGTATTCTAAAAAGAATAGTGCATCAAAAATTATTTAGGCTGCTCAATAATAGCCTACAACAGAGATACTAACTACAAAATTCCAAAGAAGAAAATACCTATATTCTTAATTTGCGACTTTCCAATGGAAGTTGTGCAATAAATTTTGACGTGCTCTATCAAAAACCAGATAAGCTTATGTACAAACTTATAATGATTATTAAGGTCAAATAAAACAATTGTAGCCTTTCAATCATCTAGATCATAATTAAAATACCATTACCTGATGTAGTAAACATTAGTGGGACAGGTAAACTGAAACACTTGCGCTATTTTACGGACGCACAGACTCGATACAGGTTTTCACAATTGGGAAGCAAATTTTGACCACTACACAATCAGTGACCCTCATCCAATTCACATTGCTAAAATTTGTGTCATGTTACTGAAATTTTATGGTGAGTTCATAATGTGGGTATTAGTTAAGATAAATCTACTACCGTGTAGGGAATGAAAAGTTACATGCCTAAATTATTCAATTACCATGACCTAAAACAGATTCTTATTAAGTCCACCCGTTATCACTTCCTTTTCTTTCTCATCGTGGCCCTCAATTAAAATGTGTACCATGTTATATATTCCAACTCCCGTTTCATGTGGTGTATTTCAGACAATCATAATCCTTTCAATTGATTACGTCACAGGGTTTCCCTCCTTCACTATCATTTTTATATTCTTACATTTTTTTTTAGGAGGGGTTCACAAATCAATGGGCTAGATGGCTAAGATTAAACTGAACCAAATAAAAAACTTAACCTACTAACCTGAACTCGCGGATTCTGAAAATCATCCATAGCTGCAGCTAATGCTGGCAACACCCGTTGATGGTACTGAACTTGCAAATCTGGGCCCAAATCCGTCGACAATTGTCCAATAGCATTAATAGCAGCCCACCGCACTCGTGGGTGAGGATCTTGAAAGGAATTCAAAACCATGTTCAGCACTTGCTCTAAATTCTTAATCATCACCTACAGCAACAAACGCAAGAAACTCAGTAGCAGTGAAGATGGTACACCACTTTCTAACAAACACAATCGTTAAACAGAAGCCTTTCCAAGTAAATTCAATGTACTACTTCATGACAAACATAACTGCAGATGGAGTAACAAATCTATATTAACAATACATTTTTGTAAGGCCACAATCCAGCTAGCCACCAGCACACTAACTAAGCAATAGCATGGATGCTTTGCTTAATTCCAGTCTCACCAATTTCAGTCAATAAGCTTGTTCCACATCAATTAACAGATGAAAATACCAAGTGGAATGGATTAGGATATGCCCCCAAAAGAATATGTGTGTGTGTGTGTGTGAAACTGACTATCAATGTGTAAACCATGAATTATCACCTAAATGCATAGAAAAACAACACCTCCTACTACAGAAAGCAATCTGACACAAAAAAAAATCATTAATTTCGGTAAACTGGATAGCTTTTATACCTTTGAGCATCCCTCTGCAATCTGGGCAAGAGCAATTAGAGCAGCATGGTGCTTCTGCCACTCCGGAGCAGCCAAATACACCGGCAATTGCTCCGACGCAACAGGAACAATAGTATTCCCACCCAAAGCAATCGCCAACCTATCCAAACACTCCTGCCCAACACTATAATTGCTCGACTCCCCCGCATCCTCGTCCTCCGTCTCCGCGCTGTGCCACTTGGGATCATCCTCAATATCCAAAAGCATATTCATCAGAATGGCGAACAACCTACTGATAAACTGAGGCAATTTCCTCATCATCCCGGGCGCCCTCTCCCTGGCCTCGGCCAGAGTAATCACAAACTCCACGGCCAGGTGCCTCGTGCCCTCCTCTAGGGTTTCCGCCTCCGCAATCTGCAACATAGACCCCACCACATCCACCAGCTGCCTCCTCAAAAACCTGGGTTCCGTTCCCGCCAATTCAATCAGCAGTTCCAGCGCCTCCTGCGCTGTCGCCTCCTGCCCGCAGTTGAGCGCCTCCGTCAGCGTCTTGATCATCGCCGGCAACAAATCCTGGAACCTATCCCGGTCGCTCGAACTCGACAAGCACTGTATGAAATTGATCACGGCGCTGAGGGCGGCAATCTTGACGTCCGAATCGGACGACGAGTTCAAGCACTGAAAAAACACAGTGTGTAGGTTTTTTATGTGTGGGATTAGGGTGTCGCCTATGTACTGCGACAATTGGGCGAATATGAGGAATGCCGATTCCTGGAGTTTGGGGGAATCGGAGGAGACGCACTGGAACATGAACGGAAGGAGCTCCGGCCAGCCGTTGTCCGGCATAATCCCGGAGGCGAGCTCCGAAACGGTGTCGCAGAGCTTCTTGATGATCGATTTCGAGTCCTCGCGTTGGACGCAAGAGAGCAAGATCGATTTGATGGACAACTGAGTCGAGGCCGACAAGCGAGGCCAGAGGTACGAGTCGTCTCGAGTTAACTGTTTCCGGAGTAGAATCGCGGACATGGCTCGGGCCTCGAGAGTCGGCGAGAACTGGAGGAGTTGGGCGAGTTTGAGCGCGAGCGAGTTGGGATCGGTCTGTTTGCAGAGGTTGAAGATGAGTTCGGCTTGGGATCGGAGGTCGTTGGAGGAGGACATGAGGTGAGAGATTAGGGTTTCGAAAGGGGCTAGGTCGGCGCCAAGAATCGCCGCGAGTTGGGCTTGTTGGAGCTGAGTTGACCCGGGATCCATGGGAGCGAGTTAGGGTTTTTAGTGATAGTACTAGGTAGGAGAAGAGGGGGAGGGGGTTGTGGTGGTGATGGTGGCGCTCTTGTACTCTCTCTCTATATCTCTCGCTCTAACCCTCACTTTCTCTCTCTAAAAAACTCACTTTCTCTCTCTATCTCACTCTTCTCCAGCGGGATGTGAAGGAATGAACAAATAGGGATTGTGTAAAGAAAGGGTTTGGGGTTTTTAAGGGCGTGTTTGGATTATAATAATGGGGTATTGGTGGGGCTTAATTAGGGATGATGTGATTCACATTACATTACAGATGGGTGATTAGCTGTGTTTTTTTATTTCTTTTTGAGGGAAAATAATGCAATTTTATATGGAAAATAGCAAAAAAAAAAATTTTTTTTTTTTTTAATTTGTATCAATCACACTTTTTTAGATTTATTTGCCACTAAAACTTAGGTTTTGTTTAACAAAATTAATATTTACTTAAACAAGTCAATAATTTTTTAGTACTGTGTTATGATAAATTTTTCTAAATGTCATGTTTGAAATTCAAGTGAAGATTGTTTTGAGCATGGTATTATGTGATAACTGGTGAGTGAAGTCTTTAAGCCCTATTTGGTTTTTGTTTGTGTTTGTTGTTATGGAATTTTAAAAAAATACAAATACATGTTTGTGTTTGTGGAGTACTGAAGTCTAAAAAAGAAACATGTTTGTTATTGATATTTTTGTTGTAAAATATATAAATATATATATATGATGTTTTGGTGCAAAGGGAAGTAATGGTGATATTTTGTGGCAAAAGGAAAGTAGTGGCGGTGATCGTGCTATAAATATATACATATATATTTCAGATATAGTATAAAAAAAATATAATAAAAAAACATATATTTTTTTGCAAAAAGGGAAAAAAACCACAAATATTTTTTACTTTTTAAAACAAAGCACGAGAGTCAAACATGTTTTTATTTAGTAAACAACTACAATAGTAAACATCAAACAAAAACAAACAGGGCCTATTCTCCTAAATTTAAGTGAAGCTTGTTATTCATTTTTTTTTTTTTTTGTGTTGGATTTGTTGAATAGAATCTATACATGTCCAAAATTTAAAGTAGTGATTATGAATGTTTATCATTTATAATATCATCTCATTCACGGAAATCTCGAGAGGTATGGCGGAAGATTATCCAAGTTCGTTTACAAAGAATATTTTAGTTGAGTAAGTAGTTATGTTCAACATGTTAAATGGACTTCAAACAAATAGTAAGTGAATTTCTCACAAGAAAAAAAAATCTCATTTTAGTTTAATTTTATTTAATGATGCAGTATACAAATTACTTGCAAAATGCACTTAATTTAATTATTAGTTGTATAATTAGGTATTAAGTTGACCGAAAAAACTCCAACTCTTAATTTAAAAACAATAACAAGTGTAAATTGAGTATTCCTTTTACAATTCATTAATTTTTGTCAAGGTTTAAGCGAACACTTGATAAGCGTAATACAAGATTGATTGAAAATTGAAGGAAATAAAAACAATTTATGTAGTTTGAAAGGATGTATGATAGGAATATAGTTCGAATATTTGATGCCTGAATGAATCGTACTTATTGTGTCATGAAACTATCACGTACAATATCATTTTGAAAAATATCTAAAAATAATATATTTCACTACTCTAATATTCAGAAATTTAAATATGAATAACAAACAAACACATTATACAGTGTGAAAACTTGAACCTTCCAAGAATACGGAAATTGAGTGTACATACATTGGTAGTCAAATTTGAGTTTGAAGTCTTTGGACACAACAACAATGTCCAATGAATAATCAAAAGTGGTTTTATCATTCCTTTCCTACCTGTAAAGCTCCCAAGCTTGGGATTGGCAAAACCAACTTTATGGGAGGATGACATGGCAACTTTATTTGAAAATTTGGTAACCTATATTATTACCCTCAATTTCTTCTTCTTTTTTTTTCTTTTTTAAAACCAATAAGCTATGAAGCACGAATACTTCGTCTAAGGTCGTCGTACTAGTGTCTGACACACGTATCCGGTTGAACACGCGAACACGTCAAAAATAAGTATCTGACACGCCAAAAACGTGTTCTTGATGTTTTTTATATTGGACACGCGCGTATCCGCGTGTCGGACAAGCGGTGGGTCGCTTAATTTCATGAAAGATAAAGGACTTGTAAAGCATGTAAATTGGTGGATCATTTATGGAACTTTAACACCCCTAATATAATATTTGGTTTTGAAAATACTTGAATATCTTTGTTCAATCTCATAATGTGAGAGAAATTGGAGCACCTATTCATTTATCCACTATATAAACAAGAACAACATAATATCACGAAGAACTGATAATTATACATTCAAATATTTGTCTTCATCAAAAACAATTCTACAATATAACGAGAGAAAGAGAGAGAGACTAAGGGCCTGTTTGAAAACGTTCCCGCTTCCTTATTCCAAACGGGTTTGGAAGCTGAAGCGTAGCGAAACGTGTGCTGCAAGTTTTTTTTGAAGCGAAAGCATGTTTGGTGCCGATGATTCTGATCTGAGAAAAATGAAAGCTGAAGCAAGCAGAACATGTTTAGTGGAACTGTTGATTCCCTAAAATTTGAAAGCAAAACATGTTTGGTGAATTCAAATGATTTGAGATTCTGTTTTTTTATTTTATTTTAGATTGAATATAAGAAATTAATAAGTTCTACAAATTAAAAATAAATAAAAATTGGATATTGTAAATAATTTTTTTATTTTTTGTAAACTATAATTTTGGATAAATATAATTATATTTTTCTAAACTATAATATTTTTTTTAGGTAAATTCTAAGTATAATATTGTATTGCACAAGACCTCTCATTTGGTTATGATATTTTATTTTTTCTGTAAATAATTGTTTACAATACAATATAGTTTCACTTTGGATTTTTTGACCAAAAAAAAATGAATGAAAATATGATGAAATTTATTTTTTGTAAACTATAATTTTGGATCAAAATAATTATATTTTTCTAAACTATAATAATTTTTTTAGGTAACTTCTAAACTATAATATTGTATTGCACAAGACCTCTCATTTGGTTATGATATTTTATTTTTTCATGTAAAGAATTATTTACAATACAATATAGTTTTACTTTGGTTTTTTTGACAAAAAAAAAAAAGAATGAAAATATGACAAAATTTATTTTTACTAATAATATCCTAAATCAATTATTAATTAGTCTAATAAGTGTGTATATATATATATATACAATTTTTGAAATAATTCATGCTTTTACCCAGCTATTGTGTTTGATTTTTGCAATTCTTTTTTGGTAAGAATACCAAATTTTGATAAGTTGTAATTATTATTTTTGGTTAAATAATTGTTCTGATTTAAATTGAAATAAATTGATAAGAGAGATTGGATACTATTTATATTTTGCAAAATTTACTAAGCACTGGTTTTCACAAAAAAGAAAAAAATGATTAGAAAAATGAAAGTATAGATAAAGAGTAAATTGGACAAAGAAAAAAAACCTATATATAAAGAACATAAAATTAACAAGGCACAAAAGAAAAAAAATGAATAAAACTAAAAATTTATAGGATTTTGAAAAATCTTTGCATTTTCCTGCACACCAAACATTGACTGAATTGCGAAAGCATGTTGTGTGGTGTCCCATGTCGCCCGGGTAGGGGTCTGAGAATGTGCTTATATGTGCAGTGTTGTCTCCAATTGATATGAGGTCTTTTGGGAGGAGCCCAAGAGCAAAATCGTGCAGGCTGGGCCCAGAACGGACAATATCATACCAAGTGTTGGAACGGTGTGTTACAATTGGTATCAGAGCTAGAGCCCGGCCGGAATTAAGTGTGGGAGCATGCACATCACCCGTGGGTCGCCAGCGAGGACGCTGGGTCCCAAGGGGGGTGATTGTGATATCCCACATCGCTCGGGTAAAGGTCTGGGAATGTGCTTGTATGTACAGTGTTGTCTCCAATTGGTATGAGGCCTTTTGGGAGGAGCCCAATAGCAAAACCGTGTAGGATGAGCCCAAAGTGGACAATATCATACCAAGTATTGGAGTGGGGTGTTACATGTTGCAAATGAATTAGGAGTAAGTGGTGTTGAATTTGGGAGCAAAGGTATTGGGGCCCATTAAAAATAATAATGGGAGCAAGTGGAAGCAAGGCTCGCCTTGCTTCCAAAATTGGGGTCTTGCTCTGGCCTGTTTCCAGAATTTGGGAGCAGGAGCAACTAACCAAACTTGAGGGAGATGCATTTAATTATTTGGATGGTAGTGAAATGAAATTTTGTGAATATGTCAGACATTTCATTTAACCTATTTGTTTCTTTTTGTTTATGAATTTATTTGGTTCACATTATTTTAGTGATAAATGAAATATTTATGTAATATAATATATATATAATTGTATTTTTTTAGAGGCGTGTCGCGTCCTATTTTTTTGGAATTTGTTGTGTCGACGTGTCCGTGTCGTATCGTATCCGTGTCCCGTGTCCGTGTCCGTGTTTCATAGCCAATAAGTCACTTATTTTTTAATTTTTTTTTCTTTCATTAAAGTCGTAAGATAACTTTCTTTGATTTTTGTGATTGTTAGTTAAATTATGATATATAATATGTGTTATAAGTTTTTATATTAATTAATTCAATTTATTAATTTTAGTTTGAAAAATCCTACATATTTTTTTACACCTTTAATACACAAAAAAGTACATATTCCAACAAAAAAAAAATAATGATTTTTTAACTCTAATTTTATATTTAATCTAACAAGGGTATAATTGAAAGTTTAAGGCCCCGTTTGGGAACCCTTGTTTTTGTTTTTATTTTTGTTTTGGGAACAAAAAACAAGAACATTTTTTATTATTGTCTTTATTTTCTTACCCTAAAAACAAAACACAAAGTTGTGTTTGGGACCATTTCTTACCCTATTTTTGTTCTCACACACAAACACACACAATCGGCTCTCTCTCTCTAGTAGAGCTGCAAATGAACCGAGTCGTTCGTAAGCAAACTCGGGTTCGACTCGTGTTCGTTCGTTTAGTAAACGAGCCGAGTCTGAGCATAATTTTTTGGCTCATTTAGTAAACGAGCCGAGTTTGAACATTACTAAGCTCGGCTCGCCAAGCTCGTGAACAGACTCGTCTAAGTTAAATAGTAAAATTATCTCATATTTGACAAAAGAAATTGTTCAAATTGAACAAATTATGAAAATTATTGTGAAAAAATTATAGGAATTATGCAGCCATAGCATAAAATAATTCATAAAAAAATATACTTGTGAAAATATGTTAAAAACAGACATGTAACAACTCAATCTAGACAGCTATTAGCAAGAATAATATATGTTGCAACTGAAACGAGTCATTCGTGAGCAAACTCGGGCTCGACTCGTTAAATATGGCGTTCAGCTCGGGCTCATTCGTTAAACAAATGAGCCGAGCTTGAACACATTTTATAGGCTCGTTTAGTAAATGAACCGAGTTTGAACATTTCAAAGCTCGGTTCGGCTCAGTTCGTTTGCAGCCCTACTCTCTTGGGATAAATTGGGGGTGGTGATTAGGTTGGTGGTGGTGGTTTTGAAGGGTGTGGTGATGGGGGGCTTTGCAGTGGTAGATGGTGGTTAGGGTTTCGATTGGTGGTTTGGGGGTGGTCAAAGGGTGTTTGATTGGGGGTTTGTGGTGTCGAAGGGTGGTGGTGGTTGAAGGGGGTTTGATGGTAGTAGAAATGATGGATCAGTGGTCAAATGTGGGTTTGATGGTGGTGGTGGTCAAAGGTGGATCGGTGGTGGCTTGGAGATGGTGGATCAGTGATATTGCAATTTTTTTTTAATTTTTATTTTTTAAATCCCAAATTGAGATGTTTTCTTGTTCTCTTGTTTTCTGCACTATTCACAAGGTTTGTTTCAAAAACAAGAACAAAAATGAACAGTAAATTGCCCTCCCAAACATGTTATCTCCTCATGAACGGTGACATAAAATAAAAACAGAACAAAAACAGGGTTCCCAAATGGGGCCTAAGTATCTAGAACTTTAAATATTACTGGGCAAAACCATGTGCTCTGCACATGTTGAAAGACTTATGGGGATGAATGAAGTAACAAAAAAAAATCAACTATTTTAATGAAAATAAATAAATAAATCATTCATGATAAAGAGTGAGAGATGTGAATATGTTGATTGAATAAAGAAAAATGAGTGAGGGTGAGAATGAAGAAAGGGCATGGAAAATATATAGATAATGAAATAGTACGAGATAAATGATAAGAGATGCGTTTAATAATATCGAGAAGATATCACTTTTCATTCAACATTTTTAATGAGGAAATGGTGCTTTTAAAAAGATTGAAGAGATGCCACTTTTGGCGAAGAGATTTTTATTTATTTTTTTATTTAAAATGTGTGTAAATAATATGAGGTCTTCGTACATTTATAAGTAGTATATATATATATATATATATATATATATATATATATTCAAAACTATGAATTATTGGTATGTAAAACAAATAAGTAAGGGCGTGTTTGATAACACTTATTTACCACTTAAGTTTGAAAAAATTTAGCACTTATTCAATTTAACATGTTTGATAAGAAATTTGAATATCACTTCAAACATTAAGTGCCACTTAAAATGAGATAAAATTTTAAGTGATAGGGTCACTATTTAATAATGAAATCTGAAGACTGAAAATTAACAAAAATATTAGAAAATATAATTTTTGTAAGCACCGCTTGAAACCTTTGGTACTTAAAATTTAGATCTTATAATTTTCAGTACTTAATTTCGGTTTTATCAAAAATGCCCCTAAGTGATGTTGGAATTCTCGTGTGCTTTGATGGCACATTAATTTATCATTCCTCGTTTTATAATAACATTTATATAAAGTAGAAAAAAAAATCAATAATTAGTATTTTTTGAATGATAAGAAACTCACACATCCACACATTCACACACCCCACATGAGCCCCATAGGCTTGAACCCCTAACATCTCCTTTTGGGAAGAAAAGTAATACCATCATACTACAAGGACTATGGTTAAAAATAAAATAAAAAAAAAATCAACATTCATTTTACTTTCTTTACTTGATCTAAAACTTTTTATGAGTAGATTCTTGAAAGACATAAATTATTCAATAATAATAATATTAATAAAAAAAAGTCCTTTTACTTAGATCAAATCTATTAATTAGTCTTAATTTATTACTTTCAAATACCTTTATAACCATGTCATGATTGGTGACATCCCACATCATTTAGGTATAGGTCTGGGGATGTGCTTATATGTGTAGTGTTGTCTCCAATTTGTATAAAGCCTATTAGAAGTGAGCTCAAGAATAAAATCGTGTGCGCTAGACTCAAAACGGACAATATCGTACCATGTGTTGGAACGAAGTGTTACATGTTTCTAATACAACATTTTAGTTTCAAATCTAATTTATTTGGGGAAAAAATCTTTTGCGGTAGCCATATAGTCACTTCTACCAAACTTTTATTATTGGGTTAACAATACACTTTACATGTTAATTTCTATTGATTTATATGTCATCCTTAGAAGTATTTTAGTGTGTTTCGTTGATTTATAATACACTAAAATGCGCTTGTTGAAGCCTTTAAGATTCCCCGAATAATGTGATATTTAGTATCGGATACAATTATTAATCATTCCCCCTCTGAGTATTTTTATTTTTATTTTGTAAAAAATACGAAAAATTGAAGAGGGGAAACAAAAAGATAGGTTTTATACGAATGGATATTCGTGTATTTTATATATATATATATATATATATATATATATATATATATATATATATATATATATATATATATATATATACGGAATGGCTAACAATTTTATACATCATTGATTGATTGTGTTTTGAAATTTAAGACAAACGCATTTAGGTTTACATTTTCACTGGAGCATTTACCAAGGTTGCGTTTGGTTAGCGGGAAGTAGCTGAAAAGGAAAAAAGTCCTATCTTTTTGGAGTTTGGTTAACGTGAAAAGGAAAATTTTGAGGAAAATAGGTTTTTCACATCCATGAATTTTTCTCAAATTATTTTCCACAAAAAACACGCGAAAATTTTATTTTTGCGAGAAACCTGTCCTCTTATCCACAACTTTCCTATTTTAACATCATATATTTCAGTTCATCGGTCATTATATTTTACACAAACTACTTCAACCAGTCATTCCTCCATATTTAAGCTTATGTTCACAGTCTTTATATAAACCATAATTATTCATTAAAGTTTCCTTCACAAACTCCATAACAAAGGTGATATATATATTTTTGAAACTATTGAGGTTTTATAATATGCACTATTCAAGTTTTATAATATATCTTACGTGATTTATCTTTAGGTTTTGTTCGCGTACTTAAAGTTTCTATGAGAGCTCAACAATATAGGTGCATTTTTCAAATTTGAGAATTATTCAAATTTTATAATACACGCAATTTTGTGAAATAAAGTGACATATTCCATATTTAGGTTTCTAATTATTGATAGGTGCCGAATGTTGTACATTCAAAGCCTTTAACTCACTATTTTTACGTCTTATCATTCTATTATTTGGTATTTTTATGCGGTTTGCATGTTAAAGCGTGTTTCAGGAGCTTAATGAAAAAAATGAGTTAACTTTGGTGAATTAATCAAGGAAGTGCTTGTGTATATCCAATAAGAGAGCAAAAAAGGAGTTTTCAAGCAAAAAGTGTCTCCCGTATGACAAAAACATTATTTTTTGGAGCCACAATTTTGGGAAACATACTAAATGAGTCAAGGGGGTTCTAATGGAGCAATAATCAAGAAAAGTGGTTTTCAATAATTTTGTTACACTTATAATAGCTAAAAGTTGTTAGAAACAACTTAAACTACCCTTATGGAACCAGGCCCTACGCTTAAGCGTAGCTAAGCTACAGTGATTTCAGTAGAATTTCACTAAACTTCGGACGACTATAGCTCGGTCAAAACATATCCATATTGAGTGATTCTTGAGCCTAAACACAAGATCTTAAAGTCAGTTTTCCAACAAGCTAAATCATGTCTCCATCCAAGTTGTGTAGCTCCAGTTATAATCAAAAGAGTGAGACGTATTTGCAGGAAAAATATGAAAATTTCAGATTCGGGCAGAAATCCTAGTTTGACCCGAATTGATCCATTTTGACCTGGATGACTTTAAATTCGACTCCAACACTTCCAAGCACATGTATAAGGTGTATTTACATCAGATTAAAGGGTTTTAGCTCAGATTTGAAGAGAAATACATTAAAAATGAATCATACTCTATGTGGGACAAAACTCTTCTCAATCACTTCTATAAATACTAAGGTCTGTACCAGACCTAATGAGCTTTTATTCACATAATTTCCAGAGCACTTTCTATGAAAATTCATATCATTCAAAGGGATGAGTCATTCAAAACTTGGAGATCCAGAGAAGAAGATCATAGAGGTCGTTTTTACATCAACGATGCAGTCACCCACCGCCATGAGCAACTAATTTGGTATATAGGGTTTTCTAGAAAAACCCTAGTCAAGTAATGTAGTTCTTTTATTTGTTTCAATTGTATTGAGGTGAAACTGTGACCACACTGTGATGATTGTGTAGAACAGAGACCGTAGTCATTCGTGATACAGGGTTTTATATTTATTATAATTCTTGTCTTATATTGAATGAATGCATTATCCTAACCAATTATGTTATCTTAAACATATCATGATTTTCTACACAATGGTGTTTAACACTAGAAATCCTAGATTTACACAGGCCATGTTATCCTCGACGATGTGATATAGACATGTTTTAATTTAATTTAATATTGTAGGAGCAGATTAGAGTAAAGTAGATGGCATGTACTAGTCACACTATGTCCGAAGATGAGTTGTAGCAAATCCGGTGGATAATATTATTTTTAGGACGTATTCGACTATTTGCGGTATGATCTGATTCACAGTGATGAATCGTCCTCTTGCAATTGAGTAGTAAATAGTTATATTATGCGGTTAGTGGTGGAATATGGAAACCCTATATTTTATTTCTATTGTTCTTGTCTTAATCTATCTTTACTTATTTTATTAGTTAACTAGTTCAGAAATCACAACCAACAAACCATACTTTTATATCAATTTAAGAGTATTACTTCATGAGAGTTCAGAATACGACTTAGTCCATTGGGTTCGATAACCTTTCTCAAGCCAAACTGTACTACAATACGATTCGTGCACTTGCGATAGGTAAAACTTTATCGTCATAAGGGACCGTTCTTAACCATTATTTTTAACCTTGAACGACACGTATCAATTACAAACAACATGTCTTAAAGAAGAAAAGTCCAAAACCAATATCAAGTTGAAGAAGAATCCAAAATAATTGATATTTAGTTAAGATATGTTCATATTTAATATAATCAGTGAAAATATATACATATGCAACTTAAGTTAATTATAATATTTTTTAATATAGCTACACTGTAAATTGAATTTTAGTGATATAATAACAACTAATTTTATTAGTATACAATTGTAATAGGATTGAAGTAAAATTTTGATTTTATATAATTTAATTCAATAATTGCATTATTATTTTTAAATATCTCAATTAAATATTAATATATCAAATCATTATACTTTAAGTAATTAAAGCAATAGGGTAATTTTGAAAATAAAAATTATTTTATTTTCCCTTTCCTGCTATACAAACTCACACAACAATATTTTCTTACAGTTTTCTTCAAAATTTTCATTTTAACCAAATGCACCATGAAAAATTATTTTCTTTTTCCTTTTCTTTTCACTTTATTTCACTTTCACTTTCCATCTCATTTTCGTCTAACCAAACAGACCTCAAGTGAATACATATCCACACACTTTTTTTTTATTGTTGCACTCCGACTATATTAAAAAAGGGTTAATTACAGCTAGACCCCCTCGAGATATGTCAAATAATAGGTTGACCCCCTGTCATTTGGTAAATTACAGTTAGATCCCCTAAAGTTTATAAGTTATAACAGATACCTGACGTGGTCAAACTCAGTCAATACTGATATCAACACTTTTTCAGATATGAAATATCTTAAATACCCTCAAGTAAATGCAAAGAATATGTAAAAGGACCAAAATACACTCATTTAACATGGACTATTTCTCTAGTGGATGCTTCAACTTCAAGCATACATTTATGGCTCTCCTTCCTCCCTCTCCTGAATGCACTAGACATCATTCTATTTGGTTTTGTCATTATATCCCTAGGCATGCCTTCATTGCATGACTTGCCATTCAAGGAAGGCTTAGAACTAAGGACAAGTCAGGCTTTTTTCTTGGAATTTCCATTATTTGCACCTTATATGGAGTTGAAAATGAAACTTATAACCACATTTTTTTTCTCATGTTCTTACTCCTTTAGAGTTTGGATGTGGTGTCAAAACATTTGTGGAATCTATATTGGGGAAACTTCTTTGTAGGCCATCAACGACTGGGCATCTAAGCTATGGGATAAGAAGGCTTCTGACCTAAGAGGCACTATGTTTAGGTTGTGTTTTGCGACCTCCATTTATTTCATTTGGAGATAGGGGAATTGTAGAGTGTTTGCTAACACTTTCTCCTCCTCTAGAAGATTGTCTATAAGGATCAAAGAGGAAATCATGCTTAGATTGATGGGTCTCAAACTCAACAATATAAGGCTTAATAGGGAATGTGTTGTTGTATGGTCGCTTCCAAGCTCAGTGATGGTGGAATAATAGGGTTTTAGCTTTAGGGTTTGCAATGGTTTAGCTGTTTTGATGCAGTTTGGTTTGTTGGGGTTCTACCCTTGCTTTTCTTGTTTGGAGTCTAGGCTTTGTTTGGCTCGGGCTGTGTTGTAGCCTTGAGTTTGTGTTTGAGTTTTTTGGTTTTGGTTGTTAATTTACATTGAATTACCGAATTTGTTTTTTATAATAAGACCAAAATTACATTTGTAAATAAGTAATGGACAAAAATAATAATTTTTAGATAGGGTAAATAATAGTTTCACCCCCTGTTGATAGTGTAAATTACACCCGCACCCCCTATATTTTTGATAATTACAATTTCACCCCCTCTAGTTTAGGCATTTATTTCACTTTCACCCCCTCAACTCATTCTCCGGCGAGGTCAAACCGGGTCAACCAAAATCTGAGATGCGAAATGACCAAATTACCCTTATATGTGTGTAAAGACTTGTTTGCCCATCTAAAATGATGTGAAATGCCTAAAATACCCTCATCACTTATATATATATATATATATATATATATGTGTGTGTGCATAAATATATGTATATACTCATATACATATATGTATATGTATGAATTGGATATTGGGCAAATTCAATATATATCATAGAAACATAAATTGTGTCCAAGATCAACAAATACGTCATATAAGAAGCATGATTTAGACCAAAAATATCAAAAAATCAACACACCCATTTCATATGTATGTAGATATATATGTGCGTATATATATATAGATAGATATATATAGTTATATATGTGCGTGTATATATATAGATTGGTGTATATCTATCTATATAGTTACATATGTATATATATGTGCGTGTATATATATAGATATCTATATATATATAGATATATAGGGTTAGGGTTTGATTTGAGGGGTTTAGGAGAAAGTAGGGGTGAGATGAAGAAGATGATGGAAGGGTAAATAGGTAATTTAACATAAAAGAATATTTGATTATTTAAAATAAATATAAAAAAAGGGGTATAAGAGTAATTGCACATATCCGGTCGCCGGATATGAGATTCAAGGGGTAAAACTGTAATTAGCGAAAATAGAGGGGGTGCGGGTGTAATTTACACTATCAACAGGGGGTGAAACTGTTATTTACCCTTTTAGATATTTTAAATGAAATATATGCATGGATAAAGATGTAATTTCAAATTATCAATCACCGGAAACATACGTCGATCGACTTAAGGGGGTCTAGCTATAATTTACCAAACAACAAGGGATCTACCTGCTATTTGACATATCTCTAGGGGGTCTAGCTATAATTAACCCATAAAAAAATCTCCAAACCACGAAGCTCTAAATCGGAAATTAAAATCACAGAGTCGTTGGCTATGTTTGGTACACATGAATGAAATGGAATGCATGTGAGAATTAAATGAAAATGAGAATGAAATGGAATAACCATTATTATTCTATTGTTTGGTTGTAACTATGAAACATTTTAGGAATGAAATGAACTTAAAACAATATTTCCTAAAAATAACCCTCTTAGTGTAAAATATATAATTTTAATCAAATAATATTATTTCATATATTTTTTTTTACAAAAAAATGGTGTAAGGTAATGAAAATAATAGTGGTGAACAATGGAGGTGGTGGTGATAGTGGTGGTAGAAGTTGGTGACACGATGGTGAGGGTGATTTGTTTATTTGAAATGTGAAATGGTTGTTTTTGTAATTTTATGTTTTAAAAGCATTCCTTAATAAATTGAATGACAATTCCATATGTTTACTAATTGAATAGATTTTTATTCCAATGAATGAATTTTTATTCCCAATGAATGACTATTCTCACTTAACAAAACATACCAAACAAAATAATGGATATAATGAGCATTCTATTCATTCATACCAAACATGACAGTAGAGAACATCAGGGGAATGTATTTTTGTCCTATAACTCATCCCAATGCCTAATTGATCAAGAAAATTCCACGAGGACCAATGTGCTCAAAATCCAGTCATAAGGTCATAGACTTGCTTGCAAAAAAACTTAGACATCACAATTTCGTTAAAGGGTAGTTTGGTTGCGCGAATTTGGAATTAAATTGGAATTGGAATATCATGGTATCTTAATTCCACAAATAAAATTTCAAATACATTGTTTGGATATGTCTTGTAATTCAAGTGTGATTGAAATTCAATCTTAAAGGCAACCCAATTTAAATGTAAAAAGGTCATAACTTTAAAATTAAAATAGACAATATATATATAGATATAAGTATACAAGTACAAATATTCATATATATATATGTGTATATATGTGTGTATATACACATATACATACATGCGTATATATACATATATGTATGTGAATGTGTATATATACATATATGTATGTGAATGTGTATATATGCATGAATTTATATATATGTGTGTGTGGCTATATATTTGTGTGTAAATATATTCATATTTGTATATATATGCGTATATGAATTCATATATATATATGCATACGTATATATAAATATGTTTCTATATATAAGCGTGTTTATATATATTTGTATATATAGGTGTGTGTGTGTGTGTATATATGCGTATGTATATATATAGATGTTTATATTTATGTATGTATGTTGGTGGTTGTGAAAAATTTGTTGTTAGATAAAAAATATTTAGTGGATCAAGATTTGGAGAAGATATGAAATTGGAAATTACAACTTCTCCATGTGGAATTCAAGTTGTGAAATTGCATTTCAATTCCAATTCCAAAGTATTTTAATACATTCAAACAATAAATTTGGAATTGGATTCCCCAATTTCAATTCCAAGACCCCAAATGGACCCTAAGATAGAAAACACATATCGAATTTTTTTTATAGAATCGAATCACACAAGTTATGCGAACAGAAAATATAAGGGTGCGTTTGGATAGGGGTGTTTTCGTTTTTGTTCTTGTTTTTTCCACTGTTCACGGGAACAAAATGCGTTTGGGAGCCTTTGATGGTTTTTGTTTTCGTGAATAGTAAAAAAACGTTTTCTCACCCTTAGTTCAAAATTTGAGAACATCAAAATGACGTTTTTTTTGTTTTCGGCATTGTTTGTTCTCAAAAAAAATAAAATTAATTGTTGCAGATTCCTTAACCTCCAACTTCAACCTCCAAATTTTTTTTTTTTTTCGTTCCCGAAAATTTTTTAGACAAAATTTCCAACCAAACATGTTTTTGTTTCCGGATTACCCTTAGGACAGAACAAGAAAATTTTTTGTTCTCAAGAGATGAAAAACAAAAACGAAAACACTAGTTTCCAAACGCACCCTAAAAGATTATATTTTGTTTTCCACGTAATTCACAATATTCATAAATTCTCAACCCGTCACCTATGAGATTGTGAATAATGATCAAATGTGACCCATGGTCACTAAGGGTGCGTTTGGATAGCCTGTTTTTTGTATTTGTTTTCTGTCTTCAAATATAAAAATTGTTTTTGTATTTGTCTTTGTTTTTTTCAGCAAAAAACTAAAAATAAAAAAACGTTTGGATGAAAATTTGTATTGAAAAATAAAATGGTATTGGTGGTCGGCGGTGACCGGTGGCGGCGGGAGGCGGTGGTGGTGGGTGATTGGCGGCGACCGGAGGTGGCGACGCTGGGGCCCGGCGGCGGCGACTGGTGGCGGGGGTGGTGGTGGTTGGTGGCGGCGGTGGTGGGGGCGGTGGCGGAAATGGTACCCTAAACAGTGAAAAATCTTAAAAAATAATTAAAAGTTGTATTTGGTGTTTTTACCACTTTTACACACTATTCACATATAACAGTTTTCTTGGGGAAAAAAAAGTGAACAGTAAACGCGTTTGCCATACGTGTTTTTTTTTTAACTCAGTGAACAGTAAAAAAACAAAAACTGTTTTTCCGTATCCAAACGGGGCCTAAATTTCCATTTTCTTAGTTATTATATAATCTGCTTAATAATTGGAATATTGTAATTATATTTATCAGAAAAAATTATATAATGTGTTCTGTAGTTACATACTTATATAATTATAGAGTATTATGAAATTTATATTTTTAATTTATTTCTATGAATATAGAATTAATTTATTATTTTCTTTTAATATTTTATTTTCCCCTAAAAACAGTTTCTTGTTCAGTTTCCAAGTTTTTTTAAATCTAAAAAAACACTCAAACCAAGTATAGCGGCTGTGTATTTTGTTTTTCAATTCTTTTTCTCCATTTCGGGTCTTATTTGATTTTGAGTTCATAAATACATGGGTAAAATGCAAAAAACCTCCCTCAACTATGGCATATGAGCAAGAAACTCCTCTAAATTACAAAAATCCCCATCAACTATCAATTTGGTGCAATCAACCCCCCTCAATTCGTAAAAGACATATTTATCCCTAAATTAAATTAAAAAATTACAAATTATATATACATATATATATAAAATTCAAAAAATATATATTAGATTTCGAAAAAATATATTAGATTTTGAAAAAATATATAAAATTTGAAAACAATATATTAAATTTTGAAAAAATATATTAAATTAAAAAAAATATAAAATTCGAAAATAATATATAAATTTCGAAACAAATATATAAAATTCAAAAAAATATATAAAATTTGAAAAAATGTATAAAATTTGAAACAAATATATAAAATTCGGAGAAAAAAAAATATAAAATTCGAAATATATATATAGAAATTTCAAAATATATATTGGTAAAAAAAATATAAAATTTGAAAAAATATATACATATTGGTAAAATGTTATATCTTTTCTAATAAATTGAATTAAACTACTTATCACCAACATCAATTAGTGGTCTTCTTTTATATATATATTTTTAAAATATATATATATATATATGTTTCCGAAATATATATGATATTTTCAAAATTTATATGATGTTTTCGAATTTTATAAAAAAAATTTGAAATTTATATATTTGTTTCAATATTTAGATTTTTTTTGAATTTTATATATATATTTTTAAATTTTATATATTGTTTTCGAATTTTATATATGTTTTTTGAATTTTATATATTGTTTTCGAAATTTATATATATTTTTCAAAGTTTATATATTTTTTTGAATTATATATATATATTATTTTTATAAGGGTAAAATTGTATTTTTGCATTAGAAAATCTTGTGAAGGGGTACATTGCCCAGTTGATGGATTTTTTTTTATTCCGTTTTTGTAATCGAGGAGGGTTTTTTGCTCGTTGAGGAATAGTTGAGGTTGGTTTATAAACTCATTTCTGGGTCTTATTTGATTGAGTTCATAAATACATATATATATATATTTTAAAATCTATATATGCGTGAAACATTTCTGTAAAGACATTGAAGGCAATGTTTGGAGATGGTGATGATAAAGAGGTTGCTGTGTAAGCGTTCCCTGTGCACTATATCTTCTTCTCCACAGCCGTGGCTATTCGTGGGTTTGGGCAATCCGGGCGACAAATACAGAGGAACAAGGCACAATGTAAACCCCCTTCTCTCTTTTTCCCAAACCCTAATTTCAATTTTCATTCCCCTCAAAAACCCTAATTTCAACTTCGATTATTTCCCTCTTCTTTCCCAAATCAACCCAGGTAGGGTTCCAAATGATCGACGCCTTTGCCCAATCGCTAGGGATTCCAATGGACGCCGTTCACTGCAAAGCGCTTTTCGGACAAGGCCCGTATTACTCTTCACTATCGACTCATCCTCTTCACACACACATATATGTATATGTATATGTACTTATATTTATGGGTTTTATGTATTAAATTTCAGGTTTTGTTGGTGATGTTCCTGTGCTTCTCGCAAAGCCACAAACATACATGAATTTGAGTGGTGAATCTGTAAGTAACTCATGTGTCTGCTCATCACCACTGTACTTGATTTCACATTTTTGATACCTTATTCAATTCGTTTCTGGTTATTGAGCTATATATGTTTAGTTTTTTGGCTATGTTTTCTGGGTTACAAGACGATTTTGTTTAGATTTAGAAGTTTAACAGAGGCACTTGATGTTGGTATACTTTTGAAGTGTTAATTAATAACTACAGGATTATATAAACTAACACATATTATAAAATGTAGCAACCCATACAATAAATTAATTAATAAAGAAAAAATATGGAAGATTACTCTGGAAAAGAATCTATGAAAAACTGTAGCTCCCAATCCCCTCTTAAACTCATGATAACGAATAATTTGACACTAACTCCTTCACTTTACCAGTACGAGTCTCCAGACTCGCTGCCTCTCAAAGATATTATTTCACTCCAAAGATTCCAGATAAAAAACAAAGTAGCTGTCAATAAGCTTTACTAGCCTTCCTTCAAGCAACAATTCATTTGCAACCATCCAATTGCCCTGTGACAACTCGGGCATAATCCAAGCATTTCAATGCCAAGGACAAAGCGGTGCATTGCAACTCCCTAATACACTCCAAGTGAAGGAGTGAGTGCTCCCTTGTTCACTAATAGTCCCAGACACGAGAGATGGAAAACTAGAACACAAGGGGGTATATGTATATGTTTTATAAAAGCAATATATACGAGTGATGGCCTAGGCTAGGTGGGGAACATGACCCACTAGGCCTATATTGGTTCTGCCTGTGGAATGATTTAATATCATATATCTATTGTATCCCCGGTGCATAAGATTGGAATCATGTATAAACTCTTCTGCAAATTTTAAATGGCTTAGTTTGTCTGTTTGGTTTTAAGGTTGTTAACTAGAGACAAAGTGGAAAGTAGTTTGTAATCTTTGGATTCAAGCTTGATAGTGCAAGTGATGTTTTTTTAACACATAAAAGCTCACAGGATTGTAATGGGATGAGCTTCCTTCGTTTAATTGCAGAGTGGCCCACTTGCAGCTTATTATAAGCTACCTCTCACTCGTGTCGTTGTGGTATGGTCTCTTACAAGATTGATTGCTCATTCTCTCTTTAAATATTTGGTTAATTGGTAAAATATAGTTGGTCTTTATGTGATTTGTTTTCTGTGGTGGTAGTTTCATGATGATATGAATTTGCCATGTGGGGTGCTTCGCCTTCATCACCAAGGAGGTCATGGTTGCCATAACGGGTATGAATGAGGATGCTTTATGTGTTTAATTTAAGAACTATGAAAAGGATGTTATGCGTGAAATTTACTTTTTCCACAGAGATCATTAAATGACATGACAAAAGGGATTTGTTTGTGCATGCATGTGGTTTTTGCTCTCTTTTCTAATCAATCAAGTGACCTTATTCCAAGTGTAACAATTATGAATAAAGTGGAGTCACATTATAAAATCATCATGCCTTCCTTTTGTTGGCTACTCCTTACCATAAGGCTTGACCAATAGAGTTGCTTGCTTCTCATCTTGAGCTGCTAGCGGCCTTTTGAATTTTGTATCATCGTCTCTCGAATGTAGTAGACTGCTAGTATCACTAGGTACTTGTCAAAAATTTTAAGAAGGCAGTACCTCATGTAGTTATGCCCCATTGCCCCTCGATTTTCATTACATCTGCTTAGATGCTTAATGCCTGAGAAGCATTTGTGTTCTTGTAGAAATTAATTATACCTTATCTTATCTGTGTAGAATTTCGCACTTCTCAGATGGTTCATTGTACATGTCCAATTAGTCATAAGCATATGCATAATCTTAATCAAATTATTAATTTGACATTTACTTCTCGATTTCTCATGACATCTTTTTAACATGCCTTCGACCCTCTGTAATGCGGCATTTCTAGAATATAGTTAGCGAGTCACTCTTGGAAATAAAAAAGTTTTGGATACTTCTTTCCAATGAGCAACAGAGGTTTAAATACTTGGGAGTCAAGGAATCTTCAGTGTTGGTCGTTCTGTATGTTATGTGGTCTCTGCTTTAAAATTTATTGTTCGAGAAGACGGTGATTGATACTTGAGAAATTCTTTCAAGGCATATGATTTGTAATAGCTGAGACATGCATTCAGCAGAGATACACAAATCATTAACCATGGATAAAACAGAGCACAAATATATTAGGGAAAACTACTTATAGCCTATATAGGTAATGTTAGGGGATCGAAATTACAAATTAGTAAACATTAAAGTTTCATATTTCATTTTGATAAACTTAAGCAAACTAATTACATATAGGTAAACAATTATTATTGAGGTCTAAAATACCCTCAAAACACTTATTTAAAAATATCAAAATACGCACCCTCCTCCTTCACCTCGCCACCACCCCTCAACCACCTCTCCACCACCATCCGCCACTCCACCTCGCCTCCGCACCTCCATCTCTTCCTTTGCCACTCCCCACCACACTCACCACCAAACCATCCCAAACCCACATTCATGAACTGAAATTCCAAAAAACTAATTTAAGTTCTGAGCACCCAACTTAAATTAGATTTCTCCTAGGCATTTTTAATTTAAACATGAAGATGACCAGAGAAGTAGTTGGTGCTATTGTTACCAATGGGTTAGCTGCCATTTTTCTTTTTTGAATAGCAGTGTCCTGAAAAAATGCGGTGGCCATTGCAGGAGCAATGAAGAGAGACATGATGTTTATACAGAGGGAAACTATAGAGAATAAGGATCGATACCGTTGGGTGGAAGCTATTAAATAAGAAAACAAATATTGTCACAAAACCAAAAGCAATGACATCTAAAAGATGCCAACGTGTGCAAAGCGATCTCCGCATTAATATGGAGTCATACCATGTCACTGATAGTATATATCAAATACCTGTAAATTATTATCAGAGATGAAAACATACCAAATATTGCACTCATAATTGTGATATTCATATTATAATGGTTTTTATCATGAGAAATCAAATTAAAGCATCTTCAATAAAAATCTTAATTAATAGCTAGTCAAACGTGACAGTGTCTACTTTTAGCTACTAATTAAGATTCTAAACTTTTAGCTAGTAAGATTCTCAACTCTAACAATCGAAGATGTGTTTTCATCATTTTTTATGGGAAAAAATATCATATTTGTTCCTATTGAAGCTCCAACCTTTGTGTTAATTAATTATCACTATATTTGTAAGTACTTGTATTCCAGTAATACTATTCTCCTCCCCTGTTTCTGAAAGATATCCTTTTTCCCTCATTTATTCTTTCTTAATCTGTTCATTCTTATAACATACGTTATCAGTGCTTTGCAAAGTCACAACTCTGTTGATTATTGATACCACAGAACACCAGATACTCTTTGATTGCATGACTATGTATCAAGTTAAAAAAAAATCAAAATTAAATTATTTAAGTGTGGCGGAGGGTGGTGGAGAGGTGGCGGAGGACGGTGGAGGAGAAAGGTGGGTATTTTGGTACTTTTGTATAAGTATTTTGAGGGTATTTTGGACTTCAATAATGATTGTTTACCTATATGTAATTAGTTTACTTAAGTTTATCAAAATGAAATATGAAACTTTAATGTTTACTAATTTGTAATTTAGATCCCCTAACATTACCTATATGTAGTTTTCCCAATATATTATCTCATGTTAGGAAGGTGTATGGACACTGGACGACATGTAAAGGATTGTAATTTGGGTAAGAATTTCCATTCAATAGGGGCTACTCTCTCTCTCTCTCTCCAATACACACACACACACACATTTATATTATGAAGTGATAGGACATGAAGAGAAGAGAAGAATTAGTGTAAGGAATATCTGCCTACATTTCTATTCTTACCCCCTTCTTTCTTGAGAGCTGAAAATCTTTTCGTTCATATGAGTTAATAAGACAGAAGAAAGAAATTATGATAAAAATCAGCGTTGGCAACTCTTGTACCTGGTCCACATTGTCGAGCTCCATGGGTTTATGGAAGAACATCTAAGAAATGACATTTTCCTTCTTTGCCGTTTTCTCCATATATGTAAGTGACTCCCGTACCTGGTCCAAATTTAACCATAAGGCTTCGAAACATATATATGAAGCTCCATGGATTTGTAGATGAACATCTAGGAAATGACTTCTGTACCTGGAACAGAGGAAGTATTTACTACTATGAGTTTTTCTTTGTTTATATAAAACATTCTTATGCAAGCTTCTCCAAGGTATCAGTTGATCTCAGCCAAATGTATGATGCCCATTTGTTTTTGTATGCAAGACAAATTAGGAGGAAGAAATCGCTAGTTGTATTTTGCATTTCCTTTGAGTATGCCGTATACAGATACTTATCGAGTGAAATATGCTATTTTATTGGGGGCTTTCAAGGTATTTTCTTCTATTTTTATTTTATCACTCATTCTTTTGTGTGTTTAGAATATGGTATACTACAGTATGTGTTTATTTTTATTTTATTTTTTTGTCTACAGAAATTGGGTGTTTTACTTGTTGGATATTAGTTATGCAGTTCTTCTTCTTTTTGATTACTATTGTGACACATCTAACTCTCTCTCTGTTACTCTGCTAGGCTGAAGAACGTAATCTACCATTTCCGAGGGAACAGAGAGTTTGCTCGTCTAAGAATTGGTTAATTGAAACTCTGAAACTTCTATATTTTTGTGTTTTGCATCCATTATCATCATTGATGACCAAATTGTATTGTACTCGTGTTAGGTATAGGAAGGCCTCCTGGTCAAATGGATCCCAAAGCATTCTTGCTTCAGAGGTTTAATGCAACAGCTCAAAAACGAGTAAGTATATGTTTGTGTCACAAAACAATCTACTTGTCATAAATCATTACCCAATGCATGTCCTGCCTATGTAGGGTACTGGGAGGGGAAGATTAGATATAGACTTACCCTTGGTATTGTCTTGTATAAAGTCCTCCGAAGTCTCAAACTCGCGTTCTCATGCTTTCCAGCCAAAGCTTTTCTTATTCTACCAAGGAATGACCCCCTATAAAACAGTCTGTCATGTTGAATACAATGTCTTCTCATGGAATTTTTATAACCAGAAAAAAACCATATACATTTGAGACCTTTCTTTTTGTGATTGATAACCTTAAGAATAAACCCCACAAGCCAACACCTCCCTCTCTCTCTCCCTCTCCCTCTCTCTCTCTCTCTCTCTCTCACACACACACACACACACACACACACACACACACACACACACACACTTGTAGATGCCATGGCCACACTTCTACCACGAATTTGGTTTGCATTTGAGACACTTATGAGAATTGCATTACCATTTCTGTGTATGTTGAAGTTGGTATATGTAAGATATGAGTATGTTAAAATTTGAAGGAATTTGGATGCATCATATCTGTTGGTTACGATTACTGTGATATTTGTAAAACCTGAAAGAGTGGTCGCTCATAGTCATATTCTGGGAGCTGATTCTATTTAGAGAGTTAATCTTTCAGAGCATCATGATATATGTAGCTAAAAAATACAGTGACGACTTTTGTTCCAAACAAAGTAATCAATTTGATGTTGCCTTGGTTATGCTCTTTGTTGAATTTTTAGGTTTTTTTTTTCTCCTCTCAAGCCGGTTCTAACTTAGTCTTTCATTGTTGGTTTGCCTGTGACAAGATTGATACTGCTTTACAAGAGGGTGTTTGCGCGTTGAAGACTCTCGTTTCCAGAGGCTTGACGGAGAGTGCAAGAGGCTTCAATACGGAGCAAAAGTACAAGCATATAAGATTGCAGACCATGCCAACCTGAACAGCATCAGAAATCAATTTATTTTTTTTGATTAAATTGGTGGTGTAGTCTCTATAAGAGGAGTATTTATGCTTCTATTTATTATGCAACCAAAATATGACACTCTTTGTGATTAAATAGAATACATCAAAAAATGACGTGGCATAATCCAAGCCCTTGGATGCGTCTCACCGGAGGGAATTTGGATTCTGACAAATGTTTGAATCTCTTGATTCATTTTTACACAAAATGACTTCTTTGGTTGTAGATATAAACTTCCAATAACAATTGAAATGACAAATTTAATTTCCATCTTTAACATAATGGTTGTGGAATGGATTTAAAACGAATACTAAAATATAATGGAGTCATTTCAATTGTTGAATTTAAGGAACTGTAGTATCACTGTCTCATTAAATCAAGTATAAAGTGTGGATGTGAGCTTCCCTATTAGTTACAAAACATCCATTCAACAATTGTGGGCTAACATTGGAGTGTGTTCATCACTGGGCCAAGCCCAACATTCGATGGGCCGAGAAGAAATTGTATCGAGGTTTATTTATTGTTAGGGTAATTTGCAGCCACACCCCCTGAGGTTTGCATCTATTCCACATAGATGCAGATTTTCGAAATTTTGACACAAACACCCCCTGAGGTTTGGTTTTGCTTGCCATGACACCCCAAATGACGAAAATACCCTTCACAAAATTCCAAAATATTAAGGGTAATGTGAAATGACTTTTATGCCCCAACCCCAAATATATAAAATTTCGAAAAACATATATATAAATTCAAAAATATATATAAAATTCAAAACAATGTATAAAATTCGAAAACAAATATTTAAATTTTGAAAAAAAATTAAAAAATTAGAATAAAATATATAAATTTCGAAATATATATATAAAATAAAAATATATATATATAATTCGAAAATATATATATATATATTCTGAAAAATATTTAAATTCGAATATATATATTTCAAAATATATATATAAAATTCAAAAAAGTATATAATTTCGATAAACATATATAAATTTCAAAATATATATAAAAAATTCAAAAAAATATATAAAATTTGAAATATATATATAATTCGAAAATATATATATAAAATTTGAAATATATATAAACTTGAATATATATATATATATCAAAAAAAAAATTAAAAATATATATATATTCAAAAACAAAATTCAAAAAATTATATAATTTCGAAAAACATATATAAATTTCAAAAAATATATATATAATTCAAAAACTATATATAAAATTTGAAATATATATATAATTCGAAAATATATATATAAAATTTGAAAAATATATAAACTCGAATATATATATATATATATTTCAAAAAAAATAAAAAAATTCAAAATATATATATTTTCAAAAACAAAATTCAAAAAATTATATAATTTCGGAAAACATATATAAATTTCAAAAAATATGTATATTTGTTTTTGATATATATATATTTTCATATTATATAAATATATATTTTCGAATTGTATATATATTTCAAATTTTATATATTTTTTGAAATTTATATATCTTTTTGAAATTATTTAATTTTTTGAATTTTGGTTTTGAAAATATATATATATTGAATTTTTTATTTGTTTTTGAAATATATATATTCGAATTTATATATTTTTAAAATTATATATATATATTTTCAAATTATATATATATTTCAAATTTTATATATTTTTTGAAATTTATATATGTTTTTCGAAATTATATAATTTTTTGAATTTTGGTTTTGAAAATATATATATTTTGAATTTTTTTATTTTTTTTTGAAATATATATATTCGAATTTATACAATTTTCAATATATATATATATATATATATATATATTTTCGAATTATATATATATTTCAAATTTTATATATTTTTTGAAATTTATATATGTTTTTCGAAATTATATAATTTTTTGAATTTTGGTTTTGAAAATATATATATTTTGAATTTTTTATTTTTTTTGAAATATATAAATATATATTCGAATTTATATATTTTTCAAATTTTATATATATATTTTCGAATTATATATATTTCAAATTTTATATATTTTTCTGAATTGTTTATATATATTTTGAAATTTATATATGTTTTTCGAAATTATATAATTTTTTTAATTTTGGTTTTGAAAATATATATATTTTGCATTTTTTATTTTTTTTGAAATATATATATATATATATTCGAATTTATATATTTTTCAAATTTTATATATATATATTTTCGAATTATATATATATTTCAAATTTTATATATTTTTTTGAATTTTTTATATATATTTTGAAATTTATATATGTTTTTCGAAATTATATAATTTTTTTAATTTTTATATATATTTTTCGAAATTTATATATTTTATTCTAATTTTATATATTTTTTTCAAATTTTAAATATTTGTTTTCGAATTTTATACATTTTTTCGTATTTTATATATATATTTTTAATTTATATATATGTTTTTCGAAATTTTATATATTTGGGATTGGGGCATAAAGGTCATTTCACATTACCCTTAATATTTTGGAATTTTGTGAAGGGTATTTTCGTCCTTTGGGGTGTCATGGCAAACAAAACCAAACCTCAGGAGGTGTTTGTGTCAAAGTTCCGAGAATCTGCATCTTGGTGGAATAGATACAAACCTCAAGGGGTGTGGCTGCAAATTACCCTTATTGTTATATTTTTTTTGGGAAGTAACACAAAAAATAAAATAATGTACGCCTCAAGAAATCTTGAATTTTGCATTATTTGATATAATTTTTTGACATAATTTTAAGAAGTAGAAGAAAGAGAATTGAGACAAGTTAATCACTGAGTTGGTTCCTGTAATGAAATGGGAAAAAAAAAAAAAGGTATAATCAAAACTTTAAAGTATCAAATTTGTACTTAAAAGAAAATATTGAAATATCATATGAATCATAAAACATTTTCAAATTGTCGCTTGTAATTAAATGATGATTTACAATGATCAAATTTCCTTTCCTGGCTTCCCTAAAAATAAAATAATCACAAAGAAAGTTTCTTCCTTTTATTATCCTTCCGATTCAAATTAGTTGTTCATATTTGATTTTTTTATTATTTTTTTAATATTTTATCTTTTAATAATATAATATAGTTGTATTTATTAGTGTGACACATTATAATTTGAGAAATGCTAATATTATATTAGAATTAGATAACTAATTTGGGTAAGTAAAATGTACAACTAATTTGAAACGGATGGATTAATTTTATTTTTGTTCTTTTCTTATGTATTAAGTTAATGAGCCAAGTAAAGACTTCAACAGATGAGACCCACACTCTATAAATACACCTGCTAGACCTATCTATCTATCTATATATATATATATATAGGGAAAATTACTCTGACCTCCACAAAATTTTCACATAATTACTCTCAAAATTAAAATTTGTATAAATATATTCTGACATCCCCTGTAAGATTAATATTATATTAAAATTTTTGTGCATATTATAAAGTACTATTAACTTAAGTGTTTCAAACTGAAATAATTTATAATTTGCATGTCTAATGACCTCCTATTATTTAAACTACTAAAATACCTCTTATTTGACATCACTTAAAACATATTTTATCCATTCCGATCCCATGTAAGTTGGTTATGTTATTTTAACATACATTACTCAGTTTAAAACACTAAAATTATGTGTACTTTAGTAAATGCACAAAAATATTAGTGTAATATTAATCTTACAGGGGATGTCAGAGTAAATTTACATGAATTTTAATTTGAGAATAATTATACAAAACCTCAGGGGAGGTCAGAGTAATTTACCCATATATATATGCGTGTATTAACCACGCACAACATAAGCGCGTGACACAATACCCATCGGATAGATCAAGCTCTACATTTACAAAAAAGAAGGACAACGCACTACACACATCTCAGCTGGCGTGAGTGACCTAGAGAGAGAAACTTATCTAGAGAGAGAAAGTTGTGAGATTCACAGATGAGGAACCCATCATCGCCATCATCATCTTCATCCAAGTGTTGCAGTAAAGTAGGTATGAAGAGAGGTCCATGGACTCCAGAGGAGGATGAGCTGTTGGCCAACTACATCCGGCGCGAAGGGGAGGGGCGGTGGCGCACTCTGCCGCACAGGGCGGGGCTCCTCCGCTGCGGCAAGAGCTGCCGCCTTCGCTGGGTCAACTACCTCCGCCCCTCCGTCAAGCGCGGCCACATCGCCCCCGATGAGGAGGACCTCATTCTTCGCCTCCACCGCCTCCTCGGCAATAGGTATATATATATATATGTATCTATATGACGACATTTGTGAATCTACACAGAATTGATGTTTGATTTGGGGGTTTAGGGTTTTTTCTTCTTTGTTGATTTGGGCCTTTCTGTCACTCTCACTTTATTTTTCTTATCGGATAGGGTTAGGGTTTCGTTATTGAGTTCAATTTCTGCGTTTGACTTTAGGGTTTTGACCCGCTTTGATTATCTTCAGCTTACCTCTTTCACTAACTCATGACACAATTTTCCAATGAAATAGCCCTCTATGTATATATATATATATATATATATACGAACTTCTATCACTATTATTTTTTCTGATATCAATTATGTATATATATTTATTGGATTATGGGCATCTTACTTCTTCACTCACTCACTTGGCAAATATTGCAAAAGAAATAGCTCACTTGTGTACATGGAAGAGATTTGGAAATATATATAGATCTATATATAGATCTCAAACAATACATATATGTATATACACACGCATATTGGATCTAATATTTTTATGGGTATGTTGTAATTGATCTGAATTTGGGTTTTGAAATTGTGTTTGTAGATGGTCTTTAATAGCTGGGAGAATTCCGGGGCGTACGGATAATGAGATCAAGAATTACTGGAACACTCACCTCAGCAAGAAATTGATCAGCCAAGGGATAGATCCCAGAACCCACAAGCCATTAAACCCTAATTCCGAGCACTCTAAACCCTCTTCCTCCAAACCAACCCAACACATCCCAAACCCTAACATTGTCACTTCTACTAGTGATTTGGAAGAAGAAACTGGCAGTGGCAATAGAATTGGGGCCGACGATACCCGAAATGGGAGCATACACATAGAGCAATACCATCTCGGATTATTAACCGCAGGTGTAGTAGGAGGAGGAGATGATCATGACGGTGTGAATATGCAGAATTCCGATGGTTCCCGAGGGACGGGTTTTAGAAGCAGCCAAGATGATGAGGATGTTAATTACTACACGGACGATGTGTTCTCTTCATTCTTGAATTCGTTGATCAACGAAGATGTGTTTGATGGAGGACAACAGCATAATGTGATGATTAATAATGCTCCGGTTGCTTCGGATCCTCTGATTATGTCTTCCGCCAAGTCTGGTTTTTCCTTCGGTGTGGGATGGGATGCTCCCATCATGCATTTGCCGTCTGCGTTTAACCAAAATGATCACAAGAGGGGGTTTGATGACCATGTTGAGAAGCATTTCTGATCAATATATATATATATATATATATATCATCACCTGCAATGGTTAAAGAAAGAGCCTTCAGTTGGTTTATTAAGTTTGAGGGTTCTAGGGTTTGCACTGATATTTTATGCATGTTTGTTGTTGTGTATCTTCTTCCACTTTAGCAGTCTTGTTGTTTGTGGTCATTGTTGTTTTATAGTTTGTTGATTTTGTAAGCAAACCATATATCAACCAGTTATGTGTTAATCTGGTGGTATGGGTTTTGTACTGTTTCATCTTCATATTATCAAGAGAAATGATATTATAATGTTTGTAAATCTGATTCACACTCGTACATATATGTATAAATAGTCTTTCCCATGTTGAAAATTTGCTTTATTGTTACTTATATAACTTTAGATAGATTTGAATTGCAATATAGTTCATGAGGTAATTTCTCGAGGAACACAAGAAAACTATGCGGTTAATCGAAGTTAAAATATTCCTAAAAGAAGATTAAGAAGCTAATAAAGTTGTGACAAATGATGTGCTATCATTCAATAATTTTTCAACATTAATTCCTAGCTCCATGCATATTTCATATAATCTTCATTAAACATCACATTTTAATCATGTACCTAACTAATGAGAAATTGATAGCCAACATCAGCTTGGTGGTGGATATATGTATGCATGCAATTACAATGGCAATTGATATGTAATTAAAATCCCTGCTAATCATTTCAATATCAAGCAAATATATAGTTGAATGTGTGTGTGTATATATATGTATAAAAGTTTTGCAAATTTCCCTATTGTTCAATATTTTTTTGAAAGGTACATAATAACACAGAGCTATTTATGAGATCGATAACAAAGACATGGCAACAAAATTTTACAGTTCTTTCAATTTAAAGTTTGAGATTATGAAACCCCAAAAATTCCATCTTCTAATGCTAGCTAGGGGATATAATATTAATGGATATTTTCAAACAGCACAATCACTTTTTTGTTTTGTAAACATAAACTAATGGTCTCATCTAGGGTTTTAAGAGCATGCATGAGAACTTCCTACAACGCTCAACACAGATTAGTTTCCCGTATTGGGCATGAGTACTTGTAACCAATATATGAAAGATATATGATTTGAGATACAAAAGTTTATATATATATATATATATATATATATATGTTGGGTAATTTCTAAATTTATTAATTCCACAAGCAGCTTCTTCAGAATATGAATACTAGCTAATACTTGGTTTAATAAACAATACAGAAGTGTATGTAATTATAGTGTAATTAAAATAATTATTAATACCATCTCCAATGAGAAGCTGACATAACCAACCACTATGACTATAACGCATCCAACAAAATCATATCTCATCCATTTTGAGCCTAAACATTTGAACTACCAAATATATTACCACTATTTTAATTAATAGTACATTATTATTATTGGTTTTTGTTTTTTGGGTAATTATGAACTGTATGTATATTTGTTATAGATGGTCTTTAACCATTAGTTCTTGGTAGAGTATTTCTTTAGTTTTGATAGTATCACTCTGATGACCTAGTGTTGATAGATTTATGTTAACGGTGTGATGAATACTCATGAATTAATGTTAGTTACTATACTTTTTTTTTTCGGTAATTAGTTAGTTACTATACTTTATTCTTATTTTTTCATGTTTTATTTTTATATAGCGTATAGGGCTTTTCATTATGTAAAAGCATAATCGCAAGAATTTTTGTGATAATTAGAGCCTACAAATGCTAAACTTTCCTTGATCAGTAAATAAATAGTTCATGAACTCTTGTAGCTATCCAAGACACTTGAACCTATTATGATACACAAAAATAAAAGGGGGGAAAACCCTCTATGATTTAAAAAATGTTCAAAAAACTCCCTGTAGTTTCAAACCCCCCCTATGATTTTTAAATTATTAAAAAAAAAACTCCGTGGTTCCAAAAAACCCCCTATAATTTTAAACTTAATCAAATACCCTCCTTTGCCCTCTATAAGATTACGAAAAAACCCTTTCATTTATTTCAATTAAACTATAATTTCTTCTATTTATCACAAACCCACTTTCTCTCACCTATTTACTCCAAAACTATAATTTCTTCCATTGATCACAAACCCAATTTCAATATAAATCCAAATTTAAACTCAATTCAACTCTAATTTCTTCCATTTATCACAAACCCACTTTCAATTTAAATCTCAATTTCAATCCAATTAAACTCTAATTCCTTCCATTTATCACAAACCCACTTTCTCTCACCCATTTACTCCAAAACTTTAATTCATTCCATTTATCACAAACCCAATTTCAATTTAAATTCCAATTTCAAGCCAATTTCAATTTATAGTTATATATATATATATAAATTTACGTATATATCGTTGTGTATATATATATTTATGTACGTATATATAATTATATATGCTCTCATTTACGTGGGTTTGTGATATAATTTTATATATAATTATAAATTGAAATTGGGTTGAAATTAGAATTTAAATTGAAAGTGGGTATGTGATAAATGAAATGAATTAGAGTTGAATTGGGTTAAAATTAGGATTTAAATTGAAAGTGGGTTTGTGATAAATGGGGATAATTAGAGTTTTGGAGTAAATGAGTGAGAGAAAATGGGTTAGTGATAAATGAAATAAATTAGAGTTTAATTGGAATAAATGGAAGGGTATTTTAGTAATCTTATAGAGGGCAGAGGGGGTATTTGATTAAATTTGAAACTATAGGGGGTTTTTGGAACACAATGGATTTTTTGAACAATTTGAAAATCATAGGGGGTTTATGAAACCACAAGGATTTTTTTAAACATTTTTGAAATCATAGGAGGATTTTTTGATAATAACCCAAAAAAAAAAAAAAAAAAAAAGTCATCACTCCACAGTTTCAAACTCCCTAATTTCCTATTATCAAAGAAAAGTGAGAGTTTTCGATGCATGCAACATTATTTGCAAATAAATCCTTATCCTTCTGCTAAATTTATCCCGTGAGAGGAAAAAAAGAATAGAAAAGAAAGTAGAAAAAAGAAAAAGAAGTGCACCACACCTCTACCTAGAGCCTGGGCTTTTTAGTTTACATATAATTATTTCCGTCATATATATATGAAGATTCTGTAAAAATAACATAAAATTTATAGTTCAGAAACCAAACCGATTGACCTAATTAACAGATATTTGGGATCGTGCATGGTTCCGTGGATTAGGCGAGGTAAAATCCCAAATAGCCCGGTTATTTAAAAACAGAAAAGAGAAACACCTAAAGTTCAATTCTCCAAACCCCAAGTAGATAATTTTGGCCAAGTTCCACAGGAGCTATTTCAAAGAATTCATATAAAACTAAAAATATACATGCAAAAAATATGTAATCTAATCCTTAATGGCATCTATAGTAAAAATACCAGAGAATAAGCTACTTACCAAGAGATGATTGTGCCATTCCTATCCCTTCTGGATTAGCTTACGTGACCCGAAAACCTCCGGTCCGATGTCATGTAACCTACATGAATTTCAGAATCATGTATCATTAATTTACTTCCTTTTTTCTGGTTTAAGTATTATTAATTTACTCCATAATAATTAAACATGAATATACAATGATAGGAATTTGAATTATTGCATGCTCTAGAAATTATAGTACCACATCAGGAAGAACATCAACACGATATATGTATGCATGTTTTTCTTCATTTTTGCATGCAATATACAAATCAATTAATATATATATATATATATATATATATCTCATAAAGAGAAACCGAAGAATGAAGTAATCATTTTCTCCACACTTGCTCATAAGGTTTAGAAAGAGGCCAGATTGGTGTCTAATGGAGCTATTCTTAGTATGTCCTTCTCATCACAGATTCTTCAAGTCCTAACCTTTCTTGCCTTGCTTATATACATGTGTCCCAAAGGTTGGTTTGGTCCGTCTTTTGGCTGCCCATAGGAGCTCCATTTTCGTGCACGGATGGCTTTGGTTTATCAAGCTTCATTGACTAAGAAATCACTACTCTACTTAGGCCCCGTTTGTCAAAACTTTTGCTTCTAGCTTTATACGGAAGAAAAAAGGAAGCATAAGTCATTTTGAGAAGTTGATAGAATTTTTCTAATTTTTTTGTCAAAGGTTGGTTTGGTCCGTCTTTTGGCTACCCATAAGAGCTCCATTTTCATGCATGGATGGCTTTGGTATATCAGCTTCATTGACTAAGAAATCACTACTCCACTTAAGTTCCGTTTGGCAGAGCTTTTGTATCTGGTTTTACACAGAAGAAAAAGAGAAACATAAGCATTTTGAGAAGTGGGTACTCCCTAACTTCTTTCTAAACGATCTTCCAAGGTCCAAAAGCTCTTCTAAATTTTTTGTCAAATGTTGGTTTGGTCAGTCTTTTGGCAACCCATAGGAGCTCCATTTTCGTGCATGTATGGCTTTGGTATATCAAGCTTCATTGACTAAGAAATCACTGCTCTACTTAGGTCCTGTTTAAGAGATATTTTGCTTCTGACTTTACACATAAGAAAAAGATAAGCATAAGTTATTTTGAAAAGTTGGTACTCTCTAACTTTTTCTAAACGATCTTCCAAAGTTTATAAACTCTTCTGAAAAAATTGTCAAATACCGTTCAAAATAATTTTTTTCCTCCAAAAAACATAAATAGCTTATGAAAAAACTTTTCCAATCAGTACCTTAACATAGTCTCGAAGATGGCTCATTCCAATCAAAACTAACACTCAAGCTTTTTTCTAACATAAAAACCAACCTCATATAACTCCACTTTTTTTATAAAAAAAATTGGAGAATCTGAATCGGAATTGCACTTGGCCATTTAGTGCAAGTGTCGCGAGACCATCTAATATTCATGGATTGGCTTATATTGATTGAGATTATGGTTAAATGGTTCTCAAATATCTACCGTTTATTATTTATTTCATGACGCACCCGTAAAAGTTATTTTCCAATTATATAAACCTCTAAAAATATACCGTTGGATCGCTATTATATATAAAAATATCCAACTCCCAAAAACGATCTTCTTTGCTACACATAAAAGAAAATCTAATTTATTGAAATTTTGGATCATTTGTCATTTTCTATGCTTCACGTTCACAACTTCACGCGCCAGAAGTGCAATTATTTACTATTGTATCTCACACAAAATTAAATAGCTTCTGGTCCACCACACCTTAGATATTGAACAATGACAAATCACACAACACATGGGACAATTGGTGGTTCGTGGGGTTTTTGAACCCTAGAGTTGAATGTGAATAACAACTTCTTTCTATATGTTCCAAGGGGTTGGGCTGGTTTCAGCTATGGGTTGGGCCGGTTTCAGCTCACCTATATATAATTATATCATCCGGGCCAAGTCGAGAAAAAAATCCAATCCAGTTATTTTCTCACTAGACCACTTTGATCCATTGAGGATCCAATAGATCAAAATTCATCTGGTAGCAAGCGAGTCCTTTCTATGTGGGCTCTCGCCATGATACTAGATGAGATCTGGTCCATCAGACTTCAGAGAGTAACCGAACTAAATTGAAGTCTTGGGTCATTTTTCTAAATCATACTATTGGTTTTCCTATATGTAACTTTGAAAAATGGTTTACAAAGACCATAAATACATGGAATTTGGATCATTTTCTTAGTGTCCTTCCCCAAGCCTTATCCATAGCTGAATTAGTGATTAAATATAGGTCACATTATTTAATTATTTTTTGATTATTGTAAAATATGGTATTTTTTAATTCTACTAAGTGATGATGTGGATATTTTTTTAACCATTAAATCTTGCTTTCAAAAGGACCGGAGAGATAATACAGGAGAGGATCATAACCCAACCCGACCCAACTTTAATTGGGTTCAAGTAGGGGTTTTCAATTCAACGACACTGCAAATGTTTTTATTGGGCTTGTGAAGACGGATTCTTCAAAGTCCAAGATGAAACTCATCTGGCCCATTTATCCTGGGCCAAGAGATTGTTGGCCCAAACATAATAAAAAGCTACAATATATCTCCATTATATATATATATACACGAGTATCCACAATAATTTATAGACTCATACCTTATCATAGTATAGTACTATATAACATGAGCATCCACAATGCATCGACAAAACCAAGTCTCGAAATTATTTTCACCAACTGACTGTTTTTGAAATTCCGAATATACCCATGCTTGAAAGCCGCATTGTACCAGTGCACCCTACAATATAACGTTACATGCAATTAGAGATAAAATAAAAATAACATGGGACACACGAAATTTTACAATAAGTACATAAGTCATATATAAGAAGTAACACTAAACTAATTATCTAAAATGGCTTCAGAGAATGTTGAGATATGGGAATATGATGGTATGCAAATCATGTGGTTGGCAGTGACCTAATATTGATGGACTGAGATCAGACCCTCCATTCAACCTACCAGTCCTTGTGGTACTTGTGATTGGTAGATGGTTGACTTGTTGCAAACAAATTAGGTTAAATTGTTTGACCATATGATTATTGGACCTTTTCAATTAATCATCAATTCTACATCTTTACTAAAGGACATGCTAATGCATTGTTTATGTTGGAATTTCCATAGTTTTTATTTTATTTATTATTATTATTATTTTTATATCTTTTTAAAGTTTGAAGTGATTGAACTTTGTACTTAATGGGTGAGATAATTATGTACGTATAAGATGCAAATTTTATTCGATTCAGTTTCTGACGATAATTTACTATTCCGTTCTTAAAAATAAAAAAATTTATTGGAAAAAACAAGTTCAAAAAAAGGGTGGAATTATTGCGCTCTTTCCAAAATTGCCCTTCATGACCAACTGTTTCTGTTTTTTCCCAAGTGCCATGCCAACTCAAAACAGGTCTACAAGAAATATGAATTTACATGACAAAAAAGACCAAGAAATGTATCATCTTTGTCTCATTGACCTGCTGCTAGAACCTAGGGATGCTAAAGCTATGCCAAAACCTCTTAATATTATATTCAATTTTTTTGTATGTATTTATCATTACTTACACACACACACACACACACATATATAGCATATATTTTGAGAAGCAGAGAATGCATTATATATGAACATTTTTGGCCTCTTTTCAAAGTCTAACATCATGAGGACAAACAAAAACTGAGTAAACTACACACAAGAAACTAAAAGAAAAAAAACTAACAATACTTCATTTTGCTAGGATTAGACATATAGACATTAGAGACCATTTTGCTAGGAAATGCAAGATGTCACCCACAACCTTTCAACAACAAAATTTTAATATTTACCGCGAAAAATCTAACTATATTTAATCAACAAATACATAACGCATGTACAAAACACGATAGATATACATACATAAGAAGCATTTTGAGAAAACCATTTATCCATGGAAGAAGAAGAAAAAGGGTTGGTCTCTAACCTGTGAACCTTGGTTTAAAAGAATCGCATTTTTTTCCCAAAAAAAATGCCTTTTTTCGTTCCTTTTGCTTTCCACATTATGGTATGACAGTAAAATGATGGATGGGGTCATGAAAATCTGAGTGAAGCAAATTAAAGAAAAGAAAGAACAATGTCAAAGGTATGATGAGCAAAAGAGAATGGAAAGTTTCATTGTATCAGAAGACGATTCAGAGGTTTTTTTTTCTATGTCCCACAGCTACTCTGAAGTCTTATATATGGCCCTTCTATGTGAGATAGCCAATGAGCTAGTTTGTATTACTTAATTGACCGGTAGATTCTCCCTCTATATATACAGATACATATATTGATATATGTATATATATAATATGAATAAACACATACAAACATTAGAGATTTGGGTAAATTACACTTACATCCACTCAAGATATAACTTATTACACTTTCATTTTCTATTCTTTGGATAATTATAGTTTTACCTCATCAAATTTGTAGGTTGTAACACAAATACCCCCTGGGATGAACTTCCGATGTAGTCAAACCCAGTCAATGCTAGGTGAAATGTGTAAAGTACTCCCAAATTTATTGTTATGAACGTTTTGGCTCCAATCTACTAGATTAGTGCTTTTATTTTGCCCCAATTTTTACACCTTAATTGAATAATTAGGGACAAATCAGACAAAAAACCCAATTTTTTACACTCTAATTAAAAAGTATCCAGCAATAAATATGTCATTTCACTTTTTTGGTCATTTGAATTGGACTTTGATAACCTAAAGGGGGTGAAACTGTAATTATTCAAAAAATAAATGTAAAAATATAATAAATCATATCTTAAGGGGATGTAAGTGTAATTTACCCTATAGATTTTATATGGCTGCATAGGGCCAACCAAACATTCTAACCAATGAAGCCATGATAAGTTAGACACAAGTCACCAACTATTCCTCAACTGCCCATCAGCTGAAGGGCATTTTTGTCATTTTGAAATGCTTGTTAGAGACAAACTTATTTGGGTTCTAATTGATGGGTTCAATTTCAAGGTACTTGTGGATTTGCAGGGCTGAATGCATTGGGCCTGAAAGTAACCAGTCACCAGACACCTTTACTAGGGGTTCTCCACACATACATAGTAGATTTCAGGTTACTATTGTCATTTAACAAGTGAGTTTACCATATTTATAGTTGGATTAATCCCACATTCCCCCCCTAAGGTTTGGTCTAATATTAATTTGACACCCTCAAATTTTAATAATCCCAATTGCACCCCACTGAATTTAGATTATTCTCACTTAGACTTCTTTCGTGTTAACGTCGTTGACAGATTCTATATATCTGTTGATGTAACCATATGACTAGTAAGTAAATTTCTGTTAATTAACTAAACAGTAATTTGGCTCAGGGGTGTAATTGGAACCACTCAAATTCGAGAGGATGCAATTGATATTAGGCCAAATCTCATGGGTGATAGTGGGATAAACACTTTATAGTTGCTCAAGTTAAAATTTAAATTTACTAAAATACCCTTACATGTTTCAATGTATAAAAGAGATCTTCATAGTTATCAAACAGTATCATGAAGACATACAAGTGGGGTACTTTAGATTTTGTAACTGTACTGAACAAGAACTTGTTCTACTGGATAACTAAATTATAGTCTCTAGTCATCAATGAGCCCACAAAATTTATTCATGTAACATTATGAGATGAAAGAATATGGTGAAGAATAGGCAAATAACATCAACGAATCTTCAACACAGAGTTCAATGCTGAGATTAGACACTAAAGGGTCATATATATATATATATATATGACCCTTTAGTGTCTAATCTCAGCATTATATATATATATATATATGTAACCTACCATTCTACAGTTGAACATTTTCTCTTCTCTACAATACATACACCAATATATTGAAGAAAGCTAGCTAGCTTCCCAACTACCTTAATTAGGTTGTTCAATGAGGCACTACATTAATGAAGTAATATTATCTTCACCTCATTGTGAGAAATTATATTATACATGTCCTGTTACTCCTGTAAAGCATGCACATTGTTTAGTTTAGAAATGTACACTTCTAGAAAGAAAGGGGAAAATAATGTAAAAATGAAAAGAAAAAGATAGGAGAAGAAAATAAGGCTCAGCTTGTCAACTGCAAGCTGACTTTTACAATTTTATTTTATCACTCATATATATATATATATATATATATATATATATGTATAGTATATAAGTGATAAGTCTCTGGGTGAACTTTTACTTTGAAAGGCGAGAAAGTTAGGTGGTACATTGAGTTTTATTTTACCTTGGCTATAATCATTGCTTTGCTTCAATTTCTTTTATTTTACTCATAGTTAAATGTTTGCTCAAAGTTATGGTTCTTAGGAAAAACACTGAAAATAGATTGCTAACACCTCTTTACATTTTCTTCTGTCTTGTTTTTTCGTTATTGTTTTCTCTAGTACTTTTTACAAAAAAAAAAAAACAATTTTTTTTGTAAAGAATAATAAGTACTATATATATTAGGTAAGATTTTATGAATGTCCTTGAATTTGGAGGTTATTTGTTTGGGTAATTTGCACTAATACCCCTTGAACTTTAGGTCAATTGCAGGTAGAAAGTTGTCAACGTTTTTTTGGTCCATCAACCCCTCAACTTTCACTTTTCTTGCAGTGACACCCCCTGAAGGCTTTTTGGTAGATGAAATTACTTTTGTATTATTTTTTTTATTGTAAAAGACACCCTATAGTTTGACAAATGGACATTAAAACCCCTACATGTTCAAACTGGTCCATATAGTTTCAATTGTGAAAAAAAAACCCTACCGTCATAACACCATTAAAAAAGAGGTGAATATACTTTGTTACTCCTCTATATTTAACATTAAAATGAAATAATAAAAGGTTAATTTCAAATATATATATAAAGTTCAAAAACAATATATAAAATTCGAAAAATATATATATGTCAATAAATATATATATTTCAAAAATAATATATCAATTTTAAAATATATATATAAATTTCGAAAACAATAAATTTCAATAAATATATATATTTCAAAAACAATATATCAATTTTAAAATATATATATAAATTTCGAAAAAAATAAATTTCAATATATATATATATATTTCAAAAATATATATAAATTTTAAAAAAACATATAAAATTCAAATATATATATTTCAATATATATATAAATTTTGAAAAAAATATAAATTTCAAAAACAATATATATATTTTGTAAAAAATATATAAAATTCGAAAAATATGTATAAATTTTGAAAACAAAAATAAAATTTGAAAAAAATATATAAATTTCGAAAACAATTAATATTGAATATTTTTTAAAAAAATATATATATTTCAAAAAATATATAAAAAATTTGAAAAAAATTAAAATTTTTTGTAAACAATATATAAATTTTGAAAAAGAAATATAAAATTCGAAAATAGTAAAAATTGAAAAAATATATATATTTGAAAAAATATATATAGGACTAGGTTGTTTTTCGAAATATATATATATTTCAAAATATATATTTTCTTCGAAATTTATATATTTATTAAAATTTATATTTGTTTTCAAAATTTATATTGTTTTTTCAAAAATATATATTATTTTCAAATTTTTTATATTGTTTTTGAAATTTATATATATATTTAGAAATGTTTATTTTTTTCAAAATTTATATATATATTTTTGATATATTTTTTTCAAAATTTATATATATATAGTTTTTTTCGAATTTTATACATTTTAAAAAAAAATTATATATATTTTTTGAAACATATATATATTTTTTGAAAATTATTATTTTTGAAATATATATATTTGTGAAATTGATATATTGTTTTTGAATTTTATATATATTTTTTGATATTTTATTTTTATTTTTTTTCAAATTTTATATATATTTTTTTCAAAATTTATATGTTTGTTTTGAATTTTTTTTCTTTCAAAATATATTTATTGTTTTCGAATTTTATATATATATTTTTTGAATTTTATATATATTTTTTGAACTTTATATATATATTTGAAATTAACCTTTTATTATTTTATTTAATGTTGAATATAGAGGGGTAACAAAGTATATTCACTTCTTTTTTAACGGTGTTATGACGGTAGGGGGCTTTTTGATCACATTTAAAATTCTAGGGACCTGTTTGAACATGAAGAGGGTTTAGTGTCCATTTGCCAAACTATAGATGTATCTTTTACAATAAAAAAAATGGTAAAAGGGTAATTTTATTTACCAAAAAGCTTTCAGGGGGTGTCACTGTAAGAAAAGTGAAAGTTGAGGGGACGGATGGACAAAAAAAGTATTGACCACTTTCTACCTGCAATTAATTTAAAGTTTAGGGGGTGTCAGTACAAATTACCTATTTGTTTTGGTGATCAATCTGTCAACCTAATGGTCTTTGACGCCCCTAACTGCCAATTCTTACAATGAAAAAGCTAAAATCACCAAAATTGCCCTTTTTTTTTGGTCATTGTTGAGTCACTGGATTCTAAATACCCTATATCTTATATCCCACAAAGAAAAGGTAATAACCATGTTCCTCGTCGCGGTATCGATTTCGGTAATTGTCACGATACCGGTATAACAAATTCGGATAATATTAATTTTAAAAATAAGTATCGAATAAATATCAATGCTAAATAACGGTATCGACACTTTCCAAAAACATTACGAATAAGATGATACGTAACGGACCAATACCATGACACGTGAACTATGATAATAACACCTCCAAATGAGAAATTGGAAAGTTCACTCTGCCTCATCATGTTATATGTTGTTTGATTTACCAGTAGAAAAGAAAAGAGAATAATTTATTTTTGTTTTTATTTTTATTCTTACTTCACCGATTAAGGTAAAACAAGGTTTAAAAAGAATAAACCTTAGCCTCTCTGCAGGTTTGCGACCATGCAACACTCTCCTTTCACGTAAAATCAAAGCAATAAATAAATAAAGAAACCCGTCTATATTTTTATTTTTCTTTATTTTAGCTTTTGAAGCCCTTATTTTGGGTTGAGAAGAAAGATATTTTATACCCTCAAGGCACATGCATTTAAATCAAAATTTGTACAGGTTTCTGTTGCATCAAAAGCCATTTTTGCTCATCAATTTCAAGTAGTTTTGTAATTTGTTTTGGAAAATGCTCCTAAATATATATATATATAGTTGAGACAATGTTGGTATATAGGTGTAAGGTAGAAAAGTCCGAGCCCAATTAGGCCCATCAGCACCAGATCCATCGGGCTGATGACCCAGTAAGATTTTTGTAAGCCCAGTAGTCAAGACCATTGGATTGTTGAATTTTTTTTGTAAATTAAAGTAGTGACATAAGGGTGATGTAATCTAGGTTTTATTGCCCTAATAGGCCTAAAGCCCATTAGGATAATGTATATAAAGAAAATCAACAATTAATAAGAAAGATTCTTTTGTGTTGTGCAAATTTGAGCATTTACACATTGACGCCGTCTGTGGAAAAGTTGATGAGGAGTTCCTGATTTTTCAAATCTGCCCTTCGGGATCTGAAAAATCGCCTCCTTCTTCCCATCTCAAAAAGCTGAGTCTGTTTGTCAATCAAAAAATCAACTACCACTTTCAAAAACCTTCACTCACTACCCCCTCGGACAGAGATGTCAATCACTCGTTCACAGGGAGACGTCCAACCCATTGTAGACAATCGTGCAGAAGGTTCCATGGAGCAAATTCTTCAACGCCTGGTAACTGCTGAGGAACGTAGCATGGCCCTGGAAAGGCAGAATGCGGAGCTCATGGCGAGGTTGACTCCACAACCTGCTGTCCCACTGGTAGTTGCAGATGACCCTCCGGTGGCGGCGGTCGACCATTCTCTAAACCAACAGGGCAGCGACAGACTTAAGGAACATGCCGAGTCTTCTCAGCGCTCAGGAAAGGCTCCAGCAGCCGACGAGTCCATAACCCCCCATAAACTTCAAGCAATGATGGATGAATTCCAAAGAAAAGTTCTCGGGGACTTGAGGTCCCGATCTACTGATGACATGGCCATCCAGGCGTCTACTGAATTGATACAGTCACCTTTCGTTCACGAAATAACCTAAGAGCCTTTCTCAAAGAAGTTCGCTATGCCTTAATTCACCCCTTACGATGGTACAAGGGACCCCGAAGAACACATATACCAGATCCATCAGAAGATGACCATGTACATTGAGAATGAGTCCCTGCTTTGCAAAGTGTTCTCCACAAGCCTCACTGATGCCGCTCTATTGTGGTTTAGGAAGCAACCATCTCGATCCATTGGCAGTTGGCAGCAGTTGACCAGGCTCTTCATCGCCCAGTATTATGGAAACAAGAGACAGAAGAAGACCCTGCCTCTTCAACATGATCCAAGAGAAAGGAGAGTCATTGAAATTTTTTCTATCCTGGTTCAACATCGAATCCTCTTCCGCGGATAATTATGACCAGCACTCTGTAGTTGAGGCATTCAGGATGACCCTCATTCCGGGAACTAAAGCCCTATTTGGTAGGTGGTCTGGTCTTAGGTGGTCTGGTCTGGTCTTTCGTTTTATGGGACCAGACCGTGTTCGGTAGTATTGGTCCCAAATTTTTTGTTAGACCAAGTAAGACCAAATCAGACCAAAATGACCTCATTTCAGACAAAAAAAAAAAGTGGTTCCTGGTGGTCCGGTCTGGTCTTATTAATAAAATATATTTATAAATAATTAAAAATGAATAAATAATAATAAAAAATTAAATAAAACATAATTTAAAAATAAAATATAAATAATAAATAATAAAATCATTGAAATAAATAATACCTAATAATAATAAAAATGGATATAATAATAATAAATAAATGAATAAATAATAAAATATATTTATAAATAATTAAAAATGAATAATTAATAATATAAATAATAAATTAAATAAAACATAATAATAATAAAAAATGAATACAATAATAATAAATAAATATAATAATAATAAAAAATGGACTAAATAATAAATAATAATAATAAATTACATAAAACATATTTAAAAATATAATAAAAATAATAAATAATAAACAAAATGAAATAAATAATAATAATAAATAAATATAATAAAAAATAAAAAATAGATATAATAATAAATAAATATAATAATAAATAATAAGTAAATATAGTAATGAATAAATACTTCATAATAATAATAAAAAATGAGTATAATAATAATAAATTAATATTAAATTAATAAAATATATTTTTAAATAATTAAAAATGAATAAATTAAATGAATTAAATAATGAGATAATAATAAATAAATAGAATATATTTATAAATTAATATATAAACTAATAAATAATAATTTAATAATATAAATAATAAAATAATAAAATATATTATAAAGTGAAGAAATAATAAATAAAGAAATAAATAATACATAAATAAATATTATAATAAATAATAAATAAATAGTAAGACCAGACCGCTTACCAAACAGACTTTTCCAGATTAGATTAGACCGGACCGGACCAGACCAGACCAGACCAGAAAGACCGCCTACCAAACATGGCCTAAGTTCCATCAGTTTCTGGTAAAGCGCCCTCCGTCGGGCATTGGGGAGCTAAACTCCAGGGCCCAGGGGTACTTGAGAATTGAAGAATAGGAAACTATCAGGAAAAGGAGATCGGCCTTTATCGGTCTTGAGATTCATTCCAAGGATCGATTGACCGATCGAAAGCGATCGACTCCACCGGGATCGTCAGACCCACCGGGATCATCAGTCCCAAAACCGTTCAAACGCCCCAGGTTCGAAAAAAGGTTGACACCCCTGAAGGTTAGCCTTGCAAAACTTTACCAGGAGAACAAATCCAAAGGAATTTTCCAGCAACCCCCGACCATGAGACAACCACTTGACCAGAGGGACAAGTCAAAACATTGTGCTTTTCACGGTGATTTCGGGCACATCACGAATGAATGCCGCAATCTAAGGCAACAGGTGGAGACGTTACTGCTTCGTGGGGAACTTCGAGATTACGTCCAACGAGACAAACCAAGGACCGATCAACGTGCCCTTAGCGCCCCTCGGAACCCCTCGGATGCACAACCGGTCAGGGTCATTAATATGATTCATGGTCCCCCCCCATCCAAAGCAACCGAAGGATCACGCCGGAACCATCTGCAAGAAAGCTCACAAGATGAGAAGAGTCAACGAGATCAGTGAGGCTCACCACAAAGCAGGGGAAGAGCAGATCACTTTCTCGGTGTCAGACCTTCAGGGTGTCCAAACCCTGCATGAAGACCCTCTGGTTGTGACCCTAATGGTAGCTAACTATCTTGTGAAAAGAGTCATGATCAATCATGGGAGAAGTGCCAACATCATCACCAAATGGGCTTTTGAAAAGCTCGAAATCAATCCATCTGAAGTTGTGGCATCCCGATGCCCCATCGCAGGTTTTGACGGAAGGCAAATCGAGCCGATCGGGGAAGTTCAGTTACCGGTATCTGCCGCTCAGAGGACCCTAAATGAGACATTCGTCGTGGTGGATGCCAAACCTTCGTATAATCTGCTCATGGGAAGGGGATGGATTCACCGAATGCAAGGTGTGCCTTCGACTATTCACCAGGTCATGAGATGTTTAAGCCCCGACGGTACAGGTACCATTGATGTCAAAGGTGACCAGGTGGCCGCCAAGGAATGCTATGCGGTCACCCTGAAAGAGATCTGGAAAGTGAAGGCCCCAGTGGCACCCCGCTCTAAGGAGCAAAGCTCAGGCTCCAAATAACAATTAAAGGAGGGGGATCCGGGCACCCCAATTGTGGTTGAACCATTGCAGCCGGTCTGTGTTGTGCCCGACAGTCCAGAAAAAGTTACTTTTGCAGGTACAAACCTCACCGATCCTGAATTTAAGGAACTAACACAATTATTGCAGGACAACTTTGATGTCTTCGCATGGGAGCATACGGACATGCCAGGGATTGATCCCAATGTTTCGCAGCACTCATTGCATGTTGACCCGAATGTCAGACCTATTAGGCAAAAGCAAAGGCGCATGGGGGCACATCGAAACCGAATTACAGCAAGTCCGGAACCATTTAATCAAAGAGTCAAAAGAAGAAAGTTTCAGGTCGGAGATATGGTCCTTCGGGCTCGTAGGCAAGCTCAAAGAGCCTTGGGAGGGCCCGTATACCATTACCGAGGTCATCGGTCGCGAGGCATACCGCATCCGAAGGAATATCGATGGTGGAATGGAACCAAACTCCCAAAACGCCTCTCGCCTGAAGAGGTACTACCCTTAAAGGGACAATTTTTGTTTTTACTTTGATCTTTTTGTAAAAGGCTATAGTACCTAATCAGTAAAAATCATGATTATTGCAAAATAACTCATAAATCTCTACTGAAACGCAAAGAGAAACCAAGTGTTGCATTGTCTATCGCATGGCCTGAAGTGCCCGAAGACACAACACAGATCCTGAAGAGATCATAGTTCCAAAAACAAACCAAGTGTTGCATTGTCTATCGCATGACCTCAAGTGCCCGAAGACACAACACAAATCCTGAAGAGATCAAAGTTCCAAAAATAAACCAAGTGTTGCATTGTCTATCGCATGGCCTGAAGTGCCCGAAGACACAACACAGATCCTGAAGAGATCAAAGTTCTAAAAACAAACCAAGTGTTGCATTGTCTATCGTATGGCCTGAAGTGCCCAAAGACATAACACAGATCCTGAAGAGATCAAAGTTCCAAAAACAAACCAAGTGTTGCATTGTCTATCGCATGACCTGAAGCGCCTGAAAGACACAACACAGATCCTGAAGAGATCACAAAATTTTGCAAAAAGAATCCAAGTGTTGCATTATCTATCGCATGACCTGAAGTGCCCGAAGACACAAAATAGATCCTGAAGATATCGCAAAATTTGCAAAAACAAACTAAATGGACAAAAACTGTGATCCTTCATTCAAAATGGGCCCTAGTGGCCAAGGCTTACAATATGTTTTATAAACACAAAAATCCTAAGGGCCAACACCGGTGCCCGACTCAGGGGGATTCACTAAAACGACGGTCCCATCAGGAACGGGAGGATCAGAGGGGGCGATGATGCTCATCCCTGGTAGAGGCTTGGTCAGGAACTCGCAGAAACAAACGTCATCTGGACCACTGACCGGATCATCGTACGGAGAAGCGATGCCTAAACTCTCGTCCAGTTCCTCCACCGAGGCGAAAGTCCTTTCTTCAACGGGTTTCTGCATGTCATTGAAGCATGACCTCTAATTGAACCCGATTCGGTACTGGGAAGTCTCACAGAAACGCTTGTACATTTCGTTCCCACCCTGGTGACACATCTCCACCACCGACCTCTCCGTTGCAAGGAGATTCTCAATCTCTGCCCTCTCCTCCAGGAGCTTCGAATTGGAGGCCGTCAAGCTCTCATTGTTAGCTTTCAGGCTCTCATTCTCAGCCTTCAAGGACTCCGTTTCAGCAAAGAAGGCCCGCCGGACTGCCTCCATTTCTTTAATCCGATCTTGAGCGGCCCGAAGTTGCTGCTCTGCAGAGATAGCCCTCTGGGTCTGGACATCCAACTTTTCATTGGATATGGCCAGCTGGTTGGCAACCTTCATACGGGAGCCCTCCTTAAGCCTCAGAAGCTCATTGGACTTCTGGAGTAACTTGGTGTCCTTCTCCATCTTTGCATTATAGGCCTGGGTCAGGTAAAACATCTGCCAAAAAAACAAGTGTTAGCCTGATAAAGAAATAAATAAAATATTAAGTAAGATTGAGGAAGCTGATGGTTGAAGCAGTACCTTCATAGCTACCTCTGGACCTGTGAGGGCCAATTCATCCCGATCAATCGTTCTCAGTCTCTTCCGGTCAATGGGTGTCCAGATTTGAGAACCCATTGCCCGAAGGGCAACATTATTGTCAATGGTTGCGTGCCCTGTAACCAAAAAGTCACCACCCGGTAGTGTAATCTTCGGCGCCCATGGAACGGGTCGCTCCATTTCAGTTGCAACCCCGCTGTCATCTAGTAAGATGGGAGGCTGCACCGTGGTCGTGTGGGGCCTTACAGATCGATCGGGTAGGTTCTCCTATGATCGGGGATGTCGTGTGCCCGTCAAACTCGATTCCCCTTCAACCAGACGAAATTCAGGAGTGGGAATGTCCCCTGAAGGTCGAACGCCATCCTCTAATCTTGAAGGAGGAGTCTGATTGATTTGAACATTCCCCATCGGTGTAGGGGGAATTACCGGAGTGTTCTCCACCGGTGGCAGAAGAAGGGGCCCAGATGGGGGAGTTGGAACACTTTGTGACACTGGCCCGCTTTGATCCTCACCCGGCGCTGGAGTTACCACTTGAGGGCCGATTGCCCGCTTGGTCTTCTTTTTTAACACTGCCTGCGGGATTCTCAACATTTCTGTTGACATGGCCTGTAAATTAGAACCCGTCAGGAAACTATTACACATCCTCAAGGGCTGTCCCCAAATTTTTGATTTAAGCAGTTCAAAACGGGTTCTGATATAATTTGAAGTTTTAAATTCATCAGGTGCCCCCAGAAACTCAAGCACATGGAGGCCTAACTTATCATTGCACTGATCGCAGTAGCATGACCGCCTATGGAATGGCTTGAAAGAAGGGAATAGGGGTCGGTCAAACTCTCTAGGGGCTTTGAATCTCGATGAGCTTGGAAGTCTCCAATTCCCGCTTACCATGATCATTCTTTCCTTCCACCCTTTGTTGGACTTTTCAGTGTCATCGCAAAGCTTCCTTCCACTAAGAGGAAAAAGATTGTACCGGCCTCTGCAGTCCTTCTGAGCCTATATTTTGTAACATAACAGAAGTTCCGCCAGTCCAAGATCTAGGCCCAGATCCCGATTGATTATCAGGATCATAACCAAGACCCTGAAGAAGTTAGGCCCCACTTGAAGCGAGGCCAGACCCAGGGTAGCTAAGGTATAAAGGAAAAAAGGTTGGATCGGGAATCTAAGGACCTGAAGGTGAAAAGCCGACAACAGAATCTGGTGGTCCAAAACCCCCTCACCCTTCCTAAAATCATACTTTTTAGGGTAGTTTTTAATAATTACCCTATCGGGTACCCCGCATTTGACCCTTAACCTTTTTAGTACCGTTTCTACCCTATTCATAGGAGGAAGGGGGTCGGCATAAAATTGATCTCTCGATCCCCCTACAGCCAGATCCCCAGCTGCTGTGATGTTCTGGTTAACCTCCGGAGGACTAGACACGATTGTCCTAACCACTTCCACTGAGGGTGAACTAAGGGAGGCATCCGGGTCTACAGAGGGAGGTAAACGGTCGCTACCTGACCGGGTATCATCGCTATCAGACATTTTGAAAAGAAAGGCGCGAGGATGAAAAGAAAGAACTTACTCTAAGATGAATCCCGAAAAGGTTTCAGACACTTTCCTGAGAAAGGAGATAGACTTTGGCAATGATAAGTAAAGATCTCAGGTGCAGAGAGTTTTTTGAAATTTCCAAATTGTGAAATGGAACGAATCTTCAACATTACATCCAATATTTATAGGAGTCCCAGGGGCGCCTGAAAAGCTGTGCGTTCAGGAAGCGAAACGTCACCTCGCTTCACGTGCGCCTCCTCAGCCTCCCTTCTCGCCAATCGAGGCCATTCGGACCGCAATTTTCGAATATTGCAATGAGTATACAGATATCGCATTAATTGAGCGAGCCACGTCACCCCGACAGGGGCGATGTTTTCATTTTTCCATCCTTCCTTCTCTTTGATGGGCCTGATCGCCCGACAGCCCATCAAAAAAAAATGGGCCTGTGTAAGGGTGGAAAAGTCCGAGCCCAATTAGGCCCATCAGCACCAGACTCATCGGCCTGATGGCCCAGTAAGATTTTTGTAAGCCCAGTAATCGAGACCGTTGGATTGTTGAATTTCTTTTGTAAATTAAAGTAGTGACGTAAGAGTGATATAATCCAGGTTTTATTGCCCTAATAGGCCTAAAGCCCATTAGAATAATGTATATAAAGAAAATCAATAATTAATAAGAAGGATTCTTTTGTGTAGTGCAAATTTGAGCATTTACAATAGGTCAATTGTTAATGCATTTTGCTCAATTCATGATTGACTCCATTTATTTAGGAAAAAGAGCGAAAGATGGTATTTTGTCCATTCTTAGACCACATTCTTTCATGCCATAATCTAATTTAAATGACTTGCAAGAAAATGATCTTGAATTGCCAAACATGCTATATTACTGCTCATTAGAGCCAACCCTGTTATGTATTTAATAACCTGGAGAGAAAGTCTAAAATGTGGAAGAAGAAGAATCCACATACTGCAGTTTTTTTTTTACCCTTTTCATGGGCTGGTGATATGCATTTTTTTTTCCATATCTATTTCTAAAAATTTTCAACACATAAAGTAATCCAATGAAAATGCACCAACGATAAAATAAAAAATAAAAACCAATTTGATCTTATAAAGCTGGAAAATGGTTAAAACCATGGTGAAATCAGCATAAGCATCGTCAAGCGGAATGAAGAAAACAAAGGCAGTTCGCCAATGGCGAAGAAACTGCATGAGTTGAGCAATCGAGGTTTGCTTGGTTTTGTTTTCTGAACACACTTGTCAAAAACTCAGAAAATACTGTTTGGTTTGTATTTCTGAAAACTGAAAATCAGAAAACTTCACAAAAATCTGTTTGGTTGGATTTTCTGAAAACTGAGTTATAAAAATGTCTCAGTTTCAGAGAACTCTTTTTTTATTGTTCTCATAAAACAGTTTTAGATACAAACCAAGCAGCCCTAATTGTTCCACAAAAAGTGTGTTCGGGAAATAAGATTCATGACACTTACAACCAACCAAATTCTTGTGCAGTTTTCTGCTTTTCAATTAAAACGGAAAATTGGTGACAGAAAACTGAACAGAAGATGCACCTATATCTCTGTAAATTTCATGAATGACCCATACTACCTTGAAATTTACCCTGAACATTACAACCCTTTATCAAAATTTACTTTGTACATTGCCACAAAGCGAGAGGAAAAAGAAGGAAAAATCATGTGTGATGGAACAAGAATAAGAGTATACACTCGACATGACAGTGCAAAGGCTGTAAAAACTTGAATCTATAGTACAAATAAAGTACAGCAAACGAACAAAATGCCTGTAATGAACATAGCATTCTCATTCCGAACGAATATTAGAAGTAAAAGAGATGAAAAACATATTAATGTGAAAGCAATGAACATATCCAACCTGGTTAACATGTATTAACGCCATCCTTGCAATCATTTGTCAAGTTATAAAATGTTTCTACCCTTGTCTTTCCCCTGTAAAGCACCTCAGTGTCCACTTCAACTCTCATGTATCCATCGAAATCAACAGGATGGCCGCCATTCAAAACCTTCGTCTCGTTGTACCACTCACTTGTATTTCCCCACAGTGCCTTGTAATCATCAAGCAAATGAACCTTGTAGTGAGACCTCAATTTATCGAAGTAATTATAGAACGGTTCGTTAGTGGCAACATACAGATTCCTCCAAGGTTGGATCGTCCCTTGAAGCTTTGAAACTAGGGCATTTGGGGATGTATCAGCATCCAGATGGGGCCACAACTCCTTATTCTGCGCTTTCTCTCCTCGGACCACATGAACAGCATCGAAATCCCAGTCCATACTTCCGCTAATCTCGGAAACTATATTCATCAATCTCTTTGATTTCCACAAGGATTGCCACGGCCTTTGAACGTACTTCGCAGCTTGCCCTTCGCATACCCTGTACCAATAATTCTCCGGCTCAGGCGCATCAAACTGTCTCCAGATAATCGTGCTTTTATCTTTCCTAAGTTGCATTGGAGTAATTTTATAGCTCGCAACCTTCCGAACTGGGATTTTCTTCTTATGGGTCTTATCCCATTGCCTCCAATCTCTAAGGAACTCACCCTCCTCCACAATTGAAGCCACCTCTTTCAAATGCTCAAAGTCATAATAATACCGAAAATCCTTTCCCTCCTCATCCTTATTACTCGGATTATACGTTGCCGCCAAGCAAATACTAAGATCCATCACAAATGTTCGATTCAAGTACTGAGCCTCACCAAGAGCACACAAGAAACTCCAAAGGTGATGATTCATTCCTTTACAATAATCCCCTCCACGCGAATAGTACAAATACTTCCCCTTCCTAAAGGCTGCATCAGATCCCAAAGTCGGGATTGTGTCGTTAATCTCATCATCGCGAAATTGAGGTGAAATCTTAGCACGCCCGCCGTTCCTAGTGGCATTAGCTCTACTCCTAGGGCGACGTGCATTTAAACCCGAATGCCAACCCCTCGCATTCACCACTTTATAAGTACAATTTTCACCATAACCAATCGTAAACCTCCTGAAATCCCTATATTTCCTCCAAGACTTCTCTTTCTTGTTCCTAAACCTCCATGCCACATCACACTCATCCGGTTTCGACCCATTAACCGGAATTTGGTACACCAAGAACACAATTGACTTGAAAAGCTTCAAATTGAACTTCTCAATCGTGATCAAAACTCGTGGGTCGGAACAATTCACCGCAACCATGTCCTCACAACCCGATTTCAAGCTCATATTCGACATTTTCTCCTCCGATTTCTCTATGACCTCCTCGGTGATAGTGGTGCCTATCTCTGCAGAGGGCAGTGATGCCGGTGAGAGCGCCACGTCCTCACCGGTTTGGAGGACCGAATTATCGGTCTTAAAGGTGGCATTTTCGACGTCGGTGAAAACCCTAGTTAGGGCTCTAGAGGACTCCCATGGATCTGGGGGTTGGTATGAGATTGCAATTACAGTGAATATGAGGACTGAGAACACAAAGACTGAGAAACACACATTGCTTATGACTTTTATTAGGTTTTGCCCAATTGGGTCTGTTGTGGGATCTGATTCTTTCATGGTGAATTCAAAAACCCTAACATCAACTAGTGATCAGATTCGATATATGAATAAACAGAGGTGTAATTATGTAAAACAATCAAATAAACAGATCTTGAAGATGATAATGAGAAATGGGTTTGTAGAATAAAGCGTGAAAAAATGCGAAATTGAGGAAGAGATTGGAAATTAGGGTTGGGGTTATTTACCTCTGATCTGGAGAGACCATTGTTGCAGAGAGTGATAATGTTTAATAAAGAGAAGATGAAAGGTACTTTGGGGGAGAGAGAGAGAGGCTTAGGGTTTACTTAGCTGTGGATCTCTGATCTGAATAGTAGCCACTTCTGAGACTGTGTGTGTGTGTGTGTGTGTGTGTGTGAGAGAGAGAGAGAGAGAGAGAGAGAGAGATTTGGGTGATTTTGTTTATGCAATAATAGTGCCTTCATTTTGAAGTTAAGACTGTAATTAATCAGCATAATACTGTATTCTCTATTAATGAAAGCGACATATCACCATTAATGACAGGTCTAACCCACCTAATGAATCCAACTTGTAACATATTATTGATAATGATATTACTATTATTATTATTTCTTTTTTTGTCATCTTATTATTGTTTTATTTGGGTTAATTACAGTTAGATCGTCTCTTAAATAATAAGTAGGTCTCATATCGTTTGCTAAATTACAGTTAAATCCCTTCAAATTTATAAGTTGTAACAAATACTCTCTATTGGCGTGGTCAAACTCGATCAATGCTGATGTCATCAAAATTTCAGATATAAAATGTCTTAAATATCCCCAAGTATATGCAAATGACATGTGAAAAGACCGAAATACCCTCATTTAAAGTTTATAATAAGATTAAAATTACCTTTATAAATAAGTAATTGACAATATAATAATTTTTAAAATCTATTAAATGAAATGCGGGCATGGGTAAAGATGTAATTTCACATTATCAGTCACCGAAAATATACGTTGATCAACTTGAGAGGGTCTAGCTATAATTTACCAAACGATAAAGGATCTATCTGTTATTTGACATATCTTGAGAGTCTACCTATAATTAACCCTTTTTGTTTTAATTTCTTTTTAGAGTCTATTTTTAAAAACCGCTAATCTCAGTTGCTAATGAGGTTAAGATTCTTCATCCTTAAAATGAAGTGTGTGGTGAGAGTTTTTAGTCATGACTATATTTTGTTTTTATTTTTAGGGTAAATTACTCTGATCACTCTTGAGGTTTCACATAATTATTTTCAGATTAAAGTTTGTGTAAATTTACTATGACATTCTTGTAAGATTAATATTACATTAACATTTTTGTGCATATTGTAAACTATGATTTGCATCTCTAATGACCTCCTATAATTTAAATTACTAAAATACCCTTCATTTGACATCACTCAAAACATCATTATCCCTTCTCATGCAAGTTGGTTTAGTTATTTTAATATAAATTACTCCGTTTAAAACACTAAAGTTATGTATACTTCAGTAAATGCACAAAAATATTAGTGTAATGTTAATCTTATAAGGGAGATCATAGTAAATTTACAGAAACTTTAATTAGAGAGTAATTATACAAAATCTCAGGAGGGTCAGAGTAATTTACCCTTATTTTTATTTAGTTTTGTAGGATGGACTTGGGCTGCATATTAAGAGGTTCATTAATCCAAAGTTCGATTTTCTTGACTCTTATTATCAATTTTATTCTTTTTGAATAATAAGATTGTAATACGAGTGACAATATGAACCCTCATTTGATGCTTCCTGCGAAAGAGTCTTATAAAGTTCCAAAACTAGCTTTGAAAACAATGAGAAATATATTCCCCTAAGTGGTTTGGCGCCACATGTTAATTATTGAATAAATATTAACACCGACAAGCGTGACATGATTTGTTTGACATTTTAAAACGAAATCTATCTGACACTTCAGGATTTTAATTTAAAAACTAACATCAATTACCACCTAATATTACAACATCAATGCTTAATAATAAACAAAATAATTTCTCAAAAGTTATTTTAGCCTATTCAAGTTACATGGTCATTGGGTTGGTCAAAGGTCAATAGGTTTACCACAATGAATTGCAGAGGCCGAGTTCAAA